>CM064073.1:21506547-22785968 GCA_032594955.1 Panicum miliaceum
TATGGTTCAATGATCCGATCTTCACTCTTAATGCTTAAGTGCTTGGGAAAATTTATTTGAAAAACTTAAAAAGCCTTTGCAAGCTCCGCTTTGATTTGTCAAAGTCCTACAAAAGCCATATGATGAGTTACCTTCAAAACCGTATGCATATTCTGCTTGTCTTTGCATTAAGCCTTGTCAAATTGTTGCGACCCTTGGAAGAATTATTTTCATGCTTTCGTGATCAAGATTCATGTGCACATTGTATACCCCCTTGCTAAGCTTCTATGAGAAGTTAGCATTGTACCATCCATTTCATTCCACAAAATAAAAAAGCTCCAAAATATGTGTTGGTCTCTCTCCTCCATCTATTGTTACAAAAGAGACATGGGGCCTATCAAAAATATATATATATGGACACGTGAGGATCCAAGCATTCAAAAAAAGGGGTTGGACACATGAAGGTCCAAGAAAAAAAAGAAAAATAGGGGTAGAAAAGGAAAAAAAGAAAGAGAAAGATAGCCATGTTCTCACAAGGATTTACGAAGGGAGAGAGATCATACAAAAGGAGTTCCCATCCACCATTTAACATCCACTATATCCATACACGTGCACAACTTGATCTGATTGTATGACTTGTTTTTCTCCTTGAATCTGGTCTTTGACTTTGCAATATATGTGATGCAAGTATGCCTTATCCTTCATACCTACCTTAAGCTCCACATATAGCCACCATTAGAAATAGGATGAAGAAAAAGGCAAGTCAAATGCCTTGGTGAGGACATATACACATTGAGCGATTTGAGAGAATCAAATGAGGAGCTAAGCAAGGTTTGTTTTGAACACTCAATGAAAAATCCCAAGCTACTTGACATAAGGAGTTGAGATGACATGATTCAAGACCGTTCCATTCCTCAACTACCCAAGATGGCATGATAGACACTTCAAAATTCACAAGTGCAAGATAAGGTTTGGAATATCTCTTATGCTCGCTTCATACCTTTGGAAGTTTTGTTTCACCTTAGTCCTTTCTCCTTCACTCGAGGACGAGCAAAGGCTAAGTGTGGGGGTGTTGTTGACCGCTCTTAAATACAAAATATATGTCGTCAACTCTTGCAATGAACACATAAAGAATGAACATCAACAATAGTGTTAGGAATTATTACTAACGAATTCCACAAGTGTTGGTGGATCATTGATTTCAGGAAGCATGTCTGAAATAAGATGAAAACACAAAGAAGACGTAGCATAAATGCACAAAATATCGTCCGCTGCGCGTTACAGGATTGAAGGGCCCACAAATCAGACCAAACGGGCGCGCCAAGGCACGAATCACCAAGGATCAATGTCAAGGCCCACCTGTTAGCTATCTAAAGGAAGGCAGACCCGGGGGAGCACCATCTAGGTTCGACCGACCCCCAAGTTCGGATGAACCTGGATGGCTTCCCAGCTGCCCAATCTTTGGTGGGAAGATCGTCTTTATCTCTTTGGAGGTGGTGGCTAAGGTTTCCATATGAAGAGATGGCGGGAACCGCCCTTGGAGGCTATAAAAGGAGGCCTTCCCCCCTCATTCACACACACCACCAAGATCTTCAACACCTTCACTTGAAGATGTAGCGCTCCACTCCATGGCGAAGCCCTACCTAGGCTAGAGCTTAGACTAGGGAGAGAGAGAGAGAGAGAGGAAGTAGCTCGGAAGAGTGCTGAGTCTCTTAGCACTCTACTCCGGCTATATACCTCTGCATATGCTGGCTTCCTCTGGTATGAGTAAGTTAGTATTTGTGATTTTTGTCTTGCATAGAGTGAGATCAGTTCTCTTACTCGCGGGTTCGTCGCTCTGTATTTATACAGAGTGCCGTAGTTTGCTACGGGAATTCAGACGTAGTCAGACTGCGATAGTAATTAGTAGCATAGACGTGGTGTCTAGGCTAAGGGTTACCTTCGTTTGCCTTATATCCCATGGTTTGTTAGAGGTAGGCTGCAGGTGGTGACAACCCTGTTGGTCCTTCATAATCCTCCACGTTCGGATATAGCATAGAGCCGTTGGCCGGAGTCTCCTGACCATTTTAGGGGTAAGCCGGTGCCTGAAGTGAGTATTTCTGCCCAAGAGATCGACCTTTAACTCATCTTTAGTACTACCTCAGGAATCCTCTCCGTCCTCGCCACTTATCGTGGTGTGTCCTTGGACCAACTAAAGTAGAAGTTAGTGCACACATGTTCCCTGTGGATTCGATACCCTTGAATACTCTCAGGTGAAAGCTACGACGGTATCCATGCGCTTACGGATTTATTCGCAGTCGTTAAAATACCCAACACGCCGCCGGGTCTCCCACCCTTCGGATCGACAAGTAAAGCGCTAAGGCAAGCCCAAAGACACAACGAACCGATATCCTTACATAGAACATCTGGCCTAACCACATACAAATAAAAACTTATGGAAGAACAAGGCATGGTATATGTCACACCCTAAAATATTTAATTTTAGGATGTGAATGTCTTTTAGAATGTGTTCATCCATCTTTACGGTTTTTTGAGAATTTTCCAGATTATTTTGGAAATTATTCTCTTTTCCGTAGAGCTAAATCCATTTATTGGAAAGCTCTAAAATCTTTTTCATGAGCTCCAAGTATTTTATTTAGACTCATGGTGTCCCAAACTATCTTCTGGAAATTTTTCCTAGAATTTTTTAATCCTCGGGATATATTTTTTTCATTGTTTAAAATATTTATCTAGAATTTCCTATATTTATTTCAACCCTGAAAATATATTCTGGAAGAATGGATTCTTTTCTTTTCATCTCGAGCTGGATTCAACTTGTTTCGGGTTTAGTCCGCCATAAATCATAGAATCGTGCCACGCGTAAGCTTGAGCTCGACCACGACCTGATCTCATCATTCTTTGCTTTTCCAATAATAGAAAGTTAATCAAAAGCTTCCCATTGATGTACTGAATCAAACGCCCTTGTTTTCCCCTCTATCTTTCCTTCCCGAAGTTTGTCGAAGCTAGCCGACCGCCACTCACCACTGATCGCCTTCCTTCGCCAAGTTGGTGTTGTCCAAAAGCTTTTCGGTTAGGTGAAGAAGCTCCTATGCCCTTTTCCCTCTCTTTGTCTCATTCTTTTGTTCTAAATTTCTTGTCATAGTCGGACCGATCCGTTATATCACCATCCTCCATTTTTACTATGTCTTATCCAACACCCTAAGATGCCCCATCATGGTACCCATCCTCTAACCTTTCTCCTCGATCAAACCTTGCTCGAAACGGAACCGTAGCTCGATTTCAGCGTTCTTTTTCGATGATGCTCTGTTGTTGTAACTACCAACGACTCGACCTGATCTCTCCCTTCTCTTTTTCGCGCTCTCAAATAGTCCATTCACGTTCAACCAGCACTGTCAGCGCATTTTCATGTTCGGCCCTTACCCGAATTCGGCCTATAACCGAACTCGCTCGCCACTCAAGTCTCGACGCGAGGTCTTTTCCTCCCTCCTTCCCCTCTTCCTACCCCTCTCTTTCTTACTGACTCGTGGGACCCGCTAGAGACCACTATACTATATGGCACTGGTCTTGGCTAATTAATTAGAAACACTAGCTTATGATAATCATACCGAAATGGCAAGAGGGGTTGCATCGACGAGGTATAGCTCGGTCCTCTTGAGGCTTTGATATGTGGTCCTTGGCTAAGGAACTACCTCACTAGGGAGAGTTATGACCGCTTTGACTTGAAACCTTAACGAATTGTCATAAGTTATGGAAGCTTTGTAAAGGCCTCGTAGTGAATCCCTTGCCACTCACCTTGGAAGTGTTTAAGAGGCTAGCTACCTCGGGCAAATCGGGAGACACGAATTGTGGGTAAAGTGTACAACCTCGGCAGAGTGAAAACTGATATATCAGCCGTGCTCACGGTTACGAGCGGCTTGGACCCTCACATGATTAATGAACTGAAAGATGAATTAAATCGTGGACCATGTCTATGGTTATGGTTATGCTTCTGTTATACCTGTTATGTTTCTTTTAATGTGGGTTGGTATAAACTTATACCTTAGTAATCAGGTGCTAATAAGATTTGACCAACTAAAATTGCTTATCGTAGTACGCTAGTCAGCCTTTCCTTGGTTTTGGCCTTCATGTCATATAATGCCCATCACTTGCTGAGTACCAACCATAAGTGTACTCACGCTTGTTATAATTGTTGCTCAGAAGGGAAAGTTGCCGTGAAGTCTTTTAAAGATGATGCTGAGTTCTAGGCCTACGCAACCCCTGGTCGATTGCCTGTGAAGTTTGAAGCCTTCGTTTCCAGGATAAGCTCTATATCTTTGATAATATTTATAGTCTTTTAGTTATCTTTTCGTGATACTGTTACTGATTATTCACTGATGAAGTCACTATATGTATGAAACTTGATCCTGGCATACATATAGTTGTGCATTCGGTTTTATCTTTAAAACCGGGTGTGACAGGTGGTATCAGAGCTGTATCAACCGTAGGACGTCAACCTAGATAGCAATGGTCGTTTTCTATATTCTAGTTCGACATAAAAGTCATTCATTTCCGTATCCTTGACTTCCTTGTTGTTTATTCTTAATTCCTTTTCATTTATCTCATCTCTCTAACCCCTTTATCTTGGCCTATTAATCCCCTACTTTTGATATAATAAACTATCAAGGCATGGTATGACAAACTATCAACATACCATAGCAACCATGACTAAGCTCTGCAT
The DNA here is from genome assembly GCA_032594955.1 of Panicum miliaceum. Lineage (NCBI taxonomy): Eukaryota > Viridiplantae > Streptophyta > Magnoliopsida > Poales > Poaceae > Panicum > Panicum miliaceum. The sequence goes on from CM064073.1 coordinate 21,511,244, forward strand.
TATGAAGAGGATACTGGCGAGTCGAATGCAAAACCATACCGGAGGCCGAGGATTGCTCAACGACCTCGAGGATGACTGGATTCGCTAAAGAGAAGTTCTAGCCTAGCTCCACTAGCCTAAGTAGTACAAGTCACAAGTTGAGAGAGGGAGAGAGGTTCCAATGTGTGGTGTGTGTGAATGAGTGGGGGGGAGGCCTCCTTTTATAGCTTGAGAGGTTGGTACCTGCCATCTTTATGTATGGAAACATTAGCCATGGCCTCCAAGGTGATAAGTATGATCTTCCTGCCGAAGATTGGGCAGTTGGGAAGGCGTCCAGGTTCGGCCGACCCAGGGGTTTGGCCGTACTCAGGTGAGCCTTCCCCGGCTCCACCTTCCTTTGGCTGGCTGACATGTGGGCCCTGGTGATGATCCTCAGTGATTTGTGCCTTGGCGCGCCCGTTTGGTCTGCCAGGTGGGCCCTCTTTGTAAGTGTAACGCAGGATAGGATCTTCTGTGTATTTCTATTGCGTCTTCTGCATATTTTCTTCTTATTCCGGACATGTATCCCTGAAATAAAATATCTTCCAATACATGTGGAACTAGGTTATTATAAATGAAATATGTGAGTAAGGTGCATAGTTTTCCTTTATTTATGAGTATGGTTGACGATCGAATTTTGCATTTAAGGACCATCAACAACACCCCCAAGCTAACCCTTTGCTCGTCCCGAGCAAAGTTTTAGACTTAGGTTGTTGATCAAGAGTTGCTTCAATGTTGCATTTCCGACTTATACCATAGGCACAACAAGTGTTCTTACCATGATTTTGAATAAGTTGGCCTTGATCTTACCCTTCACTTTTACTCCTGTGGGGCGTATAGCTTCACCTCATCTTTGGCGGTTGAAAGTCAGAACGGCTTTATAGAGCACCACTTTTTTTCTCATTCCTTTGTTCAACCATCAATCCTGAGGTTTTGTAAAGTTTTTCAAAGGAAATTGTAAAGTTCCTCGATTAATCTCTCTGATAACTCATTGTGTTTGATCCCTCACCAAGGATTTTATTTTGCCTTTCTTTCTCATCCTACTCCTAAAGGCTTGTTTTGGTGGAGCTATAGGTACGGGGAACATGGAAGCACACTTGTTTCTTATATTTTGCTAAGTCAGAAACCGGATCCAAAGGAGAAACTAGTCATAAACCTTGATCAAGACGTGCATGTGTCTGGATATTTTTGGTGGATGGTGTATGAACTCCTTTTCATGAACCATCTCTCCTTTATTCTTTTTCTTGGATATGGGCTATCTTTCTTTCTTTCTCTCTTTTTTTTCTTGGACCTTCATGTGTCCAACTCTTTCTTTTTCTTTTCATGCTTTCTTGAGCATGTCCTTTATTTCTTTTTGCATAGCACATATCCTTTTTCTCATGGTAACTTTGGAGAGAGAGAGTGGTCATGAAACAACATGGAGCTTTATTTTGTGGGTGGATGGATGAAGTGCTTGTTGTCTTCCAATGTAGAAGCTTAGCGTATGGTGGAGACGTGTACGTGATCTTGATCATGGGAGTATGAAATGTATCTCACAAAGGGTCACATCAATTTGACCAAGCTCAATGAGATAACAAATTGCATATGTGGAAAGTTTTCAATTTGGATCAACATACGGCTTTGGATAAGAATTTTCATATCATCCAGGAACTTTATTTGTTTTTGTGTTTTCAAAAATTAAATACTCCCGATATCAAGCATCACGTTAGCAAGAGATCATAGCAGCTCTATTTCAACCATATCATAGCTCCCAACAACCTAGATTCGGATCATGCTTTTGCTACCCACAAGTTTCAAGCTCAAGGTTTGAACATTTAGCCAACAAACTCAAAACTAGGTAGAGTACTAATTTGTAACTAGGCATACGAAGGAAATTAACAAAGCAACTATTCATCATCTCAACAAGGAAAACTACACATGCTTACTACACAAAAGAAAGCAAGTAAATATTTTTGGCCTTTTCTTAGTTTTGCAAATTTTTATTTTGTTTTTGGTTTTGCAGATTTTTATTTTATTCCATGCATAAGGTTTTGAAAGCGGTAAAGAAAATAAGATACAAGATACAAGGTACCTCTCGTGGGGGGGTCCTCCCCCAAGCTAGATTCAGGCTCACTACTGCTAGTCGGGGTTGTACCCCCTCCAACAGAAGTAAGCCCTCCACTCCTCCTGCTGCTGCAGCTGCCTCTGCTCCATGGCGTGAATCCTCTCACCGGTGTGTCGCTGCCATGCTTGGTCGGTTTGGATGTGCTGGTTCAGCGACTCCTCGATGTCGTTGCCCTGGACCCTCTGTTCACCTAGCTGCTGGGGACGGAGCTGAATCCTCAACTCCAGGCCCTACATCGTGTGAGATGTGAGACCCCACTGGAGCTGGAGCTGGTGGATCGGCGCGCGGGGGCTTGCCGTGCCCACTCGTTGGTGCTTGCGTTGTGCCATGACGACCCACCTGCCTCATGTGGATATGATGGCTGAGGCTGTGGAACTGGTGGAGTTGGTGCCGCTTCTCTTCTAGCCTTGCTCCGTGTCATCCCCAAAATAGAAACACTATTCTGCAGGCCACCTCTTGTGGGACAAGAGGGATGGTTAGCGACTGGCAGTTATACAAATGGCCTTTCTTGAGTGTGACCATAAATCAAATAAGACTCGTCGATAAGAACACGGGGGTCCTCAATGAATGGAATGACATTCCCATCTCAAATCCCCATGCTCGAAGCGATGTGAGTGATCAAAGAAGTGCACTCGGTAGGACCCGTCATCTTGAAATTTGTAAGCCATTGCTTAATCATTGCCTTCACGGGGGAGATTTTGATCTTGTTGACCATGGCGTATAAGATCATCAACTCATTGTTGTGCATGGGCCGAACATCATTCCATGGGAAGAGGGTGATGGCCAACCATTTGTGCATCAAGCGAAGAGTTGAATTTTGAATATCATTGCACCAAGGTGCAAACTTGCCATGGACAACTTGACCCGAAATCAAACCCCAAAATTCATGGCGATTAAAACCGCGGCAAGCTTGTTCAAGAGAAATCGGCAAGCGCGTGCCAAATTTTTCCAAGTAAGATAGAACTCATTTCCAAAGAGTCAAAAAGAAATTCCGTCATCCACCTCCCGAAGGGTGCAAAGAAACTGGATGGTGAGGAGATGAGAACCATTCTCCTCAACGGGCACAAAACCATCCTATCCAACCACATGCCAAACGCGAGCAAAGTCTACGTCCATACCTATCTTCTCGAGGAGGTCCGGGTTGAAGGCTTTGGTGTGACCAAAGTCCCAACGCTTGAGGATGGCGTAGGCTTGCCTCTCGCGGTTGTCTTGCAAGTCGAGGTAGGGTGCGTCGTCGTCATCTATCTCCATGCCCTCGGCTTGTGGTTCGGCTTGTTCTTCGGCTTGTTCCTCCTTTTCTTCTTGTTCTACTTCATAATCCATCATGCTCGGGCTCGGTGTTGGTTCGGGGGTGTGGTGAGAGCTTGAGCTAGCCCAAGAACGGGACGAGCTCGTGCCCGTCATCTTCTTCAATGCACCGGAAATCTTTCGACCCATGTCTTTCATGCTTGAAGAACAAGAATGAACATGAACAACTCGAAGCAGGTTACGTTAGTGAAATCAAAATGAAAGCTCTTACCCAAGAGTTGTTCTTCCAAATGTTTGGGCAATCTTGCAGCAAAGAAATGAGAGAGAGAGGTTTCTTGCACTTTAACGGGAGCAAAAATCCAATGAAATCCCGATAGCAAGAGAGTGTGAGAGGGAGTGAGTGAGAGAGTTGAGTGTGAGAGCTCAACACCCCCTCCTCGGCCTCTATTTAAAGAGATTGGGCATGAAACGGCCGGGCATGCGCAGGCAACAACGGCTAGTAGCCGTTGGAGCTGATGAGGCCCAGAAGCCGTTGCTCTTGGGTCGGCCGGGGTTCGGACGACACCTGGGCGGCCCCCCTTACTAACAGCCAGGGCCGACGAGCCCCTAAAAAGCTATAAGCATTTCTGCCTGGGTGCTTCAGTCAAACTTTGCTCCATAAAGTTTTCAAAATATTTTTCAAAAGATTTTCATGCTCATAAATATTTTTAGAATTTTTGTAACAAGAGAAAAAAGGCTAGAAAAATTCCAGCATGCAAGAGGTGTTGGAAAAATTCAAATATGCAGTGAGAAAAATTCAAATGTTGAGAACAGCAAATTTTGAAAAAATCAAATATGAGATAAGTACTGATTTACCTTCGGCAAGGGCTCATCATTTTGAGTCCGACGAGTGGGACCTTTCTCCTGCATGACTTACCATTTGGCGTTGGCGTCCCATCCTGGAGAGGTGGATGAAGACGCGTTGTTCACATTCCGCCATACCTTCTTCGCCCTTTTTCTTTTTGTCGGTACGGTCGGAGGTTCTTCGGGTTGGGGTTCTGGTTCGCCCCATATCCCGCTTCCATCATGATCCTGATGAATCACAAAGCTTTGCTCGTCCCTATTTTGGAATTTGAAACGCATGTTGTCCACACTGATGCGGAAATGGATTTCTCCGGATCCAACATTGATCCTCGCCTTGACGTCCCTTAAAAAGGGTCGTCCAAGGATAAGTTGTACGTCAAGGTCGCCCTCCATGTCGATGACCACAAAGTTGGCGAGGACAAAGGAATTCTTGACTCGCCCCAACAGATTTTCGACTATCCCTTCGGGATATCGAATGGTCGAATCGGCGAGCTGCAAGCACATTCTTGTTGGGGATAGAGCAGGATATTGAAGTTGTTCAAAAATTACCTTGGGCATGATATTCACGCTTGCCCCAAGGTCGCAGAGGGCCTAGTCATAGTAGCAGTCATAAATGGAGCAGTTGATCATGGGCACCCCTGGATCTCCTCTCCAGGCTATTGTCAGTCCTCCCCATGGGTTCATCCTTTGGTGCATGGGTCTCCATGCATGGTTAGTGCGCGGTATCCTCCGAGATGGGTTGCCCCATCCGGTGGACACCATGCTCACATTTTCAACGGGAGCCTTAGGTTGCCCCGGGATTTTCCCAGAATCAACCGCAAGGACAGCCGCAGTAATTTGTGCAAGTTGAGATTCAATCATTTTAATGAAACTTAGTTGGTTTTTCAAAGCAGAAGATAAAGTTTCAATTTTGATATTTATACTTTCTAAAGTTTTATCGTTGGCCAAAAGCTTTTTGTTTAAAGACTCATTAATTTTAGCTTGGCCAAGAACATGATCTTTCAAGGAGGGTTGGTTCGAATTGAAATTTGAATTGAAATCGGAGTTGTAGTTATTACCTCCTTGATATGGTGGGCGCGACTGGTTCCACCCCTGGCCTCCTTGTGAACGGTACCCGTTGTTGCTATTGTTGATGAAGGTGTCTTCATGGGTCTCGAGGCAGTCATTTTTTGAGTGTCCACCATTTCCGCAGACCTCACACATGGAGTGCGAGTCAATGGCTTGGACGGAGTTGTACATCTGTTTCTTGATCTCTGCCCTCTCTTCCAGCTTCCTGAGTAGGAGGTCCATTTTTGCAGAGAGCATGTCCGCCTCCTTGACGGTGTGCATGCCCTTGGTTCGGAATTGGAGGCGTTCTTCACTCCACCCTTGATTGGAGACCATCTTCTCGACTAGCGTTGTAGCTTTGGCAATGGTGAGGTCGAGGAAGGCTCCTCCAGCAGCAGCATCGATGTGGGCTCTTGATGTTGGAGTCAGCCCATTGTAGAAGCTTTGAAGAACGAGCCATTCGTGCATCCCATGATGAGGACAGGCGAGGATGTATTCTTGCAGCCTCTCCCTGTCTGCTGAAAACTTGAAGTTTTCCCGCGCAGGGCGTTGGTTTTGCCCAGCGGGAAGAACTTTGCAAGGAACGTCGTGGGAGCACTGTAGAACCATAAGTTGACAGCTTCCTTGTCCTTGTAGAACCACTGTTTCGCCTTCCCTAGGAGGGAGAAAGGAAACAAACGGAGCCTGATGACGTCAGTTGCGATCCCCCGTATCACTATGGTTTCACATAGCTCGACGAAGTTCTGGAGATGTGCGTTGGCGTCCTCGTTTGGCTTGCCATAGAATGGGCTAGCCTGCACCATATTAATGAGACTCGATTTGAGATCAAAGTTCACATCCCCGACTTCGACGTTGGGTCCGGTGGCCACGTTGTTGGCTGAGGGGACGGAGAAGTCACGAAGAGTCTTTTCAGCCATGACGGTTGATGGTGCTTGAACGACTAGTTCGGTTGCCGAGAGAATGATATGAGGAGGGATGACGCGAGGCCGGACCCTTCTCACGAGCTTCTCTAGATTTTCAACGAAGTTTGTTAGCAAAGAGAAACCGGTCATACACTACCCTATTTTCATCCAGCAGGAGAAAACAAAAGCAACATTAGCCTGTATAAGCAATAGCGATTTCTTAAACATATTGCCAAGATTATGTATTAGTAAATCTTTTAATCAATGCCATCCCCGGCAACGGCGCCAGAAATGCTTGTTCGCATTTCTTAACGTCATCACCAGGATTGTTAGTCCTTAGTGATGGCACCAAAGAACGTTGTGGTGGTATGTCTTAATGATTACAGATTGGATCCGCAAGCGCATGGATATACTGTTGTAGCATTTCACCCGGAGAGTATTCGGGTATCATTATTTATATTTTCCCGTAGGATGGCATGGTGTAAAAGAGTTTACTAGGTACATAAACGTGACAGTATGAATAAGCTATAGACTATATTTCATACAGTGGTAAGTCATGATAAATGATATGAATAAGGTAATGTGACACACACACAAGCCAATCTCAAGATAAAGAATAACGAATAAACCAAAGGTTAGTGGGAGCATAGGCATACAAAGAATTTCCTAAAAGCATCTATTCATATAAGCAAGGGTTACACAACATACATGGTTAGGGCTCAAAGCTAAGACTCCAGATATCATGAAGAATGTGCCGCACCGGTGTACAACTAGTCCCATTACATCTTTCAGAACTCCTACATCATACCCGAATGTGGGGGACTACAGTAACCACGGCAATTCCGCCATAGTGGACGCACAGGGCTGTCACCACCTGCCGTCTACACCTACAACATCGTGGAGCATGGTTATATCCTAGGGATCCCGCATACCCGGGCACCACGCCCGTGTATGAGGTCACTGCCCTAGCGCCCCCAGGTCTCCAACCCTTCGGATGGATAATAAAGTGCTAAGGCAAGCCCAAAGGCACAATGAACCGATATCCTTACTTAGAACATCTGGCCTAACCACATATAAAGCATAACTTATGGAAGAACAAGGCATGGTATGATAAACTATCAAGATAGCATAGCAACCATGACTAAGCTCTGCATTATGAAGAGGATACTGGCGAGTCGAATACAAAGCCATACCGGAGGCCGAGGATTGCTCAACGACCTCGAGATGACTGGATTCGCTAAAGAGAAGTTCTAGCCTAGCTTCACTAGCCTAAGGAGTACAAGTCACAAAGTGAGAAAGGGAGAGAGGCTTCCAATGTGTGGTGTGTGTGAATGAGGGGGGGGGAGGCCTCCTTTTATAGCTTGAGAGGTCGGTTCCCGCCATCTTTATCTATGGAAACATTAGCCACGGCCTCCAAGGTGATAAGGATGATCTTCCCGCCAAGATTGGGCAGTCGGGAAGGCATCCAGGTTCGGCCAACCCAGGGGTTCGGCCGAACCCAGGTGAGCCTTCCCCGGCTCCACCTTTCTCTGGCTGACTGACATGTGGGCCCTGGTGATGATCCTCGGTGATTTGTGCCTTGGCGCGCCCATTTGGTCTGCCAGGTGGGCCCTCCTTGTAAGTGTGACGTAGGATAGGATCTTCTGTGTATTTCTGTTGCGTCTTCTGCGTGTTTTCTTCTTATTCCGAACTTGTATCCCTGAAATCAAATATCTTCCAATACATGTGGAACTAGGTTATTGTAAATGAAATATGTGAGTAAGGTGCATAGTTTTCCTTTATTTATGAGTATGGTTGACGGTTGGATTTTGCATTTAAGGACCGTCAACAACTCTTACATGACCGGGCCAGGCCGTCTAGTTGAGATGGGCTGACCCGCGTTTAGGTACCTAAGGACCGTGCTTAGGGGTACCCTTGGTACTTAACCCCATCAGAAACACAAGACAAGTTAGCAGAAACATGGTACAAAAGTGAAACTCTATTACCTTTTGCTACTACCATGCTACCCTTGGTGAGCTTATACTGTCCATCTCCAAATCTGCTAGAATACCCATCTTCATCAAGCAATCCAACCGAAAATATGTTGAGTCGAAGTGCCTCAACATGCCTCACATACTTGAAGACCAATTTGGTACCATTCCCAATCTCTAAAAGCACATCTCCCTTTCCAATGGTTGTTGTCGTATCATTGTTTCCCATCTTCACAACACCAAAATCACCTGTTGTGTAGTTTGTGAAGTACTCCCAATGAGATGTAGCATGTATGGTATCGCTGTCCGGTATCCAAATCATCTCATCACCATTCGCATGATTTATGGCTGCACCATCAGAAGCTATGTGATCTGCTCAATAGTGGAACAAGCATAGCCCTCATTACCTTCATTTTCAGCAGCAATGACAATCATCATCTCCTCAACTGTAGAAGTAATACGACCACCATCACTGTCACTATCACTATCTTGCTTCGGAGCTTCTTTTTTTCTTACCCTTTTCTTTTTTTCCATTTACGGCATTGCCACTTTTTATGTCCCTTCTCATGGCAGTGGTAATATACCAATTCTCTTCCTCTTGACTTGCTTCTACTTTCAGCTGCACCTTTCTTCGGACCTCGAAATGAGAAGAGCTACTACCCTTTTCAGCAATCCATTTGGTTTCTTCATTTAATACCTTTCTCTTGACAAGGTTCCAAGTAACAATACTATTAGGGGTTGAATTACATACATGGACTTTCAAAGTCTCCCAAATATCCGGCAATGAGCCAAGTAGCAGCAAGGCTCGAACCTCATCCTCAGATGAGATTCCCATCGATAATAGCTGATTAATAATGCCTTGAAATGCATTCACATGATCAGCCACAGGAGCACCCTCTCGGTACCTCAGATTCATCAATTGCTTGATCAACAACATCTTGTTAGTACCTTCGTTTCGGGCATACAACTCCTCCATTTCTGCCATAAGGTACGTGCATGTTTCTCCTACTGATATGGTTCAAAATATTGTCATCAACCTATTATCGAATGAAACCACAAGCTTGACGATGAAGAACTCGCCAATCATCATCAGATTTATCATCTGGTTTTTCTGTAGCAAACACTAGCTTCCAATACTCTTTGACGTAGAGTAAATCCTCCATCTCACCCTTCCACGCTTGGTAATTTGTATGATTCAATGATATCGTTCTGCTGGTATTTGCTTCCATCTTCAACACAAGGCAAATCAGCAAGTAATCAAGTTGAACACGAGCTGAAATCAATATGAACCGATAGCTCTGGTACCACTCTGTTGGGATAAAGGTAGTAGTGATGCACTAATTAATCCCTCATCTTGTAACGAATATTGAGTAGAACATCTAAGAACAGATATGTAGCGGAATAATAACAATCACATGCATAAAGGACACAGCGATTTACGTGGGAAAACCTCCTCAAGGTGAGGAGTAAAAACCCTCGATCCACTATAATCAACAAATGGTTACAATGAGTCTTCTCTAGGACCTCTAGATGATTACACCAGCAGCAACACATTTACCATAATGCAACTTGGCATCAACAACAACCACCACAACTTCTAGCAAGAGGTATGATAGCTGTCAAACAGAAAAGTCACAGATTCAGCCCCCTTCGGTAATTAGTTCATATCTCACAAACCACAGCTCCACTGTGCACAAATTGTGGTAGGCAAATATATCCACGAGTCCCCAAACCACTTACAAAGTTTCAGCTCAATCGGACACCGTTTCACCACCCAAACTGCCCATCTACTGAAAGTGCTCTGTGCTGAAACTACAGTCACCCAAACTGACAAAACCCCTCTCAAATCTGATGCTCTACTCAACCAATCCCCAAACCAACTGACCAGATCAAAGCACTCTAAGTGTAGAATGAGCTCACCAAGTTTGGCGCAAATCCAAGACGTTTGATCCTCCAATCACTGACTTGAAACAGATCGGTTTAGAGCTACCAAATCTAGGCAGATCTTATTCTCCTTCTTCTTCTTCTTCTTCTTCTCTTCTCTCAAGTTGTGTTGTGTGTGTTCTGCTCTCCCCTCTCACATGTGACATCCAGAGCTGAGTGATGGAGATGAGCTAGGGTTTTCTTGTACTTTATACTTTCCTTTGAAGTGACCTCAACCCTTGGATTAAGGACTAAATCAACGGTGCTCAAGCACTGGGCTTGTGAGCTGTCTTGCTGAATTTGATGGGCTACAAATCATTCTCCATGTAGAGGGATAGCCCAACACCTCTCAGTAGAAACCAACACTGCAGTACACTAAAAATGTATCCGGAGCGTGGGGTCTGGTTGCTATGGGCGACGCTCGACGTCGTCTCGCTGACCGGCCTCGGCCGCAATGCTGATTATCTACGCACGTGCGTAGCTACGCACGCAGCAGGCGCCCTTGATTGGTGCATTGAGATTCGAAAACTGTAGCATTAAATCCAGCTAGCTTTCATTGTGGACAAAGCTGTTTCGCTGTGATAGAAAAATTAGCTAGGAATGAGGAGATGAACGTTCACACTATCTGACACCCAAGTTCCGGTTCTCCGATGGTAGAGTTAGTAAAAAAATATTGCACACGCATTTAAGATATTGGGCGGTGGAGTGGGTCCTTTGAACAGTGGTTCATGGAAGTCGCGCACGAGCTTGAAAAAGTAAAAGGGAAAAAAAAAGAGGGCCTAGCCGGAGCGAGGTAGGAGGAGTAATTGGCTAGCCGAAGCGGGATTTGGGTGGCTCGATCCTAGCAGCTCTAATGCTGCGATGCTCGATTTAGATACAGGAAAAACCGCATCTGCAACCTGATTTTACCCAGGGCAGTCGTGATTCGCTTTGCGGGAGCAAGAAAAGGGAAGAAGGCAATATCGCTGTTGGGGAATCCGCTGCAAGAGGTATGAGCTAGACCACCTGGTAGATCTAAGGGGGCGGGTGCCCTGTGGTCTACGTATTGGGCTAAAATTGGCCAAGGCATGGATGATAAGAGGCTTGATTCCTCGCTGACTGGCTCCAAGGCATCTCAATCAAGGTCTTCCGACTCTGGATGCCAGGGTGAGGTGTTCTCCCATGAAGTTACATTCTGTTTTTTGATACAAATTGCTGAGAATTACTTACACCTTCGATGCATTATGACTTCGACCATTTACCAGGTAGTAATAACAGACTTAGATCTCTTGGTTTATGCGCTTGTTTGGCCAGGTTGTTCCGAGAAAGAGACCGAGAAGTGGGGTAAACCTGTCAAACATAAAGCAAAAAAAATGGTAATGAAAATGCACTGGTTTCTTCTAGGTGCTCAATCAGCCACCTGCATGATTGTATTGCTGGGTTAACTGACCGGAAGAAGGAATTGGTGAAGTCAATAGGCTTTGAAGGGTTGCTCTTATTTCCAAACAGCAGGCAGCTAAATAGGAGGTTTATTCTCTGGTTAATGAACAAAGTTGACGCACTCACACCAGCCATGGTAATTGGCTCGACAAGAAAGATTGTGTTTGACAAAGAGGATGTTGCCCGGGTATTTGGAATCCCAAGCCAAGGTTTATCTGTTGCAGACAATGGGAAGCCGGGGAATGAGGTGGTTGCCTAAATACAGAGGGCGTATTTGAGAATAGATCCAAAGGACAACCATAGTATAAAGGCTCCTCAAGATGTGATCGAAAGGAATTACGACAGGTCAATGACTGATGAAGATGAGACAGCGTTTAAGGTGGCCTTCGTGATCTACGTCATGGCCACGCTCTTATCCCCGGGTGCCAAGTATGACTACGCACCCGTAGAGTACTGGAATTGTCTCCAAGAACCCTCAAAGATACCAGCATTTGACTGTGCCATGAAGTATGAATCGAACTGGAGTAATTTGTGCCTGTTTTATTGGCACATTCAGTGGGGATTTGAGTGTCCCGTGGTCGCTTGAGGTATGTGAGTTTTCCGGACCTGGACAACAATCCATGCTTCTGTTCAAAAATAGTGAATTCATGTATGTCTCTCATGCCATGGGTTGGAACAATTACTTGCATATATCAATTAATATCTGCAGTTGGGAGTAGATGATGCAACGGCATGGTTGCTAAAGGAACTAACTCAGTTGTCCGGTAACGAAGGGGTTCTGCCAGATACTCTTAAATTTTGAAGTAAGTTTCGCATGATACAAAATCTAAACAACACTCCTTATATATATTAGATTAAGTTACCTCTGAGTTGTTAGAGATAGGTTTCCAAAATTGGTAGAAGTTGTTAAATTTAAAGACATACTCCATAAGTTCAACAAATTAGCAGTGGTGCTGCAATGCGCCGCCTATTCTAATGAAACAAACAGTAATAACATAGAAAGTTGATAAATTTACAAATTCAGCACTAGATATGATAAAAGACCTACATCTATGTTATATAATCAAACCGGACATAAAAGTAATAGTAATCAAGGGGAAAAAATTAGCAATGCTTATAAGTTGCTGCCTAATCATTCGTCCTTATTGAGGTTTGAACATACCAACTGCTAACACACAACCACTGCCCAGGAGCAAAGACAATGAGGTTTTTTTTTTCAAATGGACCCAGAAGGCCATTTAATACTAGCGGAAGCCATACAAGTTAATGCCCACTGACTTAACGCTCTTATTACATAATATCATTTACACGCTTTTTCTTTCTATTAGGTCTTGCTTCTTCTTCTTCTTCTTTTGTCCAGACAACCAAGACTTAAGCCCTGTGTTAGGAGGTCTTCCGCCCTTGACAGTCCTAGGAGGACAAGCAATGGGCATCACTCCAATATTTGATACATCTTCTATTTGCTGTGGAGCCTGGATTTCAGACGCTGCTTGTGATGCTTCAGCGCTGGTAGGCAATGCTTGTATAGCATGCAGTATACCTGACTCCGTAACTGATGCCTTGCCACTAATCACTTCAATTGTCTTGGTTAGGAGAACCTTCTTCAGCAAACTTTCTGCATGCTCACCACCTATACATGTGACCTCATTTTCCACATGACACTGCGCTGCTTGCTTTGTCCACCTTTTCTTGACATACTTTGGAGGGAGCTCACTCTTATCCAACAACACCAGGACCTGTAAGTTAATACAAAGGGTCACAGGAACTGCATTTTATATATATCCTACCCAAACTCACGTGTTCATTTATAAAAGTATGTTTAGATTATAGTACCTTTATTATATGCCGACAAAGCATGCCCATGTGTTCAAATAACCCACATTCACAGCTTATGTCATCGTCACTCTTGTACGCAACCGTAACCATTTTTGGGTCTATTAAGGATTTGTCTTTGTTCTTGACCAAGACATACTTCCATCCATCTTCAATCGCATGAATAGCATACTTACCTGACTCAAACAACTCATCATAAAAATTTTCGTACATTCCTCTAGTATAAACCTCCTTTGCATGCTCTTCAATCGGAACCCCTACTCGCAATTGCCTTCTGACCTATTGGATTTGATTTGAAGCAAATTACAAAAGGAATTACATACTCAAACAACGAAGCTAATTTGAATCAAAAGAATTTGAAGATAAAGAAAAACAGCATACCATTTTAGTGACATGCTTCTCTCTTCCTTCTTCGTCTCGTCTGTCCGACTGGAATTCATTGAATTTACTTACAAACCGATGCATGGGCGCTGCCCTTTGAATGAAAGGCTTCAGCATATGATTAGCACTTTCACTATGTTGCGTGCTAGTCATTCCGGCGCAAAATGTAGTCATAAAATACGGCTTCGCCCACTTTTGTCTATGCTTGTACAACCGCTTAAGAAATTTATTCTTCTTTAAACGGTACTTCCCAACAACTTTTACCCATTGAGCTTCAAATCTTTCTATGCATATCTCATCTGTTATAAGATCATTGAACTCACATTTGAATGCTTTGCGTTTTGAGTATACGGCTCCAAGTTTATCCTTTGCGTTCTTCAACACATGCCACCTACACCAACGATGCCTGGTGTTGGGCAACTCCTTCTTGATTGCTTTGGCCATTGCCGCGCATTGATCTGGCCACACAAATGTGAGAAAAACTGACAACATACTACAAAAATGTTGATTTCAAACTTATAAAAGACCATTTAACCTGAAGTTCTGCTTTACTAGACAATCCTGGATTATAAATATACAGAACTGGAAAGGTCTAATTGTAACATATTAATATAAAATCGCAAAAACAAGTGAAACTTTTCCGAACCTGTAAGAATGGTTAATGGCGCCACCCCTCCCATTAAGTCCACAAATGTCCTGAATGTCCATTCAAAGTCTTCTGTCTTCTCAGTGGTCAGCAAGACAGCTCCAAATAATCGACTGGAAGTGGTTGTTAACGCCAACAAAAATTCCAAAAGGTAAGCTATATTAGTTTGTTCTATACGTGGTGTCAAAGGTGATGGCATCCCCAACGTGTGAGTAGTCTAATCTATTTTTTCCAGTGACCCAAATCATTAATGTTAGCATACCATGGCTGTCCACTCTAAACTTAACTGACATACCAGCATCCCTGGACATCATATCCTGCAATGATTGCATTGTTTTGGCCAAATCATCTCCAAGAGTATCTTGAGACATTCTTGAACAAACAGATCTAATGCATTCCCTGCGGATTGATCCAAATCTTGTGTTACCGTTGTTAATTATATTGCATATCCTACCAAGACAAATGTTGTTCTCTTTCAAACGCCTAACAAAGCTGATTGTTACCGCATCCAATTCACTATGTGATTTCCATTGTTTTTTCTCTGCACAGGTTTCGGAAAGAGCATGATTGTGTTTGTCAATAAACTTGCTTATATACCATCCATGATCTCCTCTTCTTAACAATTGAACCATTGCTTTGCAGCCTATGCGCAATGACGCAGAGGAGTTGTTTTTGTCAAACCCCTGTATTAGGAAAGTAGTTAGCATGCAACAAAAATTGAACAATGTAAGACGCATAACGAAAATGGCGCTGCTAGCGCCAATGGGAATTGTCCCATCGGACGGTCCGTTGTAACATAAAGAAATAAAGTCAGCAACATTCAAACGTAACTTTTGTAACATCACTAACTTTTAATCTTGAGAAAAATAAATTCCCACCGCAACACATACAAATGTTTCAGGTAACATTGGAATTCAATCAGAATCCTCTCTTTTTCAGTAAGACAATTTTGCAAATCAGTTGTTGAAACATCCAAAAATACCTTATGCAACATCGAGAAAAGGCTAAAGCAACACCACTTGTTGCAATATCAAAAAAAATCTGTAGCATTTCATACTGATTGTTGCAACATTAGCAAATACTAATCCCAACTTCTCAAAATTGTTGAATGCGTCGAAAAATTGAACATAGAACTGGACATCTCAAACCATCATGCAACATCAAAGATCATCGAGTGCAACATCAGCAAACACTAATCCTAACATATCAAAATACCAGCTGCAACATAAAGACTCTCGGTGCGTCGCGGCTTGCTGGAGCATCTTAGCGTGGAGTCTTCTTCCTCCTCCAGCATGGTAGGAACTTCTCATGTCCTCCTCTTCGGTAGGCACAGGAGTAGGAGAAAGCGCGCGGCTCAGCCGTCACGAGCAGGAGCAAGCAGCATGGCGCCCAGCGTGTCGCAGCAGCGAACTTCTGGTGCGAATGGGATGAGCTGAATGGGCAAGGGGAGCAACTTCTCGTGGTCTCGTGGAAGGAACGCTCAGAGTCAAAGGAGAGGAAATGAAAGGATAAGGATGGGCGAATAGCTAAATATGTGGTGGAGAGATATTATATTTTTTAGACATGGATCCATGTCAATATTTTCACCACAACCCGGACGGCCGGACCATAGCATTACCGTAATGAAGAATACCTAAAATTACAAGCAAACTCTTCTAATTTCTCACATGATAAGAACTTGAGAATCACCTCGCATGAACAAACAATGTCTTGCCCTAGCCTGTAGTTATTTCAGTTCTTCCGACTTCGACCATACCAAATCCCAAAACCCTTCCCCAAGAGTACAAATTGTAGAAATCATTAGCTTCCTCGCAGCTGCTAAAGTCAGTACCTACCTGGGGTAAAAGATTGGAAGGGTTTGATCGGATGAGGCATTTTGCAAAGCTTTCATAATAGCACTCTCTTGGATTCCTTCCA
Source organism: Panicum miliaceum (assembly GCA_032594955.1). Classification (NCBI taxonomy): domain Eukaryota; kingdom Viridiplantae; phylum Streptophyta; class Magnoliopsida; order Poales; family Poaceae; genus Panicum; species Panicum miliaceum. Next base: position 21,527,495 of record CM064073.1, read on the forward strand.
ATCAAGCATCAGGGCCTTTTGCGCCACGGGACCTACCGAAGATATCATTTGTCGGGTGGAAATGTGACTGCGGATATCCGAAATATCCGATATCCGTATCTGCCTAAACATCAATATAGATATCCGTATTCGTTTTCAAAATTAATGTGGTAGTAAAGTGGATACATCCGAATCCGATTTTATTGCTTTTCTCTATCCGATTCCACATCCGTATTCGACAATATCTGACACTATCCGTATCCGTTTTCAATAAAACTATTAAAAAATTATATTTATTTCCTATAACCAATGTTATTAATTTTTATAATAAAGATATAAGAAGATTAAGTTTACTTATAAATATTCTTGTTTTATCTATTTATAGGTGATATTACTTTTATAATTTTTTATTATATATTAATACAAATTTTTTATATATTTATTGAAAATACATTTTTATTTCTAGTTTTATTTATATATTTATTTATTAAAATATTTTTTGATAAATAAGCTATTTTTGACAAGCTATCTTTATTATATTATCATACTTTAGTTTGTACTTGTATAACGATTTTATATTTAAAACTACCAATAAAGAAAATAGCCAAACGTTATCCTATATATCGAGTAAATATCCGAATTTGAATCCGAATCCGAAGCATCCGTTTTGTATTTGTATTCAAAAATATCCCAATCAGTATACATATTTGAGTTAAAATATGGTAAAAAATGCTATCCGCATCCGATTTTATACGTATCTGCCGCTTCTATCCTTAGTCATTTGGATTACTTTTCAATGTGGAAAGGCCGACAAGAGTTTCCGTCCAAATATGGATCATTCGCCAGCATCAAGGTGGGAATCCCAGTATCCAGCCGATACGGTGAGAAAAACGAGAAAAATTACCTTGATTTCCTCATTAACGCCACCAGTTCGTCTCTTCTTGGCTCCATCGTCAGTGGCAACACTCCGACTTCGTCAATTGCAGCTTGATATGAGGATTCCGTCAAGGTTCGGTTACAACCTCCACGGAACGAAGCACTAGGCTCGATTGGCTCTGAGCTCGAGTTATCCATATGGCGGTTGCCCTGCTGAGCCTCAACAGCACTGAACCGGAGTTTCCGTTCGTTGTTGAATGATTTGGGAGAGCTCTTCACCAGCACGCCATCGAGTTTAAGTCGGTGCCTACTATGGTTCTACAGATTCATGGGCAGCTACAGTATGTGAACTGAAAGTTGCATTTTTTTGACCGATTGATGTCCGTCATGCGTCTCTTCCACCGGCACCTCCACCCGGTGTGGAAAGGTCATGCGATTAGGCTTGTCACGTTGACTGATTATTCTCTATCCAGGACTATTTACGGGAAGCTGCCTTCACCCCTCGACATGCAACGAAATCATAGCCGTCAATCCCCTGCAATCCTAACCGTCCACCACCATGCGTAGCTGCGCACGTAGGTAGGACATCATTCGCGGCCTCGGCCGCTGCCGCTCGGACCACGGACGACGACTGCCTCCGCTCTAGGCCGCTCCCGATCATCGGCAACGCGCTCGACATGCGCCCACGGCGACGTCATGCGCCTCCAGCTCGGGCCGAGCGGCGCGGCCGTGGTCGTCTCCTCGTCGGGCGCCGCGAGGGAGGCCTTAGCGCGGCACGACCAGCGCCACGCCGCGCGCAACGTCCCGGACGCCGACCGCTCCATGATCTGGCTGCCGAGCTCCGACCCGCGGTGGAAGGCGCTGCGCGGCATCGTGGCCACGCACATCGTCTCGCCGCGGAGCATCGCCGCGGCGCGCGGCATCCGCGAGCGCAAGGTGCGCGGCCTGGTCGATCACCTCCGCAGGCGCGCGGGCTGGAGGTGGAGGTCGGCAGGGCGCTATACGCGGCCATGCTCAACCTCGTGTCCAGCAGCAGCTTCTCCGTCGACGTGGTCGACATGGACAACACCGAGTCGGCGCACGGGATACGGCACCATGTGGAGGAGGTCGCCAATCTGATGACCAAGGCCAACGTCTCCGACCTTTTCCCTTCCTCCGGCCGCTCGACTTGCAAGGGCTGCGTCGCAAGGCAACGAGGCACTTGGGAGAAATCTTCCGCATCCTCGATGGCATAATTGACCGCCGGTTGGCCGAGACCTCCTCCTCCAAAAACAAGCACGATGACTTCCTCGGCGCTCTCATGGACCTCATGTCCACGGGCGAGATCTCCCGCGACGACGTCACAAACATCAGGTTCGACGTCATGGCTGCCGGGAGCGACACGACCGCGGTCACGATGGAGTGGGCGATGGCCCTGCTGCTCCGCAACACGGGCGCCATGGCCAAGGTGCGCGCCGAGATCGACGGTGCTCTCGGGGGCAGGGAAAGCGTCACGGCCGATTCCGACGTGGCGAGGCTGCCATTCCTCCAGGCGTGGTGAAGGAGGCGATGCGGCTGTACCTGGTGACGCCGGTGCTGATCCCCCACAAGGCCATCGAGGACGGCATCGAGATCGGCGGGTACGCGGTGCCCAAGGGCTGCACGGTGATCTTCAACGCGTGGGCGATGATGCGGGGCCCGGCGGCTTGGGAGAGGCCGGAGGAGTTTATGCCGGAGCGGTTCTTGGGCACGGCCGCGGAGGTGGACTTCAAGGGGAAGGACTACGCTACGAGTTCATCCCGTTCGGGTCCGGCAGGAGGCAGTGCCCCGACCTGTCGCTGGCGGAGTGCGTCGTGCCGCACGTCCTGGCGTCACTGCTGCACGCGTTCGAGTGGCGGCTGCCGGACGGCGTGTCCGCCGAGCAGCTGGACGTGAGCGAAAGGTTCACCACCGCCAACGTCATGGCTGTCCCTCTCAGGGCCGTACACCACGTGATTACCAAGTCGCCGGTGTAACAGTCCCCGTCGCAGGTGCTGTCTGAGTTCTCATAAATTTCCCGGAGACTTTGCCTTACTTTTTTTTTCTTCTTTCAGTAGTCGTGGTGCGGTGGTGGCGAGTTCTGAGCTGCCCGGCCGTTACTGTTGCTTCCCTCGTGCCGATTCGCTTATTGATCGGGTACTGGAAACTTTTGGACCTCTATATATATGTCTTGGAAAAAATGGAGATGGTTATACACCTTTGTGTTTATAAGCATTTTATAACTATATAATATAAGCTTCTATTTATCTATGATGATGAAAAAGATGTCCGCTTGGTCCATCCGCAATTCTAATGGTCTTTCAGGAAAACCCATACAAGTTCTGTTTCTTCATATCATTACCCCACCTGCAAGTATTGTATTGTTAAATAACCATGTCAATCGTGCAGATACTTATTAGTTAGCATGCAGGCTGTTAGATTGACCAACCTTGAGATGTTGGTGGTAAGGTTGTTATTTCCCTGGATGCTATCAGTTGGTCTTAAAGGGGTTATGGGCAACATCTTTAAACTGGTTCCCAATATGTGCTGTGGTTCACTTGGGACTGCCAAATGGGTGGATTGAGAATGCTGTTTGTGCTGCATGTATCCACCATGGTGTGAGTTCAAAAGTCAATATGCCTAATTAGGTAAGAAACAAGGTAAATATGCTTCACTAAATAATTAAATAAATCGTTACAAAATGGTTTGCTAGGGTGCTCTTTTTCCCCTTAAAATATAATACACACACAAATATTAATATTTACATACATGCATGTACGTACAATCATCTCTATCCCTACTCCTCCTAGTACTTCTAGGAGATTGCAGATCTTGAAATTGACGAAATCGCTACGAGCTCCTCACTATCCATGAGCATATTGTCTATCATCAAAGAATTGCAATGTTAATTTATAAATAAATGCATGAAAATAAGCACAGTGCTGAGTTTAGAACACCCGAATGGGAAGGTTAACAAGCCAAACTACACTAAATTCGTTTTTGACTCATGCCTCTGATTAACGTGCATCTATGACATATGTATATGTCACTGTGCACAATAATGCTAGCATAGTTGCGTGATTTGAAGAGTAACTTGATAGATAATTGGCTGAGTTTCGTGCCACAAAAATAATTGGGGATTGATCGCAAAAGGTCAACTCGCGCATGAAGTCTGATGGTACAAGTATCTGGGCGTGGAGTAATTGAATATCATTACTCAATTCGCGCATATTTTTAAAGATTAGGAACTTGGTGCGCAAAAAAAATGAAATCATTATATACCATATGATGAGGACATCAACACCAACGATACATCCACTCCGACACAAGTACCTATTGCTGGTCCTATTACTCGTGCTCGTGCTCATGCTCGTCAACTTAATCATCAGGTGAGTTCACATCTAAGCTCATATACATCATGTTTAGACCATGGAGACCCGTGTACTCTTATTTTGCTTAGGAACCAAGGAGACGACCGAAAGGGAAATGAATTCGCGCAGGCTGGATTCGGACTGCAGAACAGTACCAACTTGTGACGGACACCACGGACGCATATGAACTCGGATTGGGGCGTTCAAGTACTTCCTGGAAAGCTTATGAAGTCTTCTTTCAAACGAATCCAGCGTCATATCCATATCTGTTACGAGTCGGCCGCAATCGTAAAGTTAATACAGAGTCCTTTTCTGCCCATGGTGCTGCGTCACCCTGTTTTGGTCCAATGGGCCGTGTATCAAGTTGAGTCCATTACGGACGCGTCCTAGGGTTGGAGTACGACCCCAGCACCCCTGTGGTTGTCCTCCCATGTACTTATACCCCTTAGCCACCGCCAAGGATGCTTGAGTTTTGTTTAGATCAAGTTTAGCCTTCGCTACTTGCTTGCAAGCGCGCGTGCTGGATCAGCCGCCCGTCTTCTTATCTTCGGAACCCCACCATTATTGAGATTGCGTGTGAAATATTCATTTACATCTAGTAAATTCAGTACTTGTCATACTTGTTCTTGCTAGTTCTTCGATTGCTTGCAGGACGAGTGCCCTAGTGGCCGGGTGCCGCGCTCCACAAGATCGCGACAGCCATTGGAGGGGTTGTATCGGTTGCTAAGGCGCAGCTTGGAAGGCTGTAGTCGGGCCGTGAACGTCGCCTCCATCGACCAATCGAGTTATCCACGCCTCTCATCGAAAGATCGGGAATCAAACCCTAGCGGGTCGCCATTAGTTGGTAATCAGAGCAAGGTTTATCGGTGAGAGACTTCTAATTCTTCGCTATTTTATTTTTCCTATAGTCCAGAAAAGCCAAAAAAATAGTAGATTAGTTTACCTTCAATCCTATAAACTCGTTTGAGCCTTTTCTAGCACTGCTTAGTTAGGGCCTGTTGAACTTTCGGTTGCATTGGTTGCGTCGAGTTGCTGGTCTTAGTTCTCGTCCTTCAGAGTTTCGAGTTCTTGTCACGTTCTAGTCACAACCGTGCGCTACCATACATACTCCGTGTTGGCGGAATCCGAGTCCATATTCATGTTCAAGTCCGAGTTAGATTCTGTGTTGGTTTGTGACCGAATCGCACGTGGTGCTGTGATTCGAGTAGGAATCGGTTTCCGAGTCCGAATTGGTTATTGCGCCGTGTTATAAAATTCCATTGCTATTCACACTTGTACTGCATATTTTGTAGCGCTCCAGAAAGGTAGAAGTAGTCTCGGCTTACTCAAACCGCAACTTTGCACGCATACATATAGTCTCGGCTTACTCCAGAGAGAGAGTGGTGTGTGGCTCTTTTGAAGTCTTTTAGGTTATATAAAATCAGTTTTGAGAAGTAGTCTCGGCTTACTCAAGTCTTTTTTTTTACCGGAATACCCCTACCCTTTCGGAAAAAGTTTGTGTGGTGTGTGGCTCTTTTGAAGTCTTTTAGGTTATATAATCAGTTTTGAGGATCCCCCGAAAAAAAGGAAAAAAAAGAAAAGGAAAGAAAAAAGGAAAAGAAGAAAAAAAAGAAGAAGAAGAAAAAGAAGGGAAGAAAAAGGCGCTGTTCTTTGTGCATCATTTTTGTTCTTCGATGGTGTCTCGTGACTTCATTTGTGTCCAGGCTCGCGTCTCTAGCACGGTCTAGGCTAGGACCAGCATAGTGCCGCCATTGAACGATTCTTCAGCTTACTTTTGTAACTAACGTGGTGCTAGTTCATCCTTGCTTCAGCCCACCTATAGCTCCACATATTCGACTACAGCTTGACAGGTCCTGTTGTTGCGGCACCGATACACTTCATCCCACGGTTGCAGACTTGTTGGTTGCCGTCCCCTCCTGTTGAGCAAGGTAAGAATTGGTAAGAGCTTGTGTAACAGGTTGAGAGTGAGCGCCTTGCAGTAGCTACATCCCATTAGTTGTAGGATCTTATTTCTTCACCTATTTTCGTGTTTCCTTTGTTCATCTAACCATGACAGGATCAGAGGGTGATGGGAGTTTAGGTCACTCTCCTCGTACAAAGGGAATCATACAACATTTTAAAAATAAGATGAGGAAGCATGTAGATGGGCTTGCTGAAGATATGCTGGTGTCAAATGATAAGATTGGGCAGTTGGAGGCCACGCAGCTTGCCACCAACACCAAGCTTACAAGGCTGGAGACGTCGGTCGCTCATATTGACCAAAGCCTTGCTGCTCTTTTGAGGCGTTTTGATGAGATGCATGCCAGAACTGCAAATGGGCATGAGGGAGAAAACAAGAAGGATGAGCGTGTCGAGGATAATTGGGATGATTATGTCGCTGATACTGAACTAGATGACCAAGATGCTCCTAGTCGCCGACGACTGCGAACTAATCGGAGAGGTATGGGTGGACATCGACGGCGTGAGTTACATAATAATGATGATGCTTTCAGTAAAATAAAATTTAAGATACCTTCTTTCGATGGAAAATACGATCCTGATGCATACATTACTTGGGAAATTGTTGTTGATCAAAAGTTTGCATGTCATGAATTTCCTGAGAATATACGTGTTAGGGCTGCTACTAGTGAGTTTACTGATTTTGCCTCTGTTTGGTGGATAGAACATGCTAAGAAAAATCCTAATAATATTCCACAAACTTGGGATGCTTTGAAACGGGTCATGCGGGCTAGATTTGTTCCTTCGTACTATGCGCGTGATATGTTACATAGATTGCAACAATTGAGACAGGGTAATAAAAGTGTAGAAGAATACTATCAGGAATTACAAATGGGTGTGTTGCGTTGTAATTTAGTGGAGGATGAGGAACTTGCTATGGCTTGATTTTTTGGAGGTTTGAACCGAGAAATTCAGGACATTCTTGCTTATAAAGATTATACTAACGTAACCCGTTTGTTCCATCTTGCTTGTAAAGCTGAAAGGGAAGTGCTGAGACGACGTGCTAGTACAAGAACTAATATTTTTGCAAAAAAACCTTCATCAAGGCAGCCGCGCACATCTACCTCATTGACCGGACGAGCTCCTGCACCTTCTACATTCCCGAGTCGGCCGACAATACCCGCTCCATCCAACGACAAGACACGTGCTCCCCTGACAAATTCAGCAACCACGACTGTCCAGAAACCAGCCACGAGTGCATCTTCGGTTGCCTCCACGGGAAGGACAAGAGATGTTCAGTGCCATCGATGCAAGGGCTTTGGACACGTGCAACGTGACTGCCCTAACAAGCGCATTTTGGTGGTCAAAGGAGATGGTGGGTATTCCTCTGCTAGTGATTTTGATGAAGATACACTTGCTTTGCTTGCTGCTGACCATGCAGGTACTGAGGAACAACCAGAAGAGCAGATTGGTGCAGAGGATGCAGATCATTATGAGAGGCTCATTGTGCAGCGTGTACTTAGTGCACAAATGGAAAAGACGGAGAAAAATCAACGGCATACACTGTTCCAAACAAAGTGTGTTATTAAAGAGCGTTCGTGTCGTTTGATAATTGATGGAGGTAGCTGCAACAACTTGGCTAGCAGCGATATGGTCGAGAAGCTTGCACTTACAACAAAACCGCACCCACATCCATATCACATTCGGTGGCTCAACAATAGTGGTAAGGTCAAGGTAACGAGATTCGTACGAATTAATTTCGCTATTGGTTCATATCATGATGTTGTTGAATGCGATGTTGTGCCTATGGAAGCTTGTCATATTCTGCTAGGTAGACCATGGCAATTTGATACCTATAGCATGCATCATGGTAGATCAAATCAATATTCTCTCATACATCATGATAAGAAAATCGTTTTGCTTCCTATGTCACCTGAATCTATTGTGCATGATGATGTTGCTAAAGCTAAGAGAACTAAAACTGAGATCGATAAGAATGCCAAATCTGTTAGTAGCAGGGAAGATGAGATAAGATTGAAAGGACATTGCTTGCTTGCTACTAAGTCTGATATTAATGAATTGATTGCTTCCACTTCTATTGCCTATGCTTTGGTGTGCATGGATGCTTTGATTTCAGTTCACGATATGCAGCATTCTTTGCCCCCGGCTGTTGCTGACCTTTTGCAAGAGTATTCTGATGTGTTTCCAAGTGAGATATCAGCGTGGCTGCCACCAATACGAGGGATTGAGCACTAAATTGACCTTATTTCTGGTGCATCGTTGCCAAACCGTGTGCCATACAGGACAAATCCGGAAGAAAGTAAAGAAATTCAGCGACAAGTGCAAGAACTACTCGACAAAGGTTATGTGCTTGAGTCTCTTAGTCCTTGTGTTGTTCCGGTTATTTTAGTGCCTAAAAAGGATGGAACATGGCGTATGTGTGTTGATTGTAGGGCTATTAATAATATCACAATTCGATATCGACACTCTATCCCACGTTTGGATGATATGCTTGATGAATTGAGTGGTGCTGTTGTGTTTTCCAAAGTTGATTTGCGTAGTGGGTACCACCTGATTCGTATGAAATTGGGAGATGAATGGAAAACTGCTTTCAAAACTAAGTTTGAGTTATATGAGTGGTTGGTCATGCCTTTTGGGTTAACTAATGCACCTAGTACTTTCATGAAATTAATGAACGAGGTTCTGCGTGCTTTTATTGGGAAATTTGTTGTTGTCTACTTTGATGATATATTGATTTACAGCAAAACTTTCAATGAACATCTTGATCACTTACGTGTTGTTTTTAATGCTTCACAAGATGCACGTTTATTTGGTAACCTTGAGAAGTGCACATTTTGCACCGATCGAGTGTCTTTTCTTGGATATGTCGTGACTCCACAGGGAATCGAGGTTGATCAAGCCAAGGTGGAAGCTATACAGGGGTGGCCTATACCGAAGACTATCACGCAAGTGCGGAGTTTCCTAGGACTTGCTGGTTTCTATCGTCGTTTTGTGAAGGACTTCAGCACCATTGCCGCGCCTTTGAATGAACTTACAAAGAAGGGAGTGCCTTTTAGTTGGGGTAAAACACAAGAGAACTCCTTCAACACGCTGAAAGATAAGTTGACACATGCACCTCTCCTCCAACTCCCTGATTTTAATAAAACTTTTGAGCTTGAATGTGATGCTAGTGGTATTGGTTTGGGTGGTGTTTTGTTACAAGAAGGCAAACCTGTTGCTTATTACAGTGAAAAATTGAGCGGGCCTGTTCTGAATTATTCTACTTATGATAAGAAATTGTATGCTCTTGTTCACACATTAGAAACATGGCAGCATTATCTATGGCCCAAAGAGTTTGTTATTCATTCTGATCATGAATCTTTAAAATATATTCATAGTCAAGGAAAATTGAACCGTAGACATGCTAAGTGGGTTGAATTTATTGAATCTTTCCCTTATGTTCAAGAAAGGGAAAGAGAATATAATTGCTGATGCATTGTCTAGGAGATACACCTTACTGAACCAACTTGATGACAAAATCTTTGGATTGGAAACGATTAAAGATCAATATGTTAATGATGCTGATTTTAAAGATGTGTTGCTGCATTGTAAAGATGGGAAGGGATGGAACAAATTCATCGTTAGTGATGGGTTTGTCTTTAGAGCTAACAAGCTATGCATTCCAGCTAGGTCCGTTCGCTTGTTATTGTTGCAGGAAGCGCGTGGAGGTGGCTTAATGGGGCATTTTGGAGCAAAGAAAACGGAAGATTTACTTGCTGGTCATTTTTTTTGGCCAAAGAGATGAGAAGAGATGTGGAGAGATTTGTTGCTCGCTGCACGACATGTCAAAAGGCTAAATCATGATTGAATCCACACGGTTTGTTTTTGCCGCTACCTGTTCCTAGTGCTTCTTGGGAAGATATTTCTATGGATTTTGTGTTAGGATTGCCTAGGACTAGGAAGGGACGTGATAGTGTGTTTGTGGTTGTTGATAGATTTTCTAAGATGGCCCATTTCATACCATGTCATAAAACTGATGATGCTACTAACATTGCTGATTTGTTCTTTCGGGAAATTGTTCGTTTGCATGGTGTGCCCAATACAATTGTTTCTGATCGTGATGCTAAATTTCTTAGTTATTTTTGGAAGACTCTATGGGCTAAATTGGGAACTAAGTTGTTGTTTTCTACTACATGTCATCCGCAAACTGATGGTCAAACTAAAGTGGTTAATAGAACTTTGTCTACTATGTTAAGGGCTATTTTAAAGAAGAACATTAAGATGTGGGAAGATTGTTTGCCTCATATTGAATTCGCTTATAATCGATCGCTGCATTCTACTACAAAGATGTGCCCATTTCAGATTGTATATGGTTTCTTGCCTCGTGCTCCTATTGATTTAATACCATTGCCATTTTCTGAAAAACTGAATTTTGATGCTACTAAGCGTGCTGAATTGATGTTAAAAGTGTATGAAACAACTAAAGCAAACATAGAGCGCATGAATGCTAAATATAAGATTGCTGGTGATAAAGGTAGGAAGGAACTAAAGTTTGAACCTGGAGATTTAGTTTGGCTGCATTTGAGAAAGGAAAGGTTTCCTGAATTGAGAAAATCTAAATTGCTACCTCGGGCTGATAGACCATTTAAAGTGTTAGAGAAAATCAATGATAATGCATATAAGCTCGATATGCCTGCGGATTTTGGGGTTAGTCCCACATTTAACATTGCAGATTTGAAGCCATATTTGGGAGAGGAAGATGAGCTTGAGTCGAGGACGACTCAAATGCAAGAAGGGGAGGATGATGAGGACATCAACACCAACGATACATCTACTCCGACACAAGTACCTATTGCTGGTCCTATTACTCGTGCTCGTGCTCATGCTCGTCAACTTAATCATCAGGTGAGTTCACATCTAAGCTCATGTACATCATGTTTAGACCATGAAGACCCGTGTACTCTTATTTTGCTTAGGAACCAAGGAGACGACCGAAAGAGAAACGGATTCGCGCAGGCTGGATTCGGACTGCAGAACAGTACCAACTTGTGACGGACACCACGGTCGCATATGAACTTGGATTGAGGCGTTCAAGTACTTCGTGGAAAGCTTATGAAGTCTTCTTTCAAACGGATCCGGCCTCATATCCATATCTGTTACGAGTCAGCCGCAATCGTAAAGTTAATACAGAGTCCTTTTCTGCCCATGGTGCTGCGTCACCCTGTTTTGGTCCAATGGGCCGTGTATCAAGTTGAGTCCATTATGGAGTACGACCCCAGCATCCCTGTGGTCGTCCTCCCACGTACTTATACCCCTTAGCCGCCGCCAAGGATGCTTGAGTTTTGTTTAGATCAAGTTTAGCCTTCGCAACTTGCTTGTAAGCGCGCGTGCTGGATCATCCGCCCGTCTTCTTGTCTTCGAAACCCCACCATTATTGAGATTGCGTGTGAAACATTCATTTACATCTAGTAAATTCAGTACTTGTCATACTTGTTCTTGCTAGTTCTTCGATTGCTTGCAGGACGAGTGCCCTAGTGGCCGGGTGCCGCGCTCCACAAGATCGCGACAGCCATTGGAGGGGGTGTATCGGTTGCTAAGGTGCAGCGCGGAAGGCTGTAGTCGGGCCGTGAACGTAGCCTCCATCGACCAATCGAGTTATCCACGCCTCTCATCGAAAGATTGGGAGTCAAGCCCTAGCGGGTTGCTATTACCAATAAATGGTCAAGCACAGCCTACATAAGATAAGTTAGTTTTTGCAATTTATAAGCACAGCCTACATGCAATGTATAAGTGGATACGGAAACCACCTCTTGGCGATGTGATGGAGACGGTGATGATAACCACCTACCAGAGTTAAAATTCTTATTTGGCGCTCGTTTGCTACTCACGACTGGCAGTTAGAAAGGTGGTGGAGGCCACCTCGTTCGGTCCATAAGCAAGGTGGCAATGTCAAAATGTATAAAATTAGAAATGGACAATGAAAGGATCAGCAACTTGCAAGTGGGTTTCAGGACAATGAAAATTTGAAGCTTCTTCGGTGCAAAAAGCAACATTGAGAAGGTTCAACATCTGCAGGCACGCTGAAACTTACAAAACGGTGACACAACACAGTCTGAAACAAACATGATGTAGTACCGCCAAGATAATAAATAAGAGGTGTATACTGTGAAAGGACTATCATAGCAAATAAGATCGTCACAAATGTTGAAACAACCAAGTAACAGGAACCCCAGAAACAAGCATTCGGTACTAATTTTCATTCTGACAGCAAATCAACAGGATTGCCCAAATTGAAACTCTGTACAACCTGACCAGGTATTGATATCATGATGCTCATTTATAAGGAACAAGATGCCTCCACGATGAAATGCAGGCACAAACCAAATCATATCATAAAATTTTACAACAATGCTTATGTTAGGTCGTCCTCGTCGTCTTCCTTTTTCTTCAGCTCGTTCTTTGCCCTGAGAAGCAGGGTGGTTTTCCAAGGATCCTGAGACAATATATTATACATTAGATATAGGGTAGAAAGGATCAAATGAAGTAAACATGGTGTGCAATAATCCCTTCTGGAGCACTTTCTAAGTTCAGAAAGATCTGTGGCACCTTGTGTTGCAGAAGCAACTCATGATCTAGCAAGTTAAAAGCTTGAAAATCCTACAAAACACTGGCCCCTAAAATTGCTGAGCTAGGCTGACAGCCAGGGCAAGTGCAAAAGTACCACAACACATTGTCATTCTGCAGCCGTTGGTGATCATGGAAACAGTAGAATTACCATGTGGTATAGACATTTTCATGTTTGCTGATATTTTCCCACCCAAATCAAGATGCGAGGCCAAAATTGTATACTTTATTCTCAAATCCAACTAAGTTAACCCACCTTAGATACAATACAATTATAAAGCATCAAGTTACAGATACACAAGTTACCAACAAAGACTTGAAAAAACACCCACAAACGGCTCGAAGTTACAAAATAAAACATAGGTTGACTAAACATACCAGACGGGTCATGCTATCAAATTCTTTGATGGCATCAGTGAATTTGGCAATATCTCCTTCATCCATCGATGCAGCAAGATCCTGACATAAAAATACCTGACTGTATAAGCTCCATTGGAAACATCCTAGGATTGGATGATCAATTTAGAGTAACGGTTTAAAATTATATTTTAGGGCTACCACTAGAGATAATGTTATATTCGAGTCAGGCATGCATTGAACAAGAATCAAGAAAAAAAGGGCAAATAAGTATCCTTACGGCTAAAAGCTTGTATTCACGTGTCCCAGAGAAAGTTGGGTCAATTTCCTGAAAAATAGTAACAGAAAATCTTAATAATGATGACAATGACACTAACTCGTTAGGATCTGAACAGAATAGTACACACCTGGTATCGCTCCAATGAATTTGTGATAGCAACAGGATCACCTCTACATAGTTGGCAAATGCCAGCATTAAGGAGAATGCCTCTGACACCATACTTAAGAAGATTATTATTGATTGACTGACGAGCAATCCCTTCAAAGATCTCAGTTGCCTTTGGGTACCTAAACAATAAAATTTGCATGAGAAATATCTAAGTTGTAATGATGTGATTCTGCAATTACTACGACAATGTATGCATGACCCACAGAAGTTGATAATGATGGAAACAATTAGACAGAGCATGCTACCACCTTGAACAAGGATATAACATGTTTGATTGTATAATGCCAGTTTGAACAGGAAATAGATAGAACAGAGAAGAACAAAAACAAAGCGACCCAATCAAAACATGATAATTGGCAAATCAATAGGCTTAATTACTTCTGAACCCACTAGCAACAGCACTTGCTTCAAGTTTTGAGATTTTTTTTTATACTGAATACATAAACAAGTCAACAGATACTCTCTATAACTGAAGCAAAATATGACATTAATGAACAAACAAATTTTTAAGGCAAGTGAATTTCACCTTCAAAACCACTGAAATAATCTTAATATGAATTCTTGTAGCTCAGATGTCAGAACAAATTTTGCTGCTACCCATTATCTAATCCAACTATTGAATATAACATATACATTCTCCAGTAAGAATAATATTAATATTTAGTCACCAACAAAAAGGAACCCAGAAAACAATAAAAAACATAATAATAATACTGTTACTAGGGGAGGGGGGCACCTACTTCATGCACAGGGACATGGATTGCTGATGGCATGCAAGTAAAGACCCCAACAAAACATTATACCTCCAATTCCAAATATAGGATTATAGTTTGTCAACATTTTTAACTTGACCCATCAACTTATAAAAGCATTACTAGATTCATGTGGAAATACTGTCATGTTATGTAGTTCTCTATTTAAAAACAGTAACTGTTACAAAAATTGCAAGTCAAAATATCATATTGGAGACCAGTCAATGACCTAAACGACTTACATATGGGATCAGAGGGAGTAAGAGATAATTACTACAAGTGAAATAAAGTTAATCTTACTGTTCCAACTGAGCAGCAATTTCTGCTACTTTCTGCTTGATGGTGTTTGCTTGAGATGACTGTCCCTCACTGTCAAAAAGGTCAGCCGCTCTTTCCAGGTAGTCTGTAGCCTTCTCTAAATCTTGTTCTTGCTGATATATCTCACCAATGTCCTGAAAATACATCAAATTTGCACCAATATAAATGATATGTTTCCTTTTGAAACAAATCATCCTTCTTTTTGAACATGACATTGGAACAAAAGATGCAGAAAAAGGATGCTGGTTATTTTAAATCATCAATCAAATTGCCTGAGATAAAAATGAGACAGTAGCATGTAGTACCATTTTCTAAAACAAAAAACAAAAAAAAAACTTTATTCACCTTGCTGTATCTTGCGGCCATGTTCAACCTACCAATTTCCAAGAAAAGATTAACAGCTTGATTTAGCGCCTGCGCAGCTTCTGCATTAAAGGGTTAATGTACGCAATGAGAGCTACTTAGCTAAGCATGTTCACAAAAGAAATTAAGAACAAAATCCTAGAGAAGAGTGAAAGGCTACACATGGTCAAGGATATGTTATAATAATCAACTTCGCAGATGAATGCACATGTAAAAATCTACTACCTCCGTTTCATAATGTAAGACATTTTATTTTGTCCTAAAACAAACTTCATTAACTTTGACCAAGTTCATTCTAAGATCTACAGAATAAAATAAATGTACTATCAAGGTATATTTTATGGTAGATTTAATGTAACTAATTTGTATAAACTTGGACAAAAAATAAAGAAGTTTGACTTAGGGAAAAACTATAATGTCTTACATTGTGGAACGGAGGGAGTAAATCATAAGTTCCTAACATTTGATATTTCAATACAAAATTCATGGCTGTTTACAACTAAGATAGTAACAATTGTGGAAGAAGATTATTGACCCCAGATAGAGTATGTAGCCCTAATGCATTTGATTCCCAGCTGCACACGAATCACAGTTTTGGATGAGGGTCACATGGGCCAGTAAAGCATCTAAAATGGATATAAATGGCAGGAAAATAAATTTTGGGGAAGAAAAATTGGTAAGGAACTCGAGCTTAGCTATTTTGTTATAGGACTTGTAGGTGGATTGTCAATAAACAAAATGCTGCAATTGCAGACTTGTAGTATAGTGTGAATTTAGTGTGTAAATTTAGTAGACGCCTGAATCCTTCACTCAAATGTACACGGTTATTGATGGAAATATGCCAGATAGCTCAGACAACTAATTTTCCTGATGATCAGGATGGCTTAGTTTGGCAATACAATTTATTTTTGGGTATTTACAGTTCTTACTTCTTAGTCGCATATTTAATCATGATGGAGGGGGGGGGGGGGGGGGTGGCAATTCCCTCCTCCCATCCCATCACACATTTTCCGATACCAGGACGCTGTTTCCGTGTTTGAAAAATTTTAGTAATGTAAAGGAATTAGCAGCAATGTTTCTGCTACTACTTCTAAAACTCAAAAATAACAAGTTCCTGGAGAAATTATAGAAACAGGAATTCTAGCTCATTTCCAAGGTAATCAGGACGATTCACATTAAATTAAACTTCATGTCAGTGGTTTTATTTTAAATGTTAGTAGACACTTAGATGGTGGTATAAAAATACAGAAGTAGAATGCTTAAAGAACCAGTAGGTGACCAACAACGGGGAAAAAACAGTCAACATTAAGCAAAGCAGAAGTGCAGCACAAAATAACAGAATTACTTATTTCGTGATTGACACAAGACAACTCACAAAAACCTGTGCGCAATATACGAATTATAGCGAATAAAGAATACAAATTCACAGACAATTAGTGGTGGAGTATGCAAGATGCTCAGAAAGTGGAGGTACCCTGAGGTGAGAATTTTTTGTAGCAATTTGCAGCCTCAACATATGCTGAGGCAGCCTCATGCTTGCTATCTCCCTGTTCAGAAAAGTGATAAGCACAATAAGCATCATACCATTTCAACAGCATGAATTGCCAAAATGGCAAACTAATCATTCAAAAGATAAGCAAAGCAATGAACCAACCTTTAAATGGCAGTTAGCAATCTTGATGTACACTGATGCAGCTCTGCTCCCTGAACAACAAATTAATGATTTTAGTCACTGAAAATAATAAAATCATGGCACACTGACATGTGCAGGTAAGTTTACTATCAATCTCTTGAACAAAACTTTATTCTACTATACTGATGAAATGCAGTAAGTACACCCAACAAAATAAAAATAAACCCTATGAAATGGCAGTCCATGGATTCCTGACACACTACAATAATCAAGCATATAAATGCAGTCGGGCTCCAAACTCACCAGACTGCACAATAAGATGACCGAACTTACATATGCATTTTACACCAGGCTCTCTCTCCCAGTGAACCATATGGGTCCACAAAACCCTCATCAAAGAACATAATTGGATCCAATACACAGGATACACAAATGAAACAATCTGATCTGAAATGGAAAGGGGGGGCTGGATACAACAGGCACACGACTGTCTTTCAGGAGAAGCCACTTAGAGAAGACGCCAAAGGTTTAGTATCCTCCTACAGCAGTCGGAGACAAATAAGCACAATCTTTGTGGTCATGGAATCTATTCATGCAGCACTAGCTAGCATCCTCAGACGAAACCTAGCGCATCTAAGATCACGCAGCGCGGCCGTAGATCCGCGGCCCAAGATCCCACTCCCCATCCTAACCGCTCCGCTACTGCGCCGAACCAAACACCGCGGCAGCGATCCCGGGCCCCGATCGGGCGGCAGATCTAGCGGCTGGAGGCAGCAGCGACAATCGAAACAAACAGATTGGGGGCGGAAGTAAATGGGGGAGAGGGCGAGGCGAGAGGGGGATCTGCGCAGCCAGGAGCGCTCACAGTTCTTGGCGAGCTTGAAGGAGTTGGCAGCCTTGTCGAAGAGGTCGGCGGCGTCCTCGTACTTGGAGCCGAAGATGCCCCAGCCCGTGAGCTTCTTCTCCGCCTTCTTCTCGAAGTCATCCCCGCGAGCCTCGTGGTCACCCATCGTCGCCGCCGCCTCCGCGATCGGTGTTTCTGTCCCGCCTACTCCTCCGCGGCGGTCGCCCGCGAGGGGAGAGGCCGGAAGAGGAAAAGGGGAGAGGGGGAGGGGGGAGGGGAACGACGCACACCCACGCGGAGAGGTGGGATGTCTGTTGGGTCGGGTGTCTCTGCTTGCTTCGTCGTGCGGTCTGTTGACGGGGTCGGGTCGGGGGGCTGCGCGGCAGTGTGGGAGGGTGCCCTGGGTGGGGCCCGTCGCGCAGTCGAGTTTCTGCATGTGACACGGCGACAGCAAGGGATACACGCGGCGGATGAACAGCGCCATGTTTGGTTCAGCTCCAGTCGATGGATGCTGTTGTAGATAAATGCGTAATGTAAATGAACACAGTAGAATAGGAATATAGGGATAGGAAAAAGTGAATTGAGCTCTTGTTTATTGACGATTTTATTGACGATCTCAGTAGATATTTATAGGGAAAAGAGGAGCAGAATGGCCGGGATGCCGGCGTCGTGGGTGTTGTCGTCCACGACGCACGGTCGTGAGAAACTCGCGGTATGGACGCCGTCTTGCCCTAGTCGTGCGTGTGTACGGGCGGGATTTCCTGCCCCTTCTCATCTGGCCACTGTGGATAATGCCATCCACCTTTTTATTTGTAACACTCTCCCTTCGCTGAATCCGCATTTGAGATTAATTCGTCCAAAATCTTGACATCAATGAAATGATTAATTCCTTCAAAAATCCTGTAGGAAAAATATGAGAAAATATATATGTGTATATGCCACTAAAACTCCTTCAAATCCAGTGGGAAAATAAGAAGAAAAATGATATGGCATATGTGACCATCGCTCGATCAAAACCCGTAAATTTTAGAGAGCAATGCATGTCTTTGATATCCTCTAAACAACCTGTCGTTCCGGAAATAGCCGGCAGCTAAATCTACTCGAAGTGTATGTCGCGTGTTGTGACCGGAGATGGCCTAGCACACAATGACTCAAGATTTATACTGGTTCAGACAATCGTGCCCTATGTCCAGTCGGGGGTCGGTCGGATGTATTGCTTGACCCCAGGCGTTCGTGAGAGTTTGGGGAGTTACAAGCTTTCGAATGAGGATAGACGATGAGTCTACCCCTGGAGCGATGCCCCTTTCCTAAGCAGATGACCCTCCCTTTTATAGTCAAAGGGGGCCCTCCTTAAAGGGGGACTGGTATGTCAAGAGAAAGAGAGAAAGAAAGAGAGAGAGAGTGTTTCTTTGCCCCGTCGGTCAGGGTCGTCAGCTCTGTCATTCGAGACCGCCAACTCCGTCAGTCAGAGTCCTTGTGCGGCCACCACCCAAGTCTTGAGTCGCAGAGTGGCCGTCTTGTTTTGTCCCTGTACGTCGTGCTCTGTCGGTTGGGGGCGGGTGTGCGCCGATAAGTACGGTATGGTACTCACACCCCGTCCCTGGCGGTACGCCCTGTCACTCCATGATGGAGGCGTGTTCGCCGTATCATGATGACATCACTCCCCGTCCCTTCGTGAGGACGGGCAAGTGGAATGGTGTCCCCCTGTTGTGGCAGCAAGGGGGACTGTAACCCCCGTGGGGGGAGTGGCTGGCCCCATACGACAAGTTGACTTCAACGTGCATCCTTATCTGCCGCACCTGCTCCCAGAGCCCGCTAGTACGCAAGGTCCGGCTGGCCTCAGCCTCGCCGGTCGGGGATAGTGACGCGTGTAAGGCAGATCCTGATCGGGGATCCGAGTCGGAGCCGTGGTACGGACCCAGTCCCGGACGTCCCTTAGGTCAGGGATGCAAGCCAGGTTTCTCCAATCGGGCGGCCGGTCAGGATCACGGGCCCAGGCGGTTTGGATGAAGTCACGGCCCACGAGGACGGTCGTCCGTTCCAGGCGCGGTCTTGGGCTAGCCAGAATGCTAGTGGAAAGTGGGCCCGCTAGGGACCCCGGGTCCCGGGACCCGTCAGAGGCCCCAAGCGGCTTTGCGATTTGTTTAATCGTGAAGGCACTTCTTTCGTCGCGTTATGTCTTAGCCCAGAGTGAGAAGTCGCATCGCGCTGCTTCGGTTGTAGGGAGGCATAGCGTTCGATTGACTCCCCCTTGTGATCGCGGGTTCATTGGGGTCGCTCTGATTTGCCCGTGTAATGAATGTGCCACAGCGGCGCTAGCCGCCCATCTTTGGTGCGGAATATCGAGGCCTGCATGTTCCGTCACGTTGGCCTGTGAGAGTTTCCATCCTTTTGAGGTGGAGCTGTGATCCATGCGGCGAAGCCGATCCGCGGGACAGGAAAGTGCCCGAGCAGCTATAAATGGAGGCCTTCAGGACCCTGTTTTTCAAACTCATCCTGAACTTGAGTCATGGGTGAGCTTGGTCTTGTATAATGGAGCTGCTTTTCAGCCCGTGTGCGTCCACCTGACGGAGCTGGTGGTTTCTTTCAGCATATGGTGCAAGAAAAATGCTTGCGAGCAGCAGAGGATGGCACGCGGGCAACACCGTACGCCCCGGCCTCTCCCAAGCTCCGTTTCCGACCGGCGGTCGATGTCGTTTCCCCAGGCGCCTTGGGCAACTACGGGGGGAGCGCCGGCCTCGGGCGGTGGATGTGTCAGTGTTTCCAGCGGCCAGGCCCTGAAACGGGGAGGAACTCCTCGTTCCTGCCGACTGTCGAGCGCGCCCACGAGGGCCGCCTGGGTCCCGAGCGGGTTCGACTTCCCCGTGTTCCTCACCCCCAGTTCGCTTTATGAGGAGGCTTTTCCTTCCTAGGCGACTGGAGACGGGGAAGAGCTTCTCGCTGTCGTTCGAGATGGCGAGGGAGTTTGGTTGGCGGTGGTGGTAGATGGACTGCTCGCTGTCATCCCCTGCCAAGTTGCCCTTGAGGATGGGGGTGCAAGAAGAAGGCTTGCAAGGAAGATGCTCCTTCCAATCTTCCCGCACTTGTAGCAGCCCTCCTCAAGGCTTCTAGCGTTACCACCCTTCTGGTGGTAACAGATTTTTGTACTTTGTAACGGCCATGGGCCAACTGTACTTTATAATATTTATTTGCCAGGAATAAAACACGTTTATTCTGGAGTGCTTTGTATCTGCTGCCCCCGACCGCGAGTCCGGTCGGGGGCTAGAATTTTATCGTCCCATGTGAGTGAGAACGCGGTACCCCGACTCGCCGCGACTTTGCCGCAAAGGAAGGCGGTCGGGTTGACGGCATCGCGTGCGAATACGTGTGGAGGTGACCCCATCTACGGTCTCCATGATTGGAGGGGTTAAGCTAGCATCACTTGCCTTGATGGCTCAAGTGACGGGCTCGGTGAGCTCCTAACGAGTGTGCCTGGGCAAAATTTTGAGCGTCGAGTAGAATCCGGGTCCGTCATTCGTGTCGGGGTCGGCATAACCCGCAGGTGGCATTCCACTGCTCCACGACCCGCCTCCCGGCAGATGCCTGAGTCATCTGACCGACTTAGGTGGCCCGCTCGCCTCTCCTGGATGGAGATTTTTTGGGCATGGCTCGAGGTCCGGATTGGACAAGAAGGTTGAGATGACCTGAATCGCTGCCTGAGTAGGTCGGGCGAGGGCTGCTGGGGCTCATCTTTGTTTCTTCATGGCTCTGTTTGACGCGAGGCAGCCTCGAGCCCTCCGCGATAGGCCTTCGAAACGTGGTCGGTCGGGTTCCCAAGTTGGGACCCGTTAGCGCGCTTTTTTACGGCCGCGCCATTCTTGTTTTAGCATATCTCGCGAATCAAGGGATTAAAAGCGATTATTGATTGGGAGTGTGGCCTGATGAGACTTACTCGGGAAGCCGAAGCGTCGCCCCATTTTTCGCGCCCACACCGCGGTCGTGGTGGGCCCTCGCGCCGCGTGTTACGCCCCGTCGGTTGGGCTCCCTAGTTTCATTAAAAAGGGTGGCGGCTGGTTATTCTTGAGCTATTCCACCTCACCTTTGCCCCGCTCCAATCGCTAGAGCCGTTCTCCTCCTCCGCTCTCCGCTGCCGCCGTTCCTCTCCTTGCATTCGCCGCGCCTGAAGAGAGAGGAAGAGAGTGAGAGTCATATGACCTTTCCATCCCGCGGCCACGATGTCGAACTGGAGGCCGTCGACCGTGATCGAGGATCGGCTGCAGGATTACGCGGAGAAGGGGCTGCTGCCACCAAAGGCGGTGGCGCACTGGAGGGCTCCCCCGGTGGAGCACGTGGAGCCGCAACCCAAAGCCAACGAGATTGTGAGCTTCCTCACGTTCCACGAGCGCGGTCTTGGGTACCCAGCGCACCCATTCTTGCGCGGGGTGCTGAACGAGTGGGAGGTGGAGCTGCAGGACCTCAATCCGAATGGGGTGCTGGACATCGCGGGCTTCGTCACCCTATGCGAGTATTTCCTCAGGATAGATCCGCACGTGAATCTATTCCTGGCCTTCTTCTACAGGTGAGCCCTGTCAGTGAAGGAGGACCCGGAGCTCGCGCCGGTCGAGGGCTTCGGGCTGCAAAAGAGGGCTCGCCGGTCGGGAGACTACCCGGCGTACACTCCCACAGACTCGAACCGAGGGTGGCATGAAGAATGGTTCTACATCAGGAACCCGACGGGGAACCATTTCCCGTCGTACGGGGGCGCCCCCCGTGAGGAATGAAAGCTGGACATGGGGGCGCCCTACCGCGGAGAAGGAGCGCGTGGAGATCCTCAAGAAGGTGCTGCGGAAGTGCGTCACAAAGGACAACCTCGACGGGGTGCGGCTTTTCGGCACCATGTTCTCCCGTCGAGTTGTCCCATTGGCCATTAGATTGACCAAGATGTGGGAGTACACTGGCCTCATAGATCCCGACCGGGTGTCAACAACGGCGGTGCCCGACGATGAGGTGTGGTCGTGGCTTGATATGGTCCTCAAGGTGGGGAACCGGCGGGTCATCAGGGGTTTGCCGGCCTTCAACGAGGAGCACCCGCCAAATTTGGTAAGTCCTCCTCTCTCCTCTTTCTTGCTGGTCCTCGGGTGCCCAACCATCTCCTGACTTTGCATTGCTTTTCTAGGGGCTTGGTTGTCCCCAATCCTGCCCCACCTCCCGAAGGGGGCAGAAGGCGCGACCAAGCAGGCTGCCCAAGTAGAGGCTTCCCGAGCCAGGAAGAAGAAGAAAGCCAAGAAGGCCGAGAAGCGGATGAAGAAGGAGATGGAGATCGCGCGTCGGGTCCGGATGGGGGAAGATCATGACGTTGTTCAGGAGGAGCTCCAGTCGTTGCCCTCGACCGACTTTGACAGCGAGGAAGAATCGAAGGAGGTGGAGTCGGAGTACGAGGATGACTCCATGTTCGTGATAGAACCCCATGATGCCGTGGTGACGGGGACCACGAGGGGCCCCGAGGCGTCCTCCAGTGCCCCTGTGGCAAGAAAGCGCGCCGCCGATGGGAACACGGCGCAGGAGGAGGTGAAGTGGGCCCTAGTGGAGCAACACTCAGAAGCGGCGAGCGCGGTCGACCCGCCTAGTGGTTAGGAGGAGGCCATAGCGGGCTCCGTGATGGTGGGCTCGGCCATGGCATTCCGCAGGCAGGTCGGGGATCGGAAGAACCGGTCTCCGCCACAGCTGATGTGCCGAGGCTTGGCTTGCGGCCGCCACCGAGCATCTGGAGCTTCGGACTTCCCCCACTCAGCTGGGCTTCGTGGTAAGGGAATTGTCTTAGGGTTTCAACCCCGTTCCCAGATGTTTTCGTTCATTCTGCTTTCCTTTGCAGTGCCTTGATGACGACCGGCCTACAGCCTGGTGCCGAGTTAGTGCCGTGGAGGCCCAACCCGGCGTTGTCCGCTTCGACCCATGGAGAGGGCCTGGGAACAGCTTCCACGAGCAGGCCGCCGGTGATGACGGCGATCCCTGCATAGTCCAGTGTGGGGATGACTGTGGTGATGCCTCCCCCGTCGGGCGCAGGAAGGGAGGAAGAGAGTGAGGCCCCCATGTTCCCAGGTGGAGGGGCGTTCGGTTCACCCGCACAACCCGAGCTGGAGGAGGATGAGGGAGCCACCCTGGCACATGCGGATGTGGGGACCGAGGCCGGGCTGCTCACCGAGCCCGAGGGGCCCGAATTTAGGGGGGCGAGCGCCCCGACCAGGTGGGCGACCCTTCAGTGCCGCAGGTGGCGCTGGAGGGAAACCAGGAGCGAGCAATGGTCCTGGCCTCCAGGCCGCTTGAGTTTGCGAGCTGGTCGGTCGGGGAGTGCGTTTGGCCCGACCCCAGCAAGCCAGGCAAGGCTCGGTTCATCCTACGCGACCGGCAATAGGTGGAGCTTTGGGGCTGCCTAGAGCAGAGTAGGGTGTCGGCCCACAATGACCTCACCGCCGCGGAGGTGGGGCTTGTGGAGATCCTCAAGAAGATGAGACTCGCTCGGCGGAGTGCGTCCGTTGACCTTCCAAACTTTGCTCGGGTAAGTCCTCGCGGTTTCCCTTTGCATATGTTTCATTGATGAGGGGCGGTCTGTTCTGATGCTTTTGACCTTCTTGCCTTGAAGAGCCTAGAGGAGATCTCGCTGAACAATTTGCAGTTCCTCCAGGAGGAGCACGCCCGGCTGGGGCAGGATGCGGTGGCGCAGCGACGGGTCAAAGAGTTGACCTTCGAATTGGAAGCCATCCGGGCGTCGAGACTTTGTGAGAGCGAGCGCGTGACTGGTGCTGAGCAGGAGCTCACCACGGCCCGGTCTGCTCTGAGCACAAAGCGGTTGGCGCTTGGAGCGGAGCGGGAGGCCCAAGCCCTCGCTGAGGGGCGAGCTCAGTCCAAGGGGTAGTGGATCACTCAGCTGGAGGCGATGCTGACCCAAAAGGAGGAGGGCCTCAGGGTCGCTGAGGATGCCATGGCTGGTAAGTAGCTTGTTCCCACTATCCCGTCGATTTTTGTTCCGCACTCCGTTGCCTCTAACCTCCCCTTTGTTCGTGTCCAGAACTGGGAGGGAGGAATAGGTTCCTGATAGATGAGTTGAAACGGTCAGAGGAAGCCCGCTGCACCGCTGAGTTTGAGCTGGCAACCGCCAAAGAGGTGGTGGCGTGGAACGCGCAAGCACTGGCAGATTCCTTGGGGAGGAGCAAGGTCTTTGAAGAGGAACTTGGTCATCTCTGGAGGGTGGCGCAGTCGGTGGTCACGGAGGTCCTCGGGCTCCATTCGGGGTCGAGAGTGCTCACCGCCGACCTTTCGGAGATCCCAGGAGAGGTGGCGGGGCTTATTACCGACAGAGTCTTCCACGACACCTCAGGAGTGTTGACGTCATTGGCGTCGCACTACCCGACCCTGGATTTCAAGGCAGTCGAGAGGGGCTACGCCGTTGGGTGGTCCGCCGACTGGCTTCGCGAACTAGAACAGCTTGGTGCCGGTCGCGACCGCGATTGCGCAGGCGACCACCGCTGAGTGGGTGAAGGAGGCCTGTCGCGCGGACACGGAGGTGACTCTGGGCAGAGACGGTGGCCAGTCATCAGAAGCCGAGTCGAGTGCCGCCTCGACCGTGCTGGCTCCCGGTCAAGGAAATCCTCTAGTTGACCCTGCAGCGCGGCTCCTCCCGTCCACATTGTCGGCCAACGCGGACGAGGCGTCGTAGTAGAAGCATTTCTAGTTAGCTCTAATTTTTTAAAGACTTAGGCGGGGAACCTAATGGTCTCTTGAACGAACAACTTTAAATGTTTGTAAGCATTTTTTTTATGATGTTTGGGAAGCTTGTCCCACTCGTGTCCCTTTGTTCCCTGGAGTGAATCTTCCCTTCGCACTTCCCTTTCAAACCTGCTTGCTAACCGTAGGCTCGTGTAGCCTGGGACTAGCCGGAGTGGCGTCACCTGCTAGTTCGTTGTAGGTTGTGACGAGAGTTCGGTAGGTCGGGTGGCCTAAAAAAAATCACTTAGGTTGCGATGGAAAAACGGGTCGCCCTTTCGCTCGGGTGAAAGGAAAATAGTTGTTTTTTTGTACGTGATTCAAAAGGAAAGAGGGGGTAGCGGTGCATGTGGCGGAGTACCCCCATGGGGCCCCCGAGCGACCCGGGCCAATAGTGCTCGGGCCGGGGCGCTGTAGGAGTCGGTATTTGAATGAAACCATGTGAAGGGACTGAATTGAGGGGAAGAAACGACGTAACTGTTTGATGTTTCAAGTGTTGGTGAGGATGTTGTTGTTAGAAATATGCCCTAGAGGTAATCATAGAGATGATCATATTTCGTTGTATCCATGATGTATTATGTGTTCATTGAATATCCATGAATGACAACTTGTAATGATTGACAATTATGTGAATTTTTTCTGAGACTCTTTACTTGTACGGTTATTCTAAGTTGTTCCTAGTCGGAGTTCATGTATGGACACACATGAACATTAGACTAGCACATGTATTAGTTGATGACTGTGTTTCACAAGTCATAGATATGGAGATGTCAAACTAATAATGTGGGCGCATGTATGACATGAGGCTGGACCGACCCAACTCGAGAAATAGTGATTTCTCATTACACAATGTGTATGCTGTGTCCTTAGACTTGAGATTGTCGCATGTACTCAAGATGTGAACTGACCTACTTAGGAGCCATCAAACGCTACTCCGTAACTGGGTAGTCATAAAGGTGGTTCTCGGGTTTGTCAAGAAGCATGCTGTGAGACATGGTCAGTCAAGATGGGATTTGCCCCTCTTTGCTTGAGAGAGGTATCTCTGGGCCCCTCGAGTGATCAGATCAAGAAATGCGTGGCCGTGCTACGGTTAAGTGTTAACCAAGGATTCCGGATCACGGCATCGAGAAAGAGAGGTCAGCTTGGAGCTAGACCAAATATCGTTAGGCAAAGGGAATAACATGTATATGAGATTGTGACGGCTCGTCTGATATGATCTTTGTGCGCGCATAGGAGTTGACACATCTTGCTAGATGCTGTTGTCAACTATTGGTCGAGTAGGAGTACTCGGGCCATGTCTGTTCGCACGTGAGACCTTAGGGTCACACTTAAGGGGCTGGAAGCCTAATGAGGATATGATCTGAATTAGAGCGCCTATAAAAGAAGGGGTGGGGGCGCATGGAGGGGCTAACCCTAATTCCACGTCTGCTGGCAGCCGCCTGTTCCCACGCCCGTGCCCACGGTTGCCCTCGCGGACCTAGCAGTCCGGAGTGCGATGCTTCTTCCCCGTACGTGTGGATACCTTGGAGGTGCTGCATCTGCTGCACGAGGACGAGCCGCACGTGAGAAGGTCTTGCAACTGGACTGCTGGCGACCGACTGCACTACCCCGACGCGCTATAGAAGTTCTGCATCCGCGTGTCTAGTGGTAATTCCATGGTCTATAACAGCAGTTTTCCTAGTTTATGCGGTGGTAATTTTTGTTTGTCGCTAGCGTAGCCCACCTCATATCCCTTCAGTGGTATCAGAGCCATAGCTGTTTCGTTATAGGTTCGGATGTGTGCTGATGGAGATATGCGTGGATGTAGATGAAGCCCTAATCCTATTTCGTATCCTCGCTGCGATGGTCGTGTAACAACATACTCCTACCGGTCGGGTATCCGCCATCAGAGTTAAGTGATACACGTAAACCCAGTCAAAGCTGGCGGAGATCAATTATATTGGTCAAATCGAAACCTAGGATGAATCACCAAATGCATATGATGTGTGGGGTGGCAGATTGGACTCCTATCAGGTTAAGGAAATTGCAGAAACATGCTGTTCGGTAAAACAACCATAACTTTTGCAACTCATATTGAGGCGAATTTTATATGAAAATTCATCTAAAGAAAATTTTACACATGAAATTCAACCCCTTTGGTGTTTTTGCTGCAATTAGGTTTCTCAAAAGTGGCTTGGAAGATGGAGTTTCGGGCGTTCGAAGTTTAGACGTCGTTGTGCCTAAATTGTTTTTGCAGGATCATGTGTGATCGGTATGGCCCTTGTGTGTATGTGATGCATGTATGCAATTTTCGTGACCTGCGTGTCATGAGTAATGCAATACGGCAGGAGCCAAATGTATTGCCAATTTGTGTAATGGCCTGCGTGCCAACCTGTGATGATCCGACCATACAATGTAACTAGATTTTGGTAGTTATAGTTCTTGGAGGACTCGTCACTTGGAGGATGGCGCACATGGAACATGGAGATGGAGATCATCATGGTGGACAGATTCTATGGAGCGAGATCACCATGTGAATATGGGCCATACTGATTCGCAACTATGTGTTTGCCGTTCTTATCGTTTTACTTCAATATGTGATAATGTGTTTTCTGCATACGGTAGAAGTAGACCGATCGATCCCTTGCAATGTTTAAGTTTAAATGCCCTCCCAACTAAACCTTGCTCCATCGCGTGTCTTGTACAATTAGTGGTGGGTCTATGAAATTAGGGTGCCACTAGTTTTCCTTGACTTGATGAGTTTGTATCAGATACTTACACGCATAAAGGGTTGGAAAGTTTAAGCAAGGTCATCCTAACGGTTAAGGACCTTGGGGCATAAAGGTTGGGAGCCGAGACATAGTGATGTCACCAACAACAACATGAGTCATATGTGATATGATTAGCAAAGAGTTGCTTACCAATCTACCTGTCTTCTAGGAGTGATGCTAAAGCTCACTAGTTGACTTGATAGTTGTGGGTCTTGAATCACTAAGTATCAATGGAGGGATATTGATTTTAGTGGGAGTAGGTTCTGTTAAATGTTTAATGTGATTTACTCTATCATGGATATGTTTGTCTTTGTATTTTGCATTATTATTTTGTTGTAGATCAATGGCACCTAGCACCGCCACATCTTTTACTTCGCGTTCGATCCTTGAGAAGGATAAGTTGAATAGGACTAACTATATGGATTGGATCCGTAACTTAAGAATTGTTCTCAGGGTTGAGAAAAAGGAAGACGTTCTGGATACCCCATTACCAGAAGAGCCTACTGATGATGCAACTGCTGCTATCAAGAATGCTTACAAGAAAGCATGCAACAACAATCTTGAAGTGAGTTGCCTTATGCTCGCTTGCATGGAACCCGAGCTGCAGATGCAGTTTGAGACAAACCATGAAGCGCACGATATGATCGTGGCGCTTCAGGACATGTTCCAGACACAGGACAAGACTGAAAGGTTCAATGTGTCCAAGGCCTTTGTTGAGACCAAACTAGCAAAGGGCGCAGCAGTGGGGCCGCATGTGATCAAGATGGTTGGTTACACACAGAGGTTGGAGAAGCTAGGCTTCCCTCTCGGCCAAGAGCTGGCCACTGACTTCATTCTTGCATCTTTTCCGCCGAGCTATGGGAACGTCATCTCAAACTACCACATGCATGGGGCTGAAAAGGGCTTGAATGAGCTATGCGGCATGCTCAAGACAGCAGAAAGTGACATCAAGAAGAGCACGGGTGGCGGCCATGTGATGGCGGTCCAGAACAAGCCTAACTCCAAGAAGAAGGGTACTTCTTGGAAGAAGAAGGGCAAGGCTAAGGTTGAGAACCCCACACCGAACTCAGATCCTAAGGCTAAAACTGGACCAGCTGCTGACACTGAGTGCTTTCACTGTCATGAAAAGGGTCACTGGAAGACAAACTGCAAGCTGTACTTGGCTTCTTTGAAGAACCGCGGAAGTAAGAGTACTTCCAAATCAGGTACCCTTACTGTTTATGTTATGGACATTTTGATTGCTAATTCTTTTGTCAATTCTTGGGTATTTGATACCGGATTGGTTGCTCACATTTGCAATTCGATGCAGGGCCTGACAAGAAGTAGAAGCGTGGCAAGAGGAGAAGTTGATTTTCGCATGGGCAATAATGCAAGAGTTGCTGCGTTGAGCGTCGGGACGATGCAACTCCATCTCCCATGAGGATTTATTATGGAGTTGAAATAATTGTTATTTTGTTCTTAGTTTGAGTCGAAAGATTATATCTCATTAATGTTTGATGATGGATGGTTATTCGTTTGCGAGTGAAAACAATGGTTGTGTGATCTCTAAGAATGATATGTTTGTGGCTTCTGCGCCTATTAGGAATGGGTTGTTTGTTTTAAATCTTGATGATTCACCTATCTGTAATGTAAGTGCTAAAAGGTTTCGGCCTAATGATTTGAGTCCTACCTATATGTGGCATTGTCGTTTGGGTCATATAAGTGAGAAGCACATGAAGAAGCTCCATTCGGGTGGGCTTCTAACTCCGTTTGATTTTGAATCATACGAGACATGCGAAGCTTGTTTGCTAGGCAAGATGACCAAGACACCATTCATAGGTTTTCCCGAGAGAGCATCGGACATGCTAGAACTCATACATACTGATGTTTGCGGACCAATGAGCACGATGGCTAGAGGAGGATTCCAATACTTCATAACTTTCACTGATGATTTGAGTAGATATGGCTATGTCTATTTGATGAAGCATAAGTCTGAAACCTTTGAAAAGTTTAAGGAATTTTATAATGAGGTTGAAAGTCAACGTGGCAAGAAAATTAAGGCCTTGCGATCTGATCGAGGAGGCGAGTATTTGAGTCATGAGTTTAGCGATCATCGGAAGAGTTGCGGAATTGTTCCACAACTCACGCCACTTGGAACACCTCAGAGAAATAGTGTATCCGAGCATCGTAATCGAACTTTGTTGGACATGGTTCGGTCGATGATGAGCCAGTTGGAGCTACCGTTATCGTTTTGGTGTTACGCTCTAGAAACAGCAGCTTTCACACTAAACAGGGTACCGTCTAAATCCGTAGTTAAGACACCATATGAGATATGGACTGGGAAGACTCCCAGCTTGTCTTTTCTGAAAATTTGGGGATGTGAAGTTTTTGTCAAGCGACTTCAGTCGGACAAGCTAACTTCCAAATTGGATAAGTGTATATTCGTGGGATATCCAAAGGAAACCTTAGGGTATTACTTCTACAACCGATCACAGGGCAAAGTGTTTGTTGCTCGGAACGGTGTTTTCTTAGAGAAAGAGTTTCTCAAGAAGGAGAAAAGTGGACAGAAGGCATATCCTGAAGAGGTTCAAGATGAGCCAATCGGGCAAGATTCAACAAGCGATGCTAATGTAGCAGAACAAGTTGAGATACCGGAGGCAAGAGAAGCACCACCGCAGCCACAAAGGTCGGCAAGGCTCCGCGTGGCGCACGAGATATTATTGTTGGACAGTGATGAGCCTGCAGCATATGCAGAAGCGACGATGGACCCAGATTCCGAGAAATGGCAGAGTGCCATGAGATCCGAGATAGATTCCATGGGAGACAATCAAGTTGGGAACTTGGTTGACCCGCCTGATGGTGTTAAAGCCGTAGAGTGCAAATGGATCTATAAGAAGAAGAAAGATATGGATGGAAATGTTCATATCTATAAGGCTCGACTTGTCACAAAAGGGTTTAGACAAGTTCAAGGAGTTGACTACGACGAGACATTCTCTCCCGTAGCGATGCTTAAATCTATTTGGATCATTCTAACAATAGCGGCGTATTTCAATTATGAGATATGTCAGATGGATGTCAAAACAGCTTTCCTGAACGGAAACCTGGATGAGGACGTGTATATGATACAACCCGAAGGTTTTGTCAATCCGACCAATGCTGGAAAGGTATGAAAACTTCAAAAATCCATTTATGGGTTGAAGCAAGCATCTCAGAGTTGGAATATTCATTTTGATGAAGTTGTCAAAGGGTTTGGTTTTCTTCAGAATGAAGAAGAATCTTGTGTTTACAAGAAGGAAAGTGAGAGCTCTGTTGCATTTATAATCCTGTATGTAGATGACATATTGCTGATTGGGAATGATATTCCTATGCTGGAATCCGTAAAGACTTCACTGAAAAATAGTTTTTCTATGAAGGACTTAGGGGAAGCCGCATACATTCTGGGCATAAGAATCTATAGAGATAGATCGAGAAGGCTTATTGGATTAAGCCAAGATACTTACATTGACAAGGTGTTGAAACGTTTCAGCATGGAACAATCGAAGAAAGGGTTCTTACCTATGTCACATGTTATACATCTCAGCAAGACTCAGTGTCCCTCGACGACTGATGAGCTGGATCGCATGAGCAAGGTTCCATACGCTTCGGCAATTGGATCTATCATGTGCGCGATGATAAGTACACGACCAGATGTCTCATATGCTCTAAGTACTACGAGCAGGTAGCAGTCTGATCCAGGTGAGAGTCCCTGGACAATGGTGAAAAACATTCTTAAGTACTTCGAAAGGACTAAAGATGTGTTCCTAGTCTATGGAGGTGAGGATGAGCTCACTGTAACGGGTTACACTGATGCTAGCTTCCAAACCGATAAAGATGATTCAAAGTCGCAATCAGAATTTGTGTTCACATTGAATGGTGGTGCTGTAAGTTGGAAAAGTTCCAAGCAGGATACCGTGGCTGATTCTACAACGGAAGCCGTGTACATTGCAGCTTTGGAAGCTGCAAAGGAAGGTGTTTGGATGAGGAAGTTCATCATTGAGCTTGGTGTGTTTCCGAATGCGTCCAGCCCATTGAATCTCTACTGTGACAACAATGGGGCAATAGCGCAGGCTAAGGAGCCAAGGAATCACCAGAAGAACAAACTTGTACTGCGGAAGTTTCACCTCATACGAGAGATCATCAGACGGGGTGAAATCAAGATATGCAAGATACACACGGATTTGAATATTGTTGATCCTTTGACAAAGCCTCTTCCACAGCCTAAGCATGAAGCGCGCACAAGAGCTATGGGTATTAGATATCTTCTAGATTAGGCTCTAGTGCAATTGGAAGACTGTTAGAAATATGCCCTAGAGGTAATCATAGAGATGATCATATTTCGTTGTATCCATGATGTATTATGTGTTCATTGAATATCCATTAAAGGCAACCTGTATTGATTGTCAATTATGTGAATTGTTTATGAGACTCTTTACTTGTATGGTTATTCTAATGTTATTCCTAGTCGGAGTTCATGTATGGACACACATGAACATTAGACTAGCACATGTATTAGTTGATGACTGCCTCGGTTAGGAAGCCCATTAGTGGGCGCCTATAAAAAAGGGGTGTGGGTGCATGGAGGGGCTAACCCTAATTCCACGCCTGCTGGCAGCCGCGTGTTCCCACGCCCGCGCCCACGGTTGCCCTCGTGGACCTAGCAGTCCGGAATGCGACGCTTCTTCCCCGTACGTGTGGATACCTTGGAGGTGCTGCATCTGCTGCCCGAGGACGAGCCGCACGTGAGGAGGTCTTGCAACTGCACTGCCGGTGACCGACTGCGCTACTCTGACGCGCTACAGAAGTTTCGCACCCGCGCGTCTAGTGGTAATTCCGTGATCTATAACAACAATTTTCCTGGTTTATGCGGTGGAATTTTTTTTTATCGCTAGCGTAGCCCACCTCATATCCCTTCACTTGTCGTTGCTGTCCTTTAGTTGGTAGGTACCTAGTTGGACTACCTCCACAATCGCGTACGACCCTTCCCATGGCGGAGTGAGTTTGTGCCTATCCTTGGTCGACTGCGTCCTCCGTAGCACCAAATCGCCAACTTCAAGAGTTCTTCCCCGGATCTTCCTCTTGTGGTACTTGCGAAGGGTTTGCTGGTAGCGGGTAGAGCGGACCAAGGCCGTCTCCCGCGCCTCTTCCAGCAAATTGATTGTGTCCTGTTGAGTCTCCGCGGCTCGGTTGGGGTCAAAGGCTTTGACCCTTGGGGCGCCATAGT
The DNA here is from genome assembly GCA_032594955.1 of Panicum miliaceum. Taxonomy (NCBI): domain Eukaryota; kingdom Viridiplantae; phylum Streptophyta; class Magnoliopsida; order Poales; family Poaceae; genus Panicum; species Panicum miliaceum. Next base: position 21,560,724 of record CM064073.1, read on the forward strand.
CTAGGTCGGAGGGTAGCACGGCTTCTGCCCCGTATGTTAGGAAGAATGGGGTGAACCCCGACCAAGCAAATCGACTGCGTCCTGTTGAGCCTCCACGACTCGGTCGGGGTCAAAGGCTTTGACCCTTGGGGCGCCATAGTTTAGGTCGGAGGGTAGCACAACTTCTGCCCCGTATGTTAGGAAGAACGGGGTGAACCCCATGGATCGATTGATAGTTGTCCTCAGGCTCCTGAGGACGGCCGGGAGTTCCTGAACCCAGCATCCAGCAAACTTTTTGAGCTGATCGAAAATGCGAGGCTTGAGTCCATGGAGGACCATTCCGTTCGCTCTTTCAACCTGCCCGTTGGTGCGTGGATGCTCGACCGACGCCCAGTCGATCCTGATACCGTATCCGTCAGCGAACTCCAAGAACTTCTTGCCTGTGAAGTTGGTCCCATTGTCAAGGAAGAATTTGACGGCCTCTTGGGAGTCAGTTTTGGCAATGGGTTTCGCCTCGATCCACTTGGTGAACTTGTCAACCGTGATAAGCAAGTGAGTGAAACCACCAGGGGCCTTCTTGAGAGGTCCGACCATGTAGAGACCCCATGCCGCGAACGGCTAGGTGACGGGGACGGTCTGAAGCACATACGCTGGCAATTGGGTTTGCCGAGCATAGAACTGACACCCCTTGCATGTGCGGACAACTTCCTCCACGTCACGCAGTGCCGTAGGCCAGGAGAAACCTTGGCGGAAAGCTTTGCCGACCAGCGACGGCGGGGCCGCGTGGTGCCCGCAGATGCCAGCATGGATCTCTAGAAGGAGTTCCTTGCCTTGTAGGGTTAGGATGCATTTCATGAGCATTCCTATCTCCGACGGGCTGCATTTGTAAAGTTCATCGTCGATGGTGACAAATGTCTTGGCGCATCAAGCAATCCTTCGCGCCTTAGTTCTGTCAACTGGGAGGACCTCGTTGAGATGGTAGGCCAGAAGAAGCGCCCTCCAGTTGGAGTCGATTGCCGCCACGTCGGCCGCGGGAGTCGTAACCTCCATTGCAAGGCAGTCGGGGCCCTCGAGCCCTCGGTTAGGGAACGCCTATTCGGGAGTCACCAGACTGGGCCCCCCAATCATTGGGTCGGACGACCTCTGAGGCGGGTCCTTCTGGACGCGGATTGAGGGCGCGTGGAGATCGTTGATGTAGACCCTGCTGGGAACAGTATTCTGCTGGGCCGCCATCTTGGCGAGTGCATCAGCGTTGTTGTTGTCCCTCCATGGGATGTAATGTAGCTCGATTCCCCGAAACTTGTCCTCCTATTTGCGGACCTCCTGGCAGTATGCGTTCACGAGGGAGCTTTCACAGTTAGACTCCATCATGAATTGGTCTACCACCAGCTTGGAGTCACCGTAGGCGTAGAGCCAGGTTGCTCTGAGCTCAACGGCAATGCAGAGGCCATTGATAAGGCCCTCATATTCGGCGATGTTGTTCGAGGCCGGGAAGTAGAGGCGGATCACGTAGCGGAGCCTGTTCCCCTCGGGTGATATCAGCACTACGCCGGCCCCCGCACCGGGTCTCATGACCGACCCGTAGAAATACAGGGTCCCATATTCGTGGGCAATGCCCGGAGTCGGGGTTTGGACCTCCGTCCACTCGGCCATGAAGTCGGCCAAGGCCTGCGACTTGATGGCGGTGCGGGGGGCATACTTGATGTCATAGCCCATGAGCTCGAGTGCCCATTTGGGGATCCGTCCCGTAGCGTCACAGCTTTGGATGACCTCCCCGAGCGGGAATGAGGTGACAACAGTGACCTCATGGTCGTTGAAATAGTGTTGCAGCTTCTTAGTCGCCATGAGCACGATGTATAAGAGCTTCTGCACTTCTGTGTAGCGGGCCTTGGTCTCGTTAAGTACCTCGCTGACAAAGTACATAGGTCGTTGAAATAGTGCAACATTTGGTTGGCTTGTGTTGTGTGTCACCTCTGTGGGCCGGACTCTGGTCACGCACCACGACTACAAGAGCGGCACTGACCACATGGGTAGTTGCTGCGAGGTAGAGTAGGAGAGGTTCGCGTTGCTCATGAGCAACGAGGACTGGGGACGAGGTTAGGAACGCTTTAAGGCTATCCAAGGCTTGCTGGGCCTCCTTTGTCCAAACGAATGTATCCAACTTTTTGAGGAGCTTGTAGAGGGGCATCCCCCGCTCGCCCAGTCAGGATATGAACCAACTGAGGGCGGCCAAACAACAGGTGAGCCGTTGCACACCTTTCATGTTGCGTATGGGACCCATTTTGGCGATGGCCGTGATTTTTTCGGTGTTGGCTTCGATGTCACGCTCGGACACTATGTATCCGAGTAGCTTCCCCTTCGGAACCCTGAAAGTGCATTTTTTGGGATTTAATTTGATGCTGAACCTTCGGAGGTTAGCAAACGTGGCGTCTAGCATGGCGATCAGATCACCCTCGCGAGGCAGTTTCACCACAATGTCGTCCACGTAGACGACGACTGTGGGTTTCGGCTGCTCGAGCTGGTCGGGCTACCGAGGCAAATTGATTTGATCGATGAAACATCTCTGCATGCAACGCTGGTAGGTGGCGCCAGCGTTTTTCAGGCCGAACGGCATGGTGATGTAGTAGTACGTGCCCAACGGGGTGATGAAAGAGGTCGCGAGCTGGTCGGACTCTTTCATCGCAATCTGGTGATAGCCCGAGTAGGCATCCAGGAAAGAGAGGATTTCGCATCCTGATTTGGAATCGACTATCTGGTCTATGCGCGGCAATGGGAAAAGATCCTTGGAACACGCCTTGTTCTTTTTACAAGGACGGGATTGGCAAGCCAGTCGGATTGATACACTTCCTTGTTGAAACTAGCTGCCAGGAGCTTGGCGATTCTCCTCGCCTATGGGGCCTGCACCTCTCTTCATCAAAACAGCGCAAGTGTTGGTGCATAGGCTTGGAACCCGGCCTGATGCGAAGCTCGTGCTCGACGATCTCTCTTGGGATGCCTGGCATTTTAGAGGGCTTGCATGTGAAGGCATCACGATTGGCGCGCAGGAAGTCGATGAGCGTGCTTTCCTATTTGGTTGGGAGCTGGGTCCCGATCCGCACGGTCTTGGTCGGGTCGTTGGGGTCGACCTTGACCGCCTTGGTATCCTCGGTCAGAGGAAGGCGCTGGACGAGGTTGGCTCATTGTGGTCGGGAGCATCCTCCACCATTGTTTCACGAAGCCTCTCAAGCTCGGCGGAGTTGGCGATGACGGTGGTGAGCTCGAAGTGCTGGCAGCTACAGGCGTACTCCCATTCGAAGGAGCCGCTCACCGTGATGATGCCGTTTGGTCCTGGCATCTTCGGCTTGAGGTAGGTGTAGTTGGGGACGCCATGAACTTGGCGTAGCACCAACGCCTGAGGATGGCTTGGTATGACCCCTCGAAATCCACCACCTCGAAGATCAGAGTCTCGGTGCGGAAGTTGTCGTGGTCACCGAACGTGACCGGCAGGTCTACGTTCCCCAGGGGATACGCCCTCATGCCAGGGATGATACCGAGGAAGGTGAAGATGGAGCGCGGAGCTTGGACCGTGAGATGCCCATGGCGTCGAGGGTCTCAACATACAAGATGTTGAGGCTGCTGCCCTCGTCCATCAGCACCTTGGTCAGGCGCTTGTTGCCGATGATGGGGTCGACAACGAGCGGGTAGCTCGCCGGTCGGGGAATGCTGGGAGGGTGGTCGCCCCGATCGAAGGTGATTGGAGTCCTCGACCAACGGAGGAACTTGGGGACGGCGTTCCTGGCGGCGCAGACTTCCCGTAGGCGGACCTTATGTTGACGCTTGGAGCAGTCGTCCTCAGAACCTCCAAAGATCATGAGGCAGCCATCCGGCTCGGGGAAGCTGACCCCGCCCTTGGCCGGCGCCCCCTAATTTTTGGGCACCTCCTCGTTGCAGTCCCCGCCCTTGCACTTGCTAGGCTAACCTAGCATGCGCGTAGTTCTTGAGCTTGTGCTTGATGAGGTAGCCGCGATTGCTGCACGGCTTTTCCAGGAGCTGATCGAAGTGGTCGGTGTTGCCCTGTCGCTTGCCCGCGTGGTCGGCCGCCGCGGCTGTGTTGGGGTTGGGATGACGCCGGTCCTTCTTCCTTTTCCCCTGCCCGGAGGAGGGGCCCTCATACTGGTCCTCCCGCTTGGCCATGCCTTTGGCCTGACCATTGGTAAAGACCGCCCCGACCGCCTCCTCGCCGGTGGCGTGGTTCGTGGCAATGTCCAGGAGCTCGCCGGTGGTGCGCGGCTTCTGGCAGTCAAGCTTGTGAACGAGGGACTTGCAGGTGGTCCCGGAGAGGAATGTGCTGACAACGTCTGCATCGACGATGTCATGGAGGGAATTGCACTGCTTTGAGAACCGGCGAATATAGTCACGCAGGGATTCGCCAGGCTCCTGTTTGCTGCTCTTGAGGTCCTAGGAGTTTCCAGGACGCACGTACGTCCCCCTGGAAGTTCCCAATGAAGACTTGTTTGAGCTCGGCCCAACTGCAGATGCTGTTGGGTGGCAAGAATTCAAGCCACGCTCAAACGTACTCCCCGACATAAATGGGGAGGTACTGGATGATGAAGTGATCATCATCCGCTCCTCCGGCCCGACAAGTGAGCCAGAAGTCTTCCAGCCTTATAGCAGGGTTTGTCTCCCCGATGTACTTGGTGATGTTTGTGGGCGGTCGAAAGCACGGCGGGAATGATGCTTTCTGGATGCAACGACCGAAGGCCCGTGGGCCCGGGCCGTCCGGACTGAGGCTCCGATCGCCGTCCTAATCGCACGGTCGGCCACCACGCCTGGGAGTGCCTCCTCGTCCTCCCCCTCGGGTTAGTGGGCATCAGCCGCATCCGTAGCGGCCCGGTTGACATCAGCCCCGGGCGGGCTAGTTGCCGCAATGGATGATGTTGCGCGCGTCGTAGTTGGGCCCGAGCTAGCCATGCACCGGCAGGGGTTGTGAGGCGGGCGCTGTGTCAGAGCGCGGCGCGGCCGCCTGGAATGGATGCCCTTGCTGCTGGTGGACTGAGGGGTTTTGCTGGTACGAGCCTGCCCCCCCCCCCCCCCACCCGGCTAGGCAGGAGGCTGCGTGCCGGTGGTGTCACATGGAGCTTTCTGCCTGCGGCACGGCGGCATGCTCCACCAACGTCCGGATGTTGCGGTGGAGCTCCTGTAGCGGCAGGCTCGGGCAGGTTGCGCTGGAGCATCGCTGCAGCGGTGATGTTCTACTTGGCCCGCGCAAACTACGGGTGGCCATTGGCATCTGCGATGATGGCCTGCTGGACTTGATGGGCGCGTGCCCGCGCACCGCTCGCAACGTTACGAGCATTGGGCTCGGAGATTCACCGGGGGTACACCGACGCGGGCGGCGGCTGGTTCTGCAGCTGCTGGCATAACTCCTCGCCGTGCCCCTAGGCGTTAGCCAAGGCCTGCACGTGCGAGTCTGGCGGTGTGTGCATATCCTCGGTCTCCACCGGGACCAGCAGTCGCCTCTACACATCCGCCATGGCGCATTCCCGCAGCGCGGCACAACCAAGGGGCGATAGGTCGGCGATGCTTGACCCTTCGCTCTGGAGGTCGTCGTCGGAGAAGAGGTCATGGAATGAGGCGGGACCATACCCCGTCATTCTCACGAACTCGTTCGCGTGTGGGGGCAGTGGTATGGTCCTCCGGAGCTCCCTTGCGTAAACCCTTGCGGCGTTTGTGAGGCCAAACAGGAACCAACTGCACGGTGAGCGCGGTAGGGACAGCGGGGTCCCTCCGGAGAGCTGGTGGAAGACGTTGAGCAGCACCAAGTCCACGTCACTTGCTGGGGGGTTGGCGTCGGGCATGAGCTTGATGCGACGTGCGAGCACGTCACTGTCGAGGTCAGCCAGCGGCTCGGTCGAGGGAGTGTTTCCCTTAAGCGACATCAGTGGAGTGGCCTCCTCGCGGAGGTGAAGCGCGCTAAGACTATCGGCAACAAAGTCCAGGCTTCCAAAATGGAATCCCTGGAAGGGCGTGAAGATGGGAGGTGCCCACAGCTCAGCGCACGCGGCCATGGGAAACTCCAACGAGCTGAAGCGAATTGTATCGCCAAGGCTTGCAAAGCTGGAGGTATCGGAGACGAAGGCCATCCGATTGCCAGGATGGTGACGCACAACGCCTTCCCCACGTACGGTGCCAAACTGTCGGTTCCGGAAATGGCCGGCAACTAAATCTACTCGTAGTGTATATCGCGCGTTGTGACCGAATGCGGCCTAGCACACAATGACTCAAGATTTATACTGGTTCAGACAATCGTGCCCTACATCTAGTCGGGGGTCGGTCGGATGTATTGCTTGAGCCCGGGGCCATCCGATCGCCGGGATGGTGAACTGAGCTAGTATGCGGGGTCCGGCTGGCCTCGGTCTCGTCGGCCGGGGATAGTGACGCGTGTAAGGTGGAGCCTGGTCGGGGTTGTGAGTTGGAGCGATGGTACGGACCTAGTCCCCGAGCGTCCCTTCGGCCGGGGACGCAAGCCAGGTTTCCTCCGACCGGGCGGCCGGTCAGGATTACGGGCTCAGACGGTCTGGATGAAGTCACGTCCCATGAGGATGGTCATCCGTTCCAGGCGCAGTCTTGGGCTAGCCAGAATGCCAATGAAAAGTGTGCCCCGGACTAGTCACAACCTATATTCCTTAAAACTTCTGTGGGGAAAATAGAAGATATGACATATATGTTCTTGTATTGATATTGCCTCATTAAAACCTTTTATATGAGAAACCCCGAGGGGAAACCTCATAAAAAGAAAAGAGTGCAATATGATACTTAATAGGATATAATCACGAGGAGACTCCCCCTGAACCTTGCAAAACTCAAAGTCATCACATACCAATTCGATGAACACTTTGCAAGTGTGAAATATGATATAGACTTTGTGAATAAATTTGCAAAGTAATCACATATTTAATTTGCAAGATATTTGTTCCTCAAATCTATTGTGATACATGAGGATAAATTATTTTGTGAGCAATAGTATAATATTGCTTTCACGTAACCTGTCTGCATCCAAGCAATACAAGTAACCTTATCTTGATAGATAAAGTCAGCGATGTAATGAAATCTCAAGTAATCACTCAACGAACTCTTACATGCACATGTTAGATTTCGTATTGGTACGTGGGAATAATCATTAGAGTCTATGACAACTCCTATGAGAATCCTACTATAAAGATACCGGTCTATGATACGCATTAACGGGGATTAATTGAGCAGTATCTTCGTATCCCTCTATGGTTATGCTCAACTCACACGATGACAAGTAAAAGGCCTTTAGTACCATATAGATATCTTTTGATATCCCTTGACTCCTACGTTACTGGAGTAGTGCTATTTTGAGCTAGCAAGTATCTGCAAATGCAATATCAGGCCTGTTGTGACTTGCATCATACATAACCGCTTCATTGGTACTAGGGTTCAATCCCAGGGTAATAATAATCCGTCATAAGATGATTGCATGATTAATTGTGTGATCGGGAATGATTAAAAATCCGTTTAGAATTTTAGTACGAACACACCTCTGTAACCATCATTGTTGGGAGTAAACTTTCAGAGGAAAGAACTCACCTAATCAGTGTACCACAAACATTGACTATTTCAAGTCATGCATTGAATTGAGTTGTAGCTAATGTATGTTGCAATTTTGATTCCTAACACAAAGCTCATTGTCTTGTGTATCCGAACCATCAAATTTCAAAGATCTGCTAGTGATCGAATGTAGGAACATAATTTTCACACATACCAAGGCTATGTTAACTAGGTTTCTATGTGAAACCATATGCTACAAGCTCTTGCTATCTCACCACCTAGCTTTTGTAAAGAAAACATTATGAGAGTAAGATATTACTCAATCATTGTTTAGTGAGAGCGATTCTCCTCAATTGCCACCTTTGATTTGACCCAAAGTGAGCGTGAAAACACTCTTGCCTAGTATTTTTGGTCTGGATCCAATAGGTGTAAGGCAATTTAAGATAGAGAAATTTTGACATTATAGACTTTGTATGATTGGTTCAATACAACTAATATTGTTTGTAAAAATATTAACCCATGAACTCTATGTCACTTCCCACAATGACAGAGTTAGGGCGTTCCAATGACTCAGCGCCGGAATATGTGTAAACTTATGCTGGTCTTTAGGATGATGCACATCCATAGGATTTGGATAGTAAATATCCATGAGGTGTCAATCAACTTGATGTTGATTAGCATTCACTCTATTTTTCACAAAAGCTTGTAAAAAGCTATCTTTCTTGTGACCATACTTCTCCTCCTCTTAATGGAGTTGAGTGGTTTTGAAAATGGTACCTCCACTCTTTCTGGCACAATGAGAATCATAAACAAATGACACCATGAGTAAATGCATTTGGTAGATTATTTGCAGGAGATTGCAAATATATGATTCTGAACCAGTTGTCCAGATTCTTCTTATACATGGATATAAATGAGGGAGAATATCAAGATGTGGCATTCACTCATGATTCCTGTCATTCTATGTGTGGTATGAATCTCCCCCTAATGCTTGGAATCCTCCTAAAAAATGAACAGCATACGATCTATGAAAAATCCCCTTTGGATGATCCGAGGTATGTAATGAATGATGGATACTTATACCTCTAGGATTCTTGTGCCCATAAGTGTATGTGTGGCAGAACCACCTGAATTAATCCGGCCTAACTGCGCTAACCATCACCATCAAGGCAATTCGGGCTAACACGCACTTAAAACGGAGTAAAACGACAGTCTATCGGGTAACATCCCGATGCAACCACTGGAATTTCGATCGAAACAATGCATACATACAACCCACACGAAGGTGAGCCCAGAGATTACAACAATCCACAAATTTTACCTCACAGAGTTCAACAGGAATTATTATTACAAATCAAGTTCAAAAATATTCATAAAAAAGTACTTTCAGAGTTCAATAGTGCAGTGAAAAATAAACGAAAGTTCTAACGACAATACAAGATATCATGATGAAGCCTGTACATGACATCATTCAGCGTTATCATCGTTGACCGGGGTCGTTTCCCATTCCACTGACCAACCAGAAGGAAGAGTACACTGCCAAGTCATACTAGCAACCATGTCCTCAAAGGTCTCACCTGAAAATAAAGCTACAAGCAAGGCTGAGTATACTAATACTCACTAAGGCTTACCCGACTAGTGGTATATACTTAGCCGACTCCTAGACATGCAAGGCTTTTGGCTGAGGGTTATTTTTGCCAAAATGAATCTAAGAGTGAGTCCTTGCTTTCAAGTTTTTAGCATCAAGTTCTAGTTGATTAACCATTCTAGGTAAGCAACTATCCAAACGACGTCAAGACGGTGGGAGGTATGTCCACGCCCCGGTTTGATCAGGTACTTAAGCTTACCGATTACCATATTCTCGGCATTTGGTTAGTACGTTCAAAAACTTAACCACCAATAACACACACCGCGACCTTAGCATTTTCGCTAAACTGACGGGGCCTCAATCATCAACAGGAATATCGTAACATAGCCTCGTCCGTCGACCTTATGATTCCAACATAAGTGAAACAAGCAACTCCTATATCTCGTGAGTGATAGGAAATCACTCAACTTTTACCGGAGTCCTATTAGCATGGCAATCTAGTGGCCGACACAGGCTAGTTTTCATATCATAGGTACTAGGATCATGCAACTAGGGTTTCAATCAACTCCTACAACCTTAATGCACAATACCATATATAAATAAAAGTTGCATAAGTTTAACAGTAGGGGTTATGCTCTAGGGCTTGCCTTCCTGAGCAAAGCTAGCCTTGGGCTCTTCCAACCTTTGGTTTGGGTGTTTGATGACTTTAGTTAGATTGATCCGAGCTTCACGCTGCTCACACTCGAGCTCCGGCACCAACTCGTAGGTTCCGTCGGCAAGAGTCATCGATTCTATGTGAATGCATATGTATGAGTTGTTTTAATGGTACAAGATAAATAACTATTTCACTACAAAGTTGTAATTCAACAAAACTCGACTTAAGTTCTAAAGCACTTCATTTTCTTTTCCTTGGGCAGTCATTTATCTAGTAATATCTAGATTAACAAACTTCATTAAGTAAGTGAGGGGTTTTGTCATTTCATAACGACCATTTTTCAAGAGTAAGCATGGATTAACAACAAAACAACTCTTAGAGATAGTTTCTGGTGTTAAGGTTTTTATGCTGAGCACATTACTTAAGTACAAGCTCACTGTAAAATTTCCAGCCATTTTCATTCAGCAGATTAATCATAAAAAATACATTAAACAACTACTACTAGGATCAAGATCCATTTATACAGAACAAACCATGCAAAAACTAGTGCTCAACATTTTAGTGAGTACTCCTAAACTTATGGTGAGTCTATTGTAAATTTTTCAGGTTTTAGTGTGCAAGATACAAAGCATTGAAAATAAGTCAAGATACATCAACATTAATCAAGATTTATTTCTACAGGCAGTTCCTCAAAGTTTCTGTGTCTCAAACTTTTCCAACATGATAATCTACTCAAAGGTAGTCTCTGCTTAAATTTCTTATATTTCTAAACATCAGAACTAGTTACTTTGATTTAATGTAATTTTTCTTAAGTAAAAACCTAGAGCAAGTTAGACAGAAGTAAAAAGTTCCAAACTTTATCCATAGCATTTATGCAGGGACCTATCTGCGAGAACTCGAGTTAACTTTACTCTACTATAAAAGTTTCAATCCTAAAATATCAGTAGAACAGCATGAACAATATAACTCTAGCAAAATAGCACATCAAACAAGATCCAACAAAAACTAGTCGTAGAGACTTGTTCTGGTCTTGAGATTTTTACACAAGTCTTAACAAGCAGAGACTAGCTTACACTCCAAAAATCATCCACAATACTGTCCTAGATCAAGAGATACATTTATGGGCTATTTAAAACACAACAAATTTTAGTTTGCATTTTTCTATGATTTTAAATTGATTTTACAAGTGACAGCCTCTTGAAAACAAAAGTTAACTTGAGTTCTCGCAGATAGGTCCCTGGATCTAGTAGAAAGGACCCTAAAAAGAACTTGACGATTGCAATGTAGTCCCTAGGCGGGGCTGCCATGGTTGGGGGTGTAATTCCGGCGAGGAACTAGTCGGCGGCAAGGGGGAAAGGGGTGGGGGAGCATGAGGAGGTCGAGAGAAAACTGTTGGTGTGCTCGGTTTGGGCTGGGGTGGCTGGAGGAGGGCTGCCGGCGGTGAGCAGGAGCACCGGCGAGGTGCGGGCGGTGGGCGGCGGCGGTCTGGCGAGGGAGGGAGGCGTGGGGAAGTCGGGGAGTACCAGCAGGTTGAGGGCGACCCGTTTAGAGCCTCGGTTTGGGCGGAGGAGGAGCAGAAAGTGGGGCTCGACGGTGAGGTCGAGTGGCGGTGCTAATGGCGTGGTGGTCGTCGTACTCGGACACGTGTGAGCAGGGGCTCGGTGCAGCCCTTTTATAGGCGCACAGGGGGAGGAGGGGCTGGGCGCGGCAGAACAGAGGGAGGCGCGGCCGGGACAAGGCCGCGGTAAGGGCACAGCGTCGCCGGCGCGTCGTGGCTTGGCCGTCGGGAATTGACGGCTGCTTGGCGCGCGCGTCGGGCATGGGTGGATTCGGGGTAGGGGAGGGCGATTTGGCCACGGGCCGGTCGGGGCCTGTCGGGGCACTGTCCTTTGGCGCGGCTTGCCGGCAGGCATCGCCTTCTAGGTGGCCGGCGACCGTTGCCCCTCAATGGGACAGAACAGGGGAGGGGAGAGAAGAGAGAGGGAGGGAGAGAGAAAAAGGCAGGGATTCAAATTAAATTTTCTCAAAATTTCGACTAGAAACTTGGAAAACTTTGATCACGAAAGTTGTAGGGAATGTTAAAATCTACGACTCTCATTTTTGATCAAAGTTCATTTGAGCTTTAGTTTAGAAGTTATTTTAAATTAAAACTACTAGAATTTGAATTCCTATTCATCTCATGTGTTTAACATTTGAATTTGCGAATGGTGTTTGCAGTACACTTTGTATGGTACTAAAATATGAGTATGATTTTATACTACATTTTTCATGAAAAGTGGAGCATGAAAGATTATAAACACAAAAGGAAAAAATCTCACATACACATGCAGATACACATTCATACACATGCATATGCACACACATAATTAGATGCTTTGTTTCAATGATTCTGGGTTATTATGCATAATGCTATGTTTAGATTTTCTTGCTTAGGATTTTAAACACCTAGGGTGTGGTGATATCAGTGTGTGCAAGACATAGCCGACATGTTTATTGTGAAATATTTGATTCTTGAATATCCATGTATTCACTGCAATTGGAGGGAGCCGTATGATTGCAGTTTGATAAATTTGAAATGTATGTGGTGTGTACATCCACCAACAGATGTTGCGGATTTGCAATTCTATTTTGATCATGTAAAATAGTTGCATTCTCTTGATTAGAGATTCAACTAGACCATTATGGATGTAAGGTACTTAATATTGTAGTTCCCAAAAGACCAAACAATTCCATGTATATGGATGTGACCCCGTGTCCAGGATCATTTGCTCCAAATGAATTATTTGAGCAATGAGTTTGGCACAAATGGTATCACCCTAAGGGACACAAATGGGACTATATGCATTAACATGAGAGAAGTACCTAGTTGATCCACATGATGCTTGAATAGAGCCACATGAGAGTTCTTGAATGTGATCAAGAAAGTTCGATGCTCATATTCAAAATTTAAGGTAAGAGGCCTTCAAATTTATTCCCTTATCATGCACATTATGCTCATCAAATTTGGTGATTTGGGGAATTGATGATGTGACCAATTGAATTGATAATAATTCTCATCATCCTTGGTAGAATGAGTAGGCAGTCATTCCAAATCTTGATGCCATCAAGGGAGAATTATTTCGTACACAACAAGTATTATGGGTTAAATGTATTCGTAGTACAATCCAGTTGGGAGAGAGGCACTTTTTCAAGTGTCTATTTGCCTTATCCGATATCCTTTGTGAAAAGAAGAAAATCTTCTTTATTTTCTTCATGTGTTTCCACATGAATCCCATTTTTCCGGATATCTCTATAACTTAGTAGGGTACCTGTTGAATCGGGATACAATAATGCTTCCTTGATTTTATTTGAGTACCCATTTGAAGATTGAGAAGAAGGCCAAGAAATTGATGAAGAAGTGAATCAAGGAAGAAAGTGAGAAGCATCCTTTCTTCGGGTTACATCAAGTTCCCCATAACTATGCTTCATCTCAATATCCTTCAAAATTTCAGTCAATCCACTTGGGAAATACCCCTTTCTTTGATGGGATAGATTATCCCAAGTGGTCTTACGATATGAAAATGCATCTCTACGGGCTTAACCCCTCTATTTGGGAAGTTGTAGTTGTAGGTGTGACTCCGCCTAAAAATGATGCACCTACGGCCGAACAAGCTCAAGACTACTTCCGCAATGCGCAAGCCGTGAGGGTCATCACAAGCTCACTTTGTGCTCAAGAATTCAACAAGGTCCATAATGTTGAAATCGCCAAGGTGATTTGGGACACACTGAGAGAAGCTCATGAGGGGACCGATGAAGTTAGAGAAGGCAAGATAGATTTGTTGCAAGGAGAGTTAGAGCACTTTGTCATGCATGATGAAGAAACCTTGAGACAAATGTATGATAGACTAATGTTACTGGTGTCGGACATTAGATCTCTTGGAAGCACAGAGTGGGATGATCACAAAGTGACAAAGAAGTTGGTTAGGGCTTTCACACTAGGGAACCCAACCCTTGCAACAAAGATTATAAGAGATCCAAAATTCAAGACCAAGACACCCAATCAACTTCTTGGTGAAATTCTCCATCAAGAGTTGGTTGAGAGAGATGTAGCCAAGTCACTTAGCTACAAGATCAACAAGAATGTCGCATTCAATGCTAGTTCAAGTGACAAAGTTGAATCAAGTCCCAAGGCCCTAAAGTCAAACAAGGAAGATTCATGTGATGAAGGTTCCACCGATGAAGAAATGGCCTTGGTCTTGAGAAACTTCAAGGAGTTCATGAAGAAGAAGTATTACAAGAAAGGTGGTGATGACAAGAAAAAGCCATCACAAAGAAGGTGCTATGAGTGCAAAGAAGTGGGCCATTACATTGCCGATTGCCCATAATTGAAGAACAAAGAAAAGGAGGAGAAGAGGTATAAGGAGAAGAGCAAGGACTACAAGAAGAAATATCAAGGTCATGCTCATGTTGGTCAAGAGTGGGATTCTAGTCATGAAGACTCCGATCATGAAGGTATGGCAACTCTAGCCATACCCAAGTCTTCAAGAAAGCTCTTCAACAACATCAACGATGAAGAAGATGACGCTCCTTTTTGTCTCATGGCAAGAGGGACTAAGGTACAAGAATCATCAACCTCCCCTTCTCATCCTTCCTCCACATCTAATAGTGCACAAAATAATTTGGAAGATGACGAAGAACAACATAGAGCTTACATGATAAAATAATTTGGGAAGAAAGGTTTTAAAGAAATTAAAAAGCTTATGGAGAAAATGGAGAAAAAGAGGGAGTGCCTCGATAGGCAAGATGACTTGCTCATCCTTGAGAATGAGAGAAACCTTGCCTTAGAGAAAGCTCTTGCCGAAGAAAAGGTGAAGGTTGAAAATTGGCTATTGACTTGTCTCTAGCTAATGATTCAAATGAGAGGATGTCAAAGGAGAACACTTTGGTAAATGATTCTCTAGCTTCCCTAAAGGCCACTCATAGTGAACTTCAAGAAAGCTTCTCATGCTTAACGATCAAATACAATGGTCTTGAAGTTAGCTATAATTATCTTTGGGAAAGCACCAAAATCAATTCCAAAGCAACTCTTAACTTCAATGTCTCCACAAGTGAAGGTTGCTCCAAATGCTATAAAATTGACGTGCAAGATTGTGTTACTAACATGGAAAAGCTAGAGAAGTTGATCCAAGCAAAGGATGCTCAATTTGAGAGAATGAACATGTTAGTAAAGAGTGGATATGAAGGCAATGTCAAGCCCAAGCCTAAGGTAAACTAAAAGGATGGAAGATATGCAAACAAAAAGGATGGACTTGGACATTACAAGGGAGGCAAGGTAAATGAGCGGAAGGTGGTCAAAGGTAAAGAGTGTGTCAAGTTCACCAAGGGAGCAAACCTTGAGGACTTGATGAACATTGCACATGGCGTGACCACTATAATTCCTTCCCAAGTCAAGAAGAAAGTTGAAGCTCCCATCAAGGTCAAGGTTACTAAGCATGAGCCGTCACCAAGATACACTACCGACTACGTGGTGACACTGGACCACAATGATAAAATAGTGGTCAAGAATGTTGGAGCTTACACTAAGAGGGCCATTCTTAGAAGTGTGTGGGTTCCAAAAGTGTATCCATGTAACCCTCAAGGACCCAAATCTTTTTGGGTACCTAATTTCCAAGCTTAACTAGTTTTGTAGGCCTACTCCTCCAGTGGCACCGCATGGTTGCTTGATAGTGGATGCTCAAATCATATGACCGGGAAGAAGGATTTGTTCACTTCCCTAGAGCTTCATGACATACCCAAAGAAACTATTGTCTTCGGAGACAATAACAAAGGGGATGTAATTGGATTGGGTAAAATTGCTCTCTCAAATGACAACTCAATTTCAAATGTTTACTTGGTTGAACCTTTAGGGTATAATTTTTTGTCCGTCTCACAACTTTGTGAAATGGGGTACAATTGTCTCTTTACTATTGTGGGTGTGACTATCTTTAGAAGGGAGGATTCCTCTATTGCTTTTACGGGTCGCTTGAAGGGCAAACTTTATCTTGTTGATTTCTCAAAGGAGAATGTTGAGCCCAAGACTTGTTTAGTGGCAAAATGTGATTTGGGTTGGCTTTGGCATTGCTGACTAGCCCATGTCACGATGAGGAACTTGGCCAAACTTCAAAAAGGCGAGCACATCCTTGGACTAACCAATGTTGTTTTTGAGAAAGATAGGTTGTGTAGTGCATGACAAGCCGGGAAGCAAGTTGGTGCTCCACACCCCACCAAGAACATCATTGCCTCATCATGACCTTTAAAGCTTCTACACATGGATTTGTTTGGACCAATTTCCTACATTAGCATTGGCGATAACAAATATGGTCTTGTCATTGTTGATAATTTTTCTCGATTCACTTAGGTATTCTTTTTGCAAGATAATAGTGAAGCTCAAGGAATAGTCAAGAAATTCATTAGAAGAGCTCAAAATGAGTATGAGTTGAAAATCAAGAACATAAGAAGTGACAATGGCTCAGAATTCCGAAACACCAATGTTGAGGAATTTCTTGATGAAGAAAGGCTCAAGCATGAATTCTCGGCTCCATAATGTGGCAGAACCACCTGAATTAATCCGGCTCAAGTGCGCTAACCTTCACCACGAGGGCAATCAGGGCTAACTCGCACTTCAAACGGAGTAATCAATAGGTCTGTCGGGTAACCTCCCGATACAACCACGGGTTTGTCGATCGAAACAACACATACAAAGTACTCACACGAAGGTGAGCCCAGAGAATACAACATTCCACAAATTTTACAACACAGGGTTCAACATAAATTTATTGTTACAGACCACGTTCGAATTCGTAAAATAAAGTACTTCAGAGTTTAAAAGTAAACGAGTTCTTCAGAGTTCAATGCAGAGGAAAAACAATGATAAGCTACTCGACGATACATGATGTCTCGATGAAGCCCGTACGAGACATCACTCAGCATTATCATCATTGGCCGGGGACGCATTCTATTCCACCGACCAACCAGGAGGAAGAGTACACGGCCAAGTCAAACTAGCAACCATGTCCTCAAAAGTATCACCTAAAAACAAGCCACAAGAAAGGCTGAGTATACTAATACTCAGCAAGGCTTACCCGACTAGTGGAATATACTTAGCCGACTCCTAGACATGCAAGGCTTTTGGCTTGAGGGGTTTGTTTTGCCGAAAAGCATATACAAGTAGGTCCTTACTTTCAAATTTTAGCTCCAGGTTCTAGTTTTCTTTAACCATTCTAGGTAAGCAACTATCCAATATCATACATGGTGAAAGAATTAATTTGCATCCAACAAGATTAATCATCATCATTGTTCCATTTCTTACTCTATGTGGTATAAGGGTCAAGCAGTCTCAATACCGCGAGAAACGGACGATTCGAATCGAATTTTTTAACCTTGCAAGGCAGACCTAAACACACGTCACGTGGTTACTCCTAGAGTCACACGTGCAACCTTTCCCCTTTCTTCCCGGGTTGTGGATCAGGTCCACCATCCGAGACTACAGAGCATGGAACCGAAGTTGGGAGGGTGAGGTGCTGTCCACTTGCCGGTCCGATTAGGTACTTAAGCTTACCGATTACCATATTCTCGGCATGTGGTTAGTACGTTCAAACGCTTAACCACCACTACCACACACTGCAGCCTTAGCATTTTTCACTAAACAGACGGGGCCTATATCACCAACATGAACATCGCACCATACCCCCGTCCGTCGACCTTATGATTGCAGCATGTACTAAACATTCAACTCCTATATTCTCGTGAGTGACAGAAAATCACTCGACTTTTACCGGGTCCTATTAGCATAGCATTTTATCGAAACTTACATCTAGTGTTCAGAGCATGGGTACATAGGATCATGCAACTAATTTTTCATTCAACTCCTACAAACTTAATGCACAAGTAAAATAGAGTAATAAGTTGCATAATTTAGAAAAATAGGGTTCATGCTCCGGGGCTTGCTTTCTTGAGCAAAGGTAGCCTTGGGCTCTTCCGAACTTTGGTTTGGGTCTTCGAAAACTTCAGTTAGATTCACTTGAGCTTCACGCTGCTCACTCTCGGACTCGGGCACCAGCTCGTACGTTCCGTCAGCGAGAGTAGTCGATTCTATATGAATGCACAAGTATGAGTTGTAGTGATGGTACGTGACATTTATTTTCTTCACGATAAAGTTGTAGTCCACAAAATATAAATTTTATTGTAAAGTTACTTATTTAAGATTTCTTGGGAAATCGTTAATAGAGTACATCTTAAACTATTTAACTTCAGTAAACTAGAAGGGGTTGTGTTATATTGGAAACTTAATTTTCTAAGCATAAGCATGGATTAAACACAACTACTGATCTAGGTAACTTCTGGTGATGAAAATTTTATTCAGAGTACAACATATAGAGAAAAAACCACTGCAAAAATTTCAGACATTTTTGTGCAGCAGATTAAATATGAAAAATGTAATACACAGCCACTGCTAGATCCTAGTTATTTTTATATTGAACAACCTGTGCAAGTATTTATGCTAAAAAGTTTACAGAGTGTTAATCTATCCATATATGTGTTACTGTAAATATTTCAGATTTTATTGTGCATGATACAGAGCATAATAAATAGGACAAGATACACCTTATTTTAATAAAGATTAATTTTTATAGGATGTTATACAAGGTTTCTGAGTATGAAACTTTTTATACAGCATGATATAATCCAAGTTATCCAATAGTAAAAAGATGAACATTTTTAAAGGACAAAAACTAATTACTTTGATTTAATGCATTTCTCCACCACAAAAATTATATAAGTAGGTTGCAGAAAGGTAAAAAGTCCCTAAATTTTTCTGTGGCATCTAAGTATCAATATGACAGCACAGAAAAAGGTTTATAACATGAATCACTATAGAACAGTAGGAAAAATTTGTTCTATATCTTCAAGGCGTAAAATAAAGTGTAACAAAAAGTTTAGCTAGAGATGGGTTCTGGTCCTGAAATTTTTACACTGGTCTACACATCAAGAAACTAACCTACTGTCCAATACTCAGGTTCAGCCTTTGTCTACAACAGTGGGTACAAATAAAGGCTATTAAATCTTCCATTTAATCTAGAGCAAAATCTAGCAAGCAACTGAAGAAATGCATGCAACAAAAGTTGTAGATCCCCTTCTAAAGATTATATAACAGTTGAGTTTGTATTTTTATTATTTTTCTACGATTTTTAAATGATTTTCAAAGTTTGCTATTTTGAATCTAGATTGGAAAACGTGGTTTACAACCAAGTCCTTCAGTTTTTCATAAAACCCCCTAAAACTAATCCAATCCATGCAATTGGGTCCTGTCGCCATGGCTGTCCCCTGGGAGCTCGGTTTGGCCCAAAATCAGGTGATCTCGGACCACGGCGGTGAGGGGGAAGGTGGGGGAAATGGAGAGGGGGCCATGGCGCACCTGTAGAGGGTTTCGGTGTGGTCTGGGGTGGACGGTGGCGGGCTCGCCACGGTGGAGCTGGGGCGGCGACGCTTGGAGCTCGGCTCCGGCGAGCTCCGGCGAGGAGGAGCGAAACGGGCTGGGCTGGGAGGCTTCAAGGGGAGGTAGGAGAGCGATTCTGGGGTCTGGCTCGGGTCAAGGAGGGGCGGAGGAGGGGTTGCCACGGCCAGCTCGAGCTCGCGGCAATAGCGGGCGGTGGTGGAGCTGTTCAGGCGCGTGAGCAGGAGCTTTGCGCTGCCTTTTGTAGGAGGTAGAGAGGAAGAGGAGGGGGTGGAGGCGCCGGGCAAGGTGGGCAGCGGCTCGGGCACGACCCGGTCAGCATACACGCGGCATTGGGCGAGCAGGGCGGTGCACCGGGGCGCGGCGTCGCGTGCGAACGACGCGGGCGGGCGATTGGGCGAGCTGGGGCGGCGTGGCCTCACCGGAGGGGCAAGCCATCCATTGGCTTGGAGCGGCGCGGGCGGCAGGAATCGCCGGCCAGGTGGCTGGCGGCCTCTGCCAGCGAGCAGAGCAGGGGAGGGAGGTGAGGGAGGGACTGAAATGCAAGAATTTGACAAAAATCAGGGGTCTGGTCGTAAAAATGATATTTTCTCATATTTCTGTGCTGCAACTCAAAATTCTCTGAACACAAAAGTTGTTCAAAATGAAAAGTTACACACGTTTTGTTTCAGGCCAAAGTTCATTCGAGTTACAGTTCAGAAGTTATTTTAAAAACTCAAAAAGCATGATTCGGATGGCACGTCATTTCATGGGCAAAACTTCATATTCTCCCCTAGGCTTCAACTAGACTTTTGTTTATCATGTCCTTAATGATGTGCCTATTCAATTTTTTAGTCGTATTTGCATTGATGTGAAAGTTATTTAATTTGTCTTTTTAAAGTACATGTACTCATGCACATATACACATACTTTCAATATAAATGCAAAACCAAAATTATGATACATTTCTTTTAAACTTTTCTTAGTTATTTATGCATATTGTTATTCTAATGAGACTTGTTTAGCAATTTAAACACCTGAGGTGTCACACATACACTCCTCAACAAAATGGTATAGTGGAGAGGAAGAATAGGACATTGATTGAAGCCGTAAGAACCATGCTTGATGAGTACAACACTTTGGATATTTTTTGGACCGAAGCAATCAACACGGCTTGTCATGCAATCAACCGTCTCTACCTCCACAAATACTTGGGCAAGACACCCTACGAGATAATCACTGGTAACAAACCCAAGGTTTTTGGGAGTAAGTGTTTCATACTTAACAAGAAAACCAAAAGCTCAAAGTTTGCACCAAAGGTTGATGAAGGCTTTCTACTTGGTTATGGTACTAACGAACACGCCTATGGTGTCTTCAACAAAACTACCGGTTGTGTTAAGGTCACGATAGACGTACCTTTTGATGAATCCAACAGCTCTCAAGTAAAGCAAGTTGATAAAAACCTTGTAGATTAGGAGGAACCCCCAAGTCTATCAATCATGAGGATGGGCTTGGGTGAAGTGAGGCCTCGTGAAGTTCAAGATCAAACTCTGAAGAAAGAAACAATGATCCATCATCATCCACAAGAGTTGAACCACCAAGCTCTCAACAACCTCAAGATCAAAGTCAAGTTCATGGCATTGATCAAAGGGGAGAACAAGGGGGAGAAGCTTAAGTAGATGCACCACAAGTTGAAGATGATGATGTTGGACCAATTCAACCCCAATCACAAGTGCCTCATCCAAGAATTCATCAAAGTATTCAACAGGATCATCCCATTGACAACATCCTTGGGAGTATTCGAAGAGGTGTAACTACTCGTTCATGTTTAGCAACTTTTTGTGGACATTACTCGTTTGTTTCCTCTTTGGAACCTCTCAAGGTAGAAGAAGCACTTGGTGATCCAGAATGGGTGATTGCCATGCAAGAAGAACTAAACAACTTCACAAGAAATGAGGTATGGCAGTTGGTTGAAAGATCAAAGCAAAATGTGATTGGCACCAAGTGGGTTTTTCAAAACAAGCAAGATGAACATGGTGTCGTCACAAGAAATAAGGCAAGCTTAGTTGCACAAGGTTTCACCCAAATGGAAGGTTTGGATTTTCGTGAAACTTATGCACGCATAGCTAGGCTTGAGTCAATTTGTATTTTATTAGCCTATTCTACTCACCATGATTTCAAGCTTTATCAAATGGATGTGAAGAGTGCATTCTTGAACGCCCCCCTATCCGAGTTGGTGTATGTAGAACAACCGCTGGGCTTTGAAGATCCAAAGTTTCCAAACCATGTGTACAAGCTCCATAAGGCGCTCTATGGGTTAAAGCAAGCTCCTACAGCATGGTATGAATGCCTTAAGGATTTTGTTCTCAAGAATGACTTTGTAATGGGCAAAGCCGATTCTACTCTCTTCACTCACAAAGTTGATAAGGATATTTTTGTTTGCCAAATATATATCGATAAAATTATATTTGGTTCTACTGATAAATAGTTTTGTGAGGAATTTAGTAGGATCATGATCAAGAGGTTTGAGATGTCTATGATGGGTGATTGAAGTTCTTCCTTGGATTTCAAGTCAAGCAAATGAAGGAAGGGACTTTCATATGTCAAACTAAGTATGTGAGGGATATGTTCAAGAAGTTTGACATGACCGATGTCAAGCTCATCAAGACACCCATGGAATTAAATGGTCATCTTGATCTCAATGAAGAAGGGAAGTCAGTCGATCAAAAGGTATATCGCTCCATGATTGGCTCTCTTCTTTATCTTTGTGCATCTAGGCCAGATATTATGCTTAGTGTGTGCATGTGTGCAAGATTTCAAGCCAATTCTAAGCAATGTCATTTAATGGCTGTTAAGAGAATTTTGAGATATTTAGTACCCACTCCTAACCTTGGCTTGTGGTATCCCAAAGGCTCCACTTTCGATCTACTTGACTATTCCAATTCTGATTATGCCGGTTGCAAGGTAGATAGAAAGAGCACAGCGGGGACTTGCCAATTCTTTGGAAGGTCCCTAGTATCTTGGAGCTCTAAGAAACAGAATTCGGTTGCTTTATCCACCACAGAAGCGGAATATGTTGCAGCGGCTGCATGTTGTGCCCAACTTCTATGGATGAAGCAAACCTTTAGTGACTTTGGTTGTAAGTTTAGTAAGATTCCACTCTTAAGTGACAATGAGAGTGCTATCAAGCTAGCTAACAATCCGGTGCAACACTCCCGAACAAAGCACATAGATATAAGACATCATTTCTTACGGGATCACGAGGCTAAGGGAGATATTGTTTTACGTCATGTGAGCACTGAATGACAACTTGCCGATATCTTCACTAAGCCTCTAGATGAGCAAAGGTTTTGTGCTTTGAGGAATGAACTAAATATCTTGGATACTTGTAACTTGGCTTGACTTGTTCCACATACTTGGTTGTTGCCTAGATAGGAAAAATGGATTTATTTGTGTTGAGTTATTTTCAAAATTTTGGTTGTTAATCTTTGGATCCAAACTTGACCCTTGTGATCATTGTTATGTACTATTGTTTGTGGCTGATCACTAAGTGTCAAGGTGTCTTATATGTCTACAAGCCATATCTCTCAAAATCTCCAAATTTATTCAATCTCAAGATCTGTCCTAAGGAAATAAGCTACTATTGGAACTTTTGACACCATGTCGGAACTTCCGACGTCCATTGGAAGTATCAGGATTGTTCTGATCAAGGGTCCTCGGGAGACAGTTTCAATATCCATCGGAACTTCCGGTGCCAAGTCGGAACTTCCGACAATACTCTTGAACCTATAAATACCCGTTGGACAGCCCCTCAAACCCTAACTCTTTCTTTCAAATGCCACCGATGCCTCCACCTCTCTCCACTCAATCCCTCAAGGGCAACTCAAGATTTGACCGTGGGATTTCGTTGCCGTTGAGTTCTTTGGATTCCCCACTCCTCGGAAGATCCGAACCTCATCATCTTCTCTCTAATTCGCACGGGAAATCTTCAAGATGGCTCATGAAAAGAAAGGAAAACAGAGGGCAGCTACTCCGGAGATTGATTCTTCACCATCTTCTGACTTCGAGGCAACTGAGGAAGCATCACCAGCTGTTCATCGCACGGCAAAGAGAAAGGCAGTTGCCAAGGTTCCTTTGCACTCTCGTGGTCGTGGGAGGCCAAATCCTCAAGGAACTTCGGGTCAAGGCAATCGCCCTCGCATAAAGCGTGCTTCTGCTCTAGGCTCTCATATGGCAGATGCAGGAGAATCTTTGGAGTATCTTGAGCGGATTATCATTCGGATGCAACCACCAATCAGATAAACTGATCCGTAGTACAATGGGACTCGTCTAGTAGACTAGACAAAGGGAAAGCATAATCTATATGCTTTGAGGTACAACGATCCCTCTGGTTATGGCAAAGAGTAACAAGGGGATGTTCATTTTTGGTTGAACTTTCATGCAGATTGGTATGCCTCCATGATCCTTTGAAAACCTCATCCCACCACCGAGATGAAATCGATCATCTGGGATTATTTTTTTAAAATTGATTTGCCTGTGGTAAGGGAAGTAGAAGATGCGTGTAGGAGAATGGATGTCTCATTAATCATGTCTTTCAACTGTGATTGGAATGAGGAGGTCGTGGCTCAGTTCTATGCAACTCTTTATGTCAACCGCTCAACCAAGACCTTCCATTGGACCACACAAGGCAAGCCCTTTTCAGTTGAGTATGCTCAGTTCACAAGCATCCTTGGTTCCCCCAATGCTGATTTCATAAGGGAGAAGATTCATGAGAAGGAAAATGTGCTACAGGACGGAGAGCTCCACTACATGTATGATAGGGCTTATGGAGACATCAAGTTTGGGACTATACATGGGTTGACACCTTACTATAAGCTGCTCAACCAACTCTTCCGCTACACTCTGTGTTCAAAAGGAGGTGACTTGGATAACATCTCAAACATGTCCAAAAATCTACTAGCAAGGATGGCTCCAAATCAAAATGAGTTTAGTGTCTTTGATTTCATTTGGGGGGAGATCATCATTTGTTTCGTTTCACCCAAGAAGAGTTGTCACTATGCACCGTATATCTTTGCTATGATCAAAGAAGTGATAGGAGTAGAGATCTTGACCGATAAGGGCCATCAAGTGTACAAGCCAAATAAAGGTCACCTTGAGCGACTTCTCAAAATTGGTTCTCATGCACCTCGTCGCTCCACTCAAGGGCCGTCTCATGCTCCAAGTTCTCATGGTCCATCTAGCTCACAAGGTCCCTCTAGCTCTCGTGCTCCTCCTCCTCGTGCTGCAAAAAAGAAGGAAATTTTTAGTTTTATTTCTCAAGGTCTCTTTGCATGCTTCAATGTGGGTTCCCACAATGCGGAGGAGATGCATGCGCACAAGAAATATGTTGATGAGCAGCTCCTAAAAATTGAGGCTAGGCAAAAGGAGATCATGGCCAAGAATGACATACCTCATTCTCCTCTTCATGCTCCTATGGATTTTCCTCCTCCACCGGTTTTCTATAATCCTTGGGAGGAGATGGGAGGCCCATCCATGATGGTTGGGCCTCCCCAAGTGGATGATGATGATATTGAAGAAGACTCGGGTGGGCGTGAGGAGTCGGATGAAGAAGAAGAAGAGGAAGTGCCAGCGGCCGACACACCCACAGACGAAGAATAAGATGTTGATGAAGGTGATGAGGATGATGAGTAGTGGCTATGGCAGGGCTTATCCTTTTTGGCGCTTGATGCCAAAGGGGGAGTGAGCTCACCATAGTACCATATGGTGGATGTGTGCTTTATCTATCCTGTGGACATGTGTGAAACATGGATTTGTGTTATGTGTGGTGGTGTGCCAAGTGAGACTTTTAAATTTGTAAGACTTATTTACATTTATCTATGTTAGTGTGATCTTAGAACTGATTGCCTCTGTGATGATCGTGACTTGATGTAATGTTTATTTCGACTTTGTTATTGTGATATATCTTGTCATATGCATCACGATGATATTTCTCACACTTTGCACCCCACGAATGCAATGGTATAGGGGGAGCTCTTTTAATATGTGCAAATGGCATTTGAGGCCATTTTTTATTCTATCTTGAAAAATGCACAAGGGGGAGTTCAACCATATGATTGAATTCAAAATGGTTTATGGTATCACTTGTGAGCCTTAATTGTGTTGTCATCAATCACTAAAAAGGGAAGATTGAAAGTGCATTTAGCCCCCTAAGTGGATTTTGGTGTTGATGACATGCATAATTAAGGAGCTAATGTGTTTATCGAGCTATAGATAGGTTAAAATTCAATGAAACGAAATATTTGCATGAAAAGACGCCAATCTACTTGATAGACGGTGATGGAGCTCAAAAGAAGATCTCTACTTATTGTGTATTTTGAATTTGAGTATAGAAAACACCGTACTATTAAGAGGGATGCGAATGGACAGCTTGAAGATGTCAAAGTGCTTAATTGAGATGCTAACTACCCAAGAGAGACATAAAATCACACACTTGTGCACTTTGTTTTCTCACTGACTCAATGTGTGTCGGAAGTTCCGACCCTTGCTGAAAGTTGCTTGATAGTTCCGACAGGGGGTCCTCGCCCTGCTGTTTTTAATAGGGTCGGAAGTTCCGACCCCGGATTGAAAGTTCCGACAATCACTTAACCAGCACACTAACGGCTAGTTTTTGGGGATCGGGTATTTATACCCCTCAGCCCCCTCCTCACACTGCTGCTGTTCTTCCCCGAGAAAAACACCTCCACAAGCTTCTACTCCACTCCCCAATCCTTCCTTTGAGCAAATCGTTGAGTTGATTCGAGCTAGGGCTAGGGTGAGAGCAAGATTGAGGTGTGAGGCTTGAGCACTTGATTGAGAAGGCAGCCATGTTCATCTCAAGAGCACTTGAAGCATCTCCATCCATCAATTCACATTTGTTACTCTTCAAGCTTGCTTCTAGACGGTTCGACGTCGCCCGATTGAGCGTCCTCTCATGTGTGCGCACCCCGGGAAGTTTGTTTCGCCCATCCTTTGTGGATTTCATAGTAAGTGACTCAATCCTCCTTTGTGGTTGATTGAGTGAGATAAAGGGTTAGTGGAAGACCCGACTCTTTGTGAGCTCCTCAATGGAGACGTAGCTTCCTTAGTGGGAGTGAACTTCGGGAACATATCTCTTGTGTCTTGTGCTTATTGCATTTATTTAGTTCTTGTTGACCTAGAATTTGTTTTGTGTCGATTTACGTGCTCAAGTTGTTGTGCTTGCAAAGATCACTTGCAGAAGTCCCCTAGTATCATTGCGCAACTTTTGATTCAGCCAGGTGCTGCAGTTTCAAGTTTAATTTTGAATTTCGTGTAAGAACTTTCCTTTTATCAGAAGTTCCGGTCCAGTGTCGGAAGTTCCGACCCATCGGAACTACCTACACAGGGTCGGAAGTTCCGATAGGTTTAACCGCTGCGAAGATTTTTCAGGAATTTTCAGATACGCCTATTCACCCCCCCCCCCCTCCTCTAGGCATCACCAAGATCCTTTCAATGATAAGCCTTTTGATGCAGTCACCAAACCATCCCATCGGCTAACAACCAAAAGCATAGGCGGCTGGAAAGGCTATACTACCAAGCACACCAGAACATGAACAGTCAATGATAGGGAACACACAGCTTTCCTGAACATGTGGCTGGTGAAGTTTGTTTTCTATGGATCAACCTGTGGACCTACTATTGATATGCAGTGAATGGCAGAGAGGCTTGTCATTGGCAGCACCATACCATTAGGCAAACACTTACTTGGGGCCGTTTATCAATTGCTACACAAAGTATCAGCTAAACTGACCAACAATCAAGCTCCCAGCAATATCGATGGACCCTGGTGGTTTATTCAGCTTTGGTTGAATATGAATACTCACAAGGCCATCGGCAAGGGGATCATTGGTCGCGATTTCCCGGACAATCACTTGGAAGAAGAGGAAAATCAGCGCCGTCGATGCACGAACTATGGTGAAGTAGCATCATCCATGCCCCTCAGAAGATTAACACCATGCAAGATGGCTCACTGGTTCAAATCATTTTGTAATGGCTTCAAAGGAGATACCACCATCTGGTATGTATACAAGGGACATGAAGGACATTTTGAAAGACCCCTTCTCTTTCAACTTGACAAGGTGTGCGACCCAAATGACAACAGCAAGAAAACTTTCAAATAACATACACTCCTTGCCATCTACCAACCAACTTTTCTTCTACAAAGAATCGGCCATACTCTTACAAGTTTTATCATCCATCAGTGTCAGCTCGCCAACTCGGTTTTGGCCAACTGCCAATCCATCTCTTCTTCGCTTATCAGATCAAATCCTGGGATGTTCTAAACAAACCTGTGGAATATAGTTGGCTCAAAGCTCTGACTAAAATCCTCACCAATGTCGACCTAGCTGAATGGACTTCGGCCCTATTTCATTTGTCTCAATACAAGTCTTGGTCGCTTGAATGGAAGCTTCATGTTCAGAATCGGTCAGTGTCTTGCTACTGTACCAAGATTGACCCAGAACATGTTTCCATTTCCAGCGAGGTATATTCAAATTCTTTCCAACTTTAATTCCTTCTAGAACTCCCTTCTGTACCATATCTTGACTTATTATATTTTTTAATATTCAGAACATAGAGACATCTCGGCCTCTAAAGAGTACCAGCGGCAAGCCAATCATCTATGCTCTAGCAACAGACAAACCCTTGAGTGACGCCCCGTTAGTGGCAGAATTCTTGAGTGGCACAAGGACGCGCAATACCAAGACTTTATCTTGCAAGAAGAAGATAAAAACGTCCGATGTTTCTACATCGGCTGAGGCAACTTCTGCCCTAGACATACCAGCCATAACCGTCACCTTGATTCAAACCGTTTAGGTACTATCTCAGCCGATCTCAATAATCCCATCATTTAGTACTATAAATCTTCTCTTCTTACATTCCCAAGAATCGGGTATTGTACTACCTCAGCCGAGCAGCCCAACTAAGAACCTGATTTCACCGATTCCAGAGGATCATGCTCCATTTCCGGCTCCGATGTGAAATTCAGAAAGAAAGATATACACAGCAGCCGAACTCATGAAGTCCAAAGAAAGAGTAAATCGAGCTTTTGCAAAATACCTCCTTGCTAAGCCAACTGAATAGGCATCGGCATTTGGCAACATTTCCTCCATTGATCAAGATATGCTGCTGAACCTGGAGGATGACAATGCAGCTACCCCTGAAGACAACCCGACTTTTAACGAAATGGTATGTCATCCGATCTTTCTGGGAGTAACTTTGTTTACATCGGGCCTCTTCCTTTGACTTTTATCCATTCGACTACCCAGATGATTCCGAGGGTGGTTGACTTATCTCTGACCCTTTCTCCAACAAAAAATATTCCATTAATAATGTAGAGAAAGGAGTTGACTCCCAAGTCGTCAGCCGATGCGGCACTCCTGTTAGACATTCCTTCTTCATCGGCCATGGTATCCCTCAAGCTGCCATCCCCGGTCTTCAACCCTGAGGTGGAACTTCGATGAAAACAAGTATTGTTCTTATCCTACACGTATCTTCCCGGATTGCCTTTATAATTTACACTCGTCCGATCCCTATAGCAGCAAGATACCCCTCCAGCAGCTTATTCTCGTCAGATGATGAAGAAGCAATCGGCATCGAAGAAACCAGCAGTGAACAGCCCCAAGACATTTGTGATGATGTCAAATTCAACTCCAAAGTATACTTCAACTCCTTGAGCAAGATGTAGATGTTCTGGTGCAGGATGCTGAGCCGATCTGATCTATACTTACCGAAATTAAGGACTCGCTAACCCCTGATTTGGCACTGGTCCTGACCCCCGCGGCCTACATTGAAGGCTACCAACCTCTAATCTTGGAGGCAAAAAGACGTATAGCCGACTGTCAGACCCGGGCCCACGGGACTACGCACATAGCCTGCATCTTACAGGATAAAGGGTGGGACATGGCCCACGCCCTACACCAGTTATAACTACTCATAGCGTAGTAGAACTACTCATATAGTAGTAAAACTAGTTGGAACAGAAGGAAACTACCCGAAAACCACTTGGGTAGGACTCCTGGGCTCGTATCCGACGAGGACTTCCGTGTAACCCTGTCCCCCCAAACTATATAAGGTCGGACAGGGACCCCCTCCAAATAGGAGATCACCCGATCACCTCATAAGGCAATACAAAACACACAGCACGTAGGGTATTACGCTCTCGGCAGCCCGAACCTGTCTATACTTTGTGTTCCTTGCACCTTCGAGTTCCTGATCTCGGTGACACCCTAGCTACAAACTCACCCCTTGGGGGTATCCCTCGGTACGCGTGGCGGTAAAACACTGACAGCTGGCACGCCAGGTAGGGGTGTTCATCGAGCATCCACCGGAGCATCCACTGTGATCGATGTGGGCACGACGTTCACCTTCGGCTCCTAGTTCTGCATCGCCAGCGGTCGTGGTGGTTTCAACAGCCACCTCGCCAACACCAGGGAGCCGACGGGCATCTGCTCCAAGCATCCTGCAACGACATCGATGACCTCGCCGATGATCTCGGCGAAATTCGACTTTCCGATCTAATCGGAAACTGTAAGGACGAGTCTGGATCCAACCCGGCTCCTACTCGTGATTGGCTCGACTCCAGCTTGTGCTACAATGTCATCGTGCCGCCATCAACCTCGACTACCCAATTTTACTCCAGCTCGCGCCGCAGTGACGATGACTACCACTAATCACTACTACGAGTCCATACCGGCTACGTCCTCTCCAATCAAGCGTCGGCCCAAGACAGCCACTACGGCCGGGAACGGAACGCGTGCGTGACTCTGCACGAGGAGTCGCTTCGTTGATTTCAAACTGATGGCATCTGGTCAGGAAGCTTACGTCGCCGTCTACCACGGCAACTCGGCACAACCCCAGCTTGTGTTGCAGTCTACCACGACAACTCGGCACGGCTCCTACTTGCGCCAAGGACTACTCTGACTACTTGTCTCGAAAAGAAAACTAGTCGGGAGCGGACTTCACACCATCAACAACTAGTCGGAATCAACTTCGACTAGTTGGCTTCATCAACAAACCATTGCGGCTCCATCGACGACTGCTACGACTTCGTCGACAATCATCCACGAATCAAGCTAAGTCACTTATACCTTTTCCGACTTGTTCTTCAAAGGATCGGCTCCTATTTTGGGTACGCCTCTTGACGGGAATTACTCTCGGGGGCTACACCATGATCGAATACTTCTAGGGTTTGCTGACTAGCAGCCCACACACTTGGCACATTGAGTTCGTAGGGCGCCCGCCCACGTGCTTGGTACACTGAGTTGTGTCGGGCTCACAGCGGCTACACCCTACGGGCATGCGTGCTGCAACACACGCTCTCGCCGACTACTTTATGCGCAACGCGCATTCCCTTTGTCGCATGCCGACTACTTATTTATGCATTTGTTGTCTTCTCTTAACGGTTGCTACAATACCCGGGTAGCACACGCATTAATCCGTGAAACCTCGACTCTTCTGTACGCCTATGCTCCTACGCGTGCATGCAGCCCCGCTCCCTGTGCTATGGTCTACAGCTATCAGGGATCAGGTGCCTAGACATAAGAGGCTACCTACCCGGGGAAATTATGTGAGCCAACAAGAGCAAAACGTGAAAAAATTGTCATGCATTTTACAATGCTGGGATTTGCTCCCAACACGATATCATGTATATCAGTTACAACACACTTTTATGTTTACCTTGTAGGGGACGTGACCTGGATCAAGCCGTTGGGTGAGTCAGGTTCAATTCCGACTAGTTGGCTTCGATAACAATCGCCAACGACTACTGAGCAAAACTTCAGCTTGCGTCGCCTACTACGTCGACTACTCAGTACGACTCCTACTTGCGCTGTCGGCACATTGATCTCTTGACTGCAATTAGTCGGATTCGACTCCGACTAGTTGGGTTCATCAACAACAATTGGCGACTACTCGACTTCGTGAAGAATGCATGGTGACACGCTGGCGACTACTTCGACTACTTGTCGCGCCTACAAGACTAGTTAGAAACGATTATGCTTGGCGACACGATGGTGACTACTTCGACTACTCATCTCACCAACAAGACTAGTCGGAAATGACTATGCTTGGCGACACGCTGGCGACTACTTCGACTACTCGTCTCGCCTACAAGACTAGTCTAAAACGACTATGCTTGGAGACACGTCGGCGACTACTTTGACTACTCGTCTCGCCTACAAGACTAGTCGGAAACGACTACATTTGGCGACACACTAGCGACTACTTCGACTACTCATCTCGCCTACAAAACTAGTCAAAATCGACTCTGACTAGTCGGCTTCATCGACAGTTCAAGATCTAGCAGCAACTTGGCCAATGCCTAGGCTTGGGGGCTAGCGCCACCGACTACTAGGTGTATCTCGTGCAATTCATCTAGTTCCTAGGCTCGGGGGCTGGATGCGACAGGGAACTCAGCGTGCTTTCAGCGGATCTTTTAAGCTCTCACGCTTTGAGGCTGGACGCTGCAAAACTACTCGGAAGATCCCGATTCAAGAGGCTTTTGAAGATTTATCTCAGGAAGATAATTGTTTAACCATTATTTCAGAGACTCTATTCTGAAATAAGGGGTTTTTCAAATTTTTAACCCAGAGGTCTTATCTGGCCATTGACTGAGGGAACAAGGTTTGATTTGAATGGTAATTTAGGGCGCTATTTGGAGAAGTTATTTATTTAACCATTTTTTCAAGGAATTCATCTCGAAAAAAGCAGTTTTCGAATTTCTGAACCAATTAGCCCATCTTAACCATCAAATTCTTACAATCATATATTGCATGCCTCGATTCTTTGGATCTTTTTTTCCAAACCACTCGGGATTCAGATTCAAGGCTCTAGGGCTGCAGGGACACGTGTCATCAGTGACTTATTTTTCAAATCTTTTGGAAGATAAGGATAGAAGACTCAAGACTAAATTGACCCTCAGCCTGATTCTACGAGTCAACCTAAGGCTCGGGGGCTACTCCATATGGAGTGCGAGTTCAATCGCACCCCACATAAAAGAAGACTTGACAACTACTTGGGGCATGAGCACCTCACAGCCTCGATGCAGCCAAGGAAGTACTCGGAAGACACATTCAAGATGGAGTTTGGTAGAATTCGAAGACGCCTTCAAAAGTACTTGGAAGCCTGCAATACTCGACTACGAAGAGCTCGGGGGCTTGTTACACCCAGGCCCACGGGACTGCGCACATGGCCTACATCTTATATGATAAGGGGTGGGACATGGCCCATGCCCTACACCAGTTGTAACTACTTGGAGCCTAGTGGAACTACTCATAAAGTAGTAAAACTAGTCAGAACAGAAGGAAACTTATCGAAAACCACTCGGGTAGGACTCCTGGGCTCATATCCGACTAGGACTTCCATGTAACCCTGTCCCCCCAAACTATATATTGGCGGGCAAGGACCCCCTCCAAATAGGAGATCACCCTATCACCACCTAAGGCAATACAAACCACACAGGACATAGTATTACGCTCTCAACATCCCAAACCTGTCTAAATTTTGTGTTCCTTGCACCTTTGAGTTCCTGATCTCGGCGACACCCTACCTACAAACTCACCACCTCGGGGGTATCCCTCGGTGGGCGTGGCGGTAAAACACCGACACCGACTATGCCGCACATCAAAACTAGAAAGAAAAGGAAAGGCTTCATGCAAAAGAAATTAAGCAAAAGATCTCCGATATAAAAGCTTCATCAGCCTTGGTCTCCATAGAGCTCGATCGGCTAAAAACCAATTAGGCGGACTTACTGATGGAGCTTCAGAAGAACCGGGAGGCAATTGAGGCCAAAATAGCAAGGCTAGACCGTGCTCCGACACTTATCCGTCAAGCTGAAGATGAGTATTCTACCTTCACTCGTCAAGCCAGACTTTGTCACCACGCCTCCAAATCGATCCCTAGTTCTGATGTAGAAGATCAGTAGATAATCGACAGTGTTGATGGCATGCTCCTGCGTGCGGTCGAAGCAATCCAGGAGGCTCTGGGTTGTTGAAAAATATTCAACAGTACATCAGCTTTAACACTCAACGCTTTTGTGCCCTACACGACAATCTTGATACCTTGAGAAGATGGGCCCTTCATGGCCAAGAACAACTAATGGATGTAAATATTTTTGCACTAAAGGCGATTCTTGTAGTATCGGCTATTTCTTTAGTCGGCATTCCCTTTTTTACACCAGCTCTTTCTTTAACTGACCGTTTGACTTCCGCTAGACTGGTCATACAACATGGGTGAATCGAGCATCCATGCTTGGATGATGCCCCCCGAGGCAGACTTATGGCCTAGGCTGATGTACAACTCCAATCTTATCGACCGATTCTGCTCTACGCCCAAGTTCAACTGTGTTGCCAAATCTACTATCCATTCAAAACAAACTTTCCAAGCCGACTGCTTGGGTTGGCTTTAATCCATGATCGGACATCCACTGGAACTCTCCTTCCCACACTTTTTCTAATAGATAGTCTACGCCTTCAAACTCCAATGATGGCGCATTGGCCGATGCTATGCTGACAGTGGTATCAGCCGATACTACCTCGACATCGTCTTCCTACCACTAGATAAGGCATTGGTGCTTCGTAGATGGGATGTAGAAATTGGCATGGATCCAGTCAGGCCTCAGAAGCAAGCTGTAGGACCCCTTCCAGTCAATAACGAAGAAGGTGGTGGGCAAAGTCTTGCTCCCAATGGTCAACTCCACGCCCAAAACTCCTCTAGCCTAGGAGCCGTTTCCCCCGAAGTCGGTCTTGTTCAGATCTTCTGGTCCTTTGCCGAGTTTCCGATAGGTCGTGTATGGCTTTAGATTTACAGTAGCACCGCCATCCACCAGCATCTTGGTCATCGGCTTCCCATCAACGAAACCACTCAAGTACAAAGCTTTGAGGTGCCAATATTTTCTCCCTCTGGCTTGTCGAAGCGGGCCTGCTGTGGGTGTAATATGAGATGTGCAGAAACCTCCTCCTGGTCCTCCTCATCAGCTTGGTTCCGGTACTCTGCAGGCAAGAAGAAAACCATGTTGACATCGGCCGATAGCTTAAACTTATCGGCCTTACTCTTTGGGTGCCATATCTTGGCGGCCTTAGCCTCTATCTCGAGCTATTCCTTCTATCTTAGGCACTGTACTCTTCTCTTTTGAGATCTGGTTAAGCCTCTAGGACACCACTGCGTGTCTGGTTCCGGGATGAACTCACAGCGATACACAGGCTCATCCGATTCTTCATCCCTACTCTTCCTACCAGATTTTTCTTGTGGGGACTTCAACCTTTCATGCACTGGGACTCTTTTTTGTGGCCGATCACGACGATCATATTCTTCTGACCACCTATCACGCATCAGCCTATCTCCCTCCTGAGATCAGTACTCAATCCAATCATGGACGAGTGACGTTGCTTCTGTAGCCATGATAATCTCCTTGATGTCCATTACATTCTGGGCAATCTCGGATCGAGGGCAACCTCAAGCCTTTGTTCCAGCTGTAAGCAAAGAAAGGGCAACGCTAGTGCGACTCTTGATTGCGTTGTTGTGCATCTCGACGCCTCTGGTCCTTCTCTTGCCGACGCTTGTACTTGTTCAGCAGCATCTGTGACGTTACTCTCGGGGGGCGCATAGCTCCGAAGGTCCGTCCTGCCTCATGTCTGATGTTCCAACGAGCATGATGGTCATTACCCCTAACCTCATCAGCTAACACCTGGACCTTGGGGTCGACTAACCTAAATTCTTTGCCCTTTCTGACTAGCACTTTGGTCTTTCCTCCCCTGAGCTCCACCATGTTGACATTTGCTGCAGGGAATGTGTGTTGATTGATCTTCATCGGCTTCTTGTTTTCTTCTAACTGTATTCTTCCTTGCTCAATAGCCGATTGCATCTGCTGACGGAAGACCTTACACTCATTTGTACTGTAAGAATTGGAATTGTGCCACTTGCAGTACTTCTTATTTCTCAACTCATCATCCAATGGGATATTGTGATTCAGGGAAAGTTGAATTTGCTTCTCCCTTAGTAAGAAGTCAAATATTTGATCACCCTTATTTACATCGAAGCTGTAGTTCTCTGTGTTGGTCCTTACCCACGGGCATGAGATTAGCTTCTTGTTTCTGGTCCACTTGGCCAACCCAACTTCATTGTCTTCTTCGGAGTCCAATTCTGAGGAGCCAACATGGGCCACCTTCTTCTAGAACCGACTCCCTCTGGAATCCTGATAACGGCTTTCATGAGCCAATACCCTCTAGATATGTGCCCCAGGCTCTCGAATTCCTACGCAGAATACTTTTACTTGATGGTTGGTAACATGATGTGGACATCAATACTAACGATACATCCACGCCTACACAAGTACCTATTTCTGGTCCTATTACACGTGCTCGTGCTCGTCAACTTAATCGTCAGGTGAGTTCACTTTTGAGTTTATGTCCATCATGTTTAGACCATGGAGACGCGTGCACTCTTATTTTGATTAGGAACCAAGGAGGCGACCGAAAGGAAAACGGATTCGCGCAGGCTGGATTCGGACTGCAGAACAGCACCAAATTGTGACGGTCACCACGGTCGCATATGGACTCGGATTGGGGCTTTCAAGTACTTCGTGGAAAGCTTATAAAGTCTTCTTTCCAACGGATGCGGCATCAATTCTATCTTTGCTCGGAGTCGGTCACAATCATCGATTTGTTGCCGACACCTTTTCTGCTCACGGTGCTGTGTCGCCTTATTTTGGCCCAATGGGCCGTGTATCAAGTTGAGTCCATTACGAACGCATCTTAGGGTTGGAGTACGACCCCAGAACCCTTGTGGTCGTCCTCCCACGTCCTTATACCCCTTAGCCGCCACCAAGAACACTTGGGGGGTTTTGTTTAGATCAAGTTTAGCCTTTGCTACTTGCTTGTGAGCGCGCGTGCTGGATTAGCCGCCACTCTTCTTGTTTTCGGAACACCACATCATTGCAGATTGAGTTTGAAACCTTCATTTACATCTAGTATATTCAATACTTGTTTACTTGTTCTTGCTGGTTCTTCTATTGCTTGCAGGACGAGTGCCCTAGTTGCCGGGTGTCGCGCTCCACAAGATCGCGGTAGCCATTGGAGGTGGTGTATCGGTTGCTAAGGCGCAGCATCCTTGGAAGGCTGTAGTCGGGCCGTGAACGTCGCCTCCATCCTCAAATCGAGTTATCCCCCGTCTCTCATCGAAAGATCGGGAACAAACCCTAGCGGGTTCACATCAGTTGGTATCAGAGCAAGGTTTATCGGTGAGACACTTCCAATCCTTTGCTGTTTTTGTTTTCCTATAGTCCAAAAAGCCCAAAAAAAATTAGTAGATTAGTTTACCTGCAATCCTATAAACTCTTTGAGCCTTTGCTAGTACTCCTTAGTTAGGGTTTGTTGAGTATTTGGTTGCATCGGTTGCGTCGTGTAGTTGGTCTTAGCTTAGTCCTTTAGAGTTTCGAGTTCTTGTCACCTCTTTTTGTCTCGGAGTTTCAATTCATCAGTGGAAGAAAACTTTCATTGTTTCTGTGTCCGGTCTCGGATTTGCGAGTTTTAGTACAATCTGGAAAGTTTAATTCGTGATCTTTCCAACGGATCTGACCTGGGTCACAAACTCTATCTGAGTGCTCCAGAATCGACTTGGAGATTTGTGCGTCTGGCTGCGTGAAACAAGTTTTGTCAATCTGAGTTGGTAGTAGCTATATGCAGTAATCCTATTGCGTTGGTTGTAAAACAAATGATTTTAGTCTTCTACAAAAAAATAAGAAAAAGAAGAAAACAAAGTGAGAAAAAACAGAAAAGAAAAGAAACGAAAAAGAAGAAAGGGGCTGATCCATCTTTTGTGTTCCTACTGTTTCGGTTGGTGCTTTGTGACTTCATTTGTGTTCAGGCTCGCGCCTCTAGCACGGTCTAGGCTAGGACCAGCACAGTACCACCATTGAACAATTATTCAGCTTGCTTTTCTGACTAACGTGGTGCTAGTATTTTCCCTTGATCAGCCCACCTACAGCTCCACATATTCGACTACAGTTTGACAGGTCCTATTGCTGCGGCACCGATACGCTCCCTTCCAGGTGCTTGACTTGTTGGTTGCCAACCCCCTCCTGTTGAGCAAGGTAAGAATTTGTAAGAGCTTGTATAACAGGTTGAGGGAGAGGGCCTCACAGTGGTTACATCTTAGTAGCTATAGGGGTTTGTTCTACTTCACTTGTTCCCTGTTTGTTCTTGTGCTTCTACCATGGCAGGTTCAGGGGATGAGGATGATGGGGGTGGTCCACTTACGCCTCGTACCAAGGGCATCATGCAACATTTAAAAAAACAAGTGAGGGAGTACACCGAAGAATTGATAGTGACTTGCAGGTGCTGAATGAGAAGATTGGTGTCCTAGAGGGTGGACAAATTTCCACCAACAACAAGCTTGCAGGGTTGGAGACGTCGATCAGTCATGTCGACAGAAGTGTTGCTGCTCTTCTACGATGTTTTGATTTGCTGCATGCTAAAGCCCCCGATGGGCGTGATGAAGACAGCAAGAAAGATGAGCATGTCGAGGATAATTGGGGTGATTATGTTGCTGATACTGAACAAGACAAGCAAGACGCTCACAACCGTCAACGGCTATGTACTAATCGTAGAGGTATGGGAGGACATCGCCAACGTGAGGTACACAATAATGATAATGCTTTCACTAAGATTAAATTTAAGATACCTCCTTTTGATGGTAAATATGATCCCGATGCATACATTACTTGGAAGATTATTGTTGATCAAAAGTTTGCATGTCATGAATTTTCTGAAAGCACACGTGTTAGGGCTGCTACTAGTGAGTTTACCGATTTTACTTCTATTTGGTGTATAGAACATGGCAAGAAAAATCCTAATAACATGCCACAAACATGGGATGCTTTGAAACAGGTCATGCGGGCTAGATTTGTTCCTTCTTATTATGCACATGATATGCTAAATAAGTTGCAGCAATTGAGACAGGGTGCTAAGAGTGTAGAAGAATATTATCAGGAGTTAGAAATGGGTATGCTGCGTTGTAATTTAGAGGAAGGTGAGGAACCTGCGATGGCTAGATTTTTGGGTGGTTTAAACCGAGAAATTCACAACATCCTTGCTTATAAAGATTATACTAACGTGACCCATTTGTTTCAACTTGCTTGTAAAGCTGAAAGGGAAGTGCAGGAAAATCTACATCATGGCAGCAGCGCACGACTACTTCTCTGACTGGACGTGCACCTCTCCCAACTCCCTCACCTGATCGACCAACACCATCGCCTTCCTCTAGTGACAAACCACGTAGTTCTCCCACAAATTCAGCAATCAAATTTGTCCAGAAACCAGCTGCTAGTGCTTCTTCGATTGCCTCCACGGGTAGAACAAGAGATCTTCAGTGCCATCGTTGCAAGGGCTTTGGGCACGTGCAGCGTGACTATCCTAGCAAGCGTGTTTTGGTGGTCAAAGAAGATGGTGGGTATTCTTCTGCTAGTGATTTTGATGAAGATACACTTGCTTTGCTTGCAGCTGACCATACAGGTAGTGATGAACGACCAGAAGAGCAATTTGGCGCAGAGCATGCCGAGCATTATGAGAGCCTCATTGTGCAGCGTGTGCTTAGTGCACAAATGGAGAAGGCGGAGCAAAATCAGCGACATACATTGTTTCAAATAAAGTGTGTCATTAAAGAGCGTTCTTGTCGCATGATCATCGATGGAGGTAGCTGCAACAACTTGGCTAGCAGCGATATGGTGGAGAAACTTGCACTTACCACCAAACTGCACCCAAACCCATATCACATTCGATGGCTAAACAATAGTGGTAAGGTAAAGGTAACTAGACTGGTGCGAATTAATTTTGCTATTGGATCATATTGTGATGTTGTTGAATGTGATGTTGTGCCTATGGAGGCTTGTAATATTCTGTTAGGTAGGCCATGGCAATTCGATACAGATTCTATGCATCATGGTAGATCAAATCAGTATTCTCTCTTGCACCATGATAAGAAAATTGTGTTGCTACCCATGTCCTCTAAAGCTATTTTGCATGATGATGTTGCTAAAGCTGCAAAAGCTAGAAGTGAGAGCCATAAAAATACCAACTCTGTTACTAATGAGAAAGATGAAATAAAATTGAAAGGACATTGCTTGCTTGCGACTAAATCTGATATTAATGAATTGATTGCTTTCACTTCTATTGCCTATGCTTTGGTATGCAAAGATGCTTTAATTTCAATTCACGATATGCAACATTCTTTGCCTCTTGTTGTTGCTAACATTTTGCAGGAGTATGCTGATGTGGTTCCAAGTGAGATCCCACCGGGGCTGCCACCAACTCGAGGGATTGAGCACCAGATTGATCTAATTCCTGGTGCATCTTTGCCTAACCGTGCGCCGTACAGAACAAATCCGGAAGAAATAAAAGAGATTCAGCGACAAGTGCAAGAGCTACTCGACAAAGGTTATGTACGTGAGTCCCTTAGTCCTTGTGTTGTTCCGGTTATTTTAGTGCCTAAGAAAGATGGAACATGGCGTATGTGCGTTGATTGTAGGGCTATCAATAATATCACGATTCGATATCGACACCCTATTCCATGTTTAGATGATATGCTTGATGAATTGAGTGGTGCTATTGTGTTTTCCAAAATTGATTTGCGTAGTGGGTACCACCAGATTCGTATGAAGTTGGGAGATGAATGGAAAACTGCTTTCAAAACTAAGTTTGGTTTATATGAGTGGTTAGTCATGCCTTTTGGGTTAACTAATGCACCTAGTACTTTCATGAGATTAATGAACCAGGTTTTGCGTGCTTTCATTGGAAAATTTATTTTAGTCTACTTTGATGATATACTAATTTATAGCAAATCTATTGACGCACATCTTGATCACTTACGTGCTGTTTTTAATGCCTTACGAGATGCACGTTTATTTGGTAACTTTGAGAAGTGCACCTTTTGCACAGATCGAGTGTCTTTTCTTGTCTATGTTGTGACTCCACAGGGAATTGAGGTAAGCTAAGGTAGAAGCTATACAGGGGTGGCCTGTACCAAAGACTATTACACAAGTGAGGAGTTTCCTAGTGCTTGCTGGGTTCTATCGCCATTTTGTGAAGAACTTTAGCACCATTGCTGCACCATTGAATGAGCTTACAAAGAAGGGAGTGCCTTTTAGTTGGGGCAATGAACAAGAGAACGCCTTCAACATGCTGAAAGATAAGTTGACACATGCACCTCTTCTCCAACTTCCTAATTTTAATAAGACTTTTGAGCTTGAATGTGATGCTAGTGGGATTGGATTGGGTGGTATTTTGTTAAGGAAAGCAAACCTGTTGCATATTTTAGTGAAAAATTGAGCAGGCCTATTCTGAATTATTGTACTTATGATAAGGAGTTATATGCTCTTGTTCGGACATTAGAAATATGGCAGCATTATTTGAGGCCCAAAGAGTTTGTTATTCATTCTGATCATGAATCCTTGAAGCATATCCGTAGTCAAGGCAAACTAAACCGTCGACATGCTAAGTGGGTTGAATTTATTGAATCTTTTCCTTATGTTATTAAGCACAAGAAAGGGAAAGAGAATATCATTGCTGATACTTTGTCTAGGAGATATACTTTGCTGAATCAACTTGACTACAAGATCTTTGGATTAGAAACAATTAAAGACCAATATGTTAATGATGCTGATTTTAAAGATGTGTTGCTGCATTGTAAAGATGGGAAGGGATGGAACAAATTCATCGTTAGTGATGGGTTTGTGTTTAGAGCTAACAAGCTATGCATTCCAGCTAGCTCTGTTCGTTTGTTGTTGCTGCAGGAAGCGCATGGAGGTGGCTTGATGGGGCATTTTGGAGTAAAGAAAACGGAGGACATACTTGCTGGTTATTTCTTTTGGCCAAAGATGAGAAGAGATGTGGAGAGATTTGTTGCTCGTTGCACGACATGTCAAAAGGCTAAGTCACGGTTAAATCCACATGGTTTGTATTTGCCTCTACCTAATCCTAGTGTGCCTTGGGAAGATATTTCTATGGATTTTGTGTTGGGATTGCCGATGACTAGGAAGGGACATGATAGTGTGTTTGTGGTTGTTGATAGATTTTCTAAGATGGCTCATTTTATACCATGTCATAAAACTGATTACGCTTCTCATATTGCTGATTTGTTCTTTCGAGAAATTGTTCGTTTGCATGGTGTGCCCAACACAATTATTTCTGATCGTGATGCTAAATTCCTCAGTTATTTTTGGAAGACTTTATGGGCAAAATTGGGGACTAAGCTTTTGTTTTCTACTACATGTCATCCCCAAACTAATGGTCAAACTGAAGTTGTCAATAGAACTTTGTCCACTATGTTAAGGGTTGTTTTAAAGAAGAACATTAAGATGTGGGAAGATTGTTTGCCTCATATTGAATTTGCTTATAATCGCTCCCTGCATTCTACTACAAAGATGTGCCCGTTTCAAATTGTTTATGGTTTGTTTCCTCGTGCTCCTATAGATTTAATGCCTTTGCCATCTTCTGAAAAACTGAATTTTGATGCTGCTAAGCGTGCTGAATTGATGTTAAAACTGCATGAAATAACTAAAGAAAACATAGAGCGCATGAATGCTAAATATAAGTTTGCTGGTGATAAAGGTAGAAAGGAACTAAAGTTTGAACCTGGGGATTTAGTTTGGTTGCATTTGAGAAAGGAAAGGTTTCCTGAATTGTGAAAATCTAAATTGCTGCCTCGAGCTGATGGACCTTTTAAAGTGTTAGAGAAATTAATGACAATGCATATAAACTAGATCTACCAGCAGATTTTGGGGTTAGTCCCACCTTTAACATTGTAGATTTGAAGCCATATTTGGGACAAGAAGATGAGTTTGAGTCGAGGACGACTCAAATGCAAGAAGGGAAGGATGATGTGGACATTAATACTAACGATACATCCACGCCTACACAAGTACCTATTTCTGGTCCTATTACACGTGCCCGTGCTCGTCAACTTAATCATCAGGTGAGTTCACTTTTGAGTTTATGTCCATCATGTTTAGACCATGGAGACGCGTGCACTCTTATTTTGATTAGGAACCAAGGAGACGACTGAAAGGAAAACGGATTCGCGCAGGCTGAATTCGGACTGCAGAACAGCACCAACTTTTGGCGGTCATCACGATCGCCATTGGAGGTGGTGTATCGGTTGCTAAGGCGCAACATCCTTGGAAGGCT
The DNA here is from genome assembly GCA_032594955.1 of Panicum miliaceum. NCBI lineage: Eukaryota > Viridiplantae > Streptophyta > Magnoliopsida > Poales > Poaceae > Panicum > Panicum miliaceum. Next base: position 21,603,182 of record CM064073.1, read on the forward strand.
GTAGTCGGGCCGTGAACGTCGCCTCCATCCTGAAATTGAGTTATCCCCCGCCTCTCGTCGAAAGATCAGGAACAAACCCTAGCGGGTACACATCATAACAACCCCTGAAAAGCCAGCTCTGCCAGTTGTCCATCGGTCAAGCTCAAGCTGAAGCATCAGCTTCTTACGTCCATGAATCTCTGAATGTACTCTGTAACAAATTCGTAATTCCTCTATCTTACTTTGATCAAGTTTGCCAGGCACATCTCGTGAAAGCCAACAAAGAAGTACTTGTGGAACTGCTTCTCCAAATCGGCCAAAATGCAGATAGAGTTAGCGGGCAGAGACGCAAACTAAGTAAAGGTCCATCCAGACAAGGAAAGTGGGAACAACCGAACCCTTAGATCATCTTCTGTGGCAGCCTCTCCGCACTGTACCAGGAATCTGCTAATATGCTCAATGGTTGATATGTTGTCTTGGCTAGAGAACTTGGAGAAATCCGGCAGGCTGTACCGATTTGGCAGGGGTACACGATCGAATGCCTCTAGGTAAGGATGCCGATACAAGTATGCCTGATCTTTGAGCTTCAAGCCAAAGTGGTTTTGGATCACATCGGCTATCTTGATGGTCCAGTTTTCGTTCTGTGTTGCAGGATGAGGAACTAGCAACGCTGGGATTGGTCTTGGCATCTGGGCAGTCCCCTGTGGCTAACCCTGATAGTCTCTGTAGTCTGATGCCATGTGATACCCCGGGGGAGGCCCTCCACCGGCCTGATAACATGCGGACTGAAAGTACAATTCAGGGACATCTTGGGCATAGAACTGCATGTTGGCGTGGGTCTTTGACTCATCCCTAAACTGCTGACTGGTTGAAGCTTGTTGTTGTGGATACCCTTGTCGGTGTGGCATCAACATCTACTGGTGATGCTCCCCGTGTTTGAGAGGCGTCGGATTCTCCGGTTGTGGCGGAGGAGGTTGACGAGGGTAGCCACTCATCGAATGAGGAGCGGTGTATGGTGGCCCACTCGCCAGCTGCTTGGTGTAGGAATCAGAGGTGGCATCTTGGGGAGCGTTGTCTCTTCCTCAAGGTTCTTGCCTTTATCGGCAGCTGATGGGCGGACTTCAAAGTACGCAGGGCCCTATTGTTGCTCCAGGTGCCCACCGGCCATTTGCTGGATCAGATTTTTCGGTGTGTTGACCAGAACTCCAGATTGGTTGATCAACACATGATGTACAACCGCGTTACCATGTCTTGAAAGCTTGTTGCACCAGAAGTTCCAGCCGACTGATCTGTTGGAGTTACCATGACAGATGGAATCGGTAGCTGACTCTTTTGGATCACTTTGCCCCTGGTCTTGCTAAATGAATCCAAGCAGAGCTTGGTGAACGCATCTCTATTAGCCTGGACCAGCTTTTTCTGTTTGTCATTGAGATCCTCAAAGGTGACCTCAATGACGTCCTTCGCATTGTGGTTTTCTGGCATGGTAAAGTTATTGCTGTCGTATCCACCGGGCATGCCGAAAAGCGTGTTACCGTAAAAATCGGACGGTGAATCTTGCAGAGCACGACATGCAATCAGGTCCTACAAATCAGGTTCAGGGCGTGCCAGTCAATTTGACCTGCAATTGACAAGGGAAAAGAAATTTAATCGGTAAAATAATGAGGAACATATCGGCTGGGATTCCGAATAGTTCCATCAAACGCATCGGCCGGGACGTCCGAAGCATAATATCGAGCATCGCTTATGAAGCCAATTTCATGATAAAATAGGATTAAGAATAAAAATCTTATAACTAAACATACACGCTTAATTAAGCTAAACTTATAGTCACCATTAGCCGGATTGGACCTAACCGAGATAGCGCTAACAGCAGGGCAACAAATTGAGCATAATTAACTGATACATATAATTATATCAGAATTTACACTTATCATTAAGCTTAGAATCGGCCAAGAAAGACGATTGATACTACCGAACCATCACCATCATTCCATCGTTAGCCAGCAGACAGATCCAGCTGATAAGACTTGATCTAGCATCATTACTCTAGGATCGGACTTAACCGAGATAGCCTGAGAGAACAACGATAAAGCAAGTGAATCATTCGATCGGACTACACGTAAATGAAGTACAAGATCGCAGATAGTTTGATAGTAGAAGTGATTGTCAGACCCGGGCCCACAGGACTGTGCACATGGCCTACATCTTACAGGATAAGGGGTGGGACATGGCCCACACCCTACACCAGCTGTAACTACTCGTACATTAGTAGAACTACTCATACAGTAGTAAAACTAGTCGGATAGAGTAGGAAACTACCCGAAAAGTACTCGGGTAAGACTTCTGGGCTCGTATCCGACTAGGACTTCCATGTAACCCTATCCCCCCAGACGATATAAGGGCGGAGAGGGACCCACTCCAAACAGGAGATCATCAGATCACCACCTAAGGCAATACAAACCACACAGGATGTACGGTATTACGCTCTCGGCGGCCCGAACCTGTCTAAACTTTGTGTTTCTTGCACCTTTGAGTTCCTGATCTCGGCAACACCCTACTTACAAACTCACCACCTTGGGGGTATCCCTTAGTGGGTGTGGCAGTAAAACACCGACAGCTGGCCCGCTAGGTAGGGGTGTTCATCGAGCTTCCATCGGAGAACTCGATGGCATCTTTCTGCTTCACCAGCACCGTGCCCGATGAGGGCGCAACTTTCATCTTCGGCTCCTGGATCTGCGTCGCCAACGGCTCGGGTGGCTTCAACAGCCACCTTGCTGACTCCAGGAAGCCGGAGGCCTCTACACCAACTCGATGCAGAGACCTCGACGAGTTCATCGACAACCTCGACGAGTTGCTGCTCCCCGATCTATCCCGGCAGATTGAGAGGATGTCCGTTTTCGACGCGACTTCAACTTGTGCTGCACCAGAACTAGTCGGATCAGACTCAAACCAATCTGAGGAGACTACACAATCCAAGTCCCTCCCCAATTTGGAGGACTTGGATAGTCTGCTCAAGCTCGAGGACGCGGGAGCCATCGCTTGTCGGGGGCCCCCCATTTTCGACATCTACTTGGACTCAAACGAAGAGTACTCGTTAACTAGTACCACACTTGTCGGGATGAGGGAACCACCGCTTGTCGGGAGGCCCCTATTCTCGACAACCACTCGCAACCTGATGACTACCTCGAGTCCTTTTCGGGTAGTCACCTGGGTTTGACCATAACGTCTACGCCGCAAGGCCGGTTCGTGTACTGGAAGGGCTTAGAGCCCTCTGAACTACTCGAATACGACTCCCGCCTTGTGGCCTTCACGCGGGAACTACCTTGTCAGGAAGACAAAGGTATCGCAGATTGCATTACTCTGGCAGAATCCACCCTTCGGCGTATCAACCCCAGGGAGCCGGAAGATTTCGACTACTCTGCTCAACTTCAGCTCACGTCACAACATTGACGCGCTGCAGCGACGACCTCGACTACTCGGCTCGCACAGCAATTACAACTGCTTCGACAAATCGGTAACGCCAACGACTACTTCAACTACTCGTCTCTACTAGAAACTAGTCATGGACGAGTCTTAAACTACTCAGCGACTAGCTCCACACGGTCAACAACTGGTCGGAGTCAGCTCCGACTAGTCGGCTTCATCGACAAATCGCCCACGGATGCAAGCTACGCTTCGCCGCCTACTTTTTGTGCAACACACACTCTCTTCATCGGTAGACTTGAAACCCCCAAGCCATGTCCAGTTTGGTCTGAGGCGGTTCAACCTAGGACCCTCTCTGCATTGGAAGAGGATTTGGATCATCTACTACCACTCAGAGAAGGAGAAGCCAGCGCGTGTTGGGAGGCTATTGTTTCCGACAATACTCGGATTCAGCTACTCATATGACTCGGGGTCAAGTAAGGGGATCAGATTGGTCGGGCAGGTTTGGGCATCGGAAGGGCATGAAACCCTCCAAGTTTCTCAAGTCAAGTCCACCATGATCCATTACCACACCCGGCAAACTTCATTTTCAAGAAGGCAGACCCCTCCCACCTTCCGAAGATGAAGACAAGGGCTAGGTGGTGCGGAGTGCCAAACACTTCGCCCCCAATCAAGAAGTGTTCATGATTCATGACGCGCAAGGACTGTGAAGGCTTAGAGCGGGTCCAGCTAGACGACTACGACGACTACCTCCCGATCCACTCGACGAAGACATGGACGTAACAATGGATAGTGAATTCTGTAACACCCTAGGTGTTTAGAACCCTAAGCAAGAAAATCTAAACATAGCATCATGCAAAATAACCCAGAATCATTGGAACAATGCCTCTAATTATGTGTGTGCATATGCATGTGTATGAATATGTATGTGCATGTGTATGTATGTGTGTATGTGAGATTTGTTCCTTTTGTGTTTATAACTTTTCATGCTCAACTTTTCATGAAAAATGTAGCATAAAAACACACTCATATTTTAGTACCTTACAAAGTGTACTTCAAACACCATTTGCAAAAACAAAATTTAACACAAGAAATGACTAGTAATTAAAATCCTAGTAGTCTTGAATTTAAAATAACTTTTAAACCATGGCTCAAATGAACTTTTGGCTAAAACAAAAGTTGTAGATTCTCAAATTCCCTACAACTTTCACGTTCAAAGTTTTTCAAATTTCTGTTTGAAATTTTGAGAAAATTTAATTAGTATTCCGGCCCTTCTCACTCTCCCTCTCTCTTCTCTCCCGTCCCTTGTTCTGTCCCGTCGAGGGGCAGCGGCCGCCGGCCACCTGGCCGATGATGCCTACCCCGGCAAGCCGTACCAAGGCGCGACCCCCAACGGGCCTCGACCAGCCACCAACCGGGCCTGCTGCCGGTGATTTGCCGCGCCCCGTATCACCCCTGCCAACTCGCACGTGCCACGTGGCCATCGATTCCCGACGACCGAGCCACGACGCGTCGGCGACGCCGCTCCCTTGCCGCGACCTTGTCCCGGCTGCGCCTCCCTCCGTTGTGTTGCGCCCAGCTCCACCTTCCCTTCCCTGTGCACCTATAAAAGGGCTGCACCGAGCCCCTGCTCACACGCGCCCGAGTACCACCACCACACCACCATTTGTGCCGCCACTCGACCTTGTCGTCGAGCCGCACTTTCCGCTCCTCCTCCGCCCAAACTGAGGATCTAAACGGGTCGCCCTCGACCTACTGGTACTCCCCGACTTCCCCACACCACCGTCACTCACCGGACCACCGCTGCCCACCGCCCGCATCTTGCTGGAGCTCCTGCTCACCGCCGGCAGCCCAACTCCGGCCACCCCAACCCCAACCGAGCACACCTACATGTTTCCCTCGACCTCCTCGTGCTCCCCCACCCCTTTCGCCTCACCGCCAACTAGTTTCCTCGCCAGATTTCGTCTGGGAAACACCCAGCCCCGCCAGGGACTATATTGCAATCGCCAAGTTCTTTTTAGGGTCCTTTCTGCTAGATCTAGGGACCTATCTGCGAGAACTCGAGGCTGTCACTTGTAAAATCAATCTAAAATCATAGAAAACTCAGAAAAATGCAAACTAAAATTTGTTGTGACCCTCTTGATGAATCCGACAACTTTTGCACAGATGGATGACCAGTTACAAACCAAAACTTGATCTAAAATAAATCTTGTTTTAAATAGCCCATAAATGTATCTCTTGATCTAGGATAGTACTATGGATGATTTTTGAACTATAAGCTAGTCTCTGCTTGTTAAGTCTTGTGTAAAAATCTCAAGGCCAGAACATGTCTCTATGAGTAGTTTTTGTGGGATCTTGTTCGATGTGCTATTTTGCTAGAGTTATTTGTTCATGCTGTTCTACTAATATTTAAGGGTTGAAACTTTTACATTTGAGTAACCTTGATGCATAAATGCTATGGACAAAGTTTGGAACTTTTTACTTCTGTCGAACTTGCTCATATGTTTTAGTTAAGAAAAACTACATTAAATCAAAGTAAGTAGTTCTGTTGATTAGAAAAATAACAAATTTTAACCTGAGACTACCTTTGAGTAGATTATCATAGAAACTTTGTGGAACTACCTGTAGAAATAAATCTTGATTAATGTAGATGTATCTTGACTTATTTTCAATGCTCTGTATCTTGCACACTAAAACCTGAAAAATTTATAGTAGACTTACCATAAGTTTAGGGGTATTCAGTAAAATGTTGAGCACCAGTTTTTGCATGGTTTGTTCTATATAAATGGATCTTGATCCTAGCACTAGTTGTTTAATGTATTTTTCATGATTAATCTGTTGAATGAAAATGGCTGAAAATTTTACAGTGAGTTTGTACTTAAGTAATGTGCTCTGCATAAAAATCTCAATACCAAAAACTACCTCTAAGAGTTGTTTTGTTTTAATCCATGCTTACTCTTGAAAGATAGCCATTTATGAAATGACAAAACCACTCACTTACTTAATGAAGTTAGTTAGTCCAGATACTACTCGATAAGTGACTGCCCAAGGAAAAGAAAGTGAAGTCCTTTAAAACTTAACTTGAGTTTTGTTGAATTACAACTTTATAGATAAATAAGTTATTTATCTTGTGCCATTAAAACCACTCATACATATGCATTCATATAGAATCGACGACTCTCGCCGATGGAACCTAAGAGCTGGTACCATAGTTTGAGAGTGAGCAGCGTGAAGCTTATGTTAATCTAATTGAAGTTGCTGAAGACCCGAACCAAAGTTCGGAAGAGCCCACGACTAGCTTTGCTCAGGAAGGCAAGCCCCGGAGCATAACCCCTATTTTTTTAAAACTTATGCAACTTTTATTTATATATGGTATTGTGCAATAAATTTGTAGGAGTTGATTGAAACCCTAGTTGCATGATCCTAGTACCTATGATATGCATACTAGTTTGTGTCGGTCGCTAGATTGTCATGCTAATAGGACTCCGGTAAAAGTCGAGTGATTTTCTGTCACTCGTGAGATATAGGAGTTGCTTGTTTTACTTATGTTGGAATCATAAGGTCAATGAACGGGGCTATGTTACGATATTCCTGTTGATGATTGAGGCCCCGTCTGTTTAGCGAAAATGCTAAGGTCGCGGTGTGTGGTAGTAGTGGTTATGTTTTTGAACGTACTAACCACATCCCGAGAATATGGTAATCGGTAAGCTTAAGTACCTGATTTAATCGGTGCGTGGACATTCCTCCCACCGTCTTGACACCGTTCCCATGGGCACATGGTGAGTGCAAGAGCAGCCATGGCCCGACTTCATTCCATGGTTCGTGGACCTCTGTACTCGATGACGGTGGCCCTGATCCATGAAACGGGAATAAAGGGGAGAAGTTGCACGTGTGACTCTGCGAGTAACCACGCGACGTGTGTTTCGATCGAAATTCCAGTGGTTGCATTGGGATGTTACCCGACAGATTGTCGTTTTACTCCGTTTTAAGTGCGTGTTAGCCCAGATTGCCTCTATGGTGATGGTTAGCGCATTTAAGCCGGATTAATTCGAGCGGTTCTGCCACAGCTGGTATCAGAGCCGAAATGCATACACCAGAGAGTATAACGAGCCTTAAAAACTCGTTTTCTTAAAACTTGACAACAAAAATTGCGTTTGCAAAAATACGTTGGTTCATTAAGAATGACGCCTAGTTCGTAAAGCCCTAGGGGATTATGGGAATGTAACAAGGTGGCTATCTTAACTATATTATATGTAACTGACTTCCAACACATTACTTTCTGTCAAAACTTACTTTTGTGCACAACCGACCTTTAATTGCTGTAGCGACGCACTCATCGCTAAGGTAAGAAGGTAAGGATCCTCAGTCAACTGAGAGAGTTTGACCCTTACGTCGGTGACGCGAACCAAACACTGCCCTCAAACACTTGGGAGTAAAGGTTTGGCACAGGGTATGGCGATTGTTGTTCATACCCCCATCTCATTAAGTGAAGGTACCTCCGTGAATACGCTATCTCGGTAGCGTACCCTAACGTTGCCCATACGGCGGAAATTGTACGGATGCCGTTTCTATAGTGAACGGTAATGTATGGGGACGCTTTTGTGAGTGCTGGCACAAAAGGTTCAATTTATATTCAGTCAATCTTCTGCAGGTACACTAACCACGATTACGTTAAGCTAAGAACGGTTAGAAAAATTCGGCTAGTTAATATAAGGAGAGACGTATTATGTATGCCACCGAAATTAACCACGGAAGACCAAAGCTAATTGGCAATTGTTTTGCTTTGTGAGGACGAATAGGACGTGCATGCATCATGATAATACATGAAAATTGAAAGAAACATTATCCTGGGTTTACAAGGAAGTAAGTTGCACTAGAGCACATTTGAGCACTTACTTAAGGGCTATCTATAAATCTGTCTTTTTCTGCCATATCTAGATAGAGGAATTAATTACGCTTAGGAAATGACCTTATCTGAAGAAAAGCTCAACAGGGAAGTTTCTTCAAATTTTGCCCCCCTTTCTGCTGCTAAATTTTGAGAATTTTTGGACTGGTAGTCAGTGTGCAACACTAGAAACTTTCACACCTTGGTCTTTCTGACTGTTTTGAGCACTTCTGTCACCTAAATTCTTTGACCCTCTTAGAGAAGTCTTCTGCAGAAGTGTTCAATACAAAACTTGTTGAAAACTTGATCCATCACCTACCGTACAAATTTGGTAATTTGTGGACAAGTAAATCTTCTCTTGGGACCAAACCACTAGCTGGCTGTCCACTGTAATTTCTGGGTAGACAGTAAGAGAAATATTTAAGGAAATGACCATCTTAGAGCCTGATCTAGCTAAAGTGCTGAATACAAATTTTGTGAAGTGTGAGAATTTTTGGATTACTCAATTTGGAGTTATGAAGTTTTGAAGTTGCTTCAAGAAATATTGGACTTCTATTGTCCGGTTCATACCCTACAGCAGGATTTTGTTGAAATTGTTACCCTTGAAGATGATTCTTATGGGCAACGAGTTGAATACCAAAGTTGTAGGGAGTTGCCTGAATTACTCACTGAAAACAAAATTCATCACCATTAGGCTTTTGTATACAGAGTTATAGGCAAAATACTATAGCTTAGTCTGCTGAAAAACCGCCAAAACAAAGAAGCAAAGGAAGATGTAGTCGAAGTGGTCGAAGATGCAGTCGTAGTAGTCAGAGGTGCAGTATAAGCAGTCCATGATGTAGTCATAGTAGTCGGAAGTGTAACTGAAGCAGTCGGAGATGCAGTCATAGTTCCAGAGTAGTCGAAGATGTATTCGTAGTAGTCGGAGGAGTAACTGTTGTTGTCGAAGGTGTAACTGAAGCAGTCGGGATGCAGTCGAAGTAGTCAAGGATGCTGTGTAGTCGAAGATGTTGTCGAAGTAGTGTGAGGTATAGCAGAAGCAATTAAAGATATAGTCGTAGTAGTCACGGAAGTAGATAAAGCAGTCGTAAATGCAGTCGAAATAGTTAAAGGTAAAGTGAAGTCGAAGATGTAGTCGAGGTAGTCGATGATGCAGCCATAGCAGTCGGAGATGTAGTCGTAGTAATAAGAGATGTATTGAAGCAATCGGAGATGTAGTCGAGGTTGTCAAAGATGCAGTGTAGTCAAAACTGTAGTCATTGTAGACGGAGGTTGTGACACCTCAGGTGTTTAAATTGCTAAATAAAGTCTCATTAGCATAACAATATGCTTAACTAACTAAGAAAATTTTAAAAGAAATGAATTATAAATTGGTTTTGCTTTGAATTGAAAATAGATGTGTATATGTGCACAAGTACATGTACTCTAATCAAACAAATTAAATAACTCTCACCTCAAAGCACTTATAGCTATGAAATCAAATAGGCACATCATCAGTGTTAGGATAAACAAAAGTCTAGTTGAAGCCTAGGAGAGAATACAAATTTTTGCCCAGGAAATGACGTGCCCTCCGAATCATGCTTTTTGAGTTTTTAAAATAACTTCTGAACTATAACTCAAATGAACTTTGGCTTGAAACAAAACTTGTCTAACTTTTCATTTTGAACAACTTTTATGTTCAAAAATTTTTGAGTTGCAACATAAAAATTTGAGAAACACTTGAATTTTCAAACCAGCCCCTGCCTTTTCTTCTATTTCGCTCTTGGCTCCCTCCCTCCCCTGCTCTGCCGCCCAGCGAAGCCGCCGGTGCCATGTGGCCGACGATGCCTGCACCGCTAGGCGCCAAGCCAATGCCTGGCCGCGCCCCGCTCGCACGCGCTCCTCCCCAATCCGCGCACGCCACGCGCACGCCGGCGACCCGCGCCTCTGCTAGCCGCCCGCCACGCCCAATGGCCAGTCCGCACCGTGCCCGAGTCCCCACCGTGTCCCGCCAGTTGCTGCGCTCATCGCCCGGCAAGCCAGCGCTGCAGGTCCTCGCCCAACCCGCGCCCGCGTGATCTCCCCCTCCCCCACGCCAAATCCCCGGCGCCCAATCCCCTGCGTCGTGCACTGCTCGCTGCCCACCATGACCAGTAACGCGCCCCCGTCTTGCTGCCCCTCCCTAGCGCCGCCCGGCCCTCTCCCTCCCTCCTACAGCCTATAAAAGGCGACACAAGGCCCCTCGCGCGCGCCTCAACCCACGAGAACGCCGCCGCCGCTGCCATTGCCGCTGCCGTGCACCACCCGCCCGTGGAGTCCCATCCTCCAGCCTCCCACTGCCCAAACCCATCACCAGCGAGCTTGCCCTCCCTCCACTGAAGCTCACCGGCCTCTTCCCCGGCCATCTCGACCGCCGGACTACCGCCAGCGCCGCCCGCGCCGCCGCCGCTCCCCTGCCACTCCGTGGGCAGCCCGCTGCGACGCTCCTCCGTCCGAGCCAAGCCTCAGAACGGGTTCCCCTCGACGCCGCGAAGCTCATCGACCAGCCCACGCCCTCCCCTCCTCGCCGGAGCACCGTCGCCGACGCTCCGCACCACCGCTGCTCCTCTGCTCCGCACCGACGAGCCACCTCCGGCCACCACCAACCCCTACCAAGGCCACCCCAAGGTAGCTCTCACCTCCCTAGATCTCCCCGACCCTTTTCCCCTCGCCGCCGATGAGCCCCCTCACCGGAATTTGGCCGGCCGCCGTGCCAGCGCCGTCCAGGGATCCAATTGCAACGATTGGAATCTCTAAAAGAGTTTGCACGCAAGTTTCTAGGGGCATATCTGTAAACCTGTATTTAAACTTTGAATTCAAAAATAGCGAACTTGTAAAATTCATATAAAATCTTAGAATAGTCAGAAAAATACAAACTCAACTGTTCTGGAATCGCTAGAAGAAAATCTACAACTTTTGTTACATGCTTTTCTTCAGTTGCTTACTAAATCTTGCTCTAAATTAAATGGAAGGTTTAATAGACTTTAATTGTACACACTATTGTAGACCAGTTCTGAATCTGATTTTTGGATAGTTGATTGGTTGCTTGATGTGTAAGCCAGTGTAAAAATATTAGGACCAGAACCCATCTGTTGACGCCAGATTTTGACACGTATTGAATCGGCGTCAGGAGGGGAAGATTGGCCGATGAAGCAGATCTGAAAGTTACAGTAAGGAATCGGCCGATTGAGGTAACAGTTAAAAATCGGCCGATTGGTAGCGCAACCTATGCCAACAGGATGGGATTATTCCAGAAGATCCTGGTTAAAAGCTGGTCAACAGGGCATGTCAAATCGGTCAAGGGGCAATTGAAGAGAATCCTGATTGGGTTAGGGAACGGCGGCGGAAGATTCTGCGGGAGTCCGTTTCCTTTAAAAGTTTTGATAGATATAGTAGTTTCCCTATTTTAAATAAGGTTGTAACAAGTCGTAATCGACCAGGAGTCCTAGTTTTAGAGTATAAATAGGAGTCGTCAGGGCTTTGCAACATATCAACACATCAATCAACAAAACACTTCTACTTTTTACTAGTACTTTACTTTACTCCACCACTTCCGGCGTCTCCAAGATACAGCGGTGCACCCTGTCTCCCATCGCGAGCGTCGCTTCAACCCGTTCAAATGGCTTCTGTGCAAACACTACCTACGAGCTCAGTGCCTTGGGGGGCGTCAGCCACGGCGTATTTCCCCGAGCCAGCGAACGGGCATGGCACTTATCCGTTTCAGGTGCCGTACCAATCGGCCGCCCGGCCGACGGTCTCCCAGTACCAGCCGATTTTACCAGAAATCGGCAGGGGGGCAAGCACTGTGGAAGCATTCAGAAGCACGGTGCCAGCAACGACGTACGAAGGGGGTGCGGACGCGTTTCGCCAGCAGTTATCGGCCGCTCAGCAAACTTCGCCGGTTCATCACCTGACCGAACCAGCCCTTCAACACATGCCCGCGCCGCGAACAACTGTTCATCAGCAGCAGGTGGACTGGACGGCAAAAATAGCAGAAGAAATCCAAGATCAGTTTGGACTGAAGCCGAAAGTTCAAACTTATACTTACAAGACGCCGTATCCATCGGCCTATGACTCGTTGCCGTTCCCACACTGCTACAAGGTTCCTGATTTCACCAAGTTCTCAGGGACGGATGACACATCCACTGTGGAGCACATCAACAGATGCATCATCCAGTGCGGAGAAGCTGCCACGCAAGATGCTCTGAGGGTGCGATTATTTTCATCATCTCTGTCCGGATCGGCCTTCCAGTGGTTCACCACTTTACCGCCAAATTCTATCGTCACGTGGGCCGATCTGGAGAAACAATTCCATAAGTACTTCTACGCAGGGGTACACGAGATGAAGATCTCAGATTTAACCAGCCTCAGACAGAGGAGCGATGAACTGGTGACAGGGTATATACAGAGGTTCAGAGAGATCAAAAATAAGTGCTACAGTCTGGCTCTGACCGATGCACAGTTGGCCGATATCGCTTTCCAAGGTCTCTTGCCGCAAATCAGAGAGAGATATGCTGCCCAAGAGTTTGAAAGCCTGAGTCAAATCGTCCACCGATTGTCAGGGCAGGAGGTCCGACCGTTTGAACAGCGGAGGAGCTTCCAGAAGAAGGTGGCGTACTTGGAGGGATCTGAATCTGACGCGGAGGAAGAAATCGGCCTGGCGGAATGGGTAAAAGGGAGAAAACCAATATCCTGCCCCTTTGGCAAGAAGGAGCCAGAGACATTCGGCTTTGACACGTCAAAGGCCAATAAAATTTTTGATCTACTGCTTCAGGAGGGACAGATTAAGCTGTCGCAACATCACACCGTCCCTACGGCCGATCAACTGAAGAAGATGAAATACTGCAAGTGGCACAACGCTACTTCTCATGATACCAATGAATGTAAAGTCTTCCGCCAGCAGATACAATCGGCCATTGAGCAAGGGCGGCTCAGGTTTGAAACTCCAACCAAATCGGCAATGCCGATGAAGATAGATCAGCATCCCTTCCCGGCCAATACGGTCAACGCTGGAGAAGACTCAGATCAAATCAAGGTGCTGACGTCAGAATCGGCGAGAAGAGGCGGCGCTGTCGACCCCAAGAGGCAGATCTCGACGGAGGAAATCAGAAGAAACAAGCGAGGGCCAGAACGACCACACAGGCCTATCACCTCCCGGTTCTTACTGAGTAAATATCGGCAGCAGCAAGAACAAGCACAATACCAGGGAGAGATGACACGTCGGCATGAAGATCACTAGCAATGTCCGTTTTTCATCCACTGCTGGGAGAACGATATCAGATTGCCATCTGCTGATAACTGTCCGGAGTGCAACGGATCAAACCGCAATGATCGCCCGAAGCCACACTCTAGGGACAGAGGATCAGAGCCGATCAACAGAAATCGGCGCGAAGAACGGCGTGTTTCGGTGCATGATCGGCTGGGGGGCAGAGTTGACCAGTACAACAGGTCAAAAAGCAAGATCGGCCAGCAAGATGGACTGGGGGGCAGGATCAGCGCACGCGATCGGCTGGAAGAGATGGCCGATGATAGGGTGTCAGACGAAGATCTCCTAGGAAGGGAACCAGATTGGGAACACGCCAGATCATCGGCCAAACCAGTGAATCCCAGGTGGTGTCCCGATGGCCTATCCAGATCCCAAAAACGAAGGATCCAACGCCTACGCCAGTTAGAGCATCAAGAAGAAGAACAAAGACACGTGCCAGAAAGAAGGAATGTTAAATCTCGGGTTTGGCGCCCAAAGAAAAGCGATCAAGAAACGGAGTTCATGGTTTTCATACCAAGAATTGGCAGCCGAGATTAATATGGTTTTCATACTGCCGATGGAGTTCATGGCGCCAAGCGATCGGGACAAAGTGACAAAAATAGAGGAAGAGCAAATGGCACAACTGGTATTAGAGCCGATGACGGCTACGTTTGAGAAACCAGAAGTGGAAAAACGACAGCATCTTAAGGCGCTGTTTCTCAAAGGGTATGTCAACGGAAGACCCGTCACCAGATTACTGGTAGATGGAGGCGCGGCAGTCAACATCATGCCGTATGCCATGTTCTGCAAGCTGGGCAAAGGCGACGACGACCTCACCAAGACGGACATGATGCTGAAAGATTTCGAATGCAACGTGTCACCCGCCCGCGGGGCATTCTGCGTCGACCTCACCATCGGCAGTAAGACCTTCCCTACTACTTTCTTCGTCATTAATGGCAAAGGGTCCTATAATATGCTGCTTGGTCGCGACTGGATACATGCAAACTGCTGTGTCCCATCTACTATGCATCAATGCCTTGTGCAATGGGTTGGCGATAGTACAGAGATAGTCCCTGCCGATTCCGTCTACAGCGTTGCGGCGGCCGACACACAACAGTGGAGCCGCGAGCACGTCAAGTGTATATCTGGCAGGACATGGGACACTGACTTCCTGAAAGTGTCCGATTTCGGTCTACAGCCGATCCAAGCAGTCGGCTCTGAAGATTCAGCTCGTTCGAAAGGATGAGAAGCTGGGGCATGGGTTCACGTCGGCCGATTCATTAGAGATGGTAGATTTGAGAGATAGCAGCAAATCAAGGCCGACGTACATGGGTGCCAATTTGGATTCTGAGTACAAAAAGAAAATATGTCAAGTTAACATGACTGATTTCTCATCAGTTTTCTGGCTACACATCTGGTGAAAGAAATATTGGGATTCATTATTAAGTGGAAATTATGGATTACATGAAGCAGTTAAAGACCAAATCGGCGCAGTGGCATTAGAGGAGCAATAATGTTTAACATATTGTTTACAGCCCAAGGAAGGCATCTATGGCTACAATCGCTCATCGTCTAATTTGATCGGCCGATTCTACTATTCTCTGATCATTTTTGGCCGATCCTGGTACTTCTGACACGCGGCGACGGAGTCTTATTGTTTCACGGGCCAGATGTTGTCTTTTTTGCTTCAGCTCGCTGATCATGGTTGGGAGTTCTTGGAGCTTTTTCTCCTCAGCGGTTATCTCTTTGGTTATCTGTTCCATCTCCTTGGCTAGTTCTGCTCTCCTCTGTTTCAGCCGATCTATTGTGCCAACGATGTCCGGACGACAGTTCTCGAGGAAGTTGATTTTGTGATGTACTTCCTGGGTCTGGTGCTTGTACGAGTCAACCTCCTCCTGAGTTTTGGCTATCTGAGCGCGATCGGCCATACGTTGCAGCGCCCGCGAGACCGGAATCCGCATGCCCTCTATATAGGCAGCATACCCCAAGTCTTCCGACACTTCATCCGGGATGTGATCTACGACCTCATTGAAAAGTTGTCGGATCGGCGATGC
Source organism: Panicum miliaceum (assembly GCA_032594955.1). Lineage (NCBI taxonomy): Eukaryota > Viridiplantae > Streptophyta > Magnoliopsida > Poales > Poaceae > Panicum > Panicum miliaceum. The sequence goes on from CM064073.1 coordinate 21,618,786, forward strand.
ATCTTCCACCAGTCGGCCGATGTCACCTTGGAGGAGAGTATAGATGCTTTCGAGCTTAGAGCGGGTATCGTCGGAGGCAGAGCTCGGTGGAACCGCGTGTGAGGCGATTTCTTCTTCATCGGCCAAGGAGACAGCGAAAGAAAAGATACTATTGTTGGGAGAATCTTGCTCCTATAAGGGAAGGAAGCAAAGGATAAGCAAGTAGTGAAAGGAAATCGGCCGATTCTGATGGTAAGATTGTTACCTCTTTGAAACGAATCTCTCTTGCCTGCGCCGGTGGAAGTATTTCCCTTGTTTTAGGGATTGGTGCACTGGGTTCGCCAGAAGAAGAAGATTCGATCATTATTGGTGCTCCGCTTGGGCCAGCTTCCTGAGAAAGGTATAAATGCTCATGAAAATACTATGGGAAAATGAAACAAGATGGTAATGGGAGTTTGCCATGCCTCTGCGGGTTCCCCGGCCGATTCCTGCTGTGGAGTTACAATCGGCGTACCCAAGTCGACCTGCATCAAAATTGGTTAAGTTTCCTGAATATTAAGGATGCAGGGTAAGAGATCATATACCTCGGCAGCAGGAGCTGCTATAATCTCAGTCCCTACTTGAGACGCGGCCGATAGTTGCAGGGACTGTGGTGGGACAACTTGTGCAGCCTGGCAAAGGAATGGAATTGATGTCAGTAGAAGATTTGGGGAATACATAAGATAAATAAAGTTACCTGGACGGCTTCTACTAAGAGCGATGCTGCAGCAGCCCCGGCTTCGGCGGTGACTTGGGGATCGGCTGTCTTGATAGCTGGTAAGGGTGAAGGACCTGAGGTCTCGGCGAGTATCATTTCCACCTGATCGGCCGATCCAACATGGGGAGTCTCGGCCGATGCTGCTGCCATCTAGCTAGCCGATCCGATACGGGAGATTTCAGCCGATGCTGTTGTCGTCTGATCGGCCGATTCAATGCGAGCCCGCATCCGACGGCTGGATATCTTCGGTGTTGGTCTTTTGGGCGCTCGTCTTGATCGGCCGGTGGAGATATCTCTGATAGATGGAGCATGGAAGCCGATGAGTGGGTACACTGTGTATTGGTGATGGCTATCGATCGGCCGGCCGCTTCGGCTCCGCATTGGGGGAGCATGGCTTTCAGACTGAAGAGGTAAACATAAGTTAACAGCGAGATGATAATGCAACATTGAAATCGGCTAAGAAGAAAAGGACATACCGCAGCATTTGGGTCGATGTTCTTTGGGTCCAGAATATTACAGTAAATTGATGGGGATTTACAGAAAAGATGCTGCTTCCATTCTGCCCACCATAATTTATACTCTTGGGTGGAAAAAGAGGCAACTGACCAGCCGTTCAAGTCAATGGTGCTGGAGTCGGGTACTAAATCGCATAATCGGCTGTAGTCAAGACTTGAAGTTAATCCGTCTCTGAATTTTGCTTGGCCGGCGAAATGGACTCGAATCGGCAATTGGCCAAAACCTAGTTGCCTTGCTGCAGCCGACGGGCAGTAGAACTCATAAGTGGGTGAGTCCTTTCCTGAGAAGAAGTTAGCCGGCAGAATTCCCGGCTTAATCAAGACATCCATCAATTCTCTGTCAAATGTGTGGGTGGAGAAGTCGAAGCATACAGGCAATTCAAAAATCGGCTCCGCGGTTTGATATGGATACCAGATGATCATCTCCTCGCTAAGTCCATTATAGAAGCATCTGAAATATTCAGCTACGCGGGTAGCGGTGAACTGGCAGCCAGGAAAGGCCGATGCCGCCTCTCCAACAGATGGGCAGCAGCGACGGACCGATGGATTCTCCTCTGACTCAATATTGGGAAAGGTCTTTGTCTCTATCCTCTGCTGAGAGACCTTGCTCATGTGTAGATTGAGCCAGAGGGTGATGAACCACCAAGGACCGCCTGGATTCCCTATCGGCTCTCCTTTCGACAGCTTGGCGCCGATTTGATGCATCATATGGTATGCCGATCCCAGCAAATGTTTACCGAGGGGGACGGCCGATCCTTGTGCAAGAGACTCTGCCAAAGCTTGAGTGTTGGAAGAGGGGCCGACCGCTCTGCCACAGAAGAAGTGTTTCTCCAGCCACATCATCAAGAAGGCGGTGTGCTCCCTCTGTGAGACTGTTCCTGTCTTCATGTTTTTACTGATGTATCCTTTCCACCCGCCGATTCCTTTGGTGTCTAGCCGATGAGATGGCTTGAACAGGTAATTGAAGGGGGTATCGGCGGAGGAAACATCTAGGCCGGTCAGCAGCAGGACATCGGCCAAGGTTGGGGTCATGGGTCCGTGACCAAAAAGGAATGCGTTAAGTGCATCGGACCAGAAGTAAGAGGCTGCCATAACCAAAGGTTCGTTCTTTTCCATCTGAGACAGGGACAAATCTATGCACTGGCCGATTTTAAGTTCTTCCCATTGGACTTTCCAAGACCCGGCTACCCTCTGGTACCATTCTCTCCACCCGGGTGTTTCATTCGGCCAGGATCTGAATGCGCCTACCCAGTGATCTAAATCCATGGGTGACTGCTTAAAGGGGATTCTGTGAGTTTCTAAACTGATTAGATCCGTCGGATAAGGACTCCCCATAGGGCCTAGACAGATGAGGTCAGGAGATTCTGAGAGAGGAATGGTGATCCTGTGCCTAAGGGCCTAAAAAGAATGGGAAAAAGGGAAGAAACTAAGAAAGGGACCGGAAAATACTGAAGCAGCAAGGCGAAAAGGAAAAAAATTTTGGGCATTTACCTCTGGGATGGAAGCCATCGTCGCCGATGACGCTGCTGGAGAAGCCACCGATTGGGCCGCCGCCGCCAAAGGAGCAGCCGATGGAGCCTCTGTAGATGGGGTGGTCGCCGACGGAGACGCCATTGGGGGTCGGAGCAAGCTGCGGATGAGATCGCCGGAGAAGGGGGAGCGCTTGGAAATTGAAAGAACTTGGAGGAAAACGAACAGTAATGCGGCAGAAAGGATGCTGGATTCATGGAGGAGGGGAGGCGGAGAAAACCAGTACTTAAGAGAGATAAGGGGGGTAAGGGCAAAGATGGTATTTTTACCGCACCATCTACGCGAGTTCCAGGGGAGCGGTCGTTTCGCGCGCTCGGATCGAGGAAATTGCAATCATTGTGCCGCAGAACGGAAGGAGATTTTTACTGCGCCCGTTTCGGAGAAGAGGGTTAAAGAAAAGAGTTTCGAAGGAAAAGTTATATTTTACTCCGAAACTGGGGGGCATGTGTTGACGCCAGATTTTGACACGTATTGAATCGGCGTCAGGAGGGGAAGATTGGCCGATGAAGCAGATCTGAAAGTTACAGTAAGGAATCGGCCGATTGAGGTAACAGTTAAAAATCGGCCGATTGGTAGCGCAACCTATGCCAACAGGATGGGATTATTCCAGAAGATCCTGGTTAAAAGCTGGTCAACAGGGCATGTCAAATCAGTCAAGGGGCAATTGAAGAGAATCCTGATTGGGTTAGGGAACGGCGGCGGAAGATTCTGCAGGAGTCCGTTTCCTTTAAAAGTTCTTATAGATATAGTAGTTTCCCTGTTTTAAATAAGGTTGTAACAAGTCGTAATCGACCAGGAGTCCTAGTTTTAGAGTATAAATAGGAGTCGTCAGGGCTTTGCAACATATCAACACATCAATCAACAAAACACTTCTACTTTTTACTAGTACTTTACTTTCAAGTCGGCGACTTCGCCAATATTTTCTTCTTCCACGAGTTCGTACGGATTGGCAGGGCTGCATCAACTTGATCTCCGGCCAATTGGTAGGTTCCGCTTACCGAGTAATATCCGAGCTTTAACTACGGGCGTATCGCTGTGGTTTCGTTTGGATTTATTCACAAGTTATCGATATTTACTAGAATTGCAAGTTTGACCTGTTATTCTAGTATTATCACCAGTTATCCAGCTTGAGATCAGGGTAATCGGCTTCATCATTGTTCTTCTTCGATTCATTGCCATACAACCGATTAGATCTGTTTCAAGTGTTGCTTCTATAGTAGTTGTTTAGATTGCTCTAGCAGTTCTCTTTACAATTACTATACGATCATCGGCTGACCCATAGCCGATCATCTCTATAGCAAATCGGCCGATTTGCCGCCGATGCGCTCCTCAGGACAGATCGGAAATCCAGCCGATCGACGCGCCTGGAATTTAATACTCTATTTCCTTGTCAATCAACAGGTGAGATTGACTGGCACGCCGCGCGAACCGCACCAGGGCGATAACCCGAACAGGAGCTAAGCAGATTCTCCCGGGTCGTGTGTCCGACAATAAAGACCCATCGGCCGATTCCTACCCGGCCGATTTTAGCGCCAACACCATCTCTAGCTAAACTTTTTGTTAAACCTTGTTCATGCCATGAAATAATAGGACTAATTTGTATCTACTGATATATTGTGTTTCATGCTGTGAAACTTTTCCAGAGCTGTTATAGTGATGCCTAAATACCACAGAAAAAGTTTAGAACCTTTTTCCTTTCTATAACCTATTTATATAATTGTGTGATAGGAAAAATGCACTAATTCAAATAATTAGTTTCTATGTTTGGAAAATGTTCAACTTTTTATGGTAGGACACTTTAGAGCGGCTCTTCCTGTACAAAAAGTTTCAGACTCAGAAACATTGTAAAACATTCTGTAGAAATTAATCTTCATTAACCTAAGTGTATGTTGTCCTATTTATTATGCTCTGTATCATGCAAAATAAAATCCGAAAATTTTACAGTAACATATTTGTGGATAGTTTAACTCCTTGTAAAAGTTTAGGCATCAATAATTTCATGGTTTGTTCTGTATAAAAATAACTAGGATCTTGCAGTGGCTATGTATTACATTTTTCATGATTATTCTGCTGCATGAAAATGTCTGACATTTTTACAGTAGTCTTATCTCTGCATAATGTACTTTGGATAAAAATTTCATCACCAGAAGTTACCTAGATCAGTGTTTGTGTTTAATCCATGCTTATACTACGAAAATTTAAATTTCAATACAACACAACCCCTTCTTGTTTAATGAAGTTAAATAGTTTAGGATGTACTCTATTAACGATTGCCCAAAGAAACCTTAACTAAGTAACTTTACAACCTAATCTAAGTTTTGTGGACCGCAACTTTATCGTGAAGGAAAAATAATCATCATATACCATCAGTACAACTTACACTTGTGCATTCATATAGAATCGACTACTCTCGCCGACGGAACATACGAGCTGGTGCCCGAGTCCGAGAGTGAGCAGCGTGAAGCTCAAGTGAATCTAACTAAAGCTTTCGAAGACCCGAACCCGAGTTCGGACGAGCCCCAGGCTAACTTTACCCAAGAAGGCAAGCCCCGGAGCATGAACCCTGTTTTTCTAAATTATGCAACTTAATACTCTATTCTACTTGTGCATTAAGTTTATAGGAGTTGGATGAAAACTTAGTTGCATGATCCTAGGTACCCATGCTCTGAACACTAGATGTAAGGTTCGATAGAATGCTATGCTAATAGGACTCGGTAAAAGTCGAGTGATTTCCTGTCACTCGCGTTGAATATAGGAGTTGAATGTTTACTGCATGCTGCAATTATAAGGTCGACGGACGGGGCTATGGTGCGATGTTCAAGTTGATGATTGATGTCCCGTCTATTTAGTGAAAAATGCTAAGGCCACAGTGTGTGGTAGTGGTGGTTAAGTCTTTGAACGTACTAACCACATGCCGAGAATATGGTAATCGGTAAGCTTAAGTACCTAATCGGACCGGCAAGTGGACAGCATCCCACCCTCTCAACTTTGGTTCCATGCGCGCACATGGTGGGTGCAGAGCTAGGCTCTGTAATCTCGGATGGTGGCCCTGATCCACAACCTAGGAAGAAAGGGAAAAAGTTGCACGTGTGACTCTAGGAGTAACCACGTGACGTGTGTTTAGGTTTCCCTTGCAAGGTTAAGAAATTTGATTCGAATCGTCCGTTTCTCGCGGTTATTGAGACTGCTTGACCCTTTTACCACATAGAGTAAGAAGAGGAACAATGATGATGATTAATCTTGTTGGATGAAAAATTAATTCTTTCACCATGTATGATATTGGATAGTTGCTTACCTAGAATGGTTAAAGAAAACTAGAATCTGGAGCTAAAATTTGAAAGTAAGGACCTACTTGTATATGCTTTTCGGCAAAACAAACCCCTCAAGCCAAAAAGCCTTGCATGTCTAGGAGTCGGCTAAGTATATTCCACTAGTCGGGTAAGCCTTGCTGAGTATTAGTATACTCAGCCTTGCTTGTGGTTTGTTTTCAGGTGATACTTTCGAGGATATGATCGCTAGTTTGACTTGGCTGTGTACTCTTCCTCCTGGTTGGTCGGTGGAATGGGATGCGCCCTCGGCCAACGATGATAATGCCGAGTGATGTCTCGTACGGGCTTCATCGAGATATCGTGTATCGTTGAGTAGTTTATCATTATTTTTCCGCTGCATTGAACTCTGAAGAACTCAATTATTTTGAACTCTAAAGTACCTTGTTTTACGAATTCGAACTCAGTTGTAATAATAATTTATGATGAACCCTATGGTGTAAAATTTATGGAATGTTGTATCCTCTAGGCTCACCTTCGTGTGAGTACATGTATATGTGGTTTCGATCAGCAAAAACCGTGGTTGTATCGGGAGGTTACCCGATAGACCAATGGATTAGTCCGTTTGAAGTGTGAGTTAGTCTTGATTGCCCTCGTGGTGATGGTTAGCGTGCTTGAGCCGGATTAATTCAGGTGGTTCTGCCACAGCTGGTATCAGAGCCGAAATGCATACGCCAGAGAATGCAATAAGCCTTAAAAACTTGTTTCATAAAATGTGAACAACAAAAAGCGTGTTTTGCAAAATGCGTTGGTTCGTTAAGGATGGTACCTAGTTCGTAAAGCCCTAAGGGATTATGGGAAAGTTACTAGGTGGCTATCAAACTTGTGAATATTATCAACTGACTTCCAGCACATTACTTTCTGTCAAAAATTACTTTTATGCACAATCGACCCTTAATTTCGGTAACAACGCACTCATCGCTAAGTTAAGAAGGTAAGAATCCTCAGCCAACTGAGAGAACTTGGCCTTCCTGTCGGTGATGCGAGCCGAACGCTGCCCTCAAGCAGTGGCTTACTTGAGGTGCTGCCAATATACCAACTATTAGTTGATTATATTGGGAGTAGAAGGTTTGGCGCAGGGTATGGCAATTGCTGTTCATACCCCCGTCTCAAGACGGTACCCCCGTGAATACGCTATCTCGATAGCGTATGTTAACGTCGTCTGTACGGCGGGAATTGTACGAATGTCGTTTCTATAGTCAACGGTAATGAATACGGACACTTTCATGAGTGCTGGCATGAAAGGTTCAATGGATATATATATATGCTACATCAATCTTCTGCAGGTACACTAACCGCGATTACGATAAGTAAAAGAACGATTAGAAAATTTTCGACTAGCTATTATAGTGAGAGATCTATTGTGTATGCCACCAAAACTAACTTCGTAAGACCAAAGTTATTTGGCAATTATTTTATTTTGTGAGGACGAATAGGACGTGCATGCATCATGACTATATAAATCTGAAATTGAAAATGCGATGCGTGAGAGTGGTAAGGTTCATGCGCCCACACATTTGTCTTTACATAAGGATTATCTAGCAAATCTATCACATTTCTGCCATATCTAAAAAGTGGATATATTGAGCTTAGAAAATGATCCTTTCTGGAGAAACTCATGTTGAAAGTTTTGTTCTAAAATTTGTATTCTACCTCCTGTCTAAATATGAAAAATTCTGAACATATGGATAATGAGAAACACCCGAAACTTGGAGATGTCAGTTTTCTGTCCAAAATGAGCGCTTCTACCACATAAATTTTTATGCCCCCTTACTACAGTTTTCTACAAAAGTTTTCAACACAAAACTTGTTGTAAATTTACTCAGTCAGCTACTATTAAAATTTGGTAATTTTTGGTTGGGTATAATTTCTCTGGTGCACGAAATCTTGGCCCATTATTCACTGAAATTTCTGGGTAGACAGTAAAGTAAAATCTTAAGAGAAAGACCATCTTAGAGCCTGATCTAGCTCTGGAGTTGTCTAGAAAAGTTGTTCGCTAATACCTTAGAAATGTTTTGGTGAAGTTTGAGAATTTCTGGATTACTCAAATTGGAGTTATGGAGTTTTGAAGTTGCTTCCAGAAATATTCAACTTCCATCCTGTACTTCATATCCTATGGCATGATCTTGTCAAAACCTTTACCCTTTGAAGATGATCGTTCTGAGCAGCAAGTTAAATACCAAAGTTGTCAAGAATTTTATGTCCTGACAGCTCACAAAATTTCAGCACTATTGGACTTTGATAGTTGGAGTTATAGGTAAGATACTACAACTCGTTCTTCTGAAAAACAGCCGAGACAGAGAAGCAAAGAATGAATCTTTCGACCATCTTGGCCATCGATTTAGTGTCCTAGTTGAATACCAAAGTTGTGCATCTTTAAAATTCCTACTCACTGCCAAAATATAAGCTGTTTTGGATGAACCTACCAGGAGCTATGAGTTTTCTTGTAGCGAACAGTATTCTGTCCACGATTCTATCCATGATCTTTCGGAAGTCTACTCTATTCCGCCCTAATCGTTTGTAATCGTGGAAGCAATATGGATCTCGTTGATAATGATAAACCTTTACATTTCAGATGGTTGGGGCAACCCGTGGTAACCCTGAAGGGTTCGGTGCTAGCGCTAGTGAATCACAACAGCAGCCACCGCCACCACCCAGCTTGGTGGAAGTAATGGCCGCTCAAACCGAGTTGCTTCGCCAGCTCGTGCAAGGACAGCACCATCAGCGTGGTGGGCACAATGTTCACCAACCTCCAGTTGCTGGTTACACGGATTTCCTTGGGACCCAGCCTCCCTTGTTTCACAAAACGGAGGAACCCTTGGATGCGGACGCTAGGATTCGCACCATCGAGTCCTTTCTCTTCTTGTGGCCCAATGCTCGGATGAAAAAAAGGCTCGCTATGCCGCTCAGCAACTTTGTGGTACAGCTCATCTTTGGTGGGACAATTACTTTGCTATGCTCCCAGTTGATCACGTCGTCAGCTGGGACGATTTCAAAACTGCGTTCTGGGCACACCATATGCCAGAAGGTCTTATAGAAAGAAAGCTAAATGAGTTTATGGCACTCACTCAGGGTACCCACACTGTACTTCAGTATGCTCAAGCCTTCAATAATCTGTGCCAGTACGCGGGCTATCACGCAGACACGGATGCTAAGAAGCGTGATCATTTCCCAGAGGTCTGAGTACCAAACTCAAGGAACGGCTGAATCTTGTCAAGGCCGACACATATAATGAGATGGTCAATATGGCCATCACTCAAGAGGATTGTACTGAGGCTCATCGTGCTGAAAAGAAGAGGAAGGCGCCAACTGGACCCTCGGGTGCTCAGCCACCGAGGTATCGCTTAGTGCAAAATGCTGCGCCTACAGCTCCACAGAAGGCCCCTCAGCCATGGCGTTGGATTGTCAGGCCCCCACAGCAGCAAGGCGTAGTACGACTCCTTGTGCCTCAGCAAACTGGAACAAGGCCCGCTACTCAGCAGTTTCTTCGACCGAGTATCACCAATCGTTGTTTCAAGTGCGGGAGTTCAAGTCATTTTACTCGAGAATGCCCTCGGCCTAGGCAGCCAAATCAGGGCCAAGACTCTAACCGGAACAATAAGAATAAAGGCAAGAGGCAGACCCTTCAGGTCAAACAAGGATGGATCAATTTCACCACTCTTGCAGAACTTCCTGAACGAGCACCAATGATGACAGGTACATTCTCTATCCATAACAAGACTGCAGTTATATTGTTTGATTCTGGTGCATCACACAGTTTCATTAGTGCAAAGTTTGGTGAAAAAGTAGGCTTGGATGTTTGTCACACAAAAGGGTCGTATGTGATATCAACACCGGGTGGTAAAATTGCTTCAAATCAAATGATAAGGCAAGTACCAATCAAGTTGGGTAGTAAAACCATCAACACGGACTTTGTTCTTTTACCCCTTGACGGCATGGACGTTATTTTGGGTATGAATTGGATGGCTCTACACGGAGTCACTCTAGACCTTTCTTCCCGAGCTGTTGAAATAAATTCACCTAGTCACGGAGCCACTACCCTTTACCTACCATTCTGGGAGTGCACGAATTCTTGTGCTTTCGTGATGGAAGGAATCAAACTAGAAGACATTCCAGTGGTATGCGAGTATGCCGATGTTTTTTCGGATGACTTACCAGGAATGCCACCAGATAGGAATATTGAGTTCGTTATTGAACTGCAACCGGGCACTGCACCTATCTCCAAAAGACCCTATAGGATGCCACCTAAGGAATTGGCCGAACTGAAAACACAACTCCAAGAACTACTGGACAAAGGCTTCATTCATCCTAGCGCATCACCTTGGTGATGTCCAGCGCTTTTTGGTAAAGAAAAAGGATGACAGTTTAAGATTATGTGTGGACTACCGACCTCTCAATGCGGTAACCGTTAAGAATAAATACCCACTTCCCCGCATCGATGCTCTCTTTGACCAATTATCTGGAGCTAGAGTTTTCTCAAAGATTGATCTTCGATCTGGATATCATCAGATAAAGATTCATCCATGCGATATTCCTAAGACCGCCTTTTCCACACGATATGGACTATATGAATTCTTTGTCATGTCCTTTGGTCTCACAAATACCCCTGCCTACTTCATGTATCTCATGAATTTGGTATTCATGCCTGAGCTCGACAAATTCGTCGTAGTTTTCATTAACGACATCCTTATCTATTCCAAGAATGAGGAAGAGCATGCTAAGCACCTGGACATTGTTCTTCAGCGTCTCAGAGACCATCAGCTCTATGCTAAATTTTCTAAGTGCGAATTCTGGTTGGATCGTGTGAAATTCTTGGGTCACACAATTTCCAGCGAAGGCATAGCCGTTGACCCCAGCAAGGTGCGAGAAGTGATGGATTGGAAACCTCCTACCTCTATTCATCAGATTCACAGTTTTCTTGGTTTAGCCGGTTACTATCGCCGTTTCATTCCGGATTTCTCCGGGATTGCTAAGCCTATGACTGAACTATTGAAAAAGGGAGTAAAGTTTGTGTGGGATGAGAAATGTGAAGATGCTTTCCACACTCTTAGAGAATATTTGACTACAGCCCCTGTGTTAGCTCAACCCGATAACACCAAGCCGTTCGATGTTTACTGTGGCGCATCTGGCACTGGTCTTGGTTGTGTGCTTATGCAAGAAAATCGAGTTATCACCTATGCTTCACGAGCCCTTCAGCCCCATGAGCAGAATTATCCGACCCACGATCTCGAACTAGCAGCATTCATTCATGCTCTAAAAATATGGAGACATTATCTCATGGGCACTCATTGTGATATCTACACTGATCACAAAAGTCTCATATATCTTCACCCAAGCCGATCTGAATATGAGACGAAGAAGATGGCTAGAATTAATAAAGGTGCTGACGCCAGATTTTGACACGTGTTGAATCGGCGTCAGGAAAGGAAGAGACTGGCCGATGCGGCAGATTTAGAGGCTACAGTTGGGAATCGGCCGATTGAGGCTATAGTTAGGGATCGGCCGATTGGCGATGCAGCTTGCGCCAACAGATAGGGGGATGAAGCCATTGGAATCCCAACAGAGGATCCCAGTCAAAAATGACCTGACGTTGGTCAAAAGAACGATGCCGACTCGGTCGTGAAGCAATGGAAAGAATCCGGATTGGACTAGGAGATGGCGGTAGAAGATTCTGCGGGAGCCCGTTTCCTTTAGAAAAATATTATAGATATAGTAGTTTTCTATTTAAATCAAGTTTGTAACGGATCGTAATCGATCAGGAATCTTAGTCCTAGGGTATAAATAGGAGTCGTCAGGGTTTTGTAGAATATACATCAATCAATCAACAAAAACAATCTACTTTTTCATCGCACTTTACTTTCAAGTCGGCGACTTCGCCAATACTTCTTTTTCTTTCACGAGTTCGTACGGATTGGCAGGGCTGCATCGACACGACCTCCGGCCAATTGGTAGGTTCCGCTTATCGAATAACATCTAAGCTTTAATTTCGGGCGCATCGTTGTTGTTTCATTTAGATTTATTCACTAGTTATCGATATTTACCAGAATTATAGGTTTTACCTATTGTTCTAGTTTTATCACCAATTATCCAGCTTGAGATCGAAACTATCAGCTTTATCATTGCTTTCCCTCGTTCATTATCATACAGCCGATTAGATCTATTTCAAGTGTTGCATCCGTATCGATTGTTTAAGTTGCTCCAGTAGTTTTCTTTGCAATCATCACGTGATTATTGGATAATCTATAGCCGATCATCTTCATAGTAAATCGGCCGATTCGCTGATACACTTTTCGGGATAGATCGGAACTTCAGCCGATCGGAACCCCAAAATTTAATGCGTTTATTTCCTTGTCAATCAACAGGTCAGATTGACTGGCACGCCGCGCGAACCGCACAAGGGCAATCACCCGAACAGGAGTTAAGCAGATTCTTCCGGGTCGTGTGTCCGACGCTAAAGGTCATCGGCCTATTCCTGGCCGATTTTTAGCCCCAACACACTTTTGGCACGCCCGGTGGGACCACCTCAACATCCAATATGTCAAAGACCACCAAAGTCTCTGAGAACAACATCATTGAGGTCACGGAAGCAGATCTCAAGGACGACCAGAAAGAGGAACTGGCAAAACACCTAGAAGACTACAAAAGGGTGTATCTGCAATCTTTCAGTCGTACCAGAAGCAGGGAGGCAATCAAGAAAGCTTCTCTTCCAGTTCCCCGCCACATCACCATCGCTGAGGATTCGGGCAAGATGTCCGATATGGTTCAACAGTCCGTCTATCAGGCTTTCATCGACCAATCCTCAGTAATAACCAACACGGTGTATAATGCCGTCATCAGTTCTCTGGTCAGCGGAGTAGCTCAGGGATATCAGGGGCCAGCATACGCCCCACCTATTGTACCTCCAGCCAGAAGCTTACCAAGCATGTCTCACTCGGCTCCTCAGCCGATGCCGACGCAACACGAAGGGTACAACACTTGGTTGCCTTCAATGCCTCCGGGGTATAACGGTGCACCATGTTTTCGATCGCAAGCGCCGCTTCAGCCTGTCCAGATTGCTTCCGTGCAATCGCTGCCCTCAAACTCAGTACCTTGGGGGGCACCAGCAACGGCGGCTTTTCCTGATCAATCAACCGGACATGGGAGCTATCTGATCCAGGCACCGTTCCATTCGGTCGTTCGGCCGACGGTCCCTCAGTATCAACTGGCCACATCAGAAATCGGCAGGGGGGCAGATGCCGCAGAAGCACTCAGAAGCACGGCGCCGATGACGATGTACGATGGGGCGGCAGATTCGCTTCGCCATCACCTGTCAGCTGCTCAGACGGCCACGATGCAACAGAATCCGCCACACGCTTCGATCCATCACCCGGCTGTACCGCCGCCGATCCACCAACATACGCCGGCGCCCCGACCAGCTGTTCATCAGCAGCAAGTGGATTGGACAGCAAGAATAGCGGAGGTAATTCAAGACCAATTCGGGTTAAAGCCGAAAGTACAAACTTATACGTACAAGACGTCGTACCCATCGGCCTATGATCTACTGCCGTTTCCCCATCAGTACAAAGTTCTTGACTTCACCAAATTTTCGGGGCTGGATGACACCTCAACCGTGGAGCACATAAATAGGTTCATCATCCAGTGCGGGGAAGCCGCCACACAAGATGCTCTGCAGGTGCGTCTGTTCTCGTCGTCTCTATCTGGGTCGGCCTTCGAGTGGTTCACTACCTTACCACCCAATTCCATCGTTACTTGGGCCGATCTGGAAAAACAATTTCATAAGTACTTCTACGCGGGAGTCCACGAGATGAAGCTTTCAGATTCGACCAGCCTCAGGCAAAGGAGCGACGAACCAGTAACTAGCTACATACAGAGGTTCAGAGAGGTCAGAAACAAATGCTATACCCTAGCCCTGACCGATGCCCAGTTGGCCGATATCGCCTTCCAAGGCCTCCTACCACATATCAAGGTGAGGTACGCCTCACAAGAATTTGAAAGCTTAAGTCAGATCGTTCACCGATTGGCCGGTCAGGAAGTGCGTCCGTTTGATCAACGGAGGAATTTCCAGAAAAAGGTGGCATATTTGGAAGGGTTTGAATCCGAGGAAGAAGAAGAAATCGGCCTAGCAGAATGGGTCAAAGGGAAAAAGCCGATACCGTGCCCTTTCGGCAAGAAAGAACCAGAGGCATTCGGTTTTGACACGTCAAAGGCCGATAAAATCTTCGACTTACTTCTCCAAGAGGGGCAGATCAAGCTCTCACCATACCACTCCATCCCCTCGGCCGATCAGCTCAAAAAGATGAAGTATTGCAAATGGCACAATGCTACATCTCATGACACAAATGAGTGCAAGATCTTCCATCAGTAGATACAGTCGGCCATTGAGTAAGGCAGACTCAAGTTCGAAGTCTCGGCAAAGCCAGTAAAGCCGATGAAGATTTATCAGCATCCTTTCCCTGCTAACATGGTTGACACGGGAAGAAACTCACTTCAAACCAAGGTGCTGACGTCGGAATCGGCTAGAAGAAGCGGTGCCGTGGATCCCAGAAAGCAGGTCACGGTGGACGATGTCAAAGGGAAAAGACGGGTTGAAGACGAGGGCGAAGGATCAGAACAATCGCGTAGACCCGTCACTTCCCAATTCTTACTCAGCAAATATCAGCGGCAGCAGGAAAGGTCGAGACACCACGATGAGATGATATGCCGACACGAAGATCATTGGCGATGTCCGTTCTTCATCCATTGCTGGGAAAATGAACTCAGATTGCGTCAGCCGATAATTGCCCTGAGTGCAGCGGACCAACTCACAACGATCGCCCGCTCAAAAGATCACGTTCCAGAGATAGAGGATCAGAGTCGATCAGCAGAAACTGGCGCGAACAAGAAGGTCGGCGCCTTTCAGTGCATGATCGGCTGGGGGCAGAGTTGACCGGTATCACCGGTCGAAGGGCAGGATCAACCAGCAGAAGCGACTGGGGGGCAGAACCAGCATACACGATCGGCTAGAAGAAATGGCTGGTGCTAGGGTGTCAGATGAGAACCCCCTAGGAAGGGAACCAGACTGGGAGCACGCCAAACCGCCGGCCAAACCAGTAAACCCCAGGTGGTGCCCTGATGGACTGTCTAAATCTCAAAAACGAAGGATCCAACGTTTGCACCAATGGGAACAACAAGGGGAAGAGCAGAGGCAGGTGCTGGATAAGAAAAGCGACAGGTCTCGGGTCTGGCGCCCCAAGAGAAACAACAACAAGGAGGGCGACAATCAAGAATCGACAGTTGATGTCAACATGGTGTTCATATTGCCGATGGAGTTCATGGCGCCCCCCGATCGAGATAAAGCGACAAGGATGGGGGAGCAGATGGCGCAGTTGGTTTTGGAGCCAATGACAGCCACCTTTGAGAAACCGGAAGACGAAAAATGGAAACATCTCAAGGCACTATTTCTCAAAGGACACGTTAACGGACGACCCGTTACCAAGCTACTAGTGGACGGAGACGTGGCAGTCAATATCATGCCATATGCCATGTTCCGGAAGTTAGGCAAAAGCGATGAAGACCTAACCAAAATGGACATGATGCTCAAAGACTTCAAAGGCAACGTGTCTCCTGCCCGCGGAGCGCTCTGGGTCGACCTCACCATCAACAGTAAGACCCTTCCCACTACCTTCTTTATTATTAACGGTAAGGGGTCCTACAACATGTTGCTCGGTCGCGATTGGATACACGCGAATTGCTGCGTCCCATCTATAATGCACCAATGCCTCGTACAGTGGGTCGGCGACAGTACAGAAATAGTCACCGCCGATTCCACCTACAGTGTTGCGGCGGCCCATGCGCAACAGT
This sequence comes from Panicum miliaceum, assembly GCA_032594955.1. NCBI lineage: Eukaryota > Viridiplantae > Streptophyta > Magnoliopsida > Poales > Poaceae > Panicum > Panicum miliaceum. The sequence goes on from CM064073.1 coordinate 21,634,733, forward strand.
GGAGCTGTGAACACGTCAAGTGTATATCTGGTAGAACTTGGGCACTGATTTCCTGAAAGTGTCCGATTTTGGTCTACAGCCGATCCAAGCAGTCGGCTCTGAAGATTCAGATTAGATGGATCAGTTCGTCCGAGAAGATGGGAACCTTGGGAATGGATTTACGTCAGCCGATTCATTGGAGATGGTGGATTTAGGAGATGGTAGCAAGCCAAGGCCGACGTATATTAGTGCTAGCTTTGATCCCGATTACAAATGTGGATTGATAAGTTTGTTAAAAGAATTCAAAGATTGCTTTGCTTGGGAATACCAAGAGTTGCCTGGCCTAGACCGGTCCATTGTCGAACACCGGTTGCCTATAAAATCAGGATATCGTCCATATCAGCAGCCTGCACGACGGTGCAACCCTAAAATTCTACCTGATATAAAGGCCGAGATCACAAGATTGATTGAAGCAAAATTTATTCGGCAGTGCCGTTACGCCGAATGGATTTCTAATATTGTACACGTATATAAGAAAAATGAAAAGTTGCGCATATGCATCGACTTCAGGAACCTAAATCAGGCTACACCAATGGACGGGTATCCGATGCCGACAGCCGATGTCTTGATAAATGCTGCCGCGGGACATAAAGTCATCAGTTTCATGGATGGTAATGTTGGGTACAATCAAATATTAATGGCCGAAGAAGATATTTTAAAGACGGCTTTCAGGTGTCCGGGCCACCTCGGTTTATTCGAGTGGGTAGTAATGACCTTTGGGTTAAAGAACGCCGGCGCTACATACAAGCGGGCTATGAATTATATCTTTCACAAGCTCATTGGTGTATCGGTGGAAATCTACATCGACGATGTTGTGGTCAAGTTGAAAGGTCATTAGGAACATCTGGCCGATTTACAAGAGGTATTGGAGTGCACAAGGAAGCATGGGTTGAAAATGAACCCGAACAAGTATGCGTTCGGCGTGTCGGCCGGGCAATTCTTAGGATTCATGGTCCATGAGCGCGGTATAGAGGTTAACCGGAAGACCATATCCGCCATCAATAAGGTTGTGGCCCCGCAGAATAAAACTGAGTTGTAGTCCCTAATCGGCAAGGTCAACTTTATTAGAAGATTTATATCCAACTTGTCCGGGCATATTCAAGCTTTCACTCCTTTGTTGAAATTGAAGCCCGATTAGGAATTCGTGTGGGGAGAAGAACAACACAAAGTGTTAGAAGACATCAAGCAATATCTAAGTTCACCACCTGTGTTAGTCCCGCCACAGCCCGATAAGCCGTTCAAACTATACCTATCGGCTGACGAACAAGCTGTGGGATCGGCGCTGGTACAGGAGTTTGAAGGAAAAGAACGGATGGTATATTATGTCAGCAGAAGACTCCTGGACGCCGAAACAAGATATTCCACGGTGGAACGGTTGTGCCTGTGTCTATACTTCTCGTGCACCAAGCTCAGGCACTATTTGTTATCGGCAGAGTGCATAGTCGTATGCAAGGATGATGTGGTTCTTCTCAAATGCCTGGCAATGGAAGAAGCGAAGGTCCTGATGGGGGAAATCCATGAAGGTGTATGCGGAGCCCATCAATCGGCTCACAAGATGAAGTGGATGATCAGAAACAATGGGTATTATTGGCCGACGATTCTCGAAGATTGTTTCAAATATTATAAAGGTTGTCAAGACTGTCAGAAGTTTGGCAATGTGCAGCGCGTGCCAGCTTCGGCTATGAATCCGGTAATCAAGCCATGGCCATTCAGAGGTTGGTGAATAGATCTCATCGGGCAGATTCACCCTCCATCAAGCAAAGGGCACAAGTTTATATTAGTAGCCACTGATTATTTTACCAAATGGGTGGAGGCAGTTCCGTTGAAGACCGTGACATCGGCCGATATGATCGATTTCGTTAAGAACCACATTGTTTATCGGTTCGGTATTCCTCAGACTATCACAACTGATCAAGGAACGATGTTCACCTCAGGGGAGTTTGGAGAATTCGCCGCCGATATGGGGATTAAATTGTTGAATTCTTCTCCGTACTATGCTCAAGCCAACGGCCAGGCTGAATCATCCAATAAGGGGATAATCAAGTTGATCAAGAGGAAGATAGAGGAACAACCCAAGAAGTGGCACATGTCTTTGGCTGAATCTCTATGGGCTTATAGGATGGCTTGCCACGGGGTCACTAAGATATCTCCTTTTCAGTTGGTATATGGTCACGAGGCAGTCTTGCCTTAGGAATTAAGGACGGGGTTAAGGCGCACATCGCTTCAAGATCAGTTGACGGCCGATGACTATTCCTTCCTCATGAAGGAAGAGCTCGATGATTTGGCGGGTCAGCGTTTGAGGGCCCTGATTAGCATCGAAGAAAACAAGAAAAGGGTGGCCAGGTGGTATGTCAAGAAGGTCAAGGTTAAACAATTCTCCAAAGGAGATTTGGTATGGAAGTTGGTGCTGCCGATAGGGTCTAAGGATCCCAAATTCGGTAAATAGTCGCCCACTTGAGAGGGGCCGTATAGAATCGGCCGATGTGCTCCGGGAAATGCATATATACTAGAAACTATCGAAGGGGAAGAATTCACAACAGCCTTAAACGGGAGATATCTGAAGAGATACTATCCAAGTATATGGGTAGGTGCATAACTTGCGGTAAGGTGCATCAAGACAACGTGGCCAACTCCCATTGGCTCTTGTCTATATAGCCGATGTAAAAATGACATCGCCTTAAGGAGGAGACATTTTGATTTGGTCTGACCGATTCATTATTCGGTGAAAACAGCAGAGTACATGGCCGACATGGTACAAGTCGCCCTTAGAATAAAAGTACCAATATATCTATTGATCACGCTTTTTCTTGATCTCTCTCTCAATCCGGCCTAATTTTATCAAAAGGCGGATGCTCTTCTCTTCCAGATCCTCCATGGTGGCTTCAGCCTTGACTTGACGAGGGAGTGGATGGCTCCTGTCAAGAGGTGGTTAGGATGTTCCTACCTCAGCATCTTCAAGGGCAACTGAGTGAGGAAGTGGATGACTCCTTTCCGTTGGCGGTTGCGTGGAGCAGTTAGCGTCTATATGGTCCCAGACTTTCTGGACGTCAGCAGGAACATGACCTTTGAGTTCTTCAAAATGAGCTTTTATCAGATCTATGTCCGCCTACGACAATGATTCCTCTGAATGCATAACTTCAATCGCTCGTTCCAGACTGGGACTAAGGCGTTTCGGCTAAAGAAAGAGCAAACAACTACCTAGTGTTAGAGCGATTGAGATGTCAAGGGAGGAAATAGAAGAGGGTTCGTACCTGGTTGACAGAGAAGGAGGAAGATGAAGAAAACATCTTGATGTCTAGCCTGGGAGGACAAAGATCAAATTATTGGAGGGGAAGAAGATGGGTAATACAGACGCCTTTGGAAACGATATGGGATCTCATACTTATAGAAGGAAGGGGGTAAAGAGATGGTAGGATGCGTCCCATCGGAGTAAAAGTGTTAATAAATGAAAAGTTGCCAAAGAAGACGGTCCAAGTTTGAATCTGTGCGTCAACAGTAAGAGGGCATTAAATGTTTACAGGATTTTTTACAATTCACCCAAGGAGGGCATCAATAGCCGCAATCGCTCGTTGCCTAATTTGATCGGCCGAGTCTACAATTCTTTGGTCGTCATCAGCCGATCCGGGTACTTCTGGCATATGACGATGGATTTTTTCACGGGCCAGGTTATGTCTTTCTTGCTTCAATTCGGAAATGACAGATGGAAGGTCTTGGAGTCTTTTTTCTTCAGTAGCTATGGCCTTGGTCACCTGCTCCATCTCTTTGGCTAGCTCTGCCCTTCGTTGTTTGAGCCGATCTATAGCACCGACGATATCTGGACGAGAATTCTCAAGGAAGTTGATTCGCTGATGCACCTCTTGGGCTCGATGTTTGTAGGAGTCTTCTTCCTCACGGGCTTTCGCTAGCTTGGCGCGATCGGCCATATGACGCAAGGCCCTAAACACTGAAGTTTGCATTGACTCTATATATGCAGCAGGATCTAGAGCCTCTGTCGCTTCCTCTGGAATTCGGCCTCTGATTTCATTAAGAAGTTGCCGAATCGACGAGGCATCTCCCACTAATCGGCCGATATCGTCTTGGAGGAGGGTCCGCATACTCTCGAGCTTGGCACGGACGCCATCAGGGATTGAGCTCGGCGTGACTTGGTGTGAAGTGACCTCTTCATCGTCAGAAAGGGGAACCGCGGAAGAGAAAAGACTATTATTGGGAGTGTCCTGCTCCAGCGAAAGAATAAAAGAAGTAAAGAAACGGATTAGTAGATAGTAAGGGGGAATCGGCCAATTTGGGTGATAAGTTCCTTACCTCTTTGAAACGGATTTCTCTTGCTTGCGCCGGCGGAAGTGCCACCCTCGTCTCGGGAACCGGCGTGATTGGCTCATCAGAAGAAGAAGAATCGACGACTATCAGTGCCCTGCTCGGGCCAGCCTCCTGAAAAGGTATGGGAAGCAGATTTTATGAGTATACTGCGAACAATTAAGTCTGATGATATATGATGTTTGCCATACCTCTGTGAGTCTTCCGGCCGATGTTTGTTGGGGAGGTACAATCGACGCACCCAGATTGTCCTGCATCAAAAATCGGTTAATTTTTTTGTTGAGGATCAAGAAATTGAGTTAAGAAACTCTCTACCTCGGTGAGGGAAATCGCTGGCGTTTCGGCTTCCGCTTGGGATGTAGCCGATCGCTGCGGAGACTGTGCTGAGGTGATTCGTGCAGCCTGGCAGAAGGAAGAGGTTAATGTTGATAGAATACTTAGAAGTATGTGAAATGTGCGGAATTACCTGAACAGCTTCTACCAGCAATGATGCAGCGGCCGCTCCAACTTCTGTAGCAGTCTGGAGATCGACCTCCTCAGCAGTCGGCAAAGTTGGTGCAGTTGGAGGTTCAGCCGATGCCGCCGCCGATTCATCAGCCGGCTCTATGCGGGCACGCACTCGGCGGCTCGTCTTCTTTAAAGTGGGCCTCTTTAGTGTTTGCTTCCATCGGCCGCTGGTGATGTCTTTGATGGTCGGGGCGTGATGGCCGATAAGTGGGAATGGTGTGTATGGGCGGTTGCTCTCTATCGGCCTACCACTTCGGCTCCGTGTCGGGGGAAGTTGATTTTCGGACTGAAAAGGGAAATACGAGTTAGCGGCAAGATTGTAGCATGAAAAGGGATAATGTTGAAATCGGCTGGGAGAAGGGCAGTACCGCTGCATTTGAGTCGATGTTGTCTGGGTCCAAATTATTACAATATGTTGAGAGAGACGAACAAAAGAGATGCTGCTTCCATTCTGCCCACCATAATTTGAATTGTTCGACGGCAAAGGGAGCCACTATCCAGTTGTTTAGGTCGATGGTACTGGAGTCTGGCACTAGATTGCACAACCGACTGTAGTCGAGGCTCTTGGTGAGTTCATCTCGGAATTTTGCACGGCCGGCAAAATAAACTTGAATCGGCAGCTGACCAAAGCCAAATTGCCGTGCTACGACTGATGGGTTGTAAAATTCATAGGTTGGAAAGTCTTTCCCAGAGAAGAAATTTGCCGGTAAAATCACTGGCTTGATCAGAATATCCATGAGATCACCATCGAAAGAGTTGGATGATGAATCATAACAGACAGGAAGCTCGAAGAGTGGCTCTGTCATCTGATACGGATACCAGCTGGTGGTCTCTTCACTGAAGCTGTTGTAAAAACATCTAAAATATTCGGCCGTTCGGGTGGTAGTGAACTGGCAACCTGGGAAGACTGATGCTGCTTCTCCAAAAGAGGTGCACCGTCGTCATATGGTGGGATTCTCCTCTGACTCGATATTGGGAAATGTTTTGGTCTCTATCTACTGCTGGGAGACCTTGCTCATGTACAAGTTAAGCCAGAGGGTGATGAACTGCCAAGGACCACCAGGATTACCAATCGGCTCCCCTTTTGATAATTTGACGCCGATTTGGTGCATCATATGGTAGGCCAATCCTAACAGATGCTTCCCAAGGGGGATGGCGGATCCTATTGACAGGGCTTTTGCCAGAGCTTGTGTATTGGAGGAAGGGCCAACTGCTCTGCCACAGAAGAAATGCTTCTCTAGACACATTATTAAGAACGCTATATGTTCTCTCTCTGAAATCATCCCGGTCCTCATGTTTTGGCAGATATACCCCTTCCACCCGCCGATTCCTTTTGTCTCTAGCCGATGGGTTGGTTTGGTCAGATAATCAAAGGGTGTATCAGGGGAGGAAATGTCAAGGCCGGTCAGCATCAGGACATCAGCCAGGGTTGGAGTCAGAGGTCCGTGCCCAAAGAGAAACACGTTGAGCGCGTCAGACCAGAAATAGGAGGCCGCTATTACCAAGGGTTCATTTTTTTCCATTTGGGATAAAGAGAGATTGATGCACTGGCCGATTTTTAACTCATCCCACTGAACTCTCTTGGAGTTGGCTAATCTTTGGTACCATTCTTTCCAGCCAGGGGTTTCATTCGGCCAAGATCTAAAAGCACCTGACCACTGACCCAAATCCATAGGTGATTGCTTGAAAGGGATTCTATGGGTTTCTAAGTTGATCAAATCAGTTGGGTCTGGATTCCCCATAGGACCTAAGCAGATGAGACCAGGGGCTTCGGAAAGGGGAATAGTGATTTGGTGCCTAAATGCCTCAAAAAGGGGAAAAGAAAAAAACTGAGAATGGATCTAAAAAGTGCCTGAGCAGTAAAAAGTAAAAGAGGAAAGTTTCGGATGATTACCTCCGGAATGAAACTCATCGTCGCCGATGGAGTCACCGATGGAGTCCCCGATGGGACCGCCATCACCGAGGGAGTTGCTGGCGGAACCTTCGCGGTTGGTGGAGTTGCTGATGGCGCCGTCATTGGAGGGATGAAGCAGATTGCAGACGTGAGAAAGATCGCCGGAGGATACGGTTGGAGACCGAGAGGGTGCTGGGAGAAGATGAACAGTGATTCGCTGGGGAGGAGATTACTAGGCTCGTGGGGAAGGAGCGGCGGAGAACGCCGGTACTTAAAACAGTCCGAGAGAGAAAGGGTAAAGGCGGGATTTTTACCGCGCCGTCTACACGAATTCCAGGGGAACAGTTGTCTCAAGCGCCCGGTTCGAGAAGATTGCAATCATCATGTAGAAGACCGCGAAACGGAGGGAGATTTTTTGCTATGTTTGTTTTGGAGGAGAGATTAAAAAAGAATTTCAAAGTAAAATTCATGTTTTACTCCGAAACTGGGGGGCATGTGTTGACGCCAGATTTTGACACGTGTTGAATCGGCGTCAGGAAAAGAAGAGACTGGCCGATGCGGCAGATTTAGAGGCTACAGTTGGGAATTGGCCGATTGAGGCTACAGTTAGGGATCGGCCGATTGGCGATGGAGCTTGCGCCAACAGATATGGGGATGAAGCCATTGGAATCCCAATAGAGGATCCCAGTCAAAAATGACCTGACGTTGGTAAAAAGAACAATGCCGACTCGGTCGTGAAGCAATGGAAAGAATCCGGAATGGACTAGGAGATGGCGGCAGAAGATTCTGCGGGAGCCCGTTTCCTTTAGAAAAATATTATAGATATAGTAGTTTTCTGTTTAAATCAAGTTTGTAACGGATCGTAATTGATCAGGAATCTTAGTCCTAGGGTATAAATAGGAGTCATCAGGGTTTTATAGATTATACATCAATCAATCAACAAAAACAATCTACTTTTTCATCGCACTTTACTTTCAAGTCAGCGACTTCACCAATACTTCTTTTTCTTTCACGAGTTCGTACGGATTGGCAGGGCTTCATCGACACGACCTCCGGCCAATTGGTAGGTTCCGCTTATCGACTAACATCTAAGCTTTAACTTCGGGCGCAACGCCGTTGTTTCGTTTAGATTTATTCACTAGTTATCAATATTTACCAGAATTATAGGTTTTACCTATTGTTCTAGTTTTATCACCAATAATCCAGCTTGAGATCGAAACTAACGGCTTTATCATTGTTTTCCCTCGTTCATTATTATACAGCCGATTAGATCTATTTCAAGTGTTGCAACCTGTCAGGGGGAAAAATAAACCATCGTCTAATGACTATCATGGCAGCGATCATGGAGGCCCGGACCGACCCGCAGCAACAGCGACCATCGTCGGCCCAACACAGGAGGGGAACGCTCCGCTTCGCCCGACCCCGTCCTTCGGAGTCGGACGCTCCCGATCCCCCAGCAGGCAGGCTCCGCTTCGCCCGACCCCTGGCCACGAGGGTCCGCCTCGCCTGACCCCTCGCCATGAGGGTCCGCCTCGCCCGACCCCTTGCCACAAGGGTCCGCCTCGCCAGACCCAGGGGCATAGGGTCGGACTCGCGTGGGCCCGCCGGACAGGAACCAGCCTCGGGCGCAGCTTTGCCATAAATGCTCCATGGCTCGGGCGTGCAGAAAGGCGTCCACGCCGCTGACGTGACCCGTCACACCTACCCGCCCATGACCGCACCGCGCACGGTACAACGGCTCAGTCCTCTCTGATTTGCTGTCAGGCCATCATGACCCGCGTCGCCTGGCAAGAATTGCTTAGAGCTTGCGTCATTCACTATGACAAGAATTGGGAAAAATGCCTATCCCTAGCAGAGTTCTCATACAACAATAGCTACCAAGCGAGTTTGAAAACGGCATCATTTGAGGCCTTATACGGACGAAGGTGTCGAACCCCTTTGAGTTGGTCACAGACCGGAGAACGCAAACTATTTGGACCAGACTTGATAATCAAGGCAGAAGAAAAAGTGAGAGTAATACAAGAGAACCTTAGAGCCGCACAATCCAGGCAAAAGAGCTATTTCGATAGAAGGAGAAAGCCACTAAAATTTGAAGTTGGTGACCACGTCTACCTTCGAGTTTCACCAACCAAGGGTGTACAACGTTTCGGAGTCAAAGGAAAATTAGCTCCCCGTTATGTTGGTCCCTACGAAATCATCGAGAGTTGTGGACCCGTAGCCTATAGAATACGACAGCCCCCTCCGCTTGTAGCCATCCATGATGTCTTTCACATGTCTCAGCTCAAGAAGTGTGTTCGAGTCCCTACCGAGGTTGTGGAACAACAGGAAATATTGGTAGAACCCGACCTCTCATATGTTGAGTATCCTATCAAAATCATGGATCAAAAAGAAAGAAGCACTAGGAGGAAAGTGATTAAAATGTATAAAATTCAATGGAATCATCACACTGAGGAATAAGCCACATGGGAAACTGAAAGCTATCTAAACCAAAATTTCCCTGGTTTTCTCAACTCTACCAAAGGTACACACACTATCCACACTAAGCCTATTGTCCGAATCTCGGGGCGAGATTCTTTTTAAGGGGGGAAGGCTGTGACACCTCAGGTGTTTAAATTGCTAAACAAAGTCTCATTAGCATAACAATATACTTAACTAACTAAGAAAAGTTTAAAAGAAATGAATTATAAATTGGTTTTGCTTTGAATTGAAAATAGATGTGTATATGTGCACAAGTACATGTACTTTAATCAAACAAATTAAATAACTCTCACCTCAAAGCACTTATGGCTACGAAATCAGATAGGCACATCATCAATGTCAGGATAAACAAAAGTCTAGTTGAAGCCTAGGAGAGAATACAAATTTTTGCCCAGGAAATGATGTGCCCTCCGAATTATGCTTTTTAAGTTTTTAAAATAACTTCTGAACTATAACTCAAATGAACTTTGGCCTGAAACAAAACTTGTGTAACTTTTCGTTTTAAACAACTTTAATGTTCAGAGATTTTTGAGTTGCAACACAAAAATTTGAGAAACACTTGAATTTGCAAACCAGCCCCTGCTTTTTCTTCTATTTCCCTCTCGGCTCCCTCCCTCCCCAGCTCTGCCGCCCAGTGAAGCGGCCGGCGCCATGTGGCCGATGATGCCTGCACCGCTAGGTGCCAAGACAATGCGTGGCCGTGCCCCGCTCGCACGTGCTCCTCCCCAGTCCGCGCACGCCACGCGCACGCCGGAGACGCGCGCCTCTGCTCGCCGCCCGCCGCGCCCAATGGCCAGTCCGCGCCGTGCCCGAGTCCCCGCCGCGTCCCGCCAGTCGGCACGTTCGCCGCCCAGCAAGCCAGCTGCTACAGTGCCTCGCCCAACCCGCACCCGCGTGATCTCCCCCTCCCCCACGCCAAATCTCCGGCGCCCAATCCCCTACCCGTGCCCGCCGCCCACCGCGCCGGCACTGCTCGCCGCCCACCATGACCAGTAACGCGCCCCCGTCGTGTTGCCCCTCCCCAGCATTGCCCGGCCCTCTCCCTCCCTCCTGCAGCCTATAAAAGGCGACACAATGCCCCTCGCGCGCGCCTCAACCCACCAGAACGCCGCCGCCGCTTCCATTACCGCTGCCATGCACCACCCGCCCGTGGAGTCCCATCCTCCAGCCTCCCACTGCCCAAACCCATCACCCAGCGAGCTTGCCCTCCTTCCACTGAAGCTCACGAGCCTCTTTCCCAGCCATCTCGACCGCTGGAGCACCGCCAGCGCCGCCCGCGCCGCCGCCGCTCCCCTGCTGCTCCGTGGGCAGCCCACTCCGACGCTCCTCCATCCGAGCCAAGCCTCGGAACGGGTTCCCCTCGACGCCGTGAAGGTCATCGACCAGCCCACGCCCTCCCCTCCTCGCCGGAGCACCGTCGCCGCCCCTCTGCTCCGTGCCGACGAGCCACCTCCGGGCACCCCCAACCCCTACTAAGGCCACCCCAAGGTAGCTCTCACCTTCCTGGATCTCCCTGACCCTTTTCCCCTCGCCGCCGACGAGCCCCCTCGCCGGAATTTGGTCGGCCGCCGTGCCAGCGCCGCCCATGGACCCAATTGCAACGATTGAAATCTTTAAAAGAGTCTGCACGCAAGTTTCCAAGGGCATATCTCTAAACCTGTGTTTAAACTTTGAATTCAAAAATAGCAAAATTGTAAAATTCATATAAAATCTTAGAAAAATCAGAAAAATACAAACTCAACTATTCTGGAATCGCTAGAAGAAAATCTACAACTTTTGTTACATGCTTTTCTTCAGTTGCTTACTATATCTTGCTCTAAATTAAATGGAATGTTTAATAGACTTTAATTGTACCCACTGTTGTAGACCAGTTCTGAATCTGATTTTTGGACAGTAGATTGGTTGCTTGACGTTTAAGCCAGTGTAAAAATATTAGGACCAGAACCCATCTCTAGCTAAAAGTTTTGTTAAACCTTGTTTATTCCATGAAATAATAGGACTAATTTGTATCTACTAATATATTGTGTTTCATGCTGTGAAACTTTTCCAGAGCTGTTATAGTGATGCCCAAATACCACAGAAAAAGTTTAGAACCTTTTTCCTTTCTATAACCTATTTATATAATTGTGTGATAGAAAAAATGCACTAATTCAAATAATTAGTTTCTGTATTTGGAAAATGTTCAACTTTTTACTGTAGGACTTTAGAGTAGCTCTTGTTGTACAAAAAGTTTCAGACTCAGAAACCTTGTAAAACATCCTGTAGAAATTAATCTTCATTAACCTAAGTGTATCTTGTCCTATTTATTATACTCTGTATCATGCAAAATAAAATCTGAACAATTTACAGTAACATATTTGTGGATAGGTTAACACCTTGTAAAATTTTTGGCATCAATAGTTGCATGGTTTGTTCTGTATAAAAATAACTAGGATCTAGCAGTGGCTGTGTATTACATTTTTTATGATTATTCTGCTACATGAAAATGTCTGAAATTTTTACAGTAATCTTATCTCTGCATAATGTACACTGAATAAAAATTTCATCACCAGAAGTTACCTAGATCAATGTTTGTGCTTAATCCATGCTTATACTGCGAAAATTTAAATTTTACTACAAAACAACCCCTTCTTGTTTAATGAAGTTAAATAGTTTAAGATGTACTTTATTAACGATTGCCCAAAGAAATCTTAACTAAGTTACTTTACAACCAAATCTATGTTTTGTGGACTACAACTTTATCGTGAAGAAAAAATAATCGTCATATACCATCACTACAACTTACACTTGTGCATTCATATAGAATTGACTACTCTCGCCGACGGAACGTACGAGCTGGTGCCCGAGTCCGAGAGTGAGCAGCGTGAAGCTCAAGTGAATCCAACTTAAGCTTTCGAAGACCCGAACCTGAGTTCGGACGAGCCCCAGGCAAACTTTACCCAAGAAGGCAAGCCCCGGAGCATGAACCCTGTTTTTCTAAATTATGCAACTTAATACTCTATTCTACTTGTGCATTAAGTTTATAGAAGTTGGATGAAAACTTAGTTGCATGATCCTAGGTACCCATGCTCTGAGCACTAGATGTAAGGTTCGATAGAATGCTATGCTAATAGGACTCGGTAAAAGTCGAGTGATTTCCTGTCACTCGCGAGAATATAGTACTACATGCTGCAATCGTAAGGTCGACGGACGGGGCTACAGTGTGCGGTAGTGGTGGTTAAGTCTTTGAACGTACTAACCACATGCCGAGAATATGGTAATCAGTAAGCTTAAGTACCTAATCGGACTGGCAAGTGGACAGCATCCCACCCTCTCAACTTCGGTTCCATGCGCGCACATGGTGGGTGCAGAGCAAGGCTCTGTAGTCTCGGATGGTGACCCTAATCCACAACCCAGGAAGAAAGGGGAAAAGTTGCACGTGTGACTCTAGGAGTAACCACGTAATGTGTGTTTAGGTTTCCCTTGCAAGGTTAAGAAATTCGATTTGAATCGTCCGTTTCTCGCGGTTATTGAGACTACTTGACCCTTTTACCACATAGAGTAAGAAGAGGAACAATGATGATGATTAATCTTGTTGGATGAAAAATTAATTCTTTCACCATGTATGATATTGGATAGTTGCTTACCTAGAATGGTTAAAGAAAACTAGAATCTGGAGCTAAAATTTGAAAGTAAGGACCTACTTGTATATGCTTTTTGGCAAAACAAACCCCTCAAGCCAAAAAGCCTTGCATGTCTAGGAGTCGGCTAAGTATATTCCACTAGTCGGGTAAGCCATGCTGAGTATTAGTATACTCAGCCTTGCTTGTGATTTGTTTTCAGGTGATACTTTCGAGGATATGATCGCTGGTTTGACTTGGCCGTGCACCCTTCCTCCTGGTTGGTCGGTGGAATGGGATGCGCCCCCGGCCAACGATGATAATGCCGAGTGATGTCTCGTACGGGCTTCATCGAGACATCGTGTATCGTCGAGTAGTCTATCGTTATTTTTCCGCTGCATTGAACTCTGAAGAACTCAATTATTTTGAACTCTGAAATACCTTGTTTTACGAATTCGAACTCAGTTGTAATAATAATTTATGATGAACCCTGTGGTGTAAAATTTGTGGAATGTTGTATCCTCTGGGCTCACCTTCGTGTGAGTACATGTATGTGTGGTTTCGATCGGCAAAAACTGTGGTTGTATCGGGAGGTTACCCGACAGACCAATGGATTATTCCGTTTGAAGTGCGAGTTAGCCCTGATTGCCCTCGTGGTGATGGTTAGCACGCTTGAGCCAGATTAATTCAGGTGGTTCTGCCACAGAGGTATAGTTGAAGCAGTCGAGATAATGTCGAAGCAGCCGGACATGTAGTCGATGTAGTTGATGATGCAGCCGTAGCAGTCGGAAATGTAGTGGTGGAGGTCAGAAATGTAGTTGAAGCAGTCGTAGATAGAGTAGAAGTAGTCGAGATGTAGTCGTGGTAGTCGGAGGTGTAGTCGAAGCAGTCGGAGATGTAGTGGTAGTAGTGGAAAATATAGTCAAAGTAGTCGGAGATGTAGTAGTCGGAGGTGTAGTTGAATACCAAAGTTGCAGGCCACTAAATTTCCTAGTCACTACCAAAATTTGAAAGGACTTGGATGAACAGACTGGGAGTCATGAATTTTCTTGCAACCAGAAGTAAGTCCACATTTTATCTATGAATCCTTGAGTTCTAAATTTTCCGCACTTATGACACTCAGCCTTGGAGGTATTCTGGACTCCTAGAATTTATGAAAAATTTGCACATTGCAGATGGTTCAAGGGACCCGCAACACCCCAAGCGGTTTTGGTGCTAGTGGTAGTGGACAACCGCAGCAGCCGCCGCCACCACCCAACATGGCTGAAGTAATGGTCGCCCAGACCGAGTTGCTTCGCCAGCTTGTTCAAGGGCAGCAAGCGTTTCATCAATTCCTGCTGCAGCAACACCATCAACGGCGTGGCCGCAATGTCCACCAACCTCAGGTTGCGGGCTATCAAGAGCTCAATGAGTAAATAAAGGAGACAAGGGATGTTTACTCGGACTCCCTAATGCCACTAGCATGACTTCCGATGGAACTTAAGGATCCCCAAGTAAAGTGTTGGACTCTCAAGTACGACACCTGCGACATAGACTTAAGTGGATGGGAAATTACATGCACGAAATTCATTCCACGTGGTAGAAGGCAAACTAGTAGTACCACTAATGCCAACACAGTCATAAGAGCAAGAATTCGCTCGCCTGTCCAGGAAAAGATGGGCCATGCCAGATGCACCACACCCAAGAAAAGCTCAATAGGTATGCCAGTAATGACATCCTTAGGTAACAAATAGCCTAGTCGCCCGAGCAACGCAAATCGTTGCTTTAATTGTGGGAGTTCTAGCCACTTTGCACGAGAATGCCCCCAGCCTAGGCATCCAAATCAAGGGCGGTTCTAGCCAAAACAAGAAGAACAAGAACAAAAGACAGATTGATCAGGTCAGGCAAGGAAGGATCAATTTCACCACACTTGCCGAGCTTCCCGAGTGCACCAGTGATGTCAGGTACATTCCTATCCACAACAAGCCTGCAATTATATTATTTGATTCTTGTGCATCCCATAGTTTAATTAGTGCAAAATTTGGTGCAAAAATGGGCTTGGATTTTTGTCACACAAAAGGGTAATACATGATATCAACACCAGGTGGTAAAGCTGCTTCCAACCAAATCATTAGGGACTTACCGATCAAGTTGGGTAGTAAACTATCAAAACCGACCTTATCCTTTTGGCACTTGAAGGCATGGACATTATTTTGGGGATGAATTGGATGGCTCTGCAAGGGGTTACATTAGGTATTTCTTCCCGAGCCATGGAAATGAACTCACCTAGTCACAGAGCAACTACTCTTTACCTACCTTCCAGGGAGTGCATAAATTTCTGCGCTTTCACGATGGAAGGAGTCAAACCAGAAGATATTACAGTGGTGTGCGAGTATGCCAATGTTTTTCTGGATGACTTGCCAAGAATGCCACCAGATAGGGACATTGGGTTCATTATCAAACTGCAGCCAGGCACTACACCTATCTCAAAAAGACCCTACAGAATGCCACCCAAGAAGTTGGCCGAATTGAAACTACAACTACAGGAACTTTTAGATAAAGGTTTCATTCATCCTAGTGCATCACTTTGGGGTTGTCCAGCCCTATTTGTGAAGAAGAAGGATGATAGTTTGTAGCTGTGTGTGGACTACCGACCTCTCAATGCGGTGACAATCAAGAATAAATATCCACTTCCCCGCATTGATGTTCTCTTCGATCAATTAGTGGGAGCTAGAGTCTTCTCAAAAATTTATCTTCGCTCTGGCTATCATCAGATCAAGATTCGTCCATGTGATATCCCTAAGACTGCCTTTTCCACACGATATGGGCTATATGAGTATCTGGTCATGTCTTTCGGGCTCACAAATGCTCCTGCCTACTTCATGTATCTCATGAATTCGGTATTCATGCCCGAACTTGACAAGTTCGTTGTAGTTTTTATTGATGACATCCTTACTTATTCCAAGAATGAGAAAGATCATGCTAAGCACCTGCACATTGTTCTCTAGCGTCTTAGAGGCCATCAGCTCTATGCTAAGTTTTCCAAGTGTGAATTCTGGCTGGATAGTGTAAAATTTTTGGGCCACACTATTTCCAGCGAAGGCATAGCCGTTGATCCTAGCAAAGTACAAGAGATGATGGAATGGAAACCTCCCACCTCCGTCCATCAGATTCGCAGTTTTCTTGGTTTAGTTGGTCATTATCGCCGCTTTATTCCGGACTTCTCCAGAATTGCTAAGCCTATGACTGAACTTTTGAAGAAAGGAGTGAAGTTTGTGTGGAGCGAGAAATGTGAAAATGCTTTGCACACTCTTCGTGAACACTTGACTACAGCCCCAATCTTGGCTCAACCCGATAACACCAAGCCATTTGATGTTTATTGTGACGCATCTGGCACTGGTCTTGGTTGTGTGCTTATGCAAGATAACCGAGTCATTGCCTACGCTTCACAAGCTCTTCGACCTCATGAGCAAAATTATCCAACACATGATCTCGAGCTAGCAGCTGTCATTCATGCTCTAAAGATATGGAGACACTATCTTATCGGCACTCATTGCGATATCTACACCGACCACAAAAGTCTCAAATATATCTTCATCCAAGATGATCTGAATATGAGACAAAGAAGATGGTTGGAATTGATCAAAGATTATGATCTTGAGGTGCACTTTCACCCAGGCAAGGCTAATGTAGTCGCAGATGCACTAAGCCGCAAGGCTCATTGCAACTATTTGTCCGCAGAATTCTACAATGGAACGTTATGTCATGAGATGAGGAAACTCAATTTGGAAATGATTCCCCAAGGCACTCTAAACTACATTTCTATTGAACCAACCCTCCACGATCGAATCATCATGGCACAATTACATGATGAAGGTGTTAAAATCATCAAGCAAAAACTCTCTCAAGGAGAGGAGAACTATAAATGTTTTCGCCAAGACAAGAATGGAGTTCTATGATTTGAATCTCGCATAGTAGTTCCAAAGAATCATGAGCTCCGAAAACAAATTATTGACGAGGCACACCTTTCCAAGTTCTCTATTCACCCAGGTAGTAGCAAAATGTATCAAGATCTTAGGCAAAACTTTTGGTGGACTAGAATGAAAAGGGAAATTGCCAAGTATGTCTCGGAATGTGACACATGTCAGAGGTTAAAGCTAGCCACTTGAAAGTAGCCGGTACACTTTAACCCTTGCCTATACCATCATGGAAATGGGAAGATATAAGTATGGATTTTATTGTTGGATTGCCCAACACCTCCCAAAAGCACGATCCCATATGGGTCATCGTGGATAGACTCACGAAAACGGCACATTTTCTTCCGGTACGCACTACCTACACTGCCAAGAAATATGCCGAGATTTACCTTGATCACATTGTTTGCTTACATGGAGTACCCAAGACGATTATTTCAGATCGTGGTGCTCAATTCGTAGCACGTTTTTGGGAACACTTACAAGCTTCTCTTGGCACCAAACTGATTCAAAGCTCAGCTTACCATCCTCAAACTGATTGGCAAACCAAGAGAGTAAATCAAATACTCGAAGACATGCTTAGAGCTTGTGTTATCCATTATGACAAAAGTTGGGACAAATGCTTACCTCTAGTAGAGAACTCATACAATAATAGCTATTAAGAAAGTTTGAAAATGGCACCGTTTGAGGCCTTGTATGGTCGAAGGTGTCGAACTCCTTTGAGTTTGTTCCAAATCGGAGAACGTAAAATATTTGGACCAGACTTGGTAATAGAGGCAGAGGAAAAAGTAAGAGTAATACAGGAGAACCTAAAAGTTGCACAGTCTAGGCAAAAGAGCTATTTTGATAAAAGGAGAAAGCCTTTGCAATTTGAAGTTGGCGATCTGGTCTACCTTTAGGTTTTCACCAACCAACAGTGTGCAAAGGTTTGGAGTGAGAGGAAGTTAGCTCCCCGATATGTTGGTCCTTATGAAATCACCAAAATTTGCGGACCCGTGGCCTATAAAGTGCGACTACCCCCACTGTCAGACCCGGCTAAACGGGACTGTACACGTGGCATACTTCTCCTAGGATATGGGATGGGACATGGCCCACTCGTAGTGCAGTAGGACTACTCGTGCAATAGCGAAATTTGTCGGACACGGTAGGAAACTACCCGAGAAGTACTCGAGTAGAACTCCTGGGCTTGAACCCGACTAGGACTTCCAAGTAAACCTGTCCTCCCGGACTATATAAGGGCACACAGGGACCCTCTCAGGGACAATCACCATCAAAGGCAATACAAACCACACTTGACGTAGGGTATTACTCTCTTGGCGGCCCGAACGTGTCTAAACCTTCTGTTCCTTTGCACCTTCGAGTTCCTGATCTCGGCGACACCCTACCTACAAACTCACCACCTCGGGGGTATCCCTCGGTGGGCGTGGCGGTAAAACACAGACAGCTGGCGCGCCAAGTAGGGGAGTTCATCGAGCATCCACCGGAGAATTCGATGGCATCCTTCAACTTCACCAGCGCTGTGCTCGACGAGGGCACAACTTTCATCTTTGGCTCTTGGATTTACGTCGCCAACGGTTTGGGTGGCTTCAACAGCCACCTTGCCAACTCCAAGGAGTCGGAGGCCTCTTCGTCAACTCCAAGCAGTGATCTCAACGAGTTCATCGACAACCTTGACGATCTGTTATTTCCTGATCTAGCCCTGCAGATCGAAAAGATGTATGTTTTTGACGCGAGTTTCACTCGTGACGCACCAGATCTATTCGGGATGGATTCAAACCGATCTGAAAAGACCTCACAATCTAAATCCCTCTCCGACTTGCAGGAGGATTTGGATGTGCTGCTCAAGATCAAGGACGTGGGAGCCACCGCTTACCAGGAGGCCCCCATTTTTGACAACTACTCGGACTCCAACGGAGAGTATTCTCTGCACAGTACTAAACTGTGGCAGAACCACCTGAATTATTCCGGCTCAAGCGCGCTAACCATCACCACAAGGGCAATCAGGGCTAACTCGCACTTCAAACGGAATAATCCATTGGTCTGTCGGGTAACCTCCCAATACAACCACGGTTTTTGCCGATCGAAACCACACATACAAGTACTCACACGAAGGTGAGCCCAGAGGATACAACATTCCACAAAGTTTACACCACCGAGTTCATCATAAATTATTATTACAACTGAGTTCGAATTCGTAAAACAAGGTACTTCAGAGTTCAAAGTAATTGAGTTCTTCAGAGTTCAATGCAGCGGAAAATCAATGATAAACTACTCAAAGATACATGATGTCTCGATGAAGCCTGTACGAGACATCACTCGGCATTATCATCATTGGCCGGCGGCGCATCCCATTCCACCGACCAACCAGGAGGAAGGGTACACGGCCAAGTCAAACTAGCGATCATATTCTCGAAAGTATCACCTGAAAAAGGAGCCACAAGAAAGGCTGAGTATACTAATACTCGGCAAGGCTTACCCGACTTGTGGAATATACTTAGCCGACTCCTAGACATGCAAGGCTTTTTGGCTTGAGGGGTTTGTTTTGCCGAAAAGCATATACAAGTAGGTCCTTAAATTCAAATTTTAGCTCCAGATTCTAGTTTTCTTTAACCATTCTAGGTAAGCAACTATCCAATATCATACCTGGTGAAAGAATTAATTTTTCATCCAACAAGATTAATCATCATCATTGTTCCTCTTCTTACTCTGTGTGGTAAAAGGGTCAAGCAGTCTCAATAACCGCGAGAAACGGACGATTCGAATCGAATTTCTTAACCTTGCAAGGAAAACCTAAACACACGTCACGTGGTTACTCCCAGAGTCATATGTGCAACTTTTCCCTTTAATTCCCGCTTCACGGAACAGGCCCACCGCCCTCGACTACACGTCCCCATGGACCCGACCATGGCGGCACATGCACCCACCATTAGCTAGATGTGAACGAATTCAAGACGGTGGGGAGTATATTCCGGCCTCAGTTCAATCCGGTACTTAAGCTTACCAATTACCATATTCTCGACATGTGGTTAGTACGTTCAAAGACTTAACCACCACTACCACACACTGCGGCCTTAGCATTTTTCACTAAACAGACGGGGCCTCAATCATCAACATAAACATCGTACCATAGCCCCATCCGTCAACCTTATGATTGCAGCATGTAGTAAACATTCAACTCCTAAATTATCGCGAGTGACAGGAAATCACTCGACTTTTACCGGAGTCCTATTAGCATAGCATTCTATCGAACCTTACATCTAGTGTTCAGAGCATGGGTACCTAGGATCATGCAACTAAGTTTTCATTCAACTCCTATAAATTTAATGCACAAGTAAAATAGAGTAATAAGTTGCATAAGTTTAGAAAAATAGGGTTCATGCTCTGGGGCTTGCCTTCTTGGGTAAAGTTAGTTTGGGGCTCGTCCGAACTCGGGTTCGGGTCTTCGAAAGTTTTAGTTAGATTCACTTGAGCTTCATGCTGCTCACTCTCGGACTCGGGCACCAGTTCGTACGTTCCGTCGGCGAGAGTAGTCGATTCTATATGAATGCACCAGTGTAAGTTGTAGTGATGGTATATGACAATTATTTTCCTTCACGATAAAGTTGCAGTCCACAAAACATAGATTTGGTTGTGAAGTTACTTAGTTAAGATTTCTTTGGACAATCGTTAATAGAGTATAATTTAAACTAATTAACACCATTAAACAAGAAGGGGGTTGGGGGTTGTGTTCTTTTGGAAACTAATTTTTCTAAGCACAACATGGATTAAACACAACTTCGGGACCGGGTAACTTCTGGTGATAAATTTTTATTTGGAGTACATAATGCATAGACAACAGCACTGTAAAAATTTCAGAAATTTCTGTGCAGCAGATTAATTTTGAAAAATGTAATACACAGCCACTGCTAGAACCTAGTTACTTTTATACAGGATAAACCATTCATGTTTTGATGCTAAAACTTTACAGGGTGTTAGTCTATCCATATATGTGTTACTGTAAATTTTTCAGATTTTATTGTGCTAGATACAGAGCATAATAAATAGGACAAGATACACTTATTTCTTTAAGGATTAATTTCTACAGGATGTTTTACAGGATTTCTGAGTATGAAACTTTTTACACAGCAAGAACTACTCTAAAGTGTCCCACAGTCAAAAGTCGAACATTTTCCAAGCACAGAAACTAATTATTTGAATTAGTGCATTTTTTCTACCACAAAATTATATAAATGGTTACAGAAAGGAAAAAGGTTCTAAACTTTTTCAGCTCTGGAAAAGTTTCACAGTATGAAACACAATATATCAGCAGGTACAAATTAGTTCTATTATTTCATGGCATGAACAAAGTTTAACAAAAAGTTTAGCTAGAGATGGGTTCTGGTCCTAATATTTTTACACTGGCCTACACATCAAGCGACCAATCTACTGTCCAAAAATCAGATTCAAAACTGGTCTACAACAGTGGGTACAATTAAAGTCTATTAAACCTTCCATTTAATTTAGAGCAAGATTTAGCAAGCAACTGAAGAAAAGCATGTAACAAAAGTTCTAACGATCCCAGAAGTTGAGTTTGTATTTTTCTGATTTTTCTAAGATTTTATATGAATTTTACAAGTTCACTGTTTTTGAATTCAAAGTTTAAACACAGGTTTACAGATATGCCCCTGAAAACTTGCGTGCAGACTCTTTTAAATATTTCAATAGTTGCAATTGGGTCCTTGTGCGGCGCTGGCACGGTGGCCGGCCAAATTCCGGCGAGGGGGCTCGTCGGCAGCGAGGGGAAAAGGGTCGGGAAGATCCAGGGAGGTGAGAGCTACCTTGTGGTGGCCTTGGTCGGGGTTGGGGATGGCCGGAGGTGGCTCGTCGGCGCGGAGCAGAGGGGCAGCGGCGGTGCGGAGCGTCGGTGACGGTGCTCCGACGAGGAGGGGAGGGCGTGGGCTAGTCGATGAGCTTCGCGGCATCGAGGGGAACCCGTTCCAAGGCTTGGCTCGGACGGAGGAGCGTCAGAGTGGGCTACCCACGGAGCAACAGGGGAGCGGCGGCGGCGCGGGCGGCGCTGGCGGTGCTCCGGCGGTCGAGATGGTCGGGGAAGAGGCCGGTGAGCTTCAGTGGAGGGAGGGCAAGCTCGCTGGGTGATGGGTTTGGGCAGTGGGAGGCTGGAGGATGGAGCTCCACAGGCGGGTGGCGCACGGCAGCGGCAATGGCAGCGGCAGCGGTGTTCTGGTGGGTTGAGGCGCGCGCGAGTGGCCTTGCATCGCCTTTTATAGGCTGCAGGAGGGAGGGAGAGGGTCGGGCGACGCTGGGGAGGGGCGACACGATGGGGGCACGTTACTGGTCACGGTGGGCGGCGAGCAGTGCCGGCGTGGCGAGCGGCGGGCGCGGGCAGGGGATTGGGCGCCGGAGATTTGGCGTGGGGGAGGGGGAGATCACGCGGGCGCGGGTTGGGCGAGGAGCTGCAGCAGCTGGCTTGCTGGGCGGCGAACGCGGTGACTAGCGGGACGCGGCGGGGACTCGGGCACGGGGCGGACTGGCCATTGGGCGCGACTGGCGGCGAGCAGAGGCGCGCATCTCCGGCGTGCGCGTGGCATGCGCGGACTGGGGAGGAGCGCGTGCGAGCGGGGCACGGCCACGCATTGGCTTGGCACCTAGCGGTGCAGGCATCATCGGCCACATGGCGCCGGCAGCTTCGCTGGGCGGCACAGCTGGGGAGGGAGGGAGCCGAGAGGGAAATAGAAGAAAAGGTAGGGGCTGATTTGCAAATTCAAGTGTTTCTCAAATTTTTGTGTTGCAACTCATAAATTTCTGAACATGAAAGTTGTTCACAATGAAAAGTTACACAAGTTTTGTTTCAGGCCAAAGTTCATTTGAGTTCTAGTTTAGAAGTTATTTTAAAAACTCAAAAAGTATGATTCGGAGGGCACGTCATTTCCTGGGCAAAAGTTTGTATTCTCTCCTAGGCTTCAACTAGACTTTTGTTTATCCTACCATCACGGGTGTTCCTATTAAATTTTGCAGCCAAGTGCGTTGAGGTGAGAGTTATTTAATTTGTTTGATTAAAGTACATGTATTTATGCACATATACACATCTATTTTTAATTCAAAGCAAAACAAATTTATAATTCATTTCCTTTAAACTTTTCATAGTTATTTATGCATCGTGTTAAGCTAATGAGGCTTATTTCGTAATTTAAACATCTGAGTGTCACATAAACCTTCAAGCCAATCCCGAAAAGGACTCGGAGATGAGGGAGCCACCGCTCGTCGGGCGGCCCCCACCCTTGAAAACCACTCGCAACCCGATGTCCACACCGAATCTTTTTCGGGCAGCCATCTGGGTTTAACCATAACATCAACGCCGCAAGGTTGCTTCGTGTACTGGAAGGGATTTGAGCCCTCTGAACTACTCGATTCCGAGTCCCACCTTGAGGCCTTCATGCAGGAACTACCCTTCCAGGAGGGTAGACCTCCCTCTCCCATCGCGTAAGAAGGAGAAAGTAGCACAGAGCTACTCGACCATAGTCGTACAGCTAACCACTCGCCGGATCGGCAAGTCTGCACGGCCTCCCTTCGCAACGCGGAGGACGACGAGCTGGCAGTATGACAACGAGCAACTTGCGGACGTCTTTAGCCAACGAGCCCACAGCTGATGCTCCCCAGGATGAAGACGAGGAGCACCTAAGGATCTGGCAGGTGAAGAACGCCAAGCGCGCCCAATGCATGCGCAATGCGCAGAATCACGCCCGAGAACCAAGGGATCTAAACTGTTGACGCCAGATTTTGACACGTGCTGAATCGGCGTTAGGAGAGGAAGAGATTGGCCGATGCGGCATATTTAAAGGCTACAGTTGGCACATGTCTTTAACCGAATCTCTATGGGCTTACAGGATGGCTTGCCTCGGGGCCACTAAGATATCTCCTTATCAGTTGGGATATGGTCACGAGGCAGTATTGCCTTGGGAATTAAGGACGGGGTCAAGGCGTACATCGCTTCAAGATCAGTTGACGACCGATGACTATTCCCTCCTCATGAAGGGAGAACTCGACGATTTGGGGGGTCAGCGATTAAGGGCCCTGATCAGCATTGAAGAAAACAAGAAAAGGGTGGCCAGGTGGTACGACAAGAAGGTCAAAGTTAAACAATTCTCCCAAGGAGATTTGGTATGGAAGTTGGTGCTGCCGATAGGGTCTAAGGATCCCAAATTCGGTAAATGGTCGCCCACTTGGGAAGGGCCGTATAAAATCGGCCGATGTGCTCTGGGAAATGCATATATACTAAAAACTATCAAAGGGGAAGAATTCACAAGAGCCTTAAACAAGAGATATTTGAAGAGGTACTATCCAAGTATATGGGTGGGTGCATAACTTACGATAGGGTACATCACGACAACTTGGCCAATTCCTATTGGCTCCTATCTATATAGCCGATGTAAAGATGACATCGCCTTAAGGATGAAATATTCGATTTAGTCTGACCGATTCATTATTCGGTAAGAACAGTAGAAGGTCTGGGAGGACGGAGATCAAATTTTTAGAGGGAAAGAAGACGGGCAATACGGACGCCTTTGGAAACGATACGGGATCTCATACTTATAGAAGGAAGAGGGTGAAGGAATGGTAGGATGCGTCCTATCGGAATAAAAGGGTAAACAAATGATAAGCTGCCAAATAGGACGGTCCAAGTTTGAATCTGCACGTCAACGGCAAGAGGACATTAAATGTTTACAGAACTTTTACAGTTCACCCGAGGAGGGCATCAATAGCTGCAATCGCTCGTTGCCTAACTTGATCGGCCGAGTCTACGATTCTCTTGTCGTCATCGACCGATTCAGGGACTTCTGGCATTTGACGATGGATTTCTATTGCTTCGTGGGCCAGGTTCTGCCTCTCCTGCTTCAGCTCGGCGATGACGGATCGGAGGTCTTGGAGTCTTTTCTCTTTAGCAGCTATGGCCTGGGTCACCTGATCCATCTCCTTGGCTAGCTCTGCCCTTCGCCATTTAAGGCGGTCTATGGCACCGATGATATCTGGACGAGAGCTTTCAAGGAAGCTGATTCGTCGATGCACCTCTTGGGCTCGATGTTTGTAGGAGTCTTCCTCCTTGCGGGCTTTCCCTAGTTTGGCGTGATCGGCCATACGGCGCAAGGCCCTGAACACTGGAATCTGCATTGACTATATGTATGCAGCAGGTACCAGAGCCTCTTTCACTTCCTCTGGAACTCGGCCTCTGATTTCACTAAGAAGTTGCCGAATCGGCGAGGCGTCTTCCACTAGTCGGCCGATGTCGTCTTGGAGTAGGGTCCGTATGCTCTCAAGCTTGGCACGGACGTCATCAGGGATCGAGCTCAGTGTGACTTGGCGCGAGGCAACCTCTTCATCGTCAGAAAGGGCAACCGCGAAAGAAAAGAGACTATTGTTGGGAGTGTCCTGCTCCTGCGACAGAATAAAAGAAATAAAAATACGGATTAGCAGATGGTAAGGGGAAATCGGCTGATTTGGGTGACAAGTTCCTTACCTCTTTGAAACGGATTTCTTTTGCTTGCGCCAGCGGAAGTGCCACCCTCATCTCGGGAACTGGCGCAATTGGCTCGTCAGAAGAAGAAGATTCGACGACTATCAGTGCCCTGCTCGGGCCAGCCTCCTGGAAAGGTATGGGAAGCGGATTTTATAAGTATAATGCAAATGATTAAGTCCGATGATATATGATGCCTGCCGTACCTCTGTGAGTCTTCCGGCCGATGTTTGTTGGAAAGGTACAATCGATGCACCCAGAGTAGCCTGCATCAAAAATCGGTTAGTTTTTGGTTGAGTATCAAGAAATTGAGTTAAGAGACTCTCTACCTCGGTGAGGGGAATTGCTGGCGTTCCGGTTTTCGCCTGGGATGTAGCCGATTGCTGCGGAGACTGCACTGGGGCGATTTGCGCAGCCTGGCAGAAAGAAGAAGTTAATATCGATAGAATACTTAGAAGTATGTGAGGTGTGCGAAATTACCTGAACAGCTTCTACTAGCAATGATACAGCAGCCGCTCCAACTTCTGTAGCAGCCTGGAGATCGACTTCCTCAATAATCGGCAAAGTTGGTGCAGCTAAAGGTTCAGCCGATGCCGCCGCTGATTGATTAGCCGGTTCTATACGGGCACGCACTCGGCGGCTCGTCTTCTTTAAAGAAGGTCTCTTCGGTGTTTGCTTCAATCGACTGGTGGTGATGTCTTTGATGGTTGGGGCATGGTAGCCGATGAGTGGGAATGGTGTGTATGGGCGGCTATTCTCTATCGGCCTACCACTTCGGCTCCGCGTCTGAGGAAGTTGACTTTTGGACTGAAAAGGGAAATAAGAGTTAGCGGCAAATTTGTAGCATAAAAAGGAATAACATCGAAACCAGCTAGGAGAAGGGCAGTACCGCTGCATTTTAGTCGATGTTGTCAGGATCCAGATTATTGCAATATGTTGAAGGAGATGCACAGAAGAGATGCTGCTTCCATTCTGCCCACCATAACTTGAATTGTTGGACAGCAAAAGAAGCCACTATCCAATTGCTTAGGTCAATGGTACTGGAGTCCACCACTAAATTACACAGCCGACTGTAGTCAAAGCCTTTAGTGAGCTCATCTCGAAATTTTGCGCGACTGGCAAAATAAATTTGAATCGGCAGGTGACCAAGGCCGAACTGCCGTGCTGCAACTGATGGGTGGTAAAACTCATAAGTTGGGGAATCTTTCCCAGAGAAGAAGTTTGCCGGTAAAATCCCTGGATTGATCAAGACGTCCATGAGATCATTATCAAAGGAGTTGGACGACGAGTCATAGCAGTAGGGAAGCTCAAAAAGTGGCTCTGTCCTCTGGTACGGGTACCAACTGGTGGTTTCTTCACTAAAGCCGTTGTAAAAACATCTGAAATACTCGGCTGTTTGGGTGGCAGTGAACTGGCAACCAGGAAAAACTGATGCCGCTTCGCGAAAGAAGTACACCGTCGTCGTATGGTGGGGTTCTCCTCTGACTCAATGTTGGGGAATGTCTTGGTCCCTATCTGCTGCTGGGAGACTTTGCTCATGTACAAGTTAAGCCAGAGGGTGATGAACCACCAGGGGCCACCAAGGTTACCAATCGGCTCTCCCTTTGATAGTTTGACGCTGATCTGGTGCATCATGTGGTAGGCCGATCCTAGCAGATGTTTCCCGAGGGGGATGGTGGATCCACTTGACAGGGCTTCGGCCAGAGCTTGTGTATTGTAAGAAGGACCAACCGCTCTGCCGCAGAAGAGGTGCTTCTCTAGCCACATCATCAAGAACATTGTATGTTCTCTCTCCAAAATCGTCCCGGTCTTCATGTTTCTGTTGATATACCCTTTCCACCCGCCGATTCCTTTCGTCTCTAGCCGATGGGTTGGTTTGATCAGATAATCAAAGGGTGTATCGAGGGAGGAAATATCAAGGCCGGTCAGCATCAGTACATCAGCCAGAGTTGGGGTCATGGGTCCGTGCCCAAAGAGAAACGCGTTAAGCGCGTCAGACTAGAAATAGGAGGCTGCTATTACCAGGGGTTCATTCTTCTCCATCTGGGACAAAGAGAGATTGATGCACTGGCCGATTTTTAATTCATCCCATTGAACTCTCTTAGAGTTTGCTAATCTTTGGTACCACTCTTTCCAGCCGGGGGTTTCATTCGGCCAAGATCTGAAAGCGCCTGACCACTGACCCAAATCCATAGGTGATTGCTTGAAAGGGATTCTATGGGTTTCTAAGTTAATCAGATTGGTCGGGTCTCGATTCCCCATAGGACCTAAGCAGATGAGACCAGGAGCTTCGGGAAGGGGAATAGTGATTTGGTGTCTAAACGCCTAAAAAAGGTAAAAAAGGGAGGAACTAAGAATAGATCTAAAAGGTGCCTGGGCGGTAAAAAGTAAAAGGGGAAAGTTTTGGATGTTTACCTCCGGGATGAAGCTCATCGTCGCCGCTGGAGTCGCTGATGGAACCGCCGTCGCCGATGGAGTTGCTTGCAGAGCCTTCATGTTTGGTAGAGTTGTCGATGGTGCCGCCATTGAAGGAATGAAGTGGATTGTAGACGAAAGGAGGATCGCCGGAGAATGCGGTTGGAAACCAAGAGGGCGCTGGGAGAAGATAGAAAGTGATTCGCTGGAGGGGAAATTACTAAGCTCGTGGAGAAGAAGCGGCGGAGAACGCCAGTACTTAAAGACAGTCTCAGAGAGAAAGGGTAAAGGCGGGATATTTGCCGCGCCGTCTACACGAAGTCCAGGGGAATAGTTGTCTCAGGCGCCCAGTTCGAAAAGATTGCAATCATCATGTAGAAGACCGCGAAACGGAAGGAGATTTTTGCCTCGTTTGTTTTTGAGGAGAGATTAAAAAAGAATTTTGAAGTAAAAGTCATGTTTTACTCTGAAACTGGGGGGGCATGTGTTGACGCCAAATTTTGACACGTGTTGAATCGGCGTCAGGAGAGGAAGAGATTGGCCGATGCGGCAGATTTAAAGGCTACAGTTGGGAATCGGCCGATTGACGCTACAGTTAGGAATCGGCCGACTGGCGCTGTAGTGTTTCGTGCGATTGGCGAATGGAGTTGGTAGGGGTCGGCCGATTGAAAGGCTAGGGCGTTTGGGCCAATATGGGCTTGCACCAACAGATAAGGGATGAAGCCAATGGAATCCCAACAGAGGATCCCAGTCAAAGATGACCTGACGTTAGTCAAAGAACGACGCCGACTCGGTCAAGGAGCAATGGAAGGAGTCCAGATTGGACTAAGAGATGGCAGCAGAAGATTCTGCGGGACCCCGTTTCCTTTAGGAAAGTTTTATAGATATAGTAGTTTTTATTTAAATCAAGTTTGTAGCGGATCGTAATAGATCAGGAGTCTTAGTCCTAGGGTATAAATAGAAGCAGTCAGGGTTTTGTAGAGGATACACATCAATCAATACAAACAATCTACTTTTTCATCGTACTTTACTTTCAAGTCGGCGACTTCGCCAATACTTCTTTTTCTTTCACGAGTTCGTACGGATTGGCAGGGCTGCATCGACACGATCTCCGGCCAATTGGTAGGTTCCGTTTATCGAATAACATCTAAGCTTTAACTTCAGGCGCATCGCCGTGGTTTCGTTTAGATTTATTCACCAGTTACCGATATTTACTAGAATTATAGGTTTTACCTATTGTTCTAGTTTTATCACCAGTTATCCAGCTTGAAATCGAACTGTCGGCTTTATCATTATTTTTCCTTGTTTACCATCATATAGCCGATTAGATCTATTTTGAGTGTTGCACCTGCAGCGATTGTTTGAGTTACTCCAGTAGTTTCTCTGCAATCGCCACGTGATTATCGGCTAATCTATAGCCGGTCATCTTCATAGCAAATCGGCCGATTCGCTGATACGCTTTTCGGGACAGATCGGAACTTCAGCCGATCGAAACCCCGGAATTTAACACGTTTCTTTCCTTGCCAATCAACAGGTCAGATTGACTGGCACGCCGCGCGAACCGCACCAGGGCAATCACCCGAACAGGAGTTAAGCAGATTCTCCCGGGTCGTGTGTCCGACGCTGAAGGTCATCGGCTGATTCCCGGCTGATTTTTATCGCCAACATAAACAATGTGTTGACGCCGGATTTTGACACGTCTTGAATC
Organism: Panicum miliaceum; assembly: GCA_032594955.1. Classification (NCBI taxonomy): domain Eukaryota; kingdom Viridiplantae; phylum Streptophyta; class Magnoliopsida; order Poales; family Poaceae; genus Panicum; species Panicum miliaceum. The sequence goes on from CM064073.1 coordinate 21,664,149, forward strand.
GGCGTCAGGAGAAGAAGATTGGCCGATGCGGCAGATCTGGGAGCTACAGTAAGGAATCGGCCGATCGGGGTATCAGTTGAAAATCGGCCGATTGGTGGCGCAGCCCGCACCGACAGGATAGGATTATTCCAGAAGATCCTGGTCAAAAGCTGGTCAACGAGGTATGCTAAGACGGCCGAAAAGCAATTGAAGAGGTTCTGACTGGATTAGGAAGCGGCGGCGGAAGATTCTGCGGGAGTCCGTTTCCTTTTTTAAGTTATTATAGATATAGTAGTTTTCCTATTTTAAATAAGGTTGTAACAAGTCGTAATCGACCAGGAGTCCTAGTTTCAGGGTATAAATAGGAGTCGCTAGGGTTTTGCAAAAGAGAATCAAATCAATCAACAAAACACTTCTACTTTTTACCAGTACTTTACTTTTCAAGTCGGCGACTTTGCCAATATTTTCTTCTTCTACGAGTTCGTACGGATTGGCAGGGCTGCATCAACCTGATCTCCGGCCAATTGGTAGGTTCCGCTTATCGAGTAATATCCGAGCTTTAACTACGGGCGCATCGCTGTGGTTTCGTTTGGATTTATTCACAAGTAATCGATATTTACTGGAATTGCAGTTTTACCTGTTATTCTAGTATTATCACCAGTTATCCAACTTGAGATCAGGGTAATCGGCTTCGTCATTATTCTCCCTCGATTCATCGCCATATAGCTGATTAGATCTGTTTCAAGTGTTGCTTCTATAGTAATTGTTTAGATTGCTCTAGCAGTCCTCTTTACAATTACTATACGATCATCGGCTGACCCATAGCCGATCATTTCTACAGCAAATCGGCCGATTTATCGCCGACGCGCTCCTCAGGACAGATCAGAAATCCAGCCGATCGACGTGCCTGGAGTTTAATACTCTATTTCCTTGTCAATCAACAGGTCAGATTGACTGGCACGCCGCGCGAACCGCACCAGGGCGAAAACCCGAACAGGAGCTAAGCAGATTCTCCCGGGTCGTGTGTTCGACGCTGAAGACCCATCGGCCGATTCCTACCCGGCCGATTTTAGCGCCAACACACTTTTGGCACGCCCTGTGGGACGATCCAAGACCTGATATGTCGAACAACGCAAAAATCTCTGACAGCAACATCATTGGGGTCACAGAAGCTGATCTCAAGGACGACCAGAGGGAGGAATTGGCCAAATATCTGGAAGATTACAAGAAGATATACCTCCAGTCGTTCAGCCGTACTAGAAGCGGGGAAGCAGTTAGGAAGGCTCCTATTCCAGCACCTCGCCACATCACCATTGCTGAAGACTCGGGCAAGATGTCAGAGATGATTCAACAGTCCGTGTATCAAGCATTCATTGACCAATCTTCGGTGATGAGCAACACGGTGTACAACGCCGTCGTCAACTCTCTGGCCAGCGGAGCCGTCCAAAGTTATCAGGGACCGGCATACGCCCCTCCAACTACTCTGCCAGCCAGAAGCTTACCGTACACATCCCAATCGGCTTCTCAGCCGATATTGACGCAGCGCGAGGGATACAGCTCTCCACCACTTCCGGTGTCTCCAAGATACAGCGGTGCACCTTATCTCCCATCGCGAGCGCCGCTTCAACCCGTTCAGATGGCTTCTGTGCAAACACTACCTACAAGCTCAGTGCCTTGGGGGGCACCAGCCACGGCGCATTTCCCCGAGCCAGCAAACGGGCAAGGCACTTATCCGTTCCAGGTGCCGTACCAATCGGCCGCCCGGCCGACGGTCTCCCAGTACCAGCCGATTTTACCAGAAAGCGGCAGGGGGGCAAGCACTGTGGAAGCATTCAGAGGCACGGCGCCAGCAACGACGTACGAAGGGGGCGCGGACGCGTTTCACCAGCAGTTATCGGCCGCTCAGCAAACTTCGCCGATTCATCACCTGGCCGAACCAGCCCTTCAACACGTGCCCGCGCCGCGAACAACTGTTCATCAGCAGCAGGTGGACTGGACGGCAAAAATAGCAGAAGTAATCCAAGATCAGTTTGGACTGAAGCCGAAAGTTCAAACTTATACTTACAAGACACCGTATCCATCGGCCTATGACTCCTTGCCATTCCCGCACCGCTACAAGGTTCCTGATTTCACCAAGTTCTCAGGGATGGATGACACATCCACTATGGAGCACATCAACAGATTCATCATCCAGTGCGGAGAAGCTGCCACGCAAGACGCTCTGAGGGTGCGGTTATTTTCATCATCTCTATCCGGATCGGCCTTCCAGTGGTTCACCACTTTACCGCCAAATTCTATCGTCACGTGGGCCGATCTGGAGAAACAATTCCACAAGTACTTCTATGCAGGAGTACACGAGATGAAGATTTCGGATCTAACCAGCCTCAGGCAGAGGAGCGATGAGCCGGTGACAGGGTATGTACAGAGGTTCAGAGAAATCAAAAACAAGTGCTACAGCCTGGCTCTGACCGATGCACAGTTGGCCGATATCGCTTTCCAGGGCCTCTTACCGCAAATCAGAGAGAGATATGCCGCCCAAGAGTTTGAGAGCCTGAGTCAAATCGTCCACCGATTGTCAGGGCAGGAGGTCCGACCGTTTGAACAGCGGAGGAGCTTCCAGAAGAAAGTGGCGTACTTGGAGGGATCTAAATCTGATGCGGAGGAGGAAATCGGCCTGGCGGAATGGGTAAAAGGGAAAAAACCAATATCCTGCCCCTTTGGCAAGAAGGAGCCAGAGACATTCGGCTTTGACACGTCCAAGGCCGATAAAATTTTTGATCTATTGCTTCAGGAGGGACAGATTAAGCTGTCGCAACATCACACCATCCCTACGGCCGATCAGCTGAAGAAGATGAAGTACTGCAAGTGGCACAACGCTACCTCTCATGACACCAATGAATGTAAAGTCTTCCGTCAGCAGATACAATCGGCCATTGAACAGGGGCGGCTCAGATTTGAGACTCCAACCAAATCGGCAATGCCGATGAAGATAGACCAGCACCCCTTCCCAGCCAACACGGTCAACGCTGGAGAAGAATCAAGTCAAACCAGGGTGCTGACGTCAGAATCGGCGAGAAAAGACGGCGTTGTCGATCCCCGGAGACAGATCACGACGAAAGAAATCAGAAGGAACAGGCGAGGGCCAGAACGACCACACAGGCCTGTTACCTCCCGATTTCTACTAAGTAAATACAGGCGGCAGCAAGAACAAGCACAACACCAGGAAGAGACGATACGCCGGCGTGAAGATCACTGGCAGTGTCCCTTCTTCATCCACTGCTGGGAGAACGATATCAGATTGCCATCTGCCGATAACTGTCCGGAGTGCAACGGATCAAACCGCAACGATCGACCGAAGCCGCACTCTAGGGACAGAGGATTAGAGCCGATCAACAGAAATCGGCGCGAAGAACGGCGCGTTTCGGTGCATGATCGGCTGGGGGGCAGAGTTGACCAGTACGGTAGGTCAAAAAGCAAGATCGGCCAGCAAGATGGACTGGGGGGCAGGATCAGCGCGCACGATCGGCTGGAAGAGATGGCCGATGATACGGTGTCAGACGAAGATCCCCTAGGAAGGGAACCAGATTGGGAACACGCTAAACCATCGGCCAAACTAGTGAATCCCAAGTGGTGTCCTGACGGCCTATCCAGATCCCAAAAGCGGAGGATCCAACGCCTACGCCAGTGGGAGCATCAAGAAGAAGAACGGAGACAGGTGCCAGAGAGAAGGAATGTTAAATCTCGGGTTTGGCGCCCAAAGAAAAATGGTCAAAGAACGGATAACCAAGAATCGGCAGCCGAGATCGATATGGTTTTTATACTGCCGATGGAGTTCATGGCGCCAAGCGATCGGGACAAAGTGACAAATACAGAGGAAGAGCAAATGGCACAACTGGTATTAGAGCCGATGACGGCTATGTTTGAGAAACCAGAAGAGGAAAAACGACAGCATCTTAAGGCGCTGTTTCTCAAAGGGTATGTCAACGGAAGACCCGTCACCAAATTACTGGTAGATGGAGGCGCGGCAGTCAACATCATGCCGTATGCCATGTTCCGCAAGCTGGGCAAGGGCGACGACGACCTCACCAAGACGGACATGATGCTGAAAGATTTCGAAGGCAACGTATCACCCGCCCGCGGAGCATTCTGCGTCGACCTCACCATCGGCAGTAAGACCCTCCCCACTACTTTCTTCGTCATTAATGGCAAAGGGTCCTATAATATGCTGCTTGGTCGCGACTGGATACATGCAAACTGTTGTGTCCCATCTACTATGCATCAATGCCTTGTGCAATGGGTCGGCGACAGTACAGAGATAGTCGCAGCCAATTCTGTCTACAGCGTTGCAGCGGCCGACACACAACAGTGGAGTTGCGAGCACGTCAAATGTATATCTGGCAGGACTTGGGACACTGACTTCCTCAAAGTGTCCAATTTCGGTCTACAGCCGATCCAAGCAGTCGGCTCTGAGGATTCAGCTCGTTCGAAAGGATGAGAAGCTGAGGCATGGGTTCACGTCGGCCAATTCATTAGAGATGGGAAATTCGAGAAATAGTATCAGATCAAGGCCGACGCACGTTGGTACCGATTGGGATTCTGAGCACAAAAGGAGATATTGGGATTCATTATTAAATGGAAATTACGGATTACATGAAGCAGTTCAAAACCAGATCGGCGCGGTGGCATCAAGGAACAATAATGTTTAACATATTGATTACAGCCCAAGGAAAGTATCTATGGCTACAATCGCTCGTCGTCTAATTTGATCGGCTGATTCTACTATCCTCTGATCACTTTCAGCCAATCCTGACACCTCTGACACGCGGCGACGGAGTCTTATTGCTTCACGGGCCAGATGTTGTCTTTTTTGCTTCAGCTCGCTGATCATGGTTGGGAGTTCTTGGAGCTTTTTCTCTTCAGCGGCTATCTCTTTGGTTATCTGTTCCATCTCCTTGGCTAGTTCTGCTCTCCTCCGTTTCAGCCGATCTATTGTGCCAACGATGTCCGGACGGCAGTTCTCGAGGAAGTTGATTTTGTGATGTACTTCCTGGGCCTGGTGCTTGTACGAGTCAACCTCCTCCTGAGTTTTGGCCATCTGAGCGTGATCGGCCATACGTCGCAGCGCCCGCGAGACCGGAATCCGCATACCCTCTATATAGGCAGCATACCCCAAGTCTTCCGACACTTCTTCTGGGATGTGATCTACAACCTCATTGAAAAGTTGTCGGATCGGCGATGCATCTTTCACCAGTCGGCCGATGTCACCTTGGAGGAGAGTACGGATGCGCTCGAGCTTAGAGTGGACATCGTCGGAGGCAGAACTCGGTGGAACCACATGTGAGGCAGTTTCCTCTTCATCGGCCAAGGAGACAGCGAAAGAAAAGATACTATTGTTGGGAGAATCTTGCTCCTGTAAGGGAACGAAGCAAAGGGTAAGCAAGTAGTGAAAGGAAATCGGCCGATTCTGATGGTAAGATTGTTACCTCTTTGAAACGAATCTCTCTTGCCTGCGCCGGTGGAAGTATTTCCCTTGTTTCAGGGATTGGTGCACTGGGTTCACCAGAAGAAGAAGATTCGATCATTATTGGTGCTCCGCTTGGGCCAGCTTCCTGAGAAAGATATAAATGCTCGTGAGGATACTATGGGAAAATGAGATAAGATGGTAGTGGGAATTTGACATGCCTCTGCGGGTTCTCCGGCCGATTCCAGCTGTGGAGTTACAATCGGCGTACCCAAATCAACCTGCATCAGAATTGGTTAAGTTTCCTGAATATTAAGGATGCAGGGTAAGAGATCATTTACCTCGGCAACAGGAGCTGCTATAGTTTCAGTCCCTACTTGAGACGTGGCCGACAGCCGTGGAGATTGTGGTGGGACAACTCGTGCAGCCTGGTAAAGGGTTGAAATTGATGTCAGCAGAAGGTTTTTGGGGAATACATGAGATAAATAAAGTTACCTGGACAGCTTCTACTAAGAGTGATGCTGCAGCAGCCCCGGCTTCGGCGGCGACTTGGGGATCGGCCGTCTCGACGACTGATGGAGGTGAAGGATCTGGGGTCTCGGCGCGCATCACTCCCATCTGATCAGCCGATCCAACACGGGGGGTCTCGGCCGATGCTGCTGCCATCTGCCTAGCCGATCCGATACGAGAGACTTCAGCCGATGCTATTGTTGTCTGACCGGCCGACTCAATGCGAGCCCGCATCCGACGGCTGGATATCTTTGGTGTTGGTCTCTTGGGCGCTCGTCTTGATCGGCCGGTGGAGATATCTCTGATAGATGGAGCATGGAAGCCGATGAGTGGCTGCACTGTGTATTGATGATGGCTATCAATCGGCCGGCCGCTTCGGCTCCGTGTTGGGGGAGCATGGCTTTCAGACTGAAGAGGTAAACATAAGTTAACAGCAAGATGATAGTGCAACATTGAAATCGGCTGAAAAGAAAAGGACATACCGCGGCATTTGGGTCGATGTTCTCTGGGTCCAGAATGTTGCAGTAAATTGATGGGGATTTACAGAAAAGATGCTGCTTCCATTCTGCCCACCATAATTTGTACTGTTGGGTGGCGAAAGAGGCAACTGACCAGCCGTTCAAGTCAATGGTGCTGGAGTCAGGTACTAAATCGCACAATCGGCTGTAGTCGAGACTAGAGGTTAATCCGTCTCTGAATTTTGCTTGGCCGGCGAAATAGACTCGAATCGGCAATTGGCCAAAACCTAGTTGCCTTGCTGCAGCTGACGGGCAGTAGAACTCATAAGTGGGTGAGTCCTTCCCCGAGAAGAAGTTAGCCGGCAAAATTCCCGGCTTAATCAAGACATCGATCAACTCTCTGTCAAATGTGTGGGTGGAGAAGTTGAAGCATATAGGCAATTCAAAAATCGGCTCCGCGGTTTGATATGGATACCAGGTGATCATCTCCTCGCTAAGTCCATTATAGAAGCATCTGAAATATTCGGCTACCCGGGTAGCGGTGAACTGGAAGCCAGGAAAGGCCGATGCCGCCTCTCCGACAGATCTGCAGCGGCGACGGACCGATGGATTCTCCTCTGACTCAATGTTGGGAAAAGTCTTTGTCTCTATCCTCTGCTGAGAGACCTTGCTCATGTGTAGATTGAGCCAGAGGGTGATGAACCACCAGGGACCGCCTGGATTCCCTATCGGCTCTCCTTTCGACAGCTTGGCGCCGATTTGATGCATCATATGGTATGCCGATCCCAGCAAATGTTTACCCAGGGGGACGGCCGATCCTTGTGCAAGGGACTCTACCAGAGCTTGAGTGTTGGAAGAGGGACCGACCGCTCTGCCACAGAAGAGGTGTTTCTCCAGCCACATCATCAAGAAGGCGGTGTGCTCTCTCTGTGAGACTGTTCCTGTCTTCATGTTCTTACTGATGTATCCTTTCCACCCGCCGATTCCTTTGGTGTCTAGCCGATGAGATGGCTTGAACAGGTAATTAAAGGGGGTATCGGCGGAGGAAACATCTAGGCCGGTCAGCAGCAAGACATCGGCCAAGGTCGGGGTCATGGGTCCGTGTCCAAAAAGAAATGCGTTAAGTGCATCGGACCAGAAGTAAGAGGCTGCCATAACCAAAGGTTCGTTCTTCTCCATCTGAGACAGGGACAAATCTATGCACTGGCCGATTTTAAGTTCTTCCCATTGGACTTTCCAAGACCCGGCTACCCTCTGGTACCACTCTCTCCACCCGGGTGTTTCGTTCGGCCAGGATCTGAATGCGCCTATCCAGTGATCTAAATCCATGGGTGACTGCTTAAAGGGGATTCTGTGAGTTTCTAAACTGATTAGATCCGTTGGATCAGGACTCCCCATAGGGCCTAGACAGATGAGGTCAGGAGACTCTGAGAGAGGAATGGTGATCCTGTGCCTAAGGGCCTAAAAAGAAAGGAAAAAAGGGAAGAAACTAAGAAAGGGACCGGAAAATACTGAAGCAGCAAGGCGAAAAGGAAAGGATTTCTCGGACATTCACCTCTGGGATGGAGGCCATCGTCACCGATGACGCAGCTGGAGAAGCCGCCGATTGGGCCGCCGCCGCCAAAGGAGCAGCCGATGGAGCCTCTGTAGATGGGGTGGTCGCTGACGGAGACGCCATTGGGGTCGGAGCAAGCTGCGGACGAGGTCGCCGGAGAAGGGGAAGCGCTTGGAAATCAAAAGAACTTGGGGGAAGATGAACAGTAATGCGGCGGAAAGGATGCTAGATTCGTGGAGGAAAAGAGGTGGAGAAAACCAGTACTTAAGATAAGGGGGTAAGGGCAAAGATGGTATTCTTACCACACCATCTACACGAGTTCCAGGGGAGCGGTCATTTCGCGTGCTCGGATCGAGGAAATTGCAATCATTGTGCCGCGGAACGGAAGGAGATTTTTACTGCGCCCATTTCGGAAAAAAGGATTAAAGAGGGAGTTTCGAAGAAAAAGTTATATTTTACTCCGAAACTTGGGGGCATGTGTTGACGCCGGATTTTGACACGTCTTGAATCGGCGTTAGGAGAAGAAGATTGGCCGATGCGGCAGATCTGGGAACTACAGTAAGGAATCGGCCGATCGGGGTATCAGTTGAAAATCGGCCGATTGGTGGCGCAGCCCACACCGACAGGATAGGATTATTCCAGAAGATCCTGGTCAAAAGCTGGTCAACGAGGTATGCTAAGACGGCCGAAAAGCAATTGAAGAGGTTCTGACTGGATTAGGAAGCGGCGGCGGAAGATTCTGCGGGAGTCCGTTTCCTTTTTTAAGTTATTATAGATATAGTAGTTTTCCTATTTTAAATAAGGTTGTAACAAGTCGTAATCGACCAGGAGTCCTAGTTTCAGGGTATAAATAGGAGTCGCTAGGGTTTTGCAAAAGAGAATCAAATCAATCAACAAAACACTTCTACTTTTTACCAGTACTTTACTTTTCAAGTCGGCGACTTCGCCAATATTTTCTTCTTCTACGAGTTCGTACGGATTGGCAGGGCTGCATCAACCTGATCTCCGGCCAATTGGTAGGTTCCGCTTATCGAGTAATATCCGAGCTTTAACTACGGGCGCATCGCTGTGGTTTCGTTTGGATTTATTCACAAGTTATCGATATTTACTGGAATTGCAAGTTTTACCTGTTATTCTAGTATTATCACCAGTTATCCAGCTTGAGATCAGGGTAATCGGCTTCGTCATTATTCTCCCTCGATTCATCGCCATATAGCCGATTAGATCTGTTTCAAGTGTTGCTTCTATAGTAATTGTTTAGATTGCTCCAGCAGTCCTCTTTACAATTACTATACGATCATCGGCTGACCCATAGCCGATCATCTCTACAGCAAATCGGCCGATTTATCGCCGACGCGCTCCTCAGGACAGATCGGAAATCCAGCCGATCGACGTGCCTGGAGTTTAATACTCTATTTCCTTGTCAATCAACAGGTCAGATTGACTGGCACGCCGCGCGAACCGCACCAGGGCGAAAACCCGAACAGGAGCTAAGCAGATTCTCCCGGGTCGTGTGTTCGACGCTGAAGACCCATCGGCCGATTCCTACCCGGCCGATTTTAGCGCCAACACAATGCTTTCGCAGCAGTCATGGATCGGGAGTACCGTACGCCGATTGGCGCCATCGTAGAAGCAGCCGTCTTAGATCAACAACTCCCACCGAATCGTTAGATACAAAGGCTACAGTATCTGAGCCTGCGCGCGCTCGTGCAACTCGATGGGCAACTTCCAGTGTCTTCCACTTGGAATCAGCCCTTGAGGTCTAAGCGCCATGGTGATACCGCGCTGGCCAGTCGCACCCCCGGAGGAGGCCCCGGGAGCCGGAGGAACGACAACTGCTAGCGCAACGAGGGCCACTCGTCCGAACGTGGCAACAATGAACAAGAGGTACAACAACCCACTCGCAACTAGCGTGGTGCAAGGCATCAAGGCCAAGATCCACTCGAGGCCAACCTCCATGACGCTCCCACGATCGACCTCAGGCAGAAGATCAACGAAGGCCGCGATGCGCGGCGTGTTATTGAAGCAAGGCGAAGGGGTCGTACCGGCAGGTGCCACGACGACGACGAAAGCGACCGTTTCCCCACCTTCACCACCAGCATCACCGACAAGTCCTATCCAAAGGACTTCAAACAAGTCGGAATCCTGAAGTACGATGGTAAGCAAGACCTGCGCCAGTGGATTCGTTGCTACTCGGTCGCTATTGAAGTTTTAGGGGGATCCAACTCCACAAAAGCTCTCTACTTCCCGGTGGCTCTGGAGTCCGTACTCCTCACGTGGCTTGAAAGCCTCAAGCCAAACTCCATCGACTCATGGGAGGATGTCAAGCGGGCTTTCATCGACAACTTCCAAGGATCCATGATCAGTGCGGGCACTCACCATGATCTATCCCAGGTGAAGCAAGAGATGAACGAGAACCTGAGGTCCTACACCTGGTGTTTCTTCGAGAAGCGCGCCACCGCCAACATCACCGACGAAGACGTCATCCGCTGCTTCCAGAACGGGCTCTTCTCGAAGCATACGTACCACGACTTCAGGCGCAACCGCCCGACTACTGTTGTAGAGCTGCGCGACATGATGGCACGGTGGGCTGACCAAGAGGACGAGGAGAACGACCGCTTCCCCAAGCGCAACCACGACAAGCAAGGCAATGGCAACGGCACTTCGACAAAAGCCAGCGGAACCACTCGGGGAACACCCGAAAGTGCAAGCCAGACCATGAAGTCGTGGCTGTCGAGCGCAATCCACGTGGCAACAAGTCAGGGAAAAACCACTCGGAGTACGAGCAAGTCATGCATAAACAGTGCCCGATACACCCAAAGTCGCGGCACCGCTCTTTGAGTGTGTCACCATCCGCAAGTCACTCAATGCACCACCCCACCCTCAAGAAGGAAAGCGAAAGGACCAGGAGGATGACAAGGGAGGTGACAAGTTGGGGGCTCAAGACTTCCAGTACCCGAAGAATGTCAACAACGTCATCTTCGGCGGAGACGGAGGATTCCCCGCTAAGCGCGCGCAGAAGTTAACCCTGCGCAAAATACTCCTTGTGGAGCCGGCCACGAAAAGGCCTCTGAGATACAGCAAGGTTCCGATCTCCTTTTCCAGGGACGATCAATGGACCAGCTTCTCCGAGCCGGGAAAATTCCCGCTCGTCCTAGTCCCTGTCGTGGCCGGCTCACAGCTAACCCGAGTACTCATCGACGGCAGGAGCGGCCTTAACCTGCTTTTCGCGAGTACTCTGAAGAAGATGGGACTGGACATCTCCAAGATGCTCACCCCCAGCAAAGCTCCTTTCTACGGCATTGTCTCGGGTAACGCGGCTACACCACTCCGGTAAGTGGTCTTGCTAGTAACCTTTGGGATGAAAGACAACTACCACACCGAGTACATCAAGTTCGAGGTGGCGGATTTCAACTCGTCATACCATGCCATCCTTGGCAGACCGGCACTAGCTAAATTTATGGCCGTGCCCCACTACGTCTACCTGCTACTCAAAATGCCAGGCAAGACAGGCGTACTCACACTCCGTGGCGACCTGAAGAAGTCGTACGACTGCGATAAGGAAGCGATCGAGTATGCCACGACATCACGCATGCCAGAGCCATCTGTAAAAGTACTCGCGGCCGTGTAGAAGCTGACCAACTCAGAGATGGAGATCTCCAACCAGCGGCCTAGCCAGTCGAGGGTCAAACCCATCCCCAGCAACGTCGGCATCAAGGCCATACAGATGGAAGAAGGCGACCCATCCAGGACTGCTTTGATTGGGGACGGCTGAGGCGACCAATAGGAAAGCGCGCTCGTCAGCTTCCTTAGGGCCAACCGGGACATATTAGCGTGGAAACCAGCGGATATGCCAGGGGTGCCTAAGGAGTTGATTGAGCACTGCCTAAAAGTCGACCCTAAAGCCACTTCGAAGAAGCAACGACTACGATGCTTCGCCCCTGACAAGAGGGAGGCCATCAAGAAAGAGCTAGCAAAACTACTCGCGGTTGGTTTTATTAAAGAAGTGTACCACCCCGAGTGCTTAGCTAACCCTATACTAGTATTGAAAAAGAATAACAATGAATGGAGGATGTGTGTGGATTATACTGATCTCAATAAACACTGCCCAAAGGACCCCTTCGCGCTCCCACGCATCGACCAAGTCATCGACTCTACGGCTGGTTGTGTCTTGCTATCCTTCCTCGACTGCTACTCGGGCTACCATCAGATAGCTCTCAAGGAGGAAGATCAGATCAAAACGGCGTTCATCACCCCCTTTGGAGTATATGCATACACTACAATGACATTCGGGTTGAAGAGTGCAGGTGCCACCTATCAACGGGCCATCCAACTGTGCCTTGCGAACCAGCTACACCGCAACGTTGAAGCTTACGTGGATGACGTGGTCATCAAGACCAGATGCCACGATGAGTTCATCACTAATCTCGAGGAGACATTCAACAGCTTGCGGAAGTTTTGATGGAAGCTTAACCCGACGAAGTGCGTCTTTGTTGTGCCACGAGGAAAACTACTATGGTTCATTGTTAGTCACCGAGGAATTGAAGCAAACTCGGAGAAGATCAACACCATCACCGCCATGGACGCTCCAAGGATGATAAAGGACGTCCAGAAGCTCACAGGCTGCATGGCTGCTTTGAATTGATTCATCTCCTGACTTGGAGAAAGGGGACAACCTTTCTTCAAAATGCTCAAGATCCACGACAAGTTCCAGTGGACCAAGGACGCAAACCAGGCACTGCAAGATCTCAAGCACAATTTGCAGTCACCACCCATCCTAACGACTCCCCAACCAGGCGAGAATCTGCTACTCTACATCGTCGCGACTACTCACGTCGTCAGCACGACAATTGTGGTGGAACGCTAGGAGGAAGGCTACGCCTTCGGGGTGCAGCGACCAGTCTTCTTCATCAGCAAAGTCCTCTCTGACTCTAAGGTTCGTTACCCAACAATTCAGAAAATTATTTACGGTATACTCATCACTTCCAGGAAGCTTCGCCACTATTTCGACGCATACAATATCCTTGTGGTCTCCGACTTCCCATTGGCGGATATCCTCCACAATCGGGACGCTACCGGGCGCATCTCCAAGTGGGCCGTGGAGCTGGGAGCCCTCACACTCGACTTCAAGTCCCGGACAGCCATCAAGTCGCATGCACTAGTCGATTTCATGGTGGAGTGGCGAGAAAACCAAGTGGAAGCCCCAACCAACCAGCCAAAGCATTGGGTCATATACTTTGATGGCTCACTCAAGCTCGGTGGCGGTGGTGCGGGAGTACATTTCATCAGCCCGAGAGGAGAACAGCTCCAGTACGTGTTTAAAATACTATTTGAGGTCTCTAACAATGAGGCCGAGTACGAGGCATTATTGCACGGGCTACGCCTGGCAATCTCCCTAGGCATCAAGCGACTACTCGTCTACGGCGGCTCCTTACTGGTGGTCCAACAAGTCAACAAGGAGTGGGACATCAACAAGGATACCATGGACACCTACGTTACGGAAATACGCAAGCTTGAGAACAAGTTCTCGGGGTTGGAAATTCACCATGTGATCCACGATAACAATGTGGGCGCGGATGTGCTCTCCAAACTGGGTTCCGAACGAGCTAATGTCCCACCAGGAGTTTTCGTTCACGAGTTGCATCACCCTTCCATCAGGGCACCAGACTCAAGTTCCATCGCTTAGGGTCCCAAGGAACTCGACCTAGAGGTCTTGATTATCGAGGTCGACTGGAGGGTGGCCTTCATCGACTACATCCAGGAGCATAAACTACCCCCCGGCGTCGACCTAAAAAGCGCTGAAGCTACTCGCATCCTAAGGCGCAGCAAAGAGTATGTTCTAGTGGGGGGTAACCTGTACAAGCGTGGATCAGCTTCAGGCATACTCATGAAGTGTGTCAGCACGGAGGAGGGCAAAGAGATACTCCAAGAGATTCACAACGGCGTGTGCGGGAACCACGCGGCTTCTCGCACACTAGTTGGCAAGGCGTTTTGTTGTGGTTTCTACTGGCCGACTGCTTTGGCAAATGCCGAAGCACTCGTTCGCCAGTGCACCAATTGCCAATTCTTTGGCAAACAGCCTCATGTCCCGGCTCATAACCTCATCACCATACCACCTTCATGGTCATTTGCATGCTGGGGCCTGGACATGATAGGGGCCTTAACAACTGCGCCAGGAGGTTTCACACACGTGTTGGTGGCCATCGACAAGTTTACCAAGTGGATCGAGGACAAGCCAATCGCAACGCTCTCTGCGGACCGAGTGGTTACTTTCATCTGTGACATCTTACACTACTTTGGCTTCCCCAACACTATCATTACACATCTGGGATCCAATTTCTACTCGCATCAGTTCTAGGACTTTTGTGAATGCAGTTCCATTGAAGTCAAATATGTCTCAGTGGCACACCCGCGGGCCAACGGCTAGGTTGAGCGCGCCAACGGCTTGATTCTTGATGGATTGAAGAAATGACTCTATGATGAGAACAGCAAAAAGGGCGGCAAGTGGATCAATGAGATCTCATCAGTAGTCTGGGGGCTTCTCACACAACCCAGCAAAGCCACAAGACAGTCACTTTTCTTTCTCGTATACGGGTCTGAAGCTATATTACTAGCTGATGTGATGTGGAAGTCTCCCCGACTGGAGATGTTTGAAGAAGGCAAAGCTGACATTGCAAGACATCTTGAGCTTGACTCAGCTGAGAAAATCCGATGCAATGTATTGTTCCAGTCGGCCTTCTACTTACAAGGAGTTCGTCGTTACCACGACAGGAACATTCAACGACGCTCTTTCAATGTTGGAGATATGGTTCTTCGACGAATCCAAGATGATACCAGGTTACACAAGCTTAACTCACGATGGGAAGGACCTTTCATTGTGCACAAGGTTATAGGCCCTGGATCTTATCGCTTACAGTACCCTGATGGCCAAGAGGTACCAAATTCTTGGAATATTGCACATCTACTTTGGTTTCTAACTTGATCAACTAGGGACATCTTCTATTGGTGCCTAGAGATTGATACTTCTAGTACAACTCTGTTTTACCGGTTTACGAATGGTACTACATGCAAGCTTACTGAAGGGGCCTCGCTCCCATAGTTCTAGTAACTAATTACTAGTTCTCGACTTGTATCTTGGGTTACTGAAGGGGCCTTCTGCTCATACTTCCAGTACAACGCCGTTCTACTGGTTTACGACTGGTACTACGTGCAAGTGCTGAAGGGGCCTCGCTCCCTTATTTTCCAGTAACATATTACTTGTTTTCGACTTGTATACTATGTTATTGAAGGGGCCTCGCTCCCATGACAAGAAGTTTACTAGTTCACGGCTAGTTCTACTCATGTTCGACTACTTCGACTACTCATCTTGACTACAATCCTAGTCGGGATCGACTCCGACTAGATGGCTTCATCGACTATTCAAGACTCAGCGGCTACATGCCCAATGACTGGACTCGGGGGCTAGCACCACCGTTCTGCTACGACTACTTTATGCTTATCATTTGGCTCTTGGCTCGGGGGCTTGATGGGACAAGGCACTAAGCGTGCCTCAAGGGACAGCTCTCATGCTTACATGCTGGATGCTGTACAACTACTCGACAATAACCGATCCAAGATGCTTTTTAAGATTTATCTTGGGTAGATGTTTGTTAACCATTATTTCAGGGATTTTATTCTGAAATAAGGGGTTTGTTCAAATTATTACCCAGAGGACTTATTTAGTCATTGGCTTAGGGCACAAAATTTGATTTGAGAGGTAACTTTGGGTGTTTTTTGGCGATGTTATTTGTTTAACTATTTTATCAGGGAATTCATCCCGAAAAAAGAGGTTTTTTAAATTTACTACACCAATTTGCCCGTGTTCACCATCACATCTTTACCGTCATATATTGCATGCCACGATTCTTTGGATCCTTTATTCCAAAACTTGGGGATTTGGATTCAAGGCTCGGGGGCTGCGGGACTCGTGTCATCAGCGACTTATTTTTCAAATCTGCTGGAAGATGAGGACAGAAGACTCAAAACTAAATTGACCCTCAGCCTGATTCTACGAGTCAACCTAAGGCTCGGGGGCTACTCCATATGGAGTGCGAGTTTAATCGCACCCCATATAAAGAAGACTGAACGACTACTCGGGGCATGAGCTCCTCACAGCCTCAACGCAGCCAAGGAAGTACTCGAAGGACACCTTCAAGATCGAGTTAGGGAGAACTCGAAGACGCCTTCAGAAGTACTCAGACGCCTGCAGTACTCGGCTACGAAGAGCTCGGGGGCTTGTCAGACCCGGGTACACTGGACTGTACACGTGGCATACTTCTCCTAGGATAAGGGATGGGACATGGCCCACGCCCTACATCTATTGTAACTACTCGTAGTGCAGTAGGACTACTCGTGCAGTAGTGAAATTAGTCGTACACGGTAGGAAACTACCCGAGAAGTACTCGGGTAGGACTCCTGGGCTTGTACCCGACTAGTACTTCCATGTAAACCTGTCCCCCCGGACCCCCTCGGGGACAATCACCATCAAAGGCAATACAAACCACACAGGACGTAGGGTATTACGCTCTCGGCGGCCCGAACCTGTCTAAACCTTGTGTTCCTTTGCACCTTCTAGTTCCTGATCTCGGCGACACCCTACCTACAAACTCACCACCTCGGGGGTATCCCTCGGTGGGCGTGGCGGTAAAACACCGACACCCTCCGCTTGTAGCCATCCATGATATCTTTCATGTCTCTCAACTCAAGAAGTGTATTCGAGTTCCAACAAAAATTGTTGAACAAAAGGAAATATTGGTAGAATCGGACCTCTCTTATGTTGAATATCCTATCAAAGTTCTTGATCAAAAGGAAAGGGTCACTAGAAGAAAAGTGGTTAAAATCTATAAAATCCAATGGAGCCATCACACCGAAGAGGAAGCCACATGGGAAACTAAAACCTATCTAAATCAAAATTTCCGCGATTTTCTAAATTTGCCCGAAGGTACACGCACTTTCCACACTAGGCATACTTATCCGAATCTCGGGACGAGATTCTTTTTAAGGGGGGAAGGCTGTAACACCTTAGGTGTTTAGAACCCTATGCAGGAAAATCTAAACATAGCATCAAGCATAATAACCCAGAATCATTGAAAGAATGCATCTAATTATGTGTGTGCATATGCATGTATGTGCATGTGTATGTATGTGTTTATAACTTTTCATGCTCTACTTTTCGTGAAAAATGTAGAATAAAAACACACTCATATTTTAGTACCTTACAAAGTGTACTTCAAACATCATTTGCAAATTCAAAATTTAACACAAGAAATGACTAGTAATTCAAATTCTAGTAGTCTTGAATTTAAAAGAACTTTTAAACCGCGGCTCAAATGAACTTTTGGATAGAACAAAAGTTGTACATTCACAAATTCCCTACAACTTTCATTTTCAAAATTTTTTATGTTGTTGTTTGAAATTTTGAAAAAATTTAATTTGAATCCCAGCCCTTCTCTCTCACCCTCTCTCTTCTCTCCCCTCCCTTATTCTGTCCCGTCGAGGGGCAGCGGCCGCCGGCCACCTGGCCGATGATGCCTGCCCCGACAAGCCGCACCAAGGTGCGACCCCTAACGGGCCCCGACCGGCTAGATCCAGGGACCTATCTGCGAGAACTCGAGTACTTTTGTTTTCGAGAGGCTGTCACTTGTAAAATCAACCTAAAATCTTAGAAAAATTAGAAAAATGCAAACTAAAATTTGTTGTGACCCTATTGATGAATCCGACAACTTTTACACAGATGGATGACCAGTTACAAACTAAAACTTGATCTAAAATAAATCTTGTTTTATATAGCCCATAAATGTATCTCTTGATCTAGGATAGTACTGTGGATGATTTTTGGAATGTAATCTAATATCTACTTGTTAAGTCTTGTGTAAAAATCTCAAGAATGGAACAGGTCTCTACAAGTAGTTTTTGTTGGATCTTGTTTGATGTGCTATTTTGCTAGAGTTATTTGTTCATGCTATTCTACTAATATTTTAGGGTTGAAACTTTTACAGTAGAGTAACCTTGATGCATAAATTCTATGGACAAAGTTTGGAACATTTTACTTTTGTCTAACTTGCTCATCTGTTTTTAGTTAAGAAAAACTACATTAAATCAAAGTAACTAGTTCTGGTGCTTCGAAAAATAAGAAATTTTAACCTGAGACTACCTTTGAGTAGATTATCATGTTGGGAAAGTTTGAGATGCAGAAACTTTTTAGAACTACCTGTAGAAACAAATCTTGATTAATGTAGATGTATCTTGACTTATTTTCTATGCTTTGTATCTTGCACACTAAAACCTGAAAAATTTATAGTAGACTCACCATAAGTTTAAGAGTACTCAGTAAAATTTTGAGCACCAGTTTTTGCATGGTTTGTTCTGTATAAATGGATCTTGATCCTAGAAGTAGCTGTTCAATGTATTTTTCATGATTATTCTGCTGAATGAAAATTGCTGGAAATTTTACAGTGAGTTTGTACTTAAGTAATTTGCTTTGCATAAAAATATCAACACCAGAAACTGTCTCTACGAGTTGTTTTGTTTTAATCCATGCTTACTCTTGAAAGATAGCCATTTATGAAATGACAAAACCACTCACTTACTTAATGAAGTTAGTTAATCCAGATACTACTCGATAAGTGACTGCCCAAGGAAAAGAAAATGAAGTGCTTTACAACTTAACTTGAGTTTTGTTGAATTACAACTTTATAGAGAAATAAGTTATTTTTCTTGTACCATTAAAACCACTCATACATATGCATTCATATAGAATCGATGACTCTCGCCGATGGAACCTATGAGCTGGTGCCAGAGTTCGAGAGTGAGCAGCGCGAAGCTCAAGTTAATCTAACTGAAGTTGCTGAAGACCCAGACCAAAGTTCTGAAGAGCCCACGGATAGCTTTGCTCAGGAAGGCAAGCCCTGGAGCATAACCCCTATTTTTTTAAAAAGTTATGCAACTTTTATTTATATATGGTATTGTGCATTAAGTTTGTAGGATTGATTGAAACCCTAGTTGCATGATCCTAGTACCTATAATATGAATACTAGTTTGTGTCGGTCGCTAGATTGTCATGCTAATAGGACTCCGGTAAAAGTCGAGTGATTTCCTGTCACTCGCGAGATATAGGAGTTGCTTGTTTTACTTATGTTGGAATCATAAGGTCAATGGACGGGGCTATGTTACAATATTCCTGTTGATGATTGAGGCCCCGTCTGTTTAGCGAAAATGCTAAGGTCACTGTGTGTGGTAGTGGAGGTTATGTTTTTGAACGTACTAACTACATCCCGAGAATATGGTAATCGGTAAGCTTAAGTACTTGATTGAATCGGTGCGTGGACATACCTCCCACCGTCTTGACACCATTCCCATGGGCACATGGTGAGTGCAAGAGCAGCCATGGCCCAGCTTCATTCCATGGTTCGTGGACCTCTGTACTCGAGGACGGTGGCCTTGATCCATGAAACGGGAATAAAGGGGAAAAGTTGCACGTGTGACTCTACGAATAACCACGTGACGTGTGTTTAGGTTTCCCTTGCAAGGATAAGAAATTCGATTTGAATCATCCGTTTCTCGCGGCCATTGAGACTGCTTAACCCTTTTACCACATAGAGTAAGAAGAGGAACAATGATGATGATTAATATGGTTGGATGCTCAGTTAATTATTTTCCACCATGAGTGATTTGGATAGTTGCTTACCTAGAATGATTAATCAACTAGAACTTGATGCTAAAACCTAAAAAGCAAGGACTCAGTCTTAGATGCTTTTTGGCAAAAACAACCCTCAGCCCAAAGCCTTGCATGTCTAGGAGTCGGCTAAGTATATACCACTAGTCGGGTAAGCCTTGCTGAGTATTAGTATACTAAGCCTTGCTTATGGCTTTGCTTTCAGGTGAGACCTTTGAGGATATGGTTGCTAGTTTGACGTGGCCGTGTACTCTTCCTTCTGGTTGGGCAGTGGGATGGGATGCATCCCCGGCCAACGATAATAATGTTGAATGATGTCATGTACGGGCTTCATCAAGATATCTTGTATCTTCGTTAGAAATATCGTTTATTTTTCGCTGCACTATTAAACTCTGAAAGTACTTGCCTATGAATATTTTTGAACTTGATTTGAAATAATAATTCCTGTTGAACTCTGTAATGTAAATTTGTAGATTGTTGTAATCTTTGAGCTCACCTTCGTGTGGGTTGTATGTATGCATTGTTTCGATCAAAATTCCAGTGGTTGCATTGGGATGTTACCCGACAGACTATCGTTTTACTCTGTTTTAAGTGCGCGTTAGCCCGGATTGCCTCTATGGTGAAGGTTAGCGCATTTAAGCCGGATTAATTTGGGTGGTTCTGCCAAACGGTAGGCTCATCAATGCGAAGCGCGCTAAACGCAGGCACCACGTGGTCGAGACGAACCAGCAGGGGAGTTGCAACCTCTACGACTCCTCCACGGGCAACCTTCGCGCCATCATCAACATTGGCCGGGATGCTCGCAATGTCATCATTGCCAGGCAGCAGGACTGCGAAGAAGTGGAAGCCTACAGCCCCACCCACTATCATATTTTTCTCGACTACCTGGAGACAACTCGAAAGCGCAAGCAAGAAGCTGGGGAACAATCCACCCACAGAAAGAAGAATCTCAGTTCGAAGGAACGATTCAAGGAAGCCCTTTACGGACGATGTCTGTGGCACCCGAAGAGCAAGCATTCCGCATTTGAATCTCGAACTCTATGAAGGGCCCTGGGAGCTCCACCACAGAACAAAGACTACGAAGAGAGGCGACGGGACTACCCGAATAATGATTTATTCATAAATTAAGTACCCGATTAAAGGAGGTTTTTTGAGGGTCTTTTAGGTGTTTCGTTTTTTTAAACCATTGTTTTGGGACTATATCTCGAAACAAGGGGTTCGTACACCTAATAGCACCCCTTTTTACCGCTTAGTCTGGGTCGCCATTTTTGTTTATTATTCGGGTTCATCATGACTTCCTCGCTATACTACTCTGAGACGTTCCCAATAAACGTCCAGCCTAATTAGTGCAATCTTTTTCCAGCCGATCTCTTGTCACCTATTCCTCATGTCACGAGCCTTTTTTACCAACGCTCGGGGGCTAAGGATAGAGCTAGTGGGGATGGGCTCGGGAAAGAAGATAATGATTCAATTTCTTTAAGGCTAAACTATGGGAACCCTGTCACACCCAAGCCATGAGATTACCAAAAGTGGTCGCCTTATTTGGCAATGATTAGTGGAACCCATTGATTAGCCAAATAAAGCACCTATGTGACTATCTATCAAATACTTCCAGTAACGCTCAGATTACTAGTTCCCAACTAGTTTTCTATGTTACTGAAGGGGCCTTGCTCCCAAACTTCCAGTAACACTCTGTTTACTAGTTTTTTACTAGTATTACGCGTAGTTTATTGAAGAGGACCTGCTCCCGTACGACCTTGCCAACGGTCTCAGCGGAAATCTTTTCCGACCAGAAGCAGCCTGAAGCACCCGTACCACCTGCATGGATGTCAACCGTGCAATCAACAACTTGATCGACAACCTGGAACCCCTCGAACCGAGTCTGCCTCGGTTTGAGGTCCTGTACCACAATTCCTTCTCCCACAAGTCGGAGAAGGATTTGGATCGTCTACCACAAGTCAGAGGAGGATTTGGATCGTCTACCACAAGTCGGAGGAGGATTTGGATCGTCTACCACAAGTTGGAGGGGGATTTGGATCGTCTACCACAAATCAGAGGAGGACTAGCCACCGTCCATCGAAGGGCTCTCGACTCCGCTGACTACTCGGACTTCATCAACGATGCACCACCCTTATCAAACGGCTACCAGGGCCTAAGGGCGCCTCCAACTTGGTCGGGCGGGCCTGGGCATCGGAAGGGCACGGAGTCCTCCAGCTACCCAACTTAGCCCACCTTTCTCCGCCTCCAACTTGGTCCGGCGGGCCCGGGCATCGGAAGGGCATGGAATCCTCCAAGCTACCCGGCTCAGCCCACCTTTCTATGCTTCCATCTTGGTCGGGCGGGCCCGGGCATCAGAAGGGCATGGAGTCCTCCAAGCTACCCGGCTCAGCCCACCTCTTTGCGCCTTCAAGTTGGTCGGGCGGGCCCGAGCATCGAAAGGGCACGGAATCCTCCAAGCCTGACAACCTTTCAGGCCTAGAACCGTTCCAGGAAGGCAGGACCCTCGATTTCTCTGACAAAGAAGAGGGATGGATAGCCAAAAGCTCCTCGCCGGATCGTGAGGTCTTTATGGTTTTCATTGAAGAAATCCCATTCACGGAGGTGAATGCATCAGATGGCGTCCAACTCGACGACTACTTTGCCCTCGCGAGGGCACTCGGCAACCCGTTGACGACTACTTCGACTACAAAACTAGTCGGTAGCGGGACTCACTCCACCAGTGACTAGTTGGAATTGATTCCGACTAGTCGGATCTCATCAACAAACCGTCGTGGCTCCATCAACGAGTGATACGGCTTCATCAGCAATCACCTGCGAATCAAGATCAACAACTATCCATGCTCATCTGGTTTCTACGCTCGGGGGCTGGGCGTAACAAGGCGAGTGCCCACGTGAAGACTGAGACCCGATTCAAGGAGGTTTTACGGAGATCTTTAGGGAACCTATTTAACCATTGTCTTGAGTTTTATCTCGAAACAAGGGGTTTTTTCCCAAAGAATTCGTTCAACCACTCGGTCAGGGAAGCAAGGAATTTACACAAAACAGGGCTTTTGTCCATTCATCCACATTTCAGCGCCGTCTTGGCCCGCCCAAGGACTTCCTTCGGGCTAGCCGAGTCATCTTCGCACGACGACCACTTTCGTAACAATGCATGTGAAGGATTGTGTTGTCACTTCCTTCGGGCCAACCGAGACATCTTCGCATGGCCACATACGACTTGTCTTGGCCCGCCCAAGGAACTGATCAAGATCAAGTGAAGGACCTCGTCGTCACTTTCTTTGGGCCAACCGAGACATCTTTGCATGGCAACATATGACTTGTCTTGGCCCGCCCAAGGAACTGATCACCCCACGTGAAGGACCACGTCATCAATTCCTTCGGGCCAACCATGACGTTTTCGCATGGCAACATGTGAATTCTCATGGTCCGCCCAAGAAATTGACTGAAGCTACCAGTGTCAGACCCGAGTACATGGGACTGTCCACGTGGCACACTTCTTCTAGGATACGGGATGGGACATGGCCCCACGCCCTACATCTGTTGTAACTACTCGTAATGCAGTAGGATTAATCGTACAGTAGTTAGACTAGTCGGACACGGTAGGAAACTACCCGAGAAGTACTCGGGTAGAACTCCTGGGCTTGTACCCGACTAGGACTTCCATGTAAACCTATCCCCCCAGACTATATAAGGGCGGACAGGGACCCCCTCAGGGACAATAATCATCAAAGGCAATACTAACCAAACAGGACGTAGGGTATTACTCTCTCAACGGCCCGAACCTGTCTAAAACCTTGTGTTCCTTTTCACCTTCGAGTTCCTTATCTCGGCAACACCCTACCTACAAACTCACCACCCTCAGGGGTATCCCTCGCTCCCATACTTCCAGTAACACTCTGTTTACTAGTTTACGACTAGTGCTACGTGTAGTTTACTGAAGGGGCCTCATCCCAATATTTCTAGTACTACTCCGTTTACTGGTTCACGACTAGTACTTCATGCAGTTTATTGAAGGAGCCTCGCTCCCACACTTCCAGTACTACTCCGTTTACTGGTTCACGACTAGTACTCCGTGCAGTTTAGTTTACTGAAAGGGCATCGTCCGATACTTCCAGTACTACTCTGTTTACTGGTTCACGACTGGTACTACGTGTAGTTTAGTGCAAGGGTCACTCCCACACTTCCAGTACTACTCCGTTTACTGGTTCATGACTAGTACTACGTGGAGTTTACTGAAGGGGCCTCGCTCCCATACTTCCAGTACTACTCTGTCTACTAGTTCACGACTAGTACTACGTGTAGTTTACTGAAGGGGCCTCGCTTCCATACTTCCAGTACTACTCCGTTACAGGTTCATGACTGGTACTACAAGTAGTTTACTGCAAGGGCCTCGCTCCTACACTTCCAGTACTACTCCGTTTACTGATTCACGACTAGTACTACATGGAGTTTACTGAAGGGACCTCCCTCCCATACTTCCAGTACTACTCCGTTTACTGGTTCATGACTAGTACTACGTGCAGTTTACTGAAGGGGCCTCATCCCATATTTCCAGTACTACTCCGTTTACTGGTTCACGACTGGTACTACATGCAGTTTACTGCAAGGGCATTGCTCCCATACTGCCAGTACTACTCCGTTTACTGGTTCACGACTAGTACTACGTGGAGTTTACTAAAGGTGCCTCGCTCCCATACTTCCTGTACACTCCGTTTACTAGTTCACGACTAGAACTACATGCAGTTTACTGAAGGGGCCTCGCTCCCATGACACTTTGTTTACTAGTTTTTGATTAGTTTTGCGCATCGTCACCTACTTCGACTACTCGACACGCCCACAAAACTAGTCAGAATCGACTCCAACTAGTCGGCTTCATCGACAGTTCAAGATCCAGTGGCAATTTGGCCAATGCCTAGGCTCGAGGACTGGCGCCACTGACTACTAAGTGTATCTTGTGCGACTCATCTAGCTCCCTAGCTCGGGGGCTGGATATGATACGGTTCTCAGCGAACAAGATTTGATTTGAGTGGTAATTTAGGGCACTTGTTGGAGAAGTTATTTCTTTAACCATTTTTTCAGGGAAGTGATCCCGAAAAAAGCGGTTTTTGAATTTCTGAACCAATTTTCCCATCTTAACCATCAAACATTTACCGTCATATATTGCATGCCACGATTCTTTGGATCCTTTATTCAAAAACTTGAGGATTTGGATTCAAGGCTTGGAGGCTGCAGGGACACGTGTTATCAGCAACTTATTTTTCAAATCTTTTGGAAGATAAGAACAGGAGACTAAAAACTAAATTGACCCTTAGCTTGATTCTACGAGTCAACCTAAAGCTCAGGGGCTACTCCATATGGAGTGCGAGTTCAATCACACCCCATATAAAAGAAGACTTGATAACTACTTGGGGCATGAGCACCTCACAACCTCGATGCAGCCAAGGAAGTACTCGGAAGACACCTTCAAGATGAAGTTCGGGAGAACTCGAAGACGCCTTCAGACGTACTCAGAAGCCTACAGTACTCGACTATGAAGAGCTCGGGGGCTTGTCGGACCCGGGCCCTCGGGAATGTGCACATGGAATACATCTTACAGGATAAGGGGTGGGACATGGCCCACACCCTACAAAAGTTGTAACTACTTGTAGTGTAGTAGAACTACTCATACAGTAGTAAAACTAGTCGGAGACAGTAGGAAACTACCCAAAAAGTACTCGGGTAGGACTCCTAGGCTTATATCCGAATAGGACTTCCATGTAACCCTATTCCCCTAGACTATATAAGGGCGGACAGGGACCCCCTCCAAACAGGAGATCACCCGATCACCACCTAAGGCAATATAAAGCACACAGGACGTAGGGTATTACGCTCTCGGCGGCCCGAACATGTCTAAACTTTGTGTTCCTTGCACCTTCGAGTTCCTGATCTCGGGATACCCTACCTACAAACTCACCACCTCGGGGGTATCCCTCGGTGGGCGTGGTGGTAAAACACCGACAATGATGATCAATGAGTAAATCGGCTATAGTATAATTGCATAAAATATTATCTGAAGCTAACAACCCAATGACTACCACTTGATAAATTGTAAAATCTATTAAGAATTAGCAAGAGATCGAACGATGCAGCCTTACAAAGAACTTGATAGAAATTGATAACTTGTAGATTAAACTAGACCAAACTACAGTGATGCGCCAGTAGCTAAAGCCTAGAGAATCTGGTAAATACGAACTTACGAACAAGCCGGAGATCGATCCGTTCCAGCCCTACTTGCTAAAGAATTTGCCGAGATCTACTCTACTCTTACTTCTAGGGTTTTGGCAAACTGCTGAGAAAAGTTGTATTGATTGATGGATGTTTGTTACAAAACCCTAACTGCTAATATTTATACTCTAACTCTAGACTCCTGAAAGACCAGGATCTGTTACAAACTTGACTTCAAAAACAAAAACTATTATACCTACAAGATATTTTAAAAGGAAACCGGACTTCCGCAAGATCTTCTGCTGACATCATCTTCTAGCTTGATTCGAACTCCTCCTGAATGCTTCCTTAACCGAGTCCACATCATCTTTGACCAGCATGATGCCTGACAACCTTGACTCAAACGGCTCTTCCTAACATTCCATCGGCCCTATTTTCTTTCCATAAATAATTCTGCAAAATTTTGCCATCAATAGAACTATAAGATAACTTGCTTAGTCCTCACCATCCTACGAGTTGTTATTGTCGTACAACTCACAGAATTTCATTTCTTTTCTGTGCACAATTAAACGATTAAGCTATCATCACAGAACATCTTAAAGACAACTTATTGAAGTGGTCATATATTAAGGTATAGATGGCGGTATAGATGGCCAAATGGGCCGCTGGCAAGGATCCGATGTTACCGGGCTAGGCACGACACGGAAGCTGAACTGGGCCATGTCGTGCCCGCCCACGAGCTGAGCAAGCGGCCGAGGCCTGGCACGCCATGGCCCGAATTCCCCATAGCCTGCTACCAACGCGTCACCGCAGCATGCTAGCTCATCGTCACCACAATTTGCTCATCATCGCCTCCCATGCACTCCGCCGCTTAACTTGCTGTCACAGCCCCTACGCGCCGTCGCGTCCTGCTTGTCCTCTCCACCTCCTGCGTGTTGTCACGGCCTGCTCGTCGTCTCCACCTCCCGTGTGCCACCGTCGCGCTGCTCGCCGCAGCTGTCCCCAGTGCGCCGCCACTTACCTGCTTGCTGTGGCTGTTGCCTGCCAGCAGATGGGAGGACAAGCCACTGCAGCAACCGCCGGGAGGGACGAGGGAAGGAGAGAGGCGGAGGACAAGGGGAAGCCGGCGGAGAGCGTCTAGTTCATCCGTGTGTGCCTCTTCATGCGTTTAGGGCCGTGTGTGGCTTCTTAGTCCATCTTAAGGCATTTGTACCCAGCACATTTTAATTCCTTAGTGAGTTTTTGTACCCCTCAAAAAAGGAGCGATAGATAAGGTTTGCGTTTAGGAGCGATAGATAAGGTTTATGGGGAGAAGTGGAGCCGAGCAGGCTGGGGTGCCTCGTATATGGGCCGAAGTGGAGGTGGTGTTTACAGGTCGTTTCGAGCCAGAGTCTAAAATCCATGCTGGGCCAGACCGCCCGCCATGCCATGGTGATGGCCCAAGCACGGCACGGAGTAGGCACGATGAACAGCGAGCCGTGCCGCGCTTGAGCCGGGCAAAAAGATCGTACGTCATGCCAGGCTGTCGGACCTCGAGCTTTCTATATATGTATAGATAGGACCGGTCTATTTAGCTCGCTGCGAGCTGAATACTATTCAACACGTACAGGGGCGGCTGGACAGGACCTCCGGCGAGCGCTCTAGGCCGTAAAATTACTTCGTTATCATGCGCGGTAGTAAAAATCAAATCCCATCTATATTACGCATCCGTTTCAATGCCTTGGATCGATTTGCACGCACAGCTGCGTCTCCGTCCGAGCTCCGGCGAGGTAAAATTACTACGTTGTGGGTACGGGCGAGGTAAAATTACTCCGCCTCCGTCCGCACGGCAGCGCATCCAGGCGGTCGGGCGAAAATCAGTGCTGCCGGTAGGACGGCTGGTGCGCGACGGCGACGGAGCTTCGGCTCCTGGTGGTGCGCGTTTGGATCAAATCGACATAATATGGCTTGCTGGTCAACTGGCGATCGTCTCCTGCTCCGGCGACAGTCTTATCTACACGCAAATAGGGCATCTGATCTACCGTAGGCACTGGATGCGGCATGCAGGTATGCGGCAGTTTCGTGAATGCAGGCGTACTGCAAGATCTCTTTGGCATGCAGTGCATGTGGCCTGCATGGAAACTTTGTTGCCATTAACTTAAAATTGCAAGGGGAGAGATTCTGGGATGGCTGTTACTAGCATCAAAGACGACTGACATGAGAGATTTCAGGGAGGAATATACGGGTGAATTATTTGATTTTCTACCCGTTTTGGTGGAGTCGTATGCATTTATCTCTGAAATTTATTATGTGTGACTATGTGAATGGTAGCATGCAAGGCACCAGCGACACTCTCCGCGTTATATACCCTTGATTTGGGCCAACTGATTACACGAAGAGATAATTATGGAAGGTTCTCTTGCGATTTGTAGCTATGTCAGCATAAAGTACCGAATAAGCAGCAATTAGTCATTTGACATCGTAGCCATTGATGTGGAGTAATGAAGCCATGAGAAGTAGTATTTAAATTTTAGCAATATTCGAGTACTTTTGACCAAGAAGAAGTAATTAGTCATTGAATCATGGAGTAATTACCATCGGAACAATGGAGTATCTATGCATAACAAGGAGTAATTTGACTCAATACATTTTATAAACTACCGGACAAGGAGTAATTAATCATTGAAACATGAAATGCTTAGTTGTAGATGGAATGCTTTTTGCATAACGTGGAGCGAGTGGAATCAGTTGTTTTATTAAGTATCAGTGGACTTTTGTGCCATTGAAAAGTAGTAACTAGTCATGTACCGAAACGAGAGGGATTGAAGATGATGGAGTAATTTTATATGTGTTTTATTTGCTGAAAAATAAGTAATTAAATTATTCTTATTTACTTCATGATTCTTTTTTGGATACAAGTAGTAATTAAAAGCCATCAGGTGATAAGAAGTAAAATACCCGGCGGGGCGGCATTTGCAGCCATAAGATCCTTATGTCAGCAATTATAAAAATTACTCCTTGTTATACAAGATTACTCCCATGACAGCGTATACGTGAATCATATGCACGATGATTCTCAAAAGTTTACTCACAGTTAGGGAAAATTATTGGTTGCTCTACAAGATTACTCCTTTGGGAAAGATTATTCCTTGTATATGTGGCCAATCACTCGGGGAGTAATTTTCCAACACACGGAAAGTTAATTTCACAACAAGATGTAGTACATGGAATTTTCAGAGAAGTGGTATTGAATTGGCCCTTGAAAACACTTGGAATTTTCCAACACTTAAAAAGTAATATGAATAGGCCCTTAAAAACAATTGAAAAATTAAAACTATTACCTATGGAGTAATTTTCAAATTTTCAGACAAGTAATATTGAATGCTTTTTATGGCCGCATGTCTGTTAGTATTTTCTGAAATCCAAGAAGCAATGTCAAATTAAAGGAACCATATTTTTTCAAAATTAAAATAAAATTTGTCACTGTTTATACAAAAGTAATTTTCTGCATGCATTATAGTCGTGGTCAGACTCACGCTGGCCCGCAAGATGCGCGGTCAAAATGCAGTAGTTATGAATCATGATCTCTTTCCTTGCCATGTAGTGCATGCGAGCATGCGGCCTACATGGAGGCTTTATAACTTTAATTTAAAATTGCACAGAGAGACATTTTAGGGAGTAGTTATTAGCTAGTCGCTAATGTGAGAGAGATTTCAGGGAGAATATACGGATGTGTTTGGAAATGAAGTCAATAGAGAAATAATTTCCACTAATCATCTCAAAATGTATTTTTGCTGTTCAAAATAATTTTCAAACATAAAGAAGTAAATTTTGAATATTAGAGCAGTATTTTCATAATGATTTGACAGTAATATTCTTACAATTCTGCTAGTCTCCACCATCAATTACTCAACTCTTCCATTACAATGGGTTGTGGCCATGTGAGTCCTGCCACCGGACATGTGATTGGCAAGCATCCATGGATCAGTTTTCCCTATCTATGAACGATCTGACACAGATTACGGGTAGTAAATAAATGTATGTCTGTTTATCCGAGATCAATTTCTGAGACAACAGCAGGAGTTAGGTTATTGTACAGGGTGGGAACTCGACTGTTGTATTTGAGTAAGCCAATCACTCCATTTTGATTTTTTGTTATTTCAAATAACATTAATTCAGAAGTAATTTTCCAAAACTTAGACAAGTATTTTTTTCTAAGAGAAATTAACCTCACAACGATTCACGAAATAGACAAAAAAGTCTTGGACAAGTAATTTATTGGAGTAATTTTCCAAAAGTCGAGAAGTAAAATTAATTATGACATCAACCCAATGATAGAGAGGCTATTTCTGTTACTATTACTCCTGTAATTCTGTGATAATACTCTTTGAGATTAATAATATGCTCATATCAATACTTAGTTATTACTGGTTTCTTGGAAATAGAAGTTCGGTTACACTGCACAAACCGATTTGATTCGTGAATTTGCACACGTCTGCATGCATCTTTTCTTTCTTTCGTGCAAGCACATCCCCAAAAAAAAAACAAAATGAACAAATTCTAGATCACAAGGAGAATCTGCCACATCCGCATGTCACGAGCATAGCTACAGGGAATGAATTCCTGTTGGAAATAAATTCTTTCTTTCGTGCAAGCACATCAAAAAAACAAAATGAACAAATTCTAGATCACAAGGAGAATCTGCCACATCCGCATGTCACGAGCATAGCTACAGGTAATGAATTCCTGTTGAAAATAAAAGCTTCTCTACCACAGCATCTGCAATAGGAGATCGAGTTTTAATACTACGAACAACATGATGGGCGCGCAACCAGAGAACACTGTTGTGCAAAGTACTCAATAGTGCTAGAATGCCCCCAACCAGGCCCAGGATAGTGGGTGAGGAACAGATCTGGAGAGGAAGAAGATTGTTTAGATTGAGGGGGCATCTGACCTCGTGGCAAATCAGTACACCGTCAAAGAAATCCTGAAGGGAGGGGAGATTCAAGGTTGCAGGTATGGAAGTAGCCGTGGTCGCTGGACAGCAAGCCGCGCTGCTGCAGGGTCCGTCGACCTTCTTGGGTCATGCAGGACAGCAGCAGAAGGATCTCTTTCCAGCCTTTGAGGATCCTCGTTAACCATGCCGTTGATGGGGAGGGAACCAAAGCTCTAGCCGTCGCCTACCGCCTCTTAGGGGCTCCACAGCCGGACACCACCGGTCTCGACGCAGATCCACGCTAACATATACAGAGATGAGGACAAACAGGGCAGTAATTACGACTGACATTAATGTCTTTTTGAATTAAACAATTACGGTTTTGCTAGGCGTTTACGGTTGCACGACCCTACCAGGATTTTAACTAACGGGCGGCGCATATTATTCAACACACTACGAGTAGAATAGACAATATATATATATATATATTAAAGTGTTAAGATTGATTACCTGGTAATGCATAAGACAGCCTATAACATAGCACCAATATACTTACCCTTATAGTAGTTGCTAAATTGATAATTGGGAAATATTATGTGTGATAATTTTGGCTTGGCTAGAACCAAGATGTTCATTTTCCGAGCATTATCTTGCGGAAATTTTGATTTTTCATTTGACAATCCAAAATCCAATTAACAAACAACATCTTTGTGTCTTACGGACACATTCTGTACAATCCCTAGCATTCTATAAGAGATCCAAATGGACTCTTGAAGATTTTGCTAGTTGATGTTAGAGGTTCGTTTCCTAGAAGGTCAACACAAAGGAATCGGACATGATTTTAGCACCGACAATGGGATTGTAGAGAGCATTCACCGTGGCTCATTGTATTTAATTGGCATTGGATAGTTGAGGATGGGGAGCTAATTCGAATTACTTCAGGAGATAACATCACCTCCCTTAACCATTCATTGCTCATGATAGTGGTCGACTACTTAATAGTTTCCTTGAGGAATTTGTCTTCGAGAGGGTAAAAAGGAGTTACAAGAACTTGTGGTCTCTTTTGGCAGAAGTTGTGCGAGGTGTTTCCGTAATCTTCAAAAAGATCTTCCTCGAAACTAAAACGGAACTCCTAAGGTTGAATTTCTTCTCCCTTTGGTATTTGTGGTTTGGGTGAAGGCTCAGGGGCCGAATCTTGGGGTATGGAAGATGAAGGCTTAGATTCGGCAGCTAAGACTTCTCCATGACTTACCTCGGCTTCGTCCTGGAGGGGTTTGGTTTCACTGATAAAAGGAAGTATTTTCTACGATGCGATCCAGGATCGTTCTTTCTTCAATTGTGGTCTTATATGTAAACAACCTCGAGATATAGGGCAGACTCCTTGTTTAGACCCAACCAAAAATGTTGTAACACCACATGGTCAGGTATAGACTAGTCCGGGCCAGACTGGATTAGCATAGAGAACCTGGCCCAGGCTGCACCGATGGATTTCTTCTCACCCTGCTAGAAACCTAAAACTTCCATTCGCAAAGCAACGACACGAGATATTGAAAAGAATGGGAGGTATGCGTAGATCATCCCAATCTCTATTCGTACTTCCCACGGTATGCGTGTATCATTGTTTCGCCCTCTCCGTAAGTGAGAAGGGCAATAACTTTCACACTAGAGTTTCTTGTGTCATGCCCGAAATCATCAGACATGAACATAATAGCTCAAACTCTCGCAAGTGGTAGTAAGGATTTTCATTTTCACATCTAGAGAAGGTTTTGTCCCGAACCATGGCTATAAAGCCAGAACATAGTTCATATCCAGATGAAATGAGTGGTTTTGAAGACTGTGGTGGCTCATAAAACTCGCCCTTAGGAGCATATAGCTGTTGAATGGATAACTTCTCCATGATAGCAGAGGGAGAGATAGAAGAAAAGAAAATGAAAAAGATACGCGGACAAAATAGGTCCGAAGATAATACAGCTGACTGTTGACGCTCATTACAGACCGATTTCGACCGTCAATTTGATGCAGAAAACCATGAACTAACATTTCATGCCTACATATTTATCCAAAATAATGCTAAATCCACATGCTCCTTGGAAAATATTGCTATGTTGGAAATTGAGTAGAAATGCAGGTAAAATATGCTCCAGAATACAAGCTACAAAACACCAACCAATCACGAGCATTCACGAGGATTGAAGGACCCACATGACAGCCTAAACACACTCTCAATCCAAGGCAATGCCTCTCCGACCAATCAGAACGCGCCGTTCAGCCTCCCATGGATTAAAGGGTCCACCAAGCATGCAACCGACATAGGACTGCGCCAAGTCACCCAAAACCGACATAAGGGCCCACATACCAGTCTCCTAGCCAAAGGCGGTGGGCCAGGGGTCAGCCGAACCACTTGTTTGGCCGAACTTCCACTGGGCCCCCTCGCCCCCAGCTTCCACGTGGCGCTTCCTGGTGACGTCTAGCAGTCGGTTCTGCCTGCGCCCACCTGTTTTCCCGGCCAAAACCCCCGTGGTCACAGCTATAAATAGTAGAGGAGGGGGAAAGAATGAGGATACACCTTTCACTCTCCTCTCTTGTTCTTACACTCTCATTCTTGATCTTTAGGCTCACCTTAGAGGTTTAGTGCTGCCTAGGTAGTACCTAGAGAATAGGGAAAGAGTAAGGGGAAGTCGGGGAGGTCCTAGTCGGCCCCTGGCGCTCTTCTCCAACTTGTACCTCAACGGATGTTTATCAATCATAGTAAGTGTTCGTGATTTCCTTTGTGCTTTAGTCTCTTACTTAAGTAATAGTTCTAGTCCCCTAGTTGTTTACTAGATCAATAGTTCACTAGTGTAGTGGATGCTCTAGAGTAAGATTGAATCTAGAGTTAGTAAAGGACGGTATAGATGTG
Source organism: Panicum miliaceum (assembly GCA_032594955.1). Classification (NCBI taxonomy): domain Eukaryota; kingdom Viridiplantae; phylum Streptophyta; class Magnoliopsida; order Poales; family Poaceae; genus Panicum; species Panicum miliaceum. The sequence continues at coordinate 21,697,843 of CM064073.1, forward strand.
GTGTCTAGATCAGACTTTACCTGTTAATTGTGTTATATCCCATGGTTAGATGAGGTAGGTAGCAGGTGGTGACAGCCTTGTCTATCCAGCATAACCCTCCCCGTTCGGGTATATCCTAGTGCCGTATTACCGGAGCTCACCAGGTTTTGTCCTATGTGAAGCCAATAGCATGACGTGAACAACTAGGAAAAATCTATCTTACCTCTGATTCTTAGCCTTAGGAATGCTCTCTACCCCTTTCCTCTATCCATTGTGGTGTCCTTGGACGAACCTAAGCCTTAGATAATATACACACGTTCCTCAGTGGATACGATACCCCGGAATACTCCTGGGTGAAAGCTACAACGGTATCCGTGCGCTTGCAGATTAATTTGTGATCATAAAAATACCCAACACTAACGTTCCCCGGTAATGGCACCGAAAAGTTTGTTGGTATATTTAACGATCATAGATAAATCTGCAAACATACAAATAACATTGTAGCTTTCACCCGAGAGTATTCTAGGGTATCGTATCTGCTGGGAAACATGACTGTATTATCTAAGGTTCAGGTTCGTACAAGGACACAACGAGAAGTCGGACCCAGTTAGACCTTTGGGCCTTGTTTTCAGTAGAGCCCATGAGGGGAAGCGTCCTAGGGTGTGGATGGCTCATCCAGCACGTCCCGGTAGTAGCTTCCCTATTTGAGACTTGGGTTTTGTTTAGATGCAAGTTAGCTACTGCTACTTCTTTGTAAACATTTGTATCGGCTAGACCATCTATTTTACTTTATTCAAACCCCAACTTCATGTGTATCAGATTCATCCCTCAGGTAAGGTCTGTGTGCTCTTTGCTTGTGTACTTATTCTTGCTTGTTCTTAACTTTGCTTGCAGGTTTAAGGTTATTGTTGGCACAACAAGAACAACAACAAACACTGCTACAGCCTACCCATCATCGTCGGGTCCAAAATCGACATCACCGCTGGTTCGGCCACCCGTTAGATTAGGGTCGACGGTCATGGGGTGGCGCATCACCGTCGGGTCCGGAACCGACGGTGCTGCCTGATAAAAAAAATCAACGCTGCAGACCGCTGCTTCAAGCACGCCGCTGCTCTGCGCGCCGACGGTCGGGCCGTCGCTACTCTCCCGCACGCCGCTCCTCCACGCACTGGCAGTCGAGCTGCCGTGGCTCCCCCGCACGCCGCTGCTCCCTGCGCCGGCGGCCAGGCCGCCACCGCTCCACCGCACGGCGCTGCTCCCGCGCCGCCACTAGGCCACCGCCGGCCTATCACCGCAGCCCCCCGTGCCGGAGATGAGGCTGTAGGGGCGCGTGGCAGGGAGGGCGTGCAGGAGGGAGGCGATGGAGGAGAGGAGGCATGGGTGGGAGATGAGCATGCAGAGGTTGATGTAGATGGGCGAGGTGGTGCCGAACTTGAGCATGAAGGAGCTCAGCTTGACAGCCTCGGTGGCGTGGAGGTCCAGGATGGGGGATTCAAGCGCCGGCGGCTAGGGGTGGCGGGGAAGGGGGCGGCGGGGGGGGGGGGATAGGTAGGGGAGTGGCGGCGCTGGTGGGAAGCGGATGCAAAGGGGGCGGCTGTGCAGGGGAGGAGGAGGTGGGAGGGGAGGCGAGGGAGACTGGGATAGAGACTGGGATCGAGATTGCGAGAGGAGTGAGAGAGGGGTTGGAAAAAATACAGGGTAGTCCCGGCATCACCGCCGATTCGTAATACGACCCGGCGGTGACCGTCGGTTCCAAAAGTAACTGGCGGTGATGATTTATCACGGCTGGTTCAAACCAAACCGATGGTGATAAGGCGTTTGGAAAGACTTGTTTTGTAGTAGTGAAATCGGAGCCGGTGTAATTATCGCTAAGGCGCAGCAGCCCCTTGTGTTGTTGTATTCAGGCAGCACAACATCGATCCTCCACCAAATTGATTTATCCCCACTCTCATCGAAAGATCAGGAACAGACCCTAGCGGGTTCTATCTTAGGGGATGTTTGGTTCGCAAACCCTTCCCTACTGGGTGAAACATCGGCTATGCCCCTATTTTTTGCCAGGCATTTGATTGAGAGTCTAACTTAGGCAGAGCCAACAAAATTTTGGCCTTGCCCGTGAACCCTAAGGGTGAGATTGGCGGTGCTCTACTCCAGCTCCAAATAGCTCTAGCTCCTGCTCTCCTCCACTCTAGCTCCACTTGCTTCTTCGTCGGCTCCAGCTTCACTCGATGGCAACAGGCAACGACGGCCCTCACATGTTGAGGACCTACCTCCCTCACGCTGCTTTCCTTACTTGCTACAGATTTTCCCGGCCGTATCCATCTACGGCTAGCGCATAGGACCAATGACAGCGAAGAGCTCCATGCTAACGGCGAAAAGGAGCATCATGTCAGGCGACGGAGTAGAGCTTCGCGGTGGACACTGGAGAGGAGTGTCATGGCGGGAGGGTGGAGAGGAGCTTCACAGTGGGGCAGAAAAGAGCTTCGCAATGAGCAGTAGGGGCGGGATCTCAGGTCAGCAAGCGCGTAAGATTTGGAGAGTGGGGCGGAATGGAAAGCAAATCGGTGGGGAGTAGGTATTTTTCGCTTCCTGCTCAATGTGGAATCAGTTGGAGCTCGATCAATTCGAGCGAGAATCTGGTGGCGATGTTTATGGTAGCCCTCCGCTAGGGATGAAAATGGTTCAGATCTTTTCAGTCTGACCGAAGGGGTTCAGAAACTAAATGGAACAGACCGTATATGTAATTGAGTATTCAATATTCATACCATATCCGTATCTGAGTACTCAAGTGGGATATATAAGCGAATAGGATGGATATCAATATCTACACATTTGACATTACGTATCCAAATTCAAGTAAATAAATATATGTATTTGTGTTTATATATATCCGTTCATATCCGATCCATTTTCATCTCTACCCTTCGTTGATTCTTGCAAGGAGCGGAGTGGCGTAAGCCCTACCATACGAGCTCCAACTACGAGCACCGACAATTTTACGGCAGCCAATTGGTGCGCTCCGAATTGGCTTAGCCGCACAGCACGGGCAGGAGCAGGAGCTGATGTGTCAGCTTGTGGTTAGTTGCTCGCCAGAGGTAGGACTAGATTGACGGGACCCAAACTATAGCTGAAACGGTTCCTCTAGTGCAACGTCTTCTTTGGTGCAGCTAAAAATGTTTCGGAAAATATTTGGTATATTTTACAAAATAGATGTGAGAGATGAAATGTCCTATACGTCCATGGCTACGTGGTTTGATTGAATCGACGATCTGATTGCTTTACTTCTTTTTATAATTTGAGTTCATTTGAAATTAAGAAACATTTACTTTACTTCAAATTTGTTGCTCTTGTTTTTATTAAAAGAGATGAAAACAAGTCAATTGTCTAATGTATCCTCATTTTTTTGATTTAGTTGTACATAGGAATAATTGATTTCATATAAAATAAAAAATTAAAAATAGATTAATGAATTGAATTATAGATTAACCCTTCTATTTATTTTTTCCTATGATACTCCTTGTTTTTCTTTTTTTTCACGCACCTTGAAATTTGTGGGGGAGGCCGGGAGAAGTGGGTGGCATTTTTCGGTATGCTGTTCCCACGGAGGTCGGAAGAAGCGGTGGCAATTTCAAGTGAAATTTGGGGCAATTTGAGGGGTAGTGAGTTGTAGAGCGTGGGCCATGTCCCATCCCGTATCCTAGAAGTATGCCACGCGCACAATCCCGTGTACCCAGGTTTAACAAGCCCCGAGATCTTCGTAGCCAAGTACTGCAGGCGTCTGAGTACTTCTGAAGGCGTCTTCGAGTTCTCCCGAACTCCATCTTGAAGGTGTCCTCCGATTACTTCCTTGGTTGCGTCAAGGCTGTGAGGTGCTCATGCCCCGAGTAGTCGTCCAGTCTTCTTTATATGGGGTGCGATTAAACTCGCACTCCATATGGAGTAGCCCCCGAGTCTTAGGTTTACTCATAGAATCAGGCTGAGGGTCAATTTAATCTTGAGTCTTCTGTCCTTATCTTCCAGCAGATTTGAAAAATAAGTCGTTGATGACACGTGTCCCGCAACCCCCGAGCCTTGAATCCAAATCCCCAAGTTTTGAATAAAGGATCCAAAGAATCGTGGCATGCAATATATGACGGTAAAGATGTGATGGTGAACACGGGCAAATTGGTGTAGTAAATTTGAAAAACCTCTTTTTTCGATATGAATTCCCTGAAAAAATGGCTAAACAAATAACATTGCCAAAAACACCCAAAATTACCTCTAAAATCAAATTTTGTGCCCTGAGCCAATGACTAAATAAGTCCTCTAGGTAATAATTTGAACAAACCCCTTAGTTCGGAAGAATATCCCTGAAATAATGGTTAACAAACATCTACCCAAGATAAATCTTAAAAAGCCTCTTGGATCGGTTATTGTCGAGTAGTTGTACAACATCCAGCATGTAAGCTTGAGAATTGTCCCTTGAGGCACGCTGAGTGCCTTGTCCCATCAAGCCCCCGAGCCAAGAGCCAAATGATAAGCACAAAGTAGTTGTAGCAGAACAGTGGAGCTAGCCCCCGAGTCCAGTCATTGGGCAAGTAGCCGCTGAGTCTTGAATAGTCGATGAAGCCATCTAGTCGGAGTCGATCCTGACTAGGATTGTAGTCAAGATGAGTATTCGAAGTAGTCGAACATGAGTAGAACTAGTCGTGAACTAGTAAACTTCTTCTCATGGGAGCGAGACCCCTTCAATAACATAGTATACAAGTCAAAAACAAGTAATATGTTAACGAAAAATAAGGGAGCGAGGCCCCTTCAACAAACTTGCGCGTAGTACCAGTTGTAAACTAGTAGAACGGCGTTGTACTGGAAGTATGAGTGCAAGGCCCTCAGTAACCCAAGATACTAGTCGGGAACTAGTAATTAGTTACTGGAAGTATGGGAGCCAGGCCCATTCAGTAAACTTGCGCGTAGTACCAGTAGTAAACCAGTAAAATGGAGTTGTACTGGAAGTATCAATCTCCAGGCACGAATAGAAGATGTCCCCAGTTGATCAAGGTTGAAACCGACGTAGATGTTCAATATTCCAAGAATTTGGTACCTCCTGGCCATCAGGGTACTGTAAGCAATAAGTTCCAGGGCCTGTAACCTTGTGCACAATGAAAGGTCCTTCCCATCGTGAGATAAGCTTGTGTAGCTCGGTATCATCCTAGATTCATCAAAGAACCATATCTCCAACATTGAACGAGCGTCGTTGAACGTTCCTGTCGTGGTAACGAGGAACTCCTTGTATGTAGCGCGCCGACTTGAACAATACATTGCATCGGATTTCCTCAGCTGAGTCAAGCTCGAGATGTCTTGCAGTGTCAGCCTCGCCTTCTTCAAACATCTCCAGTCGGGGAGACTTCCACAACATATCAGCTGGTAATATAGCTTCAGACACGTATACGAGAAAGAAAGGTGACTGTCCTGTGGCTTTGCTTGGTTGTGTGCGAAGCCCCCAGACTACTAATGAGATCTCATCGATCCACTTGCCGCCCTTTTTGCAGTTCTCGTCATAGAATCGTTTCTTCAATCCATCAAGAATCAAGCCATCGGCGCGCTCAACCTGGCCGTTGGCCCGCGGGTGTGCCAATGAGACATATTTGACTTCAATGGAACTGCGTTCACAAAAGTCCCAGAACTGATGCGAGTGGAAATTGGATCCCAAATCTGTAATGATGGTGTTGGCAAAGCCAAAGCGGTGTACTCGATCTGTAGTGAGCGTTGCGATTGGCTTGTACTCGATCAACTTGGTAAACTAGTCGATTGCCACCAACACGTGTGTGAAACCTCCTGGCGCAGTTGTTAAGGGCACTATCATGTCCATGCCCCAGCATTCAAACGGCCATGACGGTGGTATGGTGATGAGATTATGAGCCGGGACATGAGGCTGTTTGCCAAAGAATTGGCAATTGGTGCACCTGCGAACGAGTGCTTCGGCATCTGCCAAAGTAGTTGGCCAGTAGAAACCAGAACAAAACGCCTTGCCGACTAGTGTGCGAGAAGCCACGTGGTTCCCGCACACGCCTTTGTGAATCTCTTGGAGTATTTCTTTGCCCTCCTCCACGCTGACACACATCATGAGTATGTCTGATACTGATCCACGCTTGTACAGGTTGCCCCCGACTAGAACATACCCTTTGCTGCGCCGTAGGATGCGAGTAGCTTCAGCGCTTTTTGGGTCGACGCTAGGGGGTAGTTTGTGCTCCTGGATGTAGTCGATGAAGGCCACCCTCCAGTCGACCTCGATCATCAAGACCACTCGGTCGGGTTCCTTGGGACCCTGAGCGATGGAACTTGAGTCTGGTGCCCTGATGGAAGGGTGATGCAACTCGTGAACGAAAACTCCCGGAGGGACGTTAGCTCGATCAGAACCGAGTTTGGAGAGCACATCCGCGCCCACATTGTTGTCACGAACCACATGGTGAATTTCTAGCCCCGAGAACTTTTTCTCGAGCTTGCGTATTTCCATAACGTAAGCGTCCATGTTGACTTGTTGACTTGTTGAACCACCAGTAAGGAGTCACCGTGAACGAGTAGTTGCTTGATGCCGAGGGAGACTGCCAGGCGTAACCCGTGCAATAATGCTTCGTACTCGGCCTCGTTGTTAGAGACCTCAAATAGTATTTGAAACACGTACTTAAGTTGTTCTCCTCTCGGGCTGATGAAAAGTACTCCTACACCACCGCCGTCGAGCTAGAGTGAACCGTCAAAGTACATGACTCAATGCTCTGGTTGGTTGGTTGGGGCTTCCACTTGGTTTTCTCGCTAGTCCGCCAGTAAATCGACTAGTTCATGCGACTCTATGGCTGTCCGGGGCTTGAAGTCGAGTGTAAGGGCTCCCAGCTCCACTGCCCACTTGGAGATGCGCCCCGTAGCATCCCGATTGTGGAGGATATCCGCCAATGGGAAGTCAGAGACCACCAGGATATTGTATTCATCGAAGTAGTGGCGTAGCTTCCTGGAAGTGATGAGTATACCGTAAAGTATTTTCTGAATCGTTGGGTAACGAACCTTAGATTCAGAGAGGACTTCGCTGATGAAGTAAACTGGTCGCTGCACCACGAATGCGTGGCCTTCCTCCTGGCATTCCACCACGATTGCCGTGCTAACGACGTGAGTAGTCGCGGCAATGTAGAGAAGCGGATTCTCGCCTGGTTGGGGACCCATCAGGATGGGTGGCGACTGCAAATGGTACTTGAGATCTTGCAGCACCTGGTTTGCCTCCTCGGTCCACTTGAACTTGTCGTGGAGGTTGAGCAATTTGAAGAAGGGTAGTCCCCTATCTCCAAGTCTGGAGATGAATCGATTCAATGCTACCATGCATCTTGTGAGCTTCTGGACGTCCTTGATCGTTCTTGGAGTGTCCATGGCTGTGATGGCGTTTATCTTCTCTGGATTTTCCTCGATCCCGCGGTGACTGACAATGAACCCGAGTAGTTTTCCTTGAGGCACGCTAAAGACGCACTTTTCCTTGAGGTCTCCTCAAGATCGGTGATGAATTCATCGTGGGATCTGGTCTTGATGACCACGCCATCCACGTAAGCTTCAACGTTGTGGCGTAGCTGGTCGCAAGGCACAGTTGGATGGCCCGTTGATAGGTGGCTCCTGTGTTCTTCAACTTGAATGACATTGTAGTGTAAGCATATGCTCCAAAGGGTGTGATGAACGCTGTTTTGATCTGGTCTTCCTCCTTGAGAGCTATCTGATGGTAGCCCGAGTAGCAGTCGAGGAAGGATAACAAGACGCATCCAGCCGTGGAGTCGATGACTTGGTCGATGCGTGGGTGCGCGAAGGGGTCCTTCGGGCAGTGTTTATTGAGATCAGTATAATCCACACACATCCTCTATTCATTATTATTCTTTTTCAGTACAAGTACAGGATTAGCTAACCACTCGGGGTGGTACACTTCTTTAATAAAACCAGCCGCGAGTAGTTTTGCTAGCTCTTTCTTGATGGCCTCCCTCTTGTCGGGGGCGAAGCATCGTAGTCGTTGCTTCTTCGGAGTGGCTTCAGGCTCGACTTTTAGGCAATGCTCAATCAACTCCTTGGGCACCCCTGGCATATCCGCTGGTTTCCACGCGAATATGCCTCGATTGGCCCTAAGGAAGTTGATGAGCGCGCTTTCCTATTTGTCGGCTAAGCTGCCCCCGATCAAAGCAGTCTTAGACGAGTCGCCCTCTTGCAGCTGGATGGCCTTGATGCCGACATCGCTGGGGTTGGGTTTAACCCTCGACTGGTTGGGCCGTTGGTTGGAGATCTCCATCTCTATGTTGGTCAGCTTCAGCGCGGCCGCGAGTACTTCTGCAGGCGGCTCTGGCACACATGAAGTCGTGGCCTACTCGATCGCCTCCTGGTCGCTATCGTACGACTTCTTCAGGTCGCCACGGAGTGTGAGTACGCCTGTCTTACCTGGCATCTTGAGTAGCAGGTAGACGTAGTGGGGTACGGCCATGAATTCGGCTAGTGCCGGTCTGCCAAGGATGGCATGGTACGACAAGTCGAAGTCCACCACCTCGAACTTGATGTACTCGGTGCGGTAGTTGTCTTTCATCCCAAAGGTGACTGGCAGAACCACTAACCCGAGTGGTGTAGCTGCGTTACCCGGGACAATGCCGTAGAAGGGAGCTTTGCTGGGAGAGAGCATCTTGGAGATGTCCAGTCCCATCTTCTTCAGAGTACTCGCGAAAAGTAGGTTAAGGCCACTCCCGCCGCTGATGAGTACTCTGGTGAGCTGTGAGCCCGCCACAACAGGATCTAGGATGAGCGGGAATTTTCCTGGCTCGGAGAAGCTGGTCCATGGATCATCCCTGGAAAAGGAGATCGGGACCTCGCTGTATCTCAGAGGCCTTGTCGTGGCCGGCTCCACGGAGAGTATTTCGCGCAGGGTTAGCTTCTGCGCGCTTGGAGGCGAATCTGCTGTCTCCGCCAAAGATGACGTTGACGACGTTCTTCTGATCCTGGAAGTCTTGAGCCCCAACTTGTCACCTCCTTCATCATCCTCCTTGTCTTTTCGCTTTCCTGCTTGAGGGAGGGGTGGTGCATTGAGTGATTTGTGGATGGTGACGCACTCGAAGAGCGTGTGCCACGACTTCGGGTGTATCGGGCATTGTTTGTGCATGACTTTCTCATATTCCAAGTCATTGTTCCCCGACTTCTTGCCACGCGGGTTGCGCTTGACAGCCACAACTTCATGGTCTGGCTTGCACTTTCGGGTATTCCCCGAGTGGTTCCGCTGGCTTTTGCCGAAGTGGTTGTTGCCATTGCCTTGCTTGTCATGGTTGCGCTTGGGGAAGCAGTCGTTTTCCTCGTCCTCCTAGTCAGCCCACCGTGCCATCATGTCATGCAGCTCCACGGTAGTAGTCGGGCGGTTGCGCCCGAAGTCGTGGTACGTGTTCTTCGAGAAGAGGCCATTTTGGAAGCAACGAATGATGTCCTCATCGGTGATGTTGGCGATGGTGGCACGCCGTGTGTAGGACCTCAGGGTCTCGTTCATCTCTTGCTTCACTTGGGACAGGTCGTGGCGAGTGCCCGCCCTTATCATGGATCCCGGGAAATTGTCGACGAAGGCCCGCTTGAGGTCCTCCCATGAGTCGATGGAGTTTGGCTTGAGGCTTTCAAGCCACGTGAAGAGCACGGACTCTAGAGCCACTGGGAAGTAGAGAGCTTTTGTAGAGTTGGATCCCCCTAAAACCTCAATGGTGACGGAGTAGCAACGAATCCACTGGTGCGGGTCCTGCTTACTGTCATACTTGGGGATTTCGACTGGTTTGAAGTCTTTTGGGTAGGACTTGTCGGTGATGTTGGTGGTGAATCCAGGGAAGCGGTCGCCGTCATTGTCGTCATGGTGCCTGCCGGTACGGTCCCTTCTCCTTGCTTCAATAACAAGCCGTGCGTCACGGCCTTCATTGATCTTCTGCCTGAGGTCGATCGTGGGAGGGTCGTGGAGGTTGGCCTCGACTGGATCTTGGCCATGATGATTTTCCCCGCGCTGGTTACGAGTGGGTTGTTGTACTTCTTGTTCGTTGTTGCCACGCACGGACGGGTGGCCCTCGTTGCGCTGGCGGTTGTCGTTCCTCCGGCTCCCGGGCCCTCCTCCAGGGGTGCAACTGACCAGCGCGGTGTCACCATGATGCTCAGACCTCGAGAGCTGATTCCGAGTAGAAGGCACTGGATGTTGCCCATCGAGTTGCACGAGCGCGCGCTGGGTCAAGTACTGCAGCCTTTGTATCTGAGGATTGGGTGGGAGTTGTTGAGCTAGGAGTGTTGCTTCTGCGATGGTCCTCATCTTCAAAAGCGTAGGACTGCTGCAAAAGCGTAGTTGAGATCCCTTGGTTCGCGGGCGCGATTCTGCGCGTTGCGCCTGCGTTGAGCGCGCTTGGGTTCTTTGCCCGCCGGATCCTTCAGTGCTCCTCGTCTTCATCATGGGGAGCGTCAGCTGTGGGCTTGTTGGCTGAGACATCCGCGAGTTGTTCGTTGTCGTATTGGGGGTCCAGCTCATCATCCTCCGCACTGCGATGGGAGGCCATGCAGACTTGTCGATCCGGCGAGTGGTTAGCCCTAAGGCTGTACTCGAGTAGCTCTATGCTACTTTCTCCTTCTTTCGCAATGGGAGAGAGGGGTCTACCCTTATGGAAGGGTAGTTCCTGCGTGAAGGCCACAAGACAGGATTCGTAATCGAGTAGTTCGGAGGGCTCAAAGCCCTTCTAGAACACGAGACATCCTTGCAGCGTTGATGCGATGGTTAAACCTAGAAGGCTACCCAAAAAAGATTCGGTGTGGCCGTCGGGTTGCGAGTGGTTTTCAAGGGCGGGGGCCGCCCGACAAGCAGTGACTCCCACGTCTCCGAGTCCTTTTTAGCAAAAATAGAATAAAAGTACGAAGCTGGCTTGAAGGTGTAGTACTGCGCGGGGAGTACTCTTCGTTGGTGTCCGAGTAGGTGTCGAAAACGGGGGCCGTCAGTCAAGCGGTGGCGCCCACGTCTTTTCAAATCAGTTTGAATCCGACTTGAATAGATCCGGTGCGTCAGGAGTGGAAGTCACGTTGAAAACGGACATCTTTTCGGTCTGCTGGGCCAGATCGGAAAGCAGCATATCGTCGAGGTTGTCGATGAAGTCGTCGAGATTGCTTCTTGGAGTTGATGAAGTCGCCTCCGGCTCCTTGGAGTTGGCTAGGTGGCTGTTGAAGCCACCCAAACCATTGGCGACGCAAATCCAGGAGCCAAAGATGAAAGTTGTGCCCTCGTCGAGCACGGCGCTCGTGAAGTTGAAGGATGCCATCGAATTCTCCAGTGGATGCTCGATGAAACCCCCCTACCTGGCGCGCCAGCTGTCGGTGTTTTACCGCCACGCCCACCGAGGGATACCCCCGAGGTGTTGAGTTTGTAGGTAGGTTGTCACAGAGATCAGGAACTCGAAGGTGCAAAGGAACACAAGGTTTAGACAGGTTCTTGCCGCCAAGAGCTTAATACCCTATGTCTTGTGTGGTTTGTATTGCCTTTGATGGTGATTGTCCCCGAGGGGGTCCCTGTCCGCCCTTATATAGTCCGGGGCGACAGGTTTACATGGAGTCCAAGTCGGGTACAAGCCCAGGACTCCTACCCAAGTACTTCTCGGGTAGTTTCCGACCATATCCGACTAGTCTAACTATTGTACGAGTAATCCTACTGCATTACGAGTAGTTACAACAGATGTAGGGCGTGGGGCCATGTCCCATCCCGTATCCTGGGAGAAGTGTGCCACGTGGACAGTCTCATGTACCCGGGTCTGACAAGGAGCTTTTCCAAGAAGCTACTGCTGGCTTTTTGCTTCCGAAGAGCTAATAATATCTTTTAGATGATGCTTCAAACTTTCTGGGCTCTAAAAGATACAAAAAGTTCAGAAAACTGAGCTTTTCAGCTTTTCATATAAACTTAGATTTTCTTAGCTTTTGGTTTTCCATATGAAATGAGCTTTTCCAAAGCTACGTGAGAAATTCGTTGTTTGTTTGAGCTTTTGGCTTTTCATGTTAAAAAGCTGCCCAGAAGGTCAAACAAACATGCCCTAAAGTCCCTGACATCCCAAAAGCTGGTAGGTTGAGCCAAAAGCTATCGTAGTTTCAAATACTCATACTTCAAAACATTATATCCACTAAATTATTGTTCCAATTTCTAATGTGTTTGAACGATGACATTTTTTACAATTAAGGTGGTGTTTGGCTCAAGAAATGTAATGTAAACGCTAAATTAAATGGATCACGCCGGTAACAGAAGCTGGTACCAGTCCTTTGGCATCAGAACTGGGAGCCTAACGAATCCATCTCGCATCATGGATCGGAGATGAGGAATACAACGGTGAGCAATTTGCCGCCCTTGTCGCATGTTCCCGCCGGACTCTATTAGCGTCACCACGCCCAAGGTGGCGATCCTACGGTCCTATACGTCGCCGGTGCTTGGCCCATCGCGCTCCACGCCTAGAATCTTTGAAAAGCTGTAGCTCGTGCTCTCAAGCTCTGGCTCATAGCTGTGGCAGAACCACCTGAATTAATCCGGCTCAAGTGTATTAACCATCACCATTAAGGCATCCTCGGTTAACCTTACACTTCAAACGGAGTAATCCACTGGTCTGTCGGGTATAACCTCCCGATACAACCACGGTGAACGGATCGAGCGCCGTACATACAAATGCTCATGCGACGATGAGCCCAGAGAATACCACATTCCAGCAAATATTACATCATTAGCATAAGTAAATATTACAGACCTAATTCTGAGTTTAGAAAACAAGTACTTCAATTAACATAAATAAGTTCTTCAGGGTTAAATTGCAGCGGAAATAAACAACGAAAACTACTCGACGATACAGGATGTCTCGATGAAGCCCGTACGAGACATCACTCGGCCTTATCTCCGTTGGACGGGGGCGCATCCCATTCCACCGACCAACCAGGGGGAAGAGTGCAGGGCCAAGTCAAGCTAGCAATCATGTCTTCAAAGGGTTCACCTGAAATCGAGTCACAAGCAAGACTGAGTATACTAATACTCAGCAAGACTTACCCGTGTAGTGGAAACTACTCCACCGACTCTAGACATGCCAGGCTTTTTGGCTCAGGGGTTTGTTTTGCCGAAAAGCATCTACAAGTGGGTCCTTACTTTCAACTTTTAGCTCAAGATTCTAGTCTCGTTAGCCAGTCTAGGTAAGCAGCTATCTAAAGCATACATGGTGAAGCATTAAATTTTCCATCCAACCAGTTCATTCATCATCATTGTTCCTCTTCTTACTCTGTGGGTAAAAATGGTTAAGCAGTCTCAATAGCCGTGAGAAACGGACGATTCGAATCGAATTTCTTAACCTTGCAAGGGAAACCCAAACACACGTCACGTGGTTACTCCCTAGAGTCACACGTGCAACTTTTCCCCTTTCTTTCCGGGTCGTGGATCGGGGCTACCCTCCGAGAGTACAAGAGCCCCACGCCACGGTTCGGCGCCGGGTCGTGACCACTCTCTGCACTCGCCATATGCACATGGGACCGAAGTTCAAAGGGTAGGATGCCGTCCCCTTGCCGGGCCAATCAGGTACTTAAGCTTACCGATTCCCATAATCTCGGCATGTGTTTAGTACGTTCAAAGACTTAACCATCACTACCACACCCTGCGGCCTTAGCATTTTTCACTAGACAGACGGGCCTCAATCGTAACCATCGTTACATAACCCGTCCGTGTCCTTATGATTGCAGTGTGTAGTAGTCATTCAACTCCTATTTTCTCGCGAGTGACAGGAAATCACTCGACTTTTACCGGAGTCCTATTAGCACAGCATTCTATCGAACCTTACATCTAGTTTTCAAGCAAGGGTTCCTGACATCATGCAACTAAGTTTTCATCCAACTCCTATAAACTTAATGCACAAGCAAGGAGTAACGAGTTGCATAATTTCGGAAAGAATGGGTTATGCTCCGGGGCTTGCCTTCGCAGTTTGCTTGGGGATCTTCCGAACTTGGGCTCGGGTCTTCAAAAGCTTCAGTTAGATTTGCTTGAGCTTCACGCTGCTCACTCTCGGACGCGGGCACCAGCTCGTAGGTTCCGTCGGCGAGAGTCGTCGATTCTACATGAGTGCACAAGTTTAAGTCGTGGAAATAGCACTTGGTTACGATTTGAGAGTCATTACTACAAGGGATAGTTTCTGGTTATGAAATTTTGGATTTAGGCACATCAAGGAAAAATGTGCTTACTGTAAAATTTTCAGCCAATTTTATGTAACAGATTAATTCTGAAAAATATATTACATTGTTGCTGTTAGATACTTGTTCTTTTTGTACAGATCAACTGGTGCAACAATTGTGGCTAAGATTGTTACAGGGCTCTCACTTGAGCATGCAGAAGCTACTGTAATTTTTGTAGGATTTATCATGCAGTATTTAGATCATAGAAAATATGACATTCTACACCTAGGCTTTTTAAAGATTCATTTTTACAGGACCCTACACAGGGTTTTTGTCCATGAAACTTTTTACACAGCAACCCCTACCACAGTGTAACTCCCAGTAATAATTTGGGGATTTTCCAAGCTAAGACACTATTTGCTTGATTTAATGTATTTTATTAGCACATAAATCAAATAAATAGGTTACTGTGAGATAAAAAGTCTCCTAATTTTTCTCTGGTTTCTAGTTACCAATAGATTAGCATCGGAAAAATTTCAATGGGTGACTCACCACCTAACTGCAGGGATAAAACATTCTTCTTACACATGATATAAAACTAAGTTTAACAAACAGTAAATCTAGAGATGGAATTTGGGCCTGATCTTTTTACACAGTCCTAATCATCCAGCAACTAATTCACTGCCCAAAATTCAGGGTCAGCACTGTTCTAGAACAGTGGGTATAAAATATGTCCATTAAAGCTTCTATTTAATGTAGAGCAAAATATTTTGAGATTCTGAGAAAACTTTTGTAACAAAAGTGGTAGAGTTTGTTCTGAGGATTCCAGAACAGTTGAGTTTGCATTTTTCTGAATTTTCTACGATTTTATACGAATTTTACAAGTTCACTGAATTTGAATCTAGGTTTGAAATTTTCTTTTACAACTAGGTCCTTGAATCTTGCGCTCAGACCCTTCTAAAGATTTAAATCCTTGCAATTGGGTCCTCGGCGGCTCGGGTACGGCGGCCGGCCGAAATTCCGGCGAGGGGGCTCGCCGGCGGCGAGGGGCGAGGGTCGGGGAAGGTTCAGGGGTGCGAGGGCTACCTTGTGGGGGTGTTGTTCAGGTGGGGGACGGCCGGGAAGGGCTCGCCGGCGTTGGAGCAGAGGCGGCGGCGGCACGGCTCGTGTCGACGGCGGTGCTCCGGCGGGCTTGGGGCGGCGTGGTCCGGTCAGTGAGCTTCAGTGGCGCGTGGGGAAGCTACTCCGGGGCTCGGCTTGGACGGAGGGGGTCGGAGTCGTGCTGCCCACGGCGAGCAGGGGCGGCGGCGGCGACGGCAGCGCGGGCGGCGGAGCTCCGGTGGCTCTGGGTGGCGTTGGGCGGGTCGGCGAGCTGCGGTGAGGTGATGTAGTGGTGGCTGGGTGCTCAGTTTGGGCAGTGGGCGGCTGTGGAGGGCTGCCCACGGGCGGGTGGTGCTCGGCGGCGGCCTGGGCGCGGCAGCGCACGCGCGGGCGGGGACTGGCCGCGCGGCGTCGGGGCGGGGCAAAGCCGGCCGTGGCGGGGTGGTGCGGCGGCCACTGGCCTGGCGCTCCGCGCCGGTCAGGCGACGCCGGCCACCTGGCGCGCGGCGGGCGGGCGAGCGCGCGCGGCGCGGCAGAGCAGAGGGGGAGACGCCAGGGACCGAAATGCAATAATTCGAAAAAGTTCAGGGGGCTGGGTGCAAACAGGGCGTTTTCTCCTCTTTCTGATTTGAATTTTAAAAACTTTTGAACACGAAAGTTGTTCAAAATAAAAAGTTCTACAACTTTGGTTTCAGGCAAAATTTCATTTGGCTTATGGTTTTAAAGTTATTTTAAAAGTTTCAATTGTGTCCAAATGTGCCCAAATTTAATTTGAATTCCAACTGAACCCCTTTTTTTTTTAATTCTTTCCACCCTCTCATTAGTTGGTTTAAAACATAGAGTTAGGCTAATGACATTGATTTTGAAATTTTAATTACCAGGGTTGTCACAGCCTTCCCCCCTTAACAAGAATCTCGCCCCGAGATTCGGTAATTCTTAGTGTGGGCGTGGGTGCACATACCAGTGGTTGAGGCAAGAAACCCAGGGAAATGTTGGTTCAGGTAGCTTTCCGTTTCCCAGGTGGCTTCTTCTTCCGTGTGGCGATTCCATTGTATTTTATACATTCTAATCACTTTCCTCCTGGTCTCTCTTTCTTTTTGATCCAAAATCTTAACTGGGTGTTCGACATACGAGAGGTCGGGTTCCAACGATATCTCTTGTTGTTCCACAATCTCGGTAGGGACTCGAATACACTTCTTGAGTTGAGATACGTGGAAGACATCATGGGTGGCCGTGAGCTGACGGGGCAGTCGTAATTTGTAGGCTACGGGTCCGCAGCTCTCCATGATTTCGTAAGGACCAATATAACGGGGAGCTAGTTTGCCTTTGATCCCAAATCTTCGCACTCCTTTGGTTGGTGAAACTCGAAGATAGACATGATCGCCAACTTCGAACTTTAGAGGCTTTCTCCTTTTGTCAGAATAGCTCTTTTGTCGGGCTTGTGCGGCTTTAAGATTTGCTTGTATTACTTTTACTTTCTCCCCTGCCTCGATTACCAGGTCGGGTCCAATTATTTTACGTTCTCCGGTTTGTGACCAGCTCAAAGGGGTCCGACACCTTCGTCCGTACAGGGCCTCAAATGGTGCCATTTTCAAACTCGTTTGGTAGCTGTTGTTGTATGAGAACTCTGCCAGGGGTAGGCACTTATCCCAATTCTTGTCATAATGAATGACACAGGCTCTCAGCATGTCCTCCAGAATTTGGTTTACTCTTTCCGTTTGTCCATCGGTCTGAGGATGATATGCTGAGCTGCGAATCAGCTTTGTGCCAAGAGACGTTTGCAGTTGTTCCCAAAAGCGTGCTACAAACTGGGGACCACGATCGGAAATAATTGTCTTAGGTATTCCATGCAGGCAAACAGTACGATCGAGGTAAATCTCGGCATATTTCTTGGTAGAATAGGTGGTGTGTACCGGAAGAAAATGTGCCGTCTTCGTGAGTCTATCAACGATAACCCATATGGAATCATGTCTCTGGGACGTGTTTGGTAGTCCAACGATGAAGTCCATACTTATGTCTTCCCATTTCCATGATGGTATAGGTAACGGTTGAAGTGTACCGGCTACCTTTAAGTGGCTAGCTTTTACTCTCTGGCACGTGTCACATTCCGAGACATACGTAGCAATTTCCCTCTTCATTCTAGTCCACCAGAAGTTTTGCCTTAGGTCCTGATACATTTTGCTACTGCCGGGGTGGATAGAGAATTTGGAGAGGTGTGCCTCATCAAGAATTTGCTTGCGGAGTTCACGATTCTTCGGAACGACTATACGACTTTCGAACCATAGAACTCCCTTATGGTCCTGGCGGAAACACTTATACTTCTCCTCACCTAGAGAGAGTTTTTGTTTGATGATCTTGATTCCTTCATCATGTAGTTGTGCCATGACGATTTGGTCGTGAAGAGTGGGCTCAACTGAGATGTGATTTAGGGTGCCTTGGGAAACCATTTCCAAGTTAAGCTTCCTCATGTCTGCACATAATGTCTCATGGTAGGACTCCATGGATAAGCAATGGCAATGGGACTTGCGGCTTAGTGCATCCGCGACTACATTAGCCTTACCGGGATGATAGTGCACTTCAAGGTCATAATCTTTGATTAATTCTAGCCATCTTCGTTGCCTCATATTCAGATCGGCTTGTGTGAAGATGTACTTGAGACTCTTATGATCCGTGTAGATATTGCACTGTGTACCCATGAGATAGTGCCTCCATATCTTCAGAGCGTGAATGACGGCTGCGAGCTCAAGGTCATGCGTGGGATAATTCTGTTCGTGGGGCCGAAGGGCTCGTGAGGCATATGCTATCACTCGATTCTCTTGCATAAGCACACATCCTAGACCAGTACCTGATGCGTCACAATATACACATCGAATGACTTGGTATTATCGGGTTGAGCTAACACAGGTGCAGTAGTCAGATGCTCTCTGAGAGTGTGGAAGGCTTCCTCACACTTCTCATTCCATACAAACTTTACTTCCTTCTTCAATAGTTCCGTCATGGGCTTAGCAATTCGAGAGAAATCCGGGATGAAGCGACGGTAGTAACCGGCTAAGCCGAGAAAACTGCGAATCTGATGAACAGAGGTAGGGGGTTTCCAATCCATCACCTCTTGTACCTTGCTGGGGTCAACAGCTATGCCTTCGCTGGAGATCGTGTGACCTAAGAACTTTACAGTATCCAACCAGAATTCACACTTAGAAAACTTAGCATAGAGCTGATGGTCTCTGAGTCGCTGAAGAACAATGCGAAGGTGCTTGGCATGCTCTTCCTCATCCTTGGAATAGATAAGAATGTCGTTGATGAACACTACGACGAATTTGTCTAGTTCGGGCATGAATACCGAATTCATGAGATACATGAAGTAGGCAGGGGCATTGGTGAGTCCAAAGGACATGACCAAGAATTCATATAGTCCATATCGTGTGGAGAAGGCAGTCTTAGGAATATCGCACGGGCGAATCTTGATCTGATGATATCCCGAACGAAGATCAATCTTTGAGAAGATTCTGGCTCCAGCTAATTGATCGAAGAGTACATCGATACGGGGAAGGGGGTATTTGTTTTTAACAGTTACCGCATTGAGAGGTCGGTAGTCCACACATAATCTTAAACTGTCATCCTTTTTCTTTACGAATAGGGCTGGACATCCCCAAGGTGACGCGCTAGGGCGAATAAAACCTTTGTCCAGTAGTTCTTGGAGTTGAAGTTTCAGCTCTGCTAATTCTTTAGGGGGCATCCTATACGGTCTTTTGGATATAGGTGCAGTGCCTGGTTGTAGTTCAATAACGAACTCAATATCCCTATCCGGTGGCATTCCTAGTAAGTCATCCGGGAAAACATCGGCATACTCGTTCACCACCAGAATCTCATCTAGCTTAAGTCCTTCCATCTTATAAGCACAGGAATTCGTGCAATCTATGAATGGTAAGTAAAGGGTAGTGGCTCCGTGACTAGGTGAATTTATCTCAACGACTCGGGAAGAAAGATCCAGTGTGACTCCATGCATAGCCATCCAGTTCATTCCCAAAATAATGTCCATGCCGTCAAGGGGTAAAAGGACAAGGTCCGTGTCGATGGTTTTACTACCCAACTTGACTGGTACTTGTCTGACCATTTGGTTTGAAGCAATTTTACCACCCGGTGTTGATATCATATATGACCCTTTTGTGTGGCGAATATCCAAGCCTACTTTTGCACCGAATTTTGCACTTATGAAACTATGCGATGCACCAGAATCAAATAATATAACGGCAGGCTTGTTATGGATAGAGAATGTACCCGACATCACTGGGGCTCCTTCTGGAAGCTCTGCAAGCGTGGTGAAGTTAATCCGTCCTTGCTTGACTTGCAGGGTCTGTCTCTTGCCCCTGTTCTTGGCGTTCGGGTTGGATCCTTGACCTTGGTTGGGCTGTCCAGGCTGAGGGCATTCGCGTGCGAAGTGGCTGGAACTCCCGCATTTGAAACAGCGATTTGCGGGGCTAGGTCGAAGAGACTGCTGAAGAATGGGCCTCGGACCATTCTGTGGAGGCATCGGGGGTCGTACCATGCCTGGCTGCTGTGGGGGTCTGGCAATCCATCTTCCTGGCTGCGGGGCCTTTGGTGGAGCTGTAGGTGCGGTATTTTGCACGATGCGATACCTTGGCGGTTGGGCACTTGATGGTCCTGCGGGTGCCTTTCTCTTCTTCTCTGCCCGGTGTGCCAGGATACAGTCTTCCTGGGTAATGGCCATATTGACCAACTCGTTGTAGGTGTCAGCCCTGGCTAGGTTCAGACGTTCCTTGAGCTTGGTATTCAGACCTCGGCGGAAACGATCACGCTTCTTGGCATCCATATCCGCGTGATAGCCCGCATACTGGCATAGGTTGTTGAACGCCTGGGCGTACTGCAACACGGTGCGGGTGCCTTGGGTGAGTGCCAGGAACTCATTCAACTTTCTCTCCATGAGACCCTCGGGGATATGATGTGCCCGGAACGCGGTCTTGAATTCATTCCAGTCGACCACATGATCAGCCGGGAGCATCGCAGAATAGTGGTCCCACCACAGACGAGCGGTACCGCGAAGCTGTTGCGCGGCAAAACGAGCTTTGTTGGCTTCTGAGCATGGGGCCACAAGTAGTGTGAACTTGGATTCTATGGTGCGAATCCATGCATCTGCGTCCAGGGGTTCCTCTGCCTTATGGAACAAGGGAGGCTGGGTCCCTAGGAAATCCGTGTATCCTGCGGCTTGTGGTTGGTGAGCATTGTGCCCACCCCTCTGCTGGTGTTGTCCTTGCACAATCTGACGCAACAGCTCGGTTTGAGCGGCCATCACTTCCACCAAACTGGGCGGGGGTGGTGGCGATTGTCGCGAGCGGCTGCCACCGGCACCAAAACCCTCGGGGTTGCCACGTGTTGATCCAACCATCTGAAACGTGAAAGGTTACCATTAGCAACGCGATCCATATTACTTCCTTGACTTCATAAATAATTGGGTAGTCAGGGACTTCCGAAGTCATAGCTAGAAGTATGGACAGAATCTCTGTTTGCTATGAGAAAAAAAATCATAGCCTGCTGTGGGTCCATCCAAACATCTCAAACTTTTGCAGTAGTCAGCGGATTTAGGAATGCACCACTTTGGTATTTAACTTCGGTGCTAGAACTATAGCTGAGGTGGTCGAAAAGCTCGTCCTTTGCCTTACTGTCTTCGCTGTTTTTCAGCAGATTGATCGGTACTGTTTCGCCTATATCTTAAACTAGCGAGGTCCAACGATGCTGAATTTTTGTGAGCGCCTAGATCACAAAATTTGGCACAAGTCTGGTATTCAACACTCAGCCAACAAATGCAAGGAGACATGGGTAAAAATTCCGACAAGTCTCAGCGATTGTGGATTTCATCGTTTACCAAATTACAACGAAATCGCCCAAGTTTATCGCCGTTCCTTACATGTTGTGGGTATCCACATGGTTCAGGTATACCCAACACAAAAGAGTTACTCAACTCCTAGTTAGCCTATTACAACACTTGCCAAAAGTTAGGCTACCCTATCGAGGAGTATGTGCAAAAGTCCTCCTAGGTCGTCCTCTAGAAATCATCCAAGTCGTTGACGGACGACTCGCTGTGAGCCGGAGAGTGGGCTCCCATCTGAGGTGCCTGCGGTACCTCACCCTCGAAATCCATACCTGAGATACCATCAATCTCCTGTGGCTCCTCCTCATCCTCCTCCATGTCGTCCTCATGGGGATGGTCATTCTGATCATGATGCCACTGAATGTGCTCATTAGCATCCTCCAACTCAAGGTTCAGATCATGGAGCTGCTCCTCCAACTGTGCTATCGTGGTATCTCTCTCATCCATGAGAGTGTCCTGCTCCTGGATTTGGCCCTCAAGTTGGCCAATCTGAGCATCTCTGTCCTCAAGATCCTGACTGAGCTCCTTTATCTGCTCATCCCTGGTATCTGCCATCATATGGTAGGCCTGAGCAAGATCAGTGAGCTGCTCGAGTGCCTGACTCTGGAGAGTCAGAAGTCGGTAGAGTGCACTCATGCACCGCACGGAGGTATGGATAGTCTCCTGGGCATGGAAGTCTACCAAATACTGTGCGTGCTGCACCCTGTTGAGCCAAAAGGGGTCGTTGTCCTGGGCAGCAGGAAACAATCCAATGGGAGTGAGTGTGACAACCTCGGGACGCTGCGCACAAAATGTGGTGAGCGCCCTCATGGCTGCAAGCTCCCAAGTATCGGCCAAACGGCGACCAACAGCCTCAAGCTCCAAGGCGGGCCACTCCGGGTGTAGCGGGTGCGAAAAGATAGTCACATTGACACGGCACTGGGTAACTCCATTTTCTGCAAACTCCAGTCCGGCGTAACGTGGGGGAATTAGATAGCCCGCGGTACGCAGAACATCCCACAAAATAGAGGGAAAGCCCTCCCAGTGGAGACACTGCGAGTGCACGCGTCCATCCTCATTCACCATCATCTCAACAGGCTCGGCCATCTGAACAAAAGATCAAATGGAATGAGATAGCGAAAAACTGTGAGCAGCACAAGGACAGATTCTGTATAGTGTGCAAAAATAATCATAACTCCCACAGTTCTCATCCAAAAATTCTCAAATTTCACCAGATCACTCCTAAGGTATTTGTGAACAACTTTTCTAGTCAACTCCAGAGCTAATTGGGTCTCTAAGATGGTCTTTCTTTTCAGGTTTTACCTTACTGTCTACCCAGAATTTTCAGTGAACAGAGGGCTAGAGTTTCGTGCACCAGGGAAAATCTACCCAGCCAAAATTTACCAAATTTTAACAGCAGCTTTCTGGGTAAATTTGGAACAAGTTTCGTGTTGTGCTCTTTTGCAGAAAACCGCAGGAAGGGGGCCTAAAAATTTAAGAGGCAGAAGTGCTTATTCCGGACAGAATTCTGACATTTCAAGGTTTCTGTTATTTCTTATTATCCATAAGTTCAGAATTTTTCATTTTTGAACAGGAGATAGAACACAAAATTTGGAACAATTCTTTCAACATGAACTTCTCCAGAAAAGGTCATTTTCTTGGGTCAATAAATCGTTCCTTTTGGTGACGGCAGATTTCGGACAGTTTCGCTAGATAGTCCTTATGCAAACCATGGTTTAGATACGCAAGAACCTTACCACTCTCATACAACGCATTTTTGATTTCAGATACACATGTTCATGATGTATGCACGTCCTATTCGTCCTCACAAAATAAAATAATCGCCAAATAGCTTTGGTCTTACGAAGATAGTTTCGGTGGCTTACACAATACGGCTCTCGCTATAATAGCTAGTCGAGTCTTTCTAATCGTTCCTTAACTTATCGTAATCGCGGTTAGTGTACCTGCAGAAAATCGACAAGCATATATATATCATGAACCTTTCATGCCCGCACTCATGAAAGCGTCCGTAATCATTACCGTTTACTTATAGAAACGATATCTGTACAATTTCCGCCGTACAGACGACGTTAACATACGCTATCGAGATAGCGTATTCACGGGGGTACCGTCATGAGACGGGGGTATGAACAGCGATCGCCATACCCTGCGCCGAACCTTCTACTCCCAATATGTTCAACTAACAGTTGGCATATTGGCAGCACCTCAAGTAAGCCACTGCTTGAGGGCAGCGTTCGGTTCGCATCACCGACAGGAAGGCCAAGCTCCCTCAGTTGGCTGAGGATCCTTACCTTCTTACCTTAGCGACGTGTGCGTCGTTACAGAATTTAGGGTCGGTTGTGCATGAAAGTAAGTTTTGACAGAAAGTAATGTGCTGGAAGTCAGTTGATACTATATATAGAAGTTAGATAGCCACCTAGTAACTTTCCCATAATCCCTTAGGGCTTTACGAACTAGGCACCATCCTTAACGTACCAACGCATTTCGCAACACAACCTTCTAGTCAAGTTTTAGTAAAATGAGTTTTTAAGGCTTGTAGCATTCTCCGGCGTATGTATTTCGGCTCTGGTGTCCGCTGTTGCCAGCTGTGGCACCAGCTACGGCTCTGATACCAGCTGTGGCAGAACCACCTGAATTAATCCGGCTCAAGTGTATTAACCATCACTATTAAGGCATCCTCGGTTAACCTTACACTTCAAACGGAGTAATCCACTGGTCTGTCGGGTATAACCTCCCGATACAACCACGGTGAACGGATCGAGCGCCGTACATACAAATGCTAATGCGACGATGAGCCCAGAGAATACCACATTCCAGCAAATATTACATCATTAGCATAAGTAAATATTACAGACCTAATTCTGAGTTTAGAAAACAAGTACTTCAATTAACATAAATAAGTTCTTCAGGGTTAAATTGCAGCGGAAATAAACAACGGAAACTACTCGACGATACAGGATGTCTCGATGAAGCCCGTACGAGACATCACTCGGCCTTATCTCCGTTGGACGGGGGCGCATCCCATTCCACCGACCAACCAGGGGGAAGAGTGCAGGGCCAAGTCAAGCTAGCAATCATGTCTTCAAAGGGTTCACCTGAAATCGAGTCACAAGCAAGACTGAGTATACTAATACTCAGCAAGACTTACCCGTGTAGTGGAAACTACTCCACCGACTCTAGACATGCCAGGCTTTTTGGCTCAGGGGTTTGTTTTGCCGAAAAGCATCTACAAGTGGGTCCTTACTTTCAACTTTTAGCTCAAGATTCTAGTCTCGTTAGCCAGTCTAGGTAAGCAGCTATCTAAAGCATACATGGTGAAGCATTAAATTTTCCATCCAACCAGTTCATTCATCATCATTGTTCCTCTTCTTACTCTGTGGGTAAAAATGGTTAAGCAGTCTCAATAGCCGTGAGAAACGGATGATTCGAATCGAATTTCTTAACCTTGCAAGGGAAACCCAAACACACGTCACGTGGTTACTCCCTAGAGTCACACGTGCAACTTTTCCCCTTTCTTTCCGGGTCGTGGATCGGGGCTACCCTCCGAGAGTACAAGAGCCCCACGCCACGGTTCGGCGCCGGGTCGTGACCACTCTCTGCACTCGCCATATGCACATGGGACCGAAGTTCAAAGGGTAGGATGCCGTCCCCTTGCCGGGCCAATCAGGTACTTAAGCTTACCGATTCCCATAATCTCGGCATGTGTTTAGTACGTTCAAAGACTTAACCATCACTACCACACCCTGCGGCCTTAGCATTTTTCACTTGACAGACGGGCCTCAATCGTAACCATCGTTACATAACCCGTCCGTGTCCTTATGATTGCAGTGTGTAGTAGTCATTCAACTCCTATTTTCTCGCGAGTGACAGGAAATCACTCGACTTTTACCGGAGTCCTATTAGCACAGCATTCTATCGAACCTTACATCTAGTTTTCAAGCAAGGGTTCCTGACATCATGCAACTAAGTTTTCATCCAACTCCTATAAACTTAATGCACAAGCAAGGAGTAACGAGTTGCATAATTTCGGAAAGAATGGGTTATGCTCCGGGGCTTGCCTTCGCAGTTTGCTTGGGGATCTTCCGAACTTGGGCTCGGGTCTTCAAAAGCTTCAGTTAGATTTGCTTGAGCTTCACGCTGCTCACTCTCGGACGCGGGCACCAGCTCGTAGGTTCCGTCGGCGAGAGTCGTCGATTCTACATGAGTGCACAAGTTTAAGTCGTGGAAATAGCACTTGGTTACGATTTGAGAGTCATTACTACAAGGGATAGTTTCTGGTTATGAAATTTTGGATTTAGGCACATCAAGGAAAAATGTGCTTACTGTAAAATTTTCAGCCAATTTTATGTAACAGATTAATTCTGAAAAATATATTACATTGTTGCTGTTAGATACTTGTTCTTTTTGTACAGATCAACTGGTGCAACAATTGTGGCTAAGATTTTTACAGGTCTCTCACTTGAGCATGCAGAAGCTACTGTAATTTTTGTAGGATTTATCATGCAGTATTTAGATCATAGAAAATATGACATTCTACACCTAGGCATTTTAAAGATTCATTTTTACAGGACCCTACACAGGGTTTTTGTCCATGAAACTTTTTACACAGCAACCTCTACCACAGTGTAACTCCCAGTAATAATTTGGGGATTTTCCAAGCTAAGACACTATTTGCTTGATTTAATGTATTTTATTAGCACATAAATCAAATAAATAGGTTACTTTGAGATAAAAAGTCTCCTAATTTTTCTCTGGTTTCTAGTTACCAATAGATTAGCATCGGAAAAATTTCAATGGGTGACTCACCACCTAACTGCAGGGATAAAACATTCTTCTTACACATGATATAAAACTAAGTTTAACAAACAGTAAATCTAGAGATGGAATTTGGGCCTGATCTTTTTACACAGTCCTAATCATCCAGCAAATAATTCACTGCCCAAAATTCAGGGTCAGCACTGTTCTAGAACAGTGGGTATAAAATATGTCCATTAAAGCTTCTATTTAATGTAGAGCAAAATATTTTGAGATTCTGAGAAAACTTTTGTAACAAAAGTGGTAGAGTTTGCTCTGAGGATTCCAGAACAGTTGAGTTTGCATTTTTCTGAATTTTCTACGATTTTATACGAATTTTACAAGTTCACTGAATTTGAATCTAGGTTTGAAATTTTCTTTTACAACTAGGTCCTTGAATCTTGCGCTCAGACCCTTCTAAAGATTTAAATCCTTGCAATTGGGTCCTCGGCGGCTCGGGTACGGCGGCCGGCCGAAATTCCGGCGAGGGGGCTCGCCGGCGGCGAGGGGCGAGGGTCGGGGAAGGTTCAGGGGTGCGAGGGCTACCTTGTGGGGGTGTTGTTCAGGTGGGGGACGGCCGGGAAGGGCTCGCCGGCGTTGGAGCAGAGGCGGCGGCGGCACGGCTCGTGTCGACGGCGGTGCTCCGGCGGGCTTGGGGCGGCGTGGTCCGGTCGGTGAGCTTCAGTGGCGCGTGGGGAAGCTACTCCGGGGCTCGGCTTGGACGGAGGGGGTCGGAGTCGTGCTGCCCACGGCGAGCAGGGGCGGCGGCGGCGACGGCAGCGCGGGCGGCGGAGCTCCGGTGGCTCTGGGTGGCGTTGGGCGGGTCGGCGAGCTGCGGTGAGGTGATGTAGTGGTGGCTGGGTGCTCAGTTTGGGCAGTGGGCGGCTGTGGAGGGCTGCCCACGGGCGGGTGGTGCTCGGCGGCGGCCTGGGCGCGGCAGCGCACGCGCGGGCGGGGACTGGCCGCACGGCGTCGGGGCGGGGCAAAGCCGGCCGTGGCGGGGTGGTGCGGCGGCCACTGGCCTGGCGCTCCGCGCCGGTCAGGCGACGCCGGCCACCTGGCGCGCGGCGGGCGGGCGAGCGCGCGCGGCGCGGCAGAGCAGAGGGGGAGACGCCAGGGACCGAAATGCAAAAATTCGAAAAAGTTCAGGGGGCTGGGTGCAAACAGGGCGTTTTCTCCTCTTTCTGATTTGAATTTCAAAAACTTTTGAACACGAAAGTTGTTCAAAATAAAAAGTTCTACAACTTTGGTTTCAGGCAAAATTTCATTTGGCTTATGGTTTTAAAGTTATTTTAAAAGTTTCAATTGTGTCCAAATGTGCCCAAATTTAATTTGAATTCCAACTGAACCCCCTTTTTTTCTTTAATTCTTTCCACCCTCTCATTAGTTGGTTTAAAACATAGAGTTAGGCTAATGACATTGATTTTGAAATTTTAATTACCAGGGTTGTCACAATAGGGAGCTTGCCTCCAGCGAGAAGAATCGACAGGGGGTCCTACGGACCTGCGGCTAACAGGAAGGGACTGCAGCGAGGAGGCGGCATGCCAGTTGCTGGCACCTGGCGTAATTTCTCACACAAACGGGAGGAAGGAGCACACCTCGATACTGCAGGTAACAACGCAATGAAAGAACCGTGCTTTTGTTGCTGATATGCCCAAGAGGCAATCATGCGTGGGCTGGATATTGATTCGAGAAGGATTAGAACCCTAATGGGCTTCCAGCATGACGGCAGGTGGGGCTGTGGGCGGCAAACACACACTTGCGCCAAAAACCCTAGCTGCCGCCGCCCCTCCACTTCTCCACAAAGCCTTAGCCGAACGTGTTCTGCTAGCACACCTGGTGACCGATGTTCCCACCACGTACGTGAGGATTTCAAGGAGGCGCTGTTGTATTGCTATGGTGTTGATCAGTGGGACAAGGAGCAGGAACTGCGAGCTGCGATCTGCTTCCTCTTCACCAACGCGCGCCTACATTGGGCAAGCTACCCCAACTCTACTTCCACTGCGCTGCGCATCTAGTGGTAACGATACATGATTATTTGCTTATATGAGATCCTTGTTGAACGCGGTAGCTAGCATAGCGTCCTCGTTTCCTAATAATGGTATCAGAGTGGTTATGTTTAGCTTTTGGTCTGGATGCGCATACAGAGATATGATTTGATTATGGTTTTACAATCTGTTCATATGTGATGTATTGATTGGTGCACGGTGTGGGATCGATACGAGTTGGTAGCATCACGAGGACTGTAGATTGGTTCGTGTTCTTTCTCTGTTGTGCGCACGACTTGCCTATACCGGCTGGAATCACCATCTAGGCTAATTGTGCAAACGAGAAGAGATTGAACCGACATATCTAAGTCGTGTGTTGCGGTCCTCTCCGATGTACCTATCGCGATGGTCAATGTGATTGATCTAATGAAAATAAGGGACATTGTGAATGGCCCTAAATCGGCTTGATTGGATCAATCCGATGTGAATTTCATAGCGATTCAATAGATGCGATCTATAGACCTCCGTTGCAATCTATTGATAGCGGCCTTCTCATACCCCTTCGGTAGAATATGTTCTATTCCTAACTCATTTTTGCAGGGTATGATGTGAATGGTATGGCCTCAATATCATGTGATGATCTGTGTGTAATAAGTTGTGTGACCTACATGTCATCAATTAAAACAACTAGGTTGAGTTTGTCCTATTCTTGTATAATGGCTTGCGTGTCGACTTGTGATGCTTGATCTCCTCATGTAATTTACTTTACTAGTGTTGTTAGATGTAGTAGCATGGAGGCTTCAAGCATGATGGTGAAGGACAGGAGCATGGAGGCCTCAGACATGGCGATAGAGATCACCATGGAACCACAGTGTTGGAGAACCTTGTGATTCAAAGAGGCCATACTATTTCACCTTATAATATGATTATATGTGATGTTTATATTTCCTATCTTACTATTCTTTCATGTCTTTCATGTGGTCGATATGCTTTTATCATGATAAAATAGTTTCCCATAAGTAAAGTTGAGAACTTTGATATCCTTTTCCAATAGCTGCACCTATTAAAATTTGAAAGTTGTGTGGTAGGTTTACCAAAGTAGAGTACCATCAACTACATGAATAGGGTGGGTGTCGGACATTCACCAGCATTGCATTGGTTTACTCAACAAAGCTATCAAGATGGTTTTGAGCCTTAGAATATGGAGTTGGAACCGGGGCATTGGATGCCACCCAAAAAACAAGAGTCATATAGAGATATGATTATCAATTTGTTGTTTACCTATGTCACTAACTTTCTAGCAATGAAGCCAAAGCTCACCAGGATTTTAGTGAATATAGATCTTGTCAGACCCGGGCCCACGGGACTGCGCACATGGTCTACATCTTTCAGGATAAGGCGTGGGACATGGCCCACGCCCTACACCAGTTGTAACTACTTGTAGCGTAGTAGAACTACTCATACAGTAGTAAAACTAGTCGGAGACAATAGGAAACTACCCGAAAAGTACTTGGGAAGGGCTCCTAGGCTTGTATCTGACTAGGACTTTCATGTAACCCTGTCCCCCCAAACTATATAAGGGTGGGCAGGGACCCCCTCCAAACATCAGATCACCCAATCACCACCTAAGGCAATACAAACCACATAGGACGTAGGGTATTACGCTCTCGGTGGCCCGAACCTGTCTAAACTTTGTGTTCCTTGCACCTTCGAGTTCCTGATCTCGGTGACACCCTACCTACAAACTCACCACCTCGGGGGTATCCCTCGGTGGGCGTGGCGGTAAAACACCCCTACCTGGCGCGCCAGGTAGGGGTGTTCATCAAGCATCCACCGGAGAACTCGATGGCATCTTTGAGCTTCACCAGCGCCGTGCTCGATGAGGGCACAACTTTCATCTTCGGCTCCTGGATCTGTGTTGCCAACGGCTCAGGCGGCTACAAGAGCCACCTAGCCGACTCCAGAAAGCCAGAGCCCGTGTAGCAACTCGACGCAGCAACCTCGATGAGTTCATCGACAACCTCGACGAGTTGCTGCTCCCAGATCTCGACGGGGAGATTGAGAGGATGTCTTTTTTCGACGTGACTTCAACTCGCGCTGCACGAGGACTACTCGGATCGGATTCAAGCCGATCTGAGGAGATTACACAATTCAAGTCCCTCTCCGACTTAGAGGAGGACTTAAATCATTTGCTCAACCTCGAGAATGCGGGAGACATCGCCAGTCGAGGGGCCCCCGTTTTCAACAACTACTCGGACTCCAACGAAGAGTACTCGTCGACTAGTACTGCACCATCAAGCTAGAGCCGAGGAGGACTCGAGGATGAGGGAGCCACCGCTTATCGGAAGGCCCCCGTTCTCGACAACCACTCGCAACCTGATGACCTCCTCGAATCCTTTTCAGGTAATCATCTGGGTTTCACCACAACGTCTACGCCGCAAGGCTGTTTCGTGTACTAGAAGGGCTTAGAGCCCTCTGAATTACTCGAGCTTGAGCAAACAATTTTCAGCAAGACAAAGGTATTGCGGATTGCATTACTCTGGCAGAATCCTCCCTTCGGTGTATCAACCCCAGGGAGCCAGAAGATTTCAACTACTCCACTCAACTTCAGCTCGCGTCACAACATCGACGTGCTGCAGCGACGACCTCGACTACTCCGCTCGCGCTGCAGTTATGACTGCTTCAACAAATCGACAACGCCAATGACTACTTCAACAACTCTTCTCGACTAGAAACTAGTTGGGAACGATTCTTTATCTACTTTGCGACTAGCTCCGCACGGTCAACAACTAGCCGGAATCAACTCCGACTAGTCGGCTTCGTCGACAAATCGCCCACGGATCAAAGCTACGCGTCACCGCCTACTTTTTGTGCAACGCACACTCTCTTCATCGGCAAACTTGAAACCCCCAAGCCATGTCCAGTTTGGTCTGAGGCGGTTCAACCTAGGACCCTCTCTGTATTGGAAGAGGATTTGGATCATCTACTACCTCTCGGATAAGGAGAGGCCACCGCGCGTCGGGGGGCTATTGTTTCCGACAACTACTCGGATTCAGCTCCTCATATGACCCGGGGTCTGGTAAGGGGATCAGTTTGGTCCGGCGGTATTGAGCATCGGAAGGGCATGAAACCCTCCAGATTTCTCAAATCAAGTCCACCACGATCCATTAACACACGCGGCGAACTCCCTTTTCAAGAAGGCAGACCCCTCCATCCTTCCGACGACGGAGATGAGGGCTAGGTGATGCAGGGTACCAAACGCTTCGCCCCCAACCGAGAAGTGTACATGATTCACGCTAGCAAGGACTGTGAAGGCTTAGAGCGGGTGCAGCTAGACGACTACAATGACTACCTCCTTGATCCACTCGACGAAGACGTGGACGCAACAAGGGGTATTGAATTCCCAGACAACATCAAGATAGAAGATGCAGATGATATTCAGAAGTAACGTCGTAGGCTCATCAATACGAAGCGCGCCAAACGTAGGCACCGCACGGTCGAGACGTACCAACGGGGGAGCGGCAACCTCTACGACTCCTCCACGGGCCACCTCCATACTATCATCAACGCTGGCCGGGACACCCACAATGTCATCACTACCAGGCAGTAGGAGAGCGAAGGAGTGGAAGCCTACAACCCCACCCATTATCAAATCCCTCTCGACTACCTGGAGACAACTCGGAAGCGCAAGCAAAAAGCCGGGGAACAATCCACCCGTAGAAAGAAGACTCTCAGTTCGAAGGAACGATTCGAGGAAGCCCTCCACGGGCGATGCCCATGGCACCCGAAGAGCAAGCATTCCGCATTTGAATATCAAACCCTTCGGAGGGCCCTGGGAGCTCCGCCAAAACTGCGAAGAAAGGTGACGGGACTACCTGAATAATGATTTATTCATAAATTAAGTACCCAATTCAAGGAGGTTTTTTGAAACTCTTTTAGGTGTTTCATCTGTTTGAACCATTATTTTGGGACTATATCTCTAAACAAGGGGTTCCGTACACCTAAAAGCACCATTTTTTACCACTTAGTCAGGGTCGCCATTTATGTTCATTATTCAGGTTAATCATGATTTCCTCGCTATCTACTCTAAGACATTTTTCTAGCCGATCTCATTTCACCTATTCCTCATGTCACGATCCCTTTTTACCAACGCTCGGGGGCTAAGGATAGGGCCAGTTGGGATGGGCTCGGGAAAGAAGAAAATGATTCAATTTCTTCAAGCCTAAGCTTAGGGAACCCTGTCACAGCCGAGCCATGCGGCTGCCACAAGTGGTCGCTTCGTTTGGCAATGACTAGTGGAACCCGTTAATTAGCCAAATAAAGAACCTACGTGATTATCTAACAAATACTTCCAGTAACGCTCAGATTACTAGTTCCTGACTAGTTTTCTATATTACTGAAGGGGCCTTGCTCCCAAACTTCTAGTAACACTCCGTTTACTAGTTTTCGACTAGTATTATGCGTAGTTTACTGAAGGGGCCAAGCTACCCAGCTCAGTCCACCTTTCTTCGCTTTCAACTTGGTCGGGCGGGCTCGGGCATCGGAAGGGCACGGAGTCCTCCATGCTACTCGACCTCGGCCCACGTTTCTGCGCCATCAACCTCGACATCCTGTTAGGCATAGAATTGTTTTCTCCGACGAAGAAGAGGGGTGAATCGCCAAAAGCTCCTCGCCGGATCGCGCGGTATTTTTGGTTTTCATTGAAGAAATCCCATTCACGGAGGCGGACGCAACGGATCGCGTCCAACTCGACGACTACTTCGCCTTCGCGAGGGCACTCGGCGACCCGCCGACGACTACTTCGGCTACAAAACTAGTCAGGAGCAGGACTCACTCCATCAGTGACTAGTTGGAATTGATTCCGACTAGTCGGGTCTCATCAACAAACCGTCGCGGCTCCATCAACGAGCGATACGGCTTCGTTGGCAATCACCCACAAACCGAGATTGACAACTATCCACGCTCATCTGGTTTCTACGCTCGGGGGCTGGACGCAACATGGCGGCTACCTACGTGAAGACTGAGATCCAATTCAAGGAGGTTTTATGGAGATCTTTAGGGAACTTCGTTATACATTGTCTTTAGTTTTATCTCGAAACAAGGGGTTTTCTCCCAAAGAATTCGTTCAACCACTCGGTCAGAGAATCATGAAATTTACTCCAGATAGGGTTTTTGTCCGTTCATCCACGTTTCAGCGCCGTCTTGGCCCGCCCAAGAAATTCCTTTGGGCTAGCCGAGTCATCTTCACACAACGACCACTTTTGTAACAACGCATGTGAAGGATTGCGTCGTCACTTCCTTTGGGCTAACAGAGACATCTTCGCATGGCAACATACGACTTGTCTTGGCTCGCCCAAGGAACTAATCAGGATCAAGTGAAGGACCTCGTCGTCACTTCCTTTGGGCCAACCAAGACATCTTCGCATGGCAACATACGAATTGTCTTGGCCCGCCCAAGGAATCGACTGAAGCTACCGGAAAGATTTATTCCTCCCTTGTTAATTGACTTCCAGTCACCTTCCCATAATTCCAGTACTACTCCGTTCTACTGGTTCACGACTGGTACTACATGCAAGTCTACTGAAGGGGCCTCGGTCCCATACTTCCAGTACTACTCCATTCTACTAGTTCACGACTGGTACTACATGCAAGTCTACTGAAGGGGCCTCGCTCCCATACTTCCAGTATCGCTCAGATTACTAGTTTCCAACTAGTATTCTATGTTACTGAAGGGGCCTCGCACCCACACTTCTAGTGCAACTCCGTTTACTGGTTCACGACTGATATTACGTACAGGTTTACTGAAGGGGCCTCGCTCCCATACTACCAGTAATGCTCAGATAACTAGTTTCCAACTAGTATTCTATGTTACTGAAGGGGCTTCGCTCCCATACTTCCAGTAACGCTCAGACTACTAGTTTTCGACTAGTACTCTATGTTACTGAAGGGGCCTCGATCCCATAATTCTAGTACTACTCCGTTTACTGGTTTACTACTGGTATTACGTGCAGGTTTACTGAAGGGCCTCGCTCCCGTACTCTCAGTACTACTCTGTTTTACTGGTTCATGACTGGGTACTACATGGAGTTTGCTGCATGGGCTTCGCCCCCATACTTTCAGTAACGCTCCGATTACAAGTTCTCGACTAGTACTCTGTGTTACTAAAGAGGCCTCGCTCCCATGCTTCTAGTAACGCCCAGATTACAATTTTCCGACTAGTACTCTATGTTACTGAAGGGGTCTAGCTCCCATACTTCCATTACTACTCCATTTACTGGTTCACGACAGGTATTACGTGCAGGTTTACTAAAGTGGCCTCGCTCCCATACTACCAGTAACCACCAGACTACTAGTTTCCGACTAGTATTCTATGTTACTGAAGGGGCCTCGCACCCGCATTTCTAGTGTTACTCCATTTACTGGTTCACGACTGGTACTACGTGCAAGTTTACTAAAGGGGCCTCACTTTTATACTTCCAGTAATGCCTAGACTACTAGTTTCTGACTAGTATTCTATGTTACTGAAGGGGCCTCACACCCACACTTCCAGTACAACTCCGTTTCCTGGTTCATGACTGGTATTACATGTAGGTTTATTGAAGGGGCCTCGCTCTCGTACTTCCAGTAACGCTCAGATTACTAGTTCTCGACTTGTACTCTATGTTACTGAAAGGGCGTTGCTCTCATGGCACTGCGTTTACTAGATCCCAACTAGTTTTATGCGTCGTCAACTACTTCGACTACTTGTCTCGCCTACAAAACTAGTCGGAATCGACTCCGACTAGTCAGCTTCATCGACAGTTCAAGATCCAGCGGTAACTTGACCAATGCCTAGGTTCGGGGGCTAGAGCCACCGACTACTAGGTGTATCTTGTGCGACTCATCTAGGTCCCAGGCTCGGAGGCTGGATACAACACGGCTCTCAGCGAACAAGGTTTGATTTGAGTGGTAATTTAGGGCGCTTTTTTGGTGAAGTTATTTGTAACCATTTTTTCAGGGAATTCATCCCGAAAAGAGCGGTTTTCGAATTTCTGAACCAATTTGCTCATCTTAACCATCAAAGCTTTACTGTCATATATTGCATGCCACGATTATTTGGATCCTTTATTCAAAACCTTGAGGATTTGGATTCAAGGCTCTGGGGCTGCAGGGACACTGTTGACGCCAGATTTTGACACGTGTTGAATCGACGTCAGGAGAAGAGATTGGCCGATGCGGCAGATCTAAAGGCTACAGTAAAGAATCGGCCGATTGAGGTTACAGTTGGGAATTGGCCGATTGGCGATGCAACTTGCGCCAACAAGATTGGGACCATAATAGAGGATCCCGGTTAAAAGTGTCCTAATGTTGGTCAACGGAATAATGCTGATTCGGTCAAGAGGCAAAAGAAAAGAGTCCTGATTGGATTAAGAGACGGCGGCAGAAGATTCTGCGGGAGTCCGTTTCCTTTATAAGAATATTATAGATATAGCAGTTTTTAATAAGATTGTAATAAGTCGTAATCGACCAGGAGTCCTGGTTTTAGGGTATAAATAGGAGTCGTCAGGGCTTTGTGAAGAATCAACAAATCAATCAAAAAAACACATCTACTTTTTCCTAATATTTTACTTTCAAGTCGGTGACTTCGCCAACACTTTTTTCTTTCACGAGTTCGTACGGATTGGCAGGGCTGCATCGACTCGATCTCCGGCCAATTGGTAGGTTCCGCTTATCGAATAACATCTGAGCTTTAACCTCGGGCGCATCGCTGTGGTTTCATTCGGATTTATTCACCAGTTATCGATATTTGCTAGAATTATAGGTTTTTCCTATTGTTCTAGTAGTATCACCAGTTATCCAGCTTGAGATTGGAACTATCGGCTTTATCATCGCTCTTCTTCGTTCATCGTCATATAGCCGATTAGATCTATTTCAAGTGTTGCATTTGTAATAATTGTTAAGTCGCTCCAGCAGTTTTCTTTGCAATTATTACGTGATCAAGCCGATTCGCCGATTCATAGCAAATCGGCCGATTCGCCGACGCGCTCTTAGGGACAGATCGGAACCCCAGCCGATCGGGATGCCCGGAATTTAATACTTTTATTTCCTTGTCAATCAACAGGTCAGATTGACTAGCACGCCGCGCGAACCGCACCAGGGCAATAACCCGAACAGGAGCTAAGCAGATTCTCCCGGGTCGTGTGTCCGACGCTGAAGACCATCATCGGCCGATTCCCGGCCGATTTTTAGCGCCAACACACTTTTGGCATGCCCAGTGGGACGACAACTTCAAGACCCAATATGTCGAAGAATGCAGAAATTTCTGAGAACAACATCATTGAGGTCACAGAAGCGGATCTCAAGGACGACCAGAAAGAAGAATTGGCTAAACATTTAGAAGATTACAAAAAGATGTATCTGCAGTCGTTCAGTCGTACCAAAAGCGGGGAGGCAGTCAAAAAACCTCCTCTTCCTGTTCCCCGCCACATCACCATCGCTGAGGATTCGGGCAGGATGTCCGATATGATCCAACAGTCCGTCTATCAGGCTTTCATCGACCAGTCCTCGGTGATGACCAACACGGTGTATAACGCCGTCATCTGCTCTCTAGTCAGCAGAGCAGCTCAAGGATATCAGGGGCTAGCGTATGCCCCGCCTATTGCACCTCCAGCCACAAGCTCACCAGTCACATCCCACTCGGCTCCTCAGCCGATGTCGATGCAACGCGAGGGATACAACACTCGGTTGCCTCCAGCGTCTCCAAGGTATAACGGTGCACCATGTTTCCCATCGCAAGCACCGCTTCAGCCTGTCCAGATTGCTTCTGTGCAATCGCTGCCCACAAACTCAGTACCCTGGGGGGCATCGGCAACAACGGCTTTTCCAGATCAATCAACCGGGCATGTGAGCTATCCAATTCAGGCGCCGTTCCACTCGGCCGTCCGGCCGACGGTCCCTCAGTATCAACCAGCCCCGTCAGAAATCGGCAGGGGGGCAGGCGTTGTAGAGGCACTCCGAAGCACGGCACCAATGACAATGTACGACGGGGCGGCGGATTCGCTTCACCATCAACTGTCAACTGCTCAGACGGCCATAACACAACAGAATTCGCCGCATGGTTCGATCCATCACCCGGCCGCACCGCCGCCAATCCTCCAACACATGCGGACACCTCGAACGCCCGTTCATCAGCAGCAGGTGGACTGGACGGCAAGAATAGCAGAGGTAATTCAGGACCAGTTCGGCTTGAAGCCGAAAGTGCAGACTTATACATACAAGATGCCCTATCCGTCGGCCTATGACCTGCTGCCGTTTCCCCATCGGTACAAGGTGCCTGATTTTACCAAGTTTTCGGGGCTGGACGACACATCTATCGTGTAGCACATTAACAGATTCATCATCCAGTGCGGGGAAGCCGCCACGCAAGATGCTCTGAGGGTGCGTCTGTTTTCATCGTCTCTGTGGTTCACCACTTTACCACCTAATTCCATTGTTACATGGGCCGATCTAGAAAAGCAGTTCCATAAGTACTTCTACGCAGGAGTACATGAGATGAAGCTCTCAGATTTGACCAGCCTCAGGCAGAGGAGCGACGAACCAGTAACTGGATACATATAGAGGTTCAGAGAAGTCAGGAACAAATGCTATAGTCTGGCTCTGACCGATGCCCAGTTGGCCGATATCGCTTTCTAAGGCCTCTTACCACATATCAAGGAAAGGTATGCCTCTCAAGAATTCGAAAGCTTAAGCCAAATCGTTCACCGATTGGCTGGTCAGGAAGTCCGTCCCTTTGAGCAGCGGAGGAATTTCCAGAAAAAGGTGGCATATCTGGAAGGATCTGAATCTAAGGGGAGGAAGAAATCGGCCTAGCAGAGTGGGTGAAAGGCAAGAAGCCATTATCGTGCCCTTTCGGAAAGAAAGAACCAGAGACATTCGGCTTTGATACGACAAAGGCCGATAAGATTTTTGACTTACTACTTCAGGAAGGGCAGATCAAGCTATCACCATACCATACCATTCCTTCGGCCGATCAGCTCAAGAAGATGAAATACTGCAAGTGGCACAACGCCACGTCTCATGACACGAATGAATGCAAGATCTTCCGCCAGCAGATACAGTCGGCCATCGAGCAGGGAAGACTCAAGTTTGAAAGACCGGCAAAGCCGGCGAAGCCGATGAAGATTGACCAGCATCCTTTCCCAGCCAACATGGTTGACATGGGAAGAAACTCACTTCAAACCATGGTGCTGACATCGGAATCGGCAAGAATAAGCGGCGCCGTAGATCCCAGGAAGCAAGTCACGGCGGATGAGGTCAAAGGGAAAAGGCAGGCTGAGGACAAGGGCGAAGGATCCGACCGATCGCGCAGACCCGTCACCTCCCAATTCTTACTCAGCAAATATCGGCGGCGGCAGGAACAGTCAAGATACCACGAGGAGATGATACGCCGACACGAGGATCATTGGCAATGTCCGTTCGTTATCCACTGCTGGGAAAACGACCTCTGATTGCCATCAGCCGATAATTGTCCTGAGTGCAACGGACTAAGCCGCAACGATCGCCCAATCAAAAGATCACGCTCTAGAGATAGAGAATCAGAGCCGATCAGCAGAAATCGGCGCGAACAAGAAGGACGGCGCCTTTCAGTGCATGATCGGCTGGGGGGCAGAGTTGACCGGTATCACCGGTCGTAAGGTAGGATCAACCAGACGGAGTGACTGGGGAGTAGGACCAGCATACACGATCGGCTGGAACAGATGGCTGATGACAGGGTGTCGGACGAAAATCCCCTAGGAAGGGAACCAGATTGGGAGCACGCCAAATCGTCGGCCAGACCGGTGAACCCAAGATGGTATCCTGAAGGATTGTCTAAATCTCAGAAGGGGAGAATCCAACGCCTGCGCCAATGGGAGCAGCAAGAAGAAGAGCAGAGGCAGGCGCTAGAGAAGAGAAACGTCAAGTCTCGGGTCTGGCGCCCCAAGAAAAACAACAACAAGGAAGCAGAAAGTCAAGAATCGGCAGCTGATGTCAACATGGTTTTCATATTGCCGATGGACTTCATGGCGCCTACCGATCGAGACAAGGTGACAAGGGTGGAAGAGCAGATGGCACAATTGGTATTAGAGCCGATGACGGCCACCTTTGAGAAACCAGAAGACGAAAAACGCCAACATCTCAAGGCATTATTTCTCAAAGGGCACGTTAACGGATGACCCATTACAAGGCTACTAGTGGATGGAGGCGCCGCAGTCAACATCATGTCGTATGCCATGTTCCAGAAGTTAGGCAAAAGTGATGAAGACCTGACCAAGACGGACATGATGCTCAAGGACTTCGAAGGCAACGTGTCTCCCGCCCGTGAAGCGCTCTGCGTCGACCTCACCATCGGTAGTAAGACTATTCCTACTACCTTTTTCATTATTAATGGTAAGGGGTCCTACAACATGTTGCTCGGTCGCGACTAGATACATGAGAACTGTGGTGTCCCATCTACAATGCACCAATGCCTCGTGCAATGGGTCGGCGACAGTACAGAGATAGTCACCGCCGATTCCGCCTACAGCGTCGCAGTGGCCGACACGAAACAATGGAGCTGTGAACACGTCAGGTGTATATCTGGCAGGACTTGGGACACTGATTTCCTAAAGGTGTCCGATTTCGGTCTACAGCCGATCCAAGCAGTCGGCTCTGAAAATTCAGAATAGATGGATCAGTTTGTCCGAGAAGACGGAAAGCTTTGGCATGGGTTTACGTCGGCCGATTCATTAGAGATGGTGGATTTGGGAGATGGTAGCAAGCCAAGGCCGACGTATATTAGTGCTAGCTTGGATCCTGGATATAAGTGTAAACTGATCAGTTTATTAAAAGAATTCAAGGATTGCTTTGCTTGGGAATACCATGAGATGCCTGGTCTAGACCGGTCCATTGTTGAACATCGGTTACCTATAAAATCAGGATATCGGCCATATCAGCAACCTGCGCGACGGTGCAATCCTAAAATTCTACCTGATATAAAGGCCGAGATCACAAGATTGATTGAAGCAGAATTTATTCGGCATTGCCGCTACGCCGAATGGATTTCTATTATTGTACCCATGTATAAAAAGAACGAAAGGTGCGCGTATTTCAGGAACCTAAATCAGGCCACACCAATGGATGGATATCCGATGCCAACGGCCGATGTCTTGATAGATGCTGCCGCAGGACACAAAGTCATCAGTTTTATGGATGGTAATGCTGGGTACAATCAAATATTAATGGCCGAAGAAGATATCTCGAAAATGGCTTTCAGGTGTCCGGGTCACCTTGGTTTATTCGAGTGGGTTGTAATGACCTTTGGGTTAAAGAACGCCGGTGCTACATATCAGCGGGCCATGAACTATATCTTTCACAAGCTCATTGGTGCATCGGTGAAAATTTACATTGATGATGTTGTGGTCAAGTCGAAAGGTCATCAGGAACATCTGGCCGATTTACAAGAAGTACTGGAATGCACAAGGAAGCATGGGTTAAAAATGAACCCGAACAAGTGCGCGTTCGGTGTATCGGCCGGGCAATTCTTGGGATTCATGGTCCATGAGCGCGGGATAGAGGTTAGCCGGAAGACCATAGACGCCATCAACAAAGTTGTAGCCCCACAGAATAAAACTGAGCTGCGATCCCTCATCGGCAAGGTCAATTTTATCAGAAGATTCATATCCAACCTGTCCGGGCGTATTCGAGCTTTTACCCCTTTGTTGAAATTGAAGTCCCACCAGGAATTCGTGTGGGGAGAAGAACAACAAAGAGCGTTAGAAGATATCAAGCAATATCTGGTTTCACCTCCGGTGTTAGTCCCGCCACAGCCTGGTAAGCCGTTCAAATTATACTTATCGGCTGATGAACAAGCTATTGGATCGGCGTTGGTACAAGAGTTCGAAGGAAAAGAACGGGTGGTATATTATGTCAGCAGAAGACTCCTGGACGCCGAAACAAGATATTCCCCGGTGGAACGGCTGTGCCTGTGTTTATACTTCTCGTGTACCAAGCTCAGGCACTATTTGTTATCGGCAGAGTGCATAGTTGTATGCAAAGATGATGTGGTGAAGTATATGCTATCACTGCCGATTTTGAAAGGACAGATTGGAAAATGGATCTTGGCTCTATCAGAGTTTGACTTAAGGTATGAATCGGCCAAAGCTGTCAAAGGTCAAGTCATGGCTGATTTCGTAGCCCAACATTGTGGACAGGAAATTGCTATCGTTGAACCGGTTCCATGGACTCTGTATTTCGATGATTCTTCGTGTGGGGCCGGATCAAGAATCGGCGTCGTTCTTATATCGCCTCGGGGGGCAAGTTATGATTTCTCTCTGCCGATAGAAGCGTCCGCAACTAATAACCAGGCGGAATACCGAGCCGTCCTAAAGGGTACCCAATTATTAAGGGAAGTCAAGGTTGATACAGTCGAAATTTTTAGGGATTCCATGCTCATTGTAGATCAATTAACGGGGAAATCTGAATGCAAAGATGATATCTTGAGGATTTATTATGAAGATTGCCTCCAGCTGTTAAAGGAATTCAAGTCTGCAACAATTGAGCATATACCCAGAATTTATAATGAAGAGGCCAATAGGCTGGCCCAAGACGCGTCCAGATATCGGCCGATTCAAGGAGCTTTGATTTTAGAGCTCGTGGCCGATGATTGGAGAAAGGAGATCGCCGATTACTTGAGGGATCCGTCCCAGAAGGTGTATTAGCGAGTACGTTTCCAGGCCACAAAATATGTGTTACTTGAAGATGATTTGTTTTACCGGACAATTGATGGGGTTCTTCTCAGATGCCTGGGAACAGAAGAAGCAAAGGTCCTGATGGGGGAAATCCATGAAGGTGTATGTGGAGCCCATCAATCGGCTCACAAGATGAAATGGATGATCAGTAACAATGGGTATTACTGGCCAACGATTCTTGAGGATTGTTTCAAATATTATAAAGGATGCCAAGACTGTCAGAAGTTTGGCAATGTGCAGCGCGCACCAGCTTCGGCTATGAATCCAGTAATCAAGTCGTGGCCATTCAGAGGTTGGGGAATAGATCTCATCGGACAGATTCACCCTCCATCGAGTAAAGGGCATAAGTTTATATTGGTAGCCACCGATTACTTTACTAAGTGGGTGGAGGCAGTTCCTTTAAGGAATGTGACATCGGCCGATATGATCGAGTTCGTTAAGAACATATTGTTTATCGATTCGGTATTCCTCAGACTATCACAACTGATCAAGGAACGATGTTCACCTCTAGAGAATTTGGAGAATTCGCCGCCGATATGGGGATTAAATTATTAAATTCTTCTCCGTACTATGCTCAAGCCAATGGCCAGGCCGAATCATCCAATAAGGGGATAATCAAGTTGATCAAGAGGAAGATAGAGGAACAACCCAAAAAGTGGCACATGTCTTTGGCTGAATCTCTATGGGCTTATAGGATGGCTTGCCATGGAGCCACTAAGATATCTCCTTATCAGCTGGTGTATGGTCACGAGGCAGTCTTGCCTTGGGAATTAAGGACGGGGTCAAGGCGTATATCGCTTCAAGATTAGTTGACGGCCGATGACTATTCTTCCCTCATGAAGGATGAGCTCGATGACTTGGCGGGTCAGCGGTTGAGGGCCCTGATTAGCATCAAAGAAAACAAGAAAAGGGTGGCCAGATGGTATGACAAAAAGGTCAAAGTTAAATAATTCTCCCAAGGAGATTTGGTATGGAAGTTGGTACTGCCAATAGGGTCTAAGGATCCAAAATTCGGTAAATGGTCGCCCACTTGGGAAGGGTCGTATAGAATCGGCCGATGCGCTCCGGGAAATGCATATATTCTAGAAACTCTCGAAGGGGAAGAATTCCCAAGAGCTTTAAACGGAAGATATTTGAAGAGGTACTATCCGAGCATTTGGGCAGATGCATAACTTGCAGTAAGATGCATCAAGACGGCATGGCCGACTCCTATCGGCTATTGTCTACATAGCCGATGTAAAGATGATATCGCCTTAAGGAGGAGACATTTTGGTTTGGTCTAACCAATTCATTATTCGATGAAAACAACAGAGTACATGGCCGACATGGCACAAGTCGCCCTTAGAATAAAAAAATACCAATATATCTATTGATTACGCTTTCTCTTGATTTCTCTTTCAATCCGGCCTAGTTCTATTAGAAGGCGG
Organism: Panicum miliaceum; assembly: GCA_032594955.1. Lineage (NCBI taxonomy): Eukaryota > Viridiplantae > Streptophyta > Magnoliopsida > Poales > Poaceae > Panicum > Panicum miliaceum. The sequence continues at coordinate 21,740,921 of CM064073.1, forward strand.
GTGGTCTCCTCCTTCAGATTCTCCATGGTGGCTTCAGTCTCAACTTGATGAGGGAGTGGAACACTCTTTTCAGCTGGCAATCGCTTGGAGCAGTGAGCATTTATACAGTCCCAATACTTCTGGACATCAGCAGGAACATGACCTTTTAGTTCTTCAGAGTGAGCTCTTATCAGATCTATGTCTGCCTGCGACAGTGGTTCGTCTGAATGCATAACTTCAATCGCTCGTTCCAGACTGGGACTAAGACGTTTTGACTAAACAGAGATGAAAAGCTACCCAGCATCAGAGTGATTGAGATGTCAAGGGGAGAAACGGAGGAAGGTTCATACCTGGTTGACAGAGGACGAGGAAGAAGAAGACATCTTGATGTCCAGCTTGGGAGGATAAAAGATCCAGTTATTGGAGGAGGAGAAGATGGGTAATGCATATGTTTCTGGAAAAGATGTGGGATCTCATACTTATAGAGAGAAGGAGGTAAATAGATGGTGGGACATGTCCTATCAGAGGAAAAGCATTCATAAATGCAAAGCTGTCAAAAGAAGTGGTCCAAGACCAAATTGACACATTAACATTAAAGGAGCATTAAATGTTTACAACATTCCTTACAACCCAAGGAGGGAATCTATGGTCGCGATAGCTCGTTGCCTAATCTGATCGGCCGAGTCTAATACTCTTTGGTCGTCGTCGGCCGATCCGGGAATTTCTGGCATATGGCGACGAAGTCTTATCGCTTCACAGGCCAAGTTCTGTCTTTCTTGTTTCAGCCCGGCGATGACGGATGGGAGCTCTTGAAGCTTCTTTTCTTCAACAACTATGTCTTTGGTTACTTGCTCCATCTCTTTGGCTAGCTCTGCTCTCCTCCGTTTGAGGCGATCTATCGTGCCGACGATATCCGGGCGAGAGCTCTCGAGGAAGTTGATCCGTTGGTGTACCTCTTGGGCTCGGTGCTTGTAGGAATCGGCTTCCTCCCGGGTCTTTGCTAGCTGGGCACGATCGGCCATATGATGCAGGGCCCTGAAAATTGAGGTCTGTATAGATTCTATATATGCAGTAGGTTCCAAAGTTTCTGTTGCTTCTTCCGGAATTCGGCCCTTGATGTCACTAAGAAGCCGCCGAATCGGCGAAGCATCTTCCACCAATCGGCCGATATCATCTTGGAGGAGAATCCGAATGCTCTCAAGCTTGGTGCGGACATCATCAGAAATTGAGCTCGACGAAACTTGGCGCGAGGCGACTTCTTCATCATCAGGCAAAGAAACCGCGAAGGAGAAAAGGCTGTTATTTGGAGTGTCTTGTTCCTGCGAAAGAATAAAGACAAGGATCAGCAAGCAGTAAAAGGGGATCGGCCGATTCCAGTGATAAGTTTATTACCTCCTTGAAGCGGATCTCTCTTGCTTGCGCCGATGGGAGTGCCTCCATCGTCTCAGTAACCGGTGCTATAGGCTCATCAGAAGAAGAGGACTCAACAACTATCAATGCTCTGCTTGGGCCAGCTTCCTGGAAAGGTATGACAAATAGATTCTGTGAGTATACTACTGTTGATGCCAGATTTTGACACATGTTGAATCGGCGTCAGGAGGAGAGGTTGGCCGATGCGGCAGATCTAAAGGCTATAGTGAAGAATCGGCCAATTGAGGTTACAGTTGGGAATCGGCCGATTGGCAATGCAACTTGGGCAAACAGATTGGAACCACAACAGAGGATCCCGGTCAAAAGTGGCCTGATGTTGGTCAACGGAGCGATGCTGATTCGGTCAAGAAGCAATGGAAAAAGTCCTGATTGGATTAGGAGACGGCGGCGAAAGATTCTGCGGGAGTCCGTTTCCTTTCTAAAGATATTATAGATATAGTAGTTTTTCTATTTAAAATAAGATTGTAACAAGTCGTAATCGACCAGGAGTCCTGGTTTTTAGGGTATAAATAGGAGTCGCCAGGGCTTTGTAAAGATCATCAACAATCAATCAATACAAACACATCTACTTTTTCCTAGTACTTTACTTTCAAGTCGGCGACTTCGCCAATACCTTTTCTTCTTTCATGAGTTCGTACGGATTGGCACGGCTGCATCAACTTGATCTCCAGCCAATTGGTAGGTTCCGCTTATCGAGTAATATCTGAGCTTTAACTTCGGGCGCATCGCTGTGGTTTCATTTGGATTTATTCACCAGTTATCGATATTTACTAGAATTATAGGTTTTACCTGTTGTTCTAGTATTATCACCAGTTATCCAGCTTGGGATTGGAACTATCGGCTTTATCATCGCTCTTCCTCATTCATCTTCATATAGCCGATTAGATCTATTTCAAGTGTTGCATCTGTAATAATTGTTTAGTTCGCTCCAGCAGCTTTCTTTGCAATTATTACGTGATTATCGGCTGATCCATAGCCGATCATCTTTATAGCAAATCGGCCGATTCGCCGACGCGCTCCTAGGGACAAATCGGAACCCCAGCCGATCGGAACACCCTGAATTTAATACTCTTATTTCCTTGTCAATCAACAAGTCTGATTGACTGGCACGCCGCGCAAACCGCACCAGGGCAAATAATCCGAACAGGAGCTAAGAAGCTTCTCCCGGGTCGTGTGTCTGACGCTGAAGACCATCGACCGATTCCTAGCCAATTTTAGCGCCAACACACTTTTGGCACGCCTGGTGGGACGAACTTCAAGATTCGACATGTCGAAGAACGCAGAAATTTCCGACAGCAACATCATTGAGGTCACAGAAGCGGATCTCAAGGACGACCAGAAGGAAGAATTGGCTAAACATCTAGAAGATTACAAGAGGATGTATCTGCAGTCATTCAGTCGTACCAAAAGCGGGGAGGCTGTCAAGAAAGCTCCTCTTCCAGTTCCCCGCCATATCACCATTGCTGAGGATTCGGGCAAGATGTCCGATATGATCCAACAGTCCGTCTACCAGGCGTTCATCGACTAATCCTCGGTGATGACCAATACGGTGTATAACGCCGTCATCAGCTCTCTGGCCAGCGGGGCAGTTCAAGGATATCAGGGGCCAGCGTATGCCCCGCCGATTGCACTTCCAGCTAGAAGCTCACCAGGCACGTCCCAATCGGCTCCTCAGCCGACATCGACGCAACGCGAGGGATACAGCACTCCATTGCCTCTAGTGTCTCCAAGGTATAGCGGCGCACCATGTTTCCCATCACAGGCATCGCTTCAGCCCGTCCAGATTGCTTCTGTTCAATCGTTGCCCACAAACTCAGTACCCTAGCGGGCATCGGCGACGATGGCTTTTCCTGAGATATCAACCGGACATGGGAGCTATCCAATCCAAGCACCGTTCCAATCGGTCGTCCGGCCGACGGTCCCTCAGTATCAACCAGTCCCGTCAGAAATCGGCAGGGGGGCAGGCGCTGTAGAGGCACTCCGAAGCACGGCGCCGATGATGATGTACGACGGGGCGGCGGATTCACTTTGCCATCAACTGCTCAGACGGCCATGACACAACAGAATTCGCCGCATGTTTCGATCCATCACCCGGCCGCCCCGCCGCCAATCCTCCAGCATATGCCGGCACCTCGAACGGCCGTTCATCAGCAGCAGGTGGACTGGACGGCAAGAATAGCGGACGTAATTCAGGACCAATTCGGGTTTAAGCCGAAAGTGCAGACTTATACATACAAAACGCCATACCCATCGGCCTATGACCTGCTGCCGTTTCCCCACCGGTACAAGGTCCGTGATTTTACCAAGTTTTCGGGGCTGGACGACACATCTACCGTGGAGCATATTAACAGATTCATCATCCAGTGTGGGGAAGCCGCCATGCAAGATGCTCTGAGGGTGCGTCTGTTTTCATCATCTCTGTCTGGATCGGCCTTCCAGTGGTTCACCACTTTACCACCTAACTCCATTGTTACTTGGGCCGATCTAGAGAAACAGTTCCATAAGTACTTCTACGCAGGAGTACATGAGATGAAACTCTCAGACTTGACCAGCCTCAGGCAGAGGAGCGACGAACCAGTAACTGGGTACATATAGAGGTTCAGGGAAATCAGGAACAAATGCTACAGTCTGGCTCTGACCGATGCCCAGTTGGCCGATATTGCTTTCCAGGGCCTCCTGCCACAAATCAAGGAAAGGTATGCTTCGCAAGAATTTGAAAGCCTAAGCCAGATCGTTGATCGATTGGCAGGTCAGGAAGTCCGGCCGTTTGAGCAGCGGAGGAATTTTCAGAAAAAGGTGGCATATCTGGAAGGATCTGAATCGGAGGGAGAGGAGGAAATCGGCCTAGCAGAGTGGGTGAAAAGGCAAAGAGCCAATATCGTGCCCTTGTGGAAAGAAAGAACCAGAGACATTCGGCTTTGACACATCAAAAGTCGATAAAATTTTTGACTTATTACTCTAGGAAGGGCAGATCAAGCTATCTCAATACCATACCATCCCTTCGGCCGATCAGCTCAAGAAGATGAAGTACTGCAAGTGGCACAACAGCACGTCTCATGACACGAATGAATGCAAGATCTTTCGTCAGCAGATACAATCGGCCATCGAGCAGGGGAGGCTCAAGTTTGAAACCCCGACCAAACCGACAAAGCCGATGAAGATAGACCAGCATCCTTTCCCGGCCACATGAGAACTGCGGTGTCCCATCTACAATGGACCAATGCCTCGTGCAATGGGTCGGCGACAGTACAGAGATAGTCACCGCTGATTCCGCCTGCAGCGTCGCAGTGGCCGACACGCAACAATGGAGCTATGAACACGTCAGGTGTATATCTGGCAGGACTTGGGACACTGATTTCCTAAAGGTGTCCAATTTCGGTCTACAGCCGATCCAAGCAGTCGGCTCTGAAAATTCAGAATAGATGGATCAGTTTGTGCGAGAAGACGGAAAGCTTGGGCATGGATTTACGTTGGCCGATTCATTAGAGATGGTGGATTTGGGAGATGGTAGCAAGCCAAGGCCGACGTATATTAGTGCTAGCTTGGATCCTGGACATAAGTGTAAATTGATAAGTTTATTAAAAGAATTCAAGGATTGCTTTGCTTGGGAATACCATGAGATGCCAGGTCTAGACCGGTCCATTGTTGAACACCGGTTACCTATAAAATTAGGATATCGGCAGCCTGCACGACGATGCAACCCCAAAATTCTGCCTGATATAAAGGTCGAGATCACAAAGTTGCTTGAAGCAGGATTTATTCGGCAATGCCGCTACGCCGAATGGATTTCTAATATTGTGCCCGTGTATAAGAAAAACGGAAAACTGCGCGTGTGCATCGATTTCAGGAACCTAAATCAGGCCAAACCAATGGATGGATATCCGATGCCAACGGCCGATGTCTTGATAGATGCTGCCGCAGGACACAAAGTCACCAGTTTCATGGATGGGAATGCGGGGTACAATCAAATATTAATGGCCGAAGAAGATATTTCCAAAACGGCTTTCAGGTGTCCGGGTCACCTCGAGTGGGTTGTGATGACCTTTGGGTTAAAGAACGCCGGTGCTACATATCAGCGGGCCATGAACTATATCTTTCATAGGCTCATTGGTACATCGGTTGAAATTTACATCGACGATGTTGTGGTCAAGTCAAAAGGTCATCAGGAACATCTGGCCGATTTACAAGAAGTACTGGAGTGCACAAGGAAGCATGGGTTAAAAATGAACCCGAACAAGTGTGCATTTGGTGTATCGGCCGGGCAATTCTTAGGATTCATGGTCCAATGAGCGCGGGATAGAGGTCAACCGGAAGACCATAGATGCCATCAACAAAGTTGTGGTCCCACAGAATAAAACTGAGCTGCAGTCCCTCAACGGCAAGGTCAATTTTATCAGAAGATTCATATCCAACCTGTCCGGGCGTATTCGAGCTTTCACTCCTTTGTTGAAATTGAAGCCCGATCAGGAATTTGTATGGGGAGAAGAAGAACACAGAGCGTTGGAAGATATCAAGCAATATCTGGTTTCACCTCCGGTTTTAGTCCCGCCACAGCCCGGTAAGCCGTTCAAATTATACTTATCGGCTGATGAACAAGCTATTGGATCGGCGTTGGTACAAGAGTTCGAAGGAAAAGAACGGGTGGTATATTATGTCAGCAGAATACTCCTGGACGCTGAAACAAGATATTCCCCGGTGGAGCGGCTGTGCTTGTGTCTGTACTTCTCGTGTACCAAGCTCAGGCACTATTTGTTGTCGGCAGAATGCATAGTTGTATAGAAAGATGATGTGGTGAAATATATGCTATCATTGCCGATTTTGAAAGGACGGATTGGAAAATGGATCCTGGCTCTGTCAGAATTTGACTTAAGGTACGAATCAGCCAAAACTGTCAAGGGTCAAGTCATGGCCGATTTCGTAGCTCAGCATTGCGGACCGGAAATTGATGTCGTTGAACCGGTTCCATGGACTCTATATTTCGATGGTTCTTCGTGTGGGGCCGGATCGGGAATCGGCATCGTTCTTGTATCGCCTCGGGGGGCAAGTTATGATTTCTCTCTGCCGATAGAAGCATCCGCAACCAATAACCAAGCGGAATATCGAGCCGTCCTAAAAGGTATTCAATTATTAAGGGAAGTCAAAGCTGATGCAGTCGAGAGTTTCGGGGATTCCATGCTCATCGTAGATCAGTTAACGGGGAAATCTGAATGCAAAGATGATATCTTGAGGATTTATCATGAAGATTGTCTCCAGTTGTTAAAGGAATTCAAGTCTGCGATAATTGAGCACATCCCCAAAAATTATAATGAGGAGGCTTAAAGGCTGGCCCACATGCATCCGGATATCGGCCGATTCAGGGAGCTATGATTTTGGAACTCGCGGCCGATGATTGGCGGAAAGAGATTGCCGATTACTTGAGGGATCCGTCCTAGATGGTGGATCGGCGAGTACGTTTCCAGGCCACAAAATATGTGTTACTTGAAGATGATTTATTTTACCGGATGATTGATGGAGTTCTTCTCAAGTGCCTGGGAACAGAAGAAGCAAAGGTCCTGATGGGGGAAATCCATGAAGACGTATGTGGAGCCCATCAATCGGCTCACAAGATGAAATGGATGATCAGAAACAATGGGTATTATTGGCCAACGATTCTTGAGGATTGTTTCAAATATTATAAAGGATGCCAGGACTGTCAGAAGTTTGGCAATGTACAGCGCGCGCCAGCATCGGTTATGAATCCAGTAAATAAGGCCGTGGCCGTTCAGAGGTTGGGGAATAGATCTTATCAGACAGATTCACCCTCCATCAAGCAAGGGGCATAAGTTTATATTGGTAGCTGCTGATTATTTCACTAAGTGGGTGGAGGCAGTTCCGTTAAGGACTGTGACATCGGCCGATATGATCGAGTTCGTTAAGAACCATATTGTTTATCGATTCGGTATTCCTCAGACTATCACAACTGACCAAGGAACGATGTTCACCTTTGAAGAATTTGGGGAATTCGCCGCTGATATGGGGATTAAATTCTTAAATTCTTCTCCATACTATGCTCAAGCCAATGGCCAGGCCGAATCATCCAATAAGGGGATAATCAAGTTGACCAAGAGGAAGATAGAGGAACAACCCAAAAAGTGGCACATGTCTTTGGCTGAATCTCTATGGGCTTACAGGATGGCTTGCCACGGAGCCACTAAGATATCTCCTTATCAGCTGGTATATGGTCACGAAGCAGTCCTGCCTTGGGAATTAAGGACGGGGTCAAGGCGTATATCGCTTCAAGATCAGTTGACGGCCGATGACTATTCCTTCCTCATGAAGGATGAGCTTGATGACTCGGCGGGTCAGCGTTTGAGAGCCTTGATTAGCATCGAAGAAAACAAGAAAAGGGTGGCCAGATGGTATGACAAAAAGGTCAAGGTTAAACAATTCTCCCAAGGAGATTTGGTATGGAAGTTGGTGCTGCCGATAGGGTCTAAGGATCCGAAATTCGGTAAATGGTCGCCTACTTGGGAAGGGCCGTATAGAATCGGCCGATGCGCTCCGGGAAATGCATATATCCTAGAAACTATCAAAGCGGAAGAATTGCCAAGAGCTTTAAATGGAAGATATCTGAAGAGGTACTATCCAAGCATTTGGGTAGATGCATAACTTGCAGTAAGATACATCAAGACAACATGGCCGACTTCTATCGGCTTTTGTCTACATAGCCGATGCAGGAATGACATCGCCTTGAGGAGGAAAATATTTTCCGTTTGGTCTGACCAATTCATTATTCGATGAAAACAATAGAGTACATCGCCAAATTGGTACAAGTCGCCCGTAGAATAAAAATACCAATATATTTATTCATTACGCTTGCTCTTGATTTCTCTCTCGATCTGGCCCAATTCTATCAGAAGGCGGGTCCTTTTCTCCTTCGGATCCTCCATGGTGGCTCCAGTCTCAACTTGATGGCATAGTTCTATCAGGAGGCGGGTCTTCTTCTCCTCCAGTTTCTCCATGGTGGCTTCAGTCTCGACTTGATGAGGGAGTGGAGGACTCTTTTCAGATGGCAGTCGCTTGGGGACTAGGCAGTGAGCGTCTATAAGGTCCCAATACTTCTGGACAACAGCAGGAACATGATCTTTAAGTTCTTCAGAATGAGCTCTTATCAGATCTATGTCTGCCTGCGATAGTGGTTCGTCTGAATGCATAACTTCGATCGCTCATTCCAGACTGGGACTGAGACGTTTTGACTAAACAAAGATGAAAAGCTACCCATCATCAGAGCGATTGAGATATCAAGGGGAGAAACAGAGGAAGGTTCGTACCTGGTTGATAGAGGACGAAGAAGAAGAAGACATCTTGATGTTCAGTTTGGGAGAATAAAGATCCAGTTGTTGGAGGGAGAGAAGATGGGTAATGCATATGCCTCTGGAGACGGTGTGGGATCTCGTACTTATAAAGAGAAGGAGGTAAAAATATAGTGGGACACGTCCTATCGGAGTAAAAGCATTCATAAATGCAAATCTGCCAAAGGAAGTGGTCCAGGATCAAATCGGCGTAGTAACATTAAAGGAGCATTAAATGTTTACAGCATTCTTTACAACCCAAGGAGGGCATCTATGGCCGCGATAGCTCGTTGCCTAATCTGATCGGTCGAGTCTAATACTCTTTGGTCGTCGTCGGCCGATCCGGGAACTTCTGGCATATGGCGGCGAAGTCTTATCGCTTCACAGGCCAAGTTCTGTTTTTCTTGTTTCAGCCCAGTGATGACGGATGGGAGCTCTTGAAGCTTCTTTTCTTCTGCAGCTATGCCTTTGGTTACTTGCTCCATCTCTTTGGCTAGCTCTGCTCTGCTCCGTTTGAGGCGATCTATCGTGCCGACGATATCCGTGCGAGAGCTCTCAAGGAAGTTGATCCGTTGGTGTACCTCTTGGGCTCGGTGCTTGTATGAATCGTCTTCCTCCCGGGTCTTTGCTAGCTGGGCACGATCGGCCATATGGCGCAAGGCCCTGAAAACTGAGGTTTGTATAGATTCTATATATGCAGCAGGTTCCAAACTTTCTGTTGTTTCTTCCAGGATTCGGCCTTTGATGTCACCAAGTAGCTGCCGAATCGGCGAAGCATCTTCCACCAATCGGCCGATATCATCTTGGAGGAGAATCCGCATGCTCTCGAGCTTGGCGCGGACATCATCGGAAACAGAGCTCGACGGAACTTGACGTGTAGCGATTTCTTCATCATCAGGCAAAGAGACCGCGAAGGAGAAAAGGCTGTTATTTGGAGTGTCTTGTTCCTGCGGAAGAATAAAGACAAGGATCAGCGAGCAGTAAAAGGGGGTCGGCCGATTCCAGTGATAAGTTTGTTACCTCCTTGAAGCGGATCTCTCTTGCTTGCGCCGATGGAAGTACCTCCCACTCTCTGGAACCGGCACGATCGGCTCGTCAGAGGAAGAGGACTCCACCACTATTAATGCTCTGCTTGGGCCAGCTTCCTGGAAAGGTATGACAAATAAATCCTGTGAGTATACTACGATAATTGAATAGGATGTGTTGACGCCAGATTTTGACACGTGTTAAATCGGCGTCGGGAGGAGAAGGTTGGCCGATGAAACAGATCTAAAGGCTACAGTAAGGAATCGGCCAATTGAGGTAACAGTTGGAAATCGGCCGATTGGTGATGCAGCTTGCGCCAACAGGATGGGACTATTTCGTAGGGTCCTTGTCAAAAGTTGGTAAACAGAGCAACGCTAAGTCGGTCAAGGAGCAATTGAAAAGAGTCCTGATTGGATTAGGAGATGGCGGCGGAAGATTCTGCGGGAGTCCGTTTCCTTTTAAAAAATATTATAGATATAGTAGTTTTCCCATTTTTTAAATAAGGTTGCAACAAGTCGTAATCGACCAGGAGTCCTAGTCTTAGGGTATAAATAGGAGTCGTCAGGGTCTTGCAAAAAAAAAATCAACACATCAATCAACAACAATACTTCTACTTTTTCAGCAATTTACTTTCAAGTCGGCGACTTCGCCAATACTTTTCTTCTTTCACGAGTTCGTACAGATTGGCAGGGCTGCATCAACTTGATCTCCGGCCAATTAGTAGGTTCCGCTTATCGAGTAATATCCGAGCTTTAACTACGGGCGCATCGCTGTGGTTTCGTTTGGATTTATTCACCAGTTATCGATATTTACTAGAATTGCAAGTTTTACCTGTTATTCTAGTATTATCACCAGTTATCCAGCTTGAGATCAGAGTAATCGGCTTCGTCATCGTTCTTCTTCAATTTATCATCTCACAGCCGATTGGATCTATTTTAAGTGTTGCCTCTGTAGTAATTGTTTAGATCGCTCCAGCAGTTTTCTTTACAATTAATACACGATTATCGGTTGATCCATAGCCAATCATCTCTACAGCAAATCGGCCGATTCACCGCCGACGCGCTCCTCAGGACAGATCGGAACTCCAGCTGATCGGAGCGCCTGGAATTTAATACTTTATTTCCTTGTCAATCAACAGGTCAGATTGACTGGCACGCCGCGTGAACCGTACCAGGGCGATAACCCGAACAGGAACTAAGCAGATTCTCCCGGGTCGTGTGTCCGACGCTGAAGACCATCGGCCGATTCCTGTCTGGCCGATTTTAGCGCCAACAGGATGATATGAGATATTTGCCATACTTCTATTGGTCCTTCGGCCGATGTTTGTTGAGGAAGTTCGACCGACGCACCCAAATCGGCCTGCATCAGAATCAGTTAGTCTTCTGAATATCGAGAAATTGAGTTAAGAGATTATCTACCTCGATGAGAAGGGTCGCTGAAGTTTCGGCTTCCGCTTGGGATGTGGCCGATTGCTGTGGGGACTGCACTTGAGCGGGCTGTGCGGCCTGGTAGAAAGAAAAAGTTAGTATTGGTAGAGCACTTAAAGATATATGAAGTGTGCGAGATTACCTGAACAGCTTCCACCAGTAGCGATGGCGCGGCCGATCCGACTGCTGCGGCAATTTGGGGATCGGCCATCTCAGTAGTCGGCAAGGATGGAGGAGTTGAAGTTTCAGCCGATACTATCGCCGATTGGTCAGTCGGTCCGATGCGGGCACGCAATCGACGGCTTGTTGTCTTCAAGGTTGGCCGTTTCGACGTTCGTTTCGATCGACCGCTAGTGATGTCCTTGATGCTTGGAGCATGATAGCCGATGAGAGGATATGGCGTATATGGACGATCGCTCTCTATCGGCCTGCCGCTTCGGCTCCGCATCGGAGGGACTTGGCTTTCAGACTGAAGAGATAAATACAAGTTGTTGACACCAGATTTTGACACGTGTTGAATCGGCGTCAGGAGAAGAAGATTGGCCGATGCGGTAGATCTGAAGGCTACAGTAAGGAATCGGCCGATTGGGGTAACAATTGGAAATCGGCCGACTGGTGATACAGCTTGCGCCAATGGGATGGGGCTACATCAGAGGGTCCTGGTCAAAAGTTGGTCAACAGAGCGACGCTAATTCGGTCAAGAAGCAATTGGAAAAATCCTGGTTGGATTGGGAGACGGCGGCGGAAGATTCTGCGGGAGTCCGTTTCCTTTTTAAAGATATTACAGATATAGTAGTTTTCCTGTTTTAAATAAGGTTGTAACGAGTCGTAATCGACCAGGAGTCCTAGTTTTACGGTATAAATAGGAGTCGTCAGGGCTTTGCAAAGGAAAAAACATATCAATCAACAAAACACTCTTGCATTCTACTAGCAATTTACTTTCAAGTCGGCGACTTCGCCAATACTTTTCTTCTTTCACGAGTTCGTACGGATTGGCAGGGCTGCATCAACTTGATCTCCGGCCAATTGGTAGGTTCCGCTTATAGAGTAATATCCGAGCTTTAACTACGGGCGCATCGCTGTGGTTTCGTTTGGATTTATTCACCAGTTATCGATATTTACTAGAATTGCAAGTTTTACCTGTTGTTCTAATATTATCACCAGTTATCCAGCTTGAGATCAGAGTAATCGGCTTCATCATCGTTCTTCTTCGATTTATCATCTTACAGCCGATTAGATCTATTTCAAGTGTTGCATCCGTAATAATTGTTTAGATCGCTCCAGCAGTCTTCTTTACAATTATTACGCGATTATCGGCTGATCCATAGCGATCATCTTTACAGCAAATCGGCCGATTCGCCGATGCGCTCTTCAGGACAGATCGGAACTCCAGCCGATCGGAGCGCCTGGAATTTAATACTATTATTTCCTTGTCAATCAACAGGTCAGATATACTGGCACACCGCGCGAACCGTACTAGGGCGATAACCCGAACAGGAGCTAAGCAGATTCTCCCGGGTCGTGTGTCCGACGCTGAAGACCATCGGCCGATTCCTGTCTGGCCGATTTTAGCGCCAACACAAGTTAACGGTAAGAGGGTAGTATGGAAAGAGACTGTATTGAAATCGGCTGGGAGAAAGGACATACCGCTGCACTTGGGTCGATGTTTTCTGGGTCCAGAATGTTGCAATATGTTGATGGAGATATGCAGAAAAGGTATTTCTTCCATTCTGCCCACCACAGTTTGAATTGCTGAATGGCAAAAGGGGCCACTGTCCAGTTGTTCAGGTTGATAGTGCTGGAGTCTGGCACTAAGTCGCACAGCCGATTATAGTCAAGGCTCTTGGTCAGTTCATCTCTGAATTTTGCTTTTCCGGCAAAGTAGACCTGAATTGGCAGTTGACCAAAGCCCAATTACCTTGCTTCGGCCGATGGATTATAGAACTCATATGTGGGAGAGTCCTTTCCAGAGAAGAAATTGGCCGGTAAAATCCCTGGCTTAATCAGGGTATCCATAAGTTCCCTATCAAAAGTATGAGTGGACGAGTCATAGAAGACGGGAAGCTCGAAAAAAGGCCCTACTATCTGATATGGATACCAACTGACAGTCTCTTCACTGAAGCCGTTGTAGAAGCATCTGAAGTATTCGGCCGTTCGGGCAGTAGTGAATTGACAGCCAGGGAAGGCTGATGCCGCTTCTCCAAAAGATGTGCAGCATCGTCGGATGGTTGGGTTTTCCTCTGACTCAATGTTGGGGAAAGTTTTGGTCTCTATTTGTTGCTGGGAGACCTTGCTCATATATAAGTTGAGCCAGAGAGTGATAAACCATCAGGGACCGCCAGGATTCCCAATCGGCTCCCCTTTTGACAGTCGGACGCCGATATTATGCATCATGTGATAGGCTGATCCTAATAGATGTTTCCCAAGGGGGACGGCCGATCCTAGTGACAGAGCTTCTGCCAAGGCTTGGGTGTTAGAAGAAGGGCCAACTGCTCTGCCACAGAAAAAATGTTTCTCCAGCCACATCATCAGAAATGCCGTGTGTTCTCTCTCTGAAACTGTCCCAGTCCTCATGTTCTTGCTAATATACCCCTTCCATCCGCCGATTCCTTTGGTTTCTAGTCGATGAGAAGGTTTGATCAGATAATCAAAGGGGGTATCAGAAGAGGAGATGTCAAGGCCGGTCAACAACAGGACATCGGCCAAAGTTGGAGTCATGGGTCCATGTCCAAAAAGGAACGCATTGAGTGCGTCGGACCAGAAATAAGAAGCTGCTATTACCAAGGGCTCATTTTTCTCCATCTGGGACAGAGAGAGGTCTATGCAGTGGCTGGTTTTCAGTACATCCCACTGAACTCTCCTAGACTTGGCCACTCTATGGTACCATTCTCTCCAGCCAGGGGTCTCATTCGGCCAAGACCTAAAGGCACCTGCCCACTGACCTAAATCCATGGGCGATTGCTTGAAAGGAATTCTGTGAGTCTCTAGGGTAATCAAGTCTGTTGGATCTGGATTTCCCATGGAGCCTAAGCAGACAAGTTCGGGGGATTCGGAAAGAGGGATAGTGATCTGGTGCCTAAATTCCTAAAAAGAAGTAAAAAGGGGGAAAACTGAGAATGGGCCTAGAAAATACTTGAACAGTAGAGGAGCAAAAGGGGAAAATTTCAGATGATTACGTCCGGGATGAAGCTCATCGTCGCCGATGGAGCCGCCAGTTGAGCCGCCGATGGGGCTGTCATCGCTGAGGGGGTTGCCGACAGAGCCTCTGTGGTTGGAGAGGTTGCTGATGGTGCCGCCATTGGGAAGTTGGAGCAGGTTGCAAGCGGGGTCACCGGAGGGAGCGGTTGGAGATCGAGAGGGCATCGGAAGAAGATGAACAGTGGTTCGCTGGAGGAAAATACTAGGCTCGTGAAGAAAAGTGGGCGGAGAATGCCGGTACTTAAGGATAATCCGAGAGAGAAAGGGTAAAGGCGGGATTTTCGCCGCGCCATCTACACAAATTCCAGGGGAACAGTTGTCTCGAGCGCCCGGTCCGAGGAAATTGCAATCATTATACAGAAGACCGCGAAATGGAAGGAGGTTTTTACTGCGCCCGTTTCGGAGAAAGAGATTAAAGAAAAGAGTTTCGAAGTAAAAATTATGTTTTACTCCGAAACTGGGGGGCATGTGTTGACGCCAGATTTTGACATGTGTTGAATCAGCGTCAGGAGAAGAGATTGGCCGATGCGGCAGATCTAAAGGCTACAATGAAGAATCGGCCGATTGAGGTTACAGTTGGGAATTGGCCGATTGGCGATGCAACTTGCGCCAACAAGATTGGGACCACAACAGAGGATCCCGGTTAAAAGTGGTCTAATGTTGGTCAACGGAATAATGCTGATTTGGTCAAGAGGCAAAAGAAAAGGGTCCTCTTTGGATTAAGAGACGGCGACAGAAGATTCTGCGGGAATCCGTTTCCTTTATAAGAATATTATAGATATAGCAGTTTTTAATAAGATTGTAACAAGTTGTAATCGACCAGGAGTCCTGGTTTTAGGGTATAAATAGGAGTTGTCAGGGCTTTGTGAAGAATCAACAAATCAATCAACAAAACACATCTACTTTTTCCTAGTATTTTACTTTCAAGTCGGTGACTTCGCCAACACTTTTTTCTTTCACGAGTTCGTACGGATGGGCAGGGCTGCATCAACTCGATCTCCGGCCAATTGGTAGGTTCCGCTTATCAAATAACATCTGAGCTTTAACCTCGGGCGCATCGCTGTGGTTTCGTTCGGATTTATTCACCAGTTATCGATATTTTGCTAGAATTATAGGTTTTTCCTGTTGTTCTAGTAGTATCACCAGTTATCCAGCTTGAGATTGGAACTATCGGCTTTATCATCGCTCTTCTTCGTTCATCGTCATATAGCCGATTAGATCTATTTCAAGTGTTGCATTTGTAATAATTGTTAAGTCGCTCCAGCAGTTTTCTTTGCAATTATTACGTGATCATCGGCTGATCTATAGCCGGTCATCTTCATAGCAAATCGGCCGATTCGCCGACGCGCTCTTAGGGACAGATCGGAACCCCAGCCGATCGGGACGCCCGGAATTTAATACTTTTATTTCCTTGTCAATCAACAGGTCAGATTGACTGGCACGCCGCGCGAACCGCACCAGGGCAATAACCCGAACAGGAGCTAAGCAGATTCTCCCGGGTCGTGTGTCCGACGCTGAAGACCATTGGCCAATTCCCGGCCGATTTTTAGCGCCAACAGACACGTGTCATTAGCGACTTATTTTTCAAATCTTTTGGAAGATAAGAACAGAAGACTCAAGACTAAACTGACCCTCAGCCTGATTCTATGAGTCAATCTAAGGCTCGGGGGCTCCTCCATATGGAGTGCGAGTTCAATCGCACCCCATATAAAAGAAGACATGACAACTACTCGGGGTATGAGCACCACACAGCCTCGATGCAGCCAAGGAAGTACTCGGAAGACACCTTCAAGATGAAGTTCGGGAGAACTTGAAGACGCCTTCAGAAGTACTCGGAAGCCTGCAGTACTCGACTACGAAGAGCTTGGGGGCTTGACAGACCCGGGCCCACGGGACTGCGCACATGGCCTACATCTTACAGGATAAGAGGTGGGATGTAGCCCACACCCTACACCAGTTGTAGCTACTTGTAGCGTAGTAGAACTACTCATACAGTAGTAAAACTAGTCTGAGACAATAGGAAACTACCCGAAAAGTACTCGGGTAGGGCTCCTAGGCTTGTATCCGACTAGGACTTCCATGTAACCCTGTCCCCCCAAACTATATAAGGGCGGGCAAGGACCCCCTCCAAACATCAGATCACCCGATCACCACCTAAGGCAATACAAACACACAGGATGTAGGGTATTACGCTCTCGGTGGCCCGAACCTGTCTAAACTTTGTGTTCTTTGCACCTTCGAGTTCCTGATCTCGGCGACACCCTACATACAAACTCACCACCTCGGGGGTATCCCTCGGTGGGCGTGGCGGTAAAAAAGCGACAGATCTTGGTCCCCTATATATCGTTAGAGGGAAGATGATGTTGATATAGTGGGAGTGTCTTTTATTAAATTTGTTAATTGAAGAGTTACATAAACTTAGTGCTAAAACCTTGCTTTTATTTTAATGTTGTAGAATATGTCTGCCAGTAACAACTCCTCTTTCAATTTGCAATCTGTTCTTGAGAAAGAAAAGTTGAATGGGATGAACTTTATTGATTGGTACCGCAACCTGAGAATTGTTCTTAGGCAAGAGAAAAAGGAGTATGTTCTTGAGCAACCATACCCTGATGATCTCCCTGATGGTGCAACTACTGCATCCAAAAGAACTTATGAGAAGCACTGCAACGACTCACTCGATGTCAGCTGTCTCATGATTGCCACCATGTGCCCTGATCTGCAGAAGCAGTATGAGCATGCTGATGCTCACTCCATGATTGAGGGGCTACGTGGAATGTTTGAGAACCAAGTTAGGACTGAGAGGTACAACATCTCAAAGTCCTTGTTTGTGTGCAAGCTGGCATAGGGTAGCCCGGTAAGTCCTCATGTGATCAAGATGATTGGCTAAATTGAAACTTTGGAGAAACTTGGTTCTGAACTCAAGTCTGACCTGGCTATTGATGTCATTCTCCAATCGCACCCGGCAAGTTATGAGCCTTTTATCATGAACTTTCAGATGGATGGCATGGAGAAAACGTTGGCTGAATTGCATGGGATGCTAAAAACAGAAGGGGAGAGCATTAAGAAAAACCCCACCCATGTGATGGTGCTTCAGAAGGAGAACAAAAGGAGGAAGCGTTGGATGCCTTCTAAAGGCAAAGCTAAAGGAAAGGTTCCCAATGAGCCCTCGAGCTCCAAGCAAAAACCAAAGGTCAAGGTTGGCCCTACTCCTAATGATGAATGCTTCCATTGCCATGCTAAGGGACATTGGTCAAGAAACTGCAAGAAATACTAAGAGGATCTAAAGAAGAAGAAGGGAAGTGAGACTTCCGCCTCAGGTATAAATGTTATAAATATTATAGAAATTAATATTGCTACATCTTCTAGTGAATCATGGGTATTTGATATTGGGTCGATGATTCACACTTGTGAATCGTTGTAGGGGCTTCAAAGGACTAGAAGATTTGCAAGGGGCGAGTTGGATGTTTGTGTCGGCAATGGAACAAAGGTTGCAGTCATGGCAGTCGGCACTTATCACTTGTCATTACCCTCAGGATTAGTTTTGGAATTAAATAATTTTTATTGCATTCCTTCTTTGAGTAAAAATATTATTTCGTCTTTATCTCTAGCCTACCCCAACTTGCTTGGGACAAAAGGCTATGTTGTTGTTGTTGTTGTTTTTCATGATTGGAAGAAGTTGATGGTTATGAGATTGTAATAAAGAACAAGAGATTTATTATTATAATATTGTTTATGCTCATAGCCCATTGGTGAATTGATTGTACGTTCTTGATCTTGAGGATAAACCTATTTATAACATTAATGCGAAAAGGCTTCGACCGAATGATTTGAATACCACTTTTATTTGGCATTGTTGTTTAGTCATATAATTGAGAAGCATATAGAAAAACTCCACAAAGATGGTTTGTTAAGCTCATTTGATTTTGAATCATTTGACATGTGCGAGTCTTGTTTACTTGGGAAGATGACTAAAACGCCTTTCACTGGTCAAAGTGAGAGGGCAAGTGACTTGTTGGGAATTGTACATACCAATGTATGTGGACCGATGAGCTCCATTGCTAGAGGTCGTTTTCAGTACTTCATTGTCAGATCCGAAGCCACAGGACAGCACACATGCCATAGAATATTCTAGGATAAGGGATGGGGCATGTCCCATACCTTATATCTGTTGTACTCGGATACTAGTAGGACTAGTCAGTATAGAAGGAAACTACCCGAGTAGTACTCGGGTAGGACTCCTAAGCTAGTATCGGTCTAGGATTCCATGTAATCCTGTCCGTCCAGAGTATATAAGGGCGTGCAGGGACCCCTCCAAAGGACAACCACCAATCCACACCTAAGGCAATACAAACCACCATACAAGACGTAGGGTATTACGCACATTAAGGCCCAAAACTATCTAAACCTCGTGTTGCTTGCACCTTCGAGTTCCTGATCTCGGCGACACCCTATGTAGAACCTACCACCTCGTGGGTATCCCTCGGTGGGCTTGGCAGTAAAACATTGACAGCTGGCGCGTCAGGTAGGGGTGTTCATCGAAGATCCCCTAGCGAACTCGATGGCATTGTTCAACTTCACCACCATTGCGATCGAGGATGGGCGCAACTTTCATCTTTGGCTCCTGGGTCTGCATCGCCAATGGCGCAAGCAACTTCCATCGGCACCTCGTCGACACTAGGAAGCCGGAGGCATCTGCATCAACTGATCTCAACGAGATTCAACTCTCTGATTTGATCAAATCCACAAGCTCTACCGACATCCTCGACTTGATTCCAACCCGCGTTGCAGTGATGATCCCGGCCACGTGGCTCCACTCCAGCTCATGCCGCGACATCGCCGCGCTCCTTCCGCCGACCTCGACTACTCGTCTCGACTAGAAACTAGTCGGAAGCGGGCCTCACACTATCCATAACTAGTCGAAATTGACTCCGACTAGTCGGGATTCATCAACAAACCGTTGCGGCTCCATTGACGAGCGCTACGGCCTCATCAGCAATCGCCCACGAATCAAGCTAAGTCACTTATACCTTCCTCGACTTGTTCTCCACAGAATCGGCTACTTATCTGTGTACACCTCTCGATGGGCATGAAACCCTCCAAAGCTACACTTTGCCGCCTACTTTTTGTGCAACGTGCATTCTCTTTATCGAATGCCGACTACTTATTTCTGCCCGTTGTCTTCTCTTAATGATCACTAACCTACTCGAGTAGCAAATGCCTTAATCCATGAAATCTTGGATCTTAAGTCATGACATAATTGACTCATACATGTTATGAGCGAAGGCTAGAAGTGGACCAGGTGATTAAAAGTAAAAGGTGGACTACTCGGGAGATTTAGCTGGTCTAAACAAGAGCTCGACACAACAACTTTATTTTTGCACTGAATAAAATTTGGAATCATTATGCTACATAATGCATGCATTGTCTTTTTTCAGATTGAGCTTCGGCAAGTCTCCGGTTTGTTTGGCACATCTCCAATGGCTCCGCTAGCGCCTAGGCTTGGGGGCTGGGCACCAAAAACTACTTGACGTGGCTCCTAGATCGAAGAAGAACAATGACGAAGCCGATTACTCTAATCTCAAGCTGGATAACTGGTGATAATACTAGAACAATAGGTAAAACTTGTAATTCTAGTAAATATCGATAACTGGTGAATAAATCCAAACGAAACCACAGCGATGCGCCCGTAGTTAAAGCTCGGATGTTACTCGGTAAGCGGAACCTACCAATTGGCCGGAGATCAAGTTGATGCAGCCCTGCCAACCCGTACGAACTCGTGGAAGAAGAAAATATTGGCGAAGTCGCCGACTTGAAAGTAAATTGCTGGAAAAGTAGAAGTATTGTTGTTGATTGATGTGTTGATGTTTTTCAAGACCCTGATGACTCCTATTTATACCCTAAAGCTAGGACTCCTGGTCGATCACGACTTGTTACAACCTTATTTAAACTACTATATCTATAAGA
Source organism: Panicum miliaceum (assembly GCA_032594955.1). Classification (NCBI taxonomy): domain Eukaryota; kingdom Viridiplantae; phylum Streptophyta; class Magnoliopsida; order Poales; family Poaceae; genus Panicum; species Panicum miliaceum. The sequence goes on from CM064073.1 coordinate 21,761,277, forward strand.
ACTTTAAAAGGAAACGGACTCCCGCAGAATCTTCCGCCGCCGTTCCCTAATCCAATCAGGATTTCCTTCAATTGCTCCCCGACCGACTTAGCGTACCCCCTTTGACCAACTTTTGACCAGGACCCTCTGAAATAGTCCCATCCTGTTGGCGTAGGCTGTATCACCAATCGGCCGATTTCCAACTGTTACCTCAATCGGCCGATTCCTTTCTTTAGCCTTCAGATCTGCCGCATCGGCCAATCTTCTCCTCCTGACGCCGATTCAAGACGTGTCAAAATCTGGCGTCAACACATGCCCCCCAGTTTCGGAGTAAAATATAACTTTTTCTTCGAAACTCTTTCTTTAATCCTTTCCTCCGAAACGGGCGCAGTAAAATCTCCTTCCGTTCCGCGGCACAATGATTGCAATTTTCCTCGAACGGAGCACGCGAAACGACCGCTCCTCTGGAACTCGTGTAGACGGCGCGGTAAAAATACCATCTTTGCCCTCGCCTCCCTGATTTTTCTTAAGTACCGGCTTTCTCCACCTATCCTTCCCCACGAATCTAGCATTCTTTTCCATCGCACCACTATTCGTCTTCCTCCAAGCTCTCTCGACCTCCAAGCACTTCCCCCTTTCCGGCGATTTCATCCGCGGCCTGCTCCAACCCCCAATGGCGTCTCCATCGGCGACCACTCCATCTACAAAGGCTCCATCGGCTACTCCTTCGGCGGCGGCGGCCCAATCGGTGGCTTCCCCAGCGGTGTCATCAGCGACGATGGCCTCCATCCCAGAGGTAAATGCTCAAAATTTTTTCCTTTTCGCCTTCTTACTGCTTCAGTATTTTCCGGACCCTCTCTCAGTTTCTTCCCTTTTCCCCTTTCTTAGGCACTTAGGCACCGAATCACTATTCCTCTCTCAGAATCCCCTGACCTCATCTGTTTGGGCCCTATGGGGAGTCCTGATCCAACGGACCTGATCAGTTTAGAAACCCATAGGATCCCTTTTAAGCAATCATCTATGGATTTAGATCACTGGGTAGGCACTTTCAGATCCTGGCCAAATGAGACACCCTGGTGGAGAGAATGGTACCAGAGGGTAGCCGGATCTTGGAAGGTTCAGTGGGAAGAACTGAAAATCGGCCAGTGCATAGACTTATCCTTGTCTCAGATGGAAAGGAACGAACCTCTCATCATGGCAGCCTCTTATTTTTGGTCCGATGCACTTAACGCGTTCCTTTTCGGACACGGACCCATGACCCCGACCTTGGGCGATGTTCTGCTGCTGACCGGCCTCGATGTTTCCTCCGCTGATACCCCTTTCAATTATCTGTTCAAGCCATCTCATCGGCTGGAGACCAAAGGAATCGGCGGGTGGAAAGGATACATTAGTAAAAACATGAAGACCGGGACAGTTTCGCAGAGGGAGCATACTGCCTTCTTGATGATGTGGCTGGAGAAGCATTTCTTCTGCGGCAGAGCAGTCGGCCCCTCTTCAAACACTCAAGCTTTGGCAGAGGCTCTTTCACAAGGATCGGCCATCCCCCTTGGAAAACATTTGCTGGGATTGGCGTACCATCTGATGCACCAAATCGGCATCAAACTGTCGAAGGGGGAGCCGATAGGGAACCCAGGTGGTCCTTGGTGGTTCATCACCCTCTGGCTCAATTTACACATGAGCAAGGTCTCTCAGCAGCGGATAGAGACAAAGACCTTTCCCAATATTGAGTAAGAGGAGAATCCATTGGTCCGTCGCCGCTGCAGATCTTTTGGAGAAGCGGTATCGGCCTTTCCCGGTTGCCAATTCACTGCCACCCGTACAGCTGAATACTTCAGATGCTTTTACAATGGCCTTAGTGAAGAGATGATCAGCTGGCACCCATATCAGGCAGTAGAGCCGATTTTTGAATTGCCCGTATGCTATGATTTCTCCTCTCATACCTTTGACAGAGAGTTAATGGACGTCTTGATCAAGCCGGGGATTCTGGCGGCCAATTTCTTCTCAGGAAAAGATTCACCCACCTACGAGTTCTACAATCCATCGGCTGCGGCAAGGCAACTGGGTTTTGGCCAACTGCCGATTCGGGTATACTTCGCCGGTCAGGCAAAATTCAGAGATGGACTGACCTCAAGTCTTGATTACAGCCGGCTGTGCGATCTGATACCCGATTCCAGTACCATTGACCTGAGCAGTTGGTCAGTTGCCTCTTTCGCCACCCAGCAGTTCAAATTATGGTGGGCAGAATGGAAGCAGCACCTTTTCTGTAAATCTCCATCGTCTTACTGCGACATTCTGGACCCAGAGAACATTGATCCAAATGCAACGGTATGTTCTTTTTCCTCAACCGATTCCAATGTTATTTCTTTCCACATTATCATCTTGTTGTTAACTCATGTTCATCTCTTCAGTCTGAAAGCCATGTTCCCCCGATGAAGAGCCGAAGCGGCCGGCCGATTGATAGCCATCACCAATACACGCCGTATCCACTTATCGGCTTCCATGCTCCAACTGTCAGAGATATCTCCACCGGCCGACCAAGACGAGCACCAAAAAGGCCAACATCAAAGATAACCAGCCGTCGGGTGCGAGCTCGTATTGGATCGGCCGATCAGACGGCAATAGCTGTAACAACCCTGGTAAACTACATTTCTAAATCAATGTCATTAGCCCAACCCTATGCTTAACTAACTAATAAAAGGGTGAAAAGAATTAGAACAAGTTAAGTTGAAATTCAAATTGAAATTTGGCACATATGAATACCTTTGAATTTTTAAATTAACTTTCAAACCACAAGCCAAATGAGGTGTTGCCTGAAACCAAACTTGTAGAACTTTTTATTCTGAACAACTTTCATGTTCAAAAGTTTTTGAAATTCAAATTAGAAAGTGGAGAAAACATCCTGTTTGCAACCAGCCCCTTGGAACTTTTCAAATTCTCGCAAATAGGCCCTTCGTCCCTCCTCTCTCTCCCCTCCCCGCCCGACATCCCGGCCAGGTGGCCGGCGATACCTGACCGGCGCAAGCCGCCAGGCCAGTGGCCGCCGGCCCTCGCCCCCATGCGCGGCTTTGCCCCCCCCCCCCCCCCCCCCCACCGCCGCGCTGCCCAGTCCGCACTCGCCGCGCGCGCCACGCCAGCCCCGCCTTTGCTCGCCGCCCGCCGCGCCCAACGGCCGCGCCGCGCCGTGCCGCACCGCCCGCCGCGACCCGCCCGTCACTGAGCTCGCCTCCCGCCCGAGCCGCTGCTGCAGCTGTCCCCCAATCCCCGTGCCGCGCTATCTTCCACTCCGTCACGCAAAATTTTTTGCCACCAGTCACGCGCCTCCGCCCTCCGCACGCCGCGCCGGTGAACCAAGCCGCCCACCGCGGCCAACCCCGCGCCATTACCGTGCCTCCACCCCCGCGCGTCGCCCGGCACCCCTACCTCCCTCCTGCCCCTATAAAAGCCACCCCAGGCCGCCCGCGCGAGCTACCAGCAAACAGAGAACGTCGCCGCCGCCATTGTCGCCGCCGAGCTCCACCCGCTCATGGACAGCCCTCTACAACCATGCACTGCCCAAATTGAAGTTCCAGCCACCACCACATCATCCCACCGGAGCTCACCGACCCGCTCAACGCCGCCCAGGACCGCCGGAGCACCGCCGCCCGCGCTGTCACCGCCGCCGCCGCCCCTGGTCACCGCGGACAGCTCAACTCCGACCCCCTCCGCCCAAGCCAAGTACCGGAGCAGTTTCCCCACGCGCCACTGAAGCTCCCCGTCCAGACCAGACCGCCCCAAGCCCGCCGGAGCACCGCCGTCGACGCGTACCGCCGCCGCCGCCGCCCCTGCTCCAACGCCGGTGAGCTACTCCCGGCCGTCCCCCACCCGACCAAGACCCCCATGAGGTAGCCCTCGCACCCCTGATCCTTCCCCGGCCCTCAGCCCTCGCCGCCGGCGAGCCCCTCGCCGGAATTTTGGCCGGCCACTGTACCCGAGCCGCCCAAGGACCCAATTGATGTAATTGAAATCTTTAGAAGGGTCTGCGCGTAAGATTCCAAGGACCCAGATGTAAGAGAAAGATTCAAACCTAGATTCAAAATCAGTGAAGTTGTAAAATTCGTATAAAATCATAGAAAATTTAGAAAAATGCAAACTCAACTGTTTTGGAACCTTTAGGATAAACTCCACAACTTTTGTTACATGCATCTCCTCAGATTCTAGCTAATTTATGCTCTAAATTAAATAGGCTGTTTAATGACCTTTATTCACAACCATTGTTGTAGACAAGTACTGGTCGTGAAACTTTTACAGTAGGAGATTTACTTGTTATATAAGCCAATGTAAAAAGATTAGGCTCAAATTCCATTTCTATCTGCACTGTTTATTAAACTTAGTTTCATACCATGTTTGGATAGAATTAATTGTCCCTGCAGTTAGGTTATGAATCACCTAATGAAACTTTTTCTATACTGGTGGAATGGTCCCTAAATGCCATAGAGAAATTTAGAGACTTTTTATCTCACAGGGACCTATTTATTTGATTTATGTGCTAATAACATACATTAAATCAAGAAAATAGTATCTTAGCTTGGAAAATTCTCATATATTTACTAGACGATACACAGTGGTAGAAGATGCTGTGTAAAAAGTTTCATGGACAAAAACCCTGTGCAGGATCCTGTAAAAATAAATCCTTGAATAACCTAGGTGTGTAACGTCATATTTGCTATGCTCTGAAAACTGCATAATAAATCCTATAAAAATTACAGTAGCTCCTGCTTGACTAAATGAAAGCCCTGTAAAAATCTTAGTCTCAGTTTTTGCACCATTTGTTCTGTACAAAAAGAACAAGAGTCTAGCAGCAACCATGTATTATATTTTTCATAATTAATCTGATGCATGAAAATATCTGAAAATTTTACAGTAAGCTTATCTTTCCCTAATGTGCCTAGATCCAAGGTTTCATGAGCAGAAACTACTTGCTGTAGTAGTTACACTTAAATCATGTTTCCATGAGGAACATAAGTTCCCATGAACACCCACCCCACCTTGCTTAACAAAGTCACTTATTGTACTATTCTACTCTATTAACGATTGCCCACGAATGATAAAGTAACTCACTTCACAACAAAACTCACGTTTTACAAACTGCAACTTTATCGTGAAGGAAATCATGTCATTTACTATCACCACTACTTACACTTGTGCATTCATATAGAAACGACTACTCTCGCCGACGGAACTTACGAGCTGGTGCCCGAGTCTGAGAGTGAGCAGCGAGAAGCCCAGGCAAATTTAACTGAAGCAGTTGAAGACCCGGGTCAACGTTCAGACGATCCCCGGACTAACTTTGCACAAGAAGGCAAGCCCCGGAGCATAACCCATTTCCTTTCCTAAATTATACAACTCACTACTCTTTTGCTTGTGCATTAAGTTTATAGGAGTTGAATGAAAACTTAGTTGCATGATGTTAGGAACCCATGCTTGAAAACTAGATGTAAGGTTCGATAGAATGCTGTGCTAATAGGACTCCGGTAAAAGCCGAGTGATTTCCTGCCACTCGCGAGAAAATAGGAGTTGAATGTTTACTACACGCTGCAACCATAAGGACAACGGACGGGCTATGGTACGATGTTTACGATTGGGGCCCGTCTGTTTAGTGAAAAATGCTAAGGCCGCAGTGTGTGGTAGTGGTGGTTAAGTCTTTGAACGTACTAACCACATGCCGAGAATATGGTAATCGGTAAGCTTAAGTACCTGATTGGCCCGGCAAGTGGACGGCATCCTACCCTTTGAACTTCGGTCCCATGTGCATATGGCGAGTGCACGAGTGGTCACGACCCAGCGCCGAACCGTGGCGTGGGGCTCTTGTACTCTCGGAGGGTAGCTCCTTTCGGTCCATGTGCATATTGTGGCAGAACCACCTGAATTAATCCGGCTCAAGTGTATTAACCATCACCATTGAGGCAGATCTCGGTTAACCTTACACTTCAAACAGAGTAATCCACTGGTCTGTCGGGTATAACCTCCCGATACAACCACGGTAATCGGATCGAGCGCCATACATACAAATGCTCACGCGACGATGAGCCCAGAGAATACCACATTCCAGCAAATATTCCAACATTACCATAAAAAAAATTACAGACCAAGTTCTGAGTTTAGAAACCAAATACTCCAATAATCACAAGTTTTTCAGAGTTTAAGTTGCAGCGGAAATAAACGACGGAAACTACTCGACGATACAGAATGTCTCGATGAAGCCCATACGAGACATCACTCGGCCTTATCTCCATTGGACGGGGGCGCATCCCATTCCACCGACCAACCAGGGGGAAGAGTGCAGGGCCAAGTCAAGCTAGCAATCATATCTTCGAAGGTCTCACCTGAAAAACGAGTCACAAGCAAGGCTGAGTATACTAATACTCAGCAAGACTTACCCGTATAGTGGAATCTACTCCACCGACTCTAGACATGCAAGGCTTTTTGGCTCAGGGGTTTGTTTTGCCGAAAAGCATCTACGAGTGGGTCCTTACTTTCAACTTTTAGCTCAAGGTTCTAGTTTCGTTAACCATTCTAGATAAGCAACTATCCAAAAGCATACATGGTGGAACATTAAGTTTTCATCCAACCAGTTCATTCATCAACATTGTTCCTCTTCTTACTCTGTGGGTAAAAATGGTTAAGCAGTCTCAATAGCCGTGAGAAACGGACGATTCGAATCGAATTTCTTAACCTTGCAAGGGAAACCTAAACACATGTCACGTGGCTACTCCCAGAGTCACACGTGCAACTTTTCCCCTTTCTTTCCGGGTTGTGGATCGAGGCTACCCTCCGAGAGTACAAGAGCCCCACGCCACGGTTCGGCGCCGGGTCGTGACCACTCTCTGCACTCGCCATATGCACATGGGACCGAAGTTCAAAGGGTAGGTTGTTGTCCACTTGCCGGGCCAATCAGGTACTTAAGCTTACCGATTCCCATAATCTCGGCATGTGTTTAGTACGTTAAAAGACTTAACCATCACTACCACACCCTGCGGCCTTAGCATTTTTCACTAGACAAACGGGCCTCAATTGTAACTATCGTTCCATAGCCCGTCCGTGTCCTTATGATTGCAGCGTGTAGTAGACATTCAACTCCTATTTTCTCGCGAGTGACAGGAAATCACTCGACTTTTACCAGAGTCCTATTAGCACAGCATTCTATCGAACCTCACGTCTAGTTTTCAAGCAAGGGTTCCTAACATCATGCAACTAAGTTTTCAGTCAACTCCTATAAACTTAATGCACAGGCAAGGAGTAGTGAGTTGCATAATTTAGGAAAGAGATGGGTTATGCTCCGGGGCTTGCCTTCGCAGTTCGCCTGGGGCTCTTCCGAATTTGGGCTCGGGTCTTCAAGAGCTTCAGTTAGATTCACTTGAGCTTCACGCTGCTCACTCTCGGACGCGGGCACCAGCTCGTAAGTTCCGTCGGCGAGAGTCGTCGATTCTACATGAATGCACAAGTTTAAGTCGTGGTAATGGTACTTGATACGATTTAAGAGTAATTACTACAATGGATAGTTTCTGGTCATGAAATTTTGGATTTAGGCACATCAGGGAAAGATGTGCTTACTGTAAAATTTTCAGCCAATTTTATGTAACAGATTAATTATGAAAAATATATTACATAGTCGCTGTTAGATCCTTGTTCTTTTTGTACAGAACAATTGGTGCAACAACTGAGTCTAAGATTTTTACAGAGCTTTCACTTAAGCATGCAGAAGCTACTGTAATTGTTGTAGGGTTTATCATGCAGTATTCAGAGCATAGAAAATATGACATTCCACACCTAGGCTACTCAAGGATTCATTTTTACAGGACCCTAAACAGGGTTTTTGTCCCTGGAACTTTTTACACAGCAACCTCTACCACAGTGTGTCTCCTAGTAAAAATTTGAGAATTTTCCAAGCTAAGATACTATTTTCTTGATTTAACGTATGTCATTAGCACATAAATCAAATAAATAGGTTACTGTGAGATAAAAAGTCTCCTAATTTTTCTCTGGCTTCTAGGTACCAATACATTAGCACAGAAAAAGTTTCATTGGGTGATTCACCACCTAACTGCAGGGATAAAATATTTTACTTAAACATGGTATGGAACTAAGTTTAATAAACAGTAAAGCTAGAGATGGAATTTGGGCCTGGTCGTTTTACACAGTCCTAAACATCAAGCAACTAACCTACTGCCCAAAATTTAGGGTTAGCATTGTTCTACAACAGTGGGTACAAAATAAGTCCATTAAAGCTTCTATTTAATGTAGAGCAAAATATGTTGCGATTCTGAGAAACTTTGTGTAACCAAAGTGGCAGAGTTTGTGCTGAGGAACCAAAGTGGCAGAGTTTGTGCGATTCTGAGAAACAGTTGAGTTTGCATTTTTCTGAATTTTCTACGATTTTATACGAATTTTACAAGTTCACTGAATTTGAATCTAGATTTGAAATTTTCTTTTACAACTAGGTCCTTGAATCTTACGCGCAGACCCTTTTAAAGATTTAAATTCTTGCAATTGGGTCCTCGGGCGGCTCGGGTACGGCGGCCGGCCGAAATTCCGGCGAGGGGCTCGCCGGCGGCGAGGGGTGAGGGCTACCTTGTGGGGGTGTTGTTCAGGTGGGGGACGGCCGGAAAGGGCTCGCCGGCGTTGGAGCAGAGGCGGCGGCGGCGCGGCACGCGTCGACGGCGGTGCTCCGGCGGGCTTGGGGCGGTGTGGTCCGGTCGGCGAGCTTCAGTGGCGCGTGGGGAAGCTGCTCAGGGGCTCGGCTTGGACGGAGGAGGTCGGGGTCGTGCTGTCCACGGCGAGCAGGGGCGGCGGCGGCGGCGGCAGCGCGGGCGGCGGCGCTCCGGTGGTTCTGGGCGGCATTGGGCGGGTCGGCGAGCTTCAGGGGGATGATGTAGTGGTGGTTGAAGCTTTAGTTTGGGCGGTGGGCGGCAGCGGAGGGCTGTCCACGGGCGGGCGGCGCTCGGCGGCGGCAATGGCGACGGCGAGTGCGTTCTGGTGCGTGGCTCGCGCGGGCGGTCGGAGCTCGGCCTTTATAGGGGCAGGAGGGAGTGTGGAGGGGCCTGGGCAACGCGCGGGGCGGGGGCACGGCACGGTGCGCACTGGGCGCGGCGGGCGGCGGCAGAACGCCGGCGCGGCGTGCGGCGAGCGGGCGTGGTGACTGGGCGGCGGGGATATGGCGTGGGTGCGAGAGATAACGTGGCGCGCGAAGTGGTGGAGCAGCAGCTGCAGCGGCTCGGGCGGAGGGCGGGCGCGGCGACTGGCGGGGCGCGGGAGCCGGGGCGGCACGGCGGGGCGCGGCGACTGGGCGCGACGGGCGGCGGGGCTGGGCGCGGCAGCGTCATGTGCACGCGCGGGCGCTCACTGGGCCGCGCGGCGTGGGGATGGGGCAAAGCCGGCCGTGGCGGGGTGGTGCGGCGGCCACTGGCCTGGCGCCTCGTGCCGGTCAGGCGTCGCCGGCCACCTGGCGCGCGGCGGTCGGGCAGGGAGGAGAGAGAGGGGGGGGGCGCGAGGGCCTGGATGCGAGAATTTGGAAAACTTCAGGGGGCTGGGTGCAAACAGGGCGTTTTCTCCTCTTTCTGATTTGAATTTCAAAAACTTTTGAACACGAAAGTTGTTCAAAATAAAAAGTTCTACAACTTTGGTTTCAGGCAAAATCTCATTTGGCTTATGGTTTGAAAGTTAAATTTAAAAGTTCAAAAGTAACCAAATGTGCTCAAATTAAATTTTGAATTCCAACTGAACTCGTTCTAATTCTTTCCACCCTTTTATTAGTTGGTTCAAGCATAGGGTTAGGCTAATGATACTGATTTTAGAAATGAAATTTTTACCAGGGTTGTCACACATATGGCGAGTGCACGAGTGGTCGCGACCCGGCGCCGAACCGTGGCGTGGGGCTCGTGTACTCTCGGAGGGTAGCTCCGATCCACGACCCGGAAAGAAAGGGGAAAAGTTGCACGTGTGACTCTGGGAGTAACCACGTGACGTGTGTTTAGGTTTCCCTTGCAAGGTTAAGAAATTCGATTCGAATCGTCCGTTTCTCACGGCTATTGAGACTGCTTAATCCCTTTTACCACACAGAGTAAGAAGAGGAACAATGATGATGAATAAACTTGTTGGATGAAATTTAATGCTTCACCATGAATGATATTGGATAGCTGCTTATCTAGAATGGTTAATGAAACTAGAATCTTGAGCTAAAAGTTGAAAGTAAGGACCCACTCGTAGATGCTTACAAACCCCTGAGCCAAAAAGCCTTGCATGTCTAGAGTCGGTGGAGTAGATTCCACTACACGGGTAAGTCTTGCTGAGTATTAGTATACTCAGCCTTGCTTGTGGCTTGTTTTCAGGTGAAACTTTCGAGGACATGATTGCTAGTTTGACTTGGCCGTGTACTCTTCCCCCTGGTTGGTTGGTGGAATGGGATACGCCCCCGACCAATGGAGATAATGCCGAGTGATGTCTCGTACGGGCTTCACCGAGACATCCTGTATCGTCGAGTAGCTTTCGTTATTTTATTTCCACTGCAACTTAAACTCTGAAGAACTTATTGGATATGATCACTAAGTTACTTGGTTACTAAACTCAAACTTGGTTTGTAATATTCACCTATGATAATTTTGTAATATTTGCTGGAATGTGGTATTCTCTAGGCTCATCTTCGCATGAGCGTTTGTATGTATGGCTTCGATCCGCTTTACCGTGGTTGTATCGGGAGGTTACCCGACAGACCAGTGGATTATTCCGTTTGAAGTGTAAGGTTAACCGAGATTGCCCTAATGGTGATGGTTAATACACTTGAGCCGGATTAATTCAGGTGGTTCTGCCACAGCTGGTATCAGAGCCGTAGCTGGTGCCACAGCTGGTAACAGCTGGCACCAGAGCCGAAATGCATACGCCAGAGAATGCGACAAGCCTTAAAAACTCGTTTTCCTAAAACTTGACTAGAAGGATGTGTTGCGAAATACGTTGGTGCGCTAAGGATGGTACCTAGTTCGTAAAGCCCTAAGGGATTATTGGGAAAGTTACTAGGTGGCTATCTAATTTATGATATATTATCAACTGACTTCCAGCACATTACTTTCTGTCAAAACTTACTTTCATGCACAATCGACCCTTAAATTCCGTAACGACGCACTCATCGCTAAGGTAAGAAGGTAAGAATCCTCAGCCAACTGAGAGAGCTTGGCCTTCCTGTCGGTGATGCGAACCGAACGCTGCCCTCAAGCAGTGGCTTACTTGAGGTGCTGCCAATATGCCAACTGTTAGTTGAATATATTGGGAGTAGAAGGTTTGGCGCAGGGTATGGCGATCGCTGTTCATACCCCCGTCTCATGACGGTACCCCCGTGAATACGCTATCTCGATAGCGTATGTTAACGTCGTCTGTACAGCGGAAATTGTACAGATATCGTTTCTATAAGTAAACGGTAATGAATACGGACGCTTTCATGAGTGCTGGCATGAAAGGTTCATGAAATATATGTGCTCTATCAATCTTCTGCAGGTACACTAACCGCGATTGCGATAAGTTAAGAACGGTTAGAGTTATCTCGACTAGCTATTATAGGGAGAGCCGTATTGTGTATGCCACCGAAACTAACTTCGTAAGACCAAAGCTATTTGGCAATTGTTTATTTTGTGAGGACGAATAGGACGTGCATGCATCATGACCATATATATCTGAAATTGAAAATGCGTTGAATGAGAGTGGTAAGGTTCTTGCGTATATCAGCGTGATTTTGCATAAGGACTATCTAGCGAATCTGTCACAAATCTGCCATGACCGAAAAGAGAGATTTATTGATCAGAGAAAATGACCTTTTCTGGTAAAGTTCATGTTGAAAGAAATGTTCCAAATTTTGTGTTCTATCTCCTGTCCAAAAATGAAAAATTCTGAACTTATGGATAGTAAGAAATAACAGAAACCATGGAATGTCAGATTTCTGTCCAGAATAAGCACTTCTGCCCCTTAAATTTTTAGGCCCCCTTCCTGCAGTTTTCTGCAAAAGTGTTCAACTAAAAACTTGTTCCAAATTTACCCAGGTAGCTGCTGTTAAAATTTGGTAACTTTTGGCCGGGTAGATTTTCCCTGGTGCACGAAATATTAGCCCACTGTTCACTGAAATTTCTGGGTAGACAGAGAAGTGAGACCTTAAGGGAACAGCCATCTTAGAGCCTAATCCAGCCAAAGTGTTGAATAGAAAAGTGCTGCACAAATACCTTAGGAGTGTTCTGGTGAAATTTGAGAATTTTTGGATATGAACTGTGGAAGTTATGGTTATTTTTGCACTCTATACAGAATCTGTCCCTGTGCTTTTCATACTTTTTCTTGGCCTCACCCATTTGATCTTTTGTTCAGATGGCCGAGACAGCTGCCATTATGGTGGATGAGGATGGACGCGTTCACTCGCAGTGTCTCCACTGGGAGGGCTTTCCCTCTATTCTGTGGAATGTTCTGCGCACCGCGGGCTATCCAATTCCCCCACGTTACGCCGGACTGGAGTTTGCAGAGAATGGAGTTACCCAGTGCCGTGTCAACGTGACCATTTTTCCGCACCCGCTACACCCGGAGTGGCCCGCCTTGGAGATTGAGGCTGTTGGTCGCCGTTTGGCCGATACTTGGGAGCTTGCAGCCATGAGGGCGCTCACCACTTTTTGTGCGCAGCGTCCCGAGGATACTCACTCCCATTGGTTTGTTTCCTGCTGCCCAGGACAACGACCCTTTTTGGTTGACAGGGTGCAGCATTCACAGTACCTGGTAGACTTTCACGCCCAGGAGACTATCCAGACCTCCGTACGATGCATGAATGCGCTGTACCGACTGCAGGCACTCCAGAGTCAGGCGCTTGTGCAGCTCACTGATCTTGCACAGGCCTACCACATGATGGCAGATACCAGGGATGAGCAGATTAAGGAACTCAGTAAGGAACTCGAGGATAGAGACACCCGGATTGGCCAACTTGAGGGCCAAATTCAGGAGCACGACACTCTCATGGGTGAGAGAGATGACATGATAGTACACTTGGAGGACCAGCTCCATGATCTACACTTGGAGTTCGAGGATGCTATTGAGCATCTCCAGTGGCATCAGGATCAGAATGACCATCCCCATGCGGAGGATATGGAGGAAGATGAGGAAGAGCCATAGGAGATTGATGGTATTTTAGGAATGGACTTTGAGGGTGAGGCACTGCAGCCACTTCCGATGGGAGCTCACTCTCCTACTCACAGCGAGTCGTCCGTCAACAACCTCGACGATTTCTAGATGATGACCTAGAAGGACTTTTGCACATACTCCTCGATAGGGTAGCCTAACTTTTGGCAAGTGTTGTAATAGGCTAACTAGGAGTTGAGTAACTCTTTTGTGATGGGTACACCTAAACCATGTGGATACCCTCAGCATGTAAGGAACGGCGATAAACTTGGGTGATTTCGTTGTAAGTTGGTAAACGATGAAATCCACAATCGCTGAAACTTGTCGGAAATTTTATCCATGTCTCCTTACATTTCTGAGCTGTGAGTTGAATACCAAACCTGTCAGGAATTTTGTGATCGTGGTTCTCACAGAAATTCAGCATCATTGGACCTTGCTAGTTTGAGTTATAGGCAAAACATCACCTATCGATCTGCTGAAAAACAGCTGAGACAGTAAGGCAAAGGACGAGCCTTTCGACCATCTTAGCTATAGTTCTAGCACCTGAGTTAAATACCAAAGTGGTGCATCCCTAAGTTCTCCAACTACTGCAAAAGTATGAGATGTTTTGGATGGACCCACAGCAGCCAGGCATGGTACGACCCCCGATGCCTCCACAGAATGGTCCGAGGCCCACTCTTCAACAGTCTCTTCGACCCAGCCCCGCGAATCGTTGTTTCAAATGCGGGAGTTCCAACCACTTTGCACGAGAATGCCCTCAGTCTGGGCCGCCCAACCAAGGTCAAGGATCCAACCTGAACAACAAGAACAGGGGCAAGAGACAGACCCTGCAGGTCAAGCAAGGACGGATTAACTTCACCACGCTTGCAGAGCTTCCTGAAGGAGCCCATGTCGGGTACATTCTCTATCCATAACAAGCCTGCAGTTATATTGTTTGATTCTGGTGCATCGCATAGTTTCATAAGTGCAAAATTCGGTGCAAAAGTAGGCTTGGATGTTTGTCACACAAAAGGGTCATATATGATATCAACACCGGGTGGTAAAATTGCTTCGAATCAAATGATCAGACAAGTACCAGTCAAGTTGGGTAGTAAAACCATCGACACAGACCTTGTTCTTTTACCCCTTGACGGCATGGATATTATTTTGGGAATGAACTGGATGACTATGCATGGAGTCACGCTGGACCTTTCTTCCCGAGCCGTTGAGATAAATTCACCTAGTCACGGAGCCACTACCCTTTACCTACCATTCCTGGATTGCACGAATTCCTGTGCTTACATGATGGAAGGACTTAAGCTAGAGGATATTCCTGTGGTAAACGAGTATGCCGATGTCTTTCCGGATGACTTACCCGGAATGCCACCGGATAGGGACATTGAGTTCGTTATTGAACTACAGCCAGGCACTGCACCTATATCCAAAAAACCATATAGGATGCCCCCTAAAGAATTGGCAGAGCTGAAAATTCAACTCCAAGAACTACTGGACAAAGGTTTCATTCGCCCTAGCGCGTCACCTTGGGGATGTCCAGCCCTATTCGTAAAGAAGAAGGATGACAGTTTGAGGTTATGCGTTGACTACCAACCTCTCAACACAGTAACCATTAAGAATAAATACCCACTTCCTCGTATCGATGTACTCTTCGATCAATTAGCTGGAGCCAGAGTCTTCTCAAAAATTGATCTTCGTTCGGGATATCATCAGATCAAGATTCGCCCGTGCGATATTCCTAAGACTGCCTTCTCCACACGATATGGACTATATGAATTCTTGGTCATGTCCTTTGGACTCACAAATGCCCCTACCTACTTCATGTATCTCATGAATTCGGTATTCATGCCCGAACTTGACAAATTCGTCGTAGTGTTCATCGACGATATCCTTATCTATTCCAAGGATGAGGAAGAGCATGCCAAGCACCTTCGCATTGTTCTTCAGCGACTCAGAGACCATCAGCTCTATGCTAAGTTTTCTAAGTGTGAATTCTGGTTGGACACTGTAAAGTTCTTGGGTCACACGATCTCCAGCGAAGGCATAGCTGTTGACCCCAGCAAGGTACAAGAGGTGATGGATTGGAAACCCCCTACCTCTGTTCATCAGATTCGCAGTTTTCTCGGCTTAGCCGGTTACTACCGTCGCTTCATCCCGGATTTCTCTCAAATTGCTAAGCCCATGACTGAACTGTTAAAGAAGGAAGTAAAGTTTGTATGGAATGAGAAATGTGAAGAAGCTTTCCACACTCTCAGAGAGCATCTGACTACTGCACCTGTGTTAGCTCAACCCGACAATACCAAGTCGTTCGATGTGTATTGTGACGCATCGGGTACTGGTCTAGGATGTGTGCTTATGCAAGAGAATTGAGTAATTGCATATGCCTCATGAGCCCTTCGGCCCCACGAGCAGAATTATCCCACTCATGATCTTGAGCTTGCAGCTGTCATTCACGCTCTGAAAATATGGAGGCACTATCTCATGGGTACACAGTGCAATATCTACACTGATCATAAGAGTCTCAAGTATATCTTCACACAAGCCGATCTGAATATGAGACAACGAAGATGGCAAGAATTAATCAAGGATTATGACCTTGAAGTGCACTATCACCCCGGCAAGGCTAATGTAGTCGCGGACGCACTAAGCCGCAAGTCCCATTGCCATTGCTTATCCATGGAATCCTACAATGAGACATTGTGTGCAGAAATGAGGAAGCTTAACATGGAAATGGTTTCCCAAGGCACTCTAAATCACATCTCAGTTGAGCCCACTCTTCACGACCAAATCGTCATGGCACAACTACATGATGAAGGAATTAAGATCATCAAACAAAAACTCTCTCTAGGTGAGGAGAAGTATAAATGTTTCCGCCAGGACCATAAGGGAGTTCTATGGTTCGAAAGTCGCATAGTCGTTCCGAAGAATCATGAACTCCGCAAGCAAATTCTCGATGAGGCACACCTTTCCAAATTCTCTATCCACCCCGGCAGTAGCAAAATGTATCAAGACCTAAGGCAAAACTTCTGGTGGACTAGAATGAAAAGAGAAATTGCTACGTAGGTCTCAGAATGTGACACATGCCAGAGAGTGAAGGCTAGCCACTTAAAGGTAGCCGGTACACTTCAACCATTACCTATACCATCATGGAAATGGGAAGACATAAGTATGGACTTCATCGTTGGACTACCAAACACGTCCCAGAGACATGATTCCATATGGGTTATCGTTGATAGACTCACAAAGACGGCACATTTTCTTCCGGTACACACCACCTATTCTACCAAGAAATATGCCGAGATTTACCTCGATCGTATTGTTTGCCTGCATGGAATACCTAAGACAATTATCTCCGATCGTGGTCCTCAGTTTGTAGCACGCTTTTGGGAACAACTACAAACGTCTCTTGGTACTAAACTGATTCGCAGCTCAGCATACCATCCTCAGACTGACGGACAAACGGAAAGAGTAAACCAAATTCTTGAAGACATGCTGAGAGCTTGCATCATTCACTATGACAAGAATTGGGACAAATGCCTACCCCTAGCAGAGTTCTCGTACAACAATAGCTATCAAACGAGTTTGAAAATGGCACCATTTGAGGCCCTGTACGGAAGAAGGTGTCGAACTCCTTTGAGCTGGTCACAAACCGGAGAACGTAAAATAATAGGACCCGACCTGGTAATCGAGGCAGAGGAGAAAGTAAAAGTAATACAAGCAAATCTTAAAGCCGCACAAGCCCGGCAAAAGAGCTATTCTGACAAAAGGAGAAAGCCCCTAAAATTCGAAGTTGGCGATCATGTCTATCTTCGAGTTTCACCAACCAAGGGAGTGCAAAGATTCGGAATCAAAGGCAAACTAGCTCCCCGTTATGTTGGTCCTTACGAAATCATTGAGAGCTGCGGACCCGTAGCCTACAAATTACGACTGCCCCCTCAGCTCACGGCCACCCATGATGTCTTCCACGTATCCCAACTCAAGAAGTGTATTCGAGTCCCTACCGAGATTGTGGAACAACAAGAAATATTGGTAGAACCCGACCTCTCGTATGTCGAACACCCGCGCTGTCACCGCCGCCGCCGCCCCTGGTCACCGCGGACAGCTCGACCCCGACCCCCTCCGCCCAAGCCAAGTACCGGAGCAGTTTCCCCACACGCCACTGAAGCTCCCCGTCCAGACCAGACCGCCCCAAGCCCGCCGGAGCACCGCCGTCGACGCGTACCGCCGCCGCCGCCGCCCCTGCTCCAACTCCGGTGAGCTACTCCCGGCCGTCCCCCACCCGACCAAGACCCCCACGAGGTAGCCCTCGCACCCCTGATCCTTCCCCGGCCCTCACCCCTCGCCACCGGCGAGCCCCTCGCCGGAATTTTGGCCGGCCACCGTACCCGAGCCGCCCAAGGACCCAATTGCAGTAATTGAAATCTTTAGAAGGGTCTGCGCGTAAGATTCCAAGGACCCAGATGTAAGAGAAAGATTCAAACCTAGATTCAAAATCAGTGAACTTGTAAAATTCGTATAAAATCGTAGAAAATTCAGAAAAATGCAAACTCAACTGTTCTGGAACCTTTAGGATAAACTCCACAACTTTTGTTACATGCATCTCCTCAGATTCTAGCTAATTTATGCTCTAAATTAAATAGGCTGTTTAATGACCTTTATTCACAACCATTGTTGTAGACAAGTACTGGTCCTGAAACTTTTACAGTAGGAGATTTACTTGTTATATAAGCCAATGCAAAAAGATCAGGCCCAAATTCCATCTCTATCTTCACTGTTTATTAAACTTAGTTTCATACCATGTTTGGATAGAATTAATTGTCCCTGCAGTTAGGTTATGAATCACCTAATGAAACTTTTTCTATGCTGGTGCAATGGTACCTAAATGCCATAGAAAAATTTAGAGACTTTTTATCTCACAGGAACCTTTTTATTTGATTTATGTGCTAATAACATACATTAAATCAAGAAACTAGTATCTTAGCTTGGCAAATTCTCATATATTTACTAGAAGATACTCAGTGCTAGAAGATGCTGTGTAAAAAGTTTCATGGACAAAAACCCTGTGCAGGATCCTGTAAAAATAAATCCTTGAATAACCTAGGTGTGTAATGTCATATTTGCTATGCTCTGAAAACTGCATAATAAATCCTATAAAAATTACAGTAGCTCCTGCTTGACGAAATGAAAGCCCTGTAAAAATCTTAGTCTCAGTTTTTTCACCATTTGTTCTGTACAAAAAGAACAAGAGTCTAGCAGCAACCATGTATTATATTTTTCATAATTAATCTGCTGCATGAAAATATCTGAAAATTTTACAGTAAGCTTATCTTTCCCTGATGTGCCTAGATCCAAGGTTTCATGACCAGAAACTACTCTCTGTAGTAGTTACACTTAAATCATGTTTCCATGAGGAACATAAGTTCCCATGAACACCCACCCCACCTTGCTTAACAAAGTCACTTATTGTACTATTCTACTCTATTAACGATTGCCCACGAATGATAAAGTAACTCACTTCATAACAAAACTCACGTTTTACAAACTGCAACTTTATCGTGAAGGAAATCATGTCATTTACTATCACCACTACTTACACTTGTGCATTCATATAGAAACGACTACTCTCGCCGACGGAACTTACGAGCTGGTGCCCGAGTCCGAGAGTGAGCAGCAAGAAGCCCAGGCAAATTTAACTGAAGGAGTTGAAGACCCGGGTCAACGTTCAGACGATCCCCGGACTAACTTTGCACAAGAAGGCAAGCCCCGGAGCATAACCCATTTCCTTTCCTAAATTATGCAACTCACTACTCGTTTGCTTGTGCATTAAGTTTATAGGAGTTGAATGAAAACTTAGTTGCATGATGTTAGGAACCCATGCTTGAAAACTAGATGTAAGGTTCGATAGAATGCTGTGCTAATAGGACTCCGGTAAAAGCCGAGTGATTTCCTGGCACTCGCGAGAAAATAGGAGTTGAATGTTTACTACACGCTGCAACCATAAGGACAACGGACGGGCTATGGTACGATGTTTACGATTGGGGCCCGTCTGTTTAGTGAAAAATGCTAAGGCCGCAGTGTGTGGTAGTGGTGGTTAAGTCTTTGAACGTACTAACCACATGCCGAGAATATGGTAATCGGTAAGCTTAAGTACCTGATTGGCCCGGCAAGTGGACGGCATCCTACCCTTTGAACTTCGGTCCCATGTGCATATGGCGAGTGCACGAGTGGTCACGACCCGGCGCCGAACCGAGGCGTGGGGCTCTTGTACTCTCGGAGGGTAGCTCCTTTCGGTCCATGTGCATATGGTGAGTGCACGAGTGGTCGCGACCCGGCGCCGAACCGTGGCGTGGGGCTCGTGTACTCTCGGAGGGTAGCTCCGATCCACGACCCGGAAAGAAAGCGGAAAAGTTGCACGTGTGACTCTGGGAGTAACCACGTGACGTGTGTTTAGGTTTCCCTTGCAAGGTTAAGAAATTCGATTCGAATCGTCCGTTTCTCACGGCTATTGAGACTGCTTAATCCCTTTTACCACACAGAGTAAGAAGAGGAACAATGATGATGAATAAACTTGTTGGATGAAATTTAATGCTTCACCATGAATGATATTGGATAGCTGCTTATCTAGAATGGTTAATGAAACTAGAATCTTGAGCTAAAAGTTGAAAGTAAGGACCCACTCGTAGATGCTTACAAACCCCTGAGCCAAAAAGCCTTGCATGTCTAGAGTCGGTGGAGTAGATTCCACTACACGGGTAAGTCTTGCTGAGTATTAGTATACTCAGCCTTGCTTGTGGCTTGTTTTCAGGTGAAACTTTCGAGGACATGATTGCTAGTTTGACTTGGCCGTGTACTCTTCCCCCTGGTTGGTTGGTGGAATGGGATACGCCCCCGACCAATGGAGATAATGCCGAGTGATGTCTCGTACGGGCTTCACCGAGACATCCTGTATCGTCGAGTAGCTTTCGTTATTTTATTTCCACTGCAACTTAAACTCTGAAGAACTTATTGGATATGATCACTAAGTTACTTGGTTACTAAACTCAAACTTGGTTTGTAATATTCACCTATGATAATTTTGTAATATTTGCTGGAATGTGGTATTCTCTAGGCTCATCTTCGCATGAGCGTTTGTATGTATGGCTTCGATCCGCTTTACCGTGGTTGTATCGGGAGGTTACCCGACAGACCAGTGGATTATTCCGTTTGAAGTGTAAGGTTAACCGAGATTGCCCTAATGGTGATGGTTAATACACTTGAGCCGGATTAATTCAGGTGGTTCTGCCACAGCTGGTATCAGAGCCGTAGCTGGTGCCACAGCTGGTAACAGCTGGCACCAGAGCCGAAATGCATTTTGTTGCAAGTTATGCATTCCCCCCTTTTCTTATTTTCTTCTATACTAATCAGGGCTCTCAACCGTAAACCTGCCGAATCGTCAAGTTCATCTTTCATGAGAAAGGAATAGTCATCGGCCGTTAACTGATCTTGTAACGATATACGTCTTGACCCTGTCCTTATCTCCCATGGCAAGACCGCCTCATGACCATAAACCAACTGATAAGGGGATATTTTAGTGGCTCCATGACAAGCCATCCTATATGCCCATAAAGATTCAGCCAAAGACATATGCCACTTCTTGGGTTGCTCTTCTATCTTTCTCTTGATTAGTTTGATTATCCCTTTGTTAGACGATTCTGCTTCGCCATTGGCTTGAGCATAGTATGGAGAAGAGTTCAATAATTTAATCCCCATATCGGCGGCGAACTCTCCGAATTCTCCAGAAGTAAACATTGTCCCTTGATCAGTTGTGATGGTTTGAGGAATACCAAATCGATAGATAATATGGCTTTTAACAAATTCAATCATATCGGCCGATGTCACGTTCCTCAAAGGAACTGCCTCCACCCACTTAGTGAAATAATCTATAGCCACCAATATGAACTTATGCCCTTTGCTTGATGGAGGATGAATCTGTCCGATGAGATCTATTCCCCAACCTCTGAACGGCCACGGCTTAATTATTGGATTCATAGCCGATGCTGGCGCGCGCTGCACATTGCCAAACTTCTGACAGTCTTGGCATCCTTTGTAGTACTTGAAACAATCCTCAAGGATGGTCGGCCAGTAATATCCATTGTTCCGGATCATCCATTTCATTTTGTGAGCCGATTGATGAGCTCCACACACGCCTTCATGGATTTCTCCCATCAGAACCTTTGCCTCTTCTGTTCCCAGGCATTTGAGAAGAACTCCATCAATCGTCCGATAAAATAAATCATCCTCCAGCAACACATATTTTGTAGCCTGAAAACGTGTTCGCCGATCCATCTTTTGGGATGGATTTCTCAAGTAATCGGCGATCTCCTTTCGCCAGTCATCGGCCGCGAGTTCTAGCGTCATCGCTCCCTGAATCGGCCGATACCCAGAAGCATGTTGGGCCAGTCTGTTGGCTTCTTCATTATAATTCCTGGGGATATGCTCAATTATTACAGACTTGAACTCTTTTAAAAGTTGAAGACAATCCTCATAATAACTCCTCAAGATATCATCCTTGCACTCAAATCGCCCCGTCAACTGATCCACAATGAGCATGGAATCCCCAAAAATTTCGACTGCATCAGCTCTGACTTCCCTTAATAATTGGATGTCTTTCAGAACAGCTCGATATTCCGCCTGGTTATTAGTTGCAGAGGCTTCTATCGGCAGAGAGAAATCATAACTTGCCCCCCGAGGCGACACAAGAACAATGCCGATTCCTGATCCGACCCCACACGAAGAACCATCAAAATATAGAGTCCATGGAACTGGTTCAACGGTGGCGATTTCCGGTCCACAATGCTGAACTACGAAATCGGCCATCACTTGACCTTTGACGGCTTTGGCCGATTCGTACCTTAAATCGAATTCTGACAAAGCCAGGATCCATTTTCCAATCCGACCTTTCAAAATCGGCAATGATAGCATATACTTCACCACATTATCCTTGCACACGACTATGCATTCTGCCGATATCAAATAGTGCCTGAGCTTGGTACATGAAAAGTACAAGCACAAGCATAGTCGCTCCACCGAGGAATATTTTGTTTCGGCGTCTAAAAGTCTTCTGCTGACGTAGTATACCACTCGTTCTTTCCCCTCAAACTCCTGTACCAATGCCGATCCAATAGCCTGTTCATCAGCCGATAAATATAACTTGAACGGCTTACCAGGCTGTGGTGGAACTAATACCGGAGGTGAAACCAGATACTGCTTGATATTCTCCAGTGCCTTGCGCTGTCCTTCTCCCCATATGAATTCCTGGTCGGGCTTTAATTTCAAGAGAGGGGTAAAAGCCTGAATACGTCCTGACAGGTTGGATATGAATCTTCTGATGAAATTGACCTTGCCGATGAGGGACTGTAGTTCAGTTTTATTTTGTGGGGCCACCACTTTGTTGATGGCGTCTATGGTCTTGCGGTTGACTTCTATCCCGCGCTCATGGACCATAAATCCTAAGAATTGCCCGGCCGATACACCAAATGCACACTTGTTTGGGTTCATCTTCAACCCGTGTTTCCTTGTGCACTCCAGTACTTCCTGTAAATCGGCCAGATGATCTTGGTGACCTTTTGACTTAACCACGACGCCATCTATATAAATTTCCACCGATGAACCAATGAGCTTGTGGAAGATGTAGTTCATGGCCCGTTGATATGTAGCGCCGGCGTTCTTCAACCCGAAAGTCATGACCACCCATTCAAATAAACCAAGATGACCTGGGCACCTGAAAGCCGTTTTCGAAATATCTTCCTCGGCCATTAATATCTGATTGTATCCGGCATTCCCATCCATGAAACTTATGACTTTGTGGCCTACGGCAGCATCCACCAAGATATCGGCCGTCGGCATCGGATATCCATCCATCGGCGTAGCCTGATTTAAGTTCCTGAAATCGATGCACACACGTAATTTTCCATTCTTTTTGTATACAGGCACAATGTTAGAAATCCATTCGGCGTAGCGACACTTCCGAATAAATCCTACTTCAATCAACTTTGTAATCTCGGCCTTTATATCAGGTAGAATCTTGGGGTTACACTGTCGTGCAGGTTGCTGATATGGCCGATATCCTGATTTTATAGGTAACCGATGTTCAACAATAGACCGGTCTAGTCCTGGCATCTCATGATATTCCCAAGCAAAGCAATCCTTGAACTGTTTTAATAAACTTATCAATTTACATTTGTACTCAGGATCCAAATTGGCACTAATGTACGTCGGCCTTGATTTGCAGCTATCTCCCAAATCTACCATCTCTAATAAATCGGCCAACGTAAACCCATGCCCAAGCTTCCCATCTTCTCGGACGAGCTGATCCATTTATCTGAATCTTCAGAGCCGACTGCTTGGATCGGCTGTAGACCGAAATCGGACACTTTCAGGAAGTCAGTGTCCCAAGTCCTGCCAGATATACACTTGACGTGCTCGCAGCTCCACTGTTGCGTGTCGGCCGCTGCAACGCTGTAGACGGAATCGGCAGCGACTATCTCTATGCTGTCGCCGACCCATTGCACAAGACATTGATGCATTGTAGATGGGACACAGCAGTTTGCATGTATCCAGTCGCGACCAAGCAGCATATTGTAGGACCCCTTGCCATTAATAACGAAAAAGGTGGTAGGGAGGGTCTTACTGCCGATGGTGAGGTCGACGCAGAGCGCTCCGCGGGTGGGTGACACGTTGCCTTCGAAATCCTTCAGCATCATGTCCGTCTTGGTGAGGTCTTCATCGCCCTTGCCCAGCTTGCGGAACATGGCATTCGGCATGATGTTAACTGCAGCGCCTCCATCTACCAGTAATCTGGTGACGGGTCTTCCGTTAACATAGCCTTTGAGAAACAGCGCTTTAAGATGCTGTCGTTTTTCCTCTTCTGGTTTCTCAAACGTAGCCGTCATCGGCTCCAACACTAGTTGTGTCATTTGTTCCTCTTCGGTTCTTGTTATTTTATCCCGATCGTTGGGCGCCATGAACTCCATCGGCAGTATGAACACCATATCAATTTCGGCTGCCGATTCTTGGTTGTTTGCTTCTTGATCGTGTTTCTTTGGGCGCCACACTCGAGACTTGACATTTCTTTTTTCTGGCACCTGTCTTTGTTCTTCTTCTTGATGCTCCCACTGGCGTAGGCGTTGGATCCTCCGCTTCTGGGATCTGGATAAGCCATCGGGACACCACCTGGGATTTGCTGGTTTGGCCCATGATCTGGCATGTTCCCAATCTGGTTCCCTTCCTAGGGGATCCTCGTCCGATACCCAGTCATCGGCCATCTCATCCAGCCGATCGTGCGCGCTGATCCTGCCCCCCAGTCCATCCCGCTGGCCGATCTTGCTTTTTGACCAGTGGTACTGGTCAACTCTGCCCCCCAGCCGATCATGCACCGAAACGCGCTGTTCCTCGCGCCGATTTCTGCTGATCGGCTTTGATCCTCTGTCCCTAGAGTGTGGCCTCGGGCGATCGTTGCAGCTCAATCCGTTACACTCCGGACAGTTATCGGCAGACGGCAATCTGATGTCGTTCTCCCAGCAGTGGATGAAGAACGGACATTGCCAGTGATCTTCATGCCGGCGTATCGTCTCTTCCTGGTATCTTGCTTGTTCTTGCTGCTGCCGATACTTACTGAGTAAGAATTGGGAGGTGACTGGCTTGCGTGGTCGTTCTAGCCCTCGCCTGTTCCTTCTGATTTCTTCCGTTGTGATCTGCCTCCTGGGGTCGACGGCGCCGCCTCTTCTCGCCGATTCTGACGTCAGCACCTTGGTTTGACTTGAATCTCCTTCTGCATTAACCATGTTGGCAGGGAAGGGATGCTAATCTATCTTCATCGGTTTTGCCGATTTAACTAGAGTCTCAAATTTAAGCCGCCCCTGCTCGATGGCCGATTGTATCTGCTGGCGGAAGACTTTACATTCATTTGTATCATGAGAAGTAGCGTTGTGCCACTTGCAATATTTCATCTTCTTAAGTTGATCGGCCGTAGGGATGGTGTGATGCTGAGACAGCTTAATCTGTCCTTCCTGAAGCAATAGATCAAAAATTATATCGGCCTTTGACGTGTCAAAGCCGAATGTCTCTGGCTCCTTCTTGCCAAAAGGGCATGATATCGGTTTTTTCCCTTTGACCCATTCCGCCAGGCCGATTTCCTCTTCCGCATCAGATTCGGATCCTTCCAAGTATGCCACCTTTTTTTGGAAGTTCCTCCGCTGTTCAAATGGTCGGATCTCTTGTCCTGACAATCGGTGGATGATTTGGCTCAGGCTTTCAAACTCTTGGGCAGCATATCTTTCTTTGATTTGTGGTAAGAGGCCTTGGAAAGCGATATCGGCCAACTGTGCATCGGTCAGAGCCAGACTGTAGCATTTGTTCCTGATTTCCCTGAACCTCTGTATATATCCCATTACTGATTCATCGCTCCTCTGCCTGAGGCTGGTCAAATCCGAGAGCTTCATCTCGTGTACTCCTGCGTAGAAGTACTTGTGGAATTGTTTCTCCAGATCATCCCAAGTAACGATAGAATTTGGCGGTAAGGTGGTGAACCACTGGACCGATCCCGATAGAGACGATGAAAATAAACGCACCCTCAGAGCATCTTGCGTGGCAGCTTCGCCGCATTGGATGATGAATCGGTTGATATGCTCCACAGTGGATGTATCGTCCGTCCCTGAGAACTTGGTGAAATCAGGAACTTTGTAGCGGTGTGGGAACGGCAGCAAGTCATAGGCCGATGGATATGGCGTCTTGTAGGTGTAAGTTTGAACTTTTGGCTTCAATCCAAACTGATCCTGGATCACTTCCGCTATTCTCGCCGTCCAGTCCACCTGCTGCTGATGAACAGCTGTTCGCGGTGCAGGCATGTGCTGAAGAGCTGGCACGACTGGGTGATGAATCGGCGAACTTTGCTGAGCGGCCGATAGTTGGTGGCGAAGCGAGTCCGCACCCCCATCGTATGTCGTCGTTGGCGCCGCGCCTCTGAATGCTTCCACAGTGCTTGCCCCCCTGCCGATTTCTGATGAGATCGGCTGATACTGGGGAACCGTCGGCCGGGCGGCCGATTGGTATGGCACCTGGATTGAATAATTTCCATACCCGTTCGCTGGCTCGGGAAAATACGTTGTCGCTGATGTTCCCCAAGGTGTTGAGCTTGTAGACAGTGACTGCACAGAAGCAATCTGAACGGGTTGAAGCGGTGTCTGTGATGGGAGACATGGTGCACCGCTATATCTTGGAGACGCCGGGGGCAATGGAGAGTTGTACCCCTCGCGTTGCGTCAATATCGGCTGAGAAGCCGATTGGGACGTGTATGGTAAGCTTCTGGCTGGCAGAGTGGTTGGCGGGGCATATGCCGGTCCCTGATAGCCTTGGACTGCTCCGCTGGCCAGAGAGCTGACGACGGTGTTATACACCGTATTGGTCATCACTGAGGTTTGGTCGATGAATGCCTGATACACGGACTGTTGAATCATCTCTGACATCTTGCCCGAGTCCTCAGCAATGGTGATGTGGCGGGGAGCTAGAGTAGGAGCTTTCTTGACCGCCTCCCCGTTTCTGGTACGACTGAATGACTGGAGGTACATCTTCTTGTAATCTTCTAGATGTTTGGCCAATTCTTCCCTCTGGTCGTCCTTGAGATCTGCTTCTGTGACCTCAATGATGTTGCTGTCGGAGATTTCTGCGTTTTTCGACATATCAAATCTTGGATCGGTCCCACTGGGCGTGCCAAAAGTGTGTTGGCGCTAAAATCGGCCGGATAGGAATCGGCCGATGGTCTTCAGCGTCGGACACACGACCCGGGAGAATCTGCTTAGCTCCTGTTCGGGTTATCGCCCTGGTGCGGTTCGCGCGGCGTGCCAGTCAATCTGACCTGTTGATTGACAAGGAAATAGAGTATTAAATTCCAGGCGCGTCGATCGGCTGGGATTCTGATCTGTCCTAAGGAGCGCGTCGGCGGCGAATCGGCCGATTTGCTGTAGAGATGGTCGGCTATAGATCAGCCGATAATCGTGTAGTAATTGTAAAGAAAACCACCGGAGCGATCTAAACGATTACTACAGAAGTAACACTTGAAATAGATCTAATCGGCTGTATGATGATAGATCAAAGAAGAACAATGATGAAGCCGATTACTCTAATCTCAAGCTGGATAACTGGTGATAATACTAGAACAACAGGTAAAACTTGTAATTCTAGTAAATATAGATAACTGGTGAATAAATCCAAACGTAACCACAGCGATGCGCCCGTAGTTAAAGCTCGGATGTTACTCGGTAAGCGGAACCTACCAATTGGCCGGAGATCAAGTTGATGCAGCCCTGCCAACCCGTACGAACTCGTGGAAGAAGAAAATATTGGCGAAGTCGCCGACTTGAAAGTAAATTGCTAGAAAAGTAGAAGTATTGTTGTTGATTGATGTGTTGATGTTTTTCAAGACCCTGACGACTCCTATTTATACCCTAAAGCTAGGACTCCTGGTCGATCACGACTTGTTACAACCTTATTTAAACTACTATATCTATAAGAACTTTAAAAGGAAACGGACTCCCGCAGAATCTTCCGCCGCCGTTCCCTAATCCAATCAGGATTTCCTTCAATTGCTCCCCGACCGACTTAGCATACCCCCTTTGACCAACTTTTGACCAGGACCCTCTGAAATAGTCCCATCCTGTTGGCGTACGCTGTATCACCAATCGGCCGATTTCCAACTGTTACCTCAATCGGCTGATTCCTTTCTGTAGCCTTCAGATCTGCCGCATCGGCCAATCTTTTCCTCCTGACGCCGACTCAACACGTGTCAAAATCTGGCGTCAACACCATTATTTCAATGATTTTATTCTGAAATAAAAGGTTTTTCAAAATTTTAACCAAGAGATCTTATCTAGCCATTAAATTAGAGATAAGATTTATTTTGACCGGTAATTTAGAGTTTGTTTAGGGAAGTTATTTGTTTAACCATTTTTCAGGGATTTTATCCCGAAAAAAGGTTTTCGAATTTCTAACCAATCACTTTATTTTAACCATCAATTCAATTCCTTAAAAGTATTCTACAACACATGCCACGTTCATTTGGATCCTTTTTCTAAATCATTGGGATTTGGATTCAAGGCTCAGGGGCTGCGGGACACGACTCATCGATGGCTTATTTTTCAAAAATATTTGGAAGATAACAAAAGAAGATTCAAGACTAATTTGACCCTCAGCCTGATTCTTCGATTCAACATAAGGTTCGCGCTACTCCATATGGAGTGTGATGTTCATCGCATCCCATATAAAAGAAGACCTAAAAATACTCGGGGCATGAGCACCTCATAGCCTCGAGGCAGCCAAGGAAGTACTCGGAGAATGCCTTCAAGATGGAGTTTCAGAGAAACCGAAGACAACTTCAGATGAACTCAGAAGCCTGCGGTACTCGGCTACGAACAGCTCGGGAGCTTGTAAGACCCGGGGCCATGGTACTTCGCACATGACATAGAATATTCTAGGATAAGGGAAGGGGCATGTCCCATCTTATATCTGTTGTACTCGGATACGACTAGGACAAGTCGGTACAGAAGGAAACTAACCGACTAGTACTCGGGTAGTACTCCTAAGCTAGTATCGGTCTAGGATTCCATGTAACCATATCCCCTAGAGTATATAAGGGCGGGCAGGGACCCCTCCAAAGGACAACCACCAATCCACACCTAAGACAATACAAACCATCATACAGGACGTAGCACATCGCAGCCCGAACCTATCTAAACCTTGTATTGCTTGCACCTTCGAGTTCCTAATCTCGGTGACACCCTACCTACAACCTATCACCTCAGGGGTACATCCCTCGGTAGGCTTGGCAGTAAAACACCGACATTCATTACTTTTACTAATGACTTTAGTAGATATTGATATGTCTACCTAATGAGGCACAAGTCTCAATCATCTGAAAAGTTCAAAGAATTGCAGAGTGAAGTACAGAATCAATTAGGCAAGATAATTAAATTTCTGCGATCTGATCGTGGGGGTGAATATTTGAACCACGAATTCGGTGATCATCTAAAACAATGTGAAATTGTTCCACAATTGACTCCGCCTGTAACGCCTCAATGGAATGGGGTCTCGGAACGGAGGAACCGAACCTAGTTGGACATGGTTAGGTCGATGATGAGCCAAACTGATCTTCCACTAGCATTTTGGGGTTATGCTCTAGAAACTGCTACGTTTATATTGAACAGAATTCCAACTAAGTCTGTGGAAAGGACACCATGTGAGATGTGGACTGGGAAACGTCATGGATTATCTTTCCTCAAATTTTCACTACAAGAAATCCCTTAATCTATGACGATTTTTTCGTGACATTTTCAGCGTCACTGATGACGTACTATCTATGATGGATATAAATATTTCGTCATGCTTCTGCATAGATGGATATCCGACCCATTAACCTAGTGACGATTTATCCAATTCGTCATGAATTATACACTATCTATGATGAATGTAAATATTTCTTCAAGGTTCTGCATAGATGGATATCCGGCCCATTAACCTAGTGACGATTTATCCAATTCATCATAACCTACTGACTAAAATTCATCATGGCTCAAAGATGGACCCATCTGTCAGCAAGTTTTATTCCAAAAAATGTAAAAATATGTTCGCGCCCAAGGATATCAAACCAAAAAAAGTGGACTACGAAATGTCATGGATTATCTTTCCTCAAATTTTCACTACAAGAAATCCCTTAATCTATGATGATTTTTTTCGTGATGTTTTCAGCGTCACTGATGATGTACTATCTATGACGAATATAAACATTTTGTCATGGTTCTGCATAGATGGATATCCGGCCCATTAACCTAGTGACGATTTATCCAATTCATCATGAATTATACACTATCTATGACGAATGTAAATATCCCTCCAGTTGGTGTGCATGACAATGATGATGGTCCCATACATGGGGTAGGTGTGACAGATGATGACAACTATGATGTCGATCCTTTGGAAGCGATTTTAGGAGACCTAAACACTGTAGTAGAACAAGAAAATAAGGATGATGATGCAGAACTTCATGATGATGCAGAACCTCATGAGCAAGAGTCATTTTTTAGAATAGCTATGAAAGAGGCAAAGCGTCAGCTTTATCCCGGTTGTACCAAATTTTCAAGGTTCTCTTTTGTGGTAAAGCTTCTTCATATGAAGTCATTGCATAGGATTAGCAATTATGCTTTTCCATAAATTTTGAAGCTATTGGCTGAAGCATTCCCGGAATTCAACACGCTCCCAAAATCATATAATGAAGCAAAGAGTCTTCTCAAGGAATTAGGACTTGGCTATGAATCAATACATGTGTGGTACAATAATTGTGTGTTGCTCAGAAAGAACTATGCCAAGCATGACAATTGCCCTATTTGTGGTTTGTCAAGATGGAAAGACTTGGAAAGAAAGAAGATTCCACGAAAGTGTTGCGGCATTTTTCGTTAGTACCTAGGCTAAAAAGGATCTTTGCAACCAAAGAATCATCAGAAGAAGCACAATGGCACAAGTTAAAGAGACAGCCCATTGAGAATGAAATGAGCACCCAGCTGATGGCGAGGCATGGCAAGATTTCGATAGAGAATATCCAGATTTTGCAAGAGATGCAAGAAACCATAGACTTGGCCTTGCTACCGATGGGCTCAATCCCTTTTCAGAACAGAACACTAAATACAGCATGTGGCATGTATTTCTTGTGCCATACAACCTCCCACCTCTGGCATGCATGCAGGAGTCAAACTTCATGATGGCTTTACTTATACCAGGTCCTTCGTCACCCGGGAAGGACTTTGATGTCTTTCTAGACCCTCTAATAGAAGATTTACTTGAACTTTGCTCGTAGTCACAAAACATTTAGCCTTCATGCTACAGTTTTGTGGTGCATCCATGATTACCCAGCTCTGAGCACACTTTCAGGGCGTACCGCCAAAGGCTATTTTGCATGTATTCACTATGACAAGAACCCTCTTTCATATGGCCTTAGGAGCAAAATTGGATATTTTGGGCACTATCGTTTCCTTCCAAAGGAACATCGTTTGCGAAGAAACAATGAGTTTGTTGGACTTCATGAAAGCAATGATCCACCAGGTAAATTCTCAAAAGAAGAGTTGCTGGTTGAATTGGAGAAAGTAAAAGATGTTAGACCTAGGAAGCAACAAGAATGTAGGAAAAGGAAGCGTTCTGACTTGGAATGGGGTCATGTGCTAATTTGGAGCCGGATGGTTAGTTTATGGAAGTTACCATATTGGATAAATTTGAAGCTTAGATATAATCTTGATGTGATGCATATTGAGAAAAACATATGTGAGAGCCTGATTGGGACAATCCTTAACTTAGTAGGGAAGACAAAGGACACAATTAAAGCTAGGCTTGATCTAAAAGATTTGGGAATTAAAGAGGAGCTGCAATTTATAGTAGATGACGATTCCTGTGAGATGCCTCATGCTCAATATACCTTGTCCAATTCACAAAAGAAGGCCTTTTGTGAATTTTTACGGGAGGTAAAGTTTCCAGATGGATTAGCTTCCAACATCTCAAGATGTGTAAATGCTAATGGAACCAAGGTACAAGGGCTAAAAACACATGATTGTCACATCATTTTGCAAAGAATCTTGCCAGTTGCCATGAGAGGATTTTTGGACAAGGATATCTATGAAGCAATAGCGCAGTTAGGGAAGTTTTTTAGGAAACTATGCAGCAGAACCCTTTACAAGGATGTGCTGGTTCAAATAAGTAAACAGATCCTTATAATTTTGGTGAAGCTTGAGAAAATCCCCCCCCCCCCCCCCCCCGCTTTCTTTGATGTGATGATGCACCTTGCTGTACATTTACCTGATGAGGCAATGCTCCAAGGTCCTATGCAATTCGGGTGGATGTACCCAATTGAAAGGCGGTTGCATACTTTGAAGCGCTACGTGAGGAACAGGGCACGACCAGAAGGTTCAACTGCTGAGGCATATATTGCAGATGAATGCCTGACATTTTGCTCTAA
Source organism: Panicum miliaceum (assembly GCA_032594955.1). Classification (NCBI taxonomy): domain Eukaryota; kingdom Viridiplantae; phylum Streptophyta; class Magnoliopsida; order Poales; family Poaceae; genus Panicum; species Panicum miliaceum. The sequence continues at coordinate 21,793,447 of CM064073.1, forward strand.
TACATGGAGGGTGTTGAAACAAGATTTAATCGGGAACCAAGAAATATAGGTTTTTCTGATGAAGATGCCTATGGTGTCGATGTTTTTGAGCATGGAGTTCATTTTACTTCCGCACCTGAACTTGTATATGATGAACAAGGCTTTGATCAAATGGTGTGGTATGTGCTGAAGAACTGTAGTCAAGCACAGAAATATGTGAAGTAAATTCTAATTTATTCATGCCTTCCTTCTATGTACAGCTTTGTATTTTACTTATGCTAACTTCTTCTTTTTTCAGAATGTTCAGAGATGAACTAGAGAGAGAAGGGGTGCCTAACATTGAAAGAACAGTTCAGCATGGATTTCAGAATTGGTTCAGGAACCATGTTAGTTTATTTTCATTTCGGTTTTGGTTACGATTTATTTCAGTATAGATTCTGGCATATCTGTGTTTCATGTGACAGATCTTAAGGTTGTGGAACACTGATGAAGAAGAGATAGATGATGACCTCTTTTGCTTGGCATGTGGACCTGATTTCAGAATCAAGAAATACTCCTCATGCATAGTGAATGGTGTGCGGTTTAACACTGTTGACCGTGACAAAAATAAGAAAACACAGAATAGTGGACTGATGGTACAAGGTTCACATAAGAATTAGTTCATTGATTTTTTTGGAACCATGAAAGAGATAATTCAGTTATACTATAACTCCGATGAGAGGTCAGTTGTTTTGTTTAAATGTGACTGGTTTAAACTGGATGGGAAGAGGAATGAACTTAAATATGATGGCTTGTTTTAAAGGCATCAATGTTGGAAGTCTATGGTATAAGGATGATTGTTTAATCTTTGCCACTCAGGCTAGGAAGGTCTTCTATTTGCCAGACAATTGGCAAGTTGTCTAGACATTTGAGCATAGGCATCTTTACAATGTGTGTGAAACTAAGGCTGCAGAATATAGTGCTCCTGCATATCAAGAGGATGAGTGCTGTGAAGAGGATGGTAACCGACAAGCGATTTCAGAAAATACATATGATAAGCCTTTAAATAGATATGATGACCAAGGACCTCGGTTTGAAGCTGCTGAAATTGCCCGGTTGGTGAAACAAAGAAACAAAGAGCATGCGAGTCCTGGTGATGAAGACGAAGAAGAAGATGATGATACACTGTTGGAGTACTGCAGCAATGATGAAGGAGGTGCTGCAATGGAGGCTGACAGTGATGATGAATAGCTGCTGTAATACCATTGTTTTTTTTACCAAGACATGAAATCTTTTGCTAGTTGTTCTGGTTCAGTGCACATGTGATGTGAAAAATGTATTAATGGATTCTGGTTGTTCTGGTTCGGTTCTCATGCATGTGCTGTGAACAATGTATCATGGATTCTGGTTCATTTCATAATTAATTTCACAATGTATGATAGATGGTATTTCACAAACTGCTGGTTCATTTCACAATGCTGATAAATTGGACTCAGTCATCACATATATAGGTTCATTTCACCAACATAGATAGTATTTCACAAACTGCAAGTTCATTTCACCAACATCAACCATCATCCTCCTAACATCTGAGCCATTAACCATTCATGCATTGCTAGACTTACTTATTTACAAACATAGACACAGGTCACATTCTACTTGACTAGCAGGAAGACCAACAACACAAGAACTACAATCATGCAACTAAAAACCAACATTCTTGCATGATGCCATGTCTAGGTGATGCTGGTCTGAGAGGGCTTCCACCACTACATGTTGGATGGCTTCTTGTGTACTTTAGCCATTGCACATTGCAATGTCTTCTTCTTTGCCTTTTCCTTTTGAAGCTCATCAACAAGCATCTGAATCTTCACATCTGTTCTTGCTATCTCGTCATGTAAGTACCAGCATTCTTGAAGAGGCCCTTGCGATATTGCATGTGTGTCAAATTCAGTTGAAATCAATGTAGTCTAGGAATAACAAACTTGCCATGGCAGGGGAAGCACCGCAGAACTGCTGGCGCACCTTGGCGTCTAGTAGCTGAGGTTGGAGCCGACCGCTTCCGGCCACCATTGCTGCTTGCCAAGGCGGGGGAAGCGCCGCGCAAGTTGGGTGGAGCTGAGCGCATCCGGATGTCGCCGCCCCCACGGGAGGGTGAAACTCAGCGGAACCGACCCAGCGCATCTCGATCTTGCAGCCGAGCCAGTGCAGAGCGCTTCCCCCATGCCATCTTCCGTGCGCCGCCGACGGAACAGTGGAGGAATGAAGGAAGAGGAGGGAGCGAAAAGAAGAGGAGGGGCGAGGAAAGAAGCGAGGATGTGCCAGCTTGAATGGATGGCTAGGCTTGTTGTTTAAAAGTATACAATCTTCAACAAGTAAACGAACTTACTGGAGTAGCGCAGTAGTTAGCGGTCCTGGTTACGAGAACAGAGGTCCCCGGTTCGATTCCGGGCTTTGCCCTTCTTTTTACTGCAAACTGGGCCCATCTGTTAGCGGCATGTAGTTGCCTTCCTGCAACCAGGGGCCCATGTGTCAGCGGCACCACGTGCTGTGAGATGAAGAACACATCTATGGTTCATATTTCTTTTTTTAATCCGGAATTAAAATTTGTAATTGGTATTTCTACCTCATAAGAACTCCAAATTTGATGGTTCTTTTTTCTGAATTTTTCTAAAATCAAGATCTTGCATTTAGTGGCATGTGTTTTATATAAATTTCTTTTTTGGATTTTTTTCATATGTCTTATTTTCTTACAACTAAGTAGAGAATAGAAAAAATATGTTGTTGCATAACAATTGGTCATGTAACTTCATATTTACTAACATTATGGTAAGCATAAGGTTGTGTCCGAATTTGAGATGCAAATTAGTTCAAAAAATTTAGAAGGTACTCAAATCTGAAAGTTTCACTTAAGTTATAAGAACTTATGTGATACATGTATCCTTTTGTGAACCATGTATAGTCAAATATTACAAAAAATATTTGATTTTTTATGGCAAGATTATGGACTTAAAATATATTGTCATGTCAATTTGTAGAATTTTCTGACCAAATTTAGATATTATTTTAATTATTCTATGGTAACTTGGAAAGAGAAGTATGAATTGTCCCTAGAAGACAGTTGAATTTTTCATCTATTTCAAGAACACGGACTAGAATGGCACATACGAGGCTAATTATAATTTTTGTGAATTTTTTTTTATCTTATTAGATGCACATGTAGTTCAATTTAGAAGTAATTTCGATAATCATGTAGAAATTCATTTAACATATAGAAAATAGTAAATCTGTTTCAAATTTTTGAAACTTCAACAAGTAACCTTATATGTACTCTATTACATATAGAAAATATATTGATGTATGTAACATGCTTATTTTTATGTATTACTTTATAATGGTGCAATAAAATAAAAAAGGAAAAATAAAATACAAATATAACGTTCTTCTATAATGGAATCATCCAGAAGTTTCCAAATGTAGGCGGGCAGGTGAAAGGACCCGCGCCAAGAAGAGGAAATGACCGTAGTACCCATACATTTCGAGAAAGTCACAAACACATCTTGAAGGGCACCCTGGTAATTTCCATACTGCATTCTCCGCCCCAAATATCTATCAGCGGCTCGGCGCCGATCCAAACACCCAAACTCTAGCTCGCCTGTTGGCGGTGGCCACGAGGCCCCTCCTGCCGCCACCCACCCATCTGTCGCATCTCCTCATGTACCACCACCGGCGGCCGCTTCAAGGCCCTCACCGCCACCACGCCGTCCTGCTTCAAGGACCTCTCCGTCACCACGCTGTCATGCCGCAAGGACCTCATCGTCACCATGCCGTCCTGCTGCAAGGACCTCTCCACCACCATGTCGTCCTGCTGCGACAACCTCTCCGCCACCACATCGTCGCTGCTTGAAGGGTACCTCGACCACCGCCTCCACCGTCGCCGCTTCAAGGAGCCCATCGCCGCCACACGCTTCTCCGCTTCAAGGGTACCTCTCCGCCACCACGCCGTCGCTGCTTGAAGGGTACCTCGACCGCGGCCTCCACCGTCGCCGCTTCAAGGACCCCATCGCCGCCACACGCTTCGCCGCTTCAAGGGTACCTCGACCCTTCACCGCTTCAAGGAACCCTAGGCCGCCGCCTCCACCGTCGCTGCATCTCCACTTCCACTACGTCGCCATCCCTCCTACTGGCATGATGGCAATGAAGGGTCGATCAAACAGACCACAAGGTTCACTCCTTATATCAGTTCAATCTTGACAATTTACTGTCTCTCATAATCTTTGTGACCATGCTTATCTATGGTTTTGTATTAGTAACAGAAATGATAACTGAGTTTGCTTGTGTCGGTTGATGGGTCCATAATTGTATAGAGTCAAATTTGTTATGGAATAGCTATAGGATTAATGCAGAACCCTTGATAAGATTACTGGATCAAGGTCAATGATATGTTGTTTTTTTTGTTGCCACATATGTGTGTAGTTAAATTAGTTAAATTCAGCTACAGGGCTAATTTTTATCAAATCAAACAAGGAACAGTTGCTAGGTGGAATTGTTGTAGGAATTAGTTAAGTTTTTCACTAGGTTGAATTCCTGTAGGAAGAAAATGCAGAACCCTTGATTATGTGTGTAGTTAAATTAGTTAAACTCACTGTTGCATTATATCTTGTATGCATGTAATGAACCTTGAGAGACTCATTTGATATGCATGAGAGTATATATAGTCTATTACTCTTTGCTCATTCTAGAAATAGTAATCTGTTCATATTTCCTCTCATCTTAGAACATACATTGCTTCCATATGAAGAGAAACGGCCGAGACAATGTATGCAGAATAGTGCAAGGCTGCAGCAACTTGGAATTCCTCCTTTATCCAGCATAATGCCAAACATGTGTGCCAGTGTTCCAGACAAGCGTAAGCGAAGCCGTAAAAATAGTGAATACTCTGAATCTGAGTACGAACCTTCACAAGATGATACTGGTGAAAGAGATTCCATTGTTGATGACAGTGATAAGGTGCTAATTCCTCCATCTGGTCAAAGCTTCACGTGTTTGTTTGCTGATGCAATATAACTTTGTCCACACTTTGTTCACTAATCCATATTTCCATTTCTAGCAGGGCTCTAAAGAGCAGTTGCAAGAAAACTAAACAACATGCTTCAGATATGCATCTTGGTGGAGTCAAGTTTCGGTCTCGTAAGAGGGTCTATGCAGAGCAACCACCTACTAGAGCTACAAGGAGAATGACAAGCATTGCCCAAGCTGATGCAAGTCTGACACGAAGTAATATCAGTGTGCCATCTCCATCCCAGGCTAATGTGACCCAAGCTGGTGAACTTGTTGGCAACTATGATGGCCACACACAAAATGCTAAAGAAGGCTAGTTCTACTACCATGTTTCTTAATGCCATTCTTGATTTGATTACAAGATGAATGCACTCTTACTTGCTAACATTTTTTAGGTGATGGCACTACCCTGCTTGATGGAGGTGATACCAACAGACTTATGACCAATGAAGGTGAAGCTTTCTTACTATCATTCTATTAGATTTATTTAATTGCATGATGAATGCATTTTTACTGCCTGCCATTTTTAGATGGTTTTGCCCACCATGATGACAACAACATCATGGCTGATGGAGCTTATGGCATTACCAATCCTGGTGGCCACAACCAGATGACCAACGAAGGTGATAGTTTGTTCATTTATTTTCAATATTGCATATTGCTTCACTTGTTGCTGAATGCAAATGGATTTATAACCATATTGCTTCAATTGATTGCATGATCAGCTTCAATTAATGTTTGTTTCACCTTACTAATTGCAATTTCATTGCGCATTTATAACCAGGAGGAGAGGTGCGATGCAACCGAGGTGTTAATATGGGACATGGTCTGCAGAGGTTGACTCGAGCTCAGCGTGGCAAACTGTCGGTTGTCATAACTCAAGGGAATACAAGGCCCCTAGTACCTCTTGTGGCTGCAAAGTTTGCAACTGAATGCAACGTTGCTGTCAGACCATGTGCCCGTGCTCAAGCACTGGAAGGACTACAAGAAAGAACCTGCATTGTTTAATCTGTTTATGGGAAGACTTAGTGTAAGTATTGTCAAGGCCTCCCCCCTCCCATATGTGTTGTTTAATCTGTTTATGGAACCCTGCTATCTGGTACGTATACATATGTATTATTCTAAGCACCTTATATGATTTTTTTCACTAGAATCAGTAGTGAACTGGCATTTTTTCATATAAAAGCCATAGTAGTGAACTGGTATTTTTTCTTGCAACTTAAAACACCTTCCAGATATTGTGGTTTGTCAAAACAGTAGCAACCAAACATGTCCTTCATGTCTGACAAGCTGTTCATTTTCTCATATAGTAAATTTCTTGTACATGTTCTTCCATCTAAATAGGCAAAGTTTGACATCGACACAAGTGATGAGATAGTGAAAAAGGGTTGTATGGAGATGATGAAGATAGCAGTTCGCCAGCAGCGATACAAGCTGAAGCGAGAACATTTTGATCCTTTTCCTCTACATCTGGTTAGGAGAACTTCTCCCATCAAATAGATGACTAATGAACATTGGATTGATCTTGTGGAATCATGGAAGACTCCCAAAAAGATGGTAAGTTTTATTACTAATAACCAAACTCTTGCCTCGTACATGCTACTCTGGCATTTGCCTTACATGTATTCTGTGTTTGATGTAGGAGACATGTCAAAAGAACAAAGATAACCGGGGCAACGTTAAGTTCCATAAAACTACTAGTTCCTCTACTACCCAGTTCTTGTGGAAAATTTGGTAAGTTAGCCATGTCGATGTGCAGTCCATTTGTTAGCCTGTTGTCTTTTATATAGCTTAGAGCTCTCTTCGAGAAAAACCTAGACTGTCATAATTCATTTTGTGTCATACAAAGTGGTTCAGAACCAATATCTTCACTTGCTGGAAGTAAATGTCCATTTCGTTCAAGTGAACATGTTGTTCCATCATGATTGGGCAAATGATGTTTCTCGTTTCATAATGTTTATGTTGCCAAGGTCAGTTTAATTATTTATAAAATTGTGTAGAATATTAGTTCTTGCTGCACAAATATAAATGTCAAATGTATATGCTGTCTCCTCAAAAAAATTTATACTATCAGGTAGTGTGAACAAGTAAGTAATCTTGCTCCATATAAATGTTATTTTTAGGGAGACAAGTACAATGATGAAGAGCCTGATGCATTGGATTTGTTCAAGGACTGTCACTACAGCAAGAAAAAGAAAGGCTATACATCTACTGTATAGTTGGCAATTGTAAGACAGCTTTCACATGGTGCTATTAGATATGCTTTTTTAAGTTATGTCTACTGATCATGAACCATATTTGCTGCTTCCATCCTAGACTCAAATGGAAAACCAGCTGGCTGCACCAACAGAAGGTGAACAAACCAAGTCTGCAACTCAGGTTGTAGCTGATGTGCTTCATAAGAACACCAAGAAGGGTCAGTTCCTTCACAATGTGGGGATCCAAATTGTGCTGCCTAGATCCAGTGTACAGAATGCTCAAGCTGAACTGGAAGCGGAGAAGAGGGCAAATGCTGAGCTTCGGTCGATTGTCAACTCCCAACGTGCAGAAAGGGATGATTTGTCAAAGAAAGTGCAGGAAACTGAACAAGCGATGAACAAGAAGCAAGCTAACATGGAGGCAAAGCTTCAGCGTCTTCTAGCTCAAAGTTCATCAACCTAGCATTTGCTGGAACCTAACTTATATTTTCTGGTCGCATTCTGCTGAAAACCAATCTCTTGCTGTTTTCTGGTGCATCTCGTAGCATTCTGCTGAACCACAAAATACATGCTGTTTTATGGTGCATTTTATTAAACCAACATCTCTTTTTGTGATCTTCTGGTAGCCATGGTGGATTGCTAGTGTGATGTAATGCTAGAAACATGTATATGATCAGTTTTGTTCTGATGTGATGTTGGATGTGTTATCTGATATAATGGTGATCTGTTTAATTTGTTGTGTTTACTGATTTACAATTTGCTTATATGGTAATCTAGTATTACAATTCTGAATATGGGCTGGAAAAATCAGTCAAAATTTGCGGGCCAAAATTTTTTATGGGCTGTGTAAATATGGCCGAATTAAATGGGCTACAAATGAAGTTGGGCTAGACTGAAATGAGTAGTATTGACGTCTAAAAATGGGCCTTCCTAAAAACAATGGGACGTATTGACGTCAGCAGCCACGTCAGCATCATCGCCAGCAGCCACATCATCATTCTAGTCAGCAGCCACGTCAGCATCCTCATCAGCAGACAAGTTAGCAGCCACATCGGCAGGTCTAGTGGTGATGTGGCCATTCAATCTATGACATTTTTTTTCGTCACTAACTCTAGATCTGGGTTGGGCTACAAGGGCCCAAAGCTATTCTATGACGGTCCAGAAACGTCATAGATTATGTAAATCGGTGCGAAAACATCGTGAGGGTTAATCCGTGATGCTCAATACATGACGTTACAGAAAAACGTCACGGATACCATTTTGTGACTTTTTTCGGTGATCTGTGACGAATTTGTTCCATCATAGATTACATGATTTCTTGTAGTGATTGGGGATGTGAGGCTTATGTTAAACGTTTGATGTCCGATAAGCTTACTCCAAAATCAGACAAGTGTTTTTTTGTGGGGTATCCAAGGGAAACCAAAGGATATTATTTTTATAATCAAGCGGAAGGCAAAGTGTTTGTCGCCCGCAATGGTGTCTTCTTACAGAAAGAGTTTCTCTCAAAAGGAGTTAGTGGGAGCAAGGTGCAACTTGAAAAAATTCGGGATGTATCTGAAACGGTTTCAACCCCCACTGAACCTTCATAGGATGAACAAGGAGTTGTAGAACCCGATGTTGAAGAACCAGCCCCACGAAGGTCTGTAAGGGCACGTCGCGCACCTAAAAAGTTCACGCTTCTAACCACGGGGCAGCGCGACGTATTGTTATTAGATAATGATGAGCCTAAGACCTATGCGGAAGCAATAATGGGACCAGACTCTGAGAAATTGCTTGGAGCCATGAAATCCAAAAAAGAGTCCATGCACGGCAATCAAGTTTGGAACTTGGTTGATCCCATTGACGGTGTAAGACCTATGGAGTGCAAGTGGATTTTTAAGAAAAAGATATACATGGATGGAAATATTCATATCCATAAAGCGCGATTGATGGCGAAAGGGTTTAAATAAATTCAAGGTGTTGACTATGATGAAATATTTCCGCCCGTTGCAATGCTAAAGTCTATTCGGATTCTTCTAGCTATCACCGCATTTTATGACTATAAGATATGGCAAATGGATGTCGAAACGGCTTTCCTGAACAGAAACCTTAGTGAGAATGTGTATATGATACAACCTGAAGGTTTTGTAGATCCTAAAAATTCTAGAAAAATATGCAAGCTTCAAAAGTCCATTTATGGGTTAAAGTAAGCATCTTGGAGTTGGAATATTCGTTTTGATGAAATGGTCAAAGGGTTTGGCTTCACCAAGAATGAAAAAGAGCCTTGTGTTTTCAAAAAGGCTATTTCTGGTCCTTTATGTGGATGACATATTTTTGATTGGGAATGACATTCAATGTTGGAAGCCACTGAATCTTCACTGGGAAAAGGTTTCTCAATGAAAAATTTAGGTGAGGCTGCATATATTTTGGGTATTAAGATCTATAGAGATAGATCGAAAAGGCTAATTGGAAAGGTTCAATATGCAAGATTTAAAGAAGGGTTTTCTTCTAATGTCACATGATGTTAGTCTAAGCAAGAGTCAGTGTTCCTCGACACCTGATGAGCAAGAGAAGATGAGTGTGATTACATATGCTTCGGCTATCGGGTCCATCATGAATGCCATGTTTTGTACACGCCCCGATGTAGCCTGCGCTCTAAGTGTTGCAATAGATACCAGTCAAACCAACAAGAAGGTCACTAGGTTGTAGCTAAAATTATCCTGAAGTATTTTAGAAGAACTAAGGATAAGTTCCTAGTCTATGGAGGTGAGGAGGAGCTCGTTGTAAATGGTTACACCAATGCTAGCTTCCAAACTGACAAGGACGACTTTAGATCGCAATCTGGATTTATGTTCTGCCTCAATGGAGGGGCAGTGAGCTGGAAAAGTTCTAAGCAAGAAACTGTAACCGATTCCACAACGGAGGCTGAATACATAGCAGCTTCGGAAGCTGCGAAGGAGGCTGCTTGGATCAGAAAGTTTATTTCTAAGTTGGGTGTTGTTCCTAGTGCTCCCAGTCCAATGGACCTCTATTGTGATAATAGCGGTGCCATTGCACAAGCAAAGGAGCCTAGATTGCACCAAAAGTCCAAACACATACTGCGTCACTATCATCTTATCCGTGAGATAATTGATAGAGGTGATGTGAAGATTTGCAAGGTGCACATGGATTTAAACACTGCTGATCCGTTGACGAAGGCCCTTTCACAACAGAAGCATGAGGCGCATTTGAGTTCCATGGGTATTAGATATTTGCATGGTTGACTCTAGAGTGAGTGGGAGATTATTGTAATCATGCCTAAGTTTGTGTTTTATTCAATAAAGTGTAATTTGTTCCCTGGATGACAATTTTTTACATTGATTAACAAGTACGTGACTTGTTTGTGAAACTCTCTTATTTTATTATATTGTTGTTCTAAATGATCCTTAGTTTTTGCCGTTATGAGGAACAATAATGGTTTATAAACTAGCACATGTATTGATTGATGATCATATTTCACAGATCATAGATATGGAGATATAAACACAGTAATGTGGACACATGTTAGGTGTTGGTATTTCTTAACGTTCACAAATAAATCCGCAAGCACACAGATATATCGCTATAGCACTTCACCCGGAGAGTATTCAGGGTATCATATTTTCTTAGGGAACGGAGGTGTAACGGTCTTCTAGCTAGTTTACCTTGAAGAACAAGAGATCGAATGGCCTTGGGTAGTATGGTTCGTCTAAGGGAAAGGATCAAGGAAGGAAAAACTCAAGTTATTACTAGTTTACTTCAGGCGCCGGTCTGACCGTAATTTGCCAAGACCCTTCAGCTATTAGCTCTACTCCGAACCCGAACATGGGGGATTTTAGAGGACGAACAGGGCTGTCACCACCTGCCGCCTACCCCGCAACACCGTGGGGCTCGCAGCAAACAAAGGTAATCTAAGGCCTAAACAACACGTTTATGCCATCGACTACTACTCTAGCGTTGCGCAGGGTTTACCTATCTTTATCAGGAGCCTTCTACTAGAGTATCCGCTACAAGAACGGACGATGAACCTGTAAACGAATAACAACAAGAGAATAACTTTACCAAGAACTTAACACTTAGATAAACTCAGGTACTTACTCAAAAGATGCAGGAGTTGACGGTTAATTCACCAAAACTTGTGGAACCAACTAGAATTAAGCCCTAGCTAAGTTTGGTGATTATTTAAACACTAGAAGATGCAGGAGTTGACGGTTAATTTTGTGACTTAAGGACCGTCAACATTAGGCAACATGGTGTTGGATTGACCCACCTCGACACACTGCGGAGGTAGTTGTCTTAAATGTGCCATCAGTTGGTCTCGAGTGGTATGCCTTCTGAATCCTTAGACCTGAGATCACCATTGTTTCTCACGATGCATAGTGGTGCACTTTGGGGCTGCCAAACACCACTCCGTAACTGGGTGGCTATAAAAGTAGTCTTTAGGTGTATCAGGGATGTGAGCGGATCAAAATGGAATTTGCCCCTCCTAGATAACAGGAGAGATATCTCTGGGCCCCTCGACGCGGTTGGATTAAGAAAGTGCATGGTCATGCCAAAGTGATTAGAGAGTTAATCAACAGGTGACTAAAGAGTTAGTCATAAATTGTAATCCGCTTCAAGATCGAGTTAAATGGTTAAGCTATCACAAGGGTGGCACGAAAGTCGCCTTGAGCTTGACTGGTATCCTGAGGCAAAGGGATTAGTAAATGTGTATATCAAAAGGTTTTGCCGACATGATCTTTATCTGTGCGTGGGAGTTCAGTACGCCCTGCTAGGTGCCTCTGCTGATTAGTAGTGCAAGAATGATTCTTGCAGCACAGCTACTCACACATAAACCTTACGGGTTACACACTTAGCATGTTAGAACGAAAACTTGCCTATATGATTGTCTCTAGTGCAAGTGGGAGATTGTTGGTGATATGCCCAAGAGGCAATCACGCGTGGCCCGGATATTGATCCAATAAGGATTAGAACTCTAATGGGCTTCCGGCGTGACGGCCCATTAGTGGGTCTACCACGTACGTGTGGACTTTGAGGAGGCGCTGTTGCATTGCTACAGTGCTGATCGGTGGGACAAGGAGGAGGAACTGTGAGCTGCGATCTGCTTTCTCTTCACCGACACGCGACTACGTTGGGCGAGCTACCCCAACTCTACTTCCGTTGCGCTGTGCGTTTAGTGGTAACGATCCATAATCATTTGCTTACATGAGATCCTAGTTGAACGCGGTAGCTAGGGCAGCGTCCCATTTCCTAACAGGTTTAGAAGTGCGTATCGTTATACGTTAACGCTCTAAGAGGAGCCGAATCGGTTTTGTACAAGCCCGTTAATCAATACCACGTTAATCGTTTACAGAGCAACCAAAACAAACACCGTTAAGAGAATCAGATCACACCGCAATCAGATCCTGTCCAAATTTGCCGAAAAAAGGTCACCAAATCATAAATCAAGATCCATATTGATTATATTTGGTGCACATGAGGCCCAGATTTCTTGGTCACAAATAAAATGGCTTCAACATTGTTTACTTAGTTTGTCTTAGCTCCAATCCAAACATCTAGTAACTAGTCAAAATTTGATCATACCCTCCAATTGGTCATATTTTGGCATGGCACACTGAAGATGCAAACAAAGGTACCAAACAGATTCATAATCCAAATATAACCCGTGTCCTGATTGGAGACGTCTATTCATCGCTATTATAGCATCGCATATGCCGCTGGTTCCGTATATACGTGCGATGATACGGCGGCGGTCCCGCTTGCTATGTACAGCCATCCCGGTGACTAGCGAGTAATGACTACTGAGTAGCAACCACTGACCAGGACCGCGGCAGATGCGTGTTAGGGGAACATAGAAGGCGGGGAGAAAACTGCTCGCCCGATCAGCCATGGAGGGCGGCGGCGGCAGCTGGAGGGCCCACCTCCCGTGGAGGTCTCGCCAGAGGGTCGTCCGGAGGATGTGAGCGCTGCCTCTTGTCTCATCCGTCCCGTTCCCATCCCCGCTGCTTCTCTCCCACCGGTGTGAGTGCCGGTATCTGCTCCCACCGATTTCGATCCGTGCGCGTCGCGTGCGAGCGGCGTCTCGGTCGGGAGGTTCCAGGCCACGACTAGTTTCTTAATCACGCGGTCCGATTGATTTCTTAGTTTGAGGCTAGATGGGATTCATGATTACGCTCCGGTTCTTGCCTCTCTGTAGATAATTTGTGTCCACTCTGGTGAGGTGATTTATGTCTACAATGACCCCACAAGAAATGCCACGATTTGTCAATTTCCGTTAATATGTGTCTGCGTGTGTAGAGGGGTGCTTAGTTATTTCAGTTGCCGCTGAATATATCTTTTCTGCGTCTTTTTCTGTATAAACTATATCCGACAAGAAGCTATTAGAACTGATACCATGATCTATTGTCTCAGGTTAGTTAATGTGTGCTAGGTTTTCCAACTACCATAGACAGCGATAGGAAGTGACATCATATAGTCGTCCAACTATTCCTTTTCTGAAACAAGTAGATCCATTAATTAAATTATTCATGTGCATACACTACAAGGAGATATAGTCACACGATGGCCTGATGCCTTATTAACAGCTCGCTTGTGAATTTGTTAGCTTGCTGACACTTTGGTAGTGTGGATATGGTACTGTATCAAACATCTTATTACATTTTGGTGTTATCTGTTCAGTTTCGAGGTTCTGGAGAGGTCATTTCCTGCCGATTTGACTGAGGGATTGATTGATCTTCAGAGAGTTGCTGAAAGACTTGAGTGGAGGATATATTCAGTAGCTTGCGACCAGGTTTACAATTAATGCTTTCTACATGAACTGCTTTCTATCATGTGACAAGTTATGTGCATTTCAATATTATGGTGTTTACTGTTCTTTTCTGAGGCTAAATAATGTTTTCTTGCAAAGCTCCCATGTCCCACAGGAGTATAACTTCTTTGCATCATGAACAGCTCTTAGTCTGTTTATATATGCATGCTCATTGGAAGAATCCATTGTTAAATATACCAATCTTTACATATGTATTCATTCAGTTTGAGAATTATCGTGAAATGTTTGGTGGTCTGGATCTGGCGAATCTAATATAATCATCATGGTTGGTTTCGTGCCACTTTACTTGTTTGTGAAAAAATTATGTTCTTCCATTCGGCAGTAGATTGGGAAGAAGTTGAGAATTATGTTCTTACTTTCACAAAGCATATTTGTTCTTTCTGAACGGACAGCATAGTTAGCATTTCTTTTGTTTTTTTGGTGTGCTCAGAACGAATATCTGCGAAGAATCTCTCTCAGAATTCTCTATTTCTCGTCTGAATCTCCTTTGTTACTGGAGCCTCGACCAACGCAGATGGCTCTACCTTCAAATGAGCTCAGTCATAGGCGGGAAGTTGATCACAGTGACACTGAAGGTATGCAGCAAGTATCCGTGGCTTGTACAGACAGTCCCTAGCTTCAACATTTTAGAAACAGAATTGCAATGACCACCACATTCAATTCATCATTAATCTGAGAAATGAAAGAAAATCATTGAATCTTGTCATCACTTATGGGAAAAAGAGAAGATCTACACTGTTTATTTTGGTGGGATCAAATATGGTGTGCGTCCATTAGTTGAGCTTTTACGGTTGTGCAACACATACATTATATTTATTGATGGACATTTGAACCATTATCAAATACAGCTGTATTTTCTATCATAATTATTAGAGTTATATATCAAGTTCAGTTTCATTTCTAATCTGGACCCATGTTTTTGTGTGCTTTTCAGACTATTTGTATACAAAGCTACTGGTATCTTCCTTAAAATTGAAAAATAACCTGCTAACATTTTAAGCTACTTCAGTGTTCTTGTAGTGTGTAACATGCACCGTAGCGAAACTAAAACTGAGAATATAAGTATAGATTTTATTTGGATGGGTAATTATTTTCTTTAACTTATTTAATTGATATCTGGTGGAACACAGGTATGGTAGTTGGTAGCAGTATTTTCTTAAATGTGTCTTCTCTGTATGCCACCCTTTTTGATGTCATCTCTATTTTTTGTCACTCTTCCTTTCATCATCTCGTTTATATCATTCCTCCTGATATCCAGGTGCAACTGTCCTTTTGACACTCTTCTCTAGTAACTCTTATGTTATTCTCCACCTTCATTTAGTCCTTTGCCTAACGGATATGCTGCAGCTGAAGCTTTGGCTGGTTACATTTACAGCAGCATCAAGACTATGCACAAGCTAAATAGAGATTTTTTTATTACATATTTGGCCAATATCAAATACACTTGCATGCTTTGGAAGAATGTATAAAACAATATTTTAGGAGAAAAAGGATGTCTTGCCTATCTATTATTCTATTCATTTTAGTCTATTCATGTTTTGGATAGTGGAAATAGCTTGAGTACTTATTTTGCTGCAGAAGTCCTACATAGAGTGCAAGGTTGACAGGGCAAGGTTGTTTGGGGCCTCATTGATGGCAACCTGCCAACCCATGGTGCGCAGCCGGCTGAGACAGAGGTGGTGGCGGGTCTAGGGAGAGAGGGAGAGGAAGAGAGTTTGGAGTAGAGAAGAATAATGATCTTCTTCATCACTTGATGAATAAACCCTTCCACTATTAGTTATCTGATTCCATATTTAAGTAAACTTGACAAGAAACTGATTATGGATAGCTGTCAGGTGCAGCGGTGGCATCCCTGGCCTGGTTGCTGCTGCATTTGGCCAGCCCACCTGGCCCATAGGAAAGTAATCTCATAAGGCCATAACAGTATGTGTAATTTTGACCTTACGACTTCCTCCGGTGTATTAAATTCCAAGCCTGGCTGCTGCTGCATTTGACCGGCCCACCTGGTCCATAGGACGTGATCCCATAAGGCAATAACAGTATGTGAGGTTTTGGACCTTGCGACTTTCTCTGCTGTGTTGACCAAACGAATAACAGTTGCGATTTTGCACAAAGGCACACAACTACTTCTGAAAAAAAAAGTATACTGACCACCACTCTTTAGAAATTGATCATTTGATCTACAACAGTGATTGTAAAAGCTAGACCCTCATTTGTATATGCCACCTTATTTGCCTCGAGAAACATAAAGCTGATTGAGGACAATCAGGTAATATGGTTTTGGAATTATTATCTCACGTAATGTTTCTGAATGCCAAAGTAATAAAAACTGGCTAGTATGGTCTACGTTGTGCCATTGCACCAGTCTTCTGTCCTTAATATGGACCAGTTTTGCTGGCCCTGGCCAGTCACCCGTACGCTCTCTACTGAAAGCAGAGTTCTGACTAATGTCTTTTAATGCAGAGGACTTGCTTGATAGAGATCGTCCAAGAAGCCACAAGAAGCTCTGTGAGGATGACAGGCTAAGTGACCTTCCAGACTCAATGCTACACCACATTATGTCCTTCTTATCAGCAAAGGAGGCTGCACGCACATGCGTTCTGTCCCAGAGATGGCGCCTGCTTTGGACCTCAGCACCATGCCTTGATATCTCCATAGATCAGTTTGGCAATGACAGAGTGCGGTTCAGTAAGTTTGTGGAGCATCTTTTACAATCGCGGGCTCCTGCATCATTGGATACATTTTGCCTTCACACTTGTGCACTAGATCGAGCCTGCAACTGGATTGATCATGCTATCAAGCACAATGTTCGAGTGCTTGAATTCACAGAAGATGCAAGATGGGAACCTTTGTACTTGGATCCACAATGTCTTGCTTTCTCTTCTGAATTCCTAACTTGTTTGAAACTCACTAACGTAGCTCTAGATGGTAGTGTCTTTGACCCACTCAGCCGCACATGCCCATCTTTGGAAACCCTCCAGTTGATAGGTAGCTTCTCTGAGGTGTCTGAAATTTCTTCAAATTCATTAAAGAGGTTGGATATTATTGATTGCTTTTTCTCAAAGGATCTCATGATTCGTACTCCTAACCTGATCTCACTGTGCTTTGAGAGTCCGCAATGCAAATGTGCTTGGTTCAATGACCCTTCCAAAACAACAGCAGCAATTACTCTATGTGATATTTCAAGTGCCAAGATTATAGAGTTGTCATCTTCCATGATACAGGTATGGTACAGCTCTAAAGGTGGTTCTCACCCATTTTCTGAGTATTGTCTTTAGTTATTTCCATTAAAGCTGCATTTGTTTATTTTGTTTTACATATTTAAAAGGTTCGATTCAGCAAAGAACTCCTGAGGTGCATGTTTAACAATTTAAAGAACCTCTCTCTTGGGGAGTGGTGCCTTTCGGATAATTTTTCTCCACTAGTTTACTTCCTTCAACACTCACCTCGACTAGAGAAGCTTACTCTTAAGCTTAAGGTAAATCTCTGTTACCTTTTACATGTAATATTCTTTGAATGTCTAATGAAATCCTACTGAAATTTACTCTTTTCGAACTTTTGGTGCAGTCAGACAATGGCGTGGGAATAGATACCATTTGCTTGCATGAGAGATCATTTTCATCTGATCTACTGAAGAAAGCAACCATCTTTTGCACGGAAGGTGATGCAAGGGTTTCTGTGCTGATGACCATGTTGCGTGCTAATGCGAAATCTCTGGAAGAAGTCGACATCATACACTACTAGATGTTCTGTTCTCAAGAATGTCGTTGTACCTGCCAGAGCCCAGGTGGGGCTTTGATTATCATTCTTAGCATGGTAGTATTGTGCAAATCAAGAATGTATGTGGAGGATGAGTTCCTGTGTGTATAGATGCTCTGTGAAGTACGAACCCTTAAATTTGTTGGGAGGTTTCCGCCACATCTTACAACCTGGTGATGTTTGTGGTAGCTTTCTATCTAAGCTTACACTGAAAATAGCAATTTGCGGATACTGCTGGAAATAATTCTAGCAAACAGCTTTCGCCAGAACCGCAGAGCCAAGAGTCATGAATGGAGGATCCTCTGCGGAGGCTGCTGAAGAACTTGTGCAGTGGTTACTTGATGATTACTTGTGCCCCCTTTGTATGTTTCCGTTTGTTTGATGATTATTTGTTATTTTCTCGTTCAGTTTTAGGTGGTCAGGCTGTTTTGAGATCCCTGCTGCTGAGAGGAGGGGAGGGGTTCGGCTTCTTTTAACATGCTGCTTGATCCCTAACGTATAGATCCGGATCCACGCGTCAATGACCCAAAGTGACTCACGTTGGAGTGGCTGCTTCCGGGGAACTAGTGACTGCTGGTTAGTGCGTCGCAGAATAAAGAGTTTGGGCTGCGCACGCGCCCAAGAAGATAGGAAAATAGGCATACAAAAAAAAAAGTCATATCTTCCAAACAGAACATCTAGATTGATATCCAATTGCATCGCTATTTGTTTTAAATTGATGTTCGAAATAAGACCACACTTAAATATGTTTAAATGATTTTCTTAGTGGAACATTTTTTAAAAAAAAATTGAACAATTTCATTATTAGGTGTAACGATTGTTGTAGCTTCAGAGTGAAACTGTTTCACCTTCATTAAAAATATTTTAGACTAAATTAATTTTAATATAATGAAGTGTGGTCTTCTTTTGAGAACTTCATATAAGAAACATAATTGTACAATCGGTTTCTAATTTGGACACTTGGTTTAGAAATTTCAGATTTTCTTTATTTCTGTTTGCGCCAAAACACATGCACGTTACCGTGACATCATTGACTGCATTCGAAATATCAATATTCAACATCTGATATCCACCAAAATATAAATATGGATATTTGTATTTGCATCCATATCTAATACAATACTAATGGGTATATCCGAATCCAATTTTTATCAATTTTCTTTATCTGATTGAAAGGAATGTGACACCCTAATGGGGTGAATTAGGTGTTCTAAAAACTAAGGCTCGAAGCATATATAAAAATCTATTCCGATTTCTATCTAGATGTGCACTAGGTTTCTCTATATGTTGCTATCTCTACCGCGTAAAAGTTTTGCACCCTAGGTTCCAATCCTATAAACTACACAAGACAATACTAGGAAATGTAAATGCGGAATGTAAGTGCAAAGAAGTGCGGAAGTAAAGGGGTAGAGAATGCAAACTCCCGGCGTGGCGACACGGCGATTTTTACCGAGGTATCGGAAAGCAGCGCTTTCCACTAGTCCTCGTTGTTGGAGCCCCTCAGGGAATGCCCGCGCAAGGGCATAAACTCTCCGGTCGAGTAACTCGTGGATAGCCGACGAGCCTTCCCCACGCGCAAGTGGGTCTCCGCCTAGCCGTTCCCGGATGCTCCCCGCCGTCTTCACTAGGTAGAGCTTTGGCAAAACACCAAGGGCCTCTTCTCCCTCTCACAACTACTGGCGACCACTCCACAAACGCGGTTGGAGGGTCTCGCAAGACTTACAACCCCGGATTTACAACTCTTGGTGCGTGCAAGCACCGATACAATGGAGGTATGCAAACCTCGTCTAACTCTATGCTAACACCTAAAGCAATGCACTAAGAGGCCTAAACTAGCACTAATCAAGCCCTAAGACTTTTGCTAATTGCCTTAATCTTCTCTTAATCACTTTGGTGGATTGAGCACTAAGAAATACGTAGAACACAAGCCAATACCTTCACTCAGCTCAAGCACACTTGAAAAGGCTGGGTGGAGGGGTATTTATAACCCTTACCAAAGGAACTAGCCGTTGCTCCTTATGCTGCACACGCAGCATTGATAGATTAATTCGGTCGAGTATAGTGACCATGACCGAATTGATCGGTCAGTACATTTAGCACTTGGACAAACGGTCACTGCCTACTGATAGATTAATTCGGTCACTGCCGAAAACCTGAGCTAGTATTAATCTGCATTCCAGTACCGAATTGAGATTGAGCCAGGCCCACGGATTAATTCGGTCATTATCATTTCACTGAGCACAGAATTAGTCGGTCATTTCAGTACCTTCTCCTTCTGTTGCCCATGATCACATATTGATTCGGTGCAAGCTTCTTTTGGACCACCAAATTGATCTGTCATTGCAGAGATGTCCTTCTCCTCTGTTCTTCAGCACCAACTAAATCGGTGCCCTCTTCATGGCTCCACCGAATCTTACTGTCAATCCAGAGTTTGCAGCAACAAACAACATCACCGACTAATTCGGTCATGGTCATTGGAAGTGACTGAATTATTCGGTCAGTGTAATCTGAGTTTGCACAAGAATAAGGGACCACCGACTAATACTGTGGTCACTCTTCTCCCTGAGAGTATTAGTCGGTCAGTTGACAATATTAATCGATCAATTGCATCTGTGCTTGTTTTGCTTCGTTTCTTCGTGACTCTTTCCATACTTGATCATTTGAATGGCTTCCATTACATCCTTGAAATCTTTAAACACCTTCAAAGGTTTATCTTGACAAATACATTAGTCCCAATGGTTATGTTGTTATTCAATCATCAAAATTACAAACAATGGCTTAGGGGCTATTTTTCTTACAATCTCCCCCTTTTGGTGATTGATGACAACATAACCAAAGCAAGAAATCATAGTATGCAATTAAAACAACTACTTGCTTGGATGCGATGCAAGAGCAAGAACATATGCTAATTGAAATATGCTAAGATACCAATTGAAAATATGGAGATGATCATACCTTGCTCTTACAATTTGAAAAATAAATCCCCTTTGTGTGGTCACAATGGACATGAGACTCCCCCTCATTCCAATGCCACTTTTCTCCCTTTATTGAACCAAATTCTTGCAATCTCCCTGAAGATAGTGATATGAACTTGTGATATGCACTTGAGGTTCTTGCTTTCTTGCATGCTCCCCCTTAAGAGCGGCTCCCCCTTAAGGTATACTTGCTTTGGTCACTAAAATTCTCCACCTTTGGAATCAAACTCGAAAAGGAAGACATCAAATGCACAAGGGAGAGTTTCATAGAACATGATCTTTTGGATGTGGAAGGCAAAAAAGATCATGAACATGAAACTCACATAACATAGACTAAGCTCCCCCAAAGTGTGTGCATACATATGGTGGAAGGCAAAGCATATGAAAAACTAGTCAATTAAGACAAGATGAGGAGATTAATCTATATTATGCATGGAGATAGCTTCAAATGAATTGAAAGATATGGAATCAATGAAAACAAAGATACCACTGTTGAAACTAATTGAAGAGAGATTCATGCATATCTCCGGGGATTATTCTTCTTTCACTTGAGACTCTACACATGATAAGCTTGCGAAAAAGGTTAGTCTCAAAATCATAAACCATAAGATAGCTCCCCTTAAATGTGTGCATACAAGTATTTGAATTACTTGTGGGAGACATGCACTAGTCAATGACGACATTGGAAAGTTATCCTATGACTTGGATTTGGCACAAAAAATAAGAAATAAGGTTAGTGCCAATTTTCTACAACTAATAAACCACGTAGGTTGCTCATGGGTTAGAGATAAACACAAGCAACCTACCATAAGAAATATTTCTCTAGGCAATGCAAAGGAATTTAAATATGCTTATGCAATCCTAGAAAAGGATAGGAACTAGATGCTAATTGAAATTACATGAAAGGGCATCTAGTTACCTAGGTTACCTATGGAGGATTTGGGTATTGGATGGACCAAGGATTTTTGCAATTTGCTTCAATTCTTGATAAACTTGGCATAGGCATGAATAATTTCTTTTGTAGCCAAGTCTCTGAATCCTCCCAAGTCCCATGGACTCTAAGTCACCTTTGGAACCCAGACCTTCTTGGAGCCTTTCATGGTAGAAATGATTTCCCTGGGCACCCAAATAGGTTAGTTCCACCCCTTGCCTTGCTGTTGATCATGTGAGCCACCACCTTGTTTTCTTTCTTCTTGAGAAGACAGGGTGTGCTCTTTTTCTTGTCAACCTTTAAGTAAGACTTGGTGTTGGAGTTGACTTTTTTCTTATTTTCTTCCCCTTTCTTTTTGTTCTTGCACTCATAGGACTTGTGGCCTTCTTGATGGCATGAGTAGCAAGTCACGGTTGTTCCCTTCTCAAACTTCTTCACCATCTTGGGACGGTTATCTTGAGAAGGTTGTTTCTTGCACTCATGACAACTTTCCTTTTTCTTTAGCCTTGTCAAGTCCTTTGTGAGCCTTCTTACTTCTTGCTTGAGCTTGTCATTTTTTTGGGCAATAAGATCATCACAAGTTTCTACAACAACATTCTCAACACAAATCTCATTGCAAGAGGGTGAGCTAGATTCATCAATCAAATCAGTACAAGAAGTAGAGGCATCCTTTTTAGTTTCAAATATAGATTTTGATGCCTTTTATAGATAGTTTTAGTTTGTTCAAATAACTCAATTTTCTTGGTTAGCTCATCATTTTGATCAATGATCATATCAAATTTTTTGGCCAATTCTTTATAATTGGATGATGAGCTAGCCAATTTTCCTTTGAGTTCCTTATTTTAGAAAGAAGTTTTGTTATTGCTACCTCTTGAGTGCGAACAAGATCCACAAGTTCATGAATTAAAGGACAAGAGTTATCATCACTTACATCGCTATCATTCATACCTTTGGCCATAAGGCAAATATGCAATGAGCTTGATGAAGGTAAGAAGGTACGTGGCTTGTGGTGGATTTCTTCATCACTTGAGCTTGTCGTATCAAATCCACCCTTTGCAATGCTTGTGAAAGCCTTCTTGCTTGCCTTTCTTTCCTTCTTCTTTTCCTTGTGTCTTGCTTTCATGAGAGGACAATATTCTATGTAGTGTCCCTTCTCAACACAACCAAGATATTCCTTTTTCTTGTTCTTCTTTCTTTGGTTGTAGCTCACTAATTCTTCAATGGTAGTAGGGACACCCTTTGGGTTGAGCTTCTTTAGTAGCTTGTTGACTCCTTTAACAAGTTGCTTGATTTTTTCACTATCATCGGAGGAGCTACAACTTGCTTGATCATCACCATCTTCTTCTTCTTTCATCATCACTACTCTCATTTTCCCTTGTGCTTTAAGCTTCACTTGAGCTTGAACTTGAGCTTGATTCTTGCTCTTGAACTTTCTTGCTTGATTTGGAAGATTCTTGCTTTTCTTCAATCTTTTTCTCCTTTTCTTCTTTGCTTGATGTGTCAACATCTTGACTTGAAGGAGAAGGTTCTTTGCCAATCTTCATGGATAGCTCATGAGCAATGATCTTGCTCAACACTTGAGTGGGCTTCATCTTGCTCAAGTCTTCAAACATGTGGAAGTAGGTGACGATGGCGGGGTATCTACTCTTGGGAAGTACTTGGATGATCTTTCTTGATATGTCCTCATCACTCAACTTGGTCAAACCTATTTCATTAAGCTCATTGACAATAACATTTAATCGTGAGTACATGTCATTAACTAATTCATTAGGCAACATTTTGAAAGAATTGAAAGCCTCTTTGACCAAGAGATACTTCTGCTCCCTAACATCACTCGTGCCACTGTGGAGCTCCTTGAGCATGTTCCAAATTTCGTGTGCCCTTTTAAGATTATACAATCTATTGAACACATCAATGCTAAGAGATTCTAGAAGAGAATTCCGAGCGATAGCATTGAAGGGTATCTCTTTTTCATCGGCCTTGGTGGGGTTGTTTGGCTAGGCTAGGGGTTTCATTCCTTCATTCATCAATCTCCAAACACCTAAACCTTTTGCTTCTAAAAAGCATGACATGCGAACATGCCAATAGGGGTAGTTTGTGCCGTCAAAGTGTGAAGGCCTACCGAGATCACTCATAACCTCTTCGAATGTCATTTTGCTCGATGGGGGTGAAGCCAAAGGTCCAAAAACGAGCGACCAGCTCTGATACCGATTGAAAAGACCGTGACACCCTAAGAGGGGGGTTGAATTAGTTGTTCTAAAAACTAAGGTTCCAAACACATATAAAAACCTATTCCAATTTCTATCTAGATGTGCACTAGGTTTTTCTATGTGTTGCTATTTCAATCGCACAAAAGTTTTGCACCCTAGGTTCCAATCCTATAGACTACACAAGACAATTCTGGGAAATGTAAATACAGAATGTAAGTGCAAAGAAGTGCGAAAGTAAAGGGGTAGAGAATGCAAACTCCCGGCGTGGCGACATGGCAATTTTTACCGAGGTATCGGAAAGCAACGCTTTTCACAAGTCCTCGTTGTTGGAGCCCCTCTCAAGGGAATGCCCGTGCAAGGGCATAAACTCCCCGGTCGAGTAACTCCGTGTATAATCGACGAGCCTTCCCCACGCGTAAGTGGGTCTCCGCCTAGCCTTTCCCGGATGCTCCCTGCCGTCTTCACTGGGTAGAGCTTCGGCAAAACACCGAGGGCCTCTCCTCCCTCTCACAACTACCGGCAGCCACTCCACAAACGCGGTTTTAGGGTCTCGCAAGACTTACAAGCCCCGGATTTACAACTCTTGGTGCGTGCAATCACCGATACAATGAAGGTGTGCAAACCTCACCTAACTCTAGGCTAATACCTAATGCAATGCGCTAAGAGGCCTAAACAAGCACTAATCAAGCCCTAAGACTTTTGCTAATTGCCTTAATCTTCTCCTAAGCACGTTGGTGGATTGAGCACTAAGAAATATGTAGAACACAAGCCAATATCTTTCACTGAGCTCAAGCACACATGAAAAGGCCGGGTGGAGGGGTATTTATAACCCCAACCAAAGGAACACAAGCCAATACTTTTCACTGAGCTCAAGCACATGCAGCATTGACAAAATTAATTTGGTCAAGTATAATGACCATGATCGAATTGATCGATTACTACATTTAGCACTTGGACAACGGTCACTAACTACTGACAGATTAATTCGATCACTGCCGAAAACATGAGCATAGTATTAATCTTTCATTCTAGTACCGAATTGAGATCGAGCCAGACCCAAGGATTAATTCAGTCATTATCATTTCACTGAGCACAGAATTAGTCGGTCATTCCAGTACCTTCTCCTTCTGCCGCCTATGATCACATATTGACTCGGTGCAAGCTTCTTTTGGACCACCAAATTTATCTGTCATTGCAGAGACGTCCTTCTCCTCTGTTCTTCAGCACCGACTAAATCGGTGCCCTCTTCATGGTACCACCGAACCTTACTGTCAATCTAGAGAGATTTGCAGCAACAAACAACATCACCGACTAATTCGGTCATGGTCATTGGAAGTGACCGAATTAATCTGTCAGTGTAATCTGAGTTTGCACAAAAACCAGGGACCACCGACTAATACTGTGGTCACTCTTCTCCCTGAGAGTATTAGTCGGTGAATTGACAATATTAATCGGTCAATTGTATCTAATGTATCTATTAGTGAGTCACCAACTAATATGAAGAATAAATTTTGGTTTGGATATTTAATGTATCTATTTTTGAATTAAATATTTTTTATTTATATATTGATAAAGTTTATACATTTATTGGAATATAATTTATTCATAGTTTTATTTATTTTTTATGTATTTAACTTTTGAAATATTTCTTAATAGATATACTTTCGTCGACAAGCGATCTTTCTCTATGTTTGTTGTATTTTCATACTTTAGTTTATACTTGTATAATAATTTTATCATTCTAAAATCATCAATAAAGAAAATAACTAAATGCTATCTTCTAAATTGAGTAAATATCCGAATGCAAATGCAAATCCGAATCTAAGGTATCTATTTTGTGTTCATATCCCAGAACATCCGAATTGGTATTCGGTTATTCCATACGAATCCTATCTGATTTCACACGTACCAAAACCAGTAATAGTGTGGACACTGGACAGAGATCAAGTGCAGTCATTGTACATGAATGTCTGCCATCGACACATAGGCCAGCCGAGTGTAGCATGTCCGCTCCGCTAGCCCACGGATCAGTGGCAGACTGCACTGCACAGGAACTTATCCCAGTAGTGTGGATCGAGGCTGTCGGCACGGTTCAAGACTTCAAGACCAGCTACGTCGGGTGCAAACTGAGGCGAGCGAATGAAGACCCAGACAAAGCATAAGCATATAGATCAGTACAAGCTAACTATTAACAGGGATTTGTTTGGATCTACACACTAATAGATGGTTGGATATTTGTTTCCATCTACCAGCATAAGTATATTAGTAATTTACACATAATTGACCAATTG
Source organism: Panicum miliaceum (assembly GCA_032594955.1). Lineage (NCBI taxonomy): Eukaryota > Viridiplantae > Streptophyta > Magnoliopsida > Poales > Poaceae > Panicum > Panicum miliaceum. The sequence goes on from CM064073.1 coordinate 21,819,656, forward strand.
TTAGTAAGATGGACTACTAATAACTAGCATGTCCCTTTAAAAAAAAATTAGCATGCCTATTAGTCGCTCTATTTGATTTCCACCTACTGAATTTATCTACTAGTATTAGTACTACTGTAATATTAAAAAGATCTAAACACGATCTTAGGCAATGATGGTCTCATTCTCAATCTCTTGCGTGGAATACTTTAGCAAGAGCACTTCTCTTGATTTGACACGACCACTTGTCACACTTGTACCTTTGGTTGGGCTTCTGGGGACTACTTTTGCTTCCCAAAAGCCAAAAGCCAACTAAATGGCACATCCTAGATCTCCTCTTTGTCTAGCTTTCTTGGTAGTAGAAATTTGACACTCGGTCCGGAGTAGCTTTCAACGGCTGTTATGGAGAACTTCGTAAAATTTACCCACGCCTGCCACTCGTAACTATCTAGCGAGCTCCACCGCCGCCGAGGGCGCCAGCTCCACCACCGGCCACCTAGCGAGCGCCGCCGCCGGCCACCTAGGAGGGAGAGGAAAGGAACACAGAGCAGAGAGGAGAAAAGGTGTTTGCTGTTGGAAAAGAAGAGCAGGGAAGAAGAAGAGAAGGCTCGATGAGGGAGAGGCAGGGAGCGGAGGTGGTTGGATAAAGAGACTACTGCTTGCTCTGATTTGTGAACACAAGGAGCAGATGGAGGCGTGAGAGCTGCGACTACCAATTTGTTGTGGGCAGGAGAAATTCAAAGGAGGGAGAGAAGAGCGGGTGCAGGTGCTTGGCTGCTGGTGTGCTTGCGGCTGCCCGTGGAGGTGTTGCAGGGCTAGCAGCGGGGAAGGCCACGGCGGTGGCCGAGAAGGCCTCACCGGCGGCCACCGGAGGCGCGCGGCTCCTGTCCTCCCTTCCCTGGACGCAACGGGATGATGAAGAAGAAGTTGACGAATTGAAAGTGCATCTAGGCCTCCTTGTGGGTTTTGGTGGATGAATGACAACACAATTAAAGAACTAATGAGTTTGCTGAACTTTGGATAGGTCTCAATGCAAATAAGTGTACCAAAATTTTAATATCTCAAATTGAAGAAAGAACAAGCAAATTGAAAAGGGAAAAGAGATATAGTTGCAAGGGCTATGGTTTGGTCTCAATGATGGCTTGCTTGTATGAATGAGTAAAGATTGATAATACATTGGTATATTGATCAAGAAGGAAGAAATGTGATCAAAAGCTTAATATTTCAATAGAAGTGAAGATTCTTGGTTGCTTGATCATAAAGTTGGCATATGGATTAATTTGTTGAACAAATAAAATTCAATGAGTATAATGCATTGATAGTTTGATCAAGAAGTAAGAAATGTGATTAAGAGCTTAATATTCAATAGAAGTGAAGATTCTTGGTTGCTTGATCACAAAGTTGATAAATGGATCAATTTGTTAAACAAATAGAATTCAATGAGTACATATTGTGGTGCAAGGCTACATGTGATTTAAGATGGCAAGATGGTTAAAGGCTAGTAAGAATTTGGCTACGAGGTACTAAGCCAGAGAGAAGAGCAAGCAAAGGTCTTGACACCGATGAACCCATGCTAGAGTTAAGAAGCAAGTTAGTGCTAGCATTTATGAACCTATCAAGGTCATGGATAGTCACAAATTGCTAAGCATCAATCATTGTTGAATCATATGGTTTTAAATATCTTTAGGATGTCAAATTTGATTATTGATCATATATGGTGAATAACCTCAAGGCACTAGTTGAAGAAGGATAATGCTCAAGAAAGAGGCAAAGAAAATATTTGCAAAGAAAATATTTGCAAACCCTCAAAGTATAATATTGAAGAAAAGCGGCATGATAAAGATATTTAAGATCAAGAGATTTATATTGTGTTCATTATTTGATCTTGACTATAGGTAATGCCGTACTATCAAGAGGGATGCGACGTTTATAGCTTTGCTTATATCTCGGTGCTCAAACCTAATATTTCAAGTGCTAACATGAGAGAAATACTTATCACAACACTTGTACCGATTGATCTTGGATATTGATTTCAGTTGGAATGGATAGTCCTCTGAATAAGCTTTTCATAGAGTCCAAGATCATCAAATTCGAAGTCCGGAGTAAACAGTTATAGCGTTTTCTCGTAGGTCACCTAAGCTGTCTAGTGGACCTGCAGAGATTCCCCAGATTTCTGCGGAGATTCCAGAGATTTCGGAGAATTTTGCGGAGATTTTGGAGTTTTCTGAGAGAAGGAAAATGCTAACTTTGTTCGGAGATTCCTGAGATTTTTGCGGAGTCTCTGAACCTGTTTTGAACCTAACGGCTAGTTTTTGAATCGGGAGGCTCCGGAAAATTTCTAGAGATTCCGGAATCTAACAGCCCAACGGCTAGTTTTTGTGGAAGGGTATTTATACCCTCAACCCCTCCCATTTGTTGCTGGCTCCACACACAAAATAGAAATATCCACAGGCCTAAGAAGCTCTCCCCACTCTAGATTTGCAAGAGATTTGAGAAGAGAAATGAGTTGAGGTTGAGAGAGATTGGGAAGGAATATTGAGTGAAAGTGAACAAATCTATTCTTGATCACTTGAGTTCATAGAAAGAGATTATTGAAGCATTTGTTACTCTTGGAGGTCAAGCCTCCTGTATGGCTAGGCGTCGCCCGGTGAGCATCCCAGCTTGTGGTGTGCTGCGGGAAGTTTGTGAAGGCTTCGATTTCGCCTCCGCAAAGGAAGAAATCAAGAAGTAAAGTGGGGAAAGGGTGGAGAGCGACCCAACTTCTTTAAAAGCACCCAACGGAGATGTAGGAACCCGTGAGGAGATACCAACTTCGGAAACAAATATTCATGTCACTTGTTTTTAATTTGTTTATTTCACTACTTATTGCTTATGCTAGCTCCTTTCTAGGTTTACCTTGATCTACCTTTTGAGAAGGTTTGAGTTGCAAGTATGTAGTGAAATAGTTTGGAAATAACTCACCGTTGTATGGTAATTCGTCGTTCTATGTTTGGTTGTAGTTTCCATAGGCGTGTTGTGTAGTTGTGCTATTTTCGAAGACTCCGAAGATTTATACAAAACTCCGGAAGTTGCAGAGATTCCGTAAGTTACTAATTCCGCTGCAAGTTTTTTTTAAAAAAAATTAGAATCGGCTATTCACCCCCCTCTGGATGACATCAAAGGTCCTTTCACGAATGGGGTCCGCTCGTTAGTGAGAGAGGGAGACAGTAGAGGGCGTGGACTGTGAATGACATGTGGGTCCACTCGTAAGAGTTTCAGAGAGCCACAACTGTTTCACCAAACACCTTTCAGCTTTCTTACAGTCCACAAACTACAGTAGTTTTTCCACAGCCCACAACTTATAGCTACTTTCTCAAAAGGCACGGCTCAACCAAACACACCCTTCTTCAGTGTAGTCAATCAACTGCGAACTAGCTCAACTGGTAAGGTTACTTGTAGTAGTTTATCTTACATATCCATATTCGAGTTCTCGACCCGTTTAAAAAAATGTTCGGCATAGGTGTTCGTATTTTTCTGAATTTATTTTAGAATTTAACCGGCGCTACTCTTCTAGTGGTAGGTGACGTGGTTGTCAACAGCGAGGTGATTGTGGTAACTTCATCAATCTCAAGAATCTGTCGGCTTATTCTCTCAAAGGTGCTTACAGTGGTAAGTTTGCATACATGTATTCGTAGGGATCGTCTCGGTCTCTTAGTGGTGATTATAGAAAAGGTTGCGTGTGTGTATTTATAGATGTGAGTGTACATGCATGCATGCATGTGAGCATCTGCGTGTGTACTGGATTTATTCATTGAAAAGAAAATCTACTTGATTTATTTTCATATAAAAAAACTAGACTTATTTTGACCGTTGGATTAGTTCAAGTCAAGGAAACGTCTCCTTTCCCCTATAGCATATCTGCTCGCCGGCGTCGCCGGCCCCCGAACCGCGACACAACCCTAAACCCCTCTCCTCTGCTCATGGCGTCGCCGCCGCCGAAACAGCTTGTGTTGGCCGCGTCCTCCGCGGACGCCGGCGTGGCCGCCTGGGACCTCCGCACCGGCGCGGAGGAAATCCGCCACCGCCCCTGCGCCTCCCGCCCTCGCGCGCTCGCCTCGGTCGCCGACCGCTTCCTCGCCGCTGCACAGGCCCCTCCCGCTGGCGGCAACTCCGGCACCGTCCACTTCTACCACTGGGACAAGGTAAGCGCCCTCCGCGCAAAGCACCGAACGGCGCCCTAGAACTCCTGTCTCTGACCCCGGGCGTGTTTATTGGCTTCGATTGCAGCCGCAGGTGGCCGTCAAGAGCTTCCCCGCTGAGCCGATACGCGCTCTTCTTGCGGACCAGGAGGGGAGCTACCTCATTGGCGGTGGCAGCAATGGCAACTTATTCCTTTGGGAGGTGAGGGCATTCTGGTTTCTTGCTGATGGGTGTAAGAGTTGGTATTGTTCGATTGCTATCTGCGCTTTCGTTTGAGGTTGATGTGAAATGTATGCTGTGTGCTTGTTTGGTGAGATGATCTGAAATGGATGCCCCTAGGTGGTGGATAATCAAAATTGAACAAGGGGCTCGTCTTCAAGTTGGTTCTGAAAAATAGTTGGGGTTGTTCAGCTTAGGAATATGTCTCCAATAAAATTAGTTTTATTTTTTGGAACCTTTTTTTTTTCTCATTGCTTGTTTTGTGCTGTGCTGTACATAATGGTGAAGGAATGTGCGTTACAGGTGCTACAATTTTGAACTTCGGTTATGATTCAGTCTGGCATTACCTTGTCTTATGTTGAAGTTCGCACCTGTTCTGTGTTAATGTTTGATCTAGTAATTAATTAAGCTGACAACTTCAGGAGCTACTGACTACGCCATATGTCAACAGATTTGCCCAATTGGTGCTAAAAGCTTTAACGGACACACCAGAAACCATGTTATTAAAATACATGGCATTTGCATATATACCAGTTTAAAATTTCATGATTAATGAAATGCAACTAGGTGGTTTACCCCATGTGTCTCTCAATGACATTTTCCAAACAGCATGATGTATTTTTCCTTTTCTTTCCCATTTTTTCTGCTGGGCATTGATATTTAAGAGTAAGTTCAGATAAAACATACAGTATAATCCATGCTTTTGTTTCAAAGTTGTGTGAAATATTTGGCTTGTTTTCTCAGTGCATTTTACATATACTATGTGATAATTATTTATTTTCCCTGTTTGCTGGTGTCTTATGTGCCCTATTTGTTGGGTTCTGATGTAGTTTATGTTATGTGCTTGATCCATCCACCATTTTTATCGTTAAAGTTCAACATTGTCTGTTCTATGTGTGTGATCAATAGAACACCTTTGTAGTTAATGTTGGGAACTCTTCCAGCTTAAATGACTTTCTTTTGATGCTGCTGTATAGGTGGCTAGTGGAGAGCTTCTCCACACATGGCATGCGCACTATCGTGCTGTTAGGTGCCTCGCGCTTTATGACTATCTGCTTGTCTCAGGATCAGAAGATGGAAGCATCAAAGTTTGGGATCTGATCACGTATGTATGTTCAACGTGGTTACATTGGGTAGCTATTTTTGTATAGTCTCTAACTGAGTTTACTTCTGTTGTTTACAGGGTGCTTGATGAGCAGTCAAGGTTGGAGGCCCAGACACCATACCTCTACAGTTTCAATCAGCATGCACTGCCTGTAACTGATATTGCTTGTTTCCTTGGAGCAATTGCTGTATCTTCTTCAGAAGATCGAACCTGCAAAGTGCGTAAGCGACTCCATTTTCTTAAATTGAATGCTATGCAGGACTGTTGTCTATTTGTTCCTATTTTTTTAAACTATTCTGTGTACATTATTTACCTAGTAACATCCCGGGCTAATTATTTGCATCATTTGCTGTTGCATTTTTTCCCCAGATCTGGAGTTTATCTGAGGGTAGGATGCTAAGAAGCATTCCATTCCCTACTAGCATTGATTCTGTAGCACTAGACCCAAGAAGTCATGTTTTCTATGCTGGTGGTAGAGATGGAAAGATATATGTTACTGCTATGGGTGTTGATATCAGTTCTCATGGTGGTGATGAGTCATCTATTCTTGGCACTTTGGATGACCAAAGGTTTGCCTGCTTCTAGTTTTTCATCAGTAGTTACTCTCCTGTTACTCTGAACGAATTCATTATTTAGCTCCAAAGTGCTAAGATTTCGTCTATGGTTATGCTGGTTTGAAATTCTCATGTATGATTAACATTTAACCAATTGTTTGCGTACAAGTGGTCAAGTAATACATCTTTTGTTCTATATTTCTGATATTTATTCAATTGCTATGCAGATTGTGATAATACAATTTGTTTGCTGCACGTAAATGTGTAAGAAAACAGTTAGACCTGAGCTTACAGTTCCATCTAACAGTTTTAGATAATTTGTCAAAATGTGTTGAAGGTGAAAATAGTAATCGATATAAAAGATCAAAACTAGTACTCCGTCCGTTCCAAATTATAGGTCGTTTTGGCTTTTCTAGATACATAATTTTTCCTATGTATCTAGACATAATGTATATTTAGGTGCATAGCAATTGCTATGTATCTAGAAAAGTCAAAACAACCTATAATTTGGAACGGAGGGAGTATTTAACTAAAACACCTAACATCTTTTCATCTGCCCTCTCATTCCCCAAGTTGAGCTGTATCTTCTTGACTTTTGCTAACATAAAAGGGATACTTTTCCCAATATTGTGGCCTGTGACCATTGTAGAGCCATGGATACCCAGAGTCCCAGATTAATGCGTGCATGTTTGCTTGCAGCCTCAAGCTCGCCGTCGCAAGCCAAGCAGACAAATATGACCTAGGGCCAGAGCCGACTGACATATAACTGTAGCCTGTAGATGGTATTTTGAAAGTATGAAAGTTAAAAGGATTTTCTGGATGCCCTTTAATTTATTATGGTATCGTGTAGATTTGCTGTGGGGATATTGTACATATAAGTCTATGGATATGACCATTTACTATAATACGCATCACTAGGGATTTCGGAAATCTTGTTCTTGGAGATTACTGTGCTGGTGTACCATCCCCTATTGAAATTCCCTGAGATAATCAATAACCAGTTAAACCCATGAGATAATCATTGACCAGTTAAAAGAACATGACCTCCTATATTTACCCATGGCCCATGGGAAGCACTTGGATTGTGGGCATAGCTGTCAGTTGTGACAAAGATTCCCTATCTTCAACCTTTGCTTTAGTCAAGCGGACTAAAAAATTCAATGTCGGGAACGTCCAGGTTGCTTATATTATTTACAGTGACCCATAAATGTATATAATACTTGCAATTAACTTTTAATAAAAGGATTCTCTGTCTGATCTGTTTCACTGTTGCTCCACTGCTTAGAAACTACATGTAGGCAGGAAACTAGTCTTGACAGTTTTTTTTTGGTGGTGATTGATCTCCATTACCTTTATGCCTTGATAATGAAATTTGTTTGCAGTTACTTTCTCTGTTTAAATTGGATTGCTACAATGTCAAATTCCTAGCATTTGTGGGGTGAGTTCTATTAAGTTAATTCTGGTAATTTGTTTAATTGATCCAGCAAGGCAGTAACAAGCTTGGCATCAAGCACAGATGGACTTCTACTAGTTTCTGGATCTGAGGATGGTAATGTTCGGGTGTGGGATACTAGAAGTCAGCAAGTAACCCGAAAATTCAAACACTCCGAAGGTTCTACTCTTTAATTTTACATCATGAAGACTATGTTCATACTGAAAACCTTCTGTCTTGAAGTTGTACCTAATGTACTTCCTTCCCAGATAAACTTAAGTATCACATATTTTGCTGGTACACTCAATAGGGAAAATATGTCTTTTTGCCTGTCGCTAGTTTCCAGTCCAACCAGACGGCATCTGCTGCACGATGTATGGTCCTTGTGTTTGGTGAATGGTGATACTTTGTCTAGGCTGCATTCCATCAATCAATCATAAGCTCAAAAAATCTTGACTATAACTGAAACATGAACTCTGGACTGCTAAAGTTTGTTTCCATGAGTTTACACATTTAAGTTTCATGACTCGTGGTAAAATTTTTGTTTAGTCTTTTGCAGTAAGCTTACATATTAGGAAAGTTGAGTGTAAAACTATTCTATCGCCATGTTTTTTAGGATATCAAAATGTACTGAGGCGATACTTTTTTGTATTTAATTTTTTACCATGTTTTCAGAAGGTACATACTATTGAGGTCTGATAATATAATTGTTTGGCAGGTCCAGTAACCAATGTTCTGATAGTAATGCCAAAACGAGTAAACCTGCCCCCGCTGCACCCATTGCGTAAAGTTTGCTCAGCAAATGGTGAAGTTGAACCACATGCTGTAATTCTGCCTCGGCCTGAAAATGATGTTCCTATTCATGGAAATCGAACCTCAATTTTTATGGAGCACTACTTGGATGAACTTCAGGTTGGCTGATTTTGTTTTATTTGATACTTTGATATTTCCTTCTGTTGCATCTTATCATTCTATTTTGGTGCAGAAGTATGGTGGTTCTTCCATGCTATTTGATTCTGGTCTGAACACTCAGAATTGCGCAGCGAACCAACAAGGGACAGAATGGAGAGGTAGATACTTGGAGTTGCAGGATCTCTTTGTGCATGAGGTCCTCGATCAGATGCCGTCCTCTAGGAACCCATGATACCATGCAACCGGATGCACTTTTGTAACTGAGATGAGTAAGTGCATCTTATTTTTAACCTTCTAGTTAATCATAGAGATCATTAAGAAATCCCAGAGGTTCTCCCTGAATTTTGTGTACATTTCAATTATCGTAATTTCAGTAGTGTATGGTTGCATAATCATAGAGGCATTCATGTTTTCTCACTAATCCTGAAAGCGCATTGCACGTCTAATGCATGTTGTGCTGCTTCTTTTTCAGCTATGGAAATATATTATTTTTTTTCAAACACGTAGCACAGGATCAAATTGGTTGCTATTCAATTTCAAAAGCAGGAAGTTCATGGATGTCAGTCTCACAGATGAGCTCTTTGGAGTAATGAATCTGGTAGTTGTGGGTGTAATTTTACTGTGATCCATGAATTGTTGAGATATGGCTGATTTTTAGAACAGTATCAGGAATATAATAATCATAAAATGGTGCAAAGATGGGCCAAATCTGGGAGTTATCCTGAAAGGGTGGATATAAATTAAGACAGATCTGAAGTAGTGTAAAATGATGCGGTAGTGAATCATTGGGAGCTGTTAGCACTCGACCTCCATCCATGGAACTATCGCATTGTACATCCCAGACCTAGAACCAAGTAAATCAGCCAGCCTAGTGCAAATACTGGTAGCCAATCTCCTTCGAATTAGTTTATTTTTGGTTGTCAAAATTGGCCAAAATGGGGGCCACCAATTTGGCTTGGCTACGCCTCTTTGGTGGAACTACAGCAAGGTGCTGTTTGGGTATGAGAATGTAAACGCAACGGTAATGGAATTGATTACCGCTGTGACCTGAAAACAGTAATGAATTCCTGCGATTGTTTGGTGCTCATCTGATAATGGAAAGGGAAGCGGCCGGTGAACAAAGTGCCAGGCGCGAGCGATGGGGGATTGACCAATCGGGAGAAGCGCATGCAGAAATTAGCGGGACGGGATCTGTTTCACCTCAGGATGGAGCGTTAACGCCTTTGAACTACACGGGATGCGATTCCACGGTATCGTGTTACGGAGCACCCCAAGCAAACAAGAAAGAAACAATGTTATCCGTTTGCACTGTAATCAGATCCCGGAGCAAATTGGACGAACCAAACACTACATTAGATGCCAAGCTTTAGCATGGTAACCAGGCTCTGGCTTGTTTCTGCTTGCAGGTTTGGAGGATCAGATTTTGCTACTGTATGAAATATTTGCTAGAAGCTGGAGCCATGAGTCTGAGCTATTCTAGGAGAAGCCCGGAGGGCTCTCCGACCTCTCAAACGGGCCTTTAGTGGCAACTAGTAACTCCAGCAGGAGCTACTAAATTAGTATCCTACTTCTTAACTAAGGGCTCTTCTTATCTTATTTTCTAGGGTCTTAGTTTTTACTCACAACTCCAACAACAGCCCTTACTTTAAACCCCTAATTTTATTATAATAGGTGGGACCTACCCACCAGTGTCTAACTTTTTATTTTATTCCGAACACCCCTTCTTCCTCGCATCTCTCTCTCCCGCACCCCTCTCCCTCCGCCGCCTCGCATCCTCTAATTTTATTATAATTTTCTGCCGCACCCCTCTCCCTCCACCGCCTGCGCTCGCCACTCTGCTGGCCAAAACGGGTTGCCCGCCCCTCCACCAACCACGTGCCCCAGCGGCATCGGCGCTGGAGGCTGCCTCCTCCCTCCCCCAAGGTCCGTGCTCCAGCTCCCCTGCTCGATTTGGCGGAGGATCTCGAGCTCGGAGAAGGAGCTCGATCCTGGCCGCCCGTGCTGTTCCGGGATGCCGGTCGCAGGGAGCTCAAGCACTATGACGTTCGCTGGGGCGAGCTCGGGTGCGGCACTTGATTTGGACCGCCGCCCGCTCGATCTGCTCGGAGAAGGTAGATGCGAGCTCCCTGCGGTGAATCCCTACGAGGGGTGGTTAAGGGCACCGGAGCAATGTCATACGGGCTTGCGGCAGCACACACATGCTCGAACTCGGGGCAACGACAGCCGACATGCAGATCTGAGCTCTGGGCAGCATGCGTGCACGAGCTCGGGAGCAGCTGCGCGGGTGCTCGAGCTCGAGGGTGGCGACAGGGTGCTGCAGCTCGGGGGCGGCGATGGCGGGGGTGTCGCAGCTCGGGGGGCGGCGGAGTTGCCCGAGCTTAGGGGCGGGGGTGGTGGGAGCTTGAGCTCGGGGACGGCGGCGGCAGGGGTGCCGCAGCTCATCGAGGAAGGAAAACAGTTGAGAAAAAAAGTAGGGGCCTCCCTCCCCAAACGTGGGAGAAGGGGCTCAAGGGGTGAATTTGGGGTATGCTGGAGTAGATTTTTTTTTGCCTTCGGTCCCTACTGGGACTTTTTTAAGAAGGTTTAAGGAGGAACCTTGCTGGAGTTGCTTTTAGCTGAAGTTGTTTTTAGTGGCAACTTATTATCAATTTAAACATAGCACGAAGTATCTTAATTAATTTATTTTAATTGAAACCTCGAGGCTGAAGGGATATTTTTCAAGTAAAGGATTAAACTGGCCTCTATATCCACCACAGCCAAACGTTCCAAGAGTTCTTAGGTGAGAGATTTCATAACAACAAGAAAGAAAGCTATGACTTCTTCGTTTTCACTTTAACCTTTTAATATCTTTACACAACACCAATTCATCACATCTCTCTCTGCTTAGAAATTTGATGTTTAGATCGTTTGTTGCTTGCCAAATCTTTTCACGTAAATCTCCGTCTTATATATGGGTGTGAGGAGATATCAACATCGTCTGCAACACAAGATGTCACCAATATCAACGCCAGCATATAAGAATTCCCATAGGCGGTTCCCCGTAGCACCCGACGATACCAGGAATCTATAAATAGCGTATTGGTAATGTCTCAAAGGAGAAAATGGGCGCAAAAAGCGTCGTATTCCCGGCCGCGCGAGGCTAGGCTGGGATTTCTCCCTGACCTCCCCGGAGCCACCTCCAAATGAGCGTAACTGATGTGCTGTATAGGTATAGACGCCTTTTTATTATTTCCTGCCAATTGCGAAATGTCCTTGAAACAACACACCCAGACCACACCTCGGCCCGGTGTCTATCACGTGATCGACAACAACGTTTTAGCCTAGAAAAACAACCCAGCAAAGCCAGCCTTCTGAATCTCATTATTCCTACTTGTCACCTTGGCTGGATGCCACCCCTCACCCTCAGCCTCTCCCTGGCGAACTCGCCGGAGACTGGCGCTCGTCTATGCCGCGGTACCGCCGCCGTCCCGAACACCTTGGCCTCGCCCTGGGCCCTGGACGGACTAGGTTTAGCCGCCGGCTCTTCGCTGTGCGCCTCATCGTCTGCTTCCGCTTCGTCCACCGCGGCGCCGCCATCCTCCACCGTGCTGCTCCAGCCGAACTCCACCATGCGCTGCTGGTACAGTTTCATGGCCACCAGCAGCATGAAGACCGCCCAGACGCGCGCCACCGTCGAGGAGACGTTCCAGACGAGGGTGAAGACGGCCGCCACCACCGCCTTCTTGTGGGAGCACGACTCCCAGGCGTCCCTGAACCTCTCCAGCCAAAACTTGCCTGCACGCCAAAAAAGTTAGCACTAAACTACACAATCGCAACCAAAAAAGCTATGAACATCCCTAGCACATTTTTTGTTGCTCTTATTGTTACGCGAAAAATAATCGAAAACCGTAGGATAGGCATTATATTATGGTAGTCTGTCCTTCGTGGATGGATCAGGAGAGGTGCCAAATCATGCTCAACTGATTGCTGTTTGCTTCATGCCTGGTCAGAAGGGCTCCTGACGTGCTTTGCCCATGCTATCATGGCATGGGGCTAGACACTATGATTAAGGCCGGACAAGTGAAAGTAGCAGTAGGGTCTAAGTGCTAGTGCCCTGTTAACATGAATAAAGAGAAGATACACAAGGAACTAAGCATAAAGTTCCCTGCGTTGTTTCTTTTTCTGAACCTACTTTTTCATATTTTTTCTTGTTGACGGAGATAACAGCAAAGAAAGTTATGTTTGATTCTGCCATTAACATGAAGCAGTATGATAGGATCAGATAGAATGAGGAGGAACTGAGGAAGAAACGAGATGCAATTATGGTTGCGGACAGTGACGAGCTATCTAACATCTTCGCTCATTGATGCCATCAGACTTTGATGACTCTGATAGATGACTACATGTGGCAGAATCACAGGAATCCTCTATCACAATCAACTACCTCGTCACATGATGTTTACCACTTTGTTATGGCCCTAATTGGTACGGATGCCACAAGGTTGCTTCAAATAAAGCCCAAAAACAGCATTAGTTAAAAGAATCAAAGTGGCAGATGTGGTAGCACAACAAACATCACACGGAAAACATCATGATCTTGTGTGGTTGTTAATATGACATGCAAACTTCAGCGAGTAGTAAGTATGTCACGCACGACTCACGAGCCTGTATTTGTTGTTTACTTTTGTGCGGGCTGAATGGCAGATGGGTTGGTGAGCAAACACCAAACAGATGACCCTACATACAGAGGGGATCAGGGGACAGCTAACGAGGATGGGAGACCAGATCTAGGACGTGAAATATGTTTGCAGGTGAGTGTTTCATGAGCCTACGCTATAACTGCAAAAGCCAAAAGGATGAAGCTAGGAAGCTTCAGTACTGACAGTACATAGCATGCCTTGTGGGTGAAAGTATCCTAGAAGAACAGTATTTTCATAGCACTGCAGTTCCATCCTGTGAATAAGCTAGCATTCTATAGTGTTGAGTAGCAGATGTAATGCATTAGTGTTGTGAGTGCAGATTAAACAAGTCACAAATTTATTAGTATCATAAGTTTGTGTTTAAAGAGCTATGATCCAAGCAGAAAAGTCTAGAGTAGGTTTAATTATAACATCAGCAAAAATGTATTCCCCCAAGATTGACAAGGTGGCCAGAGTGACACACACACCCGAGCACTTGCTTTACGTGTAGCTACTATTGTCCTATCCACGAAAAGTAATTATAACATGGTTTTGTTACTAAATCAGTCCTTGGTGAGTCGTGGCACCCGTGATGAGGATGAACACTAGTCGTTTGGAAAGATTCCCGCTTACTTTTTCGCCCCATGAATGATTACGGAAAGGAAAGGACACAAGGAGGTGTGGGCCACAAGGGACAGCATCTTTTTTTTTTTGAAGTAAAAAGAGTCAGCATCTATCAGCTTCATGCCGTTCGAGCATGGGCCACGGCGTCAAATGACAATCAAGCCCTGCTTGACCACGCGACACATCGCACGTGCAAAAGGTAAGGGGAATAACCGTGCCCGCTCCTCCTCCAACGCGAAAGTTACAAGGGCTAATGTACTTTGTCTCGGATCTGAAAAAATGACTGACTTACTTTTACCTACCGACAGTAACAATACTAGGCCTAGGTTAAGAATGCAAACAAGTCATGATTCTCCTCGAAGATCTTAAACATTAAGCATAGGTCAAATCATTCTTCTTTTTATACATCATACTGTTGTCTGAATATAAGGATCAAAGATGCTCTAATAAAGTGGCATAGAATTTATTATATTGCTCTGCTATTTCCAAATTTCTAGTTTTAATTTACATGTTCCTCTTGGGTTAAATTTGGAACCATACGATTTGGTTGAATGCATACCATGACCCAGAAGAAGCAAGGCAAAGAAGTCACATTCAGATGAGGACTGCTCAGAAGTCAGAACCAGAAGCGCAAGGCATTTTATTATATTGGAGTACTACCAATGTGGACGTATGTATGTGTGCCGTCCCACAAACCTATGTGCCTAACATTCACAAAAATTCTTCTGTGCTATACTCCAGAATTTACCTTGTTCATAATTACCCGGCCAGTGGCTACTACGGTACTACCTATACACATGCTCATGTGCCTTGGGGGACCAGTAAAAGTGAAAAAGTGTGTACCACGGTTATAGAGGAGAAAACTTGGATCCAACACCAAAATTCTAGTAAAAACAAAGAATCCATAGTTGAGAAAACGGGGGTTCCAAGTTAGAATAGCTGACTAGCCGCTCCAGCGAACAGTGGAAATATAGTGGGGCCATTTATCAGTGACTGGGTTCAGTGTTCTAGAACATGTTTGTCGTGTTCATGGCATTTTTGTTGTTGTGAACACTAGAGATGAAATGGAGAGCATGTTTTTTTACTTACCGTATTTTGCCAGCTGCGTGGAGTAAGAGGAGCACACCTTCGGGATGATGAAGACCCCAAAGAACACTGCACACGCAAGGCAGACCAAAGGCACGAAAAGTCAGTGATTGCAGTGGTTCTCCATGTACCTTTAGCTGTACATGTAAAGTTGCTGATGCTCCTGGTCCCAACATGCATTCCAATGGTTAAAGTTACTGCTGCATCATAACTGTAAAAACTGTTTCCTACGGAGTGTTCATGAAATTCCCATGGCTGTGAGTTCTGAGTTCAGAAACATCTTTTTTTTTCTTGTTGAAATGAAGAAACAAAAGAGGCTCTCAGAGTTTACTGAGAAGAGTGATAAATGTTACATAGATGGTGATGCATGTATTGTTTGCTCTATGGCACTTACCCAGTTTGGCCAGGGTCCAGAGGGTGACAAAGTTGCTACACCGGGCCATCGCAAACAGTAGCAATGCCAGCTGCAGACCAGAGCACATGTGTCCCCTTGTCAGTACAAATCCAGAGATGTCCAATCTATGCCAGATACTACGTTCCAGCAGATGTAGCCAGGTACAGTGTTTTTTGCCTAATATTCACAGGAACACACCAGATATCTTTCTTTGGATTTTACCTTCATGGTGGTCGCAGGCTCGCCAGAGAAGAGAGACCTCAGATTCAGGAGCACCTCATTGATGTACGGCAGCACCAGCCTGAGCAGCCAGATGGCCTCCTCTTCCCCAACTAGGTAGCACCTCTCGCTGTCTCTCTCATCATCACAGTCCACAGTTTCACCTCTGAATTTTTGGAGCGGTGACAAGTCATGGTTAATGACAGAAGAATCTATCTACGGTTCTTGGAAAAGAAGAATCTGTCTATCTATGCAGGTAATTTGAGGATACTAGGATTTTACCTGTTCAGTATGGACTTGCGCAGGAACCTTAGGCCAAGGTAGATTAATCCTGCATATGACGCTGCCGTGATTGTGCTGCAGAATTCAGAAGTTTGGTAGAGAAGGTTATTACGTAACTGCTGTCACATTTTGTTTTTGTCAACGCTTTTAGATTCAGGTAAATTCAAGAGTGACAGGTCTAGTAAATATCTGAACAGTGAGTTACTTGAAATTTAGGTCTTTGGCATAGGAGGAGGAGATGAGCAAGAAAGTCCCTAATCCAAACACCAGTGCAGACTTTGACACATCTCTCCACATCACCAAATTCACTGGGCCACAATAAATGAAAGAGAAGAGCCATCAATCATTGATTCTCTGAAGTAGCATACCAAATTCATTATGTTTTAAGAGAAAGAACATATCAAATTGGTTGTCAAAGAGGCTAATAACCATTACCGATGTTTTGCATTCTTTCATGGCTTCTGCTGGGTTGAGACGGCATTCCTTGAATCTCCTCATACTCTTCGACTTCAAGGAAAGAAAAAAAAAAACTTCAGTTAACCAGAAAATAGCAAAGCATGACGAAGAAGAACTAATGCTACTCACCGGGAGGAGTGCTGACAGGCTCTTGCTTCGGAATCCGGCGACCGATAGCGGGCAAAGCTTTCTTCTCTGAATAAGTCAGGAAAGTGCACCATTGAAATTAAAAGAAAACAGGGAACTGCTCAAATAACAAATAGACTGCTGTTATATTCTCTGAACTGTTTTAAAAATCAAAGTTACCTGGAGAAGGTTTTGCCGGCTCGAAGTTCGTCATGCGGTGAACTATGATCGGTGTCGTCTTCTTCTCCACTGCTTTCGGGAGGTTCGAAGGAACAGTAGGTGATGTGAGACAAAATATTGACCTTAATTAGCATGAGCTTTGCATCTGATTATGAGGAATTCACCTGGAGGAGGGGTCATGGGCTCCGGGTTGATTGCTCGGAGATCGATGGCGGAAGCTAATTTCTTCTCTGAATTACTCAAGATCCATTAACTCCATTGCAACCGAAAATGCAAAAAAAAAGAGGAAAAAACGGACGTGAGTCAAGACCGAAGAGTAGATCACCTGGAGGCGGCTTCACTGGCTCTGGGTTGGCCGCTCTCTCGTCTTCCACCGACAGCGTCGACTTGATCCCTGCTACATTAACAGGAGTCCATTGGAAGACAAGAACAACAATCTGGGAAAAAGTTGTTCTGAATTTTCGTCTCACCTTTTGTCGGTGGCTCGAGATCTTGGTCGTCGTCATCGTCCACTGCAACCGGGGAACAATCGAGGAGCACAGTCACATTAGTTGATCGAGAAACGAATCTGGCAACGACAGTGGTAGGAGGGCAGCTACTGATTCCTTGCCTCGGTGCAGAGCAGTTTCGTCGTTGTCAATGGCCATGTGATCCTGATCCAGCATCTCCTTCTCCTCCGCCTCGAGCTCCTCGTCGTCCAATCCGTCGACGTCGTCGTCCAACTCCTCCTCTGGTTCCTCCTCCGCTTGGGCCTTGTGCACCTCGACGACCAGCACCTCCTTGACCTCCCCAACAGCGGCCGCCGCGGGCGCAATCTTCTTCTCGGGCGAGGTGACCCTTGCCACAGCCCGCCTCGCTACCACCGCGGTGGTGGTGGTGGTCGTCGTGGTCGTATTCACGGCGGCCGCGGCATCGGAGCGTGACTTGCGGAGGTCCCCGATCGCGGTGACCGGCTCGGACGCCTTCCAGTTGCGCCGCTTCTTTGCTTCCGCGGCCGCGCCGTTGCCCGCGCCGGCGTTCCCCTCGCTCTGGTTGCGGCGCAGGCGGCGGTACACCCGCATCCCCTCCTCGTCGGCGGGCTCGTCCCCGCCCCCGGCGCTGAAGACCTTGACGCCGCCCTTGACCTCGTCCATCCTCATCCGCGCCTCCCACACCGACGCCGACCCCACGGGGGGCGCCGCCGCCGCGCCCCGCACCGACACGCGCCTCCGGCCGCCGCCGCTCCCCTGTTGCTGCATTTTGTAGGTGCTCGGCTCCGCGCTCGTGCCGTGGGCTTGGTTGCTTGCGTTTGGAGGCTCCCCCTCCGGGCTCCCTTCTGGCGGCAGCTACGGCCTGCGGGCTGTCCCCTTGGGAAATTCCTTCCCTGCTCTGCTCCTGCTGGCTTGCGCCGCACTCAAGACCAGAGCAGAAGCAGAGAGGGAGGGGGAGACTGGGCTGCGAGGAGCAGGGTGCGGCAGGCTTTACCGTTCCGAATCTGAGGGTCCTTTCCCCTTTTCCTTTTCTTCGGTGGTGGAAGAGGGTGGTGGGGCTGGAGGAGGGAGGGGGGAGAATAGCTTTTGGTGCGGTGGGTAAGGCGAGCAGAGGGCGGCGGAGCGGAACGCAGGCGCTTCTCTGCTCTGCTCTGCTCTGCTTTGGTCCGTTGAGGGTGGTGGTGCCGGCGGGTCGGGGCACAGTGCCGGCAGAGCAGCAGCGACTGGGGCAGGTGCCGCTTCGGGCCCGATCTTGGTAGGTGGGGGAGAGAGAGAGGATGAGCAGCCACGCACTCGTACGAGGGAGGGGGAGGGACGGGGAGAGGCGGCCGATGTGGCTGCGATTGTTTCCGTGCCCTGCGTTCCGCTCTGGTCACGCCGCCGCTGGGAGCATGGGAGGCGGAGGTGCCCCCGTGCGGGCATCAATTTCCGGGCTCGGGCCAGCCTTCCGTCGGGGAGATCGGCCGGTTGCGCTCCTGCGCTGCAGATGCGCAGTCACGCAGGCACGGGCGGCGAGGTGAGGTGGTGGTCCGTGACCGCGAGCCTGGGGCCGGTTGCGGCCGGCAGGTCGTGCCGACCCAACCAACCGGATGGTTCAGCAGCGGGTGCCGCTCCGGTTCCTGATATTTGCGTTGCACGTACGTTTGTTATATTTCGGTACGTAGGTTGCACGTTTACTATATATGCTATACTGAGCACGTTCTCGAGACAAAAACGCGATTCCTTGCACATTTTTGAACAAACTGCTTGGACTTCTCGGTGTGCTATTCAAAATAATTGTAACGTTGCTGGTCTTAAACGATGTGTTGCTACAACTCTTTTCCCAGTTATATATAAATGAACTTAGCAATTACCCAAAATAAGGTTCTCTTTATCTTTTACCATCAATAGCATATACTGTTATGCGAGGATCTTCCAAGTTTCGGAGTTATAGGAGAGCATCTCCAACAGATTACTCATACCTCGTACCCATAACACACTCTCTCACCATTACATATAACTATTTTTGTATTTTTGGTAATGGTTGTTGCAGCAGACTACCAAAATTCAATCATCAAGGATAGGGTAGAGGGATGAATCCCCTTCATTTAGGTGAGAAGAAGATGTCAGGGGGAAAAGTGAACGATCGCCTAACGACTATCACGGCGACGATCGTGGAGGCCCGGACCCACTTGCGGCGGCAGCGACCGTCGTCAGCCCAACACGGGAGGGAAACGCTCCGCTTCGCCCGACCGAATCCTTCGGGGTCGGATGCTCCCGACCCCCCGGCGGACAGGCTCCGCCTCGCCCGACCCCTCGCCCCAGGAGTCCGCCTCGCCCGACGCCTCGCCCCAGGGGTCCGCCTCGCCCGACCCCTCGCCACAGGGGTCTGCCTCGCCCGACCCGGGGCGTAAAGGGTCAGGCTCACCTGGGCCCGCCAGGCGGGAGTCGGCCTCGGGCGCAGGCGCAGGCGCTGATCACGTGGGCCCGCCGCCAGCTTTGCCGTAAATGCTCCACGGCTCGGGCGCGCAGAAAGACGCCCGCGCCGCTGACGTGACCCGTCACACCTACCCGCCCACGACCACGCCGCGCACGGCACAACAACGCGGTCTTCTCTGATTCGCTGTCAGGCAATCATGATCTGCGTCGCCTGGCACAGGAGCACGCCTGACCGTCCTCGCTCTCACCTACCCGTCCTCGCGCCCTGCAAATCCGGCGATAGGGACGGGACGCCCGCGTCGCGCTGGCTGTCTGCAGTATAACAGGGGCAGTCGTGGTAGCCGTCTACCCCGACGGGACGAAGGCCACAACCATCATCACGCATGCCCGCCGTCACCGGCCCCGAGGAGGACAGTGACAAGATCGGAGGAAACTGCCTGACAGAGCTGAAAGCTGAAGCCGGCCGTGGCGCCCGAGGAGCCTGAATCTTCCCCTTGGACTCCGCGCCTCCTCCCTCTCTCTCTCTCTCTCTATCCCCTCGCACGTCTCGCATGTAACCTGGTCGCCCCCTGGAACTATAAAGGGTAGGCTGGGACCCAAGAGATGGGGGAGAAGAATTTTAGACTCCCATACACTCACACTTTCTCACACGGGCTTCTTCTTCCCCGCGAAGAAAAACACGCCCCCACCATTAGAGCTTCAGTGCACACCTTAGAGACTTGGGACCGGTTCCCTCTCTCGCTCTTCTGTAACCCCTACTACAGAACCCGCGTGGGCAACACGAGCAGCTCCCCATACTGGACGTAGGGCTTCTTCTTGCCCGAACCAGTCTAAACCCCGTGTCACCCGCGCAACCATCCGGAGCCGTACGCGCATAAAAGAAATTTACTAGTCTAAGTCTTGATCACCAATCTTGACAACGACAGTTGGCGCGCCAGGTAGGGGACCTTTGCGCGTACATCACCGGCTTCAGATGGCTAGCCACGACGCCAGTTTTGCCCCGGGCTCCCTGGTCCGCTTTGGGAGCCTGGACTTCCTCGCCACTGGGGAGGGGATCGACCTAATCCCTCTCCTCGCCTCACCCACTCGCCTCATCACCTCTGGCTCAGCCGCCAGGGTGGTGGCGAGTGGCCGGACGCGCGCCGGAGGGTCTCCTTCGGCGGGACGGCTCTTCGCGCTGCGCAGCGCCGCAACAGCCTACGGTCGTCCCCTGGCGCGGTCCATGGCCATGCCGCCTGCAAGCAACGAGCTCGCGGGCGCGACGGGGGCGATCTCCGATGCTGGCTCCAGCAGCAGGAGCCACCACCCCTCGCGTGAGTCCTTCATGGCCGACGCGCACTCCGAGGGATCCAACGGCGATGGCGCCGGGAGGAGGCAACGAAATCCCCCGCCGCGCGCCGCGGCCACGACGGGAGCCCTTGCCCGGGCCCCGGTGCGACCGCGACAGCCAGAGGCGCGCGTGGCGCCCCACCAGGAGGCCGAGCGCCCCCGCAATGAGGGCGGGGCGCGACAGCGAGCGCGCGACGTCCAGCAGCGTATCTGCGCTGACGAGGATCGCCCCCAGCTCTTCGCTCGCGCCAGCCAAAACATCGCCGCAGCGGCGGCCCTGCTTCGACGACTCCCCGAGCCGGAGACGCCCGAAGAACGCCAGGCGCATCGAGAGGTGCGCGACCTGCTCGAGTGCGCCGCTGTTCAACAGGCGGAGAGCTCCGCGTCCCGGCGACGCGGGCAAAACACCAGCGGGGCGGCCCCCACCACACCCTCCGAAAGGCGGGGGGAGTCTGTCCACCAGCTTCCTCCCCGGGCGAACCAGGTCGCGCCCGCTCGACGGACGTCGCCACCCGCAGGAGGCAGGGCCCCATCCATCCACCGGCGCGTCGGTCCCATCCGCGACGCCCGTGACACCCTGGACGCGCGGAGGCGCTCCCGCGCGGACAGGGAGGAGGGGGTGGACTGCGGCTACCACGTCCACCGTGGCGGCCGCTACGACAGCGAGGAAGACCGTAGCCCCAGCCCCGACCCGGCGGGGCCCCGGGCCTTCTCCACGCGCATCCTGAGCGCGCCATTCCCGCCGCGCTTCAGGCAGCCAACCAACATGGCCAAGTACTCCGGGGAAACGAACCCCGGGCTATGGCTCAGCGACTACCGGCTTGCATGTCAGGCCGGTGGGGCGGATGATGACCTGTTCATCATCCGCAACCTCCCACTTTTTCTAGCCGACTCAGCGCGAGCCTGGCTAGAACATATCCCCTCAGGATGGATCCGCAGTTGGAACGACTTGAGGGAGATATTCGTGGGAAACTTCCAGGGCACGTACATGCACCCTGGCAATTCCTGGGATCTCTGGAGCTGCCGCCAGGAGTCGGGTGAATCCCTCCGGGATTACATCCGACGCTTCTCCAGGAAGCGCACCGAGCTCTCTAACGTCGCGGACGCCGACGTCATAGGGGCATTCCTGGCAGGAACTTCCTGCCGACCCCTCGTCCACGAGCTCGGGCGCCGCGGCCCACGGACCACGGAGGACCTCCTCAACATCGCCACCAGCTTCACCTCGGGCGAGGAGGCCGTCGGAGCAATCTTCGACCGCTCCAAGGGAGAGGCGAAGCGGAAGGAGGACGCCGACGAGGGCACCTCCAACCATCCACAGAAGAAGAAGAACAAGCAGCGGCGCGAGGCACCCCTCGTGGCGGCTGCTGAGCGCAAGCGGGTTCAGCAGCCCCCGGAGGGCACCCCCGGCTTCTTCGACAAGCTGCTCGAGTGACCGTGCCCGAACCACGAGTTCCCCATGAAGCACGCCTACAAGGACTGCAACCTCATGAAGAGGTACTTTGCAGGCAACCCGGTGAAGGGCGACCGTAGGCGGAAACCCGACGAGGAAAGGAAGGACGACGGAGGGAAGGAAGACGGCTTCCCCAAGGTGGACGGCTGCTTCGTGATCTTCAGCGGGCCGGCGGCTTATGATTCCAGACGCCGCCGGAAGCTGGAACGCCGCGAGGTCTACGCGGCGGAGCCTACGACACCGACCTTCCTCGACTGGTCGGGATCCGCCATCACTTTCGACCGGTCCGACCACCCGGGGCGTGTCCTGCAGCCAGGGCGCTACCCCCTCGTTGTCGACCCTATCATTGGCACGACGCGCCTCACCAAGGTGCTCATGGACGGAGGTAGCGGCCTCAACATCCTCTACGCCGAGACCCTCGATGCCATGGGCATCGACCGCTCCCGCCTCCGCCCCAGCAAGGCGCCGTTCCACGGCATCGTGCCGGGGAAGCAGGCGATGCCTCTCGGGCAGATCGACCTGCCCGTCACTTTCGGGACTCCGTCCAACTACAGGAAGGAGATCCTCACCTTCGAGGTGGTAGGCTTCCGAGGAACGTACCACG
This sequence comes from Panicum miliaceum, assembly GCA_032594955.1. Lineage (NCBI taxonomy): Eukaryota > Viridiplantae > Streptophyta > Magnoliopsida > Poales > Poaceae > Panicum > Panicum miliaceum. The sequence continues at coordinate 21,842,332 of CM064073.1, forward strand.
CCATCTTGGGGCGGCCAAGCTACGCCAAGTTCATGGCCATCCCTAACTACACCTACCTCAAGCTCAAGCTGCCGGGGCCCAATGGGGTCATCACCGTCGGCACGTCCTTCCAGAAGGCATACGAGTGTGACGTAGAATGCTGCGAGTACGCCGCAGCCATCACCGTCACGGAGGAGCTGGCGGTCCAGCTCGCTGAGAGCGCCGAGGGTCGGCCCGACCCCAAGCAGACGCCCACCTCCTTTGAGGCCACCGAAGGCGTCAAGGAGGTCCCCCTCAACCTTAGCGGTTCCGACGGCCAGACCGTCCGAATCAGCGCTAGCCTATCCCTCAAATAGGAAAGCGCTTCCTCCGCGCGAACATCGATGTCTTCGCGTGGAAACCCTCAGATATGCCCGGCATTCCAAGGGAACTCGCCGAGCACTCCTTGAACATCAAGGCCGGCTCCAAGCCAGTGAAGCAGGGTTTGCGCCGCTTCGACGAGGAGAGGCGCAAGGCCATCGGCAAGGAGCTCCAGAAGCTTTTGGCGGCTGGATTCATCAAGGAAGTGTACCACCCCGAGTGGCTAGCTAATCCTGTTCTTGTACGAAAAAAGAATGGGAAATGGCGAATGTGTGTTGACTACACCGGTCTCAACAAGGCGTGCCCAAAGGATCCGTTTCTTTTGCCGCGCATTGACCAGATAGTCGACTCGACCGCTGGGTGCGAGACCCTCAGTTTCCTCGATGCGTATTCCGGCTACCATCAAATTGCGATGAAAGAGTCCGACCAGCTCGCGACCTCTTTCATCACCCCAGTTGGCCCCTATTGCTACGTCAAGATGCCATTCGACCTCAAAAATGCGGGGGCTACATTCCAGCGATGTATGCTCAAGTGTTTTGGGGACCTCATCGGGCGGACCGTTGAGGCTTATGTCGATGACATCGTAGTCAAGTCCAAGAAGGGTGACCAGCTCATCCCCGACCTCGAACTTGCCTTTGAGAGGTTGAGAGACAAGCGCATCAAGCTCAACCCTGAGAAGTGCGTCTTTGGGGTCCCAAGGGGTATGCTGCTGGGTTTCATCGTCTCCGTGCGCGGCATTGAAGCCAATCCGGAGAAGATCGCGGCCATCAATGACATGGGGCCGATTCGAAACATAAAGGGAGTCCAGCGTGTCACGGGATGCCTGGCGGCCTTGAGCCGCTTCATCTCGCGCCTCGACGAACGGGGGCTCCCCCTTTACCGACTCCTGAAGAGGACCGACCGTTTCGAATGGACCACCGAGGCCCAGGAGGCACTTGACCGGCTCAAGGACCTCCTGACGAAAGCCCCGGTCCTAGTCCCACCTACCGACGGGGAACCCCTCCTGCTCTACATCGCGGCAACCACCCAGGTGGTCAGCGCGGCTCTGGTGGTAGAGCGAGGAGAGGAGGGACACACCCTCAAGGTACAACGCCCAGTCTACTTCGTCAGCGAGGTCTTGTTCGAGTCCAAGGCGCGATATCCGCAGGTCCAGAAGCTCATCTATGCCGTCCTCATCACCAAGAGGGAACTGCGCATTACTTCACCTCTCACCCGGTGACAGTCGTTTCGTCTTTCCCCATCGGCGAGGTGATCCGGAACCAGGACGCCACGGGACGGATCGCGAAGTGGGCGCTCGAGCTCATGGACCAGGGCATCACCTATGCCCCCCGCACCGCCATCAAATCCCAGGTACTCGCCGATTTTGTGGCGGAGTGGACAGAAATCCAGACGCCATCGGCGCTGGAGAAGCAGGAGTACTGGACGATGCACTTCGACGGGTCGCTGATGAAGGCTCGCGCCGGAGCCGGCCTAGTCTTCATCTCCCCTCTCGGCGTCCACATGAGGTACATGATCCGCCTCCATTTTCCTGCATCTAATAATGTCGGCGAGTACGAGGCTCTCCTCAACGGGCTCCGCATCGCCATCAAGCTGGGCATCCGACGGCTGGACGTTCGAGGTGACTCCCAGCTAGTCGTCGAGCAGGTGATGAAGGAGTGGAGTTGCCACGACCCCAAGATGGCAGCTTACTGCAACGAGGTCCGCAAACTTGAGGACAAGTTTGACAGGCTAGAGCTCAACCACATCGCAAGATGTTTTAACGAGGGCGTCTTCATCAGCGATCAGTTCAAGCCCTCAGTCCGCTGTCAGGAACCGAGAAAGGTCGGCGACGCGCCACCTGCCCCGGGCTCGGGTGCCGGCCCAGGCGAAGTAGCCCATGCTCCGTCTAGACCGGGCTTGGAGGCCGACCCCTCCTACCCCGAGTTCATGGAGATCGACACAAATCTAGCTGCGGGGCCCGACCCCCCGCCTGACTGGAGAGCCCCGTACCTCAACTACCTCATCCGCGAGGCGCTCCCAAAGGACAAGACGGAGGCACCAAGGATTGCACGCCGCGCCAAATCATTCGTCATCGTCAACCAGGAGCTCTAAAAGCGGAGCCACACCGGCATCCTCCAACGCTGCATCCCAATCGAGCAAGGAAGGGCGCTGATTCAGGACATCCACGCAGGGGCCTGCGGCCACCACGCCGCGCCAAGAACCCTCGTCGGGAACGCCTTCCGGCAGGGCTTCTACTGGCCAACGGCGGTCACCGATGCCACCCACGTGGTCCGCACCTGCGAATGGTGCCAATTTTTCGCACGCCAAACTCACATGCCCGCGCAAGTGCTCCAGACTATCCCCATCACATGGCCCTTTGCGGTCTGGGGACTGGACCTCGTCGGGCCCTTCAAGAAAGCGCCCGGGGGCTTCACTGTAACACCCAAAATATAGGAGCTAAAATTTCTAAAAGTATTTTCATAAAAATCACAAATTAAAATTGTGCATGCATATTTATTTCTTTCTTCTCCTATTCTTTCTTTCAGCCAGCCCAATTTCTTCTCTTCTTCTTCTTTTTTTCTTTTCCCGCGGCCAACCCAGTGGCCGATTTCCCTCAGCCGACCCTTGCTTTCACCGACAACTAGGACCCACCTGTCGGCGCCTTCTTCTTCTCTCTTCTTTCCCGACCCAGAGTCCAGAACGACTCCGAGCTGCTGTTCGTACCCCGTTCTCTTTCTTTCTTCTTGTCCCGAGTCCTGATCGATTTCCGCAACACCGCCTTCTTAATCTCGGCCGATCTGCCCCTATAAAATCCTGCCAAAGCCCCGCCTTGCAACCCACGCCAAACTCAAATCTTCCCCTCAACACAACATCGTCGTACGACCGCTGGAAGTTGTGCCTCGGAGGAACGCCGCCGACCCGTGTCGCCGATTCTCCGTCGACTCGCCGATCTGCAGCTGCTCCGCCGTCTTCAACTCTCGCCAGAGCTCCGCAAGTTGGTGAGCATCAAGCCAACCAGAATCCCCTCTCTCTTTTGCTCCGCCGCCCACCAGATTTCTCGCCGGACCCCTGTTTCCGCTGCCGCCATGACCGCCAGTTCACAGCCGCCGCACAGCCACCTCGTGATCACCCTCACCTTCACCGTACCGCCCACTCACTTCCCGCCATAGATCCAGCTTGAATTGAGCCCTGGAACACCAGATTTGGTGAAGCTCCGGCCGTCCGCCGCCGCACACGCTCGCCGCCGATGCCCAGTTAAAACTCCGCCTCGCCCGACCCTTTTGTTCTGTCGAGCCGACCCTTCCTTTGCCGCTCGATCTAGATCTAACGGCCAGAATCGATCTTCACTTTACCCGGCCAATTTACCCGACCTTTTCCTTACTCAGCCGATTTACCCGACCCACTCCTTACTCAGCCGATTCGCCCGACCCTTACTCCGCCGATTCGTCTGATCCGCCGCCGACTTTGATCCAACGAACCAGATTTATCCGACCCTAGCCGATCCCGAAACTTTTGCAGGAAGATCCCTAAGTTTTCCAGGAATCAACCCGCAGTCCAGATCAGTAGAAAAAATAATTAGAGTTGAGCCCTTTCTTCTTTTGTCCCGACCCCTGACTTTTCCAGAATTAGAACCCGCCGTCCAGAACCTATAGTTTTGCACCCCGACCCTCTGTTTAAGGTTTAATTATGCTTTAGCCCCTGAATTCTTCAGATCTAGCCTCGGGAGACTTAAAACTCTAGCAGTTAGGTCCCCAGATCACTGTTTTAACCATAACTTCATCGTTTCAATTCCGATTTCAGCGATTCTTAAGCCCACACGATCCTTGCATCATGAACTACAACTTTAGCATCTTTTCACCCTTCCGTTTGTACTGTTTGTTGTATTGTTTCCTATTTGGTTGTGTATGCTTGTTTGTGTGATCGCGTAGACAACGTGACGTTCGAGCCAAATCAAGAGCAAGCTTACGAGGAAGAGAATCAGCAGCTATTTGAAGGAGGCAAGTGGATTTCCCCCTCTGCATATTCTATTTGATCCCAAAAACTGCATGAAAATACACTTTACTTTATTGTTGCTTGCATAAACTTGATGGGATTACCTATGCTAAGGACTTACCTAGTCTTTTACCCCAATCCTTGAAACACCTGGGTTTACTACTTTGTTGGGTAGTTACGCTTAGTTGCAAACTTTGGGATTGGTATTGGTTTACTCTTATGTTAATGTTGAACACGTTTCATATTGTGGTTTTATCGTGTAATATCAAGATCGACTTTGTTTAATGGGAACGTGGAGAACCACCCAAGTGAACAGTGCAACCACAAAGTCATATGGCTCTGACCTTAGCCAATTAATTAGATGTGTAGTTTGCTGGTGGCCTTACCGAAAGGGCAAGGAGGGGGTCGGTGATAGGGGTCATAGCCCGGTCCTCTTGGGGTAGCTGCCTTTGCTAAGGAGCTGACCATTAGGGAGGTTTATGGACCACGCCGCTACTGAAACTCTAGCGGGCTGCCTAGCTTTCGACATGTCTTTGTAAAGGCTTCGTAGTGTACCCTCGCCACTCACCTCGGAAGTGTTTAAGGGCCTTGCAAACCCGGGCGACTCGGGGAAACACGATTTGTGGGTAAAGTGTACAACCTCTGCAGAGTGTAAAACTGTTATAACAGCCGTACTCACGGTTATGAGTGGCTTGGACCCTCACATGATAATTTAAACTTGAAGATTAAATAAATTGTGGTTCGTGGTTAATACTTGAGTTGATGGTACTGTTATGATTTTGCTAAAGTGGGATTAGTATAAACTTAAACCTAGTTAATAGATGCTTGATAATAAATATTTGACCAACTAAAAGCAACCGCTGCTGCAAACCCTAGCCTATCCTTGATAGCCTTGCATTTTCACCCCACTTGCTGAGTACCAACCATAAGAGTACTCACCCTTGCCCCTGCTGTTCAGAAGTTAACTTTGAAGAGGAGATCTTCGACGACTACGAGGAGTTCTAGGTCCTGCGTTCACCAGTCATCGCCTGTGGAAGACGGAGTTGTTGAAGACTTCGTATAGGGTATAACGGTTTAACGTTAAAGACATCTGTGTCTCTTTTATACGGAGTGTAATATCGTTAAGTACTTTATTTAGTTACTTCTTGAGCATTGTCTTTGATATATTACACTTTCCGTCTACCATATGTGTGTGAACGAGATCCTGGCGCACATATGAGATGCATCTGGTTCTTTCTAGAATCGGGTGTGACATTCACCCACTTGCTTGTCGCCATCGACAAGTTCTCTAAGTGGATCGAAGCACGACCCGTCGCGCAGATCACGTATGAACAGGCGGCGCGGTTCTTCACCGTCATCATCCATCGCTTTGGAGTCCCCAACTCCATCATCACGGACAACGGCACGCAGTTTACCGGGAAAAAGTTCTTCCGGTTCTGCGACGACCACCACATCCGAGTGGACTGGTCGGCCGTGGCGCACCCCCGCACGAATGGACAGGTTGAATGAGCCAACGACATGATACTCCAGGGTCTCAAGCCACGGATCTTCGATCGCCTCAAAAAGTTCGGCGGCCGGTGGGTCGCGGAGCTCCCCGCGGTCCTATGGAGTCTAAGGACGACCCCCAGCAGGGCAACTGCCTTCACCCCGTTCTTCATGGTCTACGGGTCCGAGGCAATCCTCCCTACCGACCTAGAGTATGGATCGCCGAGGGTCAAGGCGTATGACGAACAAGGGAACCAGGCGTCACTCGAGGACGCACAAGACCAACTCGATGAAGCACGCGATGTGGCCCTGCTACAGTCGGCCAAATACCAGCAGACCTTACGATGACACCACAGTCGCAAGGTGCAAGGCCGAGCCTTTAACGTCGGCGACCTGGTGCTCCGTCTAACAGGGGTCGGCACAAGCTGACTCCTCCGTGGGAAGGTCCTTTTGTCATCGCCCAAGTGCTGCGGCCAGGCACATACAAGCTGGCAACCCCCGATGGGCAGATCTTCAGCAACGCTTGGAACATAGAACAGCTAAGATGCTTCTACCCTTAAATTCTGTTTCCAAGTTTAAACACACGCATTTCTGTAATTTTCTAGTCCACGGAGAAAAGCAATTTTGAGTCGACCTTTTTTGAGTTTTGTCACGAGCTCAGGGATATCCGACCCTGACCCTACCTCAGGGTCGCATATCCCTCGGGGGCTATCAGAGGCTATGACCCAAGTCACCCGAGGTCTTCTCAAAACAACTTTTCTCTGAGCCGACCTCCCTTCCTAAACGTTTGGGCATGAAAAGGGGAGAGTGTGCAAACGACGCCCAGGCAAGACTGATCGGACTGCGAGAAAGCCTACGCCCCAGCGGCTACGGTACTATCGCCCATCAGCGCTTACTGACGCGTCCGACCCGTACTCTAAACTTTCCAGACCCAAAAGGACAAGGAAGGGGATCAAAAATGAACTTTGATAAATTATAGAAATGGCCCCTGCGGCCATTGCAAAAGCAAGTTCGAAATCACTTAACATATTTACATGACGGGGCATCTGAACCCGACCCAGCTAGCCCGTTCAGGGATTCTCCGGCGGGACGGCCTCATCCTCCAGCTGCTTCGCCAAGGCCTCCGCTGGGTCGAGCACCGACGCGTCGATCTCGTCCAGCTCAGCCTCGGAGTACCCGGGGGCGTACCCTTCGCCCATCAAGGCAAAGTTGAGGCCGATATAATGGGACCCAAAGACGCCGAAAGCCCGCTTCACGCCAACGTGAAGTGCCTCCCGAGCGATCTCGCGGGTCCGCTGGTACACCCCGAGGGCACGAGCCGCCAGCCAGCTCGTCCCTTCCCCCTGGACCACGCCGAGGCCTTCGCAGACGACACGGACCGCGTCCCGCAGGCTGTCGTGCTCAACACGCTCAGCATCGAGGGCCCCCTTCAGCTGGTCAACTTCATCCGCAAGACCTGTCCGAAAAAACCCGCCGGATCAGAAACCTCCCCAACACCACAAAGGAAGAAAGATAAGAGGAGCCTTACCCTCGGACTGAGCCTTCAGCGCGGTCGTGGCGGTCTGAAGCTGACCAACCTCCGTCCCGAGGTCGGCCACCATCTTCTCGGCCTCGACCCTTCGGGCTGCCTCGAGATCGCGGTCCTGCCAGGCCTGCTGCCGCTCGTGGCGGATGCGCTCGACGGTCTTCTGAAGGGCTTTTCATGCTCCTTCTTCACCCGAATGAGCTCCGCGGCATCAAGTTGGGCCTTCTCGACAACGGCCTGGAAGTCCACGCGGTCACGGCGGGCCTGCTGGACGGCGGCCTGGAGTCCATCCTGCGCCGCCTGCTCGCGCCTTCGCAGGTCATCAATGACCTGCTGGGCGGCGGCAACCTGCGCGGACAGCTCCTTGGTCCGCTGCTCCTCCGCGGAGAGGCGCTCCTGCCCAAGCCGAAGGAGATCAGACTTCCCCCGGCTGCACTCCTAGAGGGCCTGCAAAGCAACTCACATTCAGTGATAGAGCGGCAGAGAGGAAAGTGATCACCACGAAGAATGGCATACCTGACCAACGGGAGCGACGACGCCGTCCAACTCCCCCACCAAGGAAGAAAGGCAGCACGGGCGCTGTCGAGCACGCCCTGCATTGTCCGCCACTTCCCCCACTCCTCGGCGTCATCCAGCGTGGGCAGGGGCCCCGGCTCCTCTGTCCCCGACGCCGCCGCAGGAGCAGGTACGGCCACCACGAGTGCCACTAGCCTCGACGGCGGCTCCGTCGCGTGCGCCACCGTCCCTACCGAGGTCGCCGCGGCCGCCGTCAGCGCCGACGCGCGTCCCGGCTCGCCCGCCGCCGCCACGGTCTCCGCCGCAACCACCAGGGCAAGCGTCCCCTCCCCCGTTGCGGCCGCCAGAGCAGGCACCTCCACCTCTGCCGCCATCGTCGTCCCCGCCACGGCGTCCCGGGCGGATACTCGCGGCGCCGTCGCCGCCGCCTCCGCTACGATCGTCGGGGCGAGCGTCCTCGCCTCCTTCGCCGCCGCCGTTCCTATCGTAGCCGCAGGGCGGACCCCTCCGTCCCCGTCGCCACCGCCGGAGCGGCGCGCTCCTCCTCCGCCTCGTCATCGAGGTTTATCACCTCCTCGATCCGAGGGCCCTCGGGGGCAATCCCCCATCCCGCGGGGTCCGCCGTCGTGGGAGCCACCCCGACGGCAAGCTCCGCGGTTTCCCTGGTGGCGTCACCTCTTGCCGTCGGCAGGGCCGCAGTCCGCCCCGCGGAGGTGGACGACGCTCGCGACACCTTCCTCGGCGCCACCAGCGGGGCACGGCTTTGGGAAGCGACGCTGCAAGACGACAAATGACATCAACAGAAGCAACTTGATGCCGGGAAAAGAAAGAGACGGACGAGGACTTTTCCACTTACACTGCATGGGCGCTAGGACGGCGGGCGCGCTTCGCCTCTGAGCCCGAGGCCGACCCCGGGGCATCTGGCAGTGGCCGCTTGCCGCTGCTCCTCTGCTCCTGGGTCAGGGGCAGAGGGACGGGGTTCGGCCCCATCGACTCCTAGGGCGCGCCCCGCACCGACCCTTGGGGCGCGGCCCCGGAACCTTGAGGGGTCGGGTCCCGGGCGGACGGGCCGCTCGATCTGTCCCCTGCGACCGCTTGGGAGCGCTGCTCCCGGATAACGAGCGCGCCCGGCTGAGGGGCCGGGACGCGCTCCTCCTCCTCCTCCTCCTCCTCCTCTTCCTCCTCATCATCATCGTCGTCGTCGTCATCGTCGTCGTCGTCGTCCGATATGACCGGACCTCTTCACCGCCATTGGAACTCCTTGGCGAGTTTTTTCTGCTTCTTCGCCTCCTTCTCGTCCTTGCGCTTCTTCTGTTTCTCGGCAAAGAGGCGATTCCGCAGCCGCTGCTCGGCGTCCTCAGGAACGGGCGGACGCGCAACGACGACGTTCGTCAACTGAACCTGTGGGCACAGAGGCTCTGCGTCAAAATGGCAAGTCGAAAGGCGCAAGGAGAAGTAACAGGCACACAAAGTGCTTACCAGGACGACGTCCCTGTCCGGCCGCATCGGAGGGTGGCCGGGCACCGGGAAGACGATCTCCTTGTCTTCCAGCGCCTCCTGGATGCGCTGCCGGACCTCGGAGGCGGAGAGCGCGCCCGTCGCAAGGACGGTGCCCTCGGTTGGTGCACCAGGAACCATCTCGGCGAGCGAGTGGATCCGAAGCATCAGCGGCGCCACCCTCCGAGAGTGGTACGCCCCGATAACTCCGGCCCCGATGAGCCCCTTCGCCTTCAGGTACTCGATGGCGTGGAGAAGGCTGGAGATCCGCTTCTTCTCCTTCTCCACTGGGCCGTACGCCCACACCTCCGGCGCCGCCTCGAAGACGCGGCCGGTGAACTCCGGCAAGGGGGATTCAGAGTAGTTCCTTACGTAGAACCACTGCTGATGCCACCCCTTGTGGGACGCCGCGGTCTTCATCGCCATGTACTCCCTAGCGTGGGACTGACGAAGATGGATCCCGGCGCACCCAATCGCAACCGGGGTCGTCCGCTGCTGGCCGCCTCGCTTCTCGACCAACTGGTACAGGCTCACTGCGAAGAAATACTTTCACAGCGAGAAATTGGGCTCAATGCCCAGGAATCCTTCGCACAGCGCGACAAATGCCGCGATGTGCTGGATCCCGTTGGGGTTGAGGTGCTGCAGCTCGAGTCCGTAGTGGTGCAGCAGCCCGCGGAAGAAGAGGCTCGGCGGTGTCGCGAACCCCCTCTCGTGGAAATGGGCGAACGAGACGACGTAGCCGGTGGGCGGACTCGGCGCCTCTTCCGATCAAGGGAACCTCCACTCGCCCCGCTCGGTCCTGTCGCAGAGGAGGCCCTTCTTCACGAGGTCGTCAGCGCGCGAGGTGCCGAAGCTGGAGCCCTCCCAGGTGGCCATTCCGCGAGGAAGGGAAGCTTGATGGCGGGTGGCGAAGAAGGGTGGAGCGTTGGGGAAGAAGAAGGCAAACGGCTCGCACAACAAACCAAAAGGTGAAAGGGAAGGCGAAAAGACTCGAAGCAGGGTGAGGGCGGAACCAGCGAGGCGGCCCCCCATCTTATAGAGCAACGCGTGGGAAGCGGAACGGACGCGCCCGTCGCAGTTAATGCGGCGCTAGGTACACCTCGTCACGCCCGTTCCCCTCCTTTTTCGGAAGACGTGCGCACGACCCTGCAGGAAACATCCACTCCCCCCTCGTCACTTACCGCCACTTCGTCTTTCGAGAAGTACGCGCACACGATCTCCTCCGCACTCGGCCCAAGGCTGAACGGAAAGGTAAGAAGGGATACGGGGTTGGAAACGTCCCTACGGCCCGTTACGATGCAGGGGTTCGAAGGCTGGCCCACCGTGGGTTCGACAGCCACCCCAGGATGAGAAGGGACGGGTCCGCTAGCGGCCATCACCCGGGCACCCGACTACCCAGGGCGTCCCGACCTCACATTCGAGTCCGGCCGGCATCAAAGTTCATGGTTTTTCCCCGATGAAAGGCAATGAGCCACCAGGTCCGATCGAACGGGCTCGGGAACTATATGAACTGACCGACCGGAATCTGGGGTACGCCACCAGCTTGGCCCAGGCCGGACCCCCCTGAACGGGGACCGGGACCCCACTCGAATTGACTCGATTGCAGCTCAACGAGCACCACGGTTCGTCCAACGAGGATAACGTGGCACGGCTCACCCCCTCTGTCCCAGCGAACGGACGCTTGAGGGGTAACGTTCAAAAGTCGATCTGGCCTCCCGATCGGTCTCCTGCAACGCGCGGGGGCTCGGGGGTTAGATTCGCAACTAGTGACCACACGGATGGTCACAACATGAGGCCTCCAGATGGAGGGCGTTCCCCGGAACGGCAAAAATCCCCTCATGTCGAGACAATCACCGTGCTTCCGTCCTAGGTCAACTGCAGCCCGCACGATGAAGCAGAAGTTTCCAAGGAACGACGATGATAGCCTCTGGAGGAGCGTCCCCGCTCCACCACAGGCTCGGGGGCTACTGTCAGGGGGAAACGTGAACGATCGCCTAACGACTATCACGGCAACGATCATGGAGGCCTGGACCCACTTGCGGCGGCAGCGATCGTCGTCAACCCAACACGGGAGGGAAACGCTCCGCTTCGCCCGACCGAATCCTTCAGGGTCGGATGCTCCCGACCCCCCGGCGGACGGGCTCCGCCTCGCCCGACCCCTCGCCCCAGGGGTCCGCCTCGCCCGACGCCTCGCCCCAGGGGTCCACCTCGCCCGACCCCTCGCCACAGGAGTCTGCCTCGCCCGACCCGGGGCGTAAAGGGTCAGGCTCTCCTGGGCCCGCCAGGCGGGAGTCGGCCTCGGGCGTAGGCGCAGGCGCTGATCACGTGGGCCCGCCGCCAGCTTTGCCATAAATGCTCCATGGCTCGGGCGCGCAGAAAGGCGCCCGCGCCGCTGACGTGATCCGTCACACCTACCCGCCCACGACCGCGCCGCGCACGGCACAGCAGCGCGGTCTTCTTTGATTCGCTGTCAGGCAATCATGATCTGCGTCGCCTGGCACAGGAGCACGCCTGACCGTCCTCGCTCTCACCTACCCGTCCTCGCGCCCTGCAAATCCGGCGATAGGGATGGGACGCCTGCGCCGTGCAGGCTGTCTGCAGTATAACAGGGGCAGTCATGGCAGCCGTCTACCCCGACGGGACGGAGGCCACAACCATCATCACGCACGCCCGCCGTCACTGGCCCCCGAGGAGGATAGTGACAAGATCGGAGGAAACTGCCCGACGGAGCCGAAAGCTGAAGCTGGCCGTGGCGCCCGAGGAGCCCGAATCTTCCCCTTGGACTCCGCGCCTCCTCCCGCTCTCTCTCTCTCTCTCTCTCTCTCTCTCTCTCTCTCTCTCTATCCCCTCGCACGTCTCGCATGTAACCTGGTCGCCCCCCTGGAACTATAAAGGGCAGGCTGGGACCCAAGAGACGGGGGAGAAGAATTTTAGACTCCCATACACTCACACTTTCTCACACGGGCTTCTTCTTCCCCGCGAAGAAGAACACGCCCCCACCATTAGAGCTTCAGTGCACATCTTAGAGACTTGGGACCGGTTCCCTCTCTCGCTCTTCTGTAACCCCTACTACAGAACCCGCGTGGGCAACACGAGCAGCTCCCCATACTGGACGTAGGGCTTCTTTTTGCCCGAACCAGTCTAAACCCCGTGTCACCCGCGCAACCATCCAGAGCCGTACGCGCATAAAAGAAATTTACTAGTCTAAGTCTTGATCACCAATCTTGACAACGACAGAAGGTCTGTTTTGGTGATAAAAAGCTTTTTAGGTAATGGGGATTGAATTGGCAATCTGCTGGAGCACTTCCAATCACCAAAACATCAATTTTTTACATTGAAGAGAGATGAGTAATCTATTGGAAATGCTCTAGTCAGGTTAAAGCTAAGAGGTGATCTTGCACATAGAGGATGCTTGGGTAGCGGCCATACACGAGGCAAAACCAAGGTAGGGTGCCACTGGACCAGAACTAGGACTTTTTTCATAGCTTTTTAGGACTATAAGCTTCTTCAATCCAAGGTGCACAATGAAGCCCACGCCTCCGCCTCTTCCTGGACTTTGATATCTGGGATATAAATGATTTCAAATCAAATGCACTTTCACATTTTAGAACAAAAACTGATATGATGCTCTATCATTAGTTTGGAATATTGAAAACGGAACTATCTGTTCGGAGCGCATCGATAACGGTTAAAAAATATTAAAATTATAAACACGACAAACAATACAACATGACACTAGCCATATATGTTTTTCAACTTAAACACCAATCAACACAAATTGAGATTTTTTGGGGGATCAAACTAGGTTGGATGAATATATTATAATTTAGAAGAATTTAGGAAAATGAAGTAAATCATTGAGAGTTTGGATGAGTAAGATATCAATTATGAAAAAAAATTATATGTAGGTTTAATTTGAAAAAATTAAAAAAAGTAGAAAGGGAAATCGTGGCTTGGGCCTAATTTCCTCACGAGCTGGGCTGTTGAGAGGATAGTGGGTTGACGGGAGACAGAAAATAGCTTGGCTTGGGGATGGTGGGTTGACGGGAGAAAGAAAATTGCTTGGCTTGGGCCGTTTCATACTGAATATGATATTCTATCATCCGCAAAATACCAGCCCAAAGCTATAATGTTCGGAAACAATTAAGAAGCCGCCCAATTTGTTTTGGCTTTCATTTTCATACTACCTCCAATCGGACTCAAGAATACATGACGTTCAGAGAAGCAGTAGAGAATAAACTACTTTGGATGGTCTGAGGTCTCATGTTTCTTTACCGACGGGATTTTATTTTCATTTTATGATACTAGGTCTGTGCCCGTATGTTACCATGGGTAAAAAAATCCTCCTATTTCAGATAGATGTTACGGTTAGTATTTGTTTTGAAGCTTTAAATACTTGAACTAGTAACAGTTGAACTACTAAGAATTCAAGTATTGTTCCACCCCGTTCAAATAGATCGATGCACCAAATTCTAAATAATATTAAAAATACGTTCTCTATCAGCTATAGCACACTTTAACCAACAGTCCGCCACAAGAAGCTAAACTAAAATGTGTTGTCTTACCAGTGGCACTTAAAAGTGTGCTTTGTTCAAATGCATGTAGCTAGAATGAAAAATGAAATTCAGTTATGCAACATCAGCATACAAGCAAAAGGAACACATAACATGTAAAATTGTACTACATATTTTCATCTCCATACGCAAATGGAGAGACATGTTTGAAAACGAAAATATAAAGCCAGTTAATCAGCATTTTTATTACCTTGGCATTCACTTGAGGAAAAGGGAACTACCTTTTGAAATAGGTTTCAAATCAGATCAATGAGAGCTTTCATTGAACTTCAGCTTTTTATTGCCAATATTTTGATGAAATAGAACCGTATTTTGTATGCAATGCCAACAGATACAATAAAAGGTAAAATAACTGGAAATAGATATGGAATTGATAATTCTGTTGCGCTGTGACAGATCAGAACAGAGCTCATAAACAACTATGATTGATCCTGCTCCAATGTCCCTTTTGATCCAGCTCCACGAGGGCCCAGGGCACAGGAAGCAGAATGTAGTTAAAATTCTGCAGGAAACAACTAAAAGATCAGAATCAACATGATAAGCCTCCATCTTGCAATCTATATAGTACCACAAGGCTACCAGGACTGTTACATTCTCTCGCTAAAGAACTCATATTGTCAAAAAACCATACATACAGTATCAGATTTCCAAATTGCATCAAAGCAAGCATCCTATACAGTGCTGAAATATTCAATGATTCAACATACAAGTGATATTTGCTAACAAAACTAAGTATTTGCAGATATATATAGTTTTGCCATTTATTCTCAATAGCCGTTGATACACACATAATTTGTATCACCATCTCTCTCACATTTTTTTATTAACCTTATTAGAATTATAAAGGTGTCGACACACATTGGAGAGCTGCAGTAATTATCAAGCATTAACCTCTTGCAAGACCAGTTATACGGAATTAACAATTTGTGCGCTGAATCGACAATTTCCGATCCAAGAATCATCCTAATTTCCATCAAGTCAGCTCCAACATCTAGCACTGATTTTGACTTCACTTGTATGAAAGCAAAACATTTGAAGAAAAGTTTGAAGCTTGAAAATTCTTACTTCTAACCAATTAACATGTCCATTCAACTTAATTTGTATGTCATCAAATGATAACGGTAACATAAGACAACCTAAATCATGACCCTCTTTTACAATCTAGCAAAATTATATTATAGTTTGCCTGAATAAAGGAGATAACAGTACTGTAGCGTTTCCTTCATCAGGTTTAGATGCTACTCAATAGTCTTGTGAACTGAGGAACTTACCAGAACAGGACCAAAAATGGAAAATGGGAGCTGCTTCACGATGAATTTATGTTTGGAAAAGCCGAGTGTCCTGAGTAAGCACCATCCATATACACTAAATGCCAGTGGATCAGAATCACCACAATACAGAGAAATGGAACCCATTCCTTCGCCAATGCCAACCATTCACCCAAAGTAGGCAAGCGATGATACATAATTGTTGAGTACACCTCCGGCTGAGAAAGTTCAGTACAAAGATGGTCATGAACGCTTCATTCACTAAAAGATAATTATTGCAGTTAAAAAGTGAACTGAGATATTAGCAGCAAGAGTCAATTATAAAACTTTCATTATTTAGAAAAATTGTTCTGAATTTATTCCAACATTTCTCTGAAAGATCAGAAATTAGAAGCAATGTTGTAGATATTCTACGTTATACTTTCCAGGAAGATATGGGAGGAGGCCATTTTGATTGAACAGAGATTATGTGTTTTCAGGTTGATGCCTGTAAAAGCTAAATGTGCCAAAGAACTTAATACCTCATGAACTATCATGATGTGCCTCGAAGACAAGCTTGTCGCTGCTGGCTCAAGGTTAAGCATCTGTTGAAACTGCTTTTGCAACTACACAAATAACATCAACACACTAAGAATTGATCGAGGAGAGGATCCCTATCTCTTATACAATTGGGAACCAAATAGAATCTAATCGAACAGCTAGAGGATGATCAAATTGGAGGATGCAAGTACCTGGACTGGAGGTTGCTGCTGGCCAGAGCCGGAGCCGCAGGCGCTGCTCTTCTCATGGTTCCTACCTTCACATGATGGTGTAAGCCCAAGATATATCACCATTCAGTTCCTTCAGTTCAAAGAACATCTTGGCCAATGCCCTACTGGCATCTTTACCAGAAAACAACGCAGATGCTCCACCAGGTCAATAGAACATCCTGCATAGAGAAAGTCGATTAGATACATGAAAAAGAATAGCATACCATCGGTGTTTAACCATAATATATGCATGATAAATTGCTCCTAATGCTCAAGACATATTTTGATAGATCCATGGTAGTTACATGTTATTTAAAGGCCAAGTCTGCAGGAGAAAATAAAGGCACTGTTTAAACTAAAAACAATTTACGCCTCATGTACCAAGAAGCCAAATGAAAATTAAATGCAGCTATGTAAGGAAATGATTTGGTTAGACGTCAATGAGCTTTGAAACTGAGCTACTTATCACTGCAATTTAATGTTTAGATCACAAAAATAAGATTTAGGATTGACAGAAGAAAATTAACCACAATATGCAAGAGGTTTTTTGACATTCCTAAACACATTTTCTAATTATTGCACATATCCTTCACACCAGTTTGTTTATACAAGGATCCTTCACACCGCATGCAAGTTTTAAGTGGTCTATACTAAAGGTATATCAAAATCAAGGAGGAAAGCTGGGGTTTCCTATGCATAAGCAGCACCATAAGATATATCATCATCCAAACTCCGAACTCGGGCCATTCCAGCGTCCGGGACTCCCGGTTCACACACACCTTCTAATACCACCGAGTTGGTGCGAGAACTCCCACTCCTCGTACCTTAGCTACCCCAGGAAGGAAGTCAACACTAGAGGTAGGTAGAAAGCATGAGTAACACTAACTAATAAGAGTAACAAAAGAGTAGGGTTGTACATAACCGAGTACGCAGCTATACGTATAGTTTTCACCCTGCAGGGGTTGTACACCTGGACCCACTCAAATCGAAGCCAACCAGGAGCGACCCAACTGAACAACGAGACACCGGTCTACTCACACAGAAACTAGTAGCCTCGGTACCATCCGGCTTTCCCGGGTCTTGGGCGCATCCTCCCGCAAGAGGTCACCCCGGGACTGTGAAGCCTCCCTTGCGTCTCGGGGAACGTGAGGTCCGCACCTCCTCCCCCTGCACCGATACTCGATCCTCCTACCGGCTTGGTACCGTACTTGCTAGCCCCGGACCAAGCCCACCCTCATAATGGGTAAGTGGTGTGCACGCTTAACATAGTCCCACTAATCATAGTTACCCTCAACCGGTCCTCAATTGCCGAAGCGAGCATCTTCGTCACATGCGTCTCCACCGCAATGGTCCGCAACTGCACCCATTACGGGTGCCACCAACTCCTCAACCAAGTAACCACCAAATACGTACCCACCATAGGTACTCCGTAGAGTGTGCCAAGATACACACTCCAAGCCCTCAATCCGAAGATCGAGTTAAGTTCGCTCGCTCCTGCTAAAAGCCTTATTCACCAACTCCTGGAAAGGGTATCTCCACTCACGCCAAGACTATCCATCCATCCCACACATACACATGCAAAACATAGAAAGGCATCTCATATAGTTATCAGGTGTATAGGATTGCAAGGAGTTTAGGTAAATAAATAGGCTATGCATGTTCATATCATAGTAACACATTATGAAGCAATAGCATATCTAGCAAGCAATGCCTAATAGGTATTCAGATCATGGATGGGCGTGAACCTGGTGTCTCTTTGTAGTATTCTCGGTCCTCCTGGTAGTCCTCGTCGTCCGGGACATCAATCAGCTCCTCCTCACAGGGGTCTAATTGTAATTACGTATAAATATAGGGGCCAAAGTGCAAAAGTGCACAAAAGTACTCAAATAAGATCCAAATCACAACAAAACCTACTCTAACGGGTAGATCATGATTTTGGAGGTCCGATTAATTAATTATGAATTTTCTAAGATTAAATCATTTCCTAAAATTAATAAAAGGTTTTGGAAAAAGAAAACATACAGTCAGCACCACGTGCCAGCAGCAGGGTGCACCACGTGGCATACTGACGTCATCATGACGTCAGCAGGTGAGTCGGGTTTGCTGATGTCAACAGTGGGTCCCGCTGGTGAGTCACACCATGTCACTGATTTAGGTGGGACCCACGTGTCAGGTCGGTAAAAAGGAAAAAGAAAAAGGTTAGACGGCTCGGGTTCACTGGGCTGAAAGAAACTGGGCCGGCTCGGTCCGGCCCATCAGGCTCGGCTTGGCTACACAGGCTGGCTTAGCAAAAAGGGCTGCCGGCTCAGGTCTCTAGCTCAGCAGCCCTACACGCGGGCACGGCCCCATGGGCCAGTGTACTGCTCGGTTTGGCCCCTCAGCTAGGTAGGCCGGCATGGCGAATTGGGTTGGTCTCGGCCCAATCCGCCCGTGTCCTCCCCTTATTCTCTTACAACTCAACCCCGCAGGTCAGTTTCTCCCTCTCCCTTCTCACACACGCTGACAGGCATGGCCCACCGGTCAGTGGCTCGCCGGATCCAGTGCGGTAGCTACGCGTTTTTGTGTGTGTGTGGCAGGTGTGCGGGCTATGCGGGAGCGCCCCGCGGGCATTCGATGAAAGGCCGCACTGGCCTGGCCGCGACGGGAACGCAATGTCGCGGCCGCGCTGGGGCGATGACCGTGCATGGCGATGCCGCGGCGAGGCAGGCACGGCTCGGCAAAGAAATCGGCCGGCCTTGCTGTGGTGATCTCGTACGCGCGCGAGTCCCTGGCCTCCCAGGGTCACGGCGCGACGGCAGGGCCAACGGTGGCGAGGCGGGGATGGTGGCAAGGCTGGCGCGGCTGAGCTTGGCGCGGCAAAGCCGAAGGTGGGGCCTTGGCTGGTCAGGCGGGTGTGCGCACCGGAGCGCGGCCTCCGCGTGTTCCAGGGCCGCGGCACAGAGGCGGGACGGTGGCACAGCGAGGCAGGGGCAAGGTTTGGCCCTTGGGGCCGGCGGCTTGGGTGCGCACACATGCGCGCGGGTCCTGGTATCCCAGGACCGCGATGTGGCTGTGCTGTGCGTGGGGTACCGGTGCTCCAGGCCCGTGGCACGGTGCAGCAGCGAGAGGGCGACGGCGGCTGCGGGAAATCGAGGCAGCACGTCAGAGCTCCTGCACGAGGATGAGGACAGGGTGTCCTAGGGCTACTATGGACGGTTCATCGACGGCGGCAAGCTCGTCGGCAGCAGGAGGTGGAACGGCGATGGGGCAGTGGCCTACCGGTTCGGATTGGGGAAGACGAGGGTGGCGTCGTGGCGGGTCATCGCGGGCGGGTCGAGGCCGTGCAGGGGCCGCGACAACGTTGAAGGAGTCGTACGTGCGCTGGCGTGGTGAAGCTTCAGCGGCGGCAGCGTCTCCTCTTCCTCCTTCCTCCTCTTCTACTCCTCCTCCTCTAGGCGCGGCGACAGCGCTAGATTGGGGTGAATCCCTAAGGGTGGCTAGGGTTTCGCGGGTGTGGCGGCTAGCGGCTATATAGGGCGGCCGCTAGGGTTCGGGTGTGGAGCACGCGCGCGGGCAGTCAAGGCGGTGCGTGGATGATGCAGGCGGGCGCGGCGCGGCCGTTGGGCTCCTCTGTCGCGATGCGGGGGTGGAGCAGCACGAGGCAGGGCGAGGGAGCAAGGAGCGGTGCCGGTGCGGGAGCAGGTGGGAGGTAGAAGGGAAAGCTGGCCAGGTGGAAACGGGGAGGCGCGGGCGGTTACGACCCTTGTCGTGGAGTGAGGGCGGCGCGGCTGGAGGTAGGAGAAAAGCTGACGCCCACTCGTCAGTGGCTCGGGTAGTGGAGAAGGGGTAAGGCCGGCGAGATCGCGGGTTGGGCCGATTAATGAGCTGTGTGATAGTGTGCTGGCAGGCTGGCTTGGCCAGCTAGGCTGGATTAGGGCTGGTTTTTGGGTAGGGTAGGTTAGCAGGTCAGGCCGGGTTAGAGCTAGATTGGGGTTAGGGTAAGCGGATGGGCTAGGGCTAGCGCTAAGCGTGTTAGAGACTTAGGTGGGTCTAAGCAGGGTAAGTTAGCTTTTGAAATTAAATTTGAAGGGCACACTTCAAATTTAAATTCCACACAATTTCAAATTAAGAAAATAAATCCCAAAGTGATTTCAATTAAATGAGATAGCTTCAATTAAATCCCAACAACTCCAAAATAAATTCATACTAACAAGAATATCCTTAATCCAATTCAAACCCAATAAATTCACACAAGCAGATTCGGAGAAACTCGAATATCTCCAAATTAATTTACACTAACAAATTAGTCCTTCACTTATATTAGGTTTTATTTTGCTAGGAATTTTGGATTCAAGAAGAATATCCTTATATTATCCCTAGGTTCTAACACGTACACAAAAAGTTTTTGAAATTCACGATTTTTGCATCTTAGAACATTTCGGAAAAATCTGGGATGTTACACTACGCCTGCGTTGGCGCATCACCACGCTCACCGCACGAATCTAACGAAGGCTCGGCCGGACAAACGCGCGAGCGGAGCCGGCGAGAAAGGGGGCTATGGGGTCGGACGCTACAAGGGGTCTCGCGTGGCTCGAGCGACGGCGGTTGGGCAGACGCTGAAGCGGGCGATTGGAGAAGCTGACCTCGGAGAAGCAGCTGTCGGTCCACTCAGCCGCTGTCCCGGATGGCATCATGCCGGTGCTGGCCATGGCGGCGGGGAGGAGCGGCAGGGCCTAGCGTGGGACGGTGCCACGGGGTGTGGGGTGCGGAGACGGAGAGGAGGGTGGCTGATGGCAGGGCGGAGCGAGGGGGAGGGCGGCTGGGAGGGGCAGCACTGTTGTTCCGCGAGGAAAGGTAAGGGCTCTGTGGGTCCCCGGGGGGGCTGAGAGAGAGGTGTAGATCGCACGGGAACCATGTGTGCTTGAGGCTGGACGAAACGAGGGAGGGGACGGACATCGCACAAGGGTAAAACGATGAAAAAATTTGTCACCGTCGTATTAGGTTTGTGTCCGTGCGTTACTACGGGTGATCTAAATTAAATTATGTTCTCTCTCATGTTTCCTTCCTTCTCTGCCGCACCCATCCCCTCCCCTTCCGACGGTGCCGCCTCTCCCTTCCTCTCTCCCCTCGCTCCCTGGCCAGTCTTGCGATTTCCTCCAAACCTTCCATGCCACAACCCATTCTTCTTCCCCTCCATCGAGCTCGGCCAGAGGTGGGAAGCGGGGGCGACCGGGAGCAACTTCCCACCAATCCATTCCGTCGCGCCGCCGCCACGCCTCTCTCCCCCAATCCGCGAATGGCCATCGCTCTCTGGCCTTGCGAGCTACCTCTCCCCCAACCCGCGGTTGGCTTCGGGCTCCCCGGCGTTGTCGCCGCCGCCATCACCGCTCCAGACGCCGCCGCAGAGGGTGGCGCCGCCAGTCTTCCCCGTGCTCCGTCGTCGATGCACCGTGTTGTCGTGTCGTCGTTCCCCGCGGATCACCGTCGACCTCCCCACGTTGGCTCTCTGCGCGAGGTCGAAGGCCAGTCATGCCGCCGCTCCTCTCCCAACCTCCAATCGAATCGCGAGTTCAGAGCGCCGTCCTCCGTCCCCGCCACCGCCCTCGCCACGTTTGCTGCCTCCATCATCGCTGCCATCTCGGGTCGGCCCCGCCGTCCTCGCGGACCGCCGCACCGCCATCGTCCCCGCCGAGGCCGAGCGAGTCCAGAGTGGCACGCGGCGCTCATCCCGCCGCCACCATGCACCTCCAACATCTACACCTACATCTTCACCCTGAAGGTATGCCTCGCTCCACTCTCCTCCCCATCCCTATCTCTTCGGTCTCCATATCTATCTCCGTCCAACCCGCATCTCCACGACCACCGTCGCCTCGCCGCTGCCGATGACCTGCCTCCTCGCGTAGACCATATGTGCAGAACCGCCCGAATTAATTCGGCTTAAGTGCGCTAACCATCACCAAAGAGGCAATTCGGGCTAACAAGCACTTAAAACGGAGTAAAACGACAGTCTGTCGGGTAACATCCCGATGCAACCACTGGAATTTTGATCGAAACAATGCATACATACAACCCACACGAAGGTGAGCCCAGAGATTACAACAATCCACAAATTTTACATCACAGAGTTCAACAGGAATTATTATTACAAATCAAGTTCAAAAATATTCATAGGCAAGTACTTTCAGAGTTTAATAGTGCAGCGAAAAATAAATGATATTTCTAACGACGATACAAGATATCATGATGAATCTCGTACATGACATCATTCAACGTTATTATTGTTGGCCGGGGACGCATCCCATTCCACCGTCCAACCAGAAGGAAGAGTGCACGGCCAAGTCAAACTAGCAACCATGTCCTCAAAGGTCTCACCTGAAAACAAAGCCACGATCAACGCTGAGTATACTAATACTCAGCAAGGCTTACCCGACTAGTGGTATATACTTAGCCAACTCCTAGACATGCAAGGCTTTTGGCTGAGGGTTGTTTTTGCCAAAAAGCATCTAAGAGTTAGTCCTTACATTCAAGTTTTAGCATCAAGTTCTAGTCGACTCTCCACCACTACATTTCCGACTGCTACGGCTGCATCATCGACTACATCGACTACATGTCCGGCTGCTTCGACATTATCTCCGACTGCTTCAACTATACCTCCATCTACAACGACTACAGTTTCAACTACACTGCATCTTTGACAACCTCGACTACATCTCCGATTGCTTCAATACATCTCTGATTACTACGACTACATCTCCGACTGCTACGGCTACATCATCGACTACCTCGACTACATCTTCGACTTCACTTTACCTTTGACTATTTTGACTGCATTTCCGACTGCTTCATCTACGTCCGTGACTACTACAACTATATCTTTGACTGCTTCTGCTATACCTCGGACTACTTCGACAACATCTTCGACTACACAACATCCTTGACTACCTCGACTGCATCCCGACTGCTTCAGTTACACCTCCGACTACAACAATTACTCCTCCGACTACTACGAATACATCTTCGACTACACTGCAACTATGACTGCTTTGACTGCATCTCCGACTACTTCAGTTACACTTCCGACTACTACGACTACATCATGGACTGCTTATACTGCATCTCCGACTAGTACGACTACTTTTTCGACACTTCGACTACATTTCCGCCTGCTTGAACGACACCTCCGACTACTACGACTGCATCTTCGACCACTTCAACTACATCTTCCTTTGCTTCTCTGTTTTGGTGGTTTTTCAGCAGACCGAGCTATAGTATTTTGCCTATAACTCTGTATACAAAAGCCTAGTGGTGATGAATTTTTTTTCAGTGAGTAGTTCAGGCAACTCCCTACAACTTTGGTATTCAACTCGTTGCCCAGAAGAATCATCTTCAAGGGTAACAATTTCAACAAAATCCTGTTGTAGGGTATGAATCGGACAATAGAAGTCCAATATTTCTGGAAGCGACTTCAAAACTCCATAACTCCAAATTGAGTAATCCAAAAATTCTCACACTTCACCAAATTCTTATTCAGCACTTTGGCTAGATCAGGCTCTAAGATGGTCATTTCCTTAAATATTTCTCTTGCTGTCTACCCAGAAATTACAGTGGACAGCCAGCTAGTGGTTTGGTCCCAAGAGAAGATTTACTTGTCCACAAATTACCAAATTTGTATGGTAGGTGCTGGATCAAGTTTGCAACAAGTTTTGTATTGAACACTTCTGCAGAAGACTTCTCTAAGAGGGTCGAAAAATTTAGGTGACAGAAGTGCTCAAAACAGTCAGAAAGACTGAGGTGTGGAAGTTTCTAGTGTTGCCCACTGACTACTAGTCCAAAAATTCACAAAATTTAGCAGCAGAAAGGGGAGCAAAATTTGAAGAAACTTCTCTGTTGAGCTTTTCTTCAGATAAGGTCATTTCCTAAGCATAATTAATTCCTCTATCTAGATATGACAGAAAAAGACAGATTTATAGATAGCCCTTAAGTGAGTGCTCAAACGTGCTCTAGTGCAACTTACTTCCTTGTAAACCCAGGACAATGTTTCTTTCAATTTTTAAGTATTATCATGATGCATGCATGTCCTATTCGTCCTCACAAAGCAAAACAATTGACAATTAGCTTTGGTCTTACGTGGTTAATTTCGGTGGCATACATAATATATCTCTTCTTATATTAACTAGCCGAATTTTTCTAACCGTTCTTAACTTAACGTAATCGTGGTTAGTCTACCTGCAGAAGATTGACAGAATATAAATTGAACCTTTCGTGCCAGCACTCACGAAAGTGTCCCCATACATTACCGTTCACTGTAGAAATGGCATCCGTACAATTTCCACCGTATGGGCAACGTTAGGGTGCGCTACCGAGATAGTGTATTCACGGGGGTACCTTCACTTAATGAGATGGGGGTATGAACAACAATTGCCATACCCTGCGCCAAACCTTTACTCTCAATATAATCAACGAATAGTTGGTATATTGGCAGCACCTCAAGTAAGCCACTGCTTGAGGGCAGCGTTTGGTTCGCGTCACCGACGTAAGGGTCAAGCTCTCTCAGTTGACTGAGGATCCCTACCTTCTTATCTTAGCGATGAGTGCGTCGCTACAGCAATTTAAAGGTCGGTTGTCACAAAAGTAAGTTTTGGCAGAAAGTAATGTGCTGGAAGTCAGTTATATATAATATAGATAAGATAGCCACCTAGTTACATTCTCATAATCCCCTAGGGCTTTACGAACTAGGCGTCATTCTTAATGAACCAACGTATTTTTGCAAACCCAATTTTTGTTGTCAAGTTTTAAGAAAACGAGTTTTTAAGGCTCGTTATACACTCTGGTGTATGCATTTCAGCTCTGATACCAGTTGTGGAAGAACCGCTCGAATTAATCCAGCTTAAATGCGCTAACCATCACCATAGAGGCAATCTGGGCTAACACGCACTTAAAACGGAGTAAAACGACAGTCTGTCGGGTAACATCTCGATGCAACCACTGGAATTTCGATTGAAACATTGCATACATACAACCCACACGAAGGTGAGCCCAGAGATTACAACAATCCACAAATTTTACATCACAGAGTTCAACAGGAGTTATTATTACAAATCCAGTTCGAAAATATTCATAAACAACTACTTTCAGAGTTTAATTGTGCAACGGAAAATAAGCGAAAGTTCTAACGACAATACAAGATATCATGATGAAGCCCGTACATCACAACGTTTAGCGTTATCATCGTTGGCCGGGGACGTATCCCATTCCACCGACCAACCAGAAGGAAGAGTACACGGCAAGTCAAACTAGCAACCATATCCTTAAAGATCTCATCTTAAAATAAAGCCACAAGTAAGGCTGAGTATACTAATACTCAGCAAGGCTTACCCGACTAGTGGTATATACTTAGCCGACTCCTAGACATGCAAGTCTTTTGGCTGAGGGTAGTTTTTTCCAAAAAGCATCTAAGAGTGAGTCCTTGCTTTCATGTTTTTAGCATCAAGTTCTAGTTGATTAACCATTCTAGGTAAGCAACTATCCAAATCATGCATGGTGGAAATAATTAATTGAGCATCCAACCAGATTAATCATCATCATTGTTCCTCTTCTTACTCTATGTGCTAAAAGGGTTAAGCAGTCTCAATGGCCGCGAGAAACGGACGATTCAAATCGAATTTCTTAACCTTGCAAGGAAAACCTAAACACACGTCACGTGGTTACTCACAGAGTCACACATGCAACTTTTCCCCTTTATTCCCGTCTCATGGAACAGGACCACCGTCCTCGAGTACAGACGTCCACGAACCACGGAACGACGCCGGGCCATGGCTGCTCTTGCACTCACCATGTGCCCATGGGAACGATGTCAAGACGGAGGGAGGTACGTCCACACCCCGGTTCAATCTGGTACTTAAGCTTACCGATTACCATATTGTCGGCATGTGGTTAGTACGTTCAAAAACTTAACCACAACTACCACACACCGCAACCTTAGCATTTTCGCTAAATAGACGGGGCCTCAATCATCAACAGGAATATCGTAATATAGCCCTGTCCGTCGACCTTATGATTCAAACATAACTAAAATAAGCAACTCCTACATCTTGCGAGTGACAGGAAATCACTCGACTTTTACCGGAGTCCTATTAGCATGGCAATCTAGCGACCGACACAGACTAGTGTTCATATCATAGGTACTAGGATTATGCAACTAGGGTTTCAATCAACTCCTACAAACTTAATGCACAATACCATATATAAATAAAAGTTGCATAAGTTTAAAAATAGGGGTTATGCTCCGGGGCTTGCCTTCCTGAGCAAAGCTAGCTTTGGGCTCTTCCGAACATTGGTTCGGGTCTTCAACAACTTCAGTTAGATTAACTTGAGCTTCACGCTGCTCACTCTCAAACTCCGTCACCAGCTCGTAGGTTCTGTCGGCGAGAGTCGTCGATTCTATATGAATGCATATGTATGAGTTATTTTAATGGTACAAGATAAATAACTATTTCACTATAAAGTTGTATTTCAACAAAACTCAAGTTAAGTTGTAAAGCACTTCATTTTCCTTTCCTTGGGAACTCATTTATCGAGTAGTATCTAGATTAATTAACTTTATTAAGTAAGTGAGGGGTTTTGTCATTTCATAAATGACCATTTTTCAAAAGTAAGCATGGATTAAAACAAAACAACTCGTAGAGACAGTTTCTGGTGTTGAAATTTTTATGCAGAGCACATTACTTAAGTACAAATTCACTGTAAAATTTCCAGCCATTTTCATTTAGCAGATTAATCATGAAAATTATATTAAACAACTACTTCTAGGATCAAGATTCATTTATCAGAACAAAACCATGCAAAAAATGGTGCTCAACATTTTATGAAGTACTCCTAAACTTATGGTGAGTCTACGGTGAGTCTACTGTAAATTTTAGGTTTCAGTGTACAAGATACAGAGCACAGAAAATAAGTCAAGATACATCTACATTAATCAAGATTTATTTCTACAGGGAGTTCCAAAATTTCTATGTCTCAAACTTTTGCAACATGATAATCTACTCAAAGGTAGTCTCTAATTAAAATTTCTTATTTTTCTAAGCACCAGAACTAGTTACTTTGATTTAATGTAGTTTTCCTTAACTAAAAACATATGAGCAAGTTAGACAGAAGTAAAAAGTTCCAAACTTTGTTCATAATATTTATGCATCTAGGTTACTCTACTGTAAAAGTTTCAACCCTAAAATATCAGTAGAACAGTATGAACAAATAACTCTAGCAAAATAGCACATCAAACAAGATCCAACAAATACTACTCGTAGAAACTTGTTTTAGCCTTGAGATTTTTACACAAGTCTTAACAAGCAGAGACTAGCTTACATTCCAAAAATCATCCACGGTACTGTCCTAGAACAAGAGATACATTTATGGGCTATTTAAAATAAGATTAATTTTAGATCAAGTTATAGTTCATAACTGGTCATCTTTCTGTGCAAAAGTTGTAGGATTCATCAAGAGGGACACAAAAAATTTTAGTTTGCATTTTTTTGATTGTTCTATGATTTTAGATTGATTTTACACTTGACAGCCTCTTGAAAACAAAAGTACTCGAGTTCTCGCAGATAGGTCCCTGGATCTAGCAGAAAGGACCCTAAAAAGAACTTGACGATTGCAATGTAGTCCCTAGGTGGGGCTGGGTGTTTCCCGGCCGAAATCCGGCGAGGGAACTAGTCGACGGCAAGGGGAAAAGGGTGGGGGAGCACGAGGAGGTCGAGAGAAACCTGTTGGTGTGCTTGGTTGGAGCTGGGGTGGCCGGAGTTGGGCTGCCGGCGGTGAGCAGGAGCTCCGGCGATGTGTGGGCGGTGGGCGGCGGTGGTCCGGCGAGGGAGGGCGGCGTGGGGAAGTCGGGAAGAACCAGCAGGTCGAGGGTGACCCGTTTAGAGCCTCAGTTTGGGCGGAGGAGGAGCGGAAAGTGGGGCTCGACGGCGAGGTCGAGTGGCGGCGCTAATGGCGCGGTGATGGTGGTACTCGGACACGTGTGAGCAGGGGCTCCATGGAGCCCTTTTATAGGCGTACAGGGAAGGGGAGGTGGAGCTAGGCGCGACACAACGGAGGGAGGCGCGGCCGGGACAAGGCTGCGGCAAGGGGCGGCGTCACCGTCGCGTCGTGGCTCGGCCATCGGGAATGGACGGTCGCGTGGCGCGTGCGCGTCGGAAATGGGTGGATTCGGGGCAGGGGAGGGCGATTCGGCCACGGGCCGGTCGGGGCCTGTCGGGACGCTATCCTTTGGCGCGGCTTCCCGGCAGGCATCGTCGGCCAGGTGGCCGGCGGCCGCTGCCCCTCGACGAAACAGAACAGGGGAGGGGAGAGAAGAGAGAGGGAGGGAGAGAGAAAAGGACCGGGATTCAAATTCAATTTTCTCAAAATTTTGAACAGAAACTTGAAAAACTTTGAGCACAAAAGTTGTAGGGAATTTAAAAATCTACGACTTTCATTTTGGATCAAAGTTCATTTGAGCTTTAGTTTAGAAGTTATTTTAAATTTAAGACTACTAGGATTTGAATTCCTATTCATCTCATGTGTTTAACATTTGAATTTGCAAATGATGTTTTCAGTACACTATGTAACATACTAAAATATGAGTGTGTTTTTATGCTATATTTTTTTAATGACAAGTTGAGCATGTATGGTTATAAACACAAAAGGAAAAAGTCTCAGATACACACATACATACACATGCACATACACATTCATACACATGCATATGCACACACATAATTAGATGCATTGTTTCAATGATTCTGAATTATTATACATGATGCTATGTTTAGATTTTCTTACTTAGAATTTTAAACACTTAGGGTGTTACACCCTAACACTTGCCCGCCCCTCCCCCTCCACCTCCCCGTCTGCCACAACCGTGTCTGCCTCCCTCCACGGCCTCGCCACCAAGGTAGATGTCATCGAGATCGACTTCACCGAGGAGGATGCCGCGGCCCCCGGGTCCCCAGCCGCCTCCCCGTCAGTACGAGGTGGTGGGGATCCATTCATCCGGTGCTTAAAGGAGGCCATCCACGGCGTCATGGTGCGGCACGCCACCCCCGATTGATTCCCCTTCGTGCTCATCCCTTCGGCAGCTAAATTCACAAGAGCTTTGGGAGAAAAAACACACCTCCTGCCATAGAAGCTCCGCCAGCCCCCTGTGTTCATATGTCAATTCTGCCGCCCTTCAGAATTAACCAGCTAATCTTTCATTTTGCAGTGATCAAAACATGTTTAATTCTTGAAACCGGATAGCTGCATGTATTAACCAGCTAATCTTTACTTTTTTAGGTCCCAGGTGAACTTAATAAACATATATGGTCCATTGTGGAGGGATCTTGTTTTGCAGTAAGATAACTTCTATATTGTGCTATTTTTCTAATGCTCTGTGAACAAATGCTCTTTGAACAGAGATAAGCTCGGTGATTGGATAAGCTCGGTGATGGACTGATGGATGCTTGTTGCATATCTCTTCTTGTGTTTGTAATGGCTTTTTTACCTAGCTGTTTGCCTGTTCCAGTGGCCATTACAAAGAATTATGCTGAGTGTCATTCTTGGTTTTTGGAGTTGACAGATGCCATGGCTCAAAATTTCATGCTCCTATGGCAACGCAGGTTAGCACATTTCCCTCCTTCTATTCTTCTGTGTTTGAATTTTCTTTTTGTTTCTCCAAGTCCTATACACATGATCAAATAACATGCATTGAGGATTGCAGAATTACTGAAAAGTCAAACCAAATGTGTGAACAAAGAGCAAATCAACAAAGAACAGATAACACCTTTTCAAGTAAAATTGATCTGGCAGGAAAATGTTGTGTAATCTAAATAGCTTAAAAAATACACATACCCATTTAGATACAACTCTTCAGGAAGTTAACCAGTTTATAGAACAACTCTGTACTATTTCAAAAGTTATGCAAACTCTGAACTTTGTCAATGCTTGCCTGTGTTCAGTAATCTTTCACGAAGCTGTCTTTTTCCTGTCTTGAGTAATCATCAGAATATAAACCGATGAGTTTACATTCTGATAAAGTTTACCTGTGTTACTCCTCAACAGCATTAGAAGTGTCAAATGAATCTATTACTTGCTTGTCTTCGTCAGTATAAAAAAATGAATCCTGAATCAATGTAATCATCCCTGAAAACACAAATAGTGAATTTATCACATATTTAAGATACTTGGATCCACCACTGCAGCAGCCGGCAGGTCAAGTGCGCTGGCCTGCGCACCCTCACCGTCATTTCCCTACGGCAGAGAAATTGGGCATTCGCGTGACCCCAGCTTCCTTCTACTTTCATATGACTCGTAGTGATTAGCTTTTATTTTCCTCGAGCTTTTTTCCCGTGGAATACGGTTAAACTTATGTATCTTTTGTTTTTTATTGAAACCTTTAATGTTCTGCTTTAGATTGAGGAGCTGATAACACCCTGAAACCAGGAGCAATGCCCTGAAAGTTTCTATTGCATCCTCTACAGGAAGCGGACCCGCCATAGTAAGACCGCATCATCCCTTTTCTCTTCAGCTCCAGTATATATGATAAAGACCATATTCTGTTTTGAGAGGTGATGATATATATTCTGTTTTGAGACCTGCAAGAGCTTTGCTTGGAGATGCACTCAATATAGATGTGCGGGAGTAGAGAGAGGAGCCAGAGGAAAAGGAGGGAGTAATTGAGTTCACTAGAGATATGGTCGAGCCGGCACCAAGCAGAGCCGCTCATCCTGGTAGCTTGGCTCTCATGCGTCGGCGCAGAAGAGAATGCGAAAGAGCAGTGGCTGATGGACTCTAGGAAGGATTGAGAGAGCTACATCGGAGAGATTAGAGTGCCTGGCCACGCCTAGAGGAGCTTTCAGCTCTGGCCGGCAGGGAAATAAAAAGATCATAGAGGGAGGGAGGGAGGGAGAACAATTACCCGTTCACTCTAATTTAATTAGTACACCTCCTGGATAGTCAAGTGACCAAAATTGTGTACACTTAGCCTTCTTGTCCTTTCGAAATTATTTAGCTAGCTAGCTCTAGAATTGTAGTCTACTTGTAGGGCTAAATAGAAATACGATATACAGCCCAGTTCCTACTGAATTGAAAGGAGATTGCCCAATGATTCTACGAAACAAAAGTTTGTACCTCACTAAGTGGAATATAATTGGATAGTAAAGTAGTAATATCTATGATTATCTATAGAGTTAGACAATTGCTTGAGCTCATACGAAGTACCATTATATAAAGTAGTAATATCTATATTCGAGTTCAGATCGCAAGTAGGTACAGCTCGCAATATTGTATTAGCAGCTTAAGTTGTGTAGGTACAGCTTTCATTGACTTTTTTACTTGTGGTTTCTGCTAGGGTTTGATGCTTTATGAGCTGTGTTCAGTGTGATAGCGTTCAGTTTCAGAGTTGATCAAATCGATTTCAGAGATGCACATATATGGTGTATGCAAAATACTTTAATTCATAGTATGCTATCATTTTCAGTAAATAGGTTGAAGCCGGTTCCTTATTTTCTTTTTTGACAGATTATTGTTTGTTTTATTTCTTATATCCAGTTCAGGATCTATTGATGGCGAGGAGGTGAAGGAGGAGAGCTCTCTAATGTAGTAAGAGGGTATATTTTCTTTGCTGATTTGTGAGTTCATATAAGAAATTTTGTAAAGCGATTTTGGATGATAAATTAACTCCATCTGTGTTGGTTCTCAACAAAGCCGGTCCCAAGCCCGGATAAAGGAGGAGGGTTGTGTTAGGTTTGGCGAACCAGCATAAAAAACAGCCACTCTAATGGATATGAAACCCATAAGAAACTTGTTGGGGCGTAACCCTCTTAGCGACGCGCTACATCGGAACCCGGGTGTGGTGTTAAATGGGCAAGGGTCGGGTCGCCATCCCCCCAAGGGAGCGTCGTATCGTGACCTGGGTACGATGAAAAGTGAGCAAGGGTCGGGTCGTCACAGCCTGAGTGGCGCGCTACATCTGCGCCCGGGTGTAGTTGAAAATGAGCAAGGGTCTTCGCACTTCCCTCGACGGGTGCGAAGGGTAAGGAAGTTAGCCGAGCCAACTAGGATTCGCATAGGTAGCTGGAACGTAGGATCCCTAACAGGTAAGTTGCGGGAGCTAGTTGATGCAGCAATTAGGAGGTATGTAAATATTCTATGCTTTCAGGAGACTAAATGGAAGGGTCAAAAGGCGAAGGAGGTTGAGGATACTGACTTCAAGCTTTGGTACACGGGGGCAACACCGGGTAGGAATGGTGTAGGTATCTTGATCGATAGGAGCCTTAAGGATGGAGTCATAGAGGTTAGGAGGCAAGGCGACCGGATTATCCTGGTCCTGATGGTAGTTGGAGACTCAGCCCTGAATGTGATCAGTGCCTATGCCCCTCAGGTAGGTATCAGTGAGAGCACCAAGAGGCAGTTCTGGGAAGACCTAGATAGCATGGCTAGTACCATTCCTAGTAGCGAGAAACTCTTCATAGGAGGAGATCTCAACGGCCATGTGGGTGCGACTAATGTAGGGTTCGAGCGAGTGCACGGGGGCTTTGGGTATGGTCGCAAGAGTCAAGAGGGGGAGAATATTTTGAACTTCGCGTTGGCCTACGACTTGTTGATAGCGAATACCCTTTTTAGGAAGAGAGAATCCCATCTTGTGACCTTTCATAGTGTACAACACTCGAGCCAGATCGACTTTATCCTTGCTAGGAGGGACGATAGACGGGATTGCTTAGATTGTAAGGTAATACCCGGGGAGTGTGTTGTCCCTCAACACAAGCTTGTGGTGGCGGACTTTCATTTTCGGGTACATGTCCATCGAGATAAACGCGCCAAGATCGCGAGAACGAAGTGGTGGAAGCTTAGAGGGGAAGCGGCGCAAACGTTCAAGGAGAGAATGTTAGGTGAGGGGCACTGGAAGGAAGGAGAAGATGCAGAAGACATGTGGCTAAAGATGGCAACATGTGTTCGGAAGGTGGCTTCAGAGGTGTTTGGCGTGAGTAGGGAAGGCAAACAGGAAGGGAAAGACACCTTGTGGTGGAATGACGAGGTGCAAAGGGCTATTAAGGAGAAGAAGGAGTGTTTCAACTGCCTCCACCTTGATAAGAGTGCAGCCAACATCGAGAGCTATAATTTAGCGAAGGGGGTTGCAAAGCGAGCTGTGAGCGTAGCAAAGGGTAAAGCGTATCATGACCTGTATCAGCGGCTAGCCATGAAGGAAGGGGAGAAGGACATCTATAGGATGGCTAGGATCTGCGAGCGGAAGACAAGAGATATCAACCAAGTCAAATGCATCAAGGATGGGACAGATCGACTTCTAGTGAAGGATGAGGAGATCAATGATAGATGGTGAGAGTATTTTGATAAATTGTTTAATAGGGAGAATGAGGGCCCTACCCTTGAGTTAGATGACTCTTTTGATGACACCAACAACCGCTTTGTGAGGAGAATTCAGAAGGCTGAGATCGGGGAGGCGTTGAAGAGGATGAAGGGGGGTAAAGCGATGGGCCCTGATGGTATCCCCATTGAGGTGTGGAGATGCCTAGGTGCCAAAGCGATAGTATGTTTAACTAAGCTTTTTAACCTTATTTTTCAGTCCAGCGGGATGCCTGAAGAATGGAGGAGAAGTATATATTAGTACCGATCTTCAAGAACAAAGGAGATGTTCAAAGTTGTACTAACTACCGTGGGATTAAGCTGATGAGCCATACGATAAAGCTTTGGGAGAGGGTTAACGAGCACCGTCTAAGAAAAGTGACAAGTGTGACCCAAAACCAGTTTGGGTTCATGCCTGGAAGGTCGACCATGGAGGCGATTTTCTTAATCCGACAATTGATGGAGAGATATAGAGAGCAGAAGAAGGACTTGCATATGGTCTTTATTGACCTTGAGAAGGCGTATGATAAAATACTGAGAAATATCATGTGGTGGGCCTTGGAGAAGCACAAAGTCCCAACTAAGTACATTACCCTCATCAAGGATATAAGGATATGTATAAGGATGCGATGACGTTTGTCCGGACATGTGATGGTGACACCACTGACTTTTTTATTAACATAGGCCTACATCAGGGGTCACCATTGAGTTCTTATTTATTTGCCTTGGTGATGGATGAGGTCACAAGGGACATGCAAGATGATATCCCTTGGTGTATGCTCTTTGCGGATGATGTGGTGCTGGTTGACGAGAGTAGGGAAGGGGTTAATAAGAAGTTAGAGCTGTGGAGACGCACGTTAGAGTCGAAAGGGTTCAGACTCAGTAGTACCAAGACCGAGTACATGATGTGAGATTTCAGCGCGACTAGGCATGAGGATGGAGATGTTAGCCTCGATGGGCAAGTGGTGGCCTAGAAGGATACTTTTCGGTATTTAGGATCGATGCTTCAAAAGGATGGCGACATTGATGAAGATGTTAGATATAGAATCTCAGCTGCCTGGTTGAAGTGGCGTCAAGCTTCTGGCGTCCTATGTGACAGAAGGGTGCCACAAAAGTTAAAAGGTAAGTTCTATAGGACAGCGATTCGTCCGGCGATGTTATACGGTGCTCAATGTTGGCCTACAAAAAGACGACATGACTAACAACTGAGTGTAGTAAAGATGCGGATGTTGCGGTGGTTTTGCGGGCACACACGAAGGGATAGAGTCCGGAACGAAGTTATTCGGGATAGAGTCGGGGTGGCACCAATTGAGGCGGAACTTACCCAACATCGATTGAGATGGTTTGGACATGTCCAACGGAGATCCTCTGAGGCGCCGGTGCGTAGTGGGGTTCTAAAGCAGGCCAAAAATGTAAAGAGAGGTAGAGGTAGACCTAAACTGACTTCGGACGAGTCGGTTAAGAGAGACCTTAAGGAGTGGAATATCTCCAAAGAGGTAGATTTGGATAGGAGCGCTTGGAGACTCGCCATCCACGTACCTGAAGATCCGTGATCTTTGTTTTTTTATGGGTTCATCTCTAGCCTACCCCAACTTGCTTGGGACAAAAAAGGCTATGTTGCTGTTGTTGTTGTTTATTTTGGACAATAAATTGAGCTGTGATTTCTTAAAAGAGTTTACTTACATGCTAGACAAATATGTATAACTAGAATAGAGTTTAATTAATTTACATCGAGATTCAATTGTCAAAACAGTTTGTTATTTGATTTTTTGTTCCCATCACTGATGGTAGTCCGTCCTCTCCGTGCATAAACTTTGATGCCAACATGTAGTTCACTGCAACGTTGTTGACATTGACAAATAGCTTGGAAGTCCAAAGTAGTTACAAATATTCCATGATGAAGATTATTGACGCTCATAGAGAGAATTTATTTCTCCCGTACACACACTTAGTCATTCTATAAGCATCGATCTTCATCATACAAAATATCTCTAACTCTAACGACATATAGGCGTACACTTCGAATAAGATTGAAATACAAAATCGCCATCGATCAGAAGGTATTATCTGTTGGCAATTCGGGTGCCTAGCCCCTAATTTTTACACCGTTGCATCCAACTCCACAACTATAGCATTAACTTCAAGCAGTAGCTATGCAATTACTTTGCTAAATGATATTAGGCTCACTATCTTGACCACATAAATAATTCTGCTACTCTCTCAAGGCACAAGTAACTGTTGTTTTATACTCTGTAGCTCACAAGTATGTTATGATATTTTGTAATGAAAATATTTGAAATGTTCTTTCAAACCATATATCTGCTAAGCCTGTCAGTTGGTTATCTCCAACGCCTCGATCTCCTTTGCTTGGCCGCTCCTCAACTGCAGTTGGACAGCCATTGCGCCCAACGCCTCAGCCTCTCCCAGTTCAAGGCATGCTCACCAATTCAATGAAATTGCACTTGAAGGCACACCAGACGCTAAGGCCTCTTGCAGCAGCAATGGCAGAAGAGTGGAACCTACAGGCTCTACAATGAGTTAACACAACATCAAATTATCCTCAGACATAACAATCTATCTGGCCGGCTGAGAAAGATACATGTGAAATATGCAAGTTCATTGCCTCGCAACATCATCGATAAGAGCCATACCTAGGAGGTACAGTCGTCTCTGACTAACAGACTTATATGGTAAACATGCATAACCAGAATCTCAGCACAAGGTGAGTAGTTCTACTTCGACGATTCTGAATATAATCTGTAATAACCTATGTGTAATCACAGCTAAGTGGGGTGATCGGTTGAGTAGGAGTTACTGATTTTCAAAATAGTGTCCCGCTAACAGTAATACATTGTTAGAATTTCAGTTTCATGGACTCCTGCATTGCGAATTAATACTGATTCGATTATTGGGATCTTGACAGGAAGCTCTTGCGACACTTGCAGAGGTCTGCAGTATGCGCTTTGTTCATGGAGTAAGTACCCGGACTGGATTGATGGGAATAGATTACCCTACTGCTGCATGGCTTTCCAGGCAAGTATGATATCATCTCTAACATATACTTTCAGTAGCCATGAAGTTGCAAACTGTCTCTAAAAAATTATGCTCAGCTAATCTGGAATTCTGTAAGAGCTTCTCATTCGAATTGTACTGTTCATCCCAACAAACTGGAAACTCCCTTTTGTTTTACCAGTCCCTATTGCTTTTGCCAAGTTTGCACGTGACAGTAATGCAATGTCATAGGTAGTTGTACTGAATGCGTATACTCAGCAATACAAAAATGCTGGCAGATAGAGAAGGTAATGCAGAACATCAATGAATTTTGGTGAGAAATCTTCACCCAGTAGGACGACAGGTTAATTATCGGGACCTAAAGCTTTCTGCTTTCGTACTGATGGCTTGTCAATTGTCATTACTGAACCCTTGGGAGGGGATCTGAAAATTGGCAACAACAACGATGAGCATTCGTTAATGATCCTCACCAGAAACTCCATTTTGGTGAAAACGATAAGCAGATGGTATAAAAACTGATGAATATAATAATTATTTTGAGTTGCTTACCAGGAAGCCAGACTGCAGATCCAAGCACGCAGGGGCTGCTAACCAGGAGGCCAGATCGATTCTAAGTCTGGATGGATCTCCGGTACACGGCGCCCGTGGAGAGGATCCATGCAGTGGCAGACCCCAAATTGGAATCTAGGGTAGGCCTAGGTAAAACTTCAAGATACAATATGGTACAATTCAATATACAATTTGGTAATATGACTACATGATTTTCCAAATAACTAGGTATACTGGTAGAAAAAATTTATAGTATATTTAAAATATCTCACAATACATTTGCAATCCCTCCACTTTCTGACAGCACAAAATAGTAGCAAAAAATGACATAACAATCTCTTATTTCCGACCAAGCTAAGCCAGTCCCTAAGCACATAACAATTTCAGGACAAGTTAAGCAAATGTACAATTGAAATTGAAGTAGAGTAATATGTACAACGTAGTCAATAGTCCTCATTCATCCGAGATGCAGAGAAGTTACTAGTCAGCACTCAGCATCAGCAATGAGGTTGTCACGTCGTGAGGGTATTCAAGGCAGGAGCAGCAGGGTACAGCTGCGCGGGTCGGACAACACGCTTAGGCGATGCTGGATGCGCGAGGTTGCAAGCACGGGCTGGCAGGACGGCAGGGAGGAGCATTCTAGAGCTGCTGAGGCTGGTTGTTGGGCCATTTCTTTTGTTTGGGCCGTCTAAATCTAACTAGTAAAGGAAAATTTGCTCAAAATTTTGGGTAGTCCCAGACCTATACGGACTACCCACTGGGTCCGCCAATGGATCCATGAGGCGGCGGGCGAGGCCTCTCCTCGAAGATATGCCTGGCCTGGCCTGGCCTGGCGTGTAGCTGCTGCCCCCAGGAGCCGGCTGCGACACCCCGCGCAATGAATTGCCAGGAAAAAAATGAGCCGGCGAAGGAATCGGAGGAGAAACGAGGCGGCGGGCGATGAGGAGCGGCTGGCGAGTGGTGAGGGACACGTGCACGAGAGAGGAGCGGCTATTGATGGCACGGTGGGGCGGCCGATGCTCCGTGCCGATGGGTCGGCGGCGCGTTGCAGGGGAGGTCATGGGATTGGCGGAGGAGCCGAGCGTCAGTCGGCTGCACGGGGACGGGCCGGGAGGGCGCGCTCCGGGGAGACCAGCTTGGGGGGAGGGGGCGCGACGAGGAGCCCGCGCGCGTCCGCGGTTCCGCGGTGGAGGAGCCGGAGTGGGGGGAGCGGCGTACCGCAGGGGAGATGCCGGAATGGGGGAGTAGTGGTCCGCGGGGTAGGCGCCGGAGTGAGGGGTAGCAACTTTGTGGGCGGTGGCTGAACAACGCCGCAGCCCGGGGCGGTTGCCGAAGAACGCTCGGGGACGACGGTGGCCGTAGAATGTCCGATGACGCCCGATCGGATCTCACGTCGTTTCTCTCGCCCTACGCCGCGGTCTATGCAGGACTGCGGGGCCCGAGCGGAGCGGCGACGCCGGGGACGGGGCGGCAGCCGATGCAGGACTGTGAGGACCGAGCGGAGCGGTGATGCCGAGCGGCGGCCGATGCAGGGCAGCGGCGACCGAGGGGAGCAGCGGCCGATGCAGGAGAGCGGGGATCGAGCGGACTTGCGACGCCGGGGAAGGAGCGGCGAACGACGTAGGGCAGCGGGGCGGCTGATGTAGGGTTTTGGAAGGGGACGTGAATTTCAGTTGTTTGAACGGCCTCCGGGTTTTTGAACGAAACGGGAGGGGGGGCGACGTACGAAGGGGGCAGCGACGTACGAAGGTGCGACGATAGACGAAGGAAATAAACATCACCCTTAACTCCTTTTCAGAGTAGAGATAGAGATATAGAGATTTCTTTTTTTCTGATAATTATTTTCTTTAAGCCTTTAGAACCTGTAATATAAAATCTCGAAACGATTCCCCCAAAATCGAAAATTAATGTTATCGTTGTCATTTCTACTTGCTAGTAGCAGCCAACTGATTGCCAAACTTATGGATGTGATGCTCCACAACCCTCTCAAGACCCGGACGCTCTAGGCAAAGCACATCCCTCGTGCTTTCAGAGTTATAGGGTGAAAACACCCCAGGCATACCTAAAAAAGCAGGAACGTTTTCATCGGTTCACAGCACATGGTTTTCTAGTTTGTTGCACAACAGTCTTAACAGCACGAAGGCTACTTAACAAGAAAAGCTACTAAACAGAACAAAAGACATCCCAAGAACATTTTCAGGGAGGTTGTTCACACCAGACCGCTTCTTCTTGAGAAGATCATATGTCCTTCATTCTCAAAAGCTTTTTACTTCTGTTCAGCTGGGTGGCGTCGCCTCAGGTCTTGATCCCATCGCTAGGTTTTCCTAGACACCATTGCCGATCTTGTCCAGAATGTTTGCGATGTGTGCTGGAATATGATTCGGGTCCCAGTCCCCATTGGTTTCCATCAGGTAGCTAGAAGGTGTCTCTGCAAGGCTCCAGCTACATTGCTAATCTGCCAGGTTCTCTTGCCAAGTGTTTCAGCTTTCCTAGCATAAGCTCTAGTTCTGGCAATCTCCCTGCTGGGCACAGCAGCTTCCAATAGTGGACTAGAGTTGCTATTTGGTGCAACACACTCTGAATGTCCCTCCAGCTTCCATTCTGAAAGCAAATAAAATTCCTTAGCTTCTGAAGCGCCCATAGGGCAGCAGAAATAAAAGTATTAATAACAGCATTCTCTTATCACTAAGCCAAAGTTTTCCAATAGAAGTAAAGTCATTGCCAGAATTAACATTAACAGCTTCAGAGATGTTACACCAGATTTGAGCTTCTACGACACAACCAAAAAAGAGGTGATGTGTTGTTTCCTCTTGATTACAAAATAAGCACTTCTTATCTTCAACATTGTTTCTCTTAGCTACAATGTATCTAGTCATGATCTTATTCTGAGAAAGCAATAAAAGAAAGAAGTGAACTCCTGGAGGAATTTTCAGAGACCAAATAGGAGGTCTTTTACGGCGTACAATACTAGGTTATACTAGTGTTTGATAAGGATCAGTATATAAATATCGGACGGTTTAGATTAATTGTATACTACTGAAAACTTCATGTGCGGTATAGGTGGTATAGGTAAGTAGTGTATGTAGTATAGGGGTAATTTAGAAAAAAATCATAGATGCTATGTTTGTAATATTTTGTAACATAGTAGTGAAATCATTATTGTTTCTTAATCATTTGCTTTAGGTTTTTCTTTCTATCCTATCCCGCTCGCCTCTCTATTATTCTCGTGTCCCCGGAGGCGGAGGCGGCGGTGTGGGCCACACGAACGGCGGATAGAGTAGGGGGACGCCAAGGATTTTTTTGAAGGTTCACCGAGGGGAGAGTATCCCCACCTGAATTGTATTGAAAGGTGTGGTAGATCACAGATCAACTGCCTCATTTTTAGGAAAAATGAGGCAAAAACCATACATCGCTCGATTAATTTAGAAAAACCGGGCTAAAATCATGACAAATTACCTAGCTAAACTAGACCTTAACCAACACACATCCTAGCACAAGGACGGAAATTGTGGCATATTTATAACCACGAATAGCAACAATACCCGCCCTAGTACCATGGCAAAATGTAGCTAAACCACATAGACAACACATCGCAACAAGGTTTCAAGCACCGCCATGGCATCATCTTGAGCTTGGTAGTCGCAATTACCTTTGAGATCTTCGCAATTACCTTTGAGATCTTAATAAGCGACGCTGTAGGACGCAACGTCGAAGACGCCACCGTCGCTCCTCCGGTAGAACCGGAGCATGATTTTCACCTAGAGATCTCTCAAAGTTGTAGTGGGAGCAAGACGACCCCTCTGAGAAGGCAAGCAATGTTCAGGACATCGACGTCGTCCGCACAGACAAGATGTCGTGCATTGCTTTCGCTTAGAGCTCCACCTGCGAATGTTGTACGGCGCCATGGACACAGCATTTGAAGCCGGTGGTTGCAGCATGACGCCGGCACTACCACAGCCATCACGGCCCGGGCAGCGAGGTTAAGCGGCCCGCTCGGAAGGCCTCGATCTGTCGCCCCACGCACAGGACCGGCCACCGGAGAACGGAAGGCCAGCCATCGCGTCGAGCTAGCCGTCTCGCCAAGGGACCACCAGATCCGGCCGCAGACATGCCGGGACGAGCTGCCAGCATCCACCGCCGCCGCCGCAGGCACCGGCTGTGCCCCACCGCAGGCCGGGATGAGGCTGTACCGCCCGCGCCATCAAAGGCCAGATCCGGTCATGGAAGACGTTCCGAAAGGTGCCCCATTGTTGCTCAGCGATTGTAGCTTGAATAGAGGAGGGATTCGGGAGAAAAGAGAAAACGAGAGGAGTGGTGGTGCGGGCGAGCGCTGGCTTCGGCGCCACCGCAGGCCGCCGCCGCCGCCGCTGGACGGCGGGCGGCGGCGGCGGCCAGGAGCGGGCTTCGCACGGGACTTTTGGCGGCGGCGGTGGTCGTCCCTCCCGTCGCCCTGCGAGGCGACGCGGAGGGGTACGCGGAGGCTCTCCCACTTCCGGGACGCCAAGGATTAGCTAGAGCTTTTACTCAAGGTGTGCGCCGCCGTCGCGCTCTCCGTCGCCTGACGCTCACATCGGCGCCCAAGTACTGGGCGGCGCGAGCCGGCCTCCGCGTGGGCGCACGTGGCCGCACTGGGCGACGCGAGCCGGCCTCCGCGCGGGCAAGCACGAGCAATCCCTGCAAGGCCGATTGAATAGCCGGCTATGTGTCCGTCGTCGTCAGCACCAACCCGCTTGTTGACGCCAATAAAACTGTCTGCCACGAGTTGTTCATTGAACTTGGGAATTGCTTGGCACAGTTGATGCAGAAGGATGATGAGCTACTGGAAGTAAAAGAGAAGGTTCAGTTAGTTCTTGCAAGGAAAGAACCGGGCTGTGTGGAGTTATTGGGTCTCTTCAAGAACTGAGCCTAACCTTTTTGTTCTAAGGCAGAAGAAATAAACCGAAATTGTGCTGGCTCGAGCAAGTGATGTTACTATCTTAGCATTTGTAATAATTGAGTTCAAATCTTAGCATTCAGAACAAGCTTATGTATTATTTTTTCCGGTTTCCTATCTAAATGTGGCAATCATAGCTAGCTCAATGAGTTAAGTCTTAGCTATCAATGTGATATATCAAGTCATCAAGCAATTCATTTCTATCTATACATGTTTCCTATTGATGGCCTATGCACTATGCAGTGCATTTTGCTTCCAGGCTCAGACTGCAGCACTAGCAATTTGATATGGGAACCCCTATCCCTTTAGATTCTGCTAAAGTTAGATGATATAGTTTCATGTCATGAAATGAAATTGGTTTTTTGTGTTTTTGTTAATCTCCTGGGATATAAAAGGGCATCAGGTTGTGTCTTCTTTTTTTTTAGGACGCCTCTTTCTATCCAACAAGCACTGTATGCTTAATTGTTTGTGAATGACTCCTTTTTTTGTATTATTTGTATTCACAAGTATGCAGTGGTAATGGTGCGGTAGCTTGTGCCGCTATTCAATTTAGTACCAGGATGGTTTTGACGCGCCCTGTGCCGGCTGCCGGGCACGGGTATTGGCGGCACGAAACGCAGTTGAATTGCAGGGCAGCAGTACGTGGAAAACGCAGTTAACGGGTCCTGCATCCTGAGCCGGCGGATAGGGTCATCGGCGGCGCATCTGGGAGGCGCCCAGGACGGCAGCAGCCCTGCAGGGGCGCTCTTCGATCTTGCGGCGTTGGCAGGGGACACCGGCAGAGGCAGTCTTGCGTGTCACACGTACTAGCGCCGCCGGGAAAAAAAACAGAAGACCGATCGCTCAAAACCACAGGCCGGATCCCTAAAAACCCTGTGAGCTATTGATTCAATAGTTAGGGGATATTTAGGGCCTGTTTGGTTTAGATGAGTTTATTATAAGCCCCACCAATAAACCTCTAATAAGACTCTTTTTATTCAAATATGAGGTTTATTGGTGAGGTTTATGCTTATAAACCTCATAAGTCCATAAGTCCCTCCAAGAAATGCTTATGTGGCTTATTTTCTGTGTATCCTATAAACATCTCTCACCTTTCCTTCATATGAGGGGCTTATAAGCCCCTACAACCAGACACTATTTTGGACTTATAATAAGCCCCTCCATGTGAGGCATTTATGAGCTTATAATAAGCCCCTCGAAACCAAACATATCCTTACTATAGATTACTAAGTGGTAGTATCGTGCGCCGTAGAAGAACTCCCAAATATATGGCAAAAAAACTGGTTTAATCCCTATGAAGTTGATGACTCTGTATAAAGACTGAGGAGTAAATCCCATTAGAATTGAAAGTCCACAGCCTTTCGTCGCTTTCTTTGGAAAGATTCAGTGTTGAGTCAAGCTGTACCACTTCCTCCCATTATAAAGGTGCATTTCAGCTCCCCACCATCCCATAATTCAGACATGGTGCAATTTTTCTCATTCACTATCACATAAAGACAAGAAATTGTGCGCGGCATGTTATAGACTCTTGATTTTCTTGTGGATGTACTCAATGCATTGCAGGTGACATGGAATTCATGCATATATACCATTTGCTTGATTGGCAAACTTATGTCATGTGATACTGAACAACCCTCTTAAAACCCGGACGGTCTAGGCAAAGCAATTAAAAGCCCATCCCTCTTCCTTGGCGAGTGGCACGACTCAAGTGCACTGTAGGTGGCGGCGACTGCTACTTTGAGAAGGATGGGAATTGTGCTCTTGGTACAGAAGTAAAAGTGATAGATAAATCCTAAACCTTTTGGTATACAGTTACGTTTTCCGTAGAAATGAACATGCTCCAAATGAGCTCTTGTACAATTACGCCTTGGGCATGGGATGTGGTGCGAGGTAAGCATTCAGCTCGGCGTTCGCAGTCCTGGAGATGAACTTGACGCAGATCGGCGGCTCCGCCTTGAAGAACGTGAGCATGGACGGCACCATCGACCCCAGTCCGTCCCCGCATATCAGCCCGGACGCCACTGCCGCCGACAGCATCCGCGCGCCGGAGCGGTCCGCGCGCTTCCACAGGTACAGAGTCAGGCTCCCCACGGCCATGCCGACGGGCATCTTGGGCGGTGCGAAGAACGCCACGGCCACGCCGACGGTGCTCGGGAGGTAGGGCAGAGCGCGCCACTGCCTCCGCTCGGCGGCCTCCCGCGCCGCGCTCAGCGCCAGCGCCAGCGCGAAGAAGAGCTTGCACAGGAGCAGGCTGTGCTGCGGCAGCCCGTGCCGGCCGGCGCTGAGCATGACGATGCCCTGGTACACCTTGGCGTAGGGCGCGTCGGCGACATCCAGGACGCCCATGTCGTACACTCTGTAGAACACCCAGAAGACAGCCGGGTTCACCACGCACCCGAGCGTAGTGCCGACGACCTGGCCCACCAGCACGGCGCGGGGCGAGGTCAGCGTCAGGTACCCCGTCTTGAGGCCCTGCATGAACTCCGACGCGCTGGAGACGGCGGCGGCGATGACTCCGCACGCGACGAGCCCCGCCACGACGCCGCCGCGCTCGGCGCCGACCCACGAGCTGACCACCAGCAAGGCGATCTTGCCGTAGGTGGTCGACATGTTCATGTCCGTGACGCCGGCGCCGTACGCGTTGCACAAGGCGAACACCGGCGCGACGAGGTACGCGAGCGCGACGTGGTGGTACCTGAGCTGCGGGTACAGGCGCGGGACGGCCGCGGTGGAGGCGGTCGCCAGGGCGGCGTAGGCCGCGACGGCG
This sequence comes from Panicum miliaceum, assembly GCA_032594955.1. Classification (NCBI taxonomy): domain Eukaryota; kingdom Viridiplantae; phylum Streptophyta; class Magnoliopsida; order Poales; family Poaceae; genus Panicum; species Panicum miliaceum. The sequence goes on from CM064073.1 coordinate 21,886,876, forward strand.
ACCCTGCCAGGGATCCTGTCCCGGAGGAACACGTGCGTCCGCCGCCGATCGTCGAAGCTCTGGATGGTGCGTTCGGTGGCGCTCAGGCACTGGGACGGCGGCGGCCCGGCGAGCGTCGCTGTCTGCACACGGGACCGCCGCTTGCGCAGCAGGTAGAGGGTACGGACCAGCGCCGTGAGGAAGGTGAAGAGGCTGTCGGCGAGGATCATGGACACGCCGATGAACACTTTGTAGCCCGTGATGCCGCTGAGGCTGTTGGCTTCCAGGTTCTTGGGGTACCACTGCCCCTCCTTGGTCTCGATGCACGGCCACAGGATGCCCCATGAGAGGATCGAGCCGGCGAGCATCGAGACGGTGATCATCGGCGGGCAGATCATGCCGACGCCGACGTTGGTCGTCGAGAAGTCGAAGTAGAACCTGACATGGTGGCACAAATTAAAGAAATATTAGCATTCTGGTTATTACTTCGCCACACAAATTAAGGAAACTAAGCGTCGCGCTTACCCCCGGCGATACGCGGTCAAGCCGAACGTTGGAAAGACTTGAAAGCCGCAGCCCTTCCCGCCGGCGAAGAACCACTGGAAAAGCGGCCACAGGACGGTGGCTCCCAACGATTTGAACAGCGTGAACACCTGTTGCCTGTGTTCAGAGCCAAATGCAAACTTCTTATCTTTCCACTGATGAAAGCAAATGACCTTTCTTTTCATCACAATTCACACGTGAAGAAATGGGCTTGGACGATTTTCTTACCTGACTTGGCTGGCGCCATGAGGGGTGTGGAAGCTGTTGATGAGGTGAGCCGTAGCGGTGCCACTCGGGTACGTTAGCCGATGACGGACGATCATCATCTTCCTCAGTGGCAAGATCATGAACAAGCCCGCAAAGTTGATGAGGAAGAGGAAGGCGACAAGCCGCCCGATGTTGGGCTCTTCCGTGTTCTTCTCGTCGCTCCCGACATTTCCGTTGGCCAGTTTCCCGCTCATCCCAAGAATGTAAGTCCCAAATCCACCTAAATTTACAAACATAGCAGCAATTATAAGAAGTGCAAATTAAATGTTTAAAACATCGATCGGGAGCTTGTTGGAGCAACAGTTATCTTGATTCAAGTTAAATGTGGTTCATCAGCCCGCCAAGACACCGTACCGCTGTACGCGATGCCGGAGCAGGCGGCGACGCACGTCTGGATGATGGTGTTCTCCTGGCGGGTGAAGGGAAGGTGCGACACGCCGAAGGCATCGTTGACACGGATCCAAGCCCTCGCGACGAAGAATCCCAGGAGGCCGGCGGGGACGCCGAGCGATGGGAGGAACCCCGAGGTGAGGTTCAACTTCATGGCGACCACGCTGATCACTGTCCCGAGCACGAGGCTCACCGCGATGGACCGCACGGTGATGGTCTCCGGCAGCGTCGGCAGGGGCTCCCCCTCGAAGGCGCGCTCCGTCGACGCGCCGTCGTTCATGTCGGCGAGGGATCCCATTGCTTGCTGAGGAACTTGTCGTTGGATTGCGCTTTGACTTTGTGAGGTGGATGGAATGAATGGAATGGGAGGAGGGATGCAGGGGTTATATAGGGAGGGGGTGGTTGCATTGTCGGTTGAAGCCGTTCTGAGCGAGCTAACGGGCTGCTGCTATGTATAGTCCTGTTTTGGTTCAGCTTTGTTACCTTAACTCGTTTGTCACCAGTTCCGTTATTAATTATCGTTTTTTGTAAGCAAGCAGAACACATTTTTAGTTTTAATCAGTTGCGGAAACGGACTGCAGATCGCAGAAGACGCCACGGACTACAGGCTTCACCGCGTAGATATTACCAGGACACAAAGTGCCTTTCTACGCACTATACTGGTCTGCGAATGGTGAACATTTTTCTCCTACGCACTACACTTTTTTACTTATAGCACATCACAAAAATTGCAAGCACATGCTCCATTCATTCATCGATGTTGTAAAAATATGAGTATTTGTGATCGAAAGCAAACTAATTCCGTTTGTACTCCATGTTCTTGTGCCCCTCATACGGCTGATTGCTTTTATGTACAGAAAAGGATTGTTTCAGATTGGCCAACGAATATTTGTGCACGAAACTCTGTTTGCCATAATAAAAAAAAGTCTGCACGCGATCTCCAGCAAGCAAGCAACTCCAGGCTCCAGAATGGAAGATCTCCAGCGAGCAAGCAACTCCAGCACGTGCAATCTCCAGCAAGCAGTCCTAGCGTCCAACTTGCTGCACAAAATAATTCTGTTTCAGAAGCGAAACCTCTCCAGCAGATTTGTGACATGTGAAGGACTAAGCATATAGAAGTGCAGGTACACACTAAATGAGATATGTGTTAGGAGCTGATGAACTGAAATAAAACATGTAAGATTAAACTAGTCGCACCTTTGCAGATGCCATGTCATTTCACTTGGCAAACCTCCCTGATGGCCTTCCACATTCTTCCCCTCGCTCTCCACATCTGTAGATAATACTGAAATAAATAATTTGATGATGAGAAAAACCTAAGCGATTTCAGATGTATCAATATTTCAGAATGGCCCATCGCAATAAATCCAAACAATCTTGTTCCAGACATGATACTGGATATTTTTTCTTGTCAAGAAAATATTGGAATTGCAAATCCCTGTTAATAAACATCAGGATTGTACCATCAAATTCAGACTATATTTGCCATTAATAACATCAGCATGGCCAAATGATTGCACAGACTACAGTTGAACTGGGAAGCTCGATCCATTTACAAAACAGTAAATGAAGTTAGAGTAATCATTGGACTGTATGTAGAAGCAGCCCAGAGAGGTCCCCAGAAATGCATTGTTACAAATGTTGGTAATGTCACCAGAAGCAGCTTCATTGCTGTTATCAAGCTGGAGTCTTTTCATTTGACAATCTGCGTAAGAGCATGCATATTGCAATCTGCGTAAGAGCTAAAGAGTTTATTAGTATATGCAGGTTAAAGACAGCCTGGACACATTACATAAGAGCAAAACTATTATTAAGTAACAATAGATTGGAATTGTGTTGCAACAAACCCCATAGACAGGATATACTAAGGTGCACGAACTGGCTGCAGACTTAGGAATTTGTCAACAGATTATTCAGTCCAAATCAGCAGAAGTGCAAGAAAAAATGTTGTTCACACTTGATACACATGGTTAAGTTAATTAATTAATATAAAGAACTTGTTCTTTCTATATATCAATTAAGGTATAGACACCCCACCAGCAATCATCTTGAAATGAGACTGAAGATGTGAAGAAGCAAGCATCCCAAATTGGCATTGGAAGAAACAAGCAGCTATAGGTTGGAATTCTTTGCTTTCATGGATACAGGGGTGCATTTTGAAAAAAAAAATCCATCTCACAGCAACCCAGCGATACAGAACATGTCAAATTACCAACCAAAAATAGTGCATTTTGCGATGGCTGATGAGGCTTCGTGCATACATTGTATGCCAGGGTTTACACGAACATAGATAGCAGTGGGCTGGACATTAGTGCATGGTCAAAATGTTGGACGGTGTGTCATCAAATTGACAAGATACGACAGCAAATTGCAATAATGAGGTGTGCATCAAATTGACAAGATACAATGATGTCCATATTCAAAGATAAGCATCTCAGCAATATATAAATGGTCTTTGCAGCAAGCAAAGTGGCATGCATAATTGGATACGAAATCAGAATATATAAGCATGCATATGGATAGCTGTTTAATAATAACGTGCACTGTTGGAACAATATCATTTATTTTCGGTGTCACAAATAATGACTGCATTGTAAAAACCTCTATTTAGTCTAGCGAACAAATGTAGAAATAATTTCAGGAAAACCTTCTTGAACCCAATAGGAATCCGTATCAATTTTAATGTACTTCAGAACTTACAGAATGCATATAAGCCAAGTTTAACTATTATAATTAATGTGATCACTGGACTAAAGTATGGACTCAGGTTCAAAGAGCAGAGCTAGCAAGCAATCACAGTGGACAGAACAGAGTTCAGGCGTTCAGCGCAATGTCACCTTCAACAACCAACAGTATGACCTGATCATACATCAGGAATCATAATTATTAATCCCTAGTGCAAAAAAGAAAAAATGAACTTCATACATATTCATATGCTAAAACACACTTGCACCTGGTTGCTCAGTTGATTGCGTGCTGCACAGGCCTAATTAAGTTGCTGATTTATTTTTTTAATCAGCACAAACTATTTGTGCTTGCAGAAGCTATGCTCACATCGAGCTTACAATTCCACGCTCATGGTTGTTTTCAGAGGTGTCCAGACCATGAGATGATGACATACAAAAAAAAGTTGATGACGATTGGAGGGATCCTGCATACCTTGTGTCTGTTGATGCAGGATGGACGAGATCCCCATGGATTCCCACACCATCGATCGAAATAGATTGCAATGTGTTTGCTCAGTCGTCCATACAGCATGTACTCGGTCTCAATTGCAGAAGCACCTATCCGTGCATATGAAAAACAGAGAATGAATTTTTTTTTAAATAGAACTCCATGGCGATAGCATGCATGACCCAAACTCAGACACATACGAGATCAAAAACAGGCAAACTATCACCTGAATTCATATGAGAGGCACATGGAGATAAAAATATGCCAAAATAGATGCAAGGTGCATTATGGTGTCCACCCAGATCTGCACGAACCAGGGAAATTTGGAGGGGATGGAACTAACAAATCACTCAAAGTCAAACAAGCAAGGCAAGTGGCCGTGGAACACCATTGCTGCCTCCCGTGCGTCACAATACGTCCGCTCCATGCACACGCCCGCGCGCTCGCCGAGCTCGGCAGTCAAGGATGGGCATCTGTAGCAGCTCATCAGGGATTTAATCTGCAATTTAGCGAAAAAGATCCCATCCAATCAGCGAGGGATGTTGGAATCCGAAGGATATTTATCCAAATAGAAAAGTGAAAATGGTGTTCTGACTCAACGGAATAACCTTATATGCACACACTCTCAAGATCTTAAAAAATCATCCCGATTACAGTAAAAGGTGGGAGTATTTATACCCCCTACCTTCGTTACACAGTTCCAGTAATGCCCCTACCTACTCGGAATATCCTATCCGGTTTTTGGGTCATTTTCGGACGTAGGCATGTACAAGTTGCTCACTACAAGGTGATCACGCTTCTCAGGTGACATCGAAGGTTCCTTGTAACCTTCGACTTCTCATCTAGGGTCTTGGCGTCGTTGATGGTTGTGCAGCTGATTCCTTCGTCGTCGGCGTCAACCTTCGCCCGTTTGTAACCTTCGCACGTTCAGCTCATCGCGAACCTTCGATCATCACTGAAGAGGCCAGTCCTGCAAGATTAATCAAAAAACCCGAGTGGTGCCTTCTTGACCGTCCGAAGGTTCCTTCGACACAACCTTCGGCGAGACTATCTCGGGAGTGGCGATCCCCAACAAGGGATTTGAAGGGCCACATAGAAGAAAAATTTGAAATTTGGGATTGAAGAGGAACCTAAGATGAGATCAATTTAATGTTTAGCAGAAAGATGTATATACGAAACTTCGCCTGTGTTGGTTCTCAACATAGCCGGCCCAAGCCCGGATAAAGGAGGAAGGTTGTGTTAGATTTGGCGAACCAGCGTAAAAAAAACAGCCACTCTAATGGATATGAAACCCATAAGAAACTCGTTGGGGCGTAACCCTCTTAGCAACACGCTACATCGGAACCCGGGTGTGGTGTTAAATGGGTAAGGGCCGGGTCGCCATCCCCCCAAAGGCGCGTCGTATCGTGACCTGGGTACGATGAAAAGTGAGCAAGGGTCGGGTCGTCACAGCCTGAGTGGCGCGCTACATCTGCGCCCGGGTGTAGTGGAAAATGAGCAAGGGTCTTCGCACATCCCTTGATGGGTGCGAAGGGTAAGGAAATTAGCCGAGCCAACTACGATTCGCATAGGTAGCTGGAACGTAGGATCCCTAACAGGCAAGTTGCGGGAGCTAGTTGATGCAGCAATTAGGAGACGTGTAAATATTCTATACTTTCAGGGGACTAAATGGAAGGGTCAAAAGGCGAAGGAGGTTGAGGATACTGGCTTCAAGCTTTGGTACACGGGGGCAACACCGGGTAGGAATGGTGTAGGTATCTTGATCGATAGGAGCTTTAAGGATGGAGTCGTAGAGGTTAGGAGGCGAGGCGACCGGATTATCCTAGTCCGGATGGTAGTTGGAGCCTCAGTCCTGATCCTGAACGTGATCAGTGCCTATGCCCCTCAGGTAGGTCTCAGTGAGAGCACCAAGAGGCAGTTCTGGGAAGATCTAGATAGCATGGCTAGTACCGTTCCTAGCAGCGAGAAACTCTTCATAGGAGGAGATCTCAACGGCCATGTGGGTGCGACTAATGTAGGGTTCGAGCGAGTGCACGGGGGCTTTGGGTATGGTCGCAAGAGTCAAGAGGTGGAGAATATTTTGAACTTGCGTTGGCCTACGACTTGTTGATAGCAAATACCCTTTTTAGGAAGAGAGAATCCCATCTTGTGACCTTTCATAGTGTACAACACTCGAGCCAGATCGACTTTATCCTTGCTAGGAGGGACGATAGACGGGATTGCTTAGATTGTAAGGTAATACCCGGGGAGTGTGTTGTCCCTCAACACAAGCTTGTGGTGGCGGACTTTCATTTTCGGGTACATGTCCATCGAGATAAACGCGCCAAGATCGCGAGAACGAAGTGGTGGAAGCTTAGAGGGGAAGCGGCGCAAACGTTCAAGGAGAGAATGTTAGGTGAGGGGCACTGGAAGGAAGGAGAAGATGCAGAAGACATGTGGCTAAAGATGGCAACATGTGTTCGGAAGGTGGCTTCAGAGGTGTTTGGCGTGAGTAGGGAAGGCAAACAGGAAGGGAAAGACACCTTGTGGTGGAATGACGAGGTGCAAAGGGCTATTAAGGAGAAGAAGGAGTGTTTCAAGCGCCTCCACCTTGATAAGAGTGCAGCTAACATCGAGAGATATAATTTAGCGAAGAGGGTTGCAAAGCGAGCTGTGAGCGTAGTAAAAGGTAAAGCGTATGATGACCTGTATCAGCGGCTAGCCACGAAGGAAGGGGAGAAGAGCATCTATAGGATGGCTAGGATCCGCGAGCGGAAGACAAGAGATATCAACCAAATCAAATGCATCAATGATGGGACAAATCGATTTCTAGTGAAGGATGAGATCAAGGACAGATGGTGAGAATATTTTGATAAGTTGTTTAACGGGGAGAATGAGGGCACTACCCTTGAGTTAGATGACTCTTTTGATGAGACCAACAAACGCTTTGTGAGGAGAATTCAGGGGGCTGAGGTCGGGGAGGCGTTGAAGAGGATGAAGAGGGGTAAAGCGATGGGCCGTGATGGTATCCCCATTGAGCGATAGTATGGTTAACTAAGCTTTTTAAGCTTATTTTTCAGTCCACCAGGATGCCTGAAGAATGGAGGAGAAGTATATTAGTTCCAATCTTCAAGAACAAATGAGATGTTCAAAGTTGTACTAACTATCGTGGGATTAAGCGGATGAGCCATACAATAAAGCTTTGGGAGAGGGTTATCGAGCACCGTCTAAGAAGAGTGATAAGTGTGACCCAAAACCAGTTTGGGTTCATGCCTAGAAGGTCGACCATGGAGGCGATTTTCTTTATCCGACAATTGATGGAGAGATATAGAGAGCAGAAGAAGGACTTGCATATGGTCTTTATTGACCTTGAGAAGGCGTATGATAAAATACCGAGAAATGTCATGTGGTGGGCCTTAGAGAAGCACGAAGTCCCAACTAAGTACATTACCCTCATCAAGGATACAAGGATATGTATAAGGATGCGATGACGTTTGTCCGAACATATGATGGTGACACCACTGACTTTTCTATTAACATTGGCCTGCATCAGGGGTCAGCATTGAGTCCTTATTTATTTGCCTTGGTGATGGATGAGATCACAAGGGACATACAAGATGATATTCCTAGGTGTATGATCTTTGCTGATGTTGTGGTGCTGGTGGACGAGAGTAGAGAAGGGGTTAATAGGAAGTTAGCTGTGAAGACGCATGTTAGAGTGGAAAGAGTTCAGAATCAGTTGGATCAAGACCGATGTGCGATTTCAGCGCGACTAGGCATGAGAATGGAGATGTTAGCCTCGATGGGCAAGTGGTGGCCCAGAAGGATACTTTTCGGTATTTAGGATCTAGGATCCATGCTTCAAGAGGATGGCGACATTGATGAAGATGTTAGATATAAAATCCCAGCTGCCTGGTTGAAGTGGCGTTAAGCTTCTGGCGTCCTATGTGATAAAAGGGTGCCACAAAAGTTAAAAGGTAAGTTCTATAGGACAGCGATTCGTCCGACGATGTTATACGGTGCTGAATGTTGGCCTACAAAAAGACGACATATCCAACAACTGAGTGTAGTAGAGATGCGGATGTTGCGGTGGTTTTGTGGGCACACACGAAGGGATAGAGTCCGGAACGAAGTTATTCGGGATAGAGTCGGGGTGGCACCAATTGAGGAGAAACTTACCCAACATCGATTGAGATGGTTTGGAAATGTCCAACGGAGATCCCTGAGGCGCCAGTGTGTAGTGGGGTTCTAAAGCATGCCGAAAATGTAAAGAGAGGTAGAGGTAGACCTAAATTGACTTAGGACAAGTCGGTGAAGAGAGACCTTAAGGAGTGGAATATCTCCAAAGAGTTAGCTTTGGATAGGAGCGCTTGGAGACTCGCCATCCACGTACCTAAAGATCCGTGATCTTTGTTTTTTCTATGGATTTCATCTCTAGCCTACCCCAACTTGCTTGGGACAAAAGGCTATGTTGATGTTGATGTAGAAAGATGTATATACGACTACATATAAGCTGGTCCATTTGTTATAACAAAATTTGAAAAGTTTCAGATATTAGAAAGGTTTATGAATCAGTATGACATATAGTGGCAGCTAGCAACACTAATTTGTCTAGAAAAGGCAAAATGAAATCAAAGAATGCAAATCATAAGCATAGTGTTTTGTAGCCACGATTCATTTACCATAATACCTCAGGAAGTAAGGTGGTAAGTACTAAGTACCTTGACAACTGAAATTGTGAACCGAATTGCTGGATGAAGAATGGAGAACCAACAAACAGTTGTCTGCCTGAAAGAAGCAATGTAAATGAGCATAAATTAGTAAACAAACCATTAAGAATCAGCAAGTGTAAAGTAATATATATATGGCTTCATTCCTTTCAATTCAGAAGTTTATCTCCGTCGACTGTTTCCCAGTGCCAATTATGTGTTGTTTAGTTGTTTTACAAACAGTGGCCTGTACACACTCTATAGGGGGCAGATTTGCTGATTCACAAGTTAAATTAGAAGAATCGAGAAAATTATACTCCAAAACTGCAAGCAAATAAATGAATTTCCAATTTTGTCGCTAATTTCCTGTTCACATGTTGCATGGTCTTCATACTAATCTTATATCTAACAAACAAACAACGATCAGAATCGAGCAACCCATCCACCACGGTAGCAGACCTATCAGATCCGGGTCGAGATAGGGACCAGGAGTCAGCCACCACTAATCTTTCCGGAACTCCCCTTGACCATCGGAACAAAAATAATCGAAATCACGCAGCGACATGAACCCCTAAAAGAAATTCGAATCGAACATAATTCTAAACTGGTTCTAAGGGCGCTGCGCTTGCTTCTCCAGGCCAACCGCGCCCCAGATCTAGTGCCGCGAGCCGCGGCAGCTGGCCGCATGTGCGGACTCGGAACGCAACGAGATCGAGCAGATCCACTAAGAGGTGGGTTCGTGCGGGAAATAAGAGGGGAGCGGATTGGCAGGGGGAGAAGGCAGCACCTGGGGGCTTCGGGGAGGCAGCTGGCGTCGACGCCGGTGGCGAGAGGGAGGCGGTGCGGGCGCTGTCGCCGTCTGCGAGGAGGCACACGGGAGATGGGTCAGGCGCATGGGAGCAAACGGAGGTTGAGGGCGTGCCGAGGAAGCTCCTGAGCAGAAGGCAGGCCGAACTCTCCTAGGGTCGACGGCGGCGGTGACGGGAGTATGGAGCGACCTCGCGGAGGAGCGGTGCGTCTCGAGCTGGAGAAAAACCGCCCCGGGGAGTTGGGGTGGGGTTTGGGGGGGGGGGGGGGGGGGGGGGGGGGGGGTTTAGGGTCGGTGTCTGGGGTGGCTGGCCTATGGGAAAGAAAAAACACGGGACTAAAACCGGGGCGAAGAGAACTGGAGCGGGTCGCGCGGAAGGAAAACCGGACGCGCTGGGCGCGCCCGCGTCGGGGGTGCGGCGACGGGGGTTGGTTTGGTCGGGTATAATACTTACTCCATACATACGTAGGGTATTGAATAGAGTTTATATATATATATATATATATATATATCAAGGTTCTAAATCTTCCACTGTAACCCGCTATAGCCATATTTAACCCGCTATTAGCTATTTCTAGAGCCTAGTCGCTAAACCTCTTAGCCCACTATTTTTAAACCATGATATATACACACACACGTATGCATGTATGTATGTGTGTGTATGTATCTAGACATAGCGTATCTTATTTTTTTACAAAATAAAACATAAATGCTTAGAAATCTTCATTAATATGCAACTAATTCTACATTGATTTGTCAATTGATAACCATGAAATTTCGCTCAAGCTATATAGCTAGCCGAGCCATGGAAAGACATCAACGACAATACCTCTGCACAGCTACAATTTTACTTCCACTATAGTAGAGGTGTCTAACTTTGGGTGTCATAGATGATTGATGGCAATACGTGAACAACGGTAGCAGACTCAACGGAAACAAATCAGCTGATTTGATCAGAGTAAATTAAAGATGGGAATGATGTGGGTCTGCCCATCGGTTTGTGGAACCGACCCATGAAAAACAATCCTAACGGTCCCTCTTTAGAATCATGAATCCTGCCTAGGTCAGTGGAGTGGAATCTCTCGAACCTTAGGTTTGAGTGGTTCAACCCACACCCTCGACTCGTACAGGTGAGTCGCAGCCGCTACCTCTTTCCGTGTTGGCTGCCATGTTAGGAACGAGATACTACACCAAAATTGAAATGGTAAGAAATCTAGGTAAGAACTTGAGGCAAAACTAGCAGTTGCAATAGTTGAATCTAGAGAAAAGTCCATATTTTAACCTCCAACTATCACGTTTGTCCGATTTTCATCCTCGAACTGCAAAACCAGCCATCCTGCACCCTCAACTGTTCAAAACCGGACAAAATACACCCTCGACCCAAACCACCCTGGTTTTGATCCGAGGTGGCAGATGGTTTTGACAAATCATCCAGTAACAGTAGGGCCCACATGTCAAACTTATCTTCTCCACCTTCCCCACCATGCCGGCGATGCCTCCTTCTCCGTCCCAGCACCACCTCCGACACCTCCTGCACGAATTGCCGGTGCCTAGCCACCGGCGACGAACCCCGGTGGGGGCAGGTAGTGTCCCGGTGGGCAGTGCGGCTTGAAGAACGCCGGACCTGATTGCGATGAGCGAACCGGCTCTTGGAACGGGCACGAAGGTCGACCACCACCCGCCGTTGGCCCAACCGCTAGCGGCGCCGGCGGTGGGAGCGAGGACCCCGCACCTTTGTCTAGCCGTCTGCATCGACGGTCGGCTCAGGACTGGCCTCATGCCTGATGATGACGGAGCGGGGCGGGGACGAGACTGGTCTGGCAGCCTCAAAGGGAGACCGTGGAGCAACCGCGGCTGGCCACGATGCCCTCCCTGGCGGTGGCCAGCGTGTCCGGCCTCCTTCTAGGGTCGGTGTGGCTGTCCAGCATGGGGACCCAGGCGGTCGTGGACCGAGATGGGGTGTGGGACGCCGTCCGCGCCAACTCGGTGGCGACGGCCACGCGCCTGGGGGAGGGGAGCGCAGAAGCGCATTGAGGTAGGAGAGCGGGGAGGCCTCACCTTCGGAGGGGGGTAGCATCCTTCCAGCGCAGCTGCATGCCGCCGTCGCCGAAGGAGTAGAAGGGCGTGGCCTCCGGGGAGAGGGAGGAGCGGGCGCGGGTCGTGATCGCTGGGCACGGGCGGGATTCCGGCGAGAGGGGGCCGTGAGAGCCAGGGGAGCGGGGGGTGGAGGGGCGCTCCATCTCGGAGGTGGTCGTCGGGCCCAGGTGGGTCACCGGCGAGCGGCCGCCGTGAGGGCCTGTAGGGGAGGAGAGGGTGGGAGGAGATGGCCACACCTTGACACCTCTAACCTTCCCACCTCACCCAGTCGACTCAGCGAGGAGTGCCACACCCTAACCTAGGTACTATGCTTAACACCCTAACCTAGGGTTTTGATTTCCTTCTTCTTCTATAAGTCCATTACAAGACAGAACCCAGCCTAAATACTGGTGATGGGTGATTAAATAAGAACTGAGTTTAACTCAGATAAACACTGTTTAAGGTCTAAAAACATAGCTAGAGCTCTCTAGCGCCTTGGCCTATGGTGCTCATATCATAGACCATTGGATGAAGGATCAACAACTCGATGCAAAGCCAACGAAACGCTACCTTAGGTGCGATTTTCTATGTATCTGACCCGGGACCCCGGGTCTGCGCACATGCCATACATATTCTAGGATAAGAGATGGGACATGGCCCACACCCTACACCAGTTGTAACTACTCGTACAGGAGTGGAACTAGTCGGAACAGAAGGAAACTACCCGAGTAGTACTTGAGTAGGACTCCTAAGCTAGTATCGAGCTAGGATTTCCATGTAACCCTGTCCCCCCAGACTTTATAAGGGCGGGCAGGGATCCCCTCCAAACAACAATCATCATCTAAGACAGTACAAACCACCACACAGTACGTAGGGTATTACGCATACTGCGGCCGGAACCTGTCTAAAGTTTCGTGTTCCTTGCACCTTCGAATTCCTGATCTCGGCGACACCCCACCTACAATCTACCACCTCGGGGGTATCCCTCGGTGGGCTTCGAGGTTAAACACCAACAGCTGGCGCGCCAGGTAGGGGTGTTCATTGATGATCCCCAGACGAACTTGATGGCATCGTTCAACTTCACCAGCGCTGTGCTCGACGAGGGCACAACTTTCGTCTTCGGCTCGTGGGTCTGCGTCGCTAACAGCACGGGCAACATTCGTCGGCACCTCGTCGACGACATGAAGCCGGAGGCATCTACGGCAAGCCAACGTAGCAGTCTCGATGAGTTCATCGACAATCTCAATGAGACGCTGCTCCCTGATCTCACCAGGGAGATCGAGGAGAAGTTCGTTTTTAATGTGACTTCAACTCGTGCTACACCAGGACTCCTCAGATTGGATCTGATTCGGTCCCAGGTTCCGCGTACTTAATTACCTTTCGGGCTACGCAACATGGCCACTATTTACCAAAAGGCCATGCGATTCGAGACCCTCTCCGCATTGGAGGAGGACTTGGATCACCTGCTCAAGATCGAAGACTACTGCTCTGACTACTACACGAAAGCTACTAGCAAGAATCATGCTACTACTACTTCGACTACGTGAGGACGCTCGGTGACTCGCCGCCGACTACTTCGACTACTCGTCTCGACTAGAAAACTAGTTGGGAGCGGGCCTCACACCGTCAATAACTACTCGGAATCTACTCCGACTAGTTGGGCATCATTGACAAACCGTCACATCTCCATCGACGAGTGCTATGACTTCGTCAGCAATCGCCCGCGAATCAATCTAGGTCATGCTTTAATATTTTTCTAAATATTCTTTATATCTCTGGATATTAACCATGTGCCTCCGCGGCCACACCATAATTGCGTTCCCGACTACTCATGCAGCTTCGGGCTTGTAGTCAGGCCTACACCTAGCGGGTGTATAATATGCGCTTCACGAGCATTCTCTTTTTTCGCGCAGCACCGACTGCTCTAGTTTTCTCTTAAGAGTCGCTAAAATACCTGGGTAGCACAAGCTTTAACTCTTCTGTACACCTATGTTCCTACGTGTGCATGCGGCCATGCGCCCTGCGCTATGGGCGACGGCTATCAGGGATCAGGTGCTTAAATGTAATAGGCTACCTACCCGGGGAAATTATGCAACCGAGCAAGAGCAAGACGTGAAAAATTTTACATGCATTTTACAATGTTGGGATTCACTCCCGACTCGATATCATGTATATCAGTTACAACAAATTTTTATATTTACCTTGCAGGGGACCAAACCTGGACCATGCCGCTAGGTGAGGTATGCTCCCGAGAGTTTCCTTACTCGGCCATCACTTCATCGGCACAAACCACTCGGCGTGCTAGCGGTGACTCAGCTGACTCCTAGGCTTGGGGGCTGGCGCCACCGACCATGTGGCGTATCTCCTCTGATTCGGCCGGTACCTATGCTTCTCGGCGTACCTTCGGTGGCTCGTCTAGCTCCTATGCTTGGGGGCTGGGCGCGACAAGGCACTCAGCGTACATTCAGTGGCTCGTATAGCTCTCGTGCTCGGGGCCTAGGCGCGACAAGGCACTCAGCGTACATTTGGTGGCTCGTCTAGCTCCCGTGCTCGAGGGCGTGGCGCAACAAGGCACTCAGCGTGTTTTCGGTGGCTCGTCTGGCTCCCATGCTTGGGGCTGGGCACAGGAAACAGCTTGGCATATCACTATGCAGAAGCTGAAGAGTTCATATCGGGATAAGATTTGTTTTGAGCGGTAATTTTGGGTTACTTTCGGAAAGTTATTTGCTTAACCATTTTTTCAGGGATGCTATCCCCAGAAAAGGGTTTTTCAAATTTCTGAACCAACCTACTTATTTTAACCATCAACTCAAATTCTTAATTTTTTACACAATCCATGCCATGACTCTTTGGATCCTTTTTTTCAAACCTTGGGGTTTGGATTCAAGGCTCGGGGGCTGCGCAGCCCGTGTCATCGATGACTTATTATTCAAATTTTTGGAAGATAAGAGTAGAAGATTCAAGACTAATTTCACCCTCAGCCTGATTCTTCAATTCAACCTAGGGCTCGGGGGCTACTCCATATGGAGTGCGAGTTTCATCGCACCCCATATAAAAGAAGACTTGAAAACTACTCGGGGCATGAGCATCTCACAACCTCGAAGCAGCCAAGGAAGTACACGGAAGACACCTTCAGCACGAAGTTCGGAAGAAATTGAAGACGCCTTCAGAAGTACTCGGGAGCCTGCAGTACTCAACTATGTCAGACCCGGGCCCACGGCACTGCGCACATGGCCTACATCTTACAGGATAAGGGGTGGGACATGACCCATGCCCTTCACAAGTTGTAACTACTCGTAACATAGTAGAACTACTCATACAGTTGTAAAACTAGTCGGAGATGGTAGGAAACTACCCAAAAAGTACTCGGATAGGGCTCTCGGGCTAATATCCGACTAGGACTTCCATGTAACCCTATCCCCCAAGACTATATAAGGGTAGATAGGGACCCCCTCCAAACATCAAATCACCCGATCACCACCTAAGGCAATGCAAACCACACAAGACGTAGGGTATTAGGCTCTCGGCGGCCTGAACCTGTCTAAACTTTGTGTTCCTTGCATCTTCGAGTTCCTGATCTCGGCGACACCCTACATACAAACTCACCACCTCGGGGGTATTCCTCGGTGGGCGTAGCGGTAAAACACCGACAGCTCACGAGCCAGGTAGGGGTGTTCATCGAGCATCCACCGGAGAACTCGATGGCATCTCACAGCTTCACTAGCACCGTGCTTGACGAGGTCACAACTTTCATCTTTGGCTCCTGGATCTGCATTGCCAACGGCTCAGGTGGCTTCAACAGCCACCTAGTCGACTCCAGGAAGCCGGAGGCCTCTACACCAACTCGACGCAGTGACCTCGGCGAGTTTCATCGACAACCTCGACGAGTTGCTGCTCCCCGATCTAGCCAGGCAGATCGAAAGGATGTCCGTTTTCGACGCGACTTCAACTCGTGTTGCACTAGGACTAATCGGATCGGACTCGAACCGATCTGAGGGGGTACACAATCCAAGTCCCTCTCCGACTTGGAGGAGGATTTAGATCGTTTGCTCAATCTCGAGGACGCGAAAGCCACCGCCTGTTGAGGGCCCCCCGTTCTCGATAACTACTCGGATTCCAACAAAGAGTACTCATCGACTACTACTACACCTTTAAGCCAGAGCCGAGGAGGACTCGAAGATGAGGGAGCCCCCGTTCTCGACAACCACTCGCAACCCGATGACCACCCTGAATCCTTTTCGGGTAGTCACCTGGGTTTGACCATAACATCTATACCGCAAGGCTGTTTCGTGTACTGGAAGGGCTTAGAGCCCTCTGAACTACGATTAGGAATCCCGCCTTGTGGCCTTCACGTAGGAACTGCCCTTTCAGGAGGGCAAACCCCTCTCTCCCATCTCGGAAGGGGGAGAGGGCAGCATAGAGCTACTCGAGTATAGCCATACGGCTGACAACTCGCCGGATCGTCAAGTCTACATGGCTTCCCTCCGTGATGCGGATGACGACGAGCCGGGTCTCGAGTACGATGATGAACTACTCACGGACGTGTCTGCCGACGAGCGTACGACGGACGCCCCCAGGATGAGAACGAGGAGCACAGAAGGATCCGGTGGTTGAAGAACGCCAAACGCGCCCAGCGCAGGCAGAACGCGGAAAACCGCGCCCGCAACCCAATATACCAAAGGAACCTCAACAACTCTTTTGCAGCAGCTGCGGATCGGGAGTATCGTACACCGATTGGCGCCATTGTAGAAGCAGCGCTCTTAGCTCAATAATTACTATCCAACCCCCAGATACAAAGGCTGCAGTATCTAACCCAACGCGCGCTCGTGCAACTCGATGGGCAACATCCAGTGTCTTCCACTAGGAACATGCCCTCGAGGTCTGAGCGCCATGGTGACACTGCGTAGATTAGCCGCACCCCTGGAGGAGGCCTCGGGTACCGGAGGAACGACAATCGCCAGCGCAACCAGGGCCAGCAGTCCGTGCGTGGCAACGTCGAACAAGAGGTACAACAATCCACTCGCCCACCTCACAACCGGCGCAACGCAAGGCCTCAAGGTGAAGCTCCACCGGAGGCCAGCCTTCACGACACTCCCACGGTTGATCTTAGGCTGAAGATCAATGATGGCCGCGACGCGCGTCACATCATCGAGGCAAGGAGAAGGGATCGTCCCGATAGGTACCACAACGATGATGATAATGACCGCTTCCCTGCCTTCACCTCCAACATCATGGAGAAATCCTACCCCAAGTATTTTAATACAGTCAGGATCCCCAAGTATGACGGCAAGGAAGACCCGCGCCAATGGATTTGATGCTACTCCGTTGCCATCGAGGTCTCTGGGGGATCCAACTCCACCAAGGCACTCTACTTTCCAGTAGCCTTGGAATTCGCGCCCCTCACTTGGCTTGAAAGTCTCAAACCAAACTCCATCGACTCCTGGGAGGACCTCAAGCGGGCCTTCATCAACAACTTCCAGGGATCCATGATCAGAGCAGGCACTCGCCATGATCTGTCCCAGGTCAAGCAGGACATGAAGGAGACCCTAGGGTCCTACACCCAGCGTTTCTTCGAGATGCGAGCCACCATCCCCAACTTCACCGACGAGGACGTCATCCGCTGCTTCCAAAATGGCCTCTTCTCGAAGCACACGTACCACGACTTCGGATGCAACCGCCCGACTACTGCCGTGGAACTACGCGACATGATGGCACAGTGGGCCGATCAGGAGGACGAGGAGAACGACCACTTCCCCAAGCGCAACAACGATAAGCAGGGCAACGACAACAACCACTTCAACAAGGGCCAACGGAACCACTCGGGAAACCCCCGAAAGCGCAAGCCAGACCAAGAAGTCGCGGCTGTCGAGCGCAATCTGCGGGCAAGAAGCCGGGGAGCAATCAAGCTCAATTCGAAAAAGTCCTGCACAAACAATGCCCGATGCACCCGAAGGCCCAGCACACGCTCTTCGAGTGCATCAGCCTCCGCAAGTCACTCAACGCTCCACTCCTCCCTCAAGAGGGAAAGCGGAAGGATCAGGAGGATGACGATGAGGGTGACAAGTCGAGGGCTCAAAATTTCCAAGACTCGAAGAATGTCGTCAATGTCATCTTCGGTGGAGACGGCGGCTTCCCCTCCAAGCGCGGGCAGAAGCTGACCCTGCGCGAAATCCTCTCTGTAGAGCCCGCCATACAAAAGCCTCTGAGATACAGCGAGGTCCCGATCTCCTTTTCCAGGGATGATCAGTGGACCAGCTTCTCCGAGCCAGGAAAATTTCCGCTCGTCCTAGATCCTGTCATGGCAGGCTCACAGCTGACCCGAATAGTCATCGACGGCGGGAGCGGCCTCAACATGCTCTTCGCGAGTACTTTGAAGAAGATGGGGTTGGACATTTCCAACATGCTCACCCCTAGCAGAGCTCTGTTCTACGGCATCGTCCTGGGAAACGCGGCTACACCACTCGGTTCAGTGGTCCTGCCAGTCAACTTTGGGACAAAGGACAACACCGCACAGAGTACATCAAGTTCGAGGTGGCTGATTTTGAGTTGTCATATCACGCCATCCTCGGCAGACCAGCAATGGCCAAATTCATGGCCGTGCCTCACTACGTCTACCTACTACTCAAGATGCCAGGCAAGACAGGCGTCCTCACGTTCCGTGGTGACTTGAAGAAGTCGCACGACTGCGACCAAGAGGCGATCGATTACGCAGCGACATCACGCTGTGGAAGTCTTCGCGGCCGCACAAAACCTCACCGACTTAGAGATGGAGATCTCTAGCCAGAGACCTAGCCTATCGAGGATTAAACCCAACCCCAGCGACGTCGGCGTCAAGGCCATCTAGCTGCAAGAAGGCGACTCGTCCCAGACTGCTTTGATCAGAGGCGGCTTGAGTGATAAATAGTAAAGCGCACTCGTCAGCTTCCTTAGGGCTAACCAAGACATATTCGCGTGGAAACCAGCGGATATGCCTGGGGTGCCCAAGGAGTTGATCGAGCATTGCCTAAAGGTCGACCCCAAAGCCACTCTGAAGAAGCAACGACTACGACGCTTTGCTCTCGACAAGAGGGAGGCCATCAAGAAGGATCTAGCAAAACTACTCGCGGCTAGTTTTATTAAATAAGTCTAACACACTGAGTGGTTAGCCAACCCTGTACTAGTTCTAAACAATAATAAATGGAGGATGTGTGTGGATTACACTGATCTAAACAAACACTGCCCGAAGGATCCCTTCGCGCTCCCACGCATCGAGCAAGTCATCGACTCTACGGCTGGCTGCGTCCAGCCCCATGTCCCCGCGCCAGGTGGTTTTACTCACGTGTTGGTGGCCATCGACAAGTTTACAAAGTGGATCATGTACAAGCCAATCACAACGCTCTCTGCAGATCGAGTGGTTAGCTTCTTTTGCGACATGTTTTACTGTTTTGGCTTCCCCAACACCATCATCACGGACCTGGGATCCAATTTCCACTCGCATCAGTTCTGGGATTTCTGTAAACGCAGTGCCATTGAGGTCAAGTACGTTTCAGTGGGCCAACGGCCAGGTTGAGCGCACCAATGGCTTGATTCTTGATGGCTTGAAGAAAAGACTCTACAACAAGAACAGCAAAAAGGGCGGCAAGTGGATCGACGAGATCTCGTTAGTAATCTGGGGACTTCGCACACAACCAAGCAAAGCCATAGGACAGTCACCTTTCTTCCTCATATACAGGTCTGAAGCTATACTACCGACTGACGTCATGTGGAAGTCTCCTCGACTGGAGATGTATAAACAAGGCGAGGTTGAAAGCGCAAGACATGTCGAACTTGACTCAGTAGAGGAAATCAGATGCAATGTCTTGCTCCAATCGGCCCGCTACTTAAAAGGAGTCCATCGTTACCATGACCGGAACGTTCAACAACGTTCTTTCAACATTGGAGATATGGTCCTTCATCGCATCCAGGACGAAACCGGGCTGTACAAGCTTAATTCTCGATGGGAGGGACCCTTCCTCGTGCACAAGGTTACAGGACCAGGGTCATATCGCTTATAGTACCCTGATGGCCAGGAGGTCCCAAACTCCTGGAATATTGAACACCTACGACGTTTTCACCCTTAGCCAACTTGTATCCCAAGTTTTCAGCTGCGGCGTAGCATGGTCTACTAGAGGGGTATCACTCTCACACTTCTAGTACTACTCCGTTTATTAGTTCACGACTAGTACTACGTAGAGTTTACTGAAGAGGCATGGTTCCCATACTTCCAGTACTACTCCATCTACTGATTCACGACTGGTACTACGTAGAGTTTACTGCATGGGCCTCGCTCCCATACTTCCAGTACTACTCCGTCTACTCGTTTACGTCAGGTACTACGTAGAGTTTAGTGCATAGGCCTCGCTCCTATACGTCCAGTACTACTCCAACTAATGGTTTACGACTGGTACTACATAGAGTTTACTGCATGGGCCTCGCTCCCATACTTCCAGTACTACTCCGTCTACTGGTTTATGACTGATACTACGTAGAGTTTACTGTATGGGCTCGCTCCCATACTTCTAGTACAACTCCGTTTACTGGTTTACGACTAGTACTACGTAGATTTTACTGCATGGGCCTAGCTCTCATACTTCCAGTACTACTCCGTCTACTGGTTCACGACTGGTACTACGTAGAGTTTACTGCATGGGCCTCGCTCCCATACTTCCAATACTACTCAGTCTATTGGTTCACGACTGGTACTACGTAGAGTTTACTGCATGGGCCTCGCTTCCATACTTCTAGTACTACTCCGTCTACCGGTTCACGACTGGTACTACATCGAGTTTACTGCATGGGTCTCGCTCCCATACTTCCAATAATGCTCAGATTACTGGTTTCTGACTAGTATTCTATGTTACAGAAGGGGGCCTCGCTCCCATGACACCGCGTTTACTAGTTCCTGACTAGTTTTACGTGTCGTCGACTACTTCGACTACTCGTCTCGCCTACAAAACTAGTCAGAATTGACTCCGACTAGTCGGCTTCATCGACAGTTCAAGATCCAGCAGCAACTTGGCCAATGCCTAGGCTCGGGGTTGGCGCCACCGACTACTAGGTGTATGTTGTGCGACTCATCCAGCTCCAAGGCTTGGGGGCTGGATACGACATGGATCTCAGCGACTAAGGTTTGATTTGAGCGGTAATTTAGGGCGCTTTTTTGGTGAAGTTATTTGTTTAACCATTTTTTCAGGGAAGTTATCCCGTAAAAAGCGGTTTTTAGATTTCTGAACCGATTTGCCCGTATTAACCATCAAATCTCTACCGTCATATATATTGCATGCCACGATTCTTTGGATCCTTTATTCCAAACCTGGGGAATTTGCATTCAAGGCTCGTGGGCTGCGGGACATGTGTCATCAGCGACTTATTTTTCAAATCTTTTGGAAGATAATGACATAAGACTCAAGACTAAATTGAACCTCAGCCTTATTCTACGAGTTAACCTAAGGCTCGGGGGCTACTCCATATGGAGTGCGAGTCCAATCGCACCCCATATAAAGGAAGACTTGACAAACTACTCGGGGCACGAGCACCTCAAAGCCTCGATGTAGCCAAGGAAGTACTCGGAAGACACCTTCAAGATGGAGTTCGGGAGAACTCGAAGACACCTTTAGAAGTACTTGGAAGCCTGCAGCACTCGACTACGAAGAGCTCGGGGGCTTATCAGACCCGGGCCCACAGGGCTGCGCACATGACCTACATCTTACAGGATAAGGGGTGGGATATGGCCCACGCCCTACACCAGTTGTAACTACTCGTAGCGTAGTACAACTACACATACAGTAGTAAAACTAGTCGGAGACGATAGGAAACTATCCAGAAAGTACTTGGGTAGGGCTCCTAGGCTCATATCCGACTAGGACTTCCATGTAACCCTATCCCCCCAGACTATATAAGGGCGGACAGGGATCCCCTCCAAACATCAGATCACATGATCACCACCTAAGGCAATACAAAACCACACATGACGTAGGGTATTACGCTCTCGGCGGCCCGAACCTGTCTAAACTTTGTGCTCCTTGCACCTTTGAGTTCTTGATCTCGGTGACACCCTACCTACAAACTCACTACCTTGGGGGTATCCCTCGGTGGGCGTGGCGGTAAAATACCGACAAACTACGAAGAGCTCGGGGGCTTGTCAGACCCGGGGCCACAGAACTGTGCACATGGCATAAATATTCTAGGATAAGGGATGGGACATGGCCCACACCCTACACCTGTTGTAACTACTCGTACAGGAGTAGGACTAGTCGGAACAGAAGGAACTACCCAAGTAGTACTCGGGTAGGACTCCTAAGCTAGTATCGGGTTAAGATTTCCATGTAACCCTATCCCCCTAGACTATATAAGGGCGGGCAGGGACCCTCTCCAAACAACAATCATCATCTATGGTAATCCAAACCACCACAAAGGACATAGGGTATTATGCATACTACGGCCTGAACCTGTTTAAAGTTTCGTGTTCCTTACCTTCGAGTTCCTGATCTCGGCGACACCCCACCTACAAACTCACCACCTCTAGGGTATCCCTTAGTGGATGTGGCGGTAAAACACCGACAGCTGGCGCGCCAGGTAGGGGTGTTCATCGAGCATCCACCGGAGAACTCGATGGCTTCTTTCAGCTGCACCAGCACTGTGCTCGATGAGGGCACAACTTTCATCTTCGGCTCCTGGATCTGCATCGCCAACGGCTCGGGTGGCTTCAACGGTCACCCAGCTAACTCCAGGAAGCCGGAAGCCTCTACACCAACTCGATGCAGCGACCTCGACAAGTTTGTTGACAGCTTTGACGAGTTGCTGCTCCCCGATTACGCCGGGGAGATGGAGACGACGTCCGTTTTTTACGCGACTTCAACTCGCGCTGCACAAGGACTACTCGGATCAGATTCAAACCGATCCGAGGAGGCTACACAGTCCAAGTCCCTCTCCGACTTGGAGGAGGACTTGGATCATCTTCTCAAGTTTGGAGACGATGGAGCCACCACGTGTCGGGGGGCCCCCGTTTTCGACAACTACTCGAACTTCGACAAAAAGTACTCGTTAACTAACCTTCAAGTTGGAGCTTGGGAGGACTCGGGGACAAGAGAGCCACCGCCTGTCGGGAGGCCCCTGTTCTCAACAATCACTCAGAATCGGATGACGTTCCCGAATCGTTTTCGGGTAATCACCTGAGTTTGACTATAATGTCTATGCCGCAAGGCTGATTCGTGTACTGAAAGGGCTTAGATCCCTCTAAACTACTCGAGTACGACTCCCGCCTTGTGGCCTTCACGCAGGAACTGCCTTTTCAGGAAGGCAAACCCCTGTCTTGCATCTCGGAAGAGGGAGAGGGCAGCACAGAGCTAGTCGAGTACAACCATACGGCTGAGAGCTTGCTGGATCGTCAAGTCTACATGGCTTCCCTCCGCAATGCGGATGACGACGAGCCGGGTCCCGAGTACGACGCTGCACTACTCGCGGACGTGTGTGCCGACGAGCGTATGGCGGACGCCCCCAGGATGAGAACGAGGAGCACAGAAGGATCCAACGGTTGAAGAACGCCAAACGTGCCCAGCGCTGGCGGAACACAAAAAACCACGCACGCAACCCAATGTACCAATGGAATCTCAACAATGCTTTCGTAGCAGCAGATCGGGAGTATCAGACACCGATCGGCGCCATTGCAGAAGCAGCGCTCCTAGCTCAACAATTACCACCAAACCCCTAGATACAAAGGTTGCAATATCTAACCCAGCGCATGCTCGTGCAACTCGATGGGCAACACCCAATATTTTCAACTCAGAACATGCCCTCGAGATTAGAGCTCCATGGCGATTCTGCACAGATTAGTCGCACCCCTGGAGGAGGCCCCGGATTTCGGAAGAACTACAATCTCCAGCGCAACCAGGACAATCCAGTCGGCCACGACAATCCCCAAGGCCAGCAGTCTGCGCGTGGCAACATCGAACAAGAGGTGCAACAATCCACGCGCCCACCCCGCAATCGGCACGATGCAAGGCCTCAAGCCGAAGCTGCACCCGAGGCCAGCCTCCAGAACGCTCCCACGATTGATGTAAGACAGAAGATCAATGACGGCCGCGATGCGCGGCGCCTCATCAAGGCAAGGAGAAGGGATCGTCCCGATAGATACCACGACGATGATGATAATGATCGCTTCCCTGCTTTCACCTCCAACATCACCGAGAAATCCTACCACAAGGATTTTAAACCAGTCGGCATTCCCAAGTACGATGGCAAGCAAGACCCGCGCCAGTGGATTCGCTGCTACTCCGTCGCCATCGAGGTGTCAGGGGAATCCAACACCACCAAGGCACTCTACTTCCTAAAAGCCTTGGAATTCGCACCCCTCACTTGGCTTGAAAGCTTTAAACCAAACTCCATCGACTCCTGGGAGGACTGCAAGCGGGCCTTCATCGACAACTTCCAGGGATCCATGATTCGAGCAGGTACTCGTCATGATTTGTCCCAGGTCAAGCAAGAATTGAACGAGATGCTGAGGTCCTACACCCAGCTTTTCTTCGAGATGCGCGCCACCATCGCCAACATTAACGTCGGGGACGTCATTCGCTGCTTCCAAAACGGTCTCTTCTCGAAGCACACTTACCACGACTTCGGACGCAACCACCCAACTACTGTCGTGGAACTGCGTGACATGATGGCACGGTGGGCTGACCAGGAGGATGAGGAGAACGATCACTTCCCTAAGCGCAACAACTTCAAGTCGGGCAACGGCAACAACCACTTTGACAAGGGCCAGCGGAACAACTCGTGGAATCCCCATAAATGCAAGCCAGACCAAGACGTAAAGTGAAAGGATCAGGAGGTCGATGATGAGGGTGACAAGTCGGGGGCTTAAGATTTCCAAGACCCAAAGAATGTCATAAACATCATCTTCGGTGAAGACGATGGCTTCCCCTCCAAGCGCACGAAGAAGCTGACCCTGCGCGAAATCCTCTCTGTCGAGCCCGCCATATAGAAACCTCTAAGATACAGCAAGGTCCCGATCTCCTTCTCTAGGGATGATTAGTGGACCAGCTTCTCCGAGCCGGGAAAATTCCTGCTCATCCTAAATCCTGTCGTGGCGGGCTCACAATTGTCTTGAGTACTCATCAACGGCAGGAGTGGCCTCAACCTGCTCTTTGCGAGTACTTTGAAGAAGATGGGCTGAATATCTCCAAGATGCTCAACACTAGCAGAGCTCCGTTCTACGGCATCGTCTAGGGAAACGCGGCTACACCACTGAGGTCAGTGGTCCTGCCAGTCACCTTCGGGAAGAAAGACAACAATCTTACGGAGTACATCAAGTTCGAGGTGGCCGACTTCGATTTGTCATAGCACGCCATCGTCGGCAGGCCAGCTTTGGCCAAATTCATGGTCGTGCCCCACTATGTCTACTTACTGCTCAAGATGCCAGGCAAGACAGGTGTACTCACGTTCCGTGGAGACTTGAAGAAGTCGTACGACTGTGACCAAGAGGCGATCGAGTACACCGCGACATCACGCGTGCCAGAACCTTCTGCGAAAGTCTTCACGGCCGCGCAAAGGCTCACCGACTCAGAGATGGAGATATCCAATTAGAGACCTAGCCAGTGGAGGGTAAAACCCAACCCCAGCGACGTCGGCATCAAGACCATCTAGCTACAAGAAGGTGACTCGTCCAAAACTGCTTTGATTGGAGGCGGCTTGAGTGACAAATAGGAAAGGGCGCTCATCAGCTTCCTTAGGGCCAACCATGACATATTCGCGTGGAAACCAGCGGATATGCCCGGGGTGCCCAAGGAGTTGATTGAGCATTGCCTAAAAGTCGATCCCAAAGCTACTCCAAAGAAGTAGCGACTACGACGCTTCACCCCAGACAAGAGGGAGGCCATCAAGAAGGAGCTAGCAAAACTACTCGCGGCTAGTTTTATTAAAGAAGTCTACCACCCCGAGTGGTTAGCCAACCCGGAACTATTTCTAAAAATTAATGAATGGAGGATGCGTGTGGATTACATTGATCTAAACAAACACTACCCGAAGGATCCCTTCGCGCTCCCACGAATCGAGCAAGTCATCGACTCTACGACTGGCTGCATCCTGCTCTCTTTCCTTGACTGCTATACGGGCTGCCATCAGATTCCTCTTAAGGAAGAAGATCAGATCAACACAGGATTCATCACCCCCTTTGGAGCATATGCCTACACAACCCTGTCCTTCGGGTTGAAGAACGCAGGAGCCACCTATCAGCGGGCCATCCAATTGTGCCTTGCTGATCAACTACATCGTAATGTTGAAGCCTACGTGGACGACGTGGTCATCAAGACCAGAGCCCATGACGAGTTCATCCCTGATCTTGAGGAAACCTTTAACAACTGACGCAAGCTTTGATGGAAGCTCAACCCAACCAAGTGCGTCTTTGGTGTGCCACAAAGAAAACTACTCGGTTTCATCGTTAGTTACCGAAGAATTGAAGCAAACCCGGAGAAGATCACCACCATTACAGACATGGACGCCCCACGGACGATTAAGGATGTCCAGAAGCTCACAGGTTGTATGGCGGCCCAGAATAGATTTATCTCACGGCTTGGAGAACGGGGATTACCCTTCTTCAAATTGCTCAAACACCACGATAAGTTCTAGTGGACCGAGGAGGCAAAGCTGGCGCTAGAAGATCTCAAGCATCCTTTGCAGTCACCCCCCATCTTAACGGCCCCACAACCAGGCGAGAACCTATTTCTCTACATTGCCGCGACTACTCACGTCGTTAGCACAACAATCATGGTGGAATGCCAAAAGGAAGGCCATGTCTTCGGTGTGCAGCGGACCGTCTACTTTGTCAGCGAAGTCCTTTCTGAATCCAAGGTTCGTTACCTGACGATTCAGAAACTACTCTACGCTATACTTATCATCTCTAGGAAGCTTCGCCACTACTTCGACGCATACGACATCTCGGTGGTCACTGATTTCCCATTGGCGGATATCCTCCACAATTGGGATGCCATTGGGCGCATCTCCAAGTGGACAGTGGAACTGAGGGCGCTTACTCTCGACTTCAAGCCCCGAACGGCCATCAAATCACAGGCACTAGTCAACTTTATGGCAGAATGGTGGGAAAACCAAGTGGAAGCCCCAGCCAACCTGCTAGAGCATTGGGTGATGTACTTCGATGGCTCACTCAAGCTTGGAGGCGGTGGCGCGGGAGTACTCTTCATCAGTCCAAAAGGAGAACAACTCAAATATGTATTCCAAATACTATTTGAGGTCTCAAACAACGAAGCCGAGTACGAGGCACTACTGCACGGGCTACGCCTGACAGTCTCTCTGGGCATTAAGTGACTACTTGTCTACAGCGACTCCTTGCTGGTGGTCCAACAAGTCAACAAAGAGTGGGACGTCAACAAGGACACCATGGACGCGTACGACGCGGAAATACGCAAGCTCGAGAACAAGTTCTCGGGCCCGGAAATTCATCATGTGATTCGCGACAACAATGTGGGAGCGGATTTGCTCTCGAAACTGGGTTCTGATCGAGGTAACGTCCCACCGGGAGTTTTTGTCCACGAGTTGCATCACCCATCCATCAAGACACCAGATTCAAGCACCATCGCTCAGGGTCCAACAGAACCCGACCGAGAGGTCTTGATGATTGAGGTCAACTGGCGGCTTACGTTTCTCGACTTCATCAAGGAGCACAAAATACCCCCCGGCATCAACCCAAAAAGCGCTAAGGCCACACGCAACCTAAGGCGCAGCAAAGTGTGTCTGCCTAGAGGAAGGTAGAGAAATACTCCAGGAGATTCATGAAGGCATGTGCCGGAACCATGCTGCTTCTCGCACACTAGTCGGCAAAGCTTTCAGATTTGGGTTCTACTGGCCGACTGCTTTGGCAGATGCCGAAACACTTGTTCGCCGGTGCACAAACTGCTAGTTCTTCAGCAAGCAGCCCCACGTCCCGGCCCACAACCTTATCACCATACCACCTTCATGGCCGTTTACACGTTGGGGCCTGGAACGATAGGACCCTTGACAACTGCGCCGGGAGGTTTTACTCACGCGTTGGTAGCTATCGACAAGTTCACGAAGTGGATCGAGTACAAGCCAATCACAAAGCTCTCTACAGATCGAGTGGTTAGCTTCATCTGCGATATCTTGCACCGATTTGGCTTTCCCAACACCATCATCACGGATCTGGGATCCAATTTCTACTCTCATCAGTTTTGGGATTTCTGTGGACGTAGTGCCATTGAGGTCAAGTATGTTTTAGTTGGTCACCTGCGGGCCAACGGCCAGGTTCAGCTTGCCAACGGCTTGATTCTTGATGGCTTGAAGAAAAGACCACGGCGAGAACAGCAAAAAGGGCGGCAAGTGGATCAATGAGATCTCGTCAGTTAGTCTGGGAGCTTCGCAGACAACCAAGCAAAGCCATAGGACAATCACCTTTCTTTCTCGTCTATGGGTCCGAAGCTATATTACCGGCTGATGTCATGTGGCAATCTCCTCGATTGGAGATATACAAAGAAGGCGAGGCTGATGACGCAAGACATCTTGAACTTGATTTGGTAGAAGAAGTCCGATGCAATGTTTTGCTCCAGTCGGCCCGCTACTTACAAGGTGTCCGTTATTACCACGACCGGAACGTTCAACGACGATCTTTCTACGTTGGAGATATGGTCCTTCGCCGCATCCAGGACGAAACCGAGCTACAGAAGCTTAATTCACGATGGGAGGGACCCTTCATCGTGCACAAGGTTACAGGACCCGGGTCGTATCGCTTACAGTACCCTAATGGCCAGGAGGTCCCAAACTCCTAGAATATCGAGCATCTACGTCGTTTTCATCCTTAGCCAACCAAGATATCTTCGCATGGCAACATATGACCTGTCTTGGCCCGACCAAGGAACTGATCAACCCCACATGAAGGACCTCGTCGTCACTTCTTTGGGGCCAACCGTGATGTTTTCGCATGGCAACATGTGAATTCTCATGGCCCGCCCAAGGAATCGTCTTCAGTAGGTGACTAAAGATCAACACTTCCAGTACTACTCCGTTTACTGGTTCACGACTAGTATTACATGCAAGTTTACTGAAGGGACCTCGCTCCCACACTTTTAGTAACACTCCGTTTACTAGTTTAGGACTGGTACTGCGTGGAGTTTACTGCATGGGCCTCGCTCCCATACTTCCAGTAACACTCCATTTACTAGTTTACGACTAGTATTACGTGCAAGTTTACTAAAGGGGCCTCGCTCCCATACTTCCAGTAACACTCTGTTTACTAGTTTACGACTAGTACTACGTGTAGTTTACTGAAGGGGCTTCGCTCCCATATTTCCAGTACTACTCTGTTTACTGGTTCACGACTAGCACTACGTAGAGTTTACTGCAGGGGACTTGTTCCCATACTTAT
Source organism: Panicum miliaceum (assembly GCA_032594955.1). Lineage (NCBI taxonomy): Eukaryota > Viridiplantae > Streptophyta > Magnoliopsida > Poales > Poaceae > Panicum > Panicum miliaceum. The sequence continues at coordinate 21,916,208 of CM064073.1, forward strand.
ATTACTACTCCGTTTACTAGTTCACGACTAGCACTACATGTAGTTTACTGAAGGGGCTTCGCTCCCATATTAAGTTTGTATGATGAACTAAAGTACTTGAGTAATAATTTTGACTTGTAATAATTCATGACCGACTTGTGGTTTTAAAATCCTGTGGAATGCTGTAATCTCTGGACTTGCCTTCGTGCAAGTTATGTGTATGCTTGGTTTTGATCGAAATAATTAGTGGTTGCATCAGGATCTACTCGGCAGACTATCGGATTAATCCGTTTGAAGTGCATGGTGGCCAGTTCATCTACAAGGATGATGGTTAGTGCACTAGAGCCGGGTTAATTCGGGCAGTTCTGCCACAGGTCACGTTCCCATACTTCCAGTACTACTCCGTTTGCTAGTTCTCGACTAGTACTACGTGGAGTTTACTAAAGGGGCCTTGCACACATACTCCCAGTACTACTCCATTTACTAGTTCTCGACTAGTACTACGTGCAGTTTACTGAAGGGGCCTCGCTCCCATACTCTGAGTACAACTCCATTTACTAGTTCTCGACTTGCACTATGTAGATTTACTGAAGGGGTCTCGCTCCCATACTTCCTGTACTACTCCATTTACTGGTTCATGACTAGTACTACGTGCAGTTTACTGAAGGGGCTTCGCTCCCATATTTACAGTACTACTCCGTTTACTGGTTCACGACTAGCACTACGTAGAGTTTACTACAGGGGATTTGTTCCCATACTTCTAGTACTACTCCGTTTACTAGTTCTCGACTAGTACTACGTGTAGTTAACTCAAGGGGACTCATTCCCATACTTCTAGTACTACTCCGTTTACTAGTTCTTGACTAGTACTACGTGTAGTTTACTGAAGGGGCCTCGCTCCCATACTCCCAATACTACTCCGTTTACTAGTTCTCAACTAGCACTATGTAGAGTTTACTGAAGGGGTCTCGCTCCTATTCTTCCAGTACTACTCTGTTTACTGGTTCACGACTGGTACTACGTGCAAGTTTACTAAAGGAGCCTCACTCCCATACTTCCAGTAACACTCCATTTTACTGGTTCACGACTGGTATTACGTGCAAGTTTACTGAAGGGGCCTCACTCCCATACTTTTAGTAACACTCCGTTTACTAGTTCACCACTAGTACTACGTGCAAGTTTACTGAAGGGGCCTCACTCCCATACTTCTAGTACTATTCTGTTTACTGGTTCATGACTGGTACTACGTGCAAGTTTAGTGAAGGGGCCTCGCTCCCATACTTCCAGTACTACTCCATTTACTGGTTCATGACTGCTACTACGTGCAAGTTTATTGAAGGGGCCTCGCTCCCATACTTGCAGTAACATTCCGTTTACTAGTTCACGATGGGTACTACGTGTAGTTTACTGCATGGGCCTCGCTCCCACACTTTCAGTAACACTCCGTTTACTAGTTCAGGACTGGTACTACGTAGAGTTTACTGAAGGAGCCTCGCTCCCATAACACTGCGTTTACTAGTTTCCGACTAGTTTTACGCGTCGTCAGCTACTTCGACTACTCGTCTCGTCTACAAAACTAGTCGAAATCGACTCCGACTAGTCGGCTTCATCGACAGTTCAAGATCCAGCAGCAACTTGGCCAATGCCTATGCTCGGGGGCTAGTGCCACCGACTACTAGATGTGTCTCGTGTGACTCATCTAGCTCCCAGGCTCGGGGCTGGATGCGACAGGGCACTCAGCGTGCTTTCGGCAGATCTTTTAAGCTCTCATGCTTTGAGGATGGACGCTGCAAAACTACTGGGAAGATCCCGATTTAAGACACTTTTAAGGATTTATCTTAGGAAAATAATTGTTTAACCATTATTTCAGGTAAGTTATTCCGAAATAAGGGGGTTTTCAAAATTTTAACCCAGATATCTTATTTAGCCATTGAATCAGGGAACAAGGTTTGATTTGAGTGGTAATTTAGGGCACTTTTTGAAGAAGTTATTTGTTTAACCATTATTTTAGGGAATTCATCCCGAAATAAGTGGTTTTTGAATTTTTGAACCAATTTGCCCATCTTAACCATCAAATTTGCATGCCACAATTATTTGGATCCTTTATTCTAAACCTTGGGGATTTGGATTCAAGCCTCGGGGGCTACGGGACATGTGTCATCAGCGACTTATTTTTCAAATCTTTTCGAAGTGAAGGACAGAAGACTCAAGACTAAATTGACCCTTAGTCTGATTCTCCGAGTCAACCTAAGGCTCGGGAGCTACTCCATATGGAGTGCAAGTTTAATCGCACCCCATATAAAAGAAAACTTGACAACTACTCGGGGCATGAGCACCTCATAGCCTCGATAAAGCCAAGGAAGTACTCAGAAGATACCTTCAAGATGGAGTTTGGGAGAACTCGAAGACACCTTTAGAAGTACTCGAAAGCCTGCAGTACTCGACCACGAAGAGCTCGGGGACTTGTTAGACCCGGACCCACATGACTGTGCACATGGCGTACATCTTATAGGATAAGGGGTGGAACATGGCCCATGCCCTACACCAGTTGTAACTACTCGTAATGTAGTAGAACTACTTGTACTCTAGTAGAAATAGTCGGAACAGAAGGAAACTACCGAAAGGTAATCGGGTAGGACTCCTGAGCTTGTAGACGGTTAGGATTTCCATGTAACCCTATCCCCCAAACTATATAAGGACGGGCAGGGACCCCCTCCAAATAGAGATCACCCCGATCAACACCTAACGTGTACAAACCACACACAAGACGTAGGGTATTACGCTCTCGGCGGCCCGAACCTATCTAAACTTTGTGTTCCTTGCACCTTCGAGTTCCTGATCTCGGCGACACCCTACCTACAAACTCACCACCTCGGGGGTATCCCTCAGTGGGCGTGGCGGTAAAACACCGACATCGGTGGTATCCCTCGGTGGGCTTGGAGGTTAAACACCGATACTATCTTCTGCTAAACAAAATAGAAGTTTGACGAAACTAAAGAAATGAGTGCATTGTTGCCTGATACGCCCACCGACAAGGGGTAGTAAAGGACAATTTAGCCCAGCTAATATAAGGGCCGATTTTAAAAAAGGCCAAGCTCATATTTAAAAATATTTAAGAATCAAGTTGGAAATTAGATTATGAAGAGAACATTAACGCCATGATTCCATTAGCACTATTACGACCCTACCAAGGACTAGTTCTTCACCAGTTCACCGCATCTAGCCGTCGCCCATTCAATTCTAGTCGTGCTTCCTCCATCGACACAGTTTCATGCTTCGCCCCTGCTGTCAATCGCCCTGGGCATAATTAACCGAGAATCGAACCGAAATACCTGAAACCGAATAATTCGGTCACTAGTTCGGTTCCTGGTTTTGAAGAACCGAATTAGTACGGTTTATGAAGAACCCGAAATAGAGGCCCAATAACACAAAATACCAGCCCATCCCAATAACCCCCACCCGAGTAACCCTAGGTATATAAGGCGAGCCAGTTAAACCTCCGCCCCGGCGCCCCCCACCGTCTCGCTGTCACTCTTTAGGCTGCCGCCCGCCGCACCCGCACGCGATGCACACCCACCTCCCGATCCGGCGCTGCTGCCTGCCACGCTGTTGCCCCGGTCCCAGACCCTGGCCCCCGGCCCCTGCCAGCCAGTGCTGCCGCCGGTGCCGCCCCGCTCCCCGACACCTGGCCCCCACCGGCCAGTGCCGCACTGCCGCCTGGCAGAGCTGCCCGCGGGCGCCCTCGCCAGGCCGCCACGCGCCACCGGCTGAGGTGCCCAGCTGCCTAGGTGCGGTGTGCGGAGACCGGTGGCACCCACCCTGCCGGCGGCCGCCCTCTAGGCTCCAGGGCGCTATGCGTCACCGGCCCAGGTGCGATGCCGAGCGCCCACCCCGGCTTGGGCGGGGCCCCTCGCCTGAGCGGGTCTCCCCCTCATCTCCGGCAAGCCGCGCTGCAGCCACCCGTCGGACTCGTCGACGTCCGTCAGATCGACTGTACCACGGCTACATCCGTAGCTTCTTGCACAGTAAGTTCTATTCCTTTAAGATGTTATTGACTTATTGAATCGATTAGGCCACGAGGGTGTAGTTAATGGTAGTTGATTTGTAGTAGCAGATTTGTATGATTTGTAGTTGAATGGTCTGCTAGTTGTAGACTTGTAGCCTTGTAAGTTGTAACCTGTATGATTCTTAACTGATTTTTCAGATGGCTCAACCCGAGGGCGACATTGACTAGCAGATCAGTGACTAGGTTTCGGTCCATAGGGATGATGCTGATGATGTTATTGGAGAGGAGGTGGATGCTACTGCTGTAGCTATCAATGTTGCTGCTGGTGATGCTGATGCGGAGAAGGAGGTCATTGATGTTGATGCAGATGAGGCGAAGAAGAGAAAAGAGATGGTGTCAAGGTCAAAGATTTGGGAGCACTTCACCAAAGTGTTTGTAAATGGTCAGTTGGTCAAAGGTAATTGCAAATACTGCAATCATGACATTGGGGCACATCCAGTACACAATGGTACTTCTGCCATGCGTAAGCATTTTAATACTTGCAAGAGTAATCCTTATAGAGTTAGTGATGATTCAAAGCAAGCTGTTTTGCAAGTCAATCAAGGAAATAGTGTAGGCACTTGGAAATTTGATCCTGAATTGCTTAGATCAGCTTTTTCTGAAATGATCATAGAAGATGAGCTCCCATTTGCATTTAGTGAGAAGCCTGGTTTTAGGAAGTACATGGCTCTAGCTTGTCCACGATTCACCTTGCCATCTAGACGTACATGCACTAGGGACACAGTCGAAGCATATTTTCAGCATAAAGCTAGACTAAAAGTGTTTTTCAAAGAACATTGTCAAAGAGTGGGCCTCACCACTGACGGTTGGACGTCACAGCAGCAAGATAGCTATATGACAGTGACAGCTCATTTTATTGATAATGATTGGTGCTTGCACAAGAAGATAATCAGTTCTTTCAAGGTTAAAAGCAAAAAGGGTGATGACATTGGGAAACACTTGCATAAAGTCTTGCTAGATTGAGGTTTAGATAGACAGTAACAGTAGATAATGCTAGTTTAAATGATAGTGGTATTAGTTACCATAGAAGACAACAACAACAACAACAACATAGCCTTTTTGTCCCAAGCAAGTTGGGGTAGGCTAGAGATGAAACCCATAAAAGAAACAAAGATCACAGATCTTCAGGTACGTGGATGGCGAGTCTCCAAGCGCTCCTATCCAAAGCTACCTCATTGGAGATATTCCACTCCTTAAGGTCTCTCTTAACCGACTCGTCCGAAGTCAGTTTAGGTCTACCTCTACCTCTCTTTACATTTTTGGCCTGCTTTAGAACCCCACTACGCACCGGCGCCTCAATTGGTGTTGGGTAAGAGAGACCTTAATCGATGTTGGGTAAGTTTCTCCTCAATTGGTGCCACCCCGACTCTATCCCGAATAACTTCGTTCCGGACTCTATCCCTTCGTGTGTGCCCGCAAAACCACCGCAACATCCGCATCTTTACTACACTCAGTTGTTAGTCATGTCGTCTTTTTGTAGGCCAACATTGAGCACCGTATAACATCGCCGGACGAATCGCTGTCCTATAGAACTTACCTTTTAACTTTTGTGGCACCCTTCTGTTACATAGGACGCCAGAAGCTTGATGCCACTTCAACCAGGCAGCTGAGATTCTATATCTAACATCTTCATCAATGTCGCCATCCTTTTGAAGCATCGATCCTAAATACCGAAAAGTATCCTTCTAGACCACCACTTGCCCATCGAGGCTAACATCTCCATCCTCATGCCTAGTCACGCTGAAATCACACATCATGTACTCGGTCTTGGTCCTATTGAGTCTGAACCCTTTCGACTCTAACGTGCGTCTCCACAGCTCTAACTTCTTATTAACCCCTTCCCTACTCTCGTCAACCAGCACCACATCATCAGCAAAGAGCATACACCAAGGGATATCATCTTGTATGTCCCTTGTGACCTCATCCATCACCAAGGCAAATAAATAAGGTCTCAATGCTGACCCCTGATGTAGGCCTATGTTAATAGGAAAGTCAGTGGTGTCACCATCACATGTCCGGACAAACGTCATCGCATCCTTATACATATCCTTGATGAGGGTAATGTACTTAGTTGGGACTTTGTGCTTCTCCAAGGCCCACCACATGACATTTCTCTGTATTTTATCATACGCCTTCTCAAGGTCAATAAAGACCATATGCAAGTTCTTTTTCTGCTCTCTATATCTCTCCATCAATTGTCGGATTAAGAAAATCGCCTCCATGGTCGACCTTCCAGGCATGAACCCAAACTGGTTTTGGGTCACACTTGTCACTCTTCTTAGACGGTGATCAATAACCCTCTCCCAAAGCTTCATCGTATGACTCATCAGCTTAAACCCACGGTAGTTAGTACAACTTTGAACATCTCCTTTGTTCTTGAAGATTGGAACTAATATACTTCTCCTCCATTCTTCAGGCATCCTGGTGGACTGAAAAATAAGGTTAAAAAGCTTAGTGAACCATACTATCGCTTTGGCACCTAGGCATCTCCACACCTCAATGGGGATACCATCAGGGCCCATCACTTTACCCCCCTTCATCCTCTTCAACGCATCCCCGATCTCGGTCTCCTGAATTCTCCTCACAAAGCGTCTGTTGGTGTCATCAAGAGAGTCATCTAACTCAAGGGTAGGGCCCTCATTCTCCCCATTAAACAAATTATCAAAATACTCTCGCCATCTATCCTTGATCTCCTCATCCTTCACTAGAAGTCGATCTGTCCCATCCTTGATCCATATGATTTGGTTGATATCTCTTGTCTTCCGCTCGCGGATCCTAGCCATCCTATAGATGTCCTTCTCTCCTTCCTTCGTGGCTAGCCGCTGATACAGGTCATCATACGCTTTACCCTTTGCTACGCTCACAGCTCACTTTGCAACCCTCTTCGCTAAATTATAGCTCTCGATGTTGGCTACACTCTTATCAAGGTGGAGGCGCTTGAAACACTCCTTCTTCTCCTTAATAGCCCTTTGCACCTTGTCATTCCACCACCAGGTGTCTTTCCCTTCCTGTTTGCCTCCCCTACTCACGCCAAACACCTCTGACAGGTTTGCAGATATGCCCTTGGAAACTTGCATGCAGACCCATCTAAAGATTTCAATCATTGCAATTGGGTCCCTGGACGGCGCTGGCACGGCGGCCGGCCAAATTCCGGTGAGGGGGCTCATCGGCGGCGAGGGGAAAAGGGTCGGGGAGATCCAAAGTGGTGAGAGCTACCTTGTGGGGCCTTGGTCGGGGTTGGGGGTGGCCGGAAAGGGCTCGCCGGCGTGGAGCAGGGGGCAGCGGCGATGCGGAGCGTCGGCGACGGTGCTCCGGCGGGGTTGGGGCAGCGCTGGCGGGTCGGGAAGCTCCGATGGGGTGATGTAGTCCCGTTTCGAGCCTTGGTTCGGGCGGAGGAGGGCCGAGGGTGGGGTGTCCACGGCGGTGAGGGGCGGCGGCGGTGGAGGCGGCGCTGGCAGCGCTCCGGCGGGTCTGGGCGGCGATGGGCGGGGCAGTGAGCTGCGGTGGGGCGGTGTGGTGGTGGTTGGAGACTCAGCTCTGGCAATGGGTGGCCGGAGAGGTGAGCTCCACGGTGAGCTGGGCACGACGGCGGTAATAGTGACGGTGGCGGCGTTCTGGTGGCTGGACGCGCGAGTAGGGCTCAGGGCGGCTTTTATAGGGACAGGAGGGAGGGAGAGAGCCGGGCGACGCTGGGGCCGGGATGGCACGGCGGAGGTGTGCCATTGGGCACCGAGGATTTGGCGTGGGGAGCGGAGAATCACGCGGCGAGCGGTTGGGCGAGCAGCTGTAGCAGCTGGCTTGCCGGGCAGCGAGTGCTGCGACTGGCAGGACATGGCGGAGGCTCGGGCATGGCGCGGCTTGTCCATTGGGCGTGGCAGCGGCGAGCAGAGGCGGCGAATGCATCGCGCGCGTGGCGCACACGGGCTGGGCAGGGACGCGGCGTGGGGGGGGGGGGGGGGGGCAGCGCAGCTGGTTGGGCGGGGCTGGCCGGCCATTGGCTTGTCGCGGCATGGGCGGCAGGCATCGCCAGCCAGGTGGCCAGCGGCGACTGGCGCGGCGGCGGGGCGTGTCGAGCGAAGTAGAGAGAGAGAGAAGGGAGGGACTGAAAGTGGAAATATAAGAAAAGGCAGGGGCTGGTTTGCAATTTCAAGTGTTTCTCAAATTTTTGTATGGCAACTCAAAAATCTCTGAACATAAAAGTTATTCAAAATGAAAATTTACACATGTTTTGTTTTAGGCCAAAGTTCATTTGAGTTCTAGTTTAGAAGTTATTTTAAAAACTCAAAAAGTATGATTCGGAGGGCACGTCATTTCCTGGGTAAAAATTTGTATTCTCTCTTAGGCTTCAACTAGACTTTTGTTTATCCTATCATCGATGATGTGCCTATTAAATTTCATAGCCATAAGTGCTCTGAGGTGAGAGTTATTTAATTTGATTGATTTAAGTACATGTACTTATGCACATATACATATCTATTTTCAATTCAAAGCAAAACCAATTTATAATTCATTTCTTTTAAACTTTTCTTAGTTATTTATGCATCGTGTTAAGCTAATGAGGCTTATTTCGTAATTTAAACACCTGAGGTGTTACAGCCTTCCCCCTTTAAAAAGAATCTCGCCCCGAGATTCGGGCAATAGGCTTAGTGTGGGTAGTGTGTGTACCTTCGGTAGAGTTGAGAAAACCGGGAAAATTTTGGTTTAGATAGCTTTCAGTTTCCCATGTGGCTTCTTCCTCAATGTGATGATTCCATTGAATTTTGTACATTTTAATCACTTTCCTTCTAGTGCTTCTTTCTTTTTGATCCATGATTTTGATAGGGTACTTGATATATGAGAGGTCGGGTTCTACCAATATTTCCTGTTGTTCGACAACCTCGGTAGGGACTTGAACACACTTCTTGAGTTGAGACACTTGAAGGACATCATGGATGGCTGCAAGCGGAGGGGGCAGTCGTATTCTATAGGCTACGGGTCCACGGCTGTCGATGATTTCATAGGGACCAACATATCGAGGAGATAGTTTTCCTTTGACTCCGAATCATTGTACACCCATGGTTGGTGAAACTCGAAGATAGACGTGGTCACCAACTTCAAATTTCAGTGGCTTTCTCCTTCTGTCGAAATAGCTCTTTTGCCTGGATTGTGCAGCTCTAAGGTTTTCTTGTATTACTCTCACTTTTTCTTCGGCCTCAATTACCAAGTCTGGTCCAAATATTTTGCGTTCTCCTGTCTGTGACCAACTCAAAGGAGTTCGACACCTTCGTCCGTACAAGGCCTCAAATGGTGCCATTTTCAAACTCGCTTGATAGCTATTGTTATATGAGAAATCTGCTAGGGATAGGCATTTGTCCCAATTCTTGTCATAGTGAATGACGCAAGCTCTAAGCATGTCTTCAAGAATTTGGTTCACTCTTTCAGTTTGTCTGTCAGTCTGAGGATGATAGGCTGAGCTTCGAATCAATTTAGTACCAAGAGAAGCTTGCAATTGTTCCCAAAAGCGCGCTATAAATTGAGTACCACGATCAGAAATAATTGTCTTAGGTACTCCATGTAGGTAAACAATGCGATCGAGATAAATCTCGGCATATTTCTTGGCAGTATAGGTGGTGTGCACCAGAAGAAAATGTGCCATCTTTGTGAGCCTATCAACGATAACCCATATGGAATCATGTTTTTGTGCGGTAGTCGGCAATCCAACAATGAAATCCATACTTATGTCTTCCCATTTCCAGGAGGGTATAGGCAAAGGTTGAAGTGTACCGGCTACTTTCAAGTGGCTCGCTTTTACTCTCTGACATGTGTCGCATTCTGAGACATATTTAACAATTTCCCTTTTCGTTGTAGTCCACCAGAAGTTTTGCCTAAGATCTTATACATTTTGCTGCTGCCGGGGTGAATAGAAAATTTTGAAAGATGTGCCTCATCAAAAATTCGCTTGCGGAGCTCATGATTCTTCGGAACGACTATGCGACTTTCGAACCATAGAACTCCCTTATGGTCCTGACGGAAACATTTGTATTTCTCTTCTCCTAGAGAGAGTTTTTGTTTGATGATCTTAACTCCTTCATCCTGTAGTTGTGCCATGATGATTTGGTCGTGAAGAGTGGGCTCAACTGAGATGTGATTCAGAGTGCCTTGGGAAATCATTTCCAAACTAAGCTTCCTCATTTCTGAACATAATATCTCATTATAGAACTCCACTGATAGGCAATGGCAATGGGCCTTATACGGCTTAGTGCATCCGCGACTATATTAGCCTTGCCGGGGTGATAGTGCACTTCTAGGTCATAATCCTTGATTAATTCTAGCCATCTTCTTTGTCTCATATTCAGATCAGCTTGGGTGAAGATATATTTGAGACTTTTGTGATTGGTGTAGATATTTCAATGAGTGCCCATGAGATAATATCTCCGTATTTTTAGAGCATGAATGACTGCTGCTAATTCGAGATCATGGGTCGGATAATTCTGCTCATGGGGCTGAAGGGCTCGTGAAGCATAGGCGATAACTCAATTTTTTCTTGCATAAGCACACAACCAAGACCAGTGCCAGATGCGTCACAGTAAACATCGAACGGCTTGGTGTTATCGGGTTGAGCTAACATAGGGGCTGTAGTCAAATGTTCTCTAAGAGTGTGGAAAGCTTCTTCACATTTCTCATCCCACACAAACTTTACTCCCTTTTCAATAGTTCAGTCATAGGCTTAGCAATTCTGGAGAAATCCGGAATGAAACGGCGATAGCCGGCTAAGCCAAGAAAACTGCGAATCTGATGAACAGAGGTAGGAGGTTTCCAATCCATCACCTCTTGTACCTTGCTGGGGTCAACGACTATGCCTTCGCTGGAAATTGTGTGGCCCAAGAATTTTACACTATACAACTAGAATTTGCACTTAGAAAATTTAGCATAGAGCTGATGGTCTCTGAGACGTTGAAGGACAATGTGCAAGTGCTTAGCATGCTCTTCCTCATTCTTGGAATAGATAAGGATGTCGTCAATGAAAACTATGACAAATTTGTCGAGCTCGGGCATGAATACCGAATTCATGAGATACATGAAATAGGCGGGAGCATTTGTGAGAAAAGGCAGTCTTAGGAATATCGCATGGACGAATCTTTATCCGATGATATCCCGAACGAAGATCAATCTTTGAAAAAACTCTAGCTCCCGATAATTAATCAAAGAGAACGTCGATGTGGGGAAGTGGGTATTTATTTTTAACGGTCACCGCATTGAGAGGTCAGTAGTTCACACATAATCTTAAACTGTCATCCTTTTTCTTTACAAAAAGGGTTGGACACCCCCAAGGTGATGCGCTAGGGCGAATGAAACCCTTGTCCAGCAGTTCTTGGAGTTGTGTTTTTAGTTTGGCCAATTCTTTAGGTGGCATTCTATAGGGTCTTTTGGAGATAGGTGCAGTGCCTGGTTGCAGTTCAATAACGAACTCAATATCCCTATCTGGTGGCACTCCTGGCAAATCGTCCAGAAAAACATCGGCATACTCGCATACCACTAGAATATCCTCTAGTTCGATTCCTTCCATCACGAAAGCACAAAAATTGGTGCACTTTCAGAATGGCAAATAAAGAGTAGTGGCTCCGTGACTAGGTGAATTTATTTCAAGCACTCAGGAAGAAAGGTCCAGTATGACTCCATGCATAGTCATCCAATTCATACCCAAAATAATATCCATGCCTTCAAGGGGTAAGAGAACAAGGTCTGTGTTGATGATTTTACTACCCAATTTTATCGGTACCAGTCTTATTATTTGGTTGGAAGCAATTTTTTCACCCGGTGTTGATATCATATATGACCCTTTTGTGTGACAAAAATCCAAGCCTACTTTCGCACCGAGCTTTGCACTAATGAAGCTATGTGATGCACCAGAATCAAACAATATGACTGCAGGCTTGTTATGGATAGAGAACGTACCCGTCATTACTGGTGCTCCTTCAGGAAGTTCTGCAAGAGTGGTGAAATTGATCCGTCCTTGTTTGACCTGAATGGTCTGCCTCTTGTCTTTGTTCTTATTGTTCTGGTTAGAGCCTTGGCCCTGAATTGGCTGCCTAGGCCGAGGGCATTCTCGAGCAAAATAACTAGAACTTCCACAATTGAAACAACAATTGGCGATGTTTGGGCGAAGGAATTGCTGAGTAGCGGGCCTTGGTCCAGTTTGCTGAGGCACAGGGTGTCGTACAACACCTTGTTGCTGCGGGGGCCTGACAATCCAACGTCCTGGCTGAGGGGCCTTCTGTGGAGCTGTAGGCGCAACATTTTGCACTAAGCGATACCTCAGTGGCTGAGCACCCGAGGGTCCAAGTGGCACCTTCCTCTTCTTCTTAGCACGGTGAGCCACAATACAATCCTCTTGGGTAATTGCCATGTTTACCAGCTCATTATATGTATCGGCCTTGACAAGGTTCAGTCGCTCCTTGAGTTTGGTACTCAATCCTCTGCGGAAACGATCACGCTTCTTAGCATCCGTGTCAGCGTGATAGCTTGCGTACTAGCACAGATTGTTGAAGGCCTGAGCATACTGAAGTACAGTACGGTTACCCTGAGTGAGAGCCAGAAACTCATTTAGCTTTCTTTCCATAAGACCTTCTGGGATATGGTGTGCTCGGAACGCAGTTTTGCATTCGTCCCAGGTGACAACGTGATCAGCCGGGAGCATAGCAAAGTAATTGTCCCACCAAAGATGAGCTGTACCGCGAAGTTGCTAAGCAGCATAGCAAGCCTTGTTTTCATCCGGGCATGGGACCACAAGTAGAGAAAACTTGGACTCGATTGTGCGAATCCAAGCGTCCGCATCCAAGGGTTCCTCCGTTTTGTGAAACAAGGGAGGCTGGCTCCCAAGGAAATCCGTTTAACCGGTAGCTTGAGGTTGAGGGACATTGTGCCCACCCCGCTGTTGGTGTTGTCCTTGCATGAGCTGACGAAGCAACTCGGTTTAAGCGGCCATTACTTCCACCAAGCTGGGTGGTGGCGGTGGCTGTTGTTGTGATTCACTAGCACTAGCACTGAAACCTTCCAGGTTACCACGGGTTGCTCCAACCATCTGAAATGTGAATGTTTATCATTAGCAATGTGATCCATATTGCTTCCATGATTCAAAAGGATTAGCGCGAAAAAGTACACTTCCGAAAGATCATGGATAGAATCGTGGATAGGATACTGTCTGCCATAAGAAACTTATAACTCGTGGTAGGTTCATCCAAAATTGCTCATATTTTGGCATTGGGTAGGGAATTTAGAGATGTACAACTTTGGTATTCAGCTTAGACGCTAAATCGATGGCCAAGATGGTCGAAAGATTCACTCTTTGCTTCGCTTGTTCGGCTGTTTTTCAGCAGGACGAGTTATAGTATCTTGCCTATAACTCAAACTAGCAAGATCCAATAGTACTGAAATTTTGTGAGAACCCAGATCACAAAATTTGTGACAATTTTGGTATTCAATACTCAGTCCAGAAATGTAAGGAGACATGCGTAAAAATTCCGACAAATTTTTGCAATCGCAGATTCAACTGCTTTCCAACATCACAATCAAACCACCAAATTTTAGCCATGGCCTACATGATTAGGGTATAAAATGGTCAAGTTGTACCCATCACAAAAGAGGTACTCAACTCTTGGTTAGCCTATTACAACACTTGCCAAAAGTTAGGCTACACTATCGAGGAGTATATGCAAAAGTCCTCCTAGGTCATCAACTAGAAATCGTCGAGGTTGTTGACGGACGACTCGCTGCGAGTAGGAGAGTGAGCTCCCATCGGAGGTGGCTGCGGTGCTTCACCCTCAAAGTCCATGCCTGAAACAGCGTTAATCTCCTGTGGCTCCTCATCATCTTCCTCCATAGCCACCACGTCGGGAGGGGCATTCTAATCATGGTGCCACTGAATGTGCTCATTAGCATCCTCCAACTTAAGGTTCAGATCATGGAGCTGCTCCTCCAAGTGCACTATCATGTCATCCCTCTCACCCATGAGAGTGTCGTGCTCCTGAAATTGGCCCTCAAGTTGGCCAATTTGGGTGTCTCTGTCCTCAAGTTCCCCACTGAGCTCCTGAATCTGCTCATCTCTGGTATCTGTCATCATGTGGTAGGCCTGTGCAAGATCAGCGAGCTGCACAAGCGCCTGACTCTGGAGAGCCTGAAGTCAGTACAGTGCATTCATGCACCGCACGGAGGTCTCGATGGTCTCCTGGGCGTGAAAGTCCACTAAATATTGTGAGTGCTTCACCCTGTTGAGCCAGAAGGGATCGTTGTCCTGGGCAGCAGGAAACAAACAAATAGGAGTGAGCGTGACGGCCTCGGGGCATTGCGCACAGAAAGTGGTGAGCGCCCTCATGGCAACAAGCTCCCAAGTATCGGCCAAACGGTAACCAACAGCCTCAATCACCAAGGCGGGCCACTCCGGGTGTAGTGGGTGCGGAAAGATGGTCACGTTAACACGGCACTGGGTAACTCCATTCTCTGCAAACTCCAGTCCGGTGTAACATGGGGGAATTGGATAGCTCGTGGTGATCAGAGCATCCCACAAGATAGAGGGAAAGCCCTCCCAGTGAAGACACTGCGAGTGAACGCATCCATCCTCATCCACCATCATGGCAATAGGCTCGGCCAACTGAACAAAAGATCAAATGGGTGAGATAGTGAAAATTTGTGAACAACATAGTGAACAGGTTCTGGATAGTGCACAAAAATAGCCATAACTTCAACAGTTCTTGTCCAAAAATTCTCAGCTTTTACCAGAACATTCCTAAGGTATTTTTGAACAACTTTTTTAGTCAACTTCAGAGCTAGATCAGGCTCTAAGATGGTTTTTCTCTTAAGGTTTTACTTTACTTTCTACCTAGAAATTTCAGTGAACAGTGGGCCAAGATTTCATGCACCAGGGAAAATCTACCTAGCCAAAAATTACCAAATTTTAACAGTAGCTGCCTGAGTAAAGTTACAAAGAGTTTTGTGTTGAACACTTTTGCCAAAAACTGTAGTAAGAGGGCATAAAAATTTATGTGGTAGAAGCGCTCATTTTGGACAGAAAACTGACATCTCAAGGTTTCTGTTGTTTCTCATTATCCATATGTTCAGAATTTTTCATATTTAAACAGGAGGTGGAATATAATTTTTGGAACAAAACTTTCAACATGAGCTTCTCCAGAAAGGATCATTTTCTAAGCTCAGCAAATTCATCTTTTCAGATATGGCTGAAATGTGACAGATTTGCTAGATAATCCTTATGCAAAGACAATCTTGTGCACGCATGAACCTTACCACTCTCAATCATCGCATTTTTAATTTCAGATTTATATGGTCATGATGCATGCACGTCCTATTCGTCCTCACAAAATAAAATAATTGCCAAATAGCTTTGGTCTTACGAAGTTAGTTTCGGTGGCATACACAATACGTCTCTCACTATAATAGCTAGTCGAAAATTCTCTAACCGTCCTTTAACTTGTTGTAATCGCGGTTAGTGTACCTGTAGAAGATTGATATAGCATATATATATATATATATATATATATATATATATATATATATATATATATATCCATTGAATCTTTCATGCCAGCACTCATGAAAGCGTCCGTATTCGTTACCGTTCACTATAGAAACGGCATCCGTACAATTCCCGCCGTACAGACGACATTAACATACGCTATCGAGATAGCGTATTCACGGGGGTACCGTCTTGAGACGGGGGTATGAACAGCGATCGCCATACCCTATGCCAAACCTTCTATTCCCAATATAATCAACTAATAGTTGGTATATTGGCAGCACCTCAAGTAAGCCACTGCTTGAGGGCAGCGTTCGGCTCGCATCACCGACAGGAAGGCCAAGCTCTCTCAGTTGGCTGAGGATTCTTACCTTCTTACCTTAGCGATGAGTGCGTCGTTACAGAAATTAAGGGTCGATTGTGCATAAAAGTAAGTTTTGACAAAAAGTAATGTGCTGGAAGTCAGTTGATAATATTCATAAGTTAGATAGCCACCTAGTAACTTTCCAATAATCCCTTAGGGCTTTACGAACTAGGTACCATCCTTAACGAACCAACGCATTTTGCAAACGCATTTTTCTGGTCAAGTTTATAAAATCAAGTTTTTAAGGCTTGTTACATTCTCTGGCGTATGCATTTCGGCTCTGGTACCAGCTGTGGCAGAACCACCTGAATTAATCCGGCTCAAGCGCGCTAACCATCACCACAAGGGCAATCAGGGCTAACTCACACTTCAAACAGAGTAATCCACTGGTCTGTTGGGTAACCTCCCGATACAACCACGGTTTTGCCGATCGAAACCACACATACAAATTACTCACACGAAGGTGAGCCCAGAGGATACAACATTCCAAAAATTTTACATCATAGAGTTCATCATAAATTATTATTACAACTGAGTTCGAATTCGTAAAACAAGTACTTCAGAGTTCAAAGTCATTGAGTTCTTCAGAGTTCAATGCAGTGGAAAAATAATAATAAACTACACGACGATACATGATGTCTCGATGAAGCCCGTACGAGACCTCACTCGGCATTATCATCGTTGGCCGGGGGCGCATCCCATTCCACCGACCAACCAGGAGGAAGGGTACACGGCCAAGTCAAACTAGCGATCATATCCTCAAAAGTCTCACCTGAAAATAAGCCACAAGCAAGGCTGAGTATACTAATACTCAGCAAGGCTTACCCGACTAGTGGAGTATACTTAACCGACTCCTAGACATGCAAGGCCTTTGGCTTGAGGGGTTTGTTTTGCCGAAAAGCATTTACAAGTATGTCCTTACTTTCATATTTTAGCTCTAGATTCTAGTTTTCTTTAACCATTCTAGGTAAGCAACTATCCAATATCATACATGGTGAAAGAATTAATTTGCATCCAACAAGATTAATCATCATTATTGTTCCTCTTCTTACTCTATGTGGTAAAAGGGTCAAGCAGTCTCAATAACCGCGAGAAACGGACGATTCGAATCAAATTTCTTAACCTTGCAAAGGAAACCTAAACACACATCACGTTTTGGGTTACTCCCGGGGTCACACGTGCAACTTTTCCCTTCAATTCCCGCTTCACGGAACAGGCCCACCGCCCTCGACTACACGTCCCCATGGACCACGGACCCGGCCGGGCCATGGCGGCACATGCACCCGCCATTAGCTAGATGTGAATGAATTCAAGACGGTGGGGAGTATATTCCAGCCTTGGTTCAATCCAGTACTTAAGCTTACCGATTACCATATTCTCGACATGTGGTTAGTACGTTCAAAAGCTTAACCACCACTACCACACACTGCGGCCTTAGCATTTTTTACTAAACAAACGGGGCCTCAATCATCAACATAAACATCGCACCATAGCCCCGTCCGTCGACCTTATGATTACAGCATGTAGTAAACATTCAACTCCTATATTCTCGCGAGTGACAGGAAATCACTCGACTTTTACCGGAGTCCTATTGGCATAGCATTCTATCGAACCTTACATCTAGTGTTCAGAGCATGGGTATAGGATCATGCAACTAAGTTTTCATTCAACTCATATAACTTAATGCACAAGTAAAATAGAGTAATAAGTTGCATAATTTAGAAAAATAGGGTAAATGCTCCGGGGCTTGCCTTCCTGAGTAAAGCTAGCCTTGGGCTCTTCCGAACTCGGGTTCGGGTCTTCGAAAGCTTCAGTTAGATTCACTCGAGCTTCACGCTGCTCACTCTCGGACTCGGGTACCAGCTCGTACGTTTCGTCAGCGAGAGTAGTCGATTCTATATGAATGCACAAGTATGAGTTGTAGTGATGGTATATGACATTTATTTTCTTCACGATAAAGTTACAGTCCACAAAACATAGATTTTGTTGTGAAGTTACTTAGTTAAGATTTCTTGGGGCAATCGTTAATAGAGTATAACTAAAAATAATTAACTCCATTAAACAAGAGGGGGGGGTTGTGTTCTTTTGGAAACTAATTTTTCTATGCACATGTTGACGCCAGATTTTGACACGTGTTGAATCGGCGTCAGGAGGAGAAGGTTGGCCGATGCGGCAGATCTGAAGGCTACAGTAAGGAATCGGCCGATTGAGGTAACAGTTGAAAATCGGCCGATTGGTGATACAGCTTGCGCCACCAGGATGGAATTATTTCGGAGGGTCCTGGTCAAAAGTTGGTCAACAGGGCAACGCTAAGTCGGTCAAGGAGCAATTGAAAAGAATCCTGATTGGATTAGGGGACGGCGGCGGAAGATTCTGCGGGAGTCCGTTTCCTTTAAAAGTTATTATAGATATGGTAATTTTCCTATTTTTTAAATATGATTGTAACAAGTCGTGATCGACCAGGAGTCCTAGTTTTAGGGTATAAATAGGAGTCGTCAGGGTCTTGCAGAGATCAACACATCAATCAACAACAATACTTCTACTTTTTCAGCAATTTACTTTCAAGTCGGTGACTTCGCCAATACTTTTTCTTCTTTCACGAGTTTGTACGGATTGGCAGGGCTGCATCAACTTGATCTCCAGCCGATTGGTAGGTTCCGCTTATCGAGTAACATCCGAGCTTTAACTGCGGGCGCATCGCTGTGGTTTCGTTTGGATTTATTCACCAGTTATCGATATTTACTAGAATTGCAAGTTTTACCTGTTGTTCTAGTATTATCACCAGTTATCCAGCTTGAGATCAGAGTAATCGGCTTCGTCATCATTTTTCTTCGATTTATCATCTTACAGCCGATTAGATGTATTTCAAGTGTTGCCTCTGTAGTAATTGTTTAGATCGCTCCCGCAGTTTTCTTTACAATTACTACACGATTATCAGCTGGTCCATAGCCGATCATCTCTACAGCAAATCGGCCGATTCACCGCCGACGCGCTCCTCAGGACAGATCGGAACTCCAGCCGATTGAAGTGCCTGGAATTTAATACTTTATTTCCTTGTCAATCAACAGGTCAGATTGACTGGCACGCCGCGCGAACTGCACCAGGACGATAACCCGAACAGGAGCTAAGCAGATTCTCCTGGGTCGTGTGTCCGACGCTGAAGACCATCGGCCGATTCCTGTCCGGCCGATTTTAGCGCCAACACACTTTTGGCACGCCCGGTGGGACCAAATCCAGGATCTGACATGTCGAAGAACGCAGAAATCTCCGACAGCAACATCATTGAGGTCACAGAAGCGGATCTCAAGGACGACCAGAGGGAAGAATTGGCCAAACATCTAGAAGATTACAAGAAGATGTACCTCCAGTCGTTCAGTCGTACCAGAAGCGGGAAGGCTGTCAAGAAGGCTCCTATTCTAGTTCCCCGCCACATCACCATTGCTGAGGACTCGGGCAAGATGTCAGAGATGATTCAACAGTCCGTTTATCAGGCATTCATCGACCAATCCTCAGTGATGACCAACACGGTGTATAACGCCGTCGTCAGCTCTCTGGCCAGCGGAGCAGTCCAAGGCTATCAGGGACCAGCATATGCCCCACCAACCACTCTGCCAGCCAGAAGCCTACCATACACGTCCCAATCGGCTCCTCAGCCGATATTGACGCAACGCGTGGGATACAACTCTCCATTGCCCCCAGCGTCTCCAAGATACAGCGGTGCACCATGTCTCCCATCACAGACACCGCTTCAACCCGTCCAGATTGCTTCTGTGCAATCGCTGCCCACAAGCTCAGTACCTTGGGGAACATTGGCGACGACGTATTTTCCCGAGCCAGCGAACGGATACGGGAGTTATTCAATCCAGGTGCCACACCAATCGGTCGTCTGGCCGACGGTTCCCCAGTATCAGCCGATCTCATCAGAAATTGGCAGCGGGGCAAGCGCCGTAGAAGCAGTCAGAGGCGCGGCGCCAACGATGACATACGATGGGGGGCCGGATTCACTTCGCCATCAACTATCGGCTGCTCAGCAAAATTCGCCGATTCATCACCCAGCCGTACCAGCTCTTCAGCACATGCCCGCACCGCGAACAGCTGTTCATCAGCAGCAGGTGGACTGGACAGCAAGAATAGCACAAGTAATCCAGGATCACTTTGGATTGAAGCCAAAAGTGCAAACTTACACCAACAAGACGCCATATCCATCGGCCTATGACTTGCTGTCGTTCCCACACCGCTACAAAGTTCCTGATTTCACCAAGTTTTCAGGGACGGACGATACATCCACTGTGGAGCATATCAACCGATTCATCATCCAGTGCGGGGAGGCTGCCACGCAAGATGCTCTGAGGGTGCGTTTGTTTTCATCGTCTCTGTCCGGATCGGCCTTCCAGTGGTTCACCACCTTGCCGCCAAATTCTATTGTTACATGGGCCGACCTGGAGAGACAGTTCCACAAGTACTTCTACGCAGGAGTACACGAGATGAAGCTCTCGGATTTGACCAGCCTCAGGCAGAGGAGCGATGAACCAGTGATGGGATATATACAGAGGTTCAGAGAAGTCAGGAACAAATGCTACAGTCTGGCTCTGACCGATGCATAGTTGGCCGATATCGCTTTCCAAGGCCTCCTGCCGCAAATCAAAGAAAGATATGCTGCCCAAGAGTTTGAAAGCCTGAGCCAAATCGTCCACCGATTGTAAGGACAAGAGGTCCGAATGTTTGAACAGCGGAGGAATTTCCAAAAGAAGGTGGCATACTTGGAAGGATCTGAATCCGATGGGGAAGAGGAAATCGGCCTGGCAGAATGGGTCAAAGGGAAAAAACCGATATCATGCCCTTTTGGGAAGAAGGAGCCAGAAACATTTGGCTTTGACACGTCAAAGGCCGATAAAATTTTTGATTTACTGCTTCAGGAAGGACAGATTAAGCTATCTCAGCATCACACCATCCCTTCGGCCGATCAACTTAAGAAGATGAAATACTGCAAGTGGCACAACGCCACTTCTCATGATACAAATGAATGCAAAGTCTTTCGTCAGCAGATACAATCGGCCATCGAGCAGGGGAGGCTTAAATTTGAAACCCCGGCTAAATCGGCAAAACCGATGAAGATAGATCAGCATCCCTTCCCAGCCAACATGGTTAACGCTGGAGGAAATTCAAGTCAAACCAAGGTGCTGACGTCAGAATCGGCGAGAAGGGGCGGCGCCGTCGATCCCAGGAGGCAGATCACAAAGGAAGAAATCAAAAGGAACAGGCGGGGGCCAGAACGACCACACAAGACCATCACCTCCCAGTTCTTACTTAGTAAATATCGGCAGCAGCAAGAACAATCAAAATACCACGAAGAGATGATACGCCGGCATGAATATCACTGGCAATGTCCGTTTTTCATCCATTGCTGGGAGAACGACATCAGATTGCCATCTGCCGATAATTGTCCGAAGTGTAATGGATTGAGCTGCAACGATCGCCCGAAGCCACACTCTAGGGACAGAGGATCAGAGCCGATCAGCAGAAATCGGCGCGGACAAGAGGAACAGCGTGTTTCGGTGCATGATCGGCTGGGGGGCAGAGTTGACCAGTACCACTAGTCAAAAGGCAGGACCAACCAACAGGATGGACTGGGGGGCAGGATCAGCGTGCACGATCGGCTGGACGAGATGGCCGATGACAGGGTGTCGGATGAAAATCCCCTAGGAAGAGAACCAGATTGGGAACACGCCAGATCATCGGCCAAACCAGCAAATCCCAGGTGGTGTCCCGATGGCTTATCCAGATCCCAGAAGAGGAGGATCCAACGCCTACGCCAGTGGGAGCATCAAGAAGAAGAACAGAGGCAGGTGCCAGAGAGAAGAAATGTTAAGTCTCGGGTGTGGAGCCCAAAGAAAAATGATCAAGAAGCAAACAACCAAGAATCGGTAGCCGAAATCGATATGGTGTTCATTCTGCCGATGGAATTCATGGCGCCCAACGATCGAAATAAAGCAACAAGAACGAAGGAGGAACAAATGGCACAACTGGTGTTAGAGCCAATGACGGCTACGTTTGAGAAACCAGAAGAAGAAAAGCGGCAGCATCTTAAAGCGCTGTTTCTCAAAGGCTATGTTGACGGAAGACCCGTCACCAGATTACTAGTAGATGGAGGCGCTGCAGTTAACATCATGCCGTATGCCATGTTCCGCAAGCTAGGCAAGGGCGATGAAGATCTCACCAAGACGGACATGATGCTGAAGGATTTCGAAGGCAACGTGTCTCCCGCCCGTGGAGCGCTCTGCGTCGACCTCACCATCGGCAGTAAGACCCTCCCTACCACTTTTTTCGTTATTAATGGCAAGGGGTCCTACAACATGCTGCTTGGTCGCGACTGGATACACGCAAACTGCTGTGTCCCATCTACAATGCATCAATGCCTTGTGCAATAGGTCGGCGACAGCACAGAGATAGTCACTGCCGATTCCGTCTACAGCGTTGCAGCGGCCGACACGCAACAGTGGAGCTGCGAGCACGTCAAATGTATATCTGGCAGGACTTGGGACACTGACTTCCTGAAAGTGTCCGATTTCGGTCTACAGCCGATCCAAGCAGTCGGCTCTGAAGATTCAGAATAAATGGATCAGCTTGTCCGAGAAGACGGGAAACTTGGGCATGGGTTTACGTCGGCCGATTTATTGGAGATGGTAGATTTGGGAGATAGCAGCAAATCAAGGCCGACGTACATTAGTGCTAATTTGGATCCTGAGTACAAATGTAAATTGACAAGTTTATTAAAAGAGTTCAAGGATTGCTTTGCTTGGGAATATCATGAGATGCCAGAACTAGACCGGTCTATTGTTGAACACTGGTTACCTATAAAATCAGGATATCGGCCATATCAGCAACCTGCACGACGGTGTAACCCCAAGATTCTACCTGATATAAAGGCCGAAATTACAAAGTTAATTGAAGCAGGATTTATTCGGCAGTGCCGCTACGCCGAATGGATTTCTAATATTGTGCCCGTATACAAAAAGAATGGAAAGTTACGTGTGTGCATCGATTTCAGGAACTTAAATCAGGCTACGCCAATGGATGGATATCCGATGCCAACGGCCGATATCTTGGTAGATGCTACCGCAGGACACAAAGTCATAAGTTTCATGGATGGGGATGCAGGGTACAATCAGATATTAATGGCCGAAGAAGATATCTCGAAAATGGCTTTCAGGTGTCCAGGTCATCTTGGTTTATTCGAATGGGTTGTTATGACTTTTGGGTTGAAGAATGCCGGTGCTACGTATCAGCGGGCCATGAATTACATCTTCCACAAGCTCATTGGTACATCGGTAGAAATTTATATAGATAACGTCGTGGTCAAATCAAAAGGTCACCGAGAACATCTGGCCGATTTACAAGAAGTACTGGAGTGCACAAGGAAACATGGGTTGAAGATGAACCCAAACAAGTGTGCATTTGGTGTATCGGCTGGGCAATTCTTAGGGTTCATGGTTCATGAACGCGGGATAGAAGCCAACCGCAAGACTATAGACGCCATCAACAAAGTTGTGGCCCCACAGAACAAAACTGAGCTACAGTCCCTCATCGGCAAGGTCAATTTTATCAGAAGATTCATATCCAACCTGTCAGGATGTATTCAGGCTTTTACCCCTCTGTTGAAATTAAAACCCGACCAGAAATTCATATGGGGAGAAGGACAGCGCAAGGCACTGGAGAATATCAAGCAGTATCTGGTTTCACCTCCGGTATTGGTTCCACCACAGCCTGGTAAGCCGTTCAAGTTATATTTATCGGCTGATGAACAAGCTATTGGATCGGCGTTGGTACAGGAGTTTGAGGGGAAAGAACGAGTGGTATACTACGTCAGCAGAAGACTCTTAGACGCTGAAACAAGATATTCCTCGGTGGAGCGACTATGCTTGTGTTTATACTTCTCATGTACCAAGCTCAGGCACTATTTGTTATCGGCAGAATGCATAGTCGTGTGCAAGGATGATGTGGTGAAGTATATGCTATCGTTGCCGATTTTGAAAGGACGGATTGGAAAATGGATCCTGGCTTTGTCAGAATTCGACTTAAGGTACGAATCGGCCAAAGCCGTCAAAGGTCAAGTGATGGCCGATTTCGTAGTTCAGCATTGTGGACCAGAAATCGCCACTGTTGAACCAGTTCCATGGACTCTATATTTTGATGGTTCTTCGTATGGGGTCGGATCAGGAATCGGCATTGTTCTTGTGTCGCCTCGGGGGGCAAGTTATAATTTCTCTCTGCCGATAGAAGCCTCCGCAACTAATAACCAGGCGGAATATCGTGCCGTTCTGAAAGGCATCCAATTATTAAGGGAAGTCAGAGCTGATGCAGTCAAAATTTTTGGAGATTCCATGCTCATTCTGGATCACTTGACGGGGCGATCTGAGTGCAAGGATGATATCTTGAGGATTTATTATGAGGATTGCCTTCAGCTTTTAAAAGAGTTCAAGTCTGCAATAATTGAGCATGTCCCCAGGAATTATAATGAAGAGGCCAACAGACTGGCCCAACATGCTTCCGGGTATCGACCGATTCAGGGAGCGATGACGCTAGAGCTCGCGGCCGATGACTGGCGAAAGGAAATCGCCGATTACTTGAGAAATCCATCCCAAAAAGTGGATCGGCGAACACGTTTTCAGGCTACAAAATATGTGTTGCTTGAGGATGATTTGTTTTATCGGACGATTGATGGAGTTCTTCTCAAATGCTTGGGAACGGAAGAGGCAAAGTTCTGATGGGAGAAATCCATGAGGGCGTGTGCGGAGCCCATCAATCGGCTCACAAAATGAAATGGATGATCCAGAACAATGGGTATTATTGGTCGACCATCCTTGAGGATTGTTTCAAGTACTACAAAGGATGCCAAGACTGTCAGAAGTTTGGCAATGTACAGCGCGCGCCAGCATCGGCTATGAATCCAATAATTAAGCCGTGGCCGTTCAGGGGTTGGGGAATAGATCTCATCGGACAGATTCATCCTCCATCAAGCAAAGGGCATAAGTTCATATTGGTGACCACAGATTATTTTACTAAGTGGGTGGAGGCAGTTCCTTTAAGGAACGTGACATCGGCCGATATGATTGAATTTGTTAAAAGCCATATTATTTATCGATTTGGTATTCCTCAAACCATCACAACTGATCAAGGGACAATGTTTACTTCTGGAGAATTCGGAGAGTTCGCCGCCGATATGGGGATTAAATTATTAAACTCTTCTCCATACTATGCTCAAGCCAATGGCCAAGGAGAATTGTCTAATAAAGGGATAATCAAGCTAATCAAGAGGAAGATAGAAGAGCAACCCAAGAAGTGGCATATGTCTTTGGCTGAATCTTTATGGGCATATAGGATGGCTTGTCATGGAGCCACTAAAATATCCCCTTCTCAGTTGGTTTATGGTCATGAGGCGGTCTTGCCATGGGAGATAAGGACAGGGTCAAGACGTATATCGTTACAAGATCAGTTAACGGCCGATGACTATTCCTTTCTCATGAAAGATGAACTTGACGATTCGGCAGGTTTACGGTTGAGAGCCCTGATTAGTATAGAAGAAAACAAGAAAAGGGTGGCCAGATGGTATGACAAAAAGGTCAAAGTTAAACAGTTCTCTCAGGGAGATTTGGTGTGGAAGTTGGTGCTGCCGATAGGATCCAAAGATCCCAAATTCGGTAAATGGTCACCCACTTGGGAAGGGCCGTATAGAATCGGCCGATGTGCCCCTGGGAATGCATATATTCTGGAGACAGTCGAAGGGGAGGAATTCCCAAGAGCTTTAAACGGACGATATCTGAAGAGGTACTATCCAAGCATTTGGGTAGATGCATGACTTGCAATAAAAATATATCAAGATAATATGGCCGATTTCTCATCGGTTTTTGTCTACGCATCTGATGAAGAAAACACTGGGATTCATTATTGGATGAAAATGACAGAGTACATGGCCGACATGGTACAAGTCGCCCTCAGGATAAAAATACCGATATGTCTACTGGTTACGCCTACGCTGGATTTCTCTCTCAATGCGACCCAGTTCGATCATAAGGCTGAGCCTTTTCTCCTTCGGGTCCTCTGCAGTGGCTCCGGTTTCAGCTTGGTTGCAAAGTTCTACCAGTAGGCGGGTCTTCTTCTCTTCCAGATCCTCCATGGCAACTTCGGTCTTGGCTTTACAAGGAAGTGGAGGATTCTTTTCAGGAGATGGTCGCTTACGGACCAAAAAGTGAGCATCTATGAGGTCCCAGTACTCTTGGACATCAGCAGGGACATGATCCTTGAGTTCCCTAGCATGAGTTCTTATCAGATTTGTATCTGCCTGTGACAGTGGTTCTTCTGAATGCATAATTTCAATCGCCCGTTCTAGACCAGGGCTGAGACGTTTTGGCTAAATAGAGATAAAAGGGGTTACCCAACATCAGAGCGATTGAGATGCTTGGGGGAAGGCAGAAGAGAAGTTCATACCTGGTTGACGGAGGAAGAAGATAAAGAGGACGAGGAAGACATCTTGCCGTTCAGTTTGGGACAGTAAAGGGGGAAGAGAAGATAAGTGATGTGTATGCCTCTGGAGATGGTGAATGGTCTACTTATAAAGGAAGGAGAGGTAGATGGATGGTAAGACACGTCCTATCGGAGTAAATACATACATAAATGCAAAGCTGACTGAAGAAACAGTTCGAAACCAAATCGGCGCAATAACATTGAAGGAGCAATAAATGTTACAATGTTCTTTACAACCCAAGAAAAGCATCTATGGCTACAATGGCTTGTCGTCTAATTTGATCGGCCGAGTCTAGTACTCTTTGGTTGTCATCGGCCGATCCTGGGACTTCTGACACACGGCGACAAAGCCTTATCGTTTCACGGGCCAGATGCTGTCTCTCTTGCTTCAGCTCACTGATGATGGATGGAAATTCTTGGAGTTTCTTTTCTTCAGCGGCTATCTCTTTGGTTATCTGTTCCATCTTCTTGGCCAGTTCTGCTCTTCTCCGTTTCAGCCGATCTATCGCGCCGACAATATCCGGACGGCAGCTTTCGAGGAAATTGATCTTGTGGTGTACCTCCTGAGTCCGATGCTTGTATGAATCGACCTCCTCCTGAGTTTTTGCCATCTGAGCACGATCGGCCATATGGCGCAGCGCCCTGGAAACCGGAATATGCATGTGCTCTATATAGGCAGCATGCGCTAAATTTTCTGATACTTCTTCCGGGATTCGACCTTTGATCTCGTTGAAAAGTCGTCGAATCGGCGACGCATCTTCTACCAATCGGCCGATGTCATCTTGAAGGAGAGTGCGCATGCTTTCGAGCTTGGTGCGGACAACGTCGGAGGTGGAGCTCGATGGAATTGGGTGTGAAGCAATTTCCTCATCATCGGGCAGGGAGACGGCAAAGGAGAAGATGCTGTTATTAGGGGTGTCCTGCTCCTGTGAAGAAAAAAAGTATTAGGGTAGGCAAGCAGTAAAGGGAAATCGGCCGATTCTAATGGTAAGTTTGTTACCTCCTTAAAGCGAATTTCTCTTGCCTGCGCCGGTGGAAGCGTTTCCCTTGTCTCAAGGGCTGGTGCAGTTGGCTCGTCGGAAGAAGAAGATTCAACGATTATTAGTGCTCCGCTTGGACCAGCTTCCTGAAAAGGATATAAAAGAAGAACCTGTGAGTATGCTATGGGAAATTGAGATAAGATGGCGTGAGAAATTTTCCATGCCCCTGTGGATCTCCCGGCCGATGCCTGTCGTGGGGTTGTAGTTAACATACCCAAATCGGCCTGCATCAAGATCGGTTAAAGTTTTCTGAAAGATAAGAGATCAAGGTAAGAGATCATTTACCTCGATAATAGGAACTGCTGGAGTTTCGGCTCCCACTTGGGACGTAGCCGATTGCTGCGGAGATTGTGGTGGGATAGCTTGTGCAGCCTGGCAGAGGAAGAGAGTTAAAGTCAGTAGAAGATTTGAAGAATATGTGAGATAAGTAAGATTACCTGAACAACTTCTACTAATAGCGATGCTGCAGCTGCCCCGACTTCGGCAGTGACTTGGGTATCGGCCATCTCGACAACCGGCAAAGGTAAAGGGATTGGAGTCTCGGCCGGTGTCACCGCCACTTGGTCGGCCGATCCGATACGGAACGTCCCGGTCGATGCCACTGCCATCTGGTCGGCCGATCCGATACGGGGAACCTCAGCCGATGCTATTGCCGTCTAATCGGCCGATCCGATGCGAGCTCGCACTCGACGGCTGGTTATCTTTAATGTTGGCCTTTTCGGTGCTCGCTTCGATCGGCCAGTAGAGATATCTTTGACGGTTGGAGCATGGAAGCCGATAAGTGGATATGGCGTGTATTGATGATGACTATCTATTGGCCTGCCGCTTCGGCTCCGCATCGGAGGGACATGGCTTTCAGACTGAGAAGATGAATGTGAGTTAATAACAAAATGACAATATGGAAAGAGATAGCATTGGAATCGGCTGAGGAAGAGGACATACCGCTGCGTTTGGATCAATGTTTTCTGGGTCCAGAATGTTGCAGTAAGACGATGGAGATTTGCAGAAAAGATGTTGTTTCCATTCTGCCCACCATAATTTGAATTGCTGGGTGGCAAAAGAGGCAACTGACCAATTATTCAGGTCAATAGTACTGGAATCGGGTACTAGATCGCACAGCCGACTGTAATCAAGACTTGAGGTCAGACCATCTCTGAATTTCGCCTGACCAGCGAAGTAGACCCGAATCGGCAGTTGGCCAAAACCCAATTGCCTTGCCGCAGCCGATGGATTGTAGAACTCATAGGTGGGAGAATCCTTTCCTGAGAAGAAATTGGCTGGCAGAATCCCCGGCTTGATGAAGACATCCTTAAGCTCTCTGTCAAAAGTGTGGGTGGAGAAATCGTAGCTTATGGATAATTCAAAAATCGGCTCCACTGCTTGATATGGGTGCCAGCTGATGGTCTCTTCACTAAGGCCATTATAAAAGCATCTGAAATACTCAGCTGTGCGGATAGCAGTAAACTGGCAGCAGGGGAAGGCCGATGCCGCTTCTCCAAAAGATCTGCAGCGACATCGGACGGATGGATTCTCCTCTGACTCAATATTGGGGAAGGTTTTGGTCTCTATCCGTTGCTGAGAGACCTTGCTCATGTGTAAATTGAGCCAGAGGGTGATGAACCACCAGGGACCACCAGGGTTCCCGATCGGCTCCCCCTTCGACAGCTTGGTGCCGATTTGGTACATCAGGTAATAGGCCGATCCCAGCAAATGTTTTCCAAGGGGGATGACCGATCCTTGTGACAAAGCTTCTGCTAAACTTGGGTGTTTGAAGAGGGGCCAACTGCTCTGCCACAGAAGAAATGCTTTTCTAGCCACATCATCAAAAAGGCAGTATGCTCCCTCTGTGAGACTGTCCCGGTCTTCATATTTTTGCTAATATACCCTTTCCACTCGCCGATTCCTTTGGTTTCTAGCCGATGAGATGGTTTGAACAGATAATTGAAAGGGGTATCGGTGGAGGAGATATCGAGGCCGGTCAACAGCAGAACATCGGCCAGGGTCGGGGTCATAGGTCCATGTCCGAAAAGGAATGCATTAAGTGCATCAGACCAAAAATAAGAGGCTGCCATGACCAGAGGTTCGTTTCTTTCCATCTGAGACAGGGATAAGTCTATGCACTGGCCGATTTTTTGTTCCTCCCACTGAACCTTCCAGGATTTGGCCACCCTCTGGTACCATTCTCTCCACCCGGGGGTTTCGTTTGGCCAGGATCTGAAAGTGCCTACCCAGTGATCTAAATCCATGGATGATTGCTTAAAAGGAATTCTATGAGTTTCTAGGCTGATCAGGTCCGTTGGATCGGGGTTCCCCATAGGGCCCAAACAGATGGGGTCAGAGGATTCTGAGAGTGGAATGGTGATTCGGTGCCTAAGTGCCTAAAAAAGGGAAAAGGGGAAGACACTGAGAAAGAATTCGGAAAGTGCTAAAGCAGTAGAAGAGAAAATCTCGAGCATTTACCTCTGGGATGGAAATCATCGTCGCCGATGGCACCGCTGGGGAAGCCGCCGATTGGGCCGCCGCCGCCGAAGGATTTGCCGATGGAGCCTACGTGGATGGAGCGGTCGCCGATGGTGACGCCATTGGAGGATTGGAGCAGGCCGCGGATGAGATCGCCGGAAAGGGGGAAGCGCTTGGAGATCAAGAGAGCTTGGAGGAAGACGAACAGTGGTTCGTTGGAAGAGAATGCTAGATTTGTGGGGAAGAGTAGACGGAGAAGGCCAATACTTAAGAAAAATCAGGAGAGCGAGGGCAAAGATGGTATTTTTACCGCGCCGTCTACACGAATTCCAGAGGAGCAGTCGTTTCGCGCGCTCGGTCCGAGGAAATTGCAATCATTGTGCCGCGGAACGGAAGGAGATTTTACAGCGCCCATTTCGGAGGAAAGGATTAAAGAAAGAGTTTCGAAGAAAAAGTTATGTTTTACTCCGAAACTGGGGGGCATGTGTTGACGCCAGATTTTGACACGTGTTGAATCGGCGTCAGGAGGAGAAGGTTGGCCGATGCGGCAGATCTGAAGGCTACAGTAAGGAATCGGCCGATTGAGGTAACAGTTGAAAATCGGCCAATTGGTGATACAGCTTGCGCCACCAGGATGGAATTATTTCGGAGGGTCCTGGTCAAAAGTTGGTCAACAGGGCAACGCTAAGTCGGTCAAGGAGCAATTGAAAAGAATCCTGATTGGATTAGGGGACGGCGGCAGAAGATTCTGCGGGAGTCCGTTTCCTTTAAAAGTTATTATAGATATGGTAATTTTCCTATTTTTTAAATAAGATTGTAACAAGTCGTGATCGACCAGGAGTCCTAGTTTTAGGGTATAAATAGGAGTCGTCAGGGTCTTGCAGAGATCAACACATCAATCAACAACAATACTTCTACTTTTTCAGCAATTTACTTTCAAGTCGGCGACTTCGCCAATACTTTTTCTTCTTTCACGAGTTTGTACGGATTGGCAGGGCTGCATCAACTTGATCTCCGGCCGATTGGTAGGTTCCGCTTATCGAGTAACATCCGAGCTTTAACTACGGGCGCATCGCTGTGGTTTCGTTTGGATTTATTCACCAGTTATCGATATTTACTAGAATTGCAAGTTTTACCTGTTGTTCTAGTATTATCACCAGTTATCCAGCTTGAGATCAGAGTAATCGGCTTCGTCATCGTTCTTCTTCGATTTATCATCTTACAGCCGATTAGATCTATTTCAAGTGTTGCCTCTGTAGTAATTGTTTAGATCGCTCCCGCAGTTTTCTTTACAATTACTACACGATTATCGGCTGGTCCATAGCCGATCATCTCTACAGCAAATCGGCCGATTCGCCGCCGACGCGCTCCTCAGGACAGATCGGAACTCCAGCCGATCGAAGTGCCTGGAATTTAATACTTTATTTCCTTGTCAATCAACAGGTCAGATTGACTGGCACGCCGCGCGAACCGCACCAGGGCGATAACCCGAACAGGAGCTAAGCAGATTCTCCCGAGTCGTGTGTCCGACGCTGAAGACCATCGGCCGATTCCTGTCCGGCCGATTTTAGCGCCAACAGCACAATATGGATTAAACACAACTTCTGGACTAGGTAACTTCTGGTGATGAAATTTTTATTTAGAGTGCAATATGCAGAGACAACAGCACTGTAAAAATTTGAGACATTTTTATGCAGCAGAATAATTATGAAAAATGTACTACACAGCCACTACTAGATCCTAGTTATTTTTATACAGAAAACACCATGCAAGTATTGATGCCAAAAAGTTTACAGGGGGTTAACCTATCCACATATATGTTACTGTAAATGTTTCAGATTTTATTGTGCACGATACAGAGCAAAATAAATAGGACAAGCTACACTTATGTAAATAAAGATTAATTTCTACAGGATGTTCTACAAAGTTTCTGTTTATGAAACTTTTTATACAGCATAAACTAATCCAAAGTATCCCCTAGTAAAAGGTGAACATTTTCCCAGCACAGAAACTAATTATTTTTATTTAGTGCATTTTCCCACCACAAAATTATAGAAGTGGCTACAAACAGGTAAAAAGTCTCTAGTTATTTTTGTG
The DNA here is from genome assembly GCA_032594955.1 of Panicum miliaceum. Taxonomy (NCBI): domain Eukaryota; kingdom Viridiplantae; phylum Streptophyta; class Magnoliopsida; order Poales; family Poaceae; genus Panicum; species Panicum miliaceum. Next base: position 21,948,241 of record CM064073.1, read on the forward strand.
CGATCTAGACGTCCATACAACAGCACATAAACAGTTTCACCACATAAATCGCACTATAACAGCAGGATTAATTTGATTTATCTCTCTATGGCATAAAATAAGTTTAACCAAAAGTTTAGCTAGAGATGGGTTCTGGTCCTAATATTTTTACACTGGCCTACACATCAAGCAACCAATCCACTGTCCAAAAATCAGATTCAGAACTAGTCTACAACAGTGGGTACAATTAAAGTCTATTAAAACTTCTATTTAATTTAGAGCAAGATTTATTGAGAAATTGGGAAAGTGCATGTAACAATAGTTGTATATTTTCTTCTAAATATTCCAAAACAGTTGAGTTTGTATTTTTCTGATTTATTCATGATTTTATATGAATTTTACAAGTTCGCCATTTTTGAATTTAAAGTTTAAACACAGGTTTACAGATATGCCCCTGGAAACTTTCATGCAGACCCTTCTAAAGATTTCAATCGTTGCAATTGGGTCCCTGGACAGCGCTGGCACGGCGGCCGGCCAAATTCCGGCGAGGGAGCTCGTCGGCGGCGAGGGGAAAAGGGTCGGGGAGATACAGGGAGGTGAGAGCTACCTTGTGGGGCCTTGGTCAGGGGTTGGTGGTGGCCGGAAAGGGCTCACCGGCGTGGAGCAGGGGGCGGCGGCGGCGTGGAGCATCGGCGATGGTGCTCCGGCGGGGTTGGGGCAGCGCTGGCGGGTCAGGAAGCTCCGGTGGGGTGATGTAGTCCCGTTCCGAGCCTTGGTTCGGGCGGAGCAGGGCCGGGGGTGGGGTGTCCACGGCGGTCAGGGGCGGCGGAGGTGGAGGCGGCGCTGGCAGCGCTCCGGCGGGTCTGGGTGGCGATGGGCGGGGCAGTGAGCTGTGGTGGGGCGGTGTGGTGGTGGTTGGAGACTCAGCTCTAGCAATGGGTGGCCGGAGAGGTGAGATCCATGGTGAGCTGGGCACGACGGCGGTAATGGCGACGGTGGCGGCGTTCTGGTGGCTGGGCGCGCGAGTAGGGCTCAGGGTGGCTTTTATAGGGACAGGAGGGAGGGAGAGAGCCGAGCGACACTGGGGCCGGGATGGCACGACGGAGGTGTGCCATTGGGCACGGCGGGCAGCGAGCAAAGCCGGCGCGGCATGCGGCGGTCGCGAGCAGAGGATTGGGCGCCGGGGATTTGGCGTGGGGAGCGGAGGATCACGCAGCGCGCGGTTGGGCGAGCAGCTGCAGCAGCTGGCTTGCCGGGCGATGAGTGCTACGACTGGCGGGACGCGGCGGGGGCTCGGGCACGGCGCGGCTTGTCCATTGGGCGTGGCGGCGGCGAGCAGAGGCAGCGACGGCGTCGCGCGCGTGGCGCACACGGGCTGGGCAGGGACGCGACGTGGGGGGGGGGGGCAGCGCAGCTGGTCGGGCGGGGCTGGCCGGCCATTGGCTTGTCGTGGTGTGGGCGGCAGGCATCGCCGGCCAGGTAGCCAGTGGCGACTGGCGCGGCGGCGGGGGGTGTCGAGCGAAGCAGACAGAGAGAGAAGGGAGGGACTGAAAGTGGAAATAGAAAAAAAGGCAGGGGCTGGTTTGGAATTTCATATGTTTCTCAAATTTTTGTGTTGCAACTCAAAAATCTCTGAACATGAAAGTTGTTTAAAATGAAAAGTTACACAAGTTTTGTTTCAGGCCAAAGTTCATTTGAGTTCTAGTTTAGAAGTTATTTTAAAAACTCAAAAAGTATGATTTGGAGGGCACGTCATTTCCTGGGCAAAAATTTGTATTCTCTCCTAGGCTTCAACTAGACTTTTGTTTATCCTATCATCAATGATGTGCCTATTAAATTTCGCAGCCATAAGTGCTTTGAGGTGAGAGTTATTTAATTTGTTTGATTTAAGTACATGTACTTATGCACATATACACATCTATTTTCAATTCAAAGCAAAACCAATTTATAATTCATTTCTTTTAAACTTTTCTTAGTTATTTATGCATCGTGTTAAGCTAATGAGGCTTATTTCATAATTTAAACACCTGAGGTGTTACAGCGCGCTAGGGTAGTAACCTCATACACGGGCGTGGTGCCCGGGTATGCGGGATCTTTCGGATATAACCATGCTCCACGGTGTTGTACGGGTAGACGGACGGTGGTGACAGCCTTGTCCGTCCGCTACGGCGGAATTGTCGTGGTTAGTGCACTCCCCCACATTTGGGTATGGTGTAGAAGTTCTGAAAGATGTAACAGGACTGATTGTACACCGGTGCAGGACATTCTCCCTAATATCTGGAGTCTTAGCTCTGAGCCCTAACCTTGTGCCTTGTGTAACTCTTGCTTGTATGAATAGATGTTGTAGGACTCTGTTTGTATGCCTATACTCCCACTAACCTTTGGTTTATTCGTTATTCTTTATTCTTGAGATTGGCTTGAGTGTGTGTGTCACATTACCCATATCTATCATTTATCATGCCTTACCCCTGTATGAAATATAGTATATAGCTTAACCATTTTATCCTGATTATGTACCTAGTAAACTCTTTCACACCATGCCATCATACAAGAAAATATAAATAACGATACCCAAACTCTCCGGGTGAAATGTTACAATGGTATATCCGTGCGCTTGCGGATTCATTCTATAATCGTTAAGACATACCACCACGATGTTTCTAGCGAGATGCCTGGGACTAAAAATCTTGGTGATGATGTTAAGAAATACGAACAAGCATTTCTGGCGCTGTTGTCGGGGATGGCATTGGTTAAAAGATTTACTAATACAGAATCTTGGCAATGTTTTAAAGAAATAGCTATTGCTTATACAGGCTAATGTTGCTTTTGTTTTCTCCTTTCTGATGAAAATAGGATAGTGTATGACTTGTTTCTCCTTATCGGCAAACTTCGTTGAAAATCCAGAGAAGCTCGTGAGAAGGATCCGATCTCATGTCGTCCCTCCTCAAATCATTCTCTCAGCAACCGCACCAATTGTTCAAGCAACATCAACCATTATGGCCGGAAAGACTCTTCATGACTTCTCTGTCCCCTCAGTCACCAACGTGGCCACCGGAGCCAACGTTGAAGTCGGGGACATGAATTTTGAGCTCAAATAGAGTCTCATTAACATGGTGCAGGCTAGCCCATTCTGCGGCAAGCCAAACGAGGACGCCAACGCACATCACTAGAACTTCATCGAGCTATGTGAAATCGTAGTGATACGGGGGATTGATGAGGACATCACGCCTTCGGATACGACCATTGATTATAAGGAGTGCTCGTTCCTACTTTTGGATAGTGATTTTTGGTACAATTCACTTGGTTCCACATGTACATGTCATTATTTGCTTGTAGGTACAAATGTGTCTCAAAGTGCAAGTCCATCAAAGTTGAAATGTCAGTTCGTCGGCAGGCCAATATTACTTCATTGAGAAGGTCATAACTCATCCATCTGGAGTGTGATTGAGGTCGATGAGCACTTGATGGAAAGCTTGCTTGATAAGATTTCAATTAGATCTTGTCCCACTTCAATATCATGTCGGCAAGGTCTCCAAATCATCAAGACTAGCTGCCGTTGTTTCTGCCAGGAGCTACGTCATCGTCATGGGCTTGATATTCATCCTTGGCATCCTGGCCCAAGTTGGAGCACGCCCCAAGGAGATGGGGAACACACCAAGGAATCCCTCTGACATCCTTTCCCTTGGCCACCTCCTTAGGAGGCCAGCAAGGGCGTCCAAGTCAAGTTGGAGGCCCAATCCATGTCAAGTTCGAGTCCATCTTGGACTCCAAGAGCAGTGTCTGGTAAAACCGACGCCCAGGTCGCATACGGAGTTCAAATTCGATGTTCTACGTATGTATGGAAAGCTAAGGAGATAAGATTTCCAATATCATCGGTTCCACATCATTATCAGGTCCGAGGCAACAACAATCGTTAAAATAAGTGGACATTCAGAATCTGTCACGGTGCAGCGCCACCGTCTTTTGGGCCGTTGGCCCGTGTATCGTATTGGAGCCCATTAGGGGTGCGTCCAGGGGTCTTGCACGCCCCTAAACACTTTATATTTAGTAGAGTCGCCCAAGTTAAGGTTTGAGTTTTTCTTAGATTATTCTGTCAAGAATAGTTTCGTCGTTCGTCAGTTTGTGAGACCCCAACTTCATGAGTTAATCATACATCTGCAATTTTGGTTGCATTCTTCTTTGTTCTTGCTTGTGTTCTTCGATTCGCAGGCAAGGATTAGCCTTCTTGGCGAGGTCGGCCATGCAACACCGGTTGATAACCTAAGGAGACGTGGTGCTACGATTGCGGGGTTCAGAACGTGTTGTTCAGAAGCCGGATCGAATTGTGTCGCGACTCCACCAAATCGAGAGTTAACAGAACCTTTCAGAAGATCGGGAACCCTAGTTCACATCAAGGATCGCAACAGACGTCATCAGGCTCCGTCTGTTTCCTTTCTCCCTCCTAGGGAAGGCGAAACAGTGGTTCTACAAGGACAAGAAAGCTGTCAACATGTGGTTCTACAGTGGTTCCACGACGTTCCTCGCAAAGTTCTTCCCGCTGGGCAAAACCAACGCCCTGCACGGGAAAATTTCAAGTTACCAGCAGACAGGGATGGAGTCAATCCCTGAAGCTTGGAAAAGGCTGCAAGAGTACATCCTAGCTTGTCCTCATCATGGGATGGACTAATGGCTCGTCCTCCAAAGCTTCTACAACGGGCTGGCTCCTACGTCAAGAGCCCACATCGATGCTGCTGCTGGAGGAGCCTTCCTCGACCTCACCATCGCCAAAGCTACCGCACTGGTCGAGAAGATGGTCTCCAATCAAGGGTGGAGTGAACAACGCCTCCAACCCCAAACCAAGGCCATGCACACCATCAAGGAGATAGACATGCTCGCCGCAAAGATGGACCTCCTTCTAAAACACCTAGACGAGAGGGCGAAATTCAAGGAGCACATGAACAACTACGCTCCAGTCCAAGCTATGGACTCGCACTCTGCGTGCGAAGTCTCCGGAAATGGTGGACACTTGGGGAATGACTGCCCTGAGACCCGAGAAGACGCTGCATTCATCAACAACAACAACGGGTACCGTTCACAAGGAGGCCAAGGGTGGAACCAATTGTGCCCACCATATCAAGGAGGTAATAACTACAATTCTAATTTCAATTCAAACCAACCCTCCTTGAAAGGTCTTGTTCTTGGCCAAGCTAAAACAAATGAATCTTTGAACAAAAAGCTTGCCGCCAATGATAAAACTTTGGAAAGTATAAACATAAAAATTGAAACTTTATCTTTAGCTCTTAAAAATCAACTAAGTTTTAATAAAATGTTCAAAAGTCATCTTGCACAAATTGCTGCTGCTGTTCTTGCATTTGATTCTGCGAAGATCCCACGGCAACCCGAGGCTCCAATTGAAAATGTCAGCATGGTGGCCACTGGATGGGGTAACCCATCTTGGAGGCCCCCAGACTAACCATGCAGGAAGACCTATGCGCAAAGTGAACGCATGGGAAGGACTACAACAACAATACATGGAGATCGAGGGGTCCCAATGATCAATTGTTCGATCTATGATTGCTACTTCGATTAGGCCCTCTGTGACCTTGGGGCAAGCATAAAGATTATGCCCAAGGTGATAATTGAGCAACTACAATGTCCTGCTCTCTCCCTGACCCTAATGTACATGCAGCTCGCCGATTTGACAATTTGGTATCCCGAAGGGGTAGTCGAAAATCTACTGATGCGAGTCAAGAACTCCTTCGTCCTCACCAACTTCGTGGTCCTCGACATGGAGGGCAATTTAGGCGTACAGCTTATCCTTGGACAACCCTTCCTGAGGGACGTCAAGGCAAGGATAGATGTCGGGACCGGAGAAATCCGGTTCCGTATCAGGGTCAACAATATATTTTAAATTCCAATACAGGAAGGAGCAGAGGTTCGTGATTCATCCAGATCATGATGGAAGCGGGATATGGGGAGAACCACAGCCCCAACCCGAAATTCCACCGACCACACAAACAAAGAGAAAGAAGACAAAGAAGATGTGGTGAAAGGTAGAAAGTGTGTCTTCATCTACTTCTCCAAGATGGGACGCCAAATAGTAAGCACACTAGAGAAAAGTCCTGCCCATCAGACTTAAAATGATGAGCCCTTGCCAAAGGTAAATTGGTATTTATCTCATATTTGATTTTCAAAATTTGCTTTTTTTACTCCATTTGAATTTTCTCACTGCATATTTGAATTTTCCAAAACCTCTCTTACATGCTATAATTTTTCTAGCCTTTTTCTATTTTTACAAAAATCCTAAAAATATTTCTGAGCATTAAAATCCTTTGAAAAATTTATTTGAACATCTTCTTGGAGCAAGTTTGACCAAAGCACCCAAGGCATGACTCCTGGTAGTCGTTGGGAGGGGCTGTGGGCCAAACCAGTCAGCAGGTGGAGCCAGCAGGGGGTCGGCCGAACCCTAGGTTCGGCTGAACCCATTTGAACGTTGTTGGGCCCCAGCTTGGGCCAACGGTTAGTAGCCGTTGTGGCCTGCCCTTTCCCGACCGTTTCATGTTCGTGCTATTTAAATAGAGCCAGGAGGGGGGGGGGTTCACTCACACTTCAACTCTCTCACTCACTCCCTCTAACACTCTTTGCTCGGGATTTCATTGGATTTTTGCTCAAGTTTGGATTCAAGAAACCTCTCTCTCTCATTTCTTTGCTACAAGAATACTCCCACATTTTGAGGAACAACTTTCGGGTAAGCATTTCCATTCGGTTTCACTAACGTAACCCGTTTTGAATTGTTCTTGTTCGTTCTTGTTCTTCAAGCATGAAAGGCATGGGTCGGAAGATTTCCGGTGCATTGAAGAAGATGGCGGGCACAAGCTCGTCCCGTTCTCAGGGTGGCTCAAGCTCTCACCACACCCCTAAATCAACGCCAAGCCCGAGCATGATGAACTATGAAGAAGAACAAGAAGAACAAGCCAAAAGTGCAAGCCGAGGACATAGAGGTAGACGACGACGACGCACCCTACCTCAACTTGTGAGACAAACGCGAGAGGCAAGCCTACGCCATCCTCAAGCGTCAGGACTTTGGTCACACCAAAGCCTTCGACCCAGACCTCCTCGAGAAGACAGGTATGGACGTAGACTTTGCTCACGTTTGGCATGCGGTTGGATGGGATGATTTTGTGCCCGTTGAGGAGAATGGTTCTCGTCTCCTCACCATCCAGTTTCTTTGCACTCTTCAGGAGGTGGATGACGGAATTTCTTTTTGACTCTTTGGAAATGAGTTCTATCTTACTTGGAAAAATTTGAGTCATCACCTTGGTTTTGGCACATGCTTGCCGATTTCTCTTGAACAAGATTGTCGCGGCTTTAATCGCCATGAGTTTTGGGGTTTGATTTTGGGTCAAGCTGCCATGGAAAGTTTGGACCTCGATGTAATGATATTCAAAACCCGACTCTACATTTGATGCACTAGTGGTTGGCCATCACTCTCTTCCCAAGAGATGATGTTAGGCCCGTGCGCAACGATCAGTTGATGATCCTATACGCCATGGTCAACAAGATCAAAATCTCCCCCATGAAGGCCATGATCAAACAATGGCTTAGGAATTTCAAGATGACGGGTCCTATGGAGTGCACTTCTTTGATTACTCGCATCGCTTCAAGCATGGGGATCTTAGACGAGAATGTCATTCCCTTCATTGAGGACCCCCGTGTTCTTATTGACGAGTCTTATTTGATTTATGGTCACACACTCAAGAAAGGCCTGAATGACTCTCTGGTTTTCTTCTCCCTGAGCTATGCAAATGAAATCCCGTTACCAAACGCGGGGTACCATTTGTATAGCCGCCAGTCACTAACCGTCCCTCTTGTCCCACAAGAGGTGGTCCGCAGGCATAGTGTTTCTAGTTTACCTCGCAGGATGACAGGGAGCAGGTCAGAAGAGAAGCGGCACCGACTTCACCACCTCCACAGCCTCAGCCATCATACCCACATGAGGCGGGTGGGTCGTCGTGGCACAGCGCAAGCACCGACGAATGGGCATGGCAAGGCCCAGGGTGCCGATCCACCAGCTCCAGTTCCAGCGGGGTCTCACCCCTTGCACAACGCACGGCCTCGAGTCGATGATTCAGCTTCGTCACTCAGTAGCTAGGCGAGCTCAGGGTCCAGGCCAACTGACATCGAGGAGTCGCTGAACTAGCACATCCAGACCAACCAAGCATGGCAGCGACACACCAGTGAGAGGATCCACGCTATGCAGCAGAGGTAGCTGCAACAGGAGGAGGAGTGGAGGGCTTACTTCCATTGGAGGGGATACAACCCCGACCAGCAGCAGTGAGCTTGAAGCTAGCTTGGGGGAGGACCCCCACGAGAGGTATCTTGTATCTTATCTTCTTTACCGCTTTCAAAACCTTATGCATGAAACAAAATAAAACTAAAAACAAAATAAAAAATTGCAAAACTAAGAAAAGACCAAAAATATTTACCTGCTTTCTTATGTGTAGTAAGCATGTGTAGTTTTCCTTGTTGAGATGATGAATAGTTTCTTTGTTAATTTTCTTCGTACGCCTAGTTACAACTTAGTGGTCTACCTAGTTTTGAGTTTGTTGGCTAAATGTTCAAACCTTGAGCTTGAAACTTGTGGGTAGCAAAAGCATGATCCAAATCTAGGTTGTTGGGAGCTATGATATGGTTGAAATAGAGCTGCTATGATCTCCTCCTAAGTGAAGCTTGATTTTCAGAGTATTTAATCTTTGAAAATACAAAAAACAAATAAAGTCCTCGATGATATGAAAATTCCTATCCAAAGCCATATGTTGATCCAAATTGAAAACCTTCCACATATGCAACTTGTTATCTCTTTGAGATTTGTCAAATTATTGTGACCCTTTGTGAGATGCATTTCATACTCCCATGATCAAGATCACGTACACATGCTAAGCTTCTACACTGGAAGATAGCAAGCACTACATTTATCCATCCACAAAATAAAACTCCATCTTGTTCCATGACCACTCTTTCTCTCTAAAGTTACCATGAGAAAAAGGATATGAACTATGCAAAAAGAAATAAAAGACATGCTCAAGAAAGCGTGAGAAAAAAAGGGGGGAGTATGACACATGAAGGTCCAAGAAAAAAGAAGGAGAAAGAAAGAAAAAGAAAGATAGCCCATATCCAAGAAAAAGAAATAAAGGACAGAGATGGTCCATGAAAAAGGAGTTTATACACCATCCACAAAAAATATCCACACACATGCACATCTTGATCGAGGTTTATGACTTGTTTCTCCTTTGGATCCAGTTTTTGACTTAGCAAAATATGAGAAACAAGTGTGCCTTCAAGTTACCCATACCTACAGCTCCACCAAAAAATGCCTTTATGAGTAGGATGAGAAAGAAACGCACAATAAAAACCTTGGTGAGGAATCGAACACAATAAACGATCCGAGAGATCAATCGAGGAACTTTACAATTTCTTTTGAAAACTTTATAAAACCTCCAGATTGACAGTTGAACAAAAGGAATGAGAAAAATTGGTACTCTACAAAGTCATTCTGACTCTCAACCTCCGAAGAAGAGGTAAAGATATACGCCCCACAGGAGTAAGGTGAAGGGTAAGATCAATGCCAACTTATTCAAAATTATGGTAAGAATACCTAGTTGTGCCTATGGTATAAGATGGAAATGCAACATTGCATCAACTCCTGATCAACAACCTAAGTCTAAAACTTCGCTCGGGATGAGCAAAGGGCTAGCTTGGGGGAGTTGTTGACAGTCCTTAAATGCCAAATCCGACCGTCAACTATACTCATGAATAAAGGAAAACCGTACACCTTACTCGCATATTTTATATATAATAACCTAGTTTCACATGTACTTACAAGAATCTTATTTTAGAACACAAGTTCACAACAGGAGGGAAACATGCAGAAAATGCAGGCAAAATGCACAGAAGATCCTATGTTGCGATTACCCAAAGATAGGAGGGCCCACCTAGCAGACCAAACGGGAGCATCAAGGCACAAATCACCGAGGATCACCACCAGAGCCCACAAGCCAGCCAGCCAGAGGAAGGTGGAGCCTGGGGTCAGCTGAACCCCAGGTTCGGCCGAATCGGGATGCCTTCCTAGCACCCAGATCTTTGGCGGGAGGATCGTCTTTATCTTCCCAAAGTCGGTGGCTGATGTTTCCATACTTAGAGATGGCGGGAACCGACCTCCCAAGCTATAAAAGGAGGCCTCCCCCCCCTATTCACACACACCACAACTTGGGGCCTCTCTCCCTCTCTCACTGTCTGACTTGTAATCCTTAGGCTAGTGGAGCTAGGCTAGAACTTCTCTTAGCGAGTGCTAGTCATCCTCGAGGTCGTTGAGCAATCCCCGGCCTCTGGTATGGCTTTGTATTCAACTTGTCAGTATCTTATTCATAATTCAGAGTTCAGTTATGGTAGTTATGCTATCTTGATAGTTTATCATAACATGCCTTGCTTTATCAGAAGTTATCCAATGTATGCGGTTAGGCCAGATGAACTACGTAAGGATATCAGTTCTTGTGCCTTTGAGCTTGCCTTAGCGCTTTACTTGTCCATCCGAAGGGTGGGAGACCCGGGCGCGCTAGTGTAGTGACCTCATACACGGGCGTGGTGCTCAGGTATGCGGGATCTTTCGGATATGACCATGCTCCACGGTGTTGAAGGGGTAGACGACAAGTGGTGACAGCCCTGTCTATCCGCTACAGCGGAATTGCCATGGTTAGTGCACTCCCCCACGTTCTCCCTGATATCTGGAGTCTTAGCTCCGAGCCCTAACCTTGTGCCTTGTGTAACCCTTGTTTGTATGAATAGATGCTCTAGGATTCTGTTTGTATGCCTATGCTCCCGCTAACCTTTGGTTTATTCGTTATTCTTTATTCTTGAGATTGGCTTGAGTGTGTGTGTCACATTACTCATATCTATCATTTATCATGACTTACCCCTTATCAAATATAGTCTATAGCTTAACCATTGTCCTAAATATGTACCTAGTAAGCTCTTTTACACCATGCCATCCTACGGGAAAATATAAATAACGATACCCGAATACTCTCCGGGTGAAATGCTACAACGGTTTATCCGTGCGCTTGCGGATTCATTCTGTAATCGTTAAGACATACCACCACGGTATTTGTGGCACCGTTGCCTGGGACTGACAATCCTGGTGATGACGTTAAGAAATACCAACAGTGGTTATGTGCCTTTGCTAAATGATCTTTGAGAGCAGTCATCTGAATCTCCATTTCCCATACTAGATTCACTACCTCTGATGGAGTATGATCAGAAGCAAACACAAACACCCCAAAGTATGCTTCATAGCCATATAATACTTTTGTGAGCAACCTAAAGCAGTATGTAAAGAGGAATTGTAACACAGTTCGTCTAGAGATAACCAGGATTTCCAGCACTTTGGAGAATCATCCACAGCACAGCGCAAGTACATTTCCCAGCACCAGTTCACTCGCTCTGATTGCCCGTCGGTTCGAGGATGATATGCTGAGCTTTCCAAGAGTTTGGTGTCAAACAGATGGAAGAGTTCATGCCAAAACGTGATGAGAAACACTCTGTCTTTGTCACACACCATGGACTGAGGGAGACCATGCATCAGAACCACACTGTCCATGATACCTTTAGCCACCAACTGTGTTGTAAATGGATGTTTCAGGGGTGTAAAATGAGCATATTTGGTGTATCTACTTCCTCCATCCTGTAATATAAGGCATTCTAGCAATTCTAAGACAGATTAAGGGAGAGAACAGAAGATGCATGTACCCTGTGAGAGCTCTTTGTTTACCAGCCATAATTAAAGTTGTTCCTAAGATTAAGCAGGGAAGGAAGGAATAGAAAAGTTAAGTATACAACTAGTAGCCAAGGAAAATTAAATGATTTCCTTTACACTTATCCAAAAGTTCTAGAATGGCTTATATAGGAGGATAAATTTTGAACCCTTTAATACCTTATATTTCACGATTGAGGGAGTATCCACCACCACCAAAATTGCATTATATCCCTAAGATATTGCCAACCCTTCTATGCAAATCCACTGTGAGATCTTGCCAAGCACCATGAGGAATGGGGAGAGGTTTTCGGATCTTGTTTACTGGTCCCCCAAGAAGTCCTTCTGAGCAATACTGTTTTTCTAGTATCTGAATTTACCCCTCTCATTTAGTTGCTGCTGGACTTTAGCCAACATCACAGCCTGCTCCATGGTGGCAGGAGCTTGAGATTGGACCACAGAACTGATCTCTGGTTGGAGCCCCCTCACAAAATGTGAAATTTAAAACATGACATCATAACCAGAGCTGCATCTCAACCTAGAATCGTAATGCTTCAAACTCATTTGCATACTCCTCAACAATACCCAGTTGTTTCAATTCCAGAAGATCTCCTAAGGCATGCATATAGTCATAACTCCAAATTTAGCCTGCACTAACTCCATGAAATTCTCCCAATTACCCAATTCCCCTCTTCTTTTCTGCACTTGGCCCCATTTAGCTGAATTACCATCCATGTTCCTCGTAGCAGTAGTAACCTACATTGATTCAGGTCATTGAAGATGCGAAAATAATCCTCACACTTATCTCCCCAGATTTTAGGCTCATCCCCAACAAATTTGGGAAAAGGCATTTTGGGCAAACAAGCTTGATGCACATGTGAAGTTTCCCCAGTACCCTGATGATGTCTCGATGGTGCATGATGTGGAGGTAACTCACTGTGTAAAAAACTGATGTGGAGGATGGAGGCACTGGTGTCGCAACGGTGACATGCGTAACGACTCTGAATCAGAGAGACAACATCCCCATCGTCCTCCTCCATACGGCGCTGGTCATCAGCTTGGGGACGGCTTGTGCAGTCGCAATCACCCGACAAGATAGGAACTCTTGCTCGGCAATGATCTGCTCCAACGCCTTGGTGGTGATGTCCTGGTTCATCTGGAACTGCTGCTGCGTGCGATCGATGTGGCCCACGTGCGCGAACAGCAGATCGAGGCTCTCCATGATCCGATCCCAGCGCTCCTCATTCCTCTGACCAGCATCCTCCATCGCGTCGAGGACGAACGTGGTCTGCACAGATGGCTTTGGGGGCGCCGTAGTGGAATATGCCGCAAATCCAGCCGACGGTGGGAGTGGAATTACAGGATCCGCAAATCGCCCAGGTGTTGCGCTGGAACGAGACCGAGATCAACCGACCAGCCCCGTTTGTCTGCGCTAGATCGATGGAATGTGTACCCAATCCACTGGCCCGCGGAAGGTGACCAGTCTCTGATACCACTTGTCGTGCCCGTGGCTGACGAAGATCGTAGGCGACGTGAGAACTCCGATCGAATCGAGAAAAGGAAGATAGATTGAGGAGGAAAGCTTCCTCATCATGTTTGTTGGATAATTTTGTAAATAAGTTTGTTACTCAATATAGGCCGGGTAAATAAACACCTCTCCTCACGCACACCTACTGACAATAATATATTTATTTCGGTGCAAAGATGGCCACAACCTATATGTTTATGTTGAGGAAGAAATGATCGAAGTAAACCATGTGTCTCTTATTTATAGTTGTGACTCGTGAGACTGCCAAAAGTCGTGGGGGGTCCATAGAGCAACCATTCTGTACATATGTCCTGCACGATTAGGCGCAAAAGATGATGAAGCGACTGTCAAGTTAAGATAATAGAAAGAAGGGAACCAGTATTTCATGATATGGTTTATTTCATTAATTAGCTTGTTCAATAAAAAAGGCCCAAAGTTAATTCTAAAATGAACGAGCACACACGAATTGAACCTGACTAATTAGTTCTAGGAGAGTAGCCCTGCTAGTGGGGCGGGTTGAAATGGGTATTTCGGGTCGGGTATTTAGACGGGGCTTGTTTGGGTGGGTAGGAATGGGTTGTAGGGATTTGCGGGTCGGAGCGGGTTGGATATAATGGAATTGCGGGTTGGAGCGGATAGAAGCGGGTCGGTCGTGACTCCTGTTGACCACACGACTCGGCGCCCCACCACTCGACTCCGCCGCCGCACGGGACTCGCGAGCCCCCGCACAGGACTGGGGAGATCCCGCCGCCGTCACCGGCCGTCGCCACCTCCGCCCGTCCTACAGGTACACCTCCGCCATCCCCCTTCCCCATCTCCTTCGCATCACCCCTCCCCAGTCCTCCTTTTCCTCATCGGCTCACCCCATTCATCTTCCTGCTAGATCTGCGGCGGTTCGAGGAGGCTGCAAGGAGCAGCGGTGGCCGCTCCGTCCATCATCCCCGCAGGCCGCCCTTCCCGCCGGCCTCCCTTCTCGTCGGCCGTCCCCGCCGGTCGCCGTCACAGACCTCCACTGCCGTCGGCGCCTCTTCCAGCAGAAAGGTGCATCTCCTCGAGCTCCCCTCTGACCCTCCCCAATCTCTTCCTGAGAAGATCGATGCAAAGATAAAAGGGGATGGAGGTTTGAGGAAGAACTTTGCTTGTGTTTTGCTTGAGCATAGGAATCATCAGGGGCAAGCGAGTAAGCACTATGGTCAAGCTGCTGCGGCGGCGACATGCGTGGAGGCCGTCGCGGAGGCCATCATGGTCTGAAGATTTTACTAACTGATTAAATACATCCTTAACACCTGTACTGGCTTTGGAAGATTGATCCATGTATGCAACACAATCTACTAACAAACTATTAGCTTGTCTAAACTCTAATTTGGGGATTTCTTTATTGGCACAACTCCTGTGATAATTAGTTTGGTCTCCTCTTGTATCCTTAGTGCTGATTCAGTACCATGTATTTGAAGCTGCTATGCTCTATGTCAAACCACTTACACCTATCACCTATGCTTGTTGAAGTGTTATCAATTTTGAGTTTCATTTTCAGTTAACATTGTTTAGGTCTAATTCATTGTTCAGTTTGTAGTCCCTACGACCCTAGCACATATATTAACTACATGGATCATCTAGTACTAAAGGTGGTTCAGTTAATTGATCAGTGTTATGGTTCAACTTTGAGTACCATATTCCGTTAGCTTTCAGTCAATTTAATCTTATTCAGTGTTCTGTCTCCGCCATCTTAGTCTTATTCATTATCCAATTCAGTCAGTGCTATATCATTTGTGACATTAACTGAATATTCAGTGTTCATCTATTTAGTTTTCATTTTGATGTCTCCACCTTAGTGTCAAGGTTCACTAACTGAATAATGTGTGACATTAACTAGCCTCATGCTTGGTTCCTTTGCTTCATGCCTTCATGCTTGGTTCCAGTTCTCTAGCTAGGGGATAATCTATTTCTTTGTGTAATGAATTATTCTTCTAAAAATATAATCAGTCTGCTCAATAAGTTAAGGTGCCTGATCTGATTAGATTGCATTGGTGGGCTCCACGCGCATAAACCACTAACGTCATGCCTGCACTTTTCCCTGTCAATCTGAAACTACTGAATGAACCCCTGAACACTTTTTTCTGAACTGGGTTAATGTAATCACAGAGTATTGTGCTTCATAATTCTTGCACCCCTGAACACTTTTTTCTGAACTGGGTTAATGTGAAAGTCAAAACACTTTGATTTATTGCATTCAGTGCTTTCATAATCATCATCTGTGTGTTGCTAGCTCTGCGAAAATTGTAGCCTCTGAGCCTGACACATTAAAATACCCTAATATTCAGGTTATTGGTATGCCTTTCACTATTTGATTGTCACCTCTTTTCCTTACCTCTGGTTTCATTCTTCAGTTTAAAACAAAGGGTGGCTCCCAGCTAAAGGAATACTGCACCAATTTAACTGAGGAAGATTGCAGACACCAAACGGGTTCCTTTGTGGCCTGTGATAAGGTCAGTGTTGATGTTCTTGTTTTCCCTTTTCTCCCCTCTTTTAGAGCACATACCACAGTTTATGCCATCATTTCTGTCACAATGATAACTGATAAGTGAGAATTACTCTATTACTAGAGTCTCTAGGCCCACATATAGTCAGATACAAGTTTAATCTTCCTAATTGCATTAGATGACAAATCATCATTATTGACACATGACTCATTACAGACTCTGCACTATCAAAATATATATATGGAAGGCCGACAAGGGGCAGACAGTTCTGTCATTCTGAGAAAAAAAGTCATAACTAAGCATAGTAACTTTGATGAAATTCCCTCTTCTTGTTCTCGTTGACTGCTGTTTGTAACAATATGTTCATGAGGTTTCTTTTTACTATTGACAGATGTCTTCTCATCGTTCTCTTCAATTCCAAAAAAAGCCGAGAGTTAATGATTACTTGGTGCATTAGAGCGGAGGTTCCTTTTAACAAATTTGATGATGAAAGCTTTGAACGTTGGATGGAGTCATTACAGCCCACATTTAGTTGCATTGGGCGGCAAACCATTCGTTGTTTGAGAGGATGAAGAGAGCTTTGCGTAGTGAACTCCAGATGATTAACTCTCGGATTTGCTTTACCTCTTATCTTTGGACATCAAATAAGAAGCTAGGGTACATTTGCTTGACAACCCATTATATTGACCCTGATTTTGTTTTGAAAAAAAAAGATAATTGCTTTTAAGGATGTGAAATATCCACATAGCGGTATAGCAATTGAGGAAGCGCTCAGAAGATGCCTGACAGATTATGGCATAAAAGAAAAAATGTTCACGATAACACTTGACAATGCATCTAATAACAAGGCAGCATGTGATCTCTTGCAAGAAAGTGGAAAGGCTGACATGCTATTTGGTGGTGAGCATTTGCACATTTGATGTTGTGCTCATATACTGAATATATTAGTTCAAGATGGAATGAACGTTGCTGGTCCTGCAATAAAATTGATAAGGGATTTGGTTAGGCATGTCAATTCATCAGCATCGCGAATTCAAGCCTTCAATGAAATTGCTGAAAGGGAATGCTTTCCCACGAAAGTTGGTTTAGTGCTTGATGTTCCGAACCGTTGGAACTCAACACATGGCATGATTCTAGAGGCAGTTGAGTATAAGATTGTGCTGAAGCGATATGCCACATCACAGCAGCAACCCTTTCTAACCGAGGATGAGTGGAGCAAAGCCGAGTCTATTGGTAAGTTTCTTGGAGTTTTTGAAGAAACTACAAAGGCATTCTCAGTTGATAGGTTTTCAACAGCACATTTGTTTCTTGTCAATGTGCTTTATATCCACCAAGCTTTAAGAACTCATGCATGGCAACATCAGGTCATAAAAGAATTGGCTAAGAGCAATGGATAATAAGTTTGATAAGTATTGGGATGGCAATTACAACATGGTCCTTGTTATTGCTACCATACTTGATCCAAGACGCAAATTTGATTTTCTAGACTTCTTCTATGAAAAAGTATGTGAGAATTTTGTTGATATTGAGTTGAGCATAAATTTGGCTAAAGATTGGCTGGGCAAATACTTCAAAAAGTATCAAGAGGTTATAAGAAGAAATGGTACAAATGCAGTACCAACAGCATGGTGAGCCGTTCACCAGTGCTAATGCAAGGCAAGAGAAAAATTCACCGGGAATTTGATTAGTTTAGGTCTCAGAGAAGAGGTAGCTGGGTAGAAAAATCAAAACTTGATGTTTGTTTGGAAGAAGAACCAGAGAAGATGAAAATTTTGAAATCTTATTGTGGTGGAAGACAAACTCTGACAAGTACCCCGTGCTGTTAGCTATGGCACGCGATGTTCTAGCTATTCCACTCAGCACCGTTTCTTCTGAATCTGCATTCAGCTTGGGTGGTCGGATTCTTATTCAGCTTGGGTGGTCGGATTCTTAGTGACAATCGAAGCTCGATGACACCACAAACTCTGGAAGCCCTAGTTTGCTGCAAAAATTGGTTGTACAAATATCCAACCAATGAAGGTAATTTTAATTCACTCACCTGTACAAACTCTTGAAGTGTAATTTATGTTGTACCTTTGCATCTGCAGCCACCTGACATATTGATCTTTGTTTGCGTGTGCAGTCCAAGAGCAAGTCATGAGAAGCTGATATGGCTAACTAAAGGTACACATGGCATAGTTCATATATATAGTTGTAATACTGATTCTTTAATCTTATTTTTTTTAATTCTTGTTACATTGATCTAACACTTGTACTTGACTTGCTATGAAACGTATGAGATGTTTATGTTTAATACATGGCACTTGGTACAGTAGTTTATTTGGTTTCAGACTTTCAGTAGAGTATCAAAGTGGGGTACTGGCTGTCAGGTTTTAAGAGATACTTGATTACTTTTGAATCTTATGGAACTATTGTTGTCTTTCGGGGAGAATTTTTCTCAGCTTTGCACTATATGTAGGAAACAATGACAATCAGACAATGCTATCATCCACGTCCCCTTCTTCAAGCTCCAGAAGTTGCACATCCTGGTTACCAATTGTTCTTTATGACAATGAGTTTGTACATTTGATGTGTTGCAATCTGAACCTATTAGGTGTATAATTCGGATGCACAAATTCCTGGCATTCCTTGTGATTCATCAGACATCCGCTCATGAAACTTTGGGAGATACATTTGCTAAGGACCTTACCTTTTCTGTACTTTGGATTATTCTTGTACTTGTGATCGAGCAGGAGCTCATTAATTATTCATGTATTTTCTTCGGTGATGACGATGATGCTATTTGGATAACACTTTAGCGTATAGTGTTTTGGATTATGCTCATTAATTTTTGTAGTAGCTTCTTTGTGCTGGATGATACTGCTTCTTTGATTAGCTTTGCAAGTTCTGAAATATGTAGAAGGATCCATAGGTTTCTATGGGTTATCCATTTAGAATGGGGTGGGTTGGTTAGAGTTAAGAAATTAAATATTTAGGTGGGGTAGGATTGGGTACATAAGTATATTAGTTTCGGGTGGGGTTGGATACCCTATTAGTAGGCATAGGCGATCACCAGCAGGACGCACCCCCAGAGTAGGATGAATTAGCCATGCATTCCTGCAAAGCGACTGATTTCCTCAGGCCGCCTAACATCTCTGAATTGACGCAATTTTGCTCGAATGTTCTTGAAGAGTGCAGAATCAAAGCTATGTTCGGTTATAGCAGTCCTAATAAGTATTAGTGATTTCCAATGCCTCCTACTCCTGAATTCTCTACAAGATGACTTCCTCTCACAACTAAAGCATGAGTAATTCCACCATGGGCCATGGTCATCAGTATTTCTTTAGGTGCAAGCAGGGCCGGGCCGCTATAAACTGGGTCCTGTACGAAATTTTAAAGTGGGACCTACTAGGCTAGCAAAATAAAAGATATGACTTCGATCTTGAAATACGAGATGTTAAAAGATGAAGAGAACATAATTAATAATTAAATAGCTAAACTCGCTAGACTGGGGAATAAAAAATTGTTAAATTAAAATTACCGCCGGTTGGCGCCTGACGTCGCTCGCTCATCGATCGAATAATCGATGCCTCGCTCGTGTCCCTCTTACTGGATGAGCTGCCTGGAGTCCTTGGCTCCTCGCCAAGCGCCCAGCCGCCCAGGTCTAGCCGGAAGAACGGCGGAACGGGCCAATCGGGAACGGCGGAACAGCAGCACGAGACAAATAGAATTGATTGATGGTCAAAATTCCAGCGGTGGCATCTGGTATGGCGGTTTTGATCGGAAGTTTGGTTTTGACTCATCGGTGGCCTGTCGCTCGGGCACAGCCTGTCGCGTGGGTATTGGCGCGACCGATCGAGGCTTGCAGCAAAGAGCTTGCCAGTTGGGCCTACGTCAGGAGGCCCGCTGCTGGACTGTGGCCTGTGGGACTAAGTTGTACAGTATAGCATAGAAAAAAAAGAGAAAAGGAGGGACCCCTGGAAATTGGGGCCCTGTGCCATCGCACACCCCGCACACCCATCTGGCCCGGGCCTGGGTGCAAGATACCCACCCTTGCACTTAGTTTTTCATTCATCAGGCTTATCGGGGTAAATATATCCTCAAGTGAACCACATGCTCCCTATTTATAGTAATGACACCGCCAAAGTTATGGTATCCATGGAGCAACAAATCTATATTTTTGTGTCCTGCACTCACTACGCATGGGCAAGAAGCACAGCATCAGTGATTGATGAGGCATATAGAGTAATGAGAATAAAAAGAAGGGGGCCAGCAGATAAGAAAATCTTTAGATGGTTAATTTCAATGCTAGTCCAGTATGTGCTAGTTATTTGTATGGGATCTTAAGAACAGCTGAGCCCAAATTTAAGCCCACTAGATAGGCTTCAAAAAGAATTTTAAAGTACAACTGCACACTCCTTGAAACATTATTCTGTAAAACTTTCGAAATTGATATATGTATTTAAGGGAATGTGACAAATCAATAATATCCCTTTAGACTAAAATTCTGGTTACAGTAAAGCAAAAAAGTTTCACCGTACTCTACTTATTAAGAGGTTGAAAGATGAATGTGAATTTGCAACGAAGAAACTACGTTACCAGCAAAAACTGAAAGTTTCACTCCATGCACAAATCTTTTAGAACCATGTTCTCATAGTATAACAGCATCTTTGGTCCAAATCACCGTTCCTTCTGAATAATATCTTGAGTCGACCTTTCTCTTCTTAACCTTGTCCTTTTCACCATATAATTCTTATACGAGGTAACTTATTATCCTGAACTCGCGGAAAGGGATGGATGCAGCTGGTGGAGAGAGAGTCACCAAGATGCGTGAAAAATCAGTGGAGGAAGGAGAGAGTGATGCTTTAAAATTAGGGGCAAAGTGTTCAAGATGCACGAAGAAGGGGCATGCGGCAGCAGATTGCAACACTCCAATCTACTGCATTATTTGTGATGGAAAAAAGACCATGTGAACCACAAATGTCCGGTGCTAAAGATGCCAAGGCTAGTGGCACATGGCGTTGGTTACGCATGCCATATGGAAATGAGCAGGAACAATGACTTTGGCCGTATCTTCATTGCTGTGCTCAATCCCAGTTTAATCCCAGCACACTTTGATGTGGTTATTGGAGATCATTATTTTGAATTAAAGTTCGAGGTGGAGAAATTGAGGGTGGATGAGCATGGTGAGGAAGTAGAGGTGGATTGGAGTCGGGATGCAGATGGAGAAGGGGAGGAGGATGAAGAGGGAGAAGACCTAGGGTCAAAACAGATAGATCATGACTTCGAAAGGGAGCCGAAAAGGACAAAAATTTCTGCACACTCTGAAAAGGTTAATGACAGGAATGATAGCAGCCACAAGAAGCCGCCCATCGATGCTCCAGCTCTCAATCAATCAGCTTTTAAAGATCTAGTACAAGGCATGACTGAGGAGGAATTCATGGCGTTCCTAAGAAAGAAGGCAGAGGAGATCCTGGATGTGTCGGTCAATACTGTTCTAGATGGGCAATGAGGATGGCTACCCATTGCTTCCACCGGCAAGAATCCCATTTACAAGATTTGAATAGAAAATTGGACGAACCCACTTTTTTTATAAAAAAAATCAAACCTCACCGTCCATTTTTGTTTATAGGTCGCAGACGCACTACTGTCTACCATGACGTGCTTGGTAGTGTTAAAACTGTTTGTGATTCAATGCAGATGTCAAATTCGAAGTCTGCAGCAGACCCCATATTACCGACCTCTCTCCTACAAACTCCTCAATATCTGTCCGTCAAATTCTTGTTTTACTGTTTGTGTTAAACCATTTTTGGTGCAGTGGCAGCAGCAGCGTTACTAGTACTTGTTCCTCCTATTGACGTTTTCCATTTATCCCCAAATCCTAAACACTATCTAAGAAGACATCCAAAAGTACCTAAAGAACAAAGATTGTTTAGCTAGAGAATAAAGTAGTGTGCAGTACATAACACCTTGCTACAAATTTACAATGCTGTCGCAGTCGGTGGCGGCGCTCGCTTCCGGCGCCCGGAGTTATGCTGCACTCGGCGACCACGTCCGGCGGCCTAATCTCTGCTGCAGCCGGCATTCACGGCCATTGCCCGAAGCTCTTCATGATGTAAGGCAAGGCATCGAAGCAAGTCACGAACAGGGGAAGCATCAAGAATGCAGATTGGAGAACGGACAAATCCAAAAGTCACGAACAGGGGAAGAATCAAGAATTCAGATTGGAGATAGGAGAAATCCAAAGAACGAAAGGAAAAGGCACAACGCAAGCCACATCTTGCTTCCGCCTCGTCGTTCTGTTCTCTCTCGTCGAGGGCCCCACCTTGTGCTTCGATTCCCCACTGTATATATGTATCATCTAATCCAGCTGCCATTTTCTGAACCGTGCGTGCGCAGGATCGTGTAAAATCTCTTTGCTATCGCAATTGCAGTGATACTACGATGCGTGTCACGATCCCCAGCCTGACAACCTTGGTGTTGGGTGATGGGGCAGGATTACCAGCACATTTGGCCGATGACGCCCATTGCTAATGACCGTTTTCTAACGCAGTGAAAACACAGAAATACAAGCTCAACTAATCATTCCCAATTACATGATATGTATCACTGCAACAACATCTGATATTTTATTACAACAATGAATTACAGTGAGACAAGTATCCCACGGGAAGACAGGACTAGATATATGTTGGAACAGAGAAACACAAGCAGAAGATACACAACTTTCATGCAGAGGTACGAGGAATGCCAGCATTAACGCACACTCTTATTCGGTAGTAACACGAACTCAGTAGTAGAATACACAAAAGCATGTGATCCGAATCAATGGATACAAGCAAGCTTGTGACAACAACGCGCACTCAGCACACTATCGGCGTGCCGTTGCAGCGCTGATTGCAGGAGGTAGTACAGGGGGTTTGGAGCTTATCCCGGCACTCCTGCACTTTCGGACACACGATGCCGGAGGCGCTCCAGCACGCCGCCTCTCCGTAAAGCCTGCACGCATTGTCACAGGCAATGGAACAATTTGGCGGTAGGTAGGCCATCGCCGATGGGCCATTGAATAACAGGATCAACATGAAGAAGACGGTGAC
Organism: Panicum miliaceum; assembly: GCA_032594955.1. Taxonomy (NCBI): domain Eukaryota; kingdom Viridiplantae; phylum Streptophyta; class Magnoliopsida; order Poales; family Poaceae; genus Panicum; species Panicum miliaceum. Next base: position 21,971,089 of record CM064073.1, read on the forward strand.
GACGACCTTCTGATGAATTGTGTTGGCAGCAGAAGCCATCGAGTAGTTTCACTAACTACAAGCAAGAGGACAAAGCTAGCAGGGAGAAGATGATGGCAGGACTAGATGCTATCAAGATGACCGATAGGCGAATAGCTTCTTGGCCGGCTCCCGTATGTGAGGTAGTGGATGGTTTTTTATAGGCAGATGGCACCACAGTACTAGTTTTTTTTTTGAATAGTTTACTAAACAGGAATCTAAACATTAATTATGCAAGTAAGAGTGGAGTTAAGGCCCTAGCATGTACCAAGCACCATTTTACTGCAGCTGAATCATGGAAGCACGTGGGACGGTCTAGCATCCAAATCACGCTGCCCTGCGTCTTGACTCACATGATGGGCCTTCTAGAACTTAATTTTAAGAAGCTTCTTCACTGTATGCAAAAAAAAGACAAACTCAAATGAGCGCTTCATCCTTAGGGTTCATTAAAGTTTCTTGAATTTGTTGTTGATGAAATTTCCACAAGGGTCACTTCAAAGCCATCCATATACACAATCTAATTGCTCAATCTCTCCTCAAAGTGCTATACCAACGGCAATTTTGTATGTGGACAACACAGAGACTTCATTCAACATAAAAGTCTTGATGAAATCCACAACAGGTTGCGATAATTAATCCAATAACAGGCTGCGATAATTAGTCCAATAAGAGCATCAGGGAGCAAGGGAACTTCCCCAATCTTTACAAGAGAAACTAGCAGCAGTCCAAGTACCAACTAGGTTTCTACATAGGGTCACCGCTACTTGAAATCCTGATGTTACCTACGTTTTATAGCGCTTGTCCCTTTGTAATTTTAGCTGCAACTCCGTAGTTTGTATCAATGGGTGTTTATGTACTCCTATACGCCTTTTTGATGGACGTATCCGAACCTCTTTCCACTGCTACAGAAATAATTTTTAGGAGTAGGCTTTTTTTTTTTTTTGCAGATCACTAGTTCCACCGCCCCAAATAACAGGGAGCCGCACTGTAGTATCCAACAGCACCTGGAAATAGGGCAAATGCTCTAGTTTTAGCCATGAAAATAGGGCTGACCGTCGACCCGTCCCTTCATATGCTATTTTACCCGCCTCTAAAAAGTGTTTATGTAGTTAGTGTTGTTATGATCTTCTCCTTTGTTAATTTTATTGTATGTGAGTATGTCTTGTGTTCTTAGCCCTCGTTCATAAAAGCTGCTATAAAAATATTGGATCTGTACATCCAATACATTTCTATCTGTTAGAGTATATGGCAAGGATCTGGAATAACCCAGTTCTCGTGATATGATAAAATTAGTTCCATCTCTCTATCTCTTGGGTCGCCTAAGATCCAGCCATATTGTACTCTACATAAGCTACCTTCGTCGGTGCGGCCCAAGGGAGATGTTCCCATCGCTGTATCCATGCGTGCTTGTCAACACGGCTGCATCATCTGTGTCCATGCGTGTGCTTGTCGAGTGTCGACACAACTGCATCATCTGTGCCCATCCGAGTGTCTGTGAATGCATCATTGTCACACTGGATCATCTTCGCCAGCAGCCCAGCACGCTCTTTGTACCAATGAGCCATTCTGAACACCACTGCTTCTGGTTACAACTTGACCGGTCTCTAGTTTGTTGCATGTAAGCGTGGTGGCTCTACAACATGTTACGCCAAAGCCAGGTCACCACAGCCAGCCCAAGCGGTTCGGCTGCATACCTGATTTTGTGCATGTACAGTGGTGCCTTCTTGGGTCAGCAACTCTCTCCTCCACGACAATGTCCAGAACACAGCGCTCTCGGCTATATCAACATAAAAAACACTATCATCGCGAAAGAGTCTATACGCTAGTGGTTACAAAAGCTTCCGTAGATCTCAGGTCCTTGGTTCGACTCCCCGTGGGAGTGAATTAATTTTCTACGACAGAGATGCGATTGTGGTGACTTCGTCAATCTCGAGAATTTGCCGACTCAGTCTTTAAAGATGCTCGTAGAGATAAGATTTGCATACATTGGTTCATAGAGATGAGTTTGCGTGTGTTGTGGGCTTGAGCGAACTCATCGACTTCGCTCATGCCTATTAATAAGGCGGGATGTCAAAATATATGGCCGGCAATGCTGTAGAATAATCCGATTGATGTGATAGGATAAGATTAGTTTCCATCTCTATGTCGGATTCCCAAGATCCATTCCACCAGACGCAACAGATAGATCCACATCGCAGTATATTTCATATTCTCACACTATCTCCTAGAAGGAGCTGTGCTCAATTTCAGTCTTCGCACTGTAATAACAATATATATACCTGAAAAATTCAGAAGTGCATGAATACCTATGCCTATTTTTCTATTGCTTGATTTTATGGTTTCCGACTATGTTCATCTGACAGACGGGAGGGTTAGGTCCTAATGTCTCGGAACTTGATTTTTTCAAAGAAACAAACATTTGCATGGTTCTCGAAACTAATCACAGATCTCTGAGATCTGCAGGTCTCGACCCAGCTGTTGCATGCGTGCGTGAGATTCTACAGGATTAGACACCGAAACTTCCATGTCACGTGCCGTCGGCTGCATATAGCCAACACTGTCGCTGAGAGACACTCAGGTCTGCAGACAACGAGGATCTCGCTCAAGATGAATCAAATCTGCAATTCCACCAACAAAGCACCGACCAAAATCTTTAATTGCTGGCGCAGATCAAGATGCGCCATTGAATCAAATCTTCAATTTGACCACAATATATGCACCAACCTAGTTCCTGGGTTCCAAACTCCTGTTGCGAAAGTCGTGTAAGTGCAGTACAAACAGTCCTGCATCGAACTTAGCGCAGATCAGCCTACCCTAAATTGTATATACCCAGGGAGTTGACACTATCACTACTGGAGAACACTCTATTAGTATCGGTTCCAAAATCTTTTCATTCTTAGTTTTGGAACCTATACATCGAAGCTGAGACTAAAAGTTCAAATCTTTAATATTAGATCCGCTGACCGGTACTTAAACCTATAAGTATTTTAACAAATACAAAAAAATTTCAAATATGGGAAGAGGCCCCAAATCACAAGTCACAATTTTTCGCACGCTATGGTGCGGCGTGGGAGACCTTGTTGAATAATTGGACAAATATAATATTAAATTCTGAAAAAAATAAATCATAACAAGCACAACAACTAGCATATATAGATCTAACATAATAGAAAGCATAAATATTATAATCAGGATTCCAGGATACTATATGTACTGAGTTGTGGCTGGAGTGTTGACGACTACGAAGCCAGCTAGCCCTTGTGGTGGTAGAGTTGACTAAAAGACATGTCGTGGTGAAGATCTTGAGCAGTCGCGTGAAGCGCTTCTCAAAAATAATCTTATTCGCCCTCTCTTGGTACAAGATTTTAAAGCTGAAGGGTTCCAAAGACTTGCGCTCTCGTTCGCCGGTGCACTGTGGCAGCGCAACAGAGAGAAGTGTAGAAGATGTGAGAATGATAGAGATGGCAGCAGCAACACATGTATTGATCATTGCCTTTGCATATTTATACATGTACATATCTGAATTAGTCAACAACTAACTGAGCTCTAACCAATACTGCTAACTAACCTAGCTACATGCATGGGGAGCCTGCGACCGTGCACTGCAGAGGAATGTATTGCGAACATCCCCCGCAGTATGAGCGTCGTAGTTGCCGGAGACACACAAACTGGTTCTGAACTCCTCGAAGCTTGATGTAGGCAGTCCTTTGGTCATGACGTCTGCAAATTGTTGATTTGTTGGGACATGCAAAACACGGCAGTGGCCAAGAGCAACCTTATCGCGCATAAAATGGACATCCAACTCGATATGCTTGGTTCGGCGATGATGTACTGGATTCTTACTCAAGTACTAGCAGGCAGATACATTGTCACAGAACACCACAGTTGCATTGTCCTGAGGGCAGCCAAGCTCGCCGAGGAGCTATTGTAGCCATATACACTCGGCCACTGCATGTGCCACTCCACGATACTCAGCTTCGGCACTCGATCGCGACATGGTGCTTTGGCGCTGAGAAGACCAAGAAATCATGGCGTCGCCCAAGAACACAGAGAACCCAGAGGTGCAGCGGCGCGTGTCCGGGCAGCCGGCCGAGTCGGCGTCCGAGTAAGCAACCAGATCGAGCTGCTAAGAGCCACGGAGATGAAGACCGAGGGAGCACGTTCCACGGACGTACCTGAGTATGCGCTTGACTAGAGACTGGTGGTCCGTTGTTGGAGCATGCACGTGTATACAGGCCTGTTGCACAGCATACTGCAGATCAGGGCGTGTCATCGTGAGGTATTGGAGAGCCCCGACGATGCTGCGATATGATGAGGCGTCCGCGTCGGAGAGTGGCGTGCCGGAGAGAGCCGAGAGCTTGCCAGCAGTGTCAATGGGAGTAGAGAATGGTCACTACCGGAAGCAGCAAGTTTGCCGAGTGCCCCAGGCACTCGGCGAAGACCCAAATACATTCGGCAAAGGGTTTGCCGAGTGTAACACTCGGCGAACCATACTCGGCAAAATTTCACTCGGCAAACAGCGGGTTTGCCGAGTGTCGATCGTCGGGCACTCGGCAAACCCTTTGCCGAGTGCCATACAACACTCGGCAAAATATAACACTCGGCACAAAGGCGATAACGGTTTCTGACGGTAACGGCTGCTTTGCCGAGTGTGAGACGGCAGACACTCGGCAAAAAGAAAATCTTTGCCGAGTGTATTTATATATGGCACTCGGTGAAGGTACTCGGTTTGCCGAGTGTCTTCCACGTGGCACTCGGCAAAGGGGCCAATCCCGCAAAATTTTACGACGCTTTTGCCGAGTGCCTTCCACGTGGCACTCGGCAAAGACGTCAACCTAACAGAAAATGGCCTCTTTGCCGAGTGCCCCCTACTAAAAAAACAGAAATTTGACATATAAAGGACCCCTCTCAAAAAATAATCACAGAAGCACAGGCATATAAATTACACCACAGGTATATAAATTGCACCACAAGCATCACAAGCACACAAATAACATTCACAAGTTCTCGTTGAAACAAGTTATTCACAAACAAGTAATTCACAGGTTTTGCATCAGAAACACCTCTAGTTCACAAGTCACTGAGGAGGATGAGGAGGCTGAGGAGAATGTGCAGGTGGCCACTGCCCCCAAGAAGAATCCGCATTGGACGCCGCCGATTGATTCTGCACAAAGTTATAGAGATTGCATTAGTCACTTTTCTAGTGTAAGCTGTAGTGCCTGTAGTTTCTAGTTTAACTCTAGGTTGATTGTAAGGTTGAGAGTGACTCACAGGAGTAGCTGCAGGAGGTGGTCGAGGTGACGGGAATAGGTTCGGTGGCATAGGTGGTGGAGTCTGACCTAAAGTGTGAAAGACACTCTGCATGTATTGCAACATCTGCTCCGTCCTCTGCCTTTCTAGCTGTCGTTCCGCCTCATCCTCGCCTCGATCCTCGCCTCTAGTTCCTCCCGGCGCTTCCGTTCTACCTCCACCTGGGCCTACAATATTACATCCCAATGTCTTATTGCCAAGCAAAAGATATGTACAAAATGAATGAAAAATTAAAGAAACAGGAATAACCTGCAGAGCCTGCATCTGTAACTGTGCAGCGGTAGGCCGTGCCTGTATCGCGGGGCTCGAGTCCGTGCTCCTTGCTCGGATCTGGGAGAGGGTGGGAGTACTGGCAGTGTCGATCACGCTATCCCCAATCCAATACCTGCCATGCTTCTTCCCTCCTCCCACCCTCATCACAATTTCAGGATCAATATCCTGAGAGCTCGGATCGAACTCTGGCCCATGAACCTCCCTCGCCATTGCTGTGTACGCGGTGACGCGGCTGTGGATGCTGGGATGGCTGTATGCCTCGGGCGGGTCCTCCAGGTTGAAGTCGATGTCTGCCGTGGCCTTGCCCTTTTTGGACATAACCCATGCCTTGAACCGGGAGCACTCCTGGCCTTCATGTGATGACGTCTGCGCCAAAAATACAAAAGGATTACAAAATATGCAGTATTATGTGTGAGAATAAAGAAACGAATTCACGTACCCATTTTCCTTGTATTCATCAAGGCTCAGGCTGCCTTGATGGTGTGCTGCATATGGCATCTGCAGACGCCGCTCCCGGCAAGCAACGTGGTTCTCCAACCACCCGGGCTGCAACCACACGTCCACCATTTGTTCCCAGCACCGGGTAAAGGATCGGCACCACCATGGAGGCACCTACATCATCAAATGTGTGACATGTAACAAAAGAAGTGAAGCGTAATTAATCTCAGAAATAGTAAATATTAACTTTCTGTACGTACCATCATGAATTCTTCCTTGGTTAGGTTCATTGTCCTGGCCTCTTCTTTTTTGACCCTCATCCTTCTGTATTCAGCATAGAAGTCGATGATGGCCTGAACCCGCGCCTCGTAGTGCATGTCCTTAACGAGCTTCTTGGCGGCTTGTTCAATGACGGAGGCCGCCCTAGCCTCAAATCCCTCCTGGCATCTATAAAAGTCCTGCGTATAGACACATTGCAAACAAGTATTTTTTCAAGAATGTCTAGCGAAGCTGGTGTACTAAGCAATCTAGTGCTTCGAATACTTACCCATAGCTCGGCCTTCACCCGCTCCGCCTTGTTCGCAAATTGCCTGTGGTCACGATCACCGACGTTGGCGGCGGCGACGTAGTGGTCCCACGTGTAGGCCGGCTCCTCCTGTCCGGCGAAGACCACTAGACCGGGGAAGTGTAGCCTACACAAAAGACCAATGATGCCGTTGACCTTGCGGTTGTGGGCACCCCCACTGAGCTTAGTCCAACTCCTGCACAAGTGATTAATATAGATTATTAGTTTCTATTGTAGATTTCAACATATCAAAAGTATTGAGAATATGTAAAGGAACTTACTTTGCCCCAGTGGGTTGAATCAGTGGGCGTAAATGAAGAGGGATCGGTCGCCTCGGGAGGGACGAGGGACCTCGCAACCAGATCTTGGACTGCGAATCCCCTGCCTCCTGCCCTTCCTCCCTCTCCTGCTCCTGCTCCTGCTCCTGCTCCTGGTCCTGGTCCTCCTGTACCTCCGCCTCGTCACTAGAGGCGTGCGCGGAAGGTACCTCCTCCTCCTCCTCCGACGAAGGCGCAGGCGAGGGGGGCCTCACCCCTTTACCCTTTCCTCAACCCCTGCCCCGACCCCTGCCTCTACCAAGGACCTGTGCCCCCTCCGTTTCCTCGACCTGTGCATCACCCCTGCCTCCACCCCTCCCTCGACGCCTCCCTCGACCTCTCGATGCGTCTGACCCTGTACCTGACCCTGAAGCTGCAGCTTTTAATTTTTTGTAAATCGCTGCAATCTTCCTCGTACCGCCCACCATTGTTCCTGCATTTTCCAAGAGTAAACCAATTAGCACAGATAAACAAAACATAATTAGTAAGATGTGCAAAATAAAGTAAACATACTTAATAAATTACATGGTATGACAAATAATAAATAAATTAGTACGGCCCATACATGTCTTAGAAATAATCGTCATGATCGGGATTAGCTGGATCATAAGTCTCATCATCGCTGTCACGCGTGTCAATAAAATCATTCCCGTGCTCCGAAGGAGGAGTGTCATCATCAATCTCCTGTCCTAACTGTAACCGCTGAAGTAATTCTAACTCCTTCACATTATGAACCTCCTCTCCAGCGTCATCGTCAGCAACCATTTCATTATCCACTTCCATTCCGAAAGCGTCGGTTAAATCAATCTCAAAATTCCCTTCGAGGCCATCTTCTTGAAAAAAATCTCCGTCATATGTGTTGGGGTCAATGTTGTAATCTTCATTATTTGGTACAGGTAATTTACCGTGCGGCGATACCTTGTACACAACATCCCAACCTTTAAGACGGTCGTCGGATTGGCACGGGTACGACAAATAATAAACTTGCGTGGCCTGTTGAGCCACAATGTATACATCGTCTCCTTCTAAGACGGATGCTTGGCGAATTTCGACTAACCCAAGATTAGGTGCCCGTCTCACGACTGATGGATCAAACCAATGGCATTTGAATATGACTGGATTAAGAACTTTGCAGCCATGAAAAGTTAGTTCGTATATCTCTTCAATTCTTCCGTAGTACTCTACACCATCAAAGCCTGGCGTAAAAACTCCGCTATTTGTCGTTCTTCGATTGGGCCGACTATGCTCATGGCTTGTTGTGTGGAAGCGATATCCATTTACATCATAACCGGTAAAAGATTTGACCCTGTAGGCACAGCCATCGGCAACCTGTCTCAACTCGGCATTCATAGACGAATCGGTTTGGGCCTTATGTTTGAACCAAGAAATGAAATCGGGCATTCCATTTCCTGCACCCTCTTTGAGAAGAGTCTCGGCTTCGTGCGGGGTAGGTTCCCTTGAATTACGCCAGAAGTTACGATGGAATTCCCTATACGAACGAGAAACATGAGAGTTGGACGAAGAATACTGATAAATTGAGAAAAAACTAGTTTGTTCAGAACTTACAGTATGTACGGCTCCACCTCGGATAGGTTGGTCAATACATACAGCATGATAGTGCGCCACTCTTTATGTTTCAATTTTTTCTGTGTCGCACCACTTGCACTTCCAAGTTGTCCTCGAAAAAGACTAAGGCTCGATTCCACTTCGCTGTCATTGTAACGAGGGGGTGGATTGTGCACGCTAGGAAGGTTGTCAGCATAGTATTTTGTTGTGAAGTTTGACACCTCCTCCAGAATGTATGCCTCTGCAATGGAGGCTTCAATTTTACATTTGTTTTTACATTTACTTCGAAGAACCTTTTGACATCTCTCAATTGAATAGCACCAACGGCCCTGCACCGGCCCCCCCATTCGTGCTTCATACGGGAGGTGTAAAATCATATGCTGCATCGGATTGAAGAAGCCAGGAGGAAAGGTCTTCTCCAACTTACAGAGCAACACAGGCGCCATTCTTTCCATTTCGGCAACCACGGTCCGAGATAACTCCTTAGCACAAAGCTGGCGGAAGAAATTACTCAACTCCGCTAGCACCTGCCACACATGCTCAGGGACATAGCCTCGAACCATCACCGGAAGTAGGCGCTCAATCCATATGTGATAATCATGACTTTTGAGCTCGTTGATTCGCATAGTAGCTAAGTTCACTCCCCTCTTCAGATTCGCTGCATACCCATCAGGGAACATTAACGTTTGGAACCATTGTAATACCTCCCTCCTTTGCGCCCTCGTCAGGACGAAATCAGCCTTAGGCTTTCTCCACGACTTGCCGGCTCTGGGAGGCGCCATGTCTAGCTTTGGTCTGTTGCATAACATTGCTTGATCCACTCTAGCCTTAACGTTATCCTTTGTCTTGTCAGGAATGTCCATAATTGTACTAAAAATTGCCTCGGCAATGTTCTTTTCAGTGTGCATAACATCAATGTTATGTGGGAGAAGAAGATCATCAAAATAGGGGAGGTTCCACAAGCACGATCTCTGAGTCCAAGCATGTTGCTCGCCATATCCCACAAAACCACCATCATGATTGTTGACCTCAAGAGCATCTAACTGAGCACGAACCGCGGCTAAGGTCAGCATCTGCGGTGGAGGTTCGTTAACTACGACATCTTTTGTAAAATTTCTAATATCTCGTCTGAAAGGATGGTCAGGAGGATGGAATTGTCGATGTTTGTCGAATGAAGAATATTTGCCACCCTTCGTCAACCAAATGAATTTTAAAGAAGCCTTGCATACTGGGCATGGGAACTTCCCGTGAACACACCAGCCACAGAAAATACCATATGCTGGCAAGTCATGCAGAGAGTAGTGGTACCAAACATGCATCTTGAAGTTTGTCCTTGTAGCACGGTCGTATGTCCATACACCTTCATCCCATGCACGGACCAAATCATCAATCAGAGGCTCCATGTACACACTCATATTATTCCCTGGATGTTCTGGAATTATCAACGATAAAAATATGTTCTGTCGCTGAAAGAGAACTCCAGGGGGGAGATTGAGGGGGATAACGAACATAGGCCAACAGGTGTACGGGGCGGCAGCCATTCCATAAGGATTGAACCCATCTGTTGCGAGCGCAACACGTACATTACGAGCCTCTCGACCTTTCTCATGATAGATCGCATCAAACTTTGTCCAAGCTTCGCCATCGGATGGGTGTACCAGCTTCTCAGCATTGTATCGACGTCCGGTTTTGTGCCATGTCATTTGTTTCGCGGATTCTTCACACATGTAAAGCCGTTGGATCCTCGGTATGAAGGGAAGGTACCGAAGGATCTTCACAGGAATTGCAAGCTGCTTCTTCTGACCGTCACCAGAGTCTACCTCCAGGAACCTAGACAATTCGCACTTTATACAGTACTTTGCTTCCGCATATTCCTTTCTAAATAAGATGCATCCCTTCGGACAAGCATGTATCTGCTCGTACGGCATCTTAAGTGCACGAAGAAGTTTTTGTGCCTCATACATAGACTTTGGCTAGATGTGACCCTCCGGGAGCAGGCTCCCAAAAACTGTCAACATAATATCGAAGGCGTTTCGACTCAAGCTAAACTGGGACTTCACAGCCATTAGACGTGTAATGGCATCCAGTTGAGAGACCTTGGTATGCCCGTGAAGGGGTTGCTGTGCCGCACACAACATGTCGTAATACGCCTTTGCGGTAGCCTCGGGCTCCTCCTCCCTACGACCTTCATGATAGTCATCTAACATGTCTCCCACCCCGGCGTCATCATCATATTGCTCGATACGTTGTCTGATGGCCTCGTCCCTCCCACGATCGACTTCACCATGGTAGATCCATATGGTATAGTCTGACGTAAATCCGTGCCTAACAAGATGTTTACCCATTTCTAACTTGGTTTGCCGACGCAGGTTTCCACATTTGCTACACGGACACCAAGTATCTCTTCCTCCTTTGATCCTTGCAAATGCCCGTTCCAAGAATGCATCGGTCTTGTTTATCCATTCGTCGGTCAACGAATTCTGACTAGATCGGCCCGTGTACATCCACTGACGATCCTCCATCCTCTAGCACATCAGCGAGTAATATAAAAACTCATGTTGCATCTACGCGTTCCTATACTGTCTAGTAGGTGAAGATAGGTCCTAATCCCACACGAGGATGTGTAGGTGGGATTAGTTTCCATGGTCTACTCCGACCTGAGATAGAGTTTCGGCAGCACCTCCCCGCTGTTCTCCAAATACACGTCCTGGAATGGAGATTGTGTATCCGGAGAACAATTGGAAGGTGCTGCCGAAACTCTAACTCGGATCGGAGTAGACTATGGAAACTAAACCCACCTACACATCCTCGTGCTGTCCAAAGTGACATGGACAATTCAAAACAGATACGGTTATAAATATGCAATCATCTACATATTTCCAACCGTATCTCTTTCGAACGGGAGACGCCTAACTAGGTTACGTGATATACGAACATCATACGGAAATAGAGGTGTAGGATGACTCACCTTGCTATCGTACAAAGTGACGACTCGAGGACGGGCCGACAGGGCGGCGGGGCAGCGGGGCTCCGGGGCGGGGCGGTGGGGCCGCGGGGCGCCGGGGGCAAACTTACAGATAGTATTGATTCCTCAGATTCAGTTGATCGGATGAAACAATAACAATGTATCCAAGGTAGTGATCCTGTCCAGTGTTTCTTTTGGATAAGACCATCAACACAATCTGCAGAAAGGTCCGTATATCATGAACGAACTCAAAGCAACTGAAGCTACCAAATAATGAAGACGGAATGCACAGAATATTCTTCCAAATGGTGACTAAATATTTTTTTTGCTCAAATACAAACGGTGACAACATATTTGCTACCTGTAGGAAGAATTCTAAAATATTTAATGTAGAAAATAAAATCCTGCCATCACGGCACCAAAGAAGCTTCTAGTTGCCAATGGGCAAAACACATGATGGATATTGATTTAGACCAGAAATACAGCATGAAGTTCTCTGTGAAGAAGACTTTGCCTCAAGTGATGTAACTCAATTGTAGACAAGTCATTTCACGCAAATTTACAATGTCACGGCTCTAAATTTTGGATTCACAAGCAGGGAATGACATTTTAAGGCAGGGAATTCAATTCAATGAGACTACAATGGAAAAGCTTAATGGGAAAGATAAAACAGTACCGAGGAACTGCAGAGCGGCGGCGGCGGGGCGGGGCGGCGCTGCGGCGGGGCGGCGGGGCGGCGCGGCGGCGGGCCGGGGCGGCGGGGCGGTGGGGCGGCGGGGCGGGGCGCCAGGGCGGCGCTGCGGCAGGGCGGCGCGGCGGCGGGCCGGGGCGGCGGGGCGGTGGGGCGGCGGGGCGGGGCGGCGGGGCGGCGCGGCGGCGGGCCGGGGCTGCGGGGCGGCGGGGTGACGCGGCGGCGCGGCGGCGGGGCGGCGCGGCGGCGGGTCTGCTAAAAACGCGGGGTTTTGGATAGAGGCCGGGCCGCGCGCGGGGGTCTGCTAAAAACGTAAGTCCGGTTCTTTGTCGAGTGCCCGCGATCTGGCACTCGACAAAGTAAAGAATCTTTTTTTTAAAGTCCGGTTCTTTGCCGAGTGCCCGCGATCTGGCACTCGGCAAAGTAAAGATTCAATTTTTTTAAATCTGTTGGCGCACGAAATTCGACCTGCCAGGTACATTGCCGAGTGCCTGCGATCTGGCACTCGGCAAAGATTCTTTCTTTGTCGAGTGCCAGATCCCAGGCACTCGGTAATGCCATGTTTTTCTTTTTTTTAAATGAGGAGGAGAATACTGCCAGTGGGCCCGTGTACCTTCTTTGCCGAGTGTCTGTCAAAAACACTCGGCAAAAGGTACTTTTGCCGAGTATTTTTTTTACACACTCGGCAAAATACACTAATATTTCATGTTTTACATAACTTTTTCTAATATACTTGGACAAAATCGTGTCACCATCACTCAACAATGGTTAAATTATTTTTCTACTGATAATGTTCTATTATTTCATGCAGTTATAGCGCAAATGGCATTTATATCTACTAAAAATCTATAATTGCATTTAATCAATAAAAAATAGTAAACGCATCCGAAAAATTTCCAAATTTTGACACGAACCAATCTGTGTTGTATGTTGCCTATACAAAAAGATTTGAAGCCAAACCTTAACTCAAGTGTCACTTGGACTCCAAATCTTATTGTATCCTCTCTAACTTCTATGAATCTTTCCAGGAGATGAGTCGGTTTCTAAGCATCATATGTCAGAAATTGGGCGAAACCTTCTCAATTTTTTACCACAGCCTCCACACATAATATCATGACATCTTGACAAATCTTGTGATTTTCAGATTTCGTTTGATTTTTTTAGAATTTAACAACCATTCAACCACACGTTCGTGGTCGTGTTTTTTAAAAACAATGTTCAAAATTTCTTTTCATTTCCTGGTTGAGACCTCAATCCGGACTCCATAATATGGATATAATTTTTTCACTGATTATAATCCACCATTTCATGTACCTGCAGTTAAAATTTGACATGAATAAAAAAATTCCTATTAATGCAATCATTCCATTAAAAATAGCAAACAGACCACAAAATATACCAACTTTTATTATGGATTACAAAATTTCCTACGTGGGGAGTAGAAAAAGTGTGGAGGCCAAAATGACGAAATTTTTTTTTGTTTGCCGAGTGTCCAGGGTGAGGCACTCGGCGAAGTAATAAGTTTGCCGAGTGTCTTGCAACGGCACTCGGCAAACTGCCTCTTTGCCGAGTGTCGGCGTCCAACACTCGGCAAAGGACTAACGGCTGGCCCAGTCCGGTGACGGACGGTGCACGTGCGATGCACGCGCCGTTGATTTACCAAGTGTCGTGCCTTTGCCGAGTGTCTATGAGCGGTTTGTCGAGTGTCTTATTTATGGCACTCAGCAAACGACCTTATTGCCGAGTGTAATATGTTTGCCGAGTGTCGGGTTGAATACACTTGGCAAATAGGCTGTCTGCCGAGTGCCCGAAATAAAGCACTCGGCAAAATTTTTACACTCGGCGAATTTCCTGTTTCCGGTAGTGGGTGTTGACACCGTTTTTTGGCACGTGTCAAGATCGGCGTCGGAAAGAAGTAGGAGGGCCTTCCATGGAGTGAAGAAGGAAAATCGGCTGATTTAGATGAGTGAGAGGAGACAAAAGAGGATCGGCCGATGGAGTTGCCGATTGGAGGTTTGGCTGATTTTGCACAAAGGGGTTCAGCCGATTGCCGATTGGACATTACTGCCGATTGGGCCGGATTGGGCCGGAGGCGTTTGGTAGTCGATTAGGGTTTTGTGTCGAGTCCGACTCTTGCATGGGTCAATAAGATTGTTTAGAAAATTTATTTCTTTAGCGTCAAGTTTTGTGTTTGTCGTGATCGACAAGGAGTCTATATCATAGGATATAAATACCGACCCTGCATGGTCTAAAAAGTTTGTACACACCAACATAAACAAAATCCTACTTTTTTCGCAATCTACTTTTCGTACCCGGCGACTTCGTCGATCCTTCTTTTCTTTCTCCACGAGTTCTTTCGAGCTAGCAGGGCTGTATCGCTTCGAACTCCGATTTGCTGGTGAGTTCCGCGTTTACCGAATATTTTCTAGGTTTTAACTTCAGACGTATCGCTATTGTTCCGTCTAGATTTATTCACAATTTATCGATATTTGCTAGATCTGCAAGTTTTTATTTAAATCTTGTAGTTGTAGCTTTTATCACCAATTTATCCGGCTTGAAATAGCTTATATTGGCTAGATCGGACCTATCAAAATATACTATCTCACAGCCGATTTAGATCTGTTTCGAGTAGTGTTCATCGAGCTCTATTTAGATTATGTTTTAGTAGCTTTTTACATTGCTTACATCATTACAATCGGCTTCCATAGCCATTTGTCTTTATTCGTATCGGCAGCTTTGCCGTTATAACCAATCGGAGAGAATCGGCGCACCAGCCGTTTCACTCCTGAATTTGACCTCTTGTCTCCTTGTCAATCAGCAGTCAGATTGACTGGCACGCCTTTGATTCAGGTTCAGTGTGCTAGTACGTGAAGGTCGCTGCACGATTTTTGCGTCAACAAATGGGCGGCAGCCTGTCATACTGGCGCGATCGAGGAGATCAAGAGCATACTGGTGCTGGTGAAGAAAGAAGCCATTGCTGGATCGATGCGCTTGAATACCAAGAAAGTAGTGCAGAGCTCCCATGTCCTTGAGCTTGAACTTAGCATTGATCGTGGCCGTGATGTCCCGAAGCAGTGCAGATGATGATGCCGTGATGACAATGTCATCTACATATAGCAAGAGGTACACCAAGCTTTGGCCGCGGCGAAGAACAAACAAAGAGCTGTCTGATCTTGTTGGAGTGAAGCCGAGCTCGCCGAGGAACGTTGCAAAACGAGTGTACCAAGCTCGCGGAGCTTGCTTGAGGCCGTAGAGGCTTTTGTTGAGCTTGCAAACGTGTTTGTTGTTCACTGAATCAACAAAGCCGGTTGTTTGGCGAGTGAAGATGTTCTCGTCGTTGAAGCCATGCAGGAAGGCGTTGTTCACATCGAGTTGGTGAACCAGCCAGCCACACGAGCTCGCCAACGCGAGCACCGTGCGCACAGTTGCAAACTTGATGACGGGGCAGTATGTCTCTCCATAGTCAATGCCTTCGCGTTGGGTGAATCCACGCACGACCCACCTGGCCTTGTAGCGGTCAAGACTCCCGTCGTCCTTGTACTTGACGCGGAACACCCATTTGCCGCTGACAATGTTAGCACTGGGCGGCGCTGGTACGAGTTCCCAAGTTTCGTTGGCGACAAGGGCGTCGAACTCGGCTTGCATGGCCGCGCGCCAGTTCGGATCGGGAAAACAGATGACGTGGTCACAGCGCTGGCGTACTGAGGGTTTGGCTTGAACGTGCCCACCCGGGAATGTGTTGTCATCGGATGCACATCGGGTGCGCGTTGCACGAGTGGTGGAGTCGAGTGTTGCTACGCGGTAGAAGCTGATGAATGTGTCCCGGGCGAGTCGGGATGGCGTTGGCGAAGACAACAGTGTCGCGGCGCTAACAGAACCCGGCGGACTGGATGGCGCCGTGAGAGCCGGGGAGTCCGGGGATGTCGGGGAAGTTGGCGCTGTAGGTGGTGTGGAAGGAGTCGTGGCAGCCGGTTGGTGGGACGACGTCGTTGCTGAAGGCGCGGATCGCGCGGGCCGTTGGGCGGACCGAGGCCGTGGCGAGGCCCGCGGCGAGGGTGGCGCCGACTCGCACGCCGCGACGTGATCAGGCGTCCATGGGTTGTACGCAGGTGCAGAAGTGGGTGTCGTTGTTGTAGTCGACAGGAACGGGAAGATGCCCTCATCGAAGTAGACGTGCCGAGAGATAATGACCCGGCGTGTAGCCAAGTCGTAGCACCGATAGCCTCTATGATCCTGTGAAAAACCAATGAAGACACAAGCAACCGAGCGGGGAGCAAGCTTGTTGGCGCTCATGGCCATGGTGTTAGGGTAACATAGATAGCCAAAAACGCGCAGCCATGAGTAGTCCGGTGATCGGTTATACAGGAGATGAATGGGTGTGTCTAGAAGCTTTGGTTTGCACGGCCGTCTGTTGAGAAGAAACATCGAGGTTTGAAGGGCTTCGACCCAGAATTTAGAGGGTATGCCAGCATGAAGAACAAGAACCCGAGTGCCATCGTTGAGTGTACGCAAGATGCGCTCGGCTTTGCCGTTTTGAGGGGAGGTATAAGGACAAGAGAGGCGTAGAAGAATGCCATTGTGAGAGTAGAAGGACCATAGAGCTTGGTTGTCAAATTCCTGGCCATTGTCAGACTGAAACGCAAGAATGGGACGTCCATATTGAGTGCGAGCATAAGCATGAAAGTTCATAATAGTGCTGGCAACATCGGACTTGTGACGCAATGGAAACGTCCACACAAAATGGGTATAGTCATCCAACAATGCGAGGTAGTATTGATAACAAGAGAAGCTCAACACTGGTGATGTCCAAACATCACAGTGGATTAATTCAAAAGGAGCTAAAGTTTTGGAACTAGAAGGAGAAAAAGGAAGACGAACATGTTTGCCGACAGGACAAGCATGGCATGTATGTGGGAAGTCTTTATTACAACTGAAATTGGAAGTGCTAAGAAGTCGTTGAAAGGAATCTCTGCCGGGATGGCCGAGTCGCTGATGCCAAAGATTAGCTGAAGTTGTGATGAGGCAGTGATGCGAGGATGGTGAAGACGCCGTGACGGGGTAGAGATCACCATTGCTATCACTACGGAGAATCACTGCCTTCGTGTGCAAATCCTTGATAGAGAAGCCAAACTTGTCAAATTCAATTGTAATAGGGTTGTCACGAGTGAGAGAGCGCACAGAAATTAAGTTCTTGATGAGAGAGGGGGAAATAAGAATGTTGTCAAGAACCAAAGGTGAAGAATGGGTGGGAACTGTGGCAGTGGCAGTGTGCATGATTGGAAGAGAAGAACCATTGCCGATGATTATATGAGAAGAAGTTGAATGAGGGGTGAGGGAGGAGAATTTACCAGAGCCCGATGGCATGTGAGAAGAGGCGGGCGCTGGTGTCAAGGAACCATTCACCACTGGGAGTCGACTGCTGGAGGGAGAGGTTGGTCAGCGTGGCGAGGAGCTGAGGATACAGCTGCGACGTTGAGCCGGCAGGCGGTGCGTCGGTGGCGACATGAGCTTGCGGTGCAGGGCCGGCAGGATGAGGGCCAAGAACACCAGTGGTGGGGTGCAACGCCGTTGGAAACAACCATGCCTGAACCACGCCCGTCCAGGGGTTAATGTTGGGGGTGAACCCTGGTTGGGCGGCGCCGGGAGCCGACGCGCGCGAAGTCGAGGGCGAGCCGGTGATTGGCTTCTTTTTCTTCTTCTTGTAGGAGTTGGGCGTCGAGGACGGGCGGCTGGTGTTGCTGGAGGAGGAACCGCCCGTGGTTTCAGGTGCAGCAGAAGGAGAGTGGACGCAGCCTTGATGAGCTTGAGCGATGAGCGCGGTTGCGGCCTTCAGTTTCGCCGCCTCGACGAGGCAATGTTCCTCAAGTTAGAGCATGGAGCGCGCCTTGTGAAACGAAGGAAGCCGCTTGCGAAGGGTGAGCTAAGGAATGTAGTGATGAAGGCTAGGGTTCAAACCGCGGATGATGTTCTGGACGAGGTTATTTCTGGTGATCGGAGAACCGAGATCGCCGAGACGATCAGCCATGGCTTTCATGCGCGTGCAGTATGTGAGCACGGTCATGTCCCCTTGGATGAAGCTCCAAAATTCAGTGTTGAGATAGACGGCGCGCGTTTTCTTGGGAATAGATCACGAACGCCGCGCCAGAGGGAGTGCACGGCGAGGAGGTCGGGGGAGATGCGATTGTATCGCCACGAGACAATGGCGCAATCATTCTGAACCCAATCAGGATTTCCCAGTGGATTGGTGCCATCGATGTGGTCACCAAGCCCGTACTGACCGAGGACAGCCGAGAACGCCCGAGTCCAAGCAGGGAAGTTGGCGTCATTGAGATCCAGCACGATGGGCACTCGTGACTGGATTTTGATGCCGTGGATGACCGTCGGGGAGGCAGGTTTGGTGGTTATGCATTTGGTGTTGGAGATGCTGGTGTCGGAGTTGGAGTCCGACGAGGAAGAGGACGAGGAAGAGCTCATAGCAGCGGCGGTGGTAGGGAGGTCGAGATGAGGAAGACAGCGGATATTTAGGATCGTAGATCGTGTGATACCATGTAGAAGATGTGAGAACGATAGAGATGGCAGCAACAACACATGTATTGATCATTGCCTTTGCATATTTATACATGTACATATCTAAATTAGTCAACAACTAAATGAGCTCTAACCAATACTGCTAACTAACCTAGCTATATGCATAGGGAGCCTGCGAACATGCACTGCAGAGGAATGTATTGCTAACAAGAAGAGATAAAAATCCTAGCGCAATTAGATTATATATATATAACTATTTATCTCTAGCCAGCCACAAAATAAATTATTTTGTGGCTAGATCAATTTCACCCACCCGACCGTGTCATACGCATGCCGCCTATCCCATTCCGTCCTGGAACAGCTCGGCCCACCACTTCACTAGGCTGGCTCCGCTCGCCCAAAACTCAGCCCTCACGCGATGGAGCCAGCCATCAATCATCGCGCAGCCAAGTTGGGCTGCCGTACCTCGCAGCAAGCGCCGTGCCCCGAGCGGGAGGGTGGCCTCCTCGGCGGGGCGTCTCGTGTTGCTCCGAGTAGGGGAGCACGGCGGCTCAGCGCTGGGAGCGCGACCTCCTCGAGCGTGCGCCTCGCGCTGCCCCGCCTCGAGCGGGCGGGAGGGCGGATGCCTCGAGCCGGAGCGCGCCGGCTGAGCGGTGGCAGGGAAGGGGATCGCCCCAAGGCGCGATTCAGGGGACCGGCGGCGGCTTGATTTGGGGGTGTTGGGGCTGGCGAGGTTAGACGTCGTAGCCAAGGCTCACTGCTCGCCAGTCGGGCTGCGGAGCAGTCAGCGACGAGGGGATCTCCCCCAACCTCCTATACATGTGCTTCATTTTCTAGTGAGCATCCTTTTTGATCATGCATCGCCTCACCTTTTTCGACTAATCGTAGTCATGAATGCTAGATGGATTGGAATTGAATGTTCTAGGGTTGCAGTTTTGTCAGATTTTTGCTTGTTACGTGTTGATTTTCATCCCAATTGTGAAAGAGCGGAGACGCGAAGAAATTAAGGTGAGATTACCCGCGCTACGCGCAACCCTACCCGAGGCCAATACACTCTACGCATGGCGTACATATTCTAGGATAAAAAATAGAATATGGCCCATACCATATACCAGTTGTAACTACTCGTACAGGAGTAGAGCTAGTTGGAACAGAAAAAAACTAACCGAGTAGCACTTAGGTAGGACTTCTAAGCTCGTATTTATCTAGGACTTCCAAGTAAACCTGTCCCCAAGACTATATAAGGGCAGGCAGAGATCACCTCCAAACAACATATATTATCTAAGGCAATACGAACCACCACACATGACGTAGGATATTACGCTCTCGGCGGCCTGAACCTATCTAAAATTTCGTGTTCCTTGCACCTTCGAGTTCCTAATCTCGGCGATATCCCACCTACAATCTACCACCTCGGGGGTATCCCTTAGTGGGCTTGGAGGTCAAACACCGACAGCTGGCGTGCCAGGTAGGGGTATTCATCGAGCATCCATTGGCGAACTTAATGGCATCTTTAATCTTCACCAGCGCCATGCTCGACGAGGGCACATCTTTCGTCTTCGGCTCGTGGGTCTGCGTTGCTAACGGCGTGGGCAGCTTTCGTCGGCACCTCATCGATGACATAAAGCTGGAGGCATCTGCAGCAGCTCAACGCAGCGATCTGGACGAGTTCATCGACAACCTCGACGAGATGCTGCTTCCTACCTAGCCAGGGAGATCGAGGAGGAGTCCGTTGTCGACGCGACTTCAACTTGTGCTGCACCAGGACTTCTCGGGTCGGATTCAATCCGATATGAGGAAGAGCGTACCCGACTCCTATTTGGGCTACGCAATGCGGCTTCTGTCTACCAGGAGCTCACTCAATCCGAGTTCTCTCCGCAATGGAAGAGGACTTGGATAATCTTCTCAAGCTCGGAGACGCGGGAGCCACCGCCTATCGGGAGGCTCCCGTTTTCGACAACTACTCGGACTCGGATGATGACTCTGAAACCTTTCCAGGTTGTCATCTGGGCATGACTATAACCTCAACGCCACAGGGCCGGTTTGTGTACTGGAAGGGCATGGAGCCCTCTAAGCTACTCGAATACGATTCCCGTCTTGTGGCCTTCACACAAGAACTGCCTTTTCAGGAAGGCAAGCCCCACCCTCCCATCATCAAGGAGGGAGAGGGCAGGACAGTACTCATCGACTACAGCTCCAGCAGAGAGTTTTCCTCGCAACGTCACGTCTACATGGCCTCCCTCCACGAGCATGACGACGATGACGAACCAGGAAGAGAGTACGATGACGAACTACACGCAGACGTCTCCGCCGACGAGCGCACGGCGGACGCTCCTCAAGATGAAGACGAGGAGCACACAAGAATCCGAAGGATCAAGAACGCCAAACGTGGCAAGCGTAGGAGGAACACAGAAGCCTACGCACGGAACCCACCTCACCACAGAAACCTCAACGGTGCCTTCGCTGCAGCCGACGATCGCCACTACAACACGCCAATCGGGAACATCGCTGAAGCAGCTTTGTTAATTCAGCGGTTACCCCAAAACCCGAAGACCGAGCGGCTGCTGCATCTGACATAGCACGCTATCGTTCAACTGGACCAGTGGGACCCCATGCCGTCTCCGCAGCGCAGCCGCTCAAGATCGGAGCATCACACGAGCTCCATCCCCCAGGTTAGTCGTACCCCAGGAGGAGGACCCCAACCCTCGAGGGAATGACAACCGCCACCACAACCAAGACAATCGGGGTGGCCACAGACACCAGCACACCCAGCAATCCGCACGCGGCCATGCCGACCAAGAAGTCCAACAGCCTCCACGACAGACGGGCAACCACCAGGTCGCAAGGCCCCAAGCCGGCGGTCACTCTACAGGAGGCCACGGCCACCATGGAAACCTCCGCGACTTGCCTACAGTTGACCTAAGGAAGAAGATCAACGAAGGCCATGACGCTTGAGATATCATCGACTCAAGACGCTGCGAGCGCAGCGGTGATCCGCGCGACATCGATGAAAGTGATCGCTTCCCAGCTTTCACTCGCAACATCACCTCCCGCGACTACCCAAGGGCGTTCAAGCTAGTCAGCATCACCAAGTACGATGGCAAACAAGACCCACGGCAGTGGATTCGCTGCTACTCCACCGCCATTGAAGTGTCGGGCGGCTCCAACACGACCAAGGTTATCTACTTCCCGATGGCGCTGGAATCCTCACCACTCACCTGGCTTGAAAGCCTCAAGCCAGACTCCATCAACTCCTAGGAGGACCTGAAGAAAACCTTCATCGACAACTTCCAATGCTCCATGCTCCGTGCAGGTACTCGCCATGACTTGTCACAGGTCAAGTAGGAGGAGAACTGGACCCTGAGGTCCTACACCAGGCACTTCTTTGAGATGCGCGCCACCATCACCAACATCACCGACGAGGACGTCATCCACTGCTTCCAAAACAGCCTCGGCTCGAAGAACATCTACCGTGACCTCGGCCACAACCGCCCCAAGACTGTCGTGGAGCTCCACGACATGATGCAGCGATGGGCCAACCAGGAGGACGAGGAGAACAAGCGGTTCCCCAAGCGCAACAACGACAAGCGCAACAACGACAATCGCTCCAACAAAAGCCAGCGAAACTACTCGGAACCCTCTCAAAAGCGCAAGTCAGACCATGAAGTCGCGGCTTGTAGAGCGCAACTTGCGTGGCAAGAAGTTGGGGAACCAGCAGGATCAGTTCGAGAAGATCTTGCACAAGCAATGCCCGATGCACCCAAAGTCCAAGCACACACTCTTCCAGTGCATCAGCCTCCGCAAGTCTCTCAACGCACCTCTCCCTTATCAGGATGAAAAGGGGAAGGACAAGGACGTCGAGGAGGGAGACAAGTCGGGGGTCCAAGGATATCAAGATCCCAAGAATGTCGTCAACGTTATCTTCGGTGGTGACGGCGGCTTCCCAACCAAGCGCACGCAAAAGCTTACACTACGCGAGATCTTATATGTTGAGCCAACCATATAGCGGCCCTTGAGATTCAGCGAGGTCTCGATTTCTTTCTCTTGAGACGATCAGTGGACCAGCTTCTCCGAGCCAGGAAAATTCCCGCTCGTTTTGGATCCTGTAGAGGCCGGTTCATAGCTCACCCAAGTACTCATCGACGGCGGGAGCGGCCTCAACCTGCTCTTCGTGAGTACTTTGAAGAAGATGGGGTTGAACATCTCCAAGATGCTCACCCCAAGCAAGGCTCCTTTCTATGGCATGATTCCAGGAAACATGGCTACACTGATTGGTTCGATAACACTGCCAGTTACCTTTGGGATAAAAGAAAACTACCGTACAGAGTACATCAAGTTCGAGGTGGCAAACATCGAGTCCCCGTACCATGCCATCCTCGGCAGACCTGCTCTGGCCAAATTCATGGCCGTACCCTAATACGTCTACCTGCTCCTCAAGATGCCGAGCAAGACAAGGGTCCTCACCTTCCGCGCGACTTGAAGAAGTCCTACGACTGCGATCAAGAGGCAATCGAGTATGCCTCGACTACACGCGTGCCAGAACCTTTATCTGAAGTGTTCACGGCCGCACAACAGCTCTCCCAGTCGAAGATGGTGATTCCAGCTGTACCTCCATAGAAGAAGCTGGGCCAGTCGATGGTGAAGCCCAACACCAACGATGTCGGCGTGAAGACCATCCAACTGCAGGAGGGCAACTCGTTTAAGATGGCACTCATCAGTGCCGGGCTGAATGGAAAATAGGAACTCGCGCTCGTCGACTTCCTTAGGGCTAACCGAGACAAATTTGAGTGGAAACCAGCATATGCTAGGGGTGCCCAAGGAGTTGATTGAGCATTGCCTAAAAGTAGATCCGAAAGCCACCCCCAAGAAGCAACGACTGCGCCGGTTCTCCCTCGACAAGAGGGAGGCCATCAAAAAGGAGTTAGCAAAACTACTCCCGGCTGGTTTCATTAAAAAAGTCTACCACCCGTGGCTAGCTAACCCTATAGTTGTTTTGAAAAATAATAATAATGAATGGAGGATGTGTGTGTATTATACCAATCTCAATAGACACTGCTCGAAAGATTCTTTCGCGCTCCCACGCATCAACCAAGTCATCAACTCAACGACTGGCTGCGTCCTGCTCTCTTTTCTTGACTGCTACTCAAGCTACTGTCAGATTGCCCTCAAGGAAGAAGACCAGATCAAGACAACGTTCATCACCCCGTTTGGAGCATACGCCTACAAAACTATGTCCTTCGGGCTGAAGAACGGAGGGGCTACACATCAGCGAGCCATCCAGCTTTGCCTCACTGATCAGCTACGCCGCAATGTTGAAGCTTACGTGGATGACGTGGTTGTCAAGACCAGAAACCGCGACGAGTTCATCTCTGACCTCGAGGAAACCTTCAACAGCTTGCGCAAATTCCGGTGGAAGCTCAACCCAAGCAAGTGCATCTTCGGCGTACCACAAGGGAAACTACTCGGGTTAATTGTCAGCCACTAGGGAATTGAAGCCAACCCGGAGAAGATCACCGTCATCACTGACATGGGGGCCCCACAGACGATCAAGGACGTCCAGAAGCTCACAGGGTGCATGGCAGCCCTTAACAGATTCATCTCTCGACTTGGGGAAAGAGGATTACCTTTCTTCAAGCTCCTAAAGCGGCAAGACAAGTTCCAGTGGACAGAGGAGGCGGCGCAGACACTGGAAGATCTAAAGCATCATCTCCAGTCGCCTCCTATCCTCCCCGCTCCATTGCCGGGTGAGAACCTGCTGCTCTACATCACCGCGGCTACTCACGTCATCAGCACAGCCATGCATTTGGTGTGCAACGGCTGGTGTATTTCGTCAGCAAAGTCTTCTCTGAATCTAAGGTTCGTTACCCGTCAATTTAGAAACTTCTCTAAGCTATACTCATCACTTCCAGGAAGCTTCGCTATTACTTCGACAAATAGAAGATCTCAGTTGTCAATGATTTCCCATTGGCGGATATACTCCACAATCGGGATGCCACCGGACGCATCTCCAAGTGCGCGAGGGAACTGGGAGCTCTCAACATCGATTTAAAGCCTCACACTACCATCAAGTCACAAGCACTAATCGACTTCATGGCAGAGTGGCGAGAAAATCAAGTTGCAGCTCCAGCCAACATACCGGAGCATTGGGTTATGTACTTCAATGGTTCTCTCAAGCTCAGCGGTGGTGCAGGAGTTCTTTTCATCTCATCTAAGGGTGAACAGCTCAAATATGTGTTCTAGATACTATTTGTGGTCTCTAACAACAAAACTGAGAACGAGGCCTTATTGCATGGGCTACGCCCGGCTGTCTCTCTTGGCATCAAGTGATTACTTGTCTACGGTGACTCCTTGATGGTGGTTCAACAAGTCAACAAGGAGTGGGACATCAACAAGGACACCATGGACGCATACGTCACGGAAATACACAAGCCCGAGAACAAGTTCTCGGGACTCGAGATCTGTCATGTGGTTCGGGACAACAACGTAGCGGCAGATGTGCTCTCGAAGCTGGGCTCCGATCAAGCAAACGTCCCACCAGGAGTGTACACGAGTTACATCACCCGTCCGTCAAGGCACCAGATCAAAGCAACATCGCTCCGGGCCCTTCTGAGCCCGACCGAGAGGTCATGATGATCGAGATCGACTGGCGGACACCGTTCATCGATTTTATCAAAGGTCAGAAGCTACCCCCTGGCGTTGATGAAAAAATGCTAAGGCTGCACGCATCATCAGGCGAAGCAAGGTTATGTTCTGGTCGGCGACAAGTTGTACAAGCGTGGTTCAGCAATAGGCATCCTTATGAAGTGCGTTCCAGTCGAGGAAGGCAAAGAAATACTGCAAGAAATTCATGAAGGAGTCTGTGGCAATTGACTCCAAGGTCGGCCCCTTTGGCTTTTGCTATGACAGATTCCGGAGGCTCCTCTGGCACCGACAACTCGATGAGCTTGGTTGTCGCTAGTAACGCACTCAACGCTGCAACATCCGACTCCTTCTCTAGCTTGGGGGCTGGAGTTTCCATGGCATTGCCAGGCTCCTCCAAGCCAAGAGCAGAGGAAGGGCTACATACAAGAAGCAGCAACATGTTCTATCATTTACGACAACAAACCTACAATTTACAAGTGAAAGCACTCGGATACTTATAGTGCGGATTTGTTTATTCCTAACCTCTTCCTTTTGAGAGGTCTAGGTGCTCGGACAGCACCTAAAGCACTCGCCGGCGCGGCTTCGCCAGCCGAGGGCAGAGTCTGCTTCGGCAGGACAACCGCGATGGTCACCATTGAACTCAGGCCAACCGTGGGCGGTGATTGCCCCGACGCGGCCCTCGCGGAACCTGACGACGGGTCCACTGTGACGGAGGGCATGCTCTGCTCTCTCATAGTGTCGTCCCCGGCTACATCCTCGACCCTTCGCTTCGAGTGCTTGGAGTTTGAGGAGCTACCAGAGTAGAATCAAGAAAAATGGGAGAACTCAACAAAACTCAGCAACTGCAAATTGAGCAAAAGTACTCACAAAGGTCAAGGAAAGAATGCTCACCTAGGTATCTCACCTTCAGCGCCACCTGGAGAAGCACTAGCCCTGCACTTCAAGGTGGCGGCCCTTGGCCCCTTAAGGTGATTTGGAAAGAGATCACCACCAGGAGAGCTTTCGCCTTCTTGCGAGGTCTTCATGGACTTGCCCTTGATCACCTCAGACATGGTGCGGTTATCATCAGTTTCATCACCCTCCTCTTCCTCGCTTGTTGTTGCGATGGCAAGAGGACGGGTGGAAGGCATCAAGTGGCTTGGGCGAT
Organism: Panicum miliaceum; assembly: GCA_032594955.1. Lineage (NCBI taxonomy): Eukaryota > Viridiplantae > Streptophyta > Magnoliopsida > Poales > Poaceae > Panicum > Panicum miliaceum. The sequence goes on from CM064073.1 coordinate 21,997,549, forward strand.
CGATGTCCGGCATCGGAGGCATGCTCCTATACACATTTACATCTTCCTGTAACAGGTTCAAGATATTGTCAGTACACGTCAGCATCAAAGACTAAGAAGTACTCGACAGAAAGACATGACTACTTACCCTTACCTGTTTGGGAGGATTTTTGACAGTAAACAACTTGGACGGCATATAGGGCACTGTCTCAGCGTCAAGAAGTACTTGGCTTACCTGCCTCAAGGCTTCAGCTTGATGAATTTGCTCTACAGAGAACCGAGACGAATCTTTGAGGCCCATGTACTCGAAGCCAAAGCGAGTACGCTGTTGCAGTGGTTGAATTCGTCTGCCTATCCAAGAATACACCACCAAAACTCCGGTGACTCCCTTATCCCTCAGGACCTTGATCTTGGTAAGCAGCTCGTTGATTTGGCTCAACTTGTGGGCTCTCCTCATCCACCCTCAAGTTATCTTGGGAACTCTAGCGGTTCTCTCTGGGAGTGAAGGTGTGTGGTTCCCAATGTAGAACCAGCGTTCTTTCCAGCCAGATGGGCTAGATGGAAACTTGTAAGGGATGTACACCTTTTCCATCCTTTGCCTCAGTTGGAGACCAGCTCCCCTGACTACTTCTATATTGTTAGCACTGGGTTGAGCACTCAGATGGAAAAGATGAAAAAACAAGTCGAAATGGGGTTCTATCCCTAAGAAGACTTCATAGAAATGTACAAAGATGGTTATGTGGAGGATTGAATTGGGATTCAGGTGGTGAAGTTGGACGCCATAGTGAAAATGGAGACCGCGGAGGATATTAGAAGTCGGCAACGCTAACCCGCACTTGACAAAGTGCTGGAATAGCACTATCTCATTAGCTTCTTTGTACGACCTCATATCCCCAATGGTGGTGCGCCATTGGATGATCTCTTGGGACTGAAGCAGTCCCTCATCTATAAGTGCTTTCAGATCGGCTTCAGAGCACTTACTTTTTCTCCACCCATCTCCAGTGGCGGCGGTGGGCTTGGATTCCTTCCCTTTCCCCTTGGAGGCGCCTTTCTTGCCCACCATTCTTGATGTCACAAGCTTTCTCACTCGCATGTGCTCGGGGGCTGAGGACGGAGGTGGCGGAGACGCGCTTGGGGAAAGCAGAGGCTCTCAGCAACTACTTTCCGCACAGGGAGGAAGCTGGGAATAACCTAAATCTAATTCTGTGAGCGGCGACGACTGCAGGACAGAGGAAGACGAAAGGCCAAGGCAGTAAGAATGCAAGCGAAGGGGTGAGTAAACCCTAAGTTACCGCTCGGTTAAATAACCAGCGGTGGCCCTGCAATTACTGTGTGGAATGCGAAGGGTTTTTCCCCTCAGTATAAGATTTGTTTTGAGCGGTAATTTTGAGTTACTTTGGGAAAGTTATCTGCTTAACTAACCAATTTACTCATTTTAACCATCAAATCAAATTCTTACTTTTTCCATAATTTATGCCATGACTCTTTGAATCCTTTTTTCCAAACCTTGGGATTTGGATTCAGGGCTCGGGGGCTGCGGTACACGTGTCATCGACGGCTTATTTTTGAATTTTTTGGAAGATAAGGAAAGAAGATTCAACACTAAATTAACCCTCAGCCTGATTCTTCGATTCAACCTAAGGCTGAGTGCGAGTTTAATCGCACCCCGTATAAAAGAAGACTTGTAAACTATTCGGGGCTTGAGCACCTCACAACCTCGAAGCAGCCAAGCAAGTACTCGGAAGACACCTTCAAGATGAAGTTCGGAAGAACTCGAAGACGCCTCAGAAGTACTCGAAAGCTTGCTGTACTCGACTACAAAGAGCTCGGGGGGCTTGTCAGACCCGGGGCCACAAGACCGCGCACATGGCGTACATATTCTAGGATAAGGGATGGGACATGATCCACACCCTACACCAGTTGTAACTACTCGTACAGGAGTAGAACTAGTCGGAACAGAAGGAAACTACCCGAGTAGTACTCGGGTAGGACTCCTAAACTCGTATTTGGCTAGGACTTCCATGTAACTCTGTCCCCCAAGACTATATAAGGGCGGGCAGGGATCCCCTCCAAACAACATACATCATCTAAGACAGTACAAACCACCACACAAGACGTAGGGTATTACGCTCTCGGCGGCCCGAACCTGTCTAAAGTTTCGTGTTCCTTGCACCTTCGGGTCTTAATCTCAGCAACACCCCACCTACAATCTACCACCTCGAGGGTATCCCACGGTGGGTTTGGAGGTTAAACACCGACACCCCTATCCTCCATTTCTTTTGTTTTCGCTCCTTCTTTTGTTTTCGCTCCTGCGATGCTGCTTTTTTGTTGCACACAGTCCATGGATTATGTGATATCCTCTATTTATTAGGATTTTAGTATTAGTAATTTGTTAGGTTTAGTAGTCCAGTATTTGTTTTTGATTACTGAGCACTGATGATCTGAACCGAGTAGTTAGTCTAGTAGTTCTGTATGCATTTTTCAGTTCAGTAATTTCGTTATTGCAAGCATAATTATTCTTTTTGTTGTTTAGTTTAGGCTCAGTGTTATTTTCAGTAGCTGTGTTAGCATCTAGTATCAAGTCATTACTGAACGACTGGATCAAACAACAAAATACTAGACTAATGAACTACATCAGATTGAATAGAGCTAAGTAACAAAAACTATTGAAACTAAAAAACCTACTGAGCTCGTGCAATTTTTTATATTCAGTAACTCAGCATAGTTTGAATAGGCTAATTACTGAACTATCTAGAGCCAGATACTGATTTCGATGGCTAAACAAAACTAAAAATCATGCCGTAAACTACTGAACTCAATCACATGAGTTAGTATAGTAGTTGTCTTAGCATCTAGTATCGGTAATTTTTTTGTTAGGCCAGTAGTACCATGGCTTTTTTTCTTTGGCTCAGTAATATTCCCAATACCACTAATTTTTTAGGTTTAGTAGTTAGTCCAGTATTTTTTTCAATTCCTGAGCACTGATGATCTGAATCGAGTAGGTACTCTAGTAGTTCAGTAGTCTACTGGATCAAACAACAAAATACTAGACTAACGAACTACATAAGATTGAATAGAGCTCAGTAAGTAAAACTACTGAAACTAAAAAAACTACTGAGCTTGTGCAATTTTATATTCAGTAACTCAAATTAACATAATTTGAATAGGCTAATTACTGAACCATCTAGAGTGGATACTGAACTGGATGGCTGAATGTTGATGTTGTAAATGAGTATATAGGCTAGTAGTTTTGTTAGGATTTAGTATCAGTAATTTGTTAGGTTTAGTAGTTAGTCCAGTATTTTTTTTGTTATTGAGCATTGACGATCTGAATTGAGTAGTTAGTCTAGTAGTTCTATTAGCATTTTTAGTTCAGTAATTTGTTATTTCAAGCACAATTGTACTTCAAATTGCACATGAACCTTCTTATTTTTTCTCAGTTATTACTAAACTTGATGCTTTTCAGTTAGTCTAATAGTTGTGTTAGCACCTAGTATCAGTAATTTTTTTATTAGGTCAGTATTACCATGGCTTTTTTGCTTAGGCTCGATAAAATTCCCAATACAACTTTTTTTAGCCATTACTGAATGTTGATGATGAGCTGGTAGTTAATTCAGTAGTAGGTTGTACCACACATGTTCAGTAAATTTTGTTCATATGATCCATATGTTGTTTTATGTAGCGGTACTTTAGTACTTTTCATACCTTCAGTAGTTGGTATCACATATTATTCAGTAATTTTATTTTACGAGTCATATGTCTTTATTTTATTTCAGGAGCATTTCTTAGTATTTCTTAGGTCAGTATTTTTTCGGAGTTAGCACAGTAATTTATTCTAGTTGTTTAGTTTCAGTAGTCCAGCAGTTTCAGTAATTTTTTTGTTTATGTACTTTTGGCTGATACATTTTTTTACATTTTTGTTTATGCTAGTGTAGTTTCAGTAGTAGCTCAGTAGTTTATGCGAGGGTGTAGTCTGAATAATTTTTTTGACAATTCTGTCAAAGGTATATCATTGATGATGAGCTGGTAGTTAATTCAGTAGTAGGTTGTACCACACATTGAGGAGAATTTTGTTCATATGATCCTCTAGATACGACAGATATCGCTGTGACTCAGAACGTGCAGCTGTAGGTGGTGCCGGTTGATAGTACTGAACTTCACAAGGGAGATGGTTCCAAGTGAAGAGAAAGATGCCTCATGTGTTCTTTTAGACTTTTTTTGGAGCTGCATGAGACAGTTAATCGTGACTAATATCTGTACATACACGTAGTCACCATCCAACTATATGGATTCAGTAATCCATAGAACTCTTTCATTTCTATATCATGCACTTCTCCAGTAATTTTCTGGTGTTTCTGGTGAATCGTTTATTTTCAGAAACACCCTTGTACATGCTTGGATTTAGTAACAGGGAGATCCTGCTATTCAGTATTCTTTATGTACATCCAGTAATTTTTCCCATATTTTTTGGTGACTCAAGAATTCTTCACTACACATTTTTTTACATCGGATGGATTCAATAAAACGAGATCCAATTATTCAGTACTTTTTTTATACATAGATCCAGTAGTGCTTACGCATATGTAGATTCAGTAATTAGTAGATCCAGTTAATCAGAATTTCACGCAGGCCGGTAATTGTTGCAAATTCGAGGGGAGAGGGATGGTTTTATGTGAATCCAGTAATTCGGATGCATATATAGTTCTCATGTTTGGATTCATTAACCGAGAGAATATTCGGTAAATGGTAAATGCTTGGATTCAGTAATCCATAGGACCATCTATTCAGTATTTTATGCAATTTGTAGTAATTTCTCCAGTTATTCAGTATTATATACATCCACTAATTTTCCCATGATTCACCAAAACCTTATTTTCATACTTCATTTTTGCATTCAACAATGGTGCACCTGTAGTTATTCAGTATTTTTTTTATGCAGATCCAGTCATACTTATACTACTGAATACTACTTAAAACATCCAAAAATTACATCCTGTAATCTATTCGTGTAGCTCAGTAACTGAAACTTCTGAAACTACAAAAAGCTACTGAACTAGTGTCTTTTGTTAGGGATCGCTCGATTACTGGTGTATGCATTTTCGTTTACCATTTTGAAATCATGAAGAGACCAGCTATTGAGCTACACGAAAAGAAAATTCATCAAAAAACTCAAGACAAATGAAATTACTGACAGAAGAAGTCAAATGCTTCAGTAATTTTTCCTGTCCGACGGAAAGATTCAGTAATTTTTTTATCCCCACTCTTCTGCTCGCCACGATGCAGCCCGCAAGCGGCCGCCTTCAGGCGCGGGAGCACGCGCCGCCGCTGCTCTGCCGAACATCCGCCTACCCAGGTTCGCAGAACGCGCTGCTGCCACCGCGGGCGCTCCGCCCCTCGCGCCGCCGCTGCCGCAACTGACTCCTCGCCCGCGTCGCAGCAGCTAACTGGTCTGCGCGCGCCGCCGCCCCTGTTGGACCCGCTCGCTGGCGCCCCTGCTGGACCCGCGCACCGCCGATCCACCGCGTCTGCTCCGCGCACCGCCCGTCGCTCCGGCGTTCCTGCTCGCGCTCGTAATCTATTTTTTGGCGTGGGGGAGGAGGCCGCGCCGCAGCTCCCGCGATGGCCGCGCCGCCGCTTCCCGCGTGGCGAGCCGGGCGGTTTGGTTAGCTGGTTGGGTGTTGGGTTTGTTAGGCGTAGGATCAAATCTGCATCTTAGGTGTAGATATATATATTGTAATTTAATGCAGAGAATGCACATATTCTCTCAGTTGCAACTGTAGCGGTTCTATTTGTAATTGGACATCCAGTTACAACTGGGTCGGTCTGAATTGCAACCGATTCACGTACAGTTGCAACTAGATCGATCGGAGTTGCAACTGGTTCGCGTCCAGTTGCAACTAGTTTGTGTTCAGTTGCAACTAGTTTGCGTCCAGCTGCAAATGGTCTATTCTTCCAGCTGCAATTGGTGTAGTCTCTCGGTTGCAACTGCAGCGTGGGTTCATTTTATACAAAAAATACAACTTGTTATACTTTACCCTCATCGTAAATATTATCTATTCTACTCACAGTATGTCGAAGTGTGTTGAATAGTATTCAACGCAACCACGGATTAGCATACTATTCAACATACTGTGAAATGGTATTGGATTTGTGAAATGGTATTGGATTTGGTTCTCTGAGTGTAATTACTGTTGTAGTTCCCATTTAGATTAATTTGTATATTTTTTTATCAGACTGGCATGATCTTTCTACACATCCCAGCATATTCACGGGAGATCGAAGCACAATTATGCAGGTGGAAAGCAAGTAATATACTTTTTTTCTTGCAAGATCCGAAAGCAAATCCCAATTGCTTTTGAGACCTGTTCAACAATGATTCTTTTGTGTTTAGAATTAATATCCAATTTTAATCCACCATAGTTCTGAACTTTTGTTTCTCGTGGATAGATGATGGAAATCGCAAGACATTAGTAATTTTAAATTTTCTTAAAAGAAATCCCCACTCTCTATTCGTGCGCGAAATCGCGCCTGGGGAGCGAGGCTACGTCGCCTCCTTTCCCGTCCGTTCGATCACGGCCGGAGCAGGCAACCAGGCGCGTGATATTTTGCAAAAAAAGCCTCATGTATTATCAGAATCAACCCGTGGTTCAGCCGAGCCCTTCGTGTACAGTAACCACGCTTGTTTATTTTGCGCATGGGTCCCTACTATTCAACCCGAAGAAGAGAAAATTCCGAATTGGCGGCAAGTTTGCAGAACACCGCTTGCATCCGCTTTTCCAGAAACCCCCTCGCCGCCCCCGCGACGCACCGCACGCTCGGCTCCTCTCCTCTTCTCTCCATTTTCTCTCATCTTCTCTCCACCTCATCGGCCATGAGCGAGGCGGCTCCCATTCCTCTCCACCTCGTCGGCCAGCGAGCCGTCGGGCGCGAAATCGAGGAGCAGCTGGAACTCCCCCCCCGCGGCGGCGTGGAAGCCCAGGCAGGGGAGCACGTGCGGCGGGCGCGAGGGTGGGATCTGGGGAGAAGATGACAAGCGTGGGAAGTTCCTCCCAACGCTGCCAAGGACGGCAACTCGTAAGCGCCGCGGGAGCTGATGCTTCTCCAACGCTTCTCTGTTCCTCGAACTCAAGCACCACTTGCTCGTGGTGGTGGTGCTGCTTCTCCTGCAACCACCAAAGCAGAGGGATCCTCGAGCAAGAAGGTGAGTGGCTCCGGTGCTGTGCAGCTCCCTCGCGCCCTTGTTCAACGTCTCATGCAGCAGAGTGCGTCGGCTACTGCCCCAGGAGCTCCAGTGGCCGTTGACACTGATGATGTCCAGCAGCTGCTCGAGGAAATGCCTCTACGGTTAGTACACTTCCTAATTTCTCAGGTGAGCAACCGCTGTTGTTGTTTGGATTTTTTTTCATTGCATGAGCACTAAACTGAATTGTTTGTTAACTCCTTAATTGGTGCTAGTGATTTGTATACTTGTGGAATCAATTTATGTCATCTGATGGATGATGTTAAGCATCAGTAATGCTCAACAATATAGCGGGTTCCATATGGTACTTCCAAACTGCAATGGCTCTCATTTTTGTCTAAAGTAGATCCATCTCGATACACAATTTGTAGATGTTAAGCCAAATTAATGAAACCTGCCAAACTGTGGTGATTGGTGGCCTTCCTCTCCATTCATTCCTCTCATCCTTCCTCCACCCCACCCTGGATATGCTTTTACTGTGTTGCAGTTTAAGTAGAAGGGAAATAATCTCCTTACATGCTCTTCTTCATTTGCTTCCATACTCCTTAATGACTTGTCGAAAATTGAAATGTCAATGCAGCATATACATTTTTTATTAAGTCTGAGTTCTAAGTGGAAAACACAATTCCTAAACTTAATTGCGCAGGAACGATGCATGCTGTGCCAGAGCACTTCTTGAGGTTGCTCCTTATGCTAAAATAACTGAAAATTGATAAACAAAATATCTAATTGTTGTGTCAGCAATTACTTTTAATCCATTTCTTCAATTTCCAGCACGCAATCTTGTTGACCTATATGCTCAGAATTAATGACAGGTAAAAAAATGTTACCTTGCTAGGTCCATTAACCTGTTGCTTGCTCAGTGGGATCATAATTGATTCTCCATCTCGACTGCCACGCCCATTCTTCGTCTTTGAATGAAATAACTTTTCACCGCGTTCTTGCAAATTATTCTTTCACCATCCTTATTTTCTACTTTGCTCACTTGATATGTTAAGTAAGTGTCTTAACGGTGACATCAGTTTATTAATTTGGTTGCACATGGATAAATATATTTCCTCAAGTACTCTAATTTTTATGTGAAAACTTGGTGCTTATTTAGTGTGCAGTGCTATGACGTTATGGTCCATTGAAGCAGATTCCCGAATTTCTCCACTGTGCATAATAGAGTGATCCTTTAGCTGGTCCTATCCTTCACAGATGCATTGCATTACTGTGGTATTTTGAAATGTGTAGTACCATTGCTATATTAGGTTGCCTTTTATTTCAATATATGCTACACAGCTGGGTGAAGCAATAGTTTGTCAATATTTTTAGGCTGCCTTTTTTAAATTTCTTTACACAAGTGCTTAAAATGATTTTGTTCTAGGAGGGGTATTATCAAGCAATGATTCATGTTCCATACTATGGAACACATTCCACATTTAGCTTATCCACATAGTTCCGCTTCAGACTCCTTTTTGAATTTCTTAGAGCAACCAGCTCCTTAAACCATTTTCTTATGTTGTTGTTTCCAGTAATTACTTCTTCCAATCTATCTGCTAGCACGGACTTGTTTAATTTCTTGCTAACATCTCTGCTAATTTCTTTTCAGGTAGGAAATAAAACATGTACTTTAACCTGTATAGCAAACTGTCCAGAGCATCTTTATTAAAAGTTCCTATATATGGATCAATATGTTTTCCAGTTGTCTCGTCCACCATGTGCTTTGCAATGTTTCAGAGGTACAAATTTATTTTCAGATTCTGAAGCTTTTCATTTCAGAGAATGTTCTGCATATTTTTTCCTCCCTTGCACTTGCAACTTTGTTTTCTGCCGAGATGAGCAATGGCCTCAGATTCTGATGCTGTTCATTTATGGAGAATGTTATGTATATTTGCTTTTCTTACTTGCACTTTGAACTTTGCCTTTCGGCGAGATGAACAGTGGCCTTTGCTCTCATTTTGGTGGTTTTGGTTTAGAGACAGATTTCAAAGACTGAGATCAGTGGGGGTTCACCTCTTGTTTCCGTTTCTTATATTACAGATATTAATATTTAGGCGCTCTGGAAGAAATTGACAGATGAAGGTTCGAGATCCATAATTGAAGCCAATTTGACATGCTAGGTTGGTGGCCAGTAAGCACCCTGGTAGACATGTGAAAATTTGCAGGAGAGCCCTCTTTGTTTGCCGGATTAGACGCACTGTCCAGGGACGGCCTCGGGCTACAGGAAACGTCTTTGTTTTTTTACACATACCCCCTTGCTACGTGGGATATTTAGCCTGAAGAAGAGAAAATTCGCAGTTGGCGCCTATTTTGCAAAAAGATGCCTGCCGTTCTTTTTGCGGAGACACCCTTGCTTCGTCCAGGTGCGTTGTGGGGTTCCATATTTTCTTTCTGCTTGACGGGGTCCTTATTTTAATAAAGGTGATAAGATGCCATGCTCAAAGATCCTGGACGTGTCTTGATTTTGTGTACAGCTGCTTGGTGAGGGCCTTGCCGTGCCGTTTATTGTATTTCCCTACGTTGTGAGGGGTAACTTCGTAAAAGTCTGACTTTGTTTCGTGCTCTTGGAACTGCTTTCTTCATCCTCTCTTCTCTTTTCCGTCGGTGTTTGCCTCTGCTCGTCGTCCTTCTCCTTTGTTTGTGAGTTGCGAAATCATTGGTTTTGGTGCTTGTATTTTGCACTTCCATTTTTCCCTTCAGTTTGTACATTGTAGCCTCCCCCCCCCCACCCCCAATGCTTGTCTCTGTTTATTGTAGCGTTCTTCTTCTAGCTTCAGATCTTATTTCCCTACTTGCGATTTTCAGGTTGCCTCGACTTCATACAGTTAGCTGCTTGCTCCTGCGATGGACTCATCTTCCGGCACTTCGGCTCCTGCTTCCAACGCATCTGGGATTCATGGAGTTCCTGCTTCTGCAAGCTCGCCGGCTAGATTTCGCTCCGCGGCATCTGTGTGTGGATTGCCTGCTTGATCGTGCTCGGCAGCGAGGCTCAAAACTTTGCGAGGCTCAAAACTTTGCAAGGCTTAACGTTTTTTATTTATGTCTTCATGCTTGTATGTCTGTGGATTTTGGGATCCTGTATGTGAGTGTAATCTGCAGCATCTAGCCTGTATGCTAAGCGGCGTAGGTGAAGTGGGGCCTGGCCGCCTGGGTGGTGGACAGAACCGACGAAATACGCTGTCTTTACGGTCAGATGAATTGGAGGCGGTTGACTAGCAAGGCACTGATGCTAAGGACCGGTCTTTATGGTCAGATGAATTGAAGGCGGTTGACTAGCCGGGCACTGATGCTAATAACTGGTTCTGAAACTGCCTTACTCGAGATGAATTCGTCTTAGGGGTTGATCATCCAATATATGGAAATTCAATTTGTCTAAACATATGCTACTACTGTCCAACTTTATTAACATATTTGCTCCTCTAATTTCTTTCACAATAAAACAAATTTTAATTACCAAACTCAGAGTACTGTTTTTAGAAATAAGGGATACATCCCCATTTAGCTTCCCAGAACGAGAAGAAAATAGCGCAGTCTTTATAGCAGTTTCAGAGTTGTTAAGCGTATTCGAGCGTGTCCGCTCAATGTTCAGAAACACGAGGTTCAGAAGACAGAAACGGAGCTAAACTAGGTCCGGTATTCACGTCAGAAGCTAATGAAGCGGCCGCTCCCCTCCCCTCCAAGTTCCGTGGCTCCTGAGCAGCCGACAAAATCCGCTGACTCCAGCTTATGCGTAGCGGCAGTTTTGCTTTGCCCTCCAGCTTCCAATGATTTCTTCTAGCTGCGTATCAGAGTACTTTTTAAATAACCATAAAACCGTTCCTTCTACTAGGTGTCAGTTACTGATATTTTTGGTGGCCAAGCTATCTGTATAGCAGTCTGATCTTTTGTTTCTAATATCGTGCAGATAACCTTGCATATCTTCCGTTGGAGAAGCTGCAAGCTAGATGGATGCAGAGACATAGGCATTCATCGATATTTATTCGCTTTCTTTTGTTCCTGGAATGAGTGTAGTCAAATTTTGTTCATCTGTGTATATGGAGATATCTAGGAGTAATTGTTTATCTATTGTATAAATATTACTTGTCAATACATTTAAAATTACTCCCTTAGGAAATAAAAAAGGAGTAATTACTCCTTATTTGGCACAGGAAATTACTCTTTTGTTTACAAACTAATTCTTATTTTGATGACTAATTACTCCTCTTGATGAAACTGGAGTAAAAAGTTATCTAGAGGGCTCATCCAAGTAAGTACTCCTATTGCAAATTTACTCCTTTAATATAGGCAAACAGAGTAATTACTCATATGCACAAGGAATAATCTTATGAGAACAAAGGAGTATTTTACTAAGGAATAATTTTTAAAATTGTGTTTATATAGATGAATGGAGTAAATGCGAGGTAAGGAATAATATTTTAAGACTAAAGGAGTAATGTTGTAGAATAAGGAATAATTGGTCAGATACACGAGAAAAAAATTGAGACCAAAGGAATTTGTGTTTTGTATGAGTCCGTCATATATTTTTTTACTACATTCTGTATTCACGTTCCGAATGTTGCATCCATGCAAGGATTCTCTTTTCAAAACACAAATACATGCCAATATTGCTCTCCTAAATCAAGCTCAAGCTAGTTGTCGTGCATGCATGCTTTAACGGCCTCCTAAAATCCCTCATCTTGCAAATTTTACGATAACTGCAGATTCAATACATTCTTTCTATGCACTAAGGCATGCGTTATTCCTCTCGCAAATCTCGCTCAAACTAATAGGCTGGCATGCAGGTTTTAACTTCCTCCTAAAATCGCTCTCCCCTGGTTCATGCTCAAAAGATTTTGCATGATGACACATGCACTCCATGAAGGAAACAGCTTTATTACTTCAGACACTCCACCTCCTCCTACGGATTATTACCCCTTGTGTGTGGCGTCGGCAAGGGCATGGCGCTGGTGCACAAGATGACCGACTAACAAACTCGTTACACGAGGGGAAAAATATGACGATTGCGACTTCTCGGCAGCGGTGCGTCCAACGTCCAACCATGCCGCCATCTACGCACAGCAGGAGATGGCCACGCTTCGAGGGATTAGAAGTGCTAAAAATCGGATGGAGAGCTCACGTGCAGTTGATTTTTACGGTTGCGACAGAAAATAGATGGATTTTACGGCTGCGGAGGCTCGCCGGACCTCCGGCTGCAAGCCCCGCCGGAGTATTATTCGGCTCGCAGCGGTCTAAATAGACTGGTCCTGATATATATATATATATATATATATATATATATATATATATATATATATATATATATAGCTAACACGATCTCACGTCGTGATCGCGATCTAAACCGAGTAGGTTTCCATATCTCGTAGATTTATAGCTCAACTCACCAAAAAATAAAACAGTATACGTACTGAGCAGTGGCTGGAGTGTTGACAACGACGAACTGCCGCAGCTGGAGACGACAACGTAGCTAGCCCGTGTGGCGGCAGAGTTGACTGAAGACGTGACGTGGTGAAGATATTGAGCGGTCGCGCCGAGTGCTTCCTAAAATTCTCATCGTCCTCTTCAGGTGCTGGATCCCAAAGGCGAAGGGGTTGGGAGACCTGCTCTCCCATTCACCAATGCACGACAGCACTCGGGATGGAGAAAACTACGGTGGCGGCGCAGCAGCGAGAAGAGGCAAAAATCCTAACGCAATTAGATGTGTTTTTGCTGGAGACCGATGGGCCACATATATAAGATAGCTAACACGATCTCGCGATCGCGGTCTAAACCGATTAGATTTTCATATCTCGTAGACCTATAGCCCAAGTCACCACAAAATAAAACTACAAAGGAAGCGGCGCCGCCCCAAGGTGAGGGGCTGGATTTCGGCAGACCATTAACTCAAGTGTCGTGCGCCTACGCCCTTCGCCCCGCCAGGCCTGGCCCGGCGAGGCAAGGTGTGGCATGCGTGCTCGTTTGGTGTTTTTCTTCTCTCCCTCGTCGCATAGTTTGGAGGAGTTGAGACAACCTCCATGTTTATGTTGGTTATCCCACCCCTCCACCAGTAAGGTGGGGCTAAGGTTTACAATATTTTCTCATATATACATAGGGCTTTAAGATTTATTGTGAATTTATGAATTTCTTAATGAGTAGAACCCAAGGTAAGGCCTAAAATTTAAGCAAACCTTTCTTACCATCTCACGTACATAGTAAAACCCATACATTAGTGAGTATAGGCATTAGTATTTTTGGAGATTTTAGATGCTTAGCCCACATGAGGTGGAGATTTAATAGTGAAGCTTGAGTTAACTCGACGAAGGACTTAGGTGGGCATAAGAGCATCTCCAACGGATCCCCATTCCCCAATCCAGCTACCATATTGAGAGAGTTTATGTAAAAATTATGCTCCAGCAGATCCCTTTTATATTTTCTTTTTTCTAATAATTATTGGGACAACCTAATAATCTAACCCAACTCTACCTAAATAGAGGAAGAGTTAAAGCTCTCGCAATACGGTAGTTGACTTCAGAAGAGATTATTGGGGAATTGCAAAAGTAACTGTCCCAATAACAATGAAAGATTTATTGGGACATTCCATTAGATGATTATTATTAGGATAGATTTATTAGAGAACTGATGCTGTAAGAACCTGTTTGGTTGCCCACGCATGTTCCCGCGCCTTATCTTCAGCACGCCGCAGCCCCATTTTCTTGCCGCCGCACCTCTGGCATGCAAAAAAAATTGCGGTGTCTCTTCAATTGATTTCTGTGCTACTGTTGACAAAAGCTTGACGAAAGTTTTTTATCGCCGCAAATCGGGCGCAGCCAAGCTGTGCGTGGCGTGCTTCGGCGTCAGCCAAACAAGCCATTCTCAGGCATTCCATGTGGAGGGTTTGTAAGGGATTTCCCACTAAAATAATACAATACATCAGCAAATTTCATGGTACGGCAAGATAATATGAAGAGATAGAGGGAAGGAGTTTTATCATGGTGAAATCGTTGGTATCCAAGATGAATTCATCGGATGAAGAAGACACAAGATTAGATTGACATGACGCAAGGTTCAATTCGTTCTAGTGAAAAGTATCTTTCCCAAAAGTTGTCTTACAAAGCTACAGGGCCTCTCTATTTATAGGGCTGGAGCCTCCTAAAATTACATAAACCAAACTCCAAACTCCTAAAATTACATAAATCAAACTCCAAACTCTTCAGATATGCCTGGGCACTATGGTCCATTTACTAGACGAAGTCTTCAATTTATTCACGCCACGCTCCAGGGCCTTGAGCCACGTAACAAAAGGACCATGCGGCTCACCTAACCGGCTAAAGTTGGATATATAAGGGGTACTCACATCAACCGTTCCAACTAGCTTCAGCCATCGAGAACATGACTAATTTACTTGGAGAGCCACCTAGATCTATTGGGGACACCCCAAGGCCTCTCTGCAAAGCCCTAAGGCCATCCATCTAGGATCGTGCCTCAATGAACAAAATAAAAGAAGTAATAGGCTCATCCATACAATCATTGGATATGTGGTTGCACGAAAAAGTTGCTCAAAACCAACATCATCCATGAACGGGCCTTAAACCATTCAAGCGGACTATGCCTCCAAGACTCCTTTCTCTAGATTAGACCATTCCGCCTAAATCCAACTTAACCATCATTAACCATATCTAAGAACAAGTGCAACCAAGGTAACCATTGTGAGCATGAACCTATACATCCCTTTCCTTCCAAGTTGTGAAACTAAAACTAAGCATAGCTAAACAATTAATTAATTAACAAATTAACCCAACTACTCATTTGACAACGAGAAGGACATTCAAATCAATGAGGATAAATGCGTAAAGATAGGTAAACAACAATGTGATAAATAATATATATACATAACCCACAAGTGCCCAAGTGATAGATATAAGGTGAAGGGAGCACACATAGCTGCTTGTCTTGGTTCTCTTCTGGCTCAACAACGATCTCAACATCGGCTTCGGTCTCGACTTGCTCGGTGAGCTCAATGGATCCGTTGGTATTTCTTATGATCACGAATAAATTTACAAAAGCACGGATACTGTCATAGTATTTTACCCATGAGTATTCAGGGTTCAAGGAAGATGACGGTTAAAGAGTTGTTAATTTCATGATCATATCTTGATTTAATATCCGAAGTCCAAGTAGGGGTAAACGATAATATACTGAGGAGGTAGTATGACACACAAGAGAAATCAAACTCAAATAGAGATAGCGAAGCAAATGGAGGGGCAAGAGAGCAAACAGGGATACTTAGGCCCGTTTGGATACTCTAGGGCTAAAGTTAGCCCTGTCACATCGAATGTTTGGCTGTTAATTAGAAGTATTAAATATATACTAATAACAAAACTAATTGCATAACCCCTAGGCTAATTCGCGGGACGAATCTATTAAGCCTAATTAGTCCATGAATAGTTCAAGTGATGCTACAGTAATATATGCTAATGATGGACTAATTAGGCCTAATAAATTCGTCTTGCGAATTAGCCCTAAGCTTATGCAATTAGTTTTATCATTTGCCTATATTTAATATTTCTAATTAGCATCCAAACATCCGATGTGACAGGCAAAAGCCCTTAGGATCCAAACACCCCCTTATATACTCCTATATTAAGTATGCCACTACAAGAAACTATTTAATCTGTGATGGATCGAATCTGTCACAGATCATTGAAAAACCGTCGTAAAACACTATCCGTGACAATTTCAGATAAAGTCATGGATTGAGCGTCACAGATTAAATCAATCGACGTTTTTCCCGTAACCATCACTACAAGAAAATCCCCCTATAGATACACTTTATTTGTAGACTAGATAAACTTTATTTCATATCTAATAGAGTTTAGACATGCTTTACTAAAATGTGTCTGTAGCATCTCCACACGGACCGTGTCAAGAACTATAGATATGCTTTTATTAAGGGTGTCTAGAAGACATAATATGCTTTTTTAGATACGGTAAATTGCGTGTCTAAGCTTTTACTGACATTTTGCATTTTATCTTGAGCAACTTAATTAGATCCATTTTCTTGAATTCGATCTTCTTTTAATTTCTAATATACTTTGACTATGACGTCTCTAAGGACATTATTTTACAGCAGTCATTTTATTCACTACGGATGCATACCAGAGAGTAAACAGCAATGAAACCTAACGGGAACAAATACCATTTTATATTAGATCAAATATAGTCAACAATCAATCATCTAACAAATGAAAATCTTACATATTACTCTAATTTTTATACATTTGAAATCTATTTAAAAAGCTTGATGCTTGAAGATATAATTTGTATTTCACTTCTCCATCTTTGCTTCACTCTTCAGATTTCCTCACGGTCTTCCAGGATCATGCAGATTAGGCAAATATGTGTGGCCACCAAAATTTTCATGATGAAATTAGAATACTTCAATAACCTGTAAATGAGGTTATATCAAGCATCTTTCAACAGAAATCATCATAAACTTTGAAGATCCAATTAAACTGTAGTCAATTTGTATGAATAGACTCTTAAATTCAAGATCGAATTATACTGCAACGTCAAACATAAACAATAGCATTTGAACGATGCAGAATGTTTATTAAAGGATGCATGATGTATATCCTCTGAAGACAATAGTACAGTGCTCATATTAGTTGGTATACTGATGTTGATGTTATTGGATAATATATTCATATTAACATGATAGGCTGCACCATGAAACTTACCAAGCTATAATGAGAGCATCACGCATGCCTTTCAGTAGCTTAGGAGCTTGAAATTATCCTTACGACATATCTTGGAACTTTGATGCCATAATAAAACTTTAAAAATTTGGTTGTCAAAACTCAATTTTGAAGAAACCAAAAAAAATGAATCAGGGTCTTGCAGGGAAGTACTTACATTGCCTCCACTTCATTTCAAGACAATTATGAAATGAGCCGCATCAAAGGGGCTTCAGATTCTGCATCACAACCCGCGGAAGATCTTAATTTGAAGATACAATAAAAATTCTCAAGAAATAAATGATATACAAAATTTTACTCTGCATACAAAATTGTAATGGAACTAGTGTTATCTAATCATAACCAAGATGTCAGATTCAAGCAAATCACTCAAGAGATAAGGAAGACAAAACCAGTATGTGCTCGATGAAATGTCTATGTGCCGCAAGAAAATACTTCTTGTTTTATCATATTTTTATTTAGAATCCATGTGTCTCCATATGGAGTTTTTAAAAGCACATTGGATAGTTACAATTAATCTAATATGTGTCTTTTTATCTTTTAACATCAATTTCAAGTGCAGCTATATGTGTTTTGCATGATCTACTATTACAACGCACATGAGATTCTAAAATTAGATATCTAGCATCGCACTACTGCATGGGACGTATCACACTATCATCAATTAATCAACAGAAGGTGGATTTCAACTAGTTCATGTGTGAACTAAGAAGGGAAGTGTTACGTAGGGAAGTGTTCCTAACCTGTTAGAGCACAACTACGTGAAGCGACGGCGAGCCATGCAGAGGCCGCGGCACAAATGGGCGCAACAAAGGTGTCGTCCTCATGAGCCGCTCCCATATCGAGGGCCTGCGGGTCAAGGATGCTTCTCAAACCTTTTACGCTGTCGGCGCTGCGAGTTGTGGCGGCGCAGGGGACATTACTGGCTCCTCCGGCGGATTGATTTGGGGGAGACAGCACACCGAAGAGGTCAGCGCATTGTAGGAACAAGATCGATGTGCAGTGCTAGATGCAGATAGGGAGGATCACCGATTGCTGCGAGCAGCAGTGCCAGGGAAGATAGAAGATGAGAGTTGCAGCACAGGGCGGAGCGACCACAGAATTGGAGGCAGTGCAGCCGTGCAGGGGAGGACAGCGTGAGACTTTTTAGATTGGGGGCGGTTGGGTTAGAGTTGAGTAGTGGAGGCAGAGAACACGAATATGGGACTAGATTTTTTTTCTTCCCTCGAGCTGTGAAGCACATGATCTTGACACACCTTTTTAGTCGTAATAAAGTTTGTATCTAGGTGCTACAGGACGCTTAGCTTTGACACGTTGTAGAAAGCGTTAGAAGGAAAATGTATCTACAGGGCTCTTTTCTTGTAGTGCATCACAGATTAGCACGATCTATGATATTTCTTTACCATCACAAACTGCCCTTAAGCCCACTTAGCCCAACCCAAGCCCAATATCTATAATAAAAATAAACATCACAGATGGTTGCCACGTATTCACCCATAAGTGACATGGACATTGATGTGGCGGCTGACATGGCTAGTGAAGTGGATTATTACGCGGACGTGGCTACTGACGTGGCAGGTGACGTGGCTGGTACTGATGACATGGCTGCTGACGTGGCTAATGGCGTGGCAGTTCACATGGCGGTTACCGATGATGTGGCAGCTGAAGTGCTTGGTGACGTGGACGTTGTATCCTTTGTCTTCCCAGCTATGTTCAGAATTATCCTAATGAGGGCCTCACATATGTTTTTCTCAATATGCATGACATCAAGATTATGCCTCAGCTTCAAAATTTTCCAATATGGTAACTTCCATAAACTAACCATTCGGCTCCAAATTCGCACACGACCCCCTTCCATTTCAGAATGCTTCCTCTTCCCACATTCTTGTTGCTTCCCATGTCTAACATCTTTAACTTTCTCCAGTTCAGCCAGCAGCTCTTCTATAGTGAATTTCTCCGGTGGGTCATTGCTTTAATGAAATCCAGCAAACTCATTGTTTCTCCGCAAATGATGTCCCTTTGGAACGAATCGAAAGTGCCCAAAATACCAAATTTTGCTCCTTAGCCCGTATGAAAGAGGGTGCTTATCATAATGAATACATGCAAAATAGCCTTTTGTGGTACGCCCTGAAAGAGTACTCAAAGCTGGGTAATCATGGATGCATCAAAGAACTGCAGCATGAAGGCTAAATGTTTTACCAGTAATAGCATCATAAGTAGGCACACCTTTCCAAAGATTAAGTAAATCTTCTATAACAGGCTCTAAAAAAAGATCAAAGTCCTTCCCGGGTGATTTAGGTTCTGGAATAAGGAAAGTCATCATGAAGTTTAACTCCTGCATGCATGACCAGTGTGCAATGTTGTATGGCACAATGAATACATGCCACATGTTGTATCTTGAGTTCTGTTCTGAGAAAGGATTGAACCCATCAATAGCCATGCCAAGTCTAAGGTTTCTTAGATCTTCTACAAAATCTTGATATACTTGGTCAAGATCTTGCCATGCCTCACCGTCAGCTGGGTGACTCATTTCCTTCTCATTAGGCTGCCGCTTTAACTTGTGCCACTGTGCTTCTTTTGATGATTTTTTGGTTGCAAACATCCTTCTTAGCCAAGGCGCCAATGGAAAATGCCACAACACTTTCTGTGGTATCTTCTTTCTTTATGGGTCTTTCCATCTTGAGAGACCATAAATAGGGCAATTGTTATGGTTGGCATATTCCTTTCTAAACAGCACACAATTATTATAGCAGACATGTATTGATTCATATCCAAGACCTAATTCCTTTACAAGGCTCTTTCCTTCATCATATGATTTTAGGAGTGTATTGCATTCCGAGAATGCTTCCGCCAATAGCTTCATTACCGCAGAAAAAGTAAAATTGCTTATCCTATACAAGACTTCATATGAAGAAGCTTTACAACAAAGGAGAACCTTGAAAATTTGGTACAACCCGGATAAAGCTGACGCTTTGCCTCCCTCACGGCTATTTTAAAAAATGAATCTTGTTCATAAAGTTCTGAATCACCATCCTGATTTTCTTCATCATGTCTTGCTTGTTCTGCAGTGTGTAGGTCTCCTAAAACCTCTTCCAAAGGATCAACACAATAGTTGTCCTCCTCTGTCAGACCATCAACATCAATAGCATCATGCACAACAGCACCATGATCAGTAACATCTACATTCAAGGATTCCATGATGAATCCATTGAGTATAACTACTGTCCATGCCATTCATCAATATGTGCTTCTTCACAACAGAGTTGGTATTTCTGATTAAGGCATCTACTATATGGGCATAGAATTTCAACATGGTCATTGAATTTTCCTTGAACGAAGTTCATAAATTCCTTGACACCATCAATGTATTCAGGTGAAAACAATCTGCCATGCACCCAGCTTCGATCCATCTAATCAAACATTGTAGAACAAGCCAATCGAACAAGTCTGCACCAATTTAGAAGCTAAATTCAATAAACTAAACAAAAGGATTACAGAGGGTCCATACCTTCACTGCCGGTCGGTGTTGAGGTGGGGAAGAAGGTTTGCCTCGCAGGAGTCAGGGCAGCATGACTGTGATGTTGTCGGTGTCGTGCTAGCGCGGCCGTTGACGATGTTGGTGCGGTAATGGCGGCAGCGGTCGTGCGAGATGTGGCAGTTGTGGCGGGCAGCTGGCGGCGGTG
The DNA here is from genome assembly GCA_032594955.1 of Panicum miliaceum. Lineage (NCBI taxonomy): Eukaryota > Viridiplantae > Streptophyta > Magnoliopsida > Poales > Poaceae > Panicum > Panicum miliaceum. The sequence goes on from CM064073.1 coordinate 22,018,167, forward strand.
CTGTGAAATGTGGCAGCGGCTGCTGGTGGCGGTGGTGGTTTGAGGTGTGGCGGGTAGCGGCGACGGCGGTCTTAGATGCGGCGCCACTGGAGGCGGTGGGGGCAGTGGCTGCAGGCGGCGGCGGCAGTGCAAATGGTGCAAGCCTGAGGCAATGGGGGACGGTTGGGGTGCAGGGTGGCACCGGTAGGCGGCGGCGACGGCAATGCGGAGCAACCGGTAGGCGGCGGCGACGGCAATGCGGAGCAAGGCCATGGTGCTCAGCGGCGGCAATGTTGCTCAGCGACCCACAAAGAAAGCCTACTTTTAGATTATACAAAAGAGTTAAAATGCCAGACATAACTACAACCAAGCTCGTAGTCGTGTGGTAAGGCACTCTGGACTAGAGTCCTGAATCTCAGGTTCGAAACCCCCCATTCACGGCCCGTTTTTTGGGTACATAACGGCGTCGATGACGGCTGATGACCTGGTGGTGAAGTGGCGCTGGCAGCTAGAGTGATGTGGCGTCCGCGGCCGGGCCATGGTCCTGTGGTTGGCACGTATGCGACAGGCCAAGAAACTATGCAAGTATGAAAAAGTTGAAGACCAAGAAGATGAACAAATCAAAAAGTAGCTAAATGGTAAGTGCCATAAATTCTACTCCTAAGGTTCTAGATTCGATCCCTATCCCCCTCCCTTATTTCTTTGATTATAAAAAAATTACCTTATTGATCGTGACGAATTTGCTAAAATGTCACAACGTTGTGGGCCGGATTGTGAAGAATTTAACAAAATGTCATTGTGCTTTGAGCTTGAATATCCACCAATGCACATCCATGACAAGAAATACAAAAACATCATAGATGCAGTGTCGTTCGTGACGTTCTATAAAAACATCAAAGAAAATCCATCACAAATTACACAGTTTCTTGTAGTGTGCATAACTTATATTATATACATATAAACTTGCACATGCTAAGACCTAGATCTAGGCTTCAAGGCACTATGGAGAGACCGTATTTTGATTGGCGGAAGAGCCACCAGCCTATTAGGGAATTGTAAGAACTCTTACATCATACCCGGACGTGAAGGATTCCGAAGGACGGACACGGCTGCACCATCTACCGCCTACTCTAGTCCTATGACAAGTCTGCGCTACAGCAATATAACATTTAGGGAGGGTATTTTAGGGAGGGTATTTTAGTATTTTGCTATCCACTAGAAATTAGCCCTCGTAAGCTGAATTTAGTGAGCTAATGGACTAAATTTTAGTTAAGGGTTGGCTAATCTTTAGCATATGTTTATGTTTAGCATACTGTTTGGTTCGTCTAGAGCCCTAGATCCAAATAAGCCCTTAGTCTTCTTATCTACCACAAGTACGGACATGAGGTGTAGACGGGGATATTCCGGTTTCAAGTGTTGTTATGTCCATTTATGCATGCATGCCTAGTTCAGTCACAGACTCACAGAGTCATATGTTCCTCGAAGGTCGAGTCACTAAGTAGTACATCGAGGTAAATGTGGACTCGGGAAACCAGCTAATTATGTGAACAAGCCATAGCGGCGTGAAATTAACTAGGTGCTCTGTTGTGTAACATGTTTTGTGCAGCTCTACGAAATTCTTGAGTTCCTGCTTGAAAGAGTGGAATACTCGATGTATTACTCAGGCATAGTACATATATAGGCTAGGTGGGGAGTCATGGTGGACACGCCCACGAGCCCAATTACATTCCAACACTCCCCCATAGTCTGAACTGGGAACACCGCGAACATTAAGACTGGACCTAAACTCGGAGAAGACGGACGTCGGCAATCCTTTGGTAAAGACATCGGCGTACTGGGACGTAGTGGGAACGTGTAGATCACCGAGGGCAACTCGTTCTCTGACGAAGTGCAGATCAATCTCAACATGCTTGGTTCGCTGATGCTGGACCGGGTTGGTGGAGAGGTAGACGGCACTGACATTGTCACAATATACCACAGTGGCGCGGCCAAGAGGGTGGTGAAGCTCTTGCAGAAGTTGTCGCAACCAGCAGGCTTCAGCAACACCGTTGGCCATAGCCCGATACTCCGCCTCAGCACTGGACTTGGACACCGTTGGCTGACGTTTGGACGACCAGGAGATGAGATTGTCCCCGAGAAACACCGCATACCCAGATGTGGATTTGCGCGTGTCAGGACATCCCGCCCAATCAGCATCCGTGTAGACCGTGAGATCAGCTGGTGAGATCCGGTGAAGATGAAGACCAAGATCCAAAGTGCCCTGAAGGTAGCGGAGAATGCGCTTCATAGCGCCAAGATGCGGCTCCCGAGGGTCATGCATATAGAGGCAGACATGCTGAACAGCATAAGCAATGTCCGGACGGGTGAAGGTGAGATACTGAAGTGCTCCAGCAATACTGCGATAGTGAGTGGGGTCGGCGACGGTGACACCATCAGCAGAAAGCTTGGCATGAGTATCAACAGGAGTACTGCAAGGCTTGCAGTTAGTCATACCGGCACGCTCATGAATATCCAACATATACTGACGCTGTGAGAGAAACAGACTGTCCTGGTGGCGCTGAACACTGACTCCCAGGAAGTGATGCAGGGACCCCATGTCGGTCATAGAGAATTCTTGGCGGAGAGCTGCAATGATCCGCTGAAGAAAAACCATGGAGGAAGCCGTCAGAACAATATCGTCAACATATCCCCGCGGGGCTCCATTGGGGATCGGGGATCCGCGGGCATCGGGGACGGGGAACAAATTTGCCCCGTTAAAGAGTTTGGGACCGGGGCGGGGATTCTATTTCGGGGAACGGGGCGGGGACGGGGTCGCCTCCCCGGCCCCGACCCGCCCCGTTGCCAACCTGAGCCACTAGTGAAGTTCACTCTTAATTTACTACTCCAGGTTACAAACCTACGGTTATATACTAGTTTTCTTTTTATTTCTATGCTTCGTGTTGACCTTTGTTTCATTGTAGATGTTTGGTGGTGAGCTGCATATTTTTTTTTAATGAACAACACTCAACGAGTGCGCTTCTATTGATATAGCAGAAAAATACAAGGTTATATCCTTGGAAGAACATGACCAGGCAAAAAAAATATGAACAACAACACCGGCGGGTTGGATTTGGATATCAATGCGCGCCGAAAGGACTCAACGCAAACCACTCAGGCTGGTCGGATTGGGACATCGACGCAAGTCGCACAACGCATCTCCACGAGACGCGGCGCCCACCAACATTCGCGCTCACGTAATCGCCGAAACGTGCATCGTAACCTTGCGTTGATAGGAAGCCGACAGAAGGAGACTGCACCACGTCGAAAAGGTCACTGCCATGCGGGATCCTCTACCGTAGTACCGCTGCAACACCACACTCCACCTGACAGAGTGAGACCACCGAATCTGTGGACCTCTTGCAGGCTGCCTCGCAGTCGCCACCACGAGAAACACAACACGCGGGGGCCTCGCCACATCCGCGGTTAGACTCCACCTCTTGTCGCCTCGAAGAATCACTGCTCACGCGGGTCTCGCCACGCCTGCCTCATCACTCCATGTCACAGATTCGTTTCAAAAGTCGTCATCAGGGTGGTCATGAGCTGCATATTACTGGTCAGGTTGATGTCTGGAGTTGTGGGCTTGTGTTGTATGCTTTACTCTCTTGCAATTTACCTTTTGCGTCGAAGAATGAAGCAGAACTACGCCAATGTATCATTGTGAGCAAGCACATTTCCAACTGTTTAGGAACTTTTTTAACTCCCACTTCTGTTTTAGTACCATTTCGTGTCTATTTTTTTTTCATACAATCACATTATAAATTTTGTTCGATCCATGTCATTACCATCACGTATCCGTCTGTTCCAAATTATCGGCTACCTGGCTTGTTGGGTAGGCCACTTATTGTTGTAGATGCATTCTGGGGACGTAAAATTTTGCTTGTATAGTAAAGGTTTGTTTAATCATTAACCTCTATTGGTTCATGCTTCTTGAAAATAAATCAGAATTTATAGTAACTATGCTCCCTCCGTCCCATAATATAGCTATGTTTAGATTTATCCTAAGTCAAATATTTTTAAGCTCTGACTATAAATAGCAAAATGATTATAATAAAGATTGTTAACGTAAAAATGGTGCTTGTAGATTTAAGATAAACATAAATGTAGCTATGTTCTGGAACGGAGGGAGTAGCATTTTTCTTTAGTTAGTTGCCGGAATTAAAAGTGCATGTAACAATGGTGATATGGAGTTAATAGAGCTTGAAACTTGAAAGCAATAAGCAAACTGAGCGTAGCTTAGCTGGTAAAGTTCGTTCCTTGTGGTGGGATTTGTCCACCCAGATTTAAGTTCTCGACTCCACGCGGCTGCTCGCATTTTCCTGGATTTATTATATGATTTAATCGGCGATATGCCCGTCGGCAGCGAGGACCTGTGGTGACTTCGTCAATCTCGAAGATCTGTCACCTCAATCTCTCCTAGGTGATCGTAAGGGTAGGGTTACATGTGTGTATTTATAGGGGTGAATATACGTACGTGTATCTGAACATCTACGTCTGCACTGTGTTTTGCAAAATAAAAAAAAAACTCGAAGGCAATAAGGGAATAAAAAGTTACTTATGATATGCTGATCTAACCTTAATAGGCGCAAGCTTACTTTCGTTTTCCTTTTAGGATGGAGCATATGTTGCAATTCCCAAACATGTATCAGCTTCAGCAATGGATTTGATCACACGAATGCTGGTTGTTGATCCTAGTAGCCGCATCACAATACGTGAAGTAGGCAGACATGCATGGCTTCAGGTTCAAGATGCGTGAGAGACGTGTGGACACATTATGGGAAAAATTTGTGACCTATGAAGAAGAAAACAATTGTGGTTCTTAGGTTGTGTAAAGCTAATCATGGTGAAACGGAGAGAGGCTACAATGTTGAACAGTGAGGCTGAAGGGACCTGAAAGATAGAATCTCTTAACGATCGCCTGATCTTAATAGGCAAATAGTATAATGTGCTTCTTTATATGGGCCACACATTCTAGATTCTTTAACCGAACCCAGGATTCACCATTTGTACAAGGAAAGTTGTAGAATTTAAGTTTTACATGTACATTCATCCAAGCAGGGGTGAACAGTTGGCCCTACTTGCCTAACCAAAACAGACTTAAGAAACAAAATTCCGTACAAACGGAACTTTATTTTTACAACAACAGCTAAAAAAAGCCTAATTACCTAGACATACATCAGCAGTCATTCTATTGATCTATTTTATTTTTTACATTATGCGAAACATTAGCTACATGTAAACAATAAGATAACAAATATTAAGGATAATCTATTACCCAAAAGAGAAACTATTATTATGTCAGATCTGTACACCTTGTAGCCAGGGTCGTTTCTTCAACAATCCCCTGAGAAAGTATTAACTGCATGAAATAATTATTATCATATATAAACTGAACAGTAGCTCTAATCCAAAACTGAAATGTACCTTATTGATAAAGAATTAAACAGTTTTCCTGTAGATCGACAAAATGCTAAGATGCTTACCAGTGCAGTTAGTGGCTTCCTTGTTGCAGCTAGTTTTACTTCAATGCCAGATCCACAATAACCTGCATGATTCTGCTAACAGAGAGCGAGCGAGAGATCACTATTGGAAGCAGGCAGAACCAGTTTTCCTCCATTGTCAGAAAAGCTACTGTTCTTAGTTCATCTAGTACTGTCATCATTTGGCAATAGCAGTTTGTGCAGGAGATTGAAGTGATATATCTAACTCTTTGATTGAATTGTTTAGCTTAGCCTTCTCATTTGCTAATTCCTTTTTTGAACCCTTATCATTTTCTGATTCTTTCTTACATGCTTCCTCGTTATCAGATTTGTTTTTCGTTTTATCTATTTCCACTTCCTTCTGAGCTTTCTTCTTTTCAAGGTCCAGTTGCTTACTATTCGCTTCTGCTTCCTTCAGAGTTTTTGTTTTCTCTGTTTCTACTTCCTTCTGAGCTTTCTTCTTTTCAAGGTCCAGTTGCTTACTATTCTCTTCTGCTTCCTTCAGAGCTTTCTTCTGTTCAAGATCCAGTTGCTTACAGTTCTCTTCATGGGAGCGTGCGAACAATCTCATAAAGTTTAGGAGTGTTGTGACTACTGTCAAAACAGAGAAAAACATTTGTGAATAAAAAAATGCTAAGAACAGCAGTCTCCAATCTGTACATAAACCAAAAATATTTCCTGGACAATAGGTGGAAAAGTACACCTTGCTCAAATGGACATCGCGCTGGATCTTCTCCAAAATAAAGCGCTAATGCATCTGCATTTCGACCCTGCAGATGTTCAAATAATAGGGCTTAGGATAAAATTTGAATTGCAACCTGAATAAGCAATTCCAACAACCAAAACTAATGACCATTGGGGGAGGGGGATGTAAATAAAAAAACTAAGCTTGCAATTCAAAAGGAGCTAGACGTGAGTGAGCCCACAACCACCAATTGCAAACTTGCAACTTTCCTATCAGTTTCACATCCACAGCTCTTAGTTGGTTGTCAAATAACCCGTAGAGGTAACGATGCAAGTGGGTACTCAATAGTGTTTGTTGGGTCAGCTAATTAATTACGATGATATGACACTCTAGTTTATTTCTTCTCCCAAATTATTTACGCAGAATACCATCTTAGTTCATTTTATCAACATTTTAGGTCGATCCAATAACCCAAAATATATATACAACTTGCATCCCTACGTAGAGGCTATTTTATGCATGTTACAACGCCGTTTGCAGTGTGGCAAGGTATCATATGCATGGCTTACAGCATCTTTAGGACCATCTAATCAAGCTGTCGCCCTATTTCTCCATGCTTGAAGAGGGTGAATCCACAAAAGGTGCAAGTATACAGTGCACTACATGAATTATTAAATTGGATTTCATGGACCTCCAAGATCACCATGACACTCTTGAAGTCATACAAGCACTAAATCATGCAGTCAACTGTCCATAGGGGGGGGGTGGGGGTGGGGGGGGGGGCGGATTTGTTAGAAACAAATAGTTGCGGGTTGGTTACCGAAGAAAAATAAGTTGTAGGCGCATTTTGGACAAACCTCCAAACTAGAAGGTGGGTTATTTAAGATTTCCCAAAAAAATAGTTATGGTCAAATTTTGAAACATCCTGGGGGAAATGCAACGATAATAATAAAACGATAAAGATTCGCAAAGATAGAAAAAATATGGAAATGGAGCAAAAGTAGTAAAATAAAGTAATAAAAATGCTTGGTAGAAGCTTCTGGTTACAAATTAACAAGTTTGATTCTAATCAAATATAGGTAATTAGTACCTTAATTAAGATATAGAATTATGCAATCAATCTTATTTGTGAGCAAAGAAAAATAATCAACATTTTTCAAAAAATTCATCACATTGAATTGAAAAAATCAAGAAAAATATTATACTCAAGATAAATGAGATAAATTCAACCTTCATATTTACATGTTTATTCAAACAACTCCCTGCACCAATTAGTAATTTATGTACTTCCAACATTCCTTGTTCACTTCCATTTTATTTGCAAAAGCAGAGTATACAAATAATACTCAAAGGTCAATATAGAGCACAAACGAAATTTGATCATAGGGAGATAAACATACCACATTAGAGTAAAGGGACGTCAAAGACCTCACTTCAGCTTCCGCGCCAATGAGAAAATCCTTTAGTGTCTGCCAAAAAGGTGATGGGTTTACCACTTGACTGTAACTATGGTGCTGGTAAACTGATAGTACATTCAAGAAATAGCATTTCGTGTAAAAGATCTGACTGGTATCTACACATAGTTCTTGAAATCGGCCAGGTGTGTGTGGTTACCTGGTCCTAAGCACTGGTTCTATAAAACAATATTTATTGCTGTGTAATAAAATTAATTAAAAAGATGGTAACGAGTGATGGCATTACCAACAAGAATCAGTTCCTTTATATACAAGTTGAAAACTATGGACAAGCAAATCCTTAGCCTGATTGGTTTGCCTGGGCCATTTGAAAGAAGCAGTGTTCTGTGGTGTGGGGTTCAATCCCTTCCCATGCTTGGAATAAAATAATACTTTACCATTTTCTTACGTTCATGGGTTTCTAGTCACACCACCAGTCTAGCCTGGTTTACTAAAATGTGCACTTATGTGCATATAGTACTACAGCCATGTTAATTGCAGTTAACTAAAGAATGATTATAAAGATGCAGCAGTTGTAATCACCTTGCGAAAGATCTCTGACACAGGACCATCATTTTCAGATGTAGTAAGCTCTTGCTCAACTTTCTCGAGTCCTTTATTTACAGCCTGCATTTCCTCTGCTAAAGACTTCAACTGTATCTGCATTATATCAGTTCACGAAGAATACAATCAGTATAAATCCCTAATGATTAATATTCAAGATGACCAGATGCCCAAAACTACATTTAATTTTGCACCTTTGCTGCCAACTCTAAGCTAGCCAGGTCTTTTGGAAAATCTAGAAGTTCCGGAAGTTTCTCAGAAAGCACCTGCAACAACATGACTCAAATAGATAACTACACAATTCAAGCATATGAACTATGAATATAAATTTCTAAGAAGCAAATGGAACAAAACTTGTAAAGCTAACAACTCTACTTAAACATAAAGTCACACACAAGAGATAAATATAGCAAATAGAAACACGAAGCAGGACATCAACACAACACATGTCTAGCTAAAAATTACATTTCTAAATTGGTCCAACATATATTGATGTTTCTACAAACAAGGTATGCAGTTCCCATAGTGCATTGAAACACTAGAAATAAGAAATTACCCTTGATTAATAATTTGCAGCAGTGGTAGGACAACAATACAATTAGGAAATGCTCCATGTAAACAAATATCTTAAATTTGAGAAGTGGGCACTCTGAAACCAGAGTTATTTATGCTTACCTACTTGTTCGTGCCTTCCGATAAAAAAATCTAACCACATAACTGCAGGCAAGTCTAGGATTAATTGAGAAAGTTTCTTTGTCAAAATTGCATGTAAAGCAAGAATGGTGAGCTAGCCTTGATGATTACAAGATAATAGACTATACTTAGAATTACACGATAGGAAAACCCTAAGCTGTCTTTGGATATTTCATAAATATAGATGTTGTGCAACGGAACATGGGTTTGAAAAAGGGAAACGCATATTGAATATGGGGGTACCTTAGATAAATAGTGCATTAAAGTCATCTTGTTGTTACGAGCACGAGTGTCACTTAGTTTGAGCAAGCTATCCAACCTAAACCCAACAGCAGAACCTACAACAAAACAAAGGGGACTGTAGTGAATTCGTGAAGAATAAAGAGCAAAAGGCAATTTAAAAATATGGCACAAGGAAAAAAAATTAAGTTATAACAAATTTACTTAAGTAAATACAAGTTGTCATCACAACAAATATATGAAGCAATAACTAAACATATTGATCCCTTCAAAAGAAAACTGGCTATATGATGCTGCACAGCCATTTAAGATGGAAATATTAATTACAAATTAGGCTTCACGGCAGGTGGGAAGGGATAGTAATTTGAGTTGCAATGTTCTGAAATCTGAACCATCCAAATTACAGCGGCAGTTCTCAAGTCCAACTAAGCTTCATTGGACATGATAAAGTATAAAGTCATCTCGCAAAGTAAAAGCCTAGACAGTTAGCACCAATATTCTTTTTACATGGAGATGTAATTATGCTTAGCTAATGCCTAGTTATCAGTAACTATTGACATGTGGGCTATGAGCATTAAGATGACGACACTAGCCAATTATCTCCTACCCTCAAGGGGAAAAAATAAACTAGATATCTTGAAAAATCACGAATAGAATTTTACTTTTACATGAGAGTATCATGCATCACATTCTTTTATCCACTTATTGGAATGGTATTGCTACACTACAATTTTGGATGTGATTGAAAGGCAACTCTTTTTTACTTATTATATGTCTCGAATCTAAATGGGAGACAAGATGACGCAATAGATGTCCCTTGTCTCCTAAGAGGAACTGTATTCATGAAACTCCTCAAGAAGTATCAATTTTACAATTTTTCTTACCTCTGGCAGTGCCTTGGTTCAATGCATTACCTAGAGAAAGAATTGTCTGCATAATCCTTTTCAACTTGACTGATCCCCTTATCTATAGACATCATGACAAACACAAGAAATTAATATCAATATGTCAATAAATTTTTGGTTAATATCAAGTGCCTACCTCTTCTGCAGAACAATTAACAATGTTCAGATTTCGCTTAAGGTCAGAAACCTAAAAATAGTTAGAAAAAAGATCAAATATCACAAGCACAAAACAAAATAATATAGTTCATGATAGCAAGAATAGGAGCCAATTGCCAAACCTGAGAACGAAATTGAATCTTAAATGAGAAAACTCTCAGCTTAGATTCTACACGTGGTAGTTTCATAAGCTCCATGAAGAACTGCAGCAGAAAGGTGTACATCAGAATCGACATATGAACACACTATTCATAAGTTTGTGTCTTGAATCACCATATTATGGATTTCAAGGAACACTGACTTCAATGTGATGCCTTTCCCACAAAAGAGGCATGTACATTCAATACAAGATTGTAAAGCAAACTATAGAAAAGAAGTCACCTGTTCGCATTCTCCAAGTACTTGCTTATCTCCTTTGTAACCCTGATAATCATATCCCAAAGATTATTGGTTTTAAAATATAATAACAGTTTTGAATTAAAGCTAGACTACAGCCTGAATGACCTGATTACCTTTAGAAGTTCTATTTCATCTTTAGTTGGAGTGAACTTAATAAGGTTGTCCACCTGGTCAGCATCGAGGACAGTATCATCCAAGGCCAGAATTGCACTCTGTGCTCACAACAAAAGACAGGCTGGAGTTACTAACAAACATGTGCAACTAACTGAGTGGCCAAAGGACCATTGACATGCACTTTTTAAATCCTTCCAGATTATTTCAATTAGGTGCCGATAATGATTGACACAACACAATAGCCATTCCTACTAGCTTTGTCATGTCAAGTACAAAGTGCTTTTAACTATTATCATACTTACCCACAATCATAGCGAGCTATAAGAAGCATTTTTCAGTATGTTACATAGAAAATAAATCAACATAGTAAAAAAATTGTTTCAAAAGATGATAGATATTTATATTATCTTATTGTTTTACCATTAGGTCAGGCAGTGGCATTTTGACTTTGGTAAGCATGATTCCACAATTGTTAGCCCGGCGAAGATCAATCTGCAACAGAGCACACATGAGGTGAGAAGAAGCAAGCAGGAACACACAAGGCATAAAGATTAAATAGCCGCTACAAATTCCAGCAATGACACAGCAACCAACCAAAGTGAAATAGGCAAAAGAGAAAAAAAAACATGAGCAAGACAGCCACGCAACAAACTGTTAAGTATCTTATGTAACGAAAAACGTGTATCTAATACAAGCACTTTCAAGAGATGAACCCAACAAATGTTGAATTGCTACTTTTGAGGCCACCATGTTACAAAGTCCCAGTTACGAAGGAAAAACCTAAGGTTCTCTAAACAGATCAACAATAGACAGGTCCTAGAAGTTGCATAAGCTAATATCATGGCTTATTGGAGAAAGCCTAAAGAGTGGACGAGAATGCAAAATTTAAAAAATTGCTTAGCTTCCATATATGATGATAACCCCATGAGACAATATACAAGGATTTACACCAAAATTAGATTTATTATTTACTAGGTTCCATCTCTAGCCTACACCAAATTGCTTGTGACTAAAATGCCTTTCATTGTTGTCAATTGTTGTGAACACAGCATTGTTTTCCTCAAAAATGATGGCATAATTTTTGCACTTGTTCACCTATTACACTTGAGAAGAGTTCATGTTGCCGATGCTACAAGGAAAGTAATAACAGAAACATCTTTGTACAAAGTAATCCAGAAGCAGAAGTAATCGGCACAAACTCTAACACACGTAAAGGATAACAGAAACAAGGGAAAAGGAAGGTGTTCTATCATACAAGGAAACAAAAAGAAATAGGTGCTAAGGAGTACTAATGCCCATGTTTAAATAATAAATTGCAAGAAGCGGTCTTTAGTAGTTACCATAAAAATTGGATTGGAATGTGCAACACAAAAGAAGATCTGGGTGACATCACACTGGTTGGAGAAAATGGAGTGCAGAGACATGCTAGGACTAGGTAAACAACTTACAAGATGAATTTTCTCTGATTTAGGCCCAGATGCACGATTGCCTGACTTATCTGAGCGCCTTGAATCTGAATTTGGCAGAATAGCTGAGAAAAGATTTTCCAATTCTGACATGTCAAAAACTGGGGCTCTGTGTCACCAAAAATATACATTAGCTTAGAAAATTGCAATTCATATAATCACTAACAAGTTCAGTCAAGATGCCAGTGAGGTACTTTAAAGTTTCATCTGGCTTTTGTGACTCTGCCCACAAACTACCCTGCATTGCTCTTGTTACTTTCACCCAATGAAGTGGCTTTAAATTGGACCTTCTCGACATAGCCTGACCAGAGTGAAAGCACTTTGACATTGGACCTGAAGGAGGTGCTGGTCCACGCCCATGAGAACCAAATAGTTTAGCATTACCACCAGGAGGTGCTGGCGGGGGTACAATGTTGTTAGAAGCTCCACTGCAACCTCCATGAGAGGGTGGTGGTGGAATAGGTGGTGATGGCATTGAGTTGCCTATGGGGTTGGGTGATTGTTTTGATGAATAGCATGGTGGTGGGGGAGGAGGGGGACCGGAAGTTGTTCTAGGTGGTGGAGGTGGAGGTGGAGGTGGCGCTGAAGCTCTAATGGGTAATGATGTTGGGGCAGGTGGTGGAGGTGGTGCAGTAGGCCTAACAGGAGATGAAGTAAAAGAAAATAGAGGTGGAGGTGGAGCTGCAGGTCTAATGGTAGATGAAGAAGTATGGAGTGGAGGTGGTGGCGGTGCAGGAGGTCTGCTAGGAGAGCACCTAGGTGAAGGTGGGGGAGGTGGGAATGGAGGTGGCCCAGTCAGATTAAGAGGGGAGGAACTAGAAGCAGGTGCTGGAGGTGGTGGCGGTGGCAATGGTGCATGAGACCTAAAGGGAGAAAACCTAGGCGAGGCTGGACGCGGGGGTGGCAGTGGTGATGATGGTGGTTGTGGTGCAGCTAGCACTGGAGGTCTGAATGAAGTTGGAGGGACAGGCATAGAATCTGGAGGCAGATGGTAAATACTAGAAGAACTGGAAGTTGATGATGACATGGGCAGTGGGAGTGGTGGTGGCGTAGGAGAAGTTGGCAGCGATTCAATTGCGATGCTAGTTGAAGATTTCTGATGATTCATGGGCAGAGTACTAGTTACAAGTGATTGAAACGTAGATTGTCTCTCTGGATAAGATGGAAGGCCTACGACAAAGAAAGAATTTAATTATAAAAATCAATTACAAGACAAAATATAGTCTTAATATGCATCATGACTTAACCTGAATGCTTGAGAGCAGGTTGAGATGAGTCTTTTGATTCTGACATCATAATAGCATCTGATACTAGCAAAGATGGTGGTGTTGGTGGACGGGGTGCTGGTGGCATAATAGGAGTACCTATCACATTATCGAAGGTTAAAGTATAAATAAATATTATGGTAACATGAGGATATGCATACGGTACAAAAGAATATCAATTAAGCTACACCAGTTGTTGAATGTTGCCCTGATGGTAGTTTTGATGTAATTTTGACTATACCAGTTGAGACATTTGATACAGTGGTCAAGGTTATGGTTGAACTAAAACTCTCCGAGTGTTCAGCATGGTCCTCCAATAGAGCTGTAATTCCAAGGTTTGAAAGGGCGCTATGAAATCTTGGGCAAGCTGAAAGTGATCTAGGACTGGAGTTACCAGAAAGAGCAGAGCACGAACTAGAAACTGGAAATTGATGTGTAGTGGGTGAAGAGTGTTGGTCTGAACCGTGTTGCTCATCAAACTTAGCATTCTGATCCTTAAGAACCAGGATAGATTTCATGGTCGACGGGACAGCCTTTTCTAGTGAAGTTGACTGTTTGGTATTACTGTCAACCTTATGAACCAGAGAGCCTAAATTTTCTTGGACGATAGAAATCCCAGTTTTGACTTCAGAATTAGTGGAAGGCTCCAGGGTCAATCTTCGACCACCAATACTTTCCTGTTTGTTCATATAAAATGTGGGGTGTAAAACGTTGCTTGGTTCTTGTCGAAGATTGTCAAAATGCTGGTTGGTTGGAGAAATTGAACAAAGCTCTAATGACTCTGCTTCTTTCTTACTTGGAGACAAGAATCCTTGCCTCAACTGTATATTTTCTGATGAAGTAAGTCGCTGGAAAAGTTGGATTGCAGCATCCCCTGTCGGATCTAGCCAATCAACATTGCTGAACATCTGTTGAACCTTTGCAAATGCTTCAATCGGTAAACCCTCCTTTTCTCCTATACCTGACACCTCCATGGGACCGAACTGATTTGTGGTGTCCATTTCTGAAAAAAGAACCTAACAAGAGGACAAAACAAATTAGCAATTTTTGCATAGTTTCTAGGGAAAAAGATCGTGGCAACAAATACATACCTCAGCCCTGAATTCTTTTGGGAATCGATCTTTGGTATCCCACATCATATCAATTTCATCACGGTTTAACATTAGAATGTTAGATCTAATGAAGGCTGTATTGAACATGACTCGGAACATCATCTCTTCTCGTTCTTGATCAGCATCAAGGCTAATGCATTCAAGGACAACATCACCTTGAATATGACAGTGGATGTCAATCTTAATCAGTTCGCAATCTGCCTGGGTAACATAAAGGAAACTTCAATGAGTATTAGTCAGAAGGCAATGGCATGCCAAATGAGAAAATTTAAACAATGTCATCATATATGTGTTCTCATTCTGCATGCTAGACATAAAACGTTGGATTTTCCAGTTCTGAAATAAGAAAATGGTAAAAAAATTAAAAAAACTAACCTTCTTGTAAAGCCGAACGTATTTACTCCTTTTTGGTGTTGCAAAGAGCACCTTAGGGGTGCTACTTGTAGCAAGTAAAGGATCTTGTCCATAAATACGAAATATAGGTCTACATCCACCTTCTGCATTAAAGCCTGGAATGTTTCTTAGTATCACACAATCTAAAGTAAGTGCCCGATCATGAGGTGGCCACTCTGAGCTCATGTTCCTCCGAGATATATAATGTAAGTATCTTATCTGAGAAGGCATTGGATTTAACGGTGAGAGCAACTGAACCAGCTCACGGGGTGCTTGCCTGTAAATCATCTCCAATGTCCTCTGCTCACCAATGAACTGTTTTCTGTACAACAACAATCCTGCTAACATGAATGCAAGTACAGCCCAGCCACCACGCTCACAATGCATTATTAAGACATTTTGTTGGCCCAAAGAGAGCCAACTCTCCCCAGACCTTAAGTAATGATGAGTCATTTCTATTGTAAGAAGTGGGCACCCCTCATATTGTCTGGGATAGTCCATAACTACCATATCATAGCTTGATAAGATATTTGCCAATAAACTTTGGCTTTCTCCATCTCGAAAGTTGAAGACCATAAATGAAGCATCAGCGAAGTGGCTCCGAAGTTGCGTAACAATGTCAGTAATATAATATCGGTACTTCTCATCATCGAAGACATCAGTTGTGAAGCAAGAATCAAACACTACAGTGAACAACATAGGAATAATAAATATTTTAGCAGAAAGCCAATAACACTTCAGCAAACCAATTCAAAAAAATGAAAAGTGATTATAATAAATCCTACGGCTTTTACACTTGTATATGTGGGTACATTTACTATCACTATCAACAAGTGTGCCTTGAGAATGATGAATACTTCCTAAATTCAAATACAATCAAATCTTGTAGCATCATCTGCACAAACCTCAAGGCAGTTTGGAAGCCTAAGGTGGTTAATCTACAAACATGTATGAGTAGTTTTCATTTTTCCCATTAATCTTCACAGGAAATTAGAAAAAAAACATTCATAAAACAAAAAATTATATATTTTCCATCATCAATGGAGAACAACATAACCATAATCTAGGTGTTACATAGTATGCATGACAAATTAAACTTCAAAAAAAAGCAAAGTGCATGTATCACAAGTCATTACTAAGTTTAAAATACTTAAACCTGCAAGTGAGAAAATATGAAAAAAGTAGAATAAAAAAATAAAGAAACTAACCTCACTTGTCACTTCTATCATTTTTTCCTTTTTACAATGAAAAAATACAAAAAAAAGTAATACAAGAAGATAACCAAACAAGATAACTGAAATTTCATTTAGAAAATAATATAGCAGTATAGCAAGTAGAACTGGACATCTATCCTTTTTTCTTTTCACACTGAAGCTTTGGTAGTCACAAGAAGCATGTTTTAACATTAAAAGGGATAGCTATTAAGCCATACAAAAATGGCCATAACAGCATTTTTCTTATTGTTAAAATAAGCTGCCCGAACCCATGTTCTATTCTAGTACTTCCAATGTGAAAAGCACTAAATTTGTTGTTGCTTTCTCGAATTCTTTTCCTTTTGTGTGTTTCCTTTTGTGTGTGATTTTGATTATTTTTTAGTGTGCTATTTGTGACAACTGAGTGATGGTTCTTAATTTGACTAACTAGTTTGTATTTCAAATCATACACTACTGTTCCATATCAAATTATCTGGGCCTGTCAGTTCGGACTTCATTTATAGAAGTTTCACCAAGATGGACTTATATTATTGTTTCACTAGTCTACAGTATCTCCTACAGTCCTGGTTACAAGAAAAAATTAAGGAAACTATGGCCTATGACAAATAAAAAAAATCGACAACACAAATATAATAGCACGGCAGCTGAAGTAGAGTTGCTAAAGCTAGGTGGCAACTAAAATTTCCACAGTCTGATCCCAAAACGACCTCTCACCACAACAAGTGAAGACGAATTGCGCACGACAAATCAAGGAAGACAAAGAAAGAGAAACAAAACAAACCACTGAAATATTTCAAGTAATTGCTGCATCATCCCAGACATATTCACCACAGCATTCGAAAATGGAAACGCAAACCAGAAAACCATGCATAGAGCGTTTCCTTGGGAAATGGACGCTGGCATTGACCATTCGAGTGGGGATGATAGGACAGGAGGCAAACGCACCGTATACGCGCTCGGTAATCTCGAGTAGCCCGTCGGGCGGCTTGCGGTAGAAGAACTTGCGGAAGAGCGCCATGCCGCGGGCCTCAGATCCACCATCCGTGGAGGAGCCCTACCACCAGGAGCCCCATCTCGCTGCCAGCGCCATGGATCCCCCGTCCTAGTACAATGCGCGAGTGGGTGCCACTGCGTGATGGGAAAGGAATCGTGAATGCAGGCGCGCGCATGCGCGCGGCGTGGGGCCTCGCTGCCTTGCGCGCGTCGTTGCTTGGCCTCAGCGCTAGGGTTTGCAGCCTTCTTCTCGGCCCCTCTATCCTCTTCCCCACGACCCCTAGCTTTTGGGTGCGGTTATGAATTGCTTCAGGTGATGCATTCGCAACCATCACCTGAAGCATGCATGCGGTCTACGTTTTAACCCATTGCATGCATGCAAGAACAAATAAAATTGCTGACATCACTCCCACATGCATGCAAACATGAAACTAAAAAGCCATAACTTTTAAACCAAAAATCTAAATTAAATTTTGATTGCACTATTATATTTTTTATGTCAAGATCTTCAAAATAAGACCACACTTGACTATGTTTGAATGATATTTTTTTATGAATAATTTTTTGTGTTACTACTGAATATAGGTACTAAACAACAAGAACAAGTGATTGTTCTATATGAACAAAAGATTAAGTAGTATGAACAAATAATTTAACAACGTAAACAAACTAGTTTTCAGATTCAACATAATGGCTCGACACACGAATAAACTGCAAACAAATTGTTCTTACAATCAAATTATAAATAAGTTTTAACATCACGAACAAATTAGTCCACAAACACGAACAAAATAGCACCACATGACAAACCAGTTAATTCTACATAAAGAACAGATACAGTCACATCATGGACAAAATATTCTTACGCGTGAACAAATATACATGGATGTAAAAAAAATAGTATAGAAAAGGAAAATATTTTAGAAAATAAGAAAGACAAAGAATAAAATAAAATTTAGTATTACCAAAAATATAATAGAAACTTCAAGAACAAAAGAAAAATAGAGAAACAAAAAGAAATAATTAAAGGGGGAAAAGAAAATTTAGAATTAATGAAAAAAATTAAAATAAAATAAGGAGAAAGAAAATGGAAAAATCACTATAAAAATGAAAGAAAAACAAGAAGAAAAGAAACGAAAAGAAAAGAAACAAAAGAAAAGAAAAAAATTGAAAACACATCAATGCAACCTACTTTCCTTCTCTAGTTGGACTGCCCGTTACCCCTCTTGTGCGGAAACACTATTTGGTCTGAATTCCTGTTACCTCAACGTATAGATGGATGATGGGTAGGAATCCATTACCCGGCAATATATAGCCATCGCGATGGTTTTTGGTGTGAGAGAGGCGGAGGGAGAGAAAGATTTTTTTTTGTGCCGGTGTTATTTTTAATAGCTTTTAGGGTGGAGCATTTGATTTTTCGAAGTGAGCTAGATTGATCAAGATAGCATTTTGTCGCCTCGTGAGCCTAGTCGCGCCCGGAAGTGGTAGGATCCCAGCAAGGCGACGCATATGTCCTTTTCATGTTTCCCTTTTTTTTCGGTGTGATTCCACGTGGCAGTTTGTCATTGAGGGTTCAAGGAGGCACGTTATGGTGACCGAGCTACACTCTACCCACATGTGAAGCCCCGCCCCCTAGAGTGGTGGGGAAACAGCGTCAGCGACTGAGGTGTGGCAGTGACGCGTGGGGTGGTGGCGTGTTCATTAGGCCCTGTTTAGATCCACCCTACTGAAGTTTAGTTCCTCCATTTTAGTCCATTTTTAATCCCTAGGGAGCCAAACACAAGAGCTAAAAAAGAGCCAAAAGAGGAACTAAAGCCACTTTTCCACGAGGTTGTGATGCCGGTGGTAGTATCATGAGTTTTGCCGTTAGTGAGGTTGTTAGTTCGCCGTGTAGCTTTCTTGGACGACCGAACGCTACGGTGATGAATTGATGAGTGGAATTGGGCAACTCGGTTCTGGCCAATCTTAATTTTCAAGGGATCAGCCACGTGCCGTACCTCGTCTGCTTGCACAGCCCCCGGCATCATCATGTGGCAAAGTCATTGGTCCTCCGATGGCCTAATTGACTCATTTTCAATGCTTGAAAGTATAGTAAGCTAGATTTGTTGGTATTTATTTATTTTTCTCTCAAACAAGTAGAATAGCTGCACGTCATTGTATTAAAGAAAGCATGGAAAATGTTGATTTATTTACAACACCCTTTGAGCATACCAAATTGGAAGACAAACAAAAGCCAAAGCCCCTCATTTATCTATTTGAATTCCTTGTCGAATCTTAGTTTTCTTTCCCTCTCGCCAAAGCCAGTAAAGTAAAAGAAATAAATTCAATCGGTTTCTCATTCATTTTTTTACTCGGTTTGCAAAACCAATTTCACACTATAGTGCATTGATTTGTACAGAACAGATGAACTCATGTACCACAAGATGCAGAGTGTGTTCGTTAGAGTGTATTTTTGTACAAATGCAGCACTGGATGAACTCATGTACCACAAGATGTTTTCTTTCGCATTTCTTTATGCAACAATAAAACGATGATACTCGCAGCAACCACAAAAAACCATGGAAAGAATCGGGGCCCGTTTGGGAGGGCTCCGGCCAGCTCCGGCTCCTTCTAGTAAAGCACAGTTCACTATAAAAAACAACTTGTAGCAACGCTCCATTTTTTTCAGGGGCAGGTCAAAATGTAACTCGTTCCTACAAAAGCAGTGCGGTTACTGTAGTAGCTGACCCGCCTCTGAAAATGAATCTTTAGGGGCGGGTGACGCCATCACCCGCCCCTAAAAATGGGGTCCATTTTCAGGGGCGGGGGATGTTGTCACCACCCCCCCTAAAGATTGCATTTCCAGGGGCGGGTGGCGCCCTCACCCACCCCTAAAAATAAGGCTCCTTTTCAAGGGCGGGTGACGGCACCACCCGCCCCCTAAAGATCCATTTTAGGGGGCGGGTGGTGCCATCACCCGCCCCTAAAAATGCCCATAAAATTCTGGGTGCCCTTCTTCCTCCCCCCATAATATAGTGTTTGCTCGGGGGAGGTGCTGCCCGAAAATCCAAAAATAGGAAAAAGAGGAGGGAAAGTTTTAAACTTGATTTCCTTCGAGCTGGGGCTCTAGGAAGTAAGTTGATGCTAATCGCATATCTTTTCTTAACTTTTTGGATAGTTTTAAGGCTCAAATGGAGCTATATTACCTCTAACTAGATCTAGATCTCCATGGTGGGCATTTGCCATTTTGGGCTCCATTACCTCAAACTTTTGGATGAAGTTAGGTTATTTAGTAGGAGAATAAGATTACGTAATCATTTGGGCCCAATCTTTATGTTTCAGGCTCATTCCTATGTAAATAAATTTGTAGATCCATGGAGGAGAGAGAAGAAGTTTTGTTTTTTTATATTTACACAAATGCATGATGGTTATTTCCAACAAAATTTAGTTGTTCAATAATAGGTTGGGTTATGATTTTTGTATAGTTTTTACATGTGAAATTGACATTTTCCAATATCTACGCATATATGAAAATATATATTTATGGCTATTTGGGGCTCTATTTGCCTCAAACTTTTGGATGAAGTTATGATATTTTAGTATGAGAACTATATTTGCACACATGCATATCTAGGCGTATATAAAGGTATATATTTGTTGATGTTCAGAGAGGGATAGGACATGAATGTACAAAGCATGAAGGATGGATGCCTATTACCGGGAGAACTTAATAAATTCATTCAAGCTACAGAAAACCATGCAAGAAATAAGAAAACACAGAAGATACCTTGCTCGTGCAAAACATGCAAGAATATAAGAGTATTCAACGATACAACTACAATCAAATCGCATGTGTTGGTGGATTATTTTGTTGAGAATTACATGATCTAGACATGTCATGGTGAGAAAGCACCCCTCCGACGGAGAATACACTCGATGAAATGATAGAAAACGTCAAGTTTGATAGATTATTTGATGCTTATGATGAATTTTGTGCGGATGTTGGGGATGATGATGGTGATGGTGTCGGCGAGGGGTCCATCGATGGTGGTAGTGATGATGGTAGTGACGACGAACTTGATGACAGTGATTTCCTTAGCCAGTTGTTGCACCACACCAAAGCAGAGCTATTGGTAGGTACTGCAAAGGGGCTAGCAAACTTTGAGATGGTGAAAAAATCAGCGGAGGAAAATATATACGAGCGATCAAAGGGATGTCTGAAACACTGGACCGTGCTTCGTTTCATACTTGAGTTGTTGACTCTAAAGGCTAAGCACAGTTGGTTAGATTATAGTTTCAATGATCTCCTGCGTATGTTATCTTGGTTGCTTCCAAAGCCAAATAAAGTGCCCGCCAACACCTATCGAGCAAAGAAGCTTGTCAGTCCGTTTATGATGGGTGGAAAGAATTCATGCATGTCCAAATCATTGTATTTTATATCTTGGGGATACTTTAAAAGACTTGGACAAATGCCCTGTTTGTTCTGCCAGTCAATACAAAAACAATACCGGTTATTGTGGTGGCAACATTCAAGGACAAGATGGTGGGAATAAAAGGAAGAGGAAGGGTGCAAGGAATAGTGTTGCCTCTGTTGAGCCAGCAGACACTACTTTAGGCATTTCTGAGAAGCAGAGCATAATTCATGCCATGGTTATGTGGTACCTCCCAGTTGCTGACCGCCTGAGGTGTTTCTTCTCCAACCCAAAGGATGCTGAACAGAAAGCTCCGACATCCAGTTGATGCTCGTCAATGGAAGAAGTTTGATGAGCAGTATTATATGAAATTTGGAAAGGACCCAAGGAATGTTCGATTTGCATTGAGTACGGATGGAATGAATCTGTTCAGTGATAGAACTAGCATCACATCACATGGCCAGTGATCTTGACGATGTACAACCTGCCTACATGGTTGTGCTAGAAGAGAAAGTATCTTTTGCTATCGATTCTTATACAAGGCCCCAAGCATCCTAGCATCGATATTGATATTTTTCTTGAGCCTCTGATGCAAGAGATGGAAACTCTATGGAAGGAGTGTATCAATATCGTTGATGGTTTTACACGGCAGCCCTTAAATCTAAGAGTCATTATCTTCGTCACCATCCATTATTACCAGGCTTTGTTTGTCCTTTCAGAACAGGTGAAAGGTAGGACAGGATGCATGGTCTGCGTGGACAACACGGTATCGTCTTTCCTGGAAGGTTGTAGAAAGGTAGTTTACCTTGTTTTTGAACTTGTTGATTATTGAAATTAGTGAAATTATCAATGCACACACACGCACTCTTAGACACACTCAGAGACATTAGTGAATGTGAAATAGGTAGTGACTTATTGAACTAGTGAATCTGTTATTTTTGATATCTGAAAAGTGAATGTGAATTCATTTGATTAGTGAGTATAATCTTGATGTGCAATTACGAGGTCTGTCTATTAACTTTCATATTCATGTCAACTCATAAATATTTCTTTTCTTATATTAATCTTGTTGTTATGTTTCTATTCATAATTGTATTCAGATATATTTCTATTCAAATTTTGTATTCAAATATGATTCTATTAAAATTTTGTATTCAAATATGTTCCTATTGAAATATGTAGAACTTGTAAATGGATCAACCATCATCATCATCCCCACAAAGGGAGGATGCAGCACCGCAAATGAACAAAGTCGAGCAAATTGCTTCCCAGATGGCGTGGGATGATGAGGCCGGCGTTGTTGCCCAATCTGGAGACGATGATGTCGATGACGGTGTCCAATCTGATGACAACGAAGGTCCTGGGATTGGGCATGGGGCTTGGGTAGAAGGTGTGTATCAGGATTTGTTAGATCCACACCCTTTTCCTCCAAGAGAAAGCCGTTCAAGGTCGGAGTTCGATTCGGATTATGAACCATATCCAAGTCAGGTAATGACTACGCGATTAATTACAACCTAGCATTTACTATAAATTGTCATATACACCATGTGATGACTTGCCGAATTGTATGATCCGTGTAGGCGCCTTAGACAGAAAGGAATAAACGCCGACGACCAAGGCCTACAGAGGAAGAACTTGAAGGCAACGAAAGCTCGGGTTCGGAACCTGAAACTACAACCTCTGGCAGCCAAAACAAAAGGAAACGGGGTCAGCGAGGAAGAAACCAATACCCCGAAGGCCAATGGATCGTCAATGCAATTAACGCAACAGGCGAGCCCATAGAACCTCTTGAGGTGAGTGCAAAGTTTCGGAATGCCATTGGTTCTATAATCAGAAAAAAGATGTTCTTGGATCCAACGATCCCTGATTGGACGAAGGTTCCTAAAGGGAGGAAAGAATAGATGTGGCAACTGTTGAGCCAAACTTTTATTTTGCCTAAAGGAACTCATGAACGAGTAAAGCATTATGCTAAAAAGATGTTGGGTGAAACTTTCAGCTGGTGGAAGAGTGATCTGAATACCAAGTATGTCCAGAAGGGCCAAACACCATTTGCTGATTACGAGGAAATCACACGAGCACAATGGGAAGAGTTTGTTCGGCAAAAGATCTCTAAGGAAGCCCTAGCCCTAAGCTAGAGGAATAGAGAACTTTCACTAAGAAACATACATAGAGTTTGTCTTGGGTCGGGTGGATACCAAAGGCAGGTCGGGAAGTGGTGGCAAGAAAGAGAGGCGGCAATAGCCGCCGGGCAACCCGATCCTTTTGAAGGCCTTGACGAACGTGGCTATTTCTGGCTTCAAGCAAGGAAAGCCTAAGATAGTAGATGGCAAGCCTAAATTTGACCAACCCGAGACCAAATCAATGGCACAAAAAATGTACGAACTTACCGAGCTTCAGAATGAAGGAAAGTTCAAAGCCAAGAGGGACAAGAATGTGCTAAGTACAGCCATTTGGTCCAAAGAGTATGGAGGCCGCATCAGAGGCGTGTCCTCTAAGTTGACCATTAAGGATGGGTTCCAGCAGGACCGGGCTAGCTACAGGAGGCATGACCGCTACAAGGAAGAAATGAAAGAAGCGGCAGGAAGCTAAGTTTAAGGAATTTTTCTTTGCACAAATGGCGGAGCAGCAGCAGTCCGGGCTATTATGGATTACCCCATCGCAAGAGGTAGGGCAACAACAGATGGTGACGATGCCCCCTCCAGTATTGGCCCAAGCGAATACGCCATGTGCTCAAAGCAGTGTCGCCTCTACCACAACACAACCATACCCGGTAGATTGCATAACTAGTACTACTCCTTGCTTGTTGCTCTATCCGATCGGCAGAGCTAGGAAGACAAAAGAAGTTGCGAAGGCCCAGGTGGATCCAGTTGGGGGTTTATTTGAGGGAAAACCGATCCCACCTCTATATGCATGCGCACAAGTGGAGCAACTCTTGAAAGCAAGCTATGAGGACAACGAGATAGATATCCCCACTGCAGATGGGAAGAATTGCCTTCGGGAATGCGTCAGCAGTACCATTCTGTGACATAAACGAGATATCGTACTGCTTGGTCCACAACCTTCGGCTGCTCCGGATTGTACCTCACCAGCACCACACCAACATCAACAGAGGGCAGCATTAGAGCATACTCTACCGGCTCTGCCATCTCTACCGGCCCCGCCATCACCACCACAACAAGAGGCATCACCACCAGATCCACCATCATGAGAGCACACATCACCACTAGTCCCGCTATCACCACCCCTACGAGAGCCATCACCAACGGCTGATCCGGTTGCAAGATCAGGAGAGCATACTCCACAAAATCAGCCAGCACCATCAGCACTGGCTCCGGTTGCCCCAACACGAGAGCATACTCCACCGGCTCCGCCAACGTCTCCGCCAGCACCACCACAACAACAGTCACCACAGTTGCTGCACCGAGTGATACGTGCTTACGGGGCCCAGAAGGACGGCAAAGAGATTACAGATATATGGCACGCTGCAAACAAGTCAAGGCAAAGTCAAAAGCTAAGTCAAAGGATGATTCCAATTCTATTGCTAGCAGACAACGAGGCTTTTCCTTGCCCCGCACTGACACGGACTTCAAACAGGATGTTGGGGTCGATACACTTCCAGACTTACCGGATTGTCATAAAATAATTGAGTACGATAAGGCATTCCTACCCGACTGGGCAATCACAGCGGTTCGAAGTGAAATGCAGAGGATGCATAATTGGTACCCAAGGGCATGTAAACTTGGGCTCCGTAGCCTAAGCGCTCCGTACCATCCGCAAGTATTT
Organism: Panicum miliaceum; assembly: GCA_032594955.1. Lineage (NCBI taxonomy): Eukaryota > Viridiplantae > Streptophyta > Magnoliopsida > Poales > Poaceae > Panicum > Panicum miliaceum. The sequence continues at coordinate 22,043,489 of CM064073.1, forward strand.
GAACTCCAAGGTATTGGCATCACCGATATCTTGTTCTATTTTTGAGACATCCACAACATCTTCCGCCTTGGTGAGCTAGACATCGAAATGGTTAGACTCTGGTGCATGTAAGTGCCTCATCGATACTAATATGTTGTATGCTATGGACTTAATTACTATATATGCATATATAATTAATTGTAATACATTCTATTCTACAGGATGCAAACAAATGATGCCATTGTGGTACCTAAAAGGATCAGGTATTTTGATCCTACAGCTATTTGCAAGACCAGGCACGCCGAGCCAAGTAGGTGACCGGACAAAGATGAGGTGCTCACGAAGTATGAAATGCCCGAGGCGAAAGCAGAGGCACGAAATCAGTGTCACAGAATTAGCATGAAGAGGGTTGCGGCCTACATAGGTGTTATGATGGTACAATGGCAAGACGAGACCGATACCATATTTGCACCATACCACATCAAGTCTATTTTCACTCTTTTGTTACAATATACCCTAGCTCCGATCCATGGCTAAAAAGGTATATAATATTTTTTGCAGAAATCACTGGATTGCTTTTATGCTACAACCAAAGCAAGGAAGATTCATCGTATTGGACTCAATGGATACGCCAAAGAGTAGATACAGAGAATTCTTATACAGAAATCACTGGATTGCTTTTATGCTACAACCAAAGCAAGGAAGATTCATCGTATTGGACTCAATGTAGGCGAATTTCTTATCTTCCATACGTACATCATGCATGCTAATTTTTCCATAAAAATATACATTTATAAACTAACTTTTGATTGCTTTTTTTTTGAAAACAGGGCTTACGTGCAATACATTAGTTAAGGAGGTGCTCAAACCCCCCCCCCCCCCCCCACACACACACACACACACATAAAATAAAAGAAATGACTCTACGCACAAACTTCCTGTGCCACAAGCAACCTTCTGGTAGTGTGTACTACAGTTATTACATGTGCGAGCATATGAGGGTGCAAGGGAGATACACAACTGATCCTGAACGAGTAAGGGACTACTCTTTATTATGGATAGATGCATATGTGTACATTATTTTGGCATCTATGTAATTGCTTAATTTCTGCGCGGATTCATTAATTGTAGATTCACCCAAGAAATAACAAGGGGCAACTCCGTGAGAGAGAACTTCTAGAAGTAGTCACCGATTTATGTCGTTTCATTATGCATGAGATGATCCACCCAATGGGCATATTTTTTGCGAAAGACGGGAAATTAGCAACGAACCCTAAATACATTGGTCTTCGTGACTGAACGAACCCGCGGCACCGTGCCTCCTCAAGTAGCATTGGAAACTAGGCCAAAAACATGTATTGGATCAGCACCGTTAATGATGTGCTTTAAAGTTGCACTGTAATAATAATATATACTACTATGTATGTATATGATTTATTTTTGTATATATAATTATTTATATACATGAAACATATTACATATAATCACTACGACATTCAATCGCGCACTAGCTTGATAGGTTAAAATTGGCGGGAAACATAATTTTAAAATGTAGCGGGAAAAAGATTTAAAAAAATTAAATTCAAATAATTGAAATTTGAGGTTGGAAACCGATTTTCAGGGGCGGGTCATGCCCAAACCCACCCCTGGAAATCAATTTTTAGGGGCGGGTGAGCCCATGACCCGCCCCTGAAAAGAACATCTCCAGGGGCGGGTCATGGGCTCACCAGCCCCTAAAAATGGATTTCCAGGGGCGGGTAAGGGCATGACCCGCCCCTGAAAATCGGTTTTTATGGGAAGTTTTGGTACCCGCCTCTGCAAACACGGAGCTGTGAGAAATAAGGACGGATACCGCAGCCGCCCCTATAGAGGGTTTCTACCCGCCTCTAAAAAGCATTTTTATAGTAGTGGTTCATCGGAGTCGGTTTTCTCTCTCCTCTCGGAGCTGCACTTGGGAGGGGAGAGGGGAGAGGGGAGAGAAAACCGGCTCCGATGAACAGTGCTTTGCCAGGAGGAGCCGGAGCCCTCCAAAACGGGCTCTCAATAAACCTTGAAGCACATACTCCAGTATAGTACATCCTGCATTCTGCCTCTATCATTGTAAAATCAAGCCTAGGAATATTGGTATACTTGTTGCTTCAACTGATCAAAACTACACACATAATTACAAATACGTTCCAGAAGAGCTGGCCACTTGTTACAGCCCGGTGCGCACCACAGCTGCTGCTACTCATCAGAGAATAGCATCCTCCAGCGGGACTGTCCAGAAAAAATTCCCAAGTGAATCCATGAACTCATGGTTCTGAAAAGATATTAAGATGTAAGTCACAACTTGAACATCAAATCGGATCACCAATTGAGCGACGACGCACTTGTAGGCTCCAGAAGGCATTTGTCAGGCTGCCGAACTATGTATATTTGATCTCCCAAACTGTTCTCTCCGTACGCATCCTGGTTACGGTGCCATGTCCACAAGGCATATGTTGAATTCACAACCTGTATGCATATACCCACCCACACATTGTATCTGTGACAAGTCAAAGATTACAATGTGTGCCATAGAATACAACAACTGAAGTTGCTTGTGCACATCAACTCATGATCATGATCAAAGCAATAATGCATATGCAGTAAGCGTGGCATGACTGAAGTTGCATGAAGAAGAAAACGACAGTTGACAGAATAATGTTAAGTTCAATGAGTAACCTCTAGGATCCCATGACCAAAACTGCTCTCCCTGTACGCACTCCATTCTGGCTGTCGGTCCCAACAAAATTTGCCCTTGGCAGGACCTGAAGTGAAGTTCAGATGGCAGACCCCACCAAATTCAGGGTGGTTATCACCCGGTGAGGGGCACTTCCCAGGGTCATCTGCATGATCAATGTCAATTTTCTCAATGTTTCCGCCATCTCCAATGGTGATGTAAACCGGGCCACAGGGATCCAATGTGTAGTTGAACACTCGATTCATCCTTTCATACGCATGTACCTTTAGCACCAGAATGTAGAATCAAAGATCACAGTTACCTCAATTAAAATCAAGAATGCAATAATCTAGATGGGTAAATATTAACTATAAGTACTGTTTTTGAGGGGGTAACTATAAGTACTGTAAGCAGAGCATCTCACTAAATCTTAGGGTTATTCTTAAAATAGTCACAATGCAGCTTCTAGTGGAAACGGGAAACAATTAATGCTACATGACATGAAACCAAACATTAAGGATATAAGTTTTCTGATGGTACTGGCAAACATCCGATTTCCAGTATAGTAAGTTGCATTGACAGTCTTGATTCTGAAACAGCAGAATGACATATGAATCAAACCTTTGAAGATGAATATGCTTACATGTCCTGAGAATACTATGTCAACACGATGTCGGTACAAGAGATCTTCCATTTCTTGCCTCATGCACTCGAATTCCTGGTAGTGAGAAGAATAGCTGTTATACCAAGGTGAATGCCAAGCAGCGACAACCCAAGGGGTAACTCTGCGATCAACCCTCTGCAAATCCTTCTCCAACCATGAGTACTGAGCTCCTGCACACAATGCACATACCAAAATGTTACATTGTCAGCAGTAGACAAATTGGGAACTTCCCTCCATGGGGTCTGATAGTACATTGCTTGTATTTGTATACTTGATATACTATTATTGAGCAACAATCAAATGGGAATGAAATGGTAGTGAATGAATTGTTACCTGTGCGGTTGTAGTCCACGTACGCACCGAGCATGATAAAATGGATGCCACCAGCGTTGAAGGAGTAGTAAAATTTGGTGTTGGATCCAGACTCCTTGGATGGAACAGCGAATCGCGCCAAGTATGATGCAAATGTCACCTCGCCGCCATGCCCCTGTGGTTCAATCTCATGGTTCCCCTCTATCACCATCAGTGGAATCTTCGATGTAATCGGCTCCATGAATCTAAACCAATGCAGGCATAAGCAATGTAATAACCATAAAAAAGAACCACAGGAGCTACTTTTTCGCACATAGAACAACAGAATGACAACTAATTGATTAACAAATGCAGTTGATCCAAGAATCGAAGCAGTTCGTCGATTAAGAAATTAATTTGGGATTGATTCAAGAAACGAACTAGTCACCTTCCCCATCCGTCCCATCTTGGCTGGTAGGACTCCCGGATCGGGGCATCGGGGAAGGAGCAGGAGAAGCAGGGGAACCCCTTGCCGCCGGTGGTGCGGTACTGATTGGCGTAGGTCATGTCCCCGACCATGAGGACCAGAGAGGGGTCGTTCTGGGCCAGGTGGTCGACGGTGGCAGTCGAGTTCCCGGTGAGGCCCAGGTCGCCGACCACGGCGACGCGGCGCGGGTAGGAGCCAGTGCCGGCGGCGGGAAGCGTGGTGAAGGAGCGCTCGTCGCTGAGGCCGCCGGGGAGGCTGCTGTCGCCGCAGCGGTAGTAGTAGCGCGTGGCCGGGCGCAGGCCGCGGAGGCGGACGTGGTGGATGGCGCCGGAGGTGTAGTTGAGCAAGCCCGGGTACGGGTACAGCTGGCTGTACACCTCGGCGGACCCCGTGGCCACGTGCGGGTAGGAGTCGGCGGCGGCGGCGCTGCACTCGCCGTACCAGACCTCGCTGCGGACGGCGGCGGGGTCGAGCGGGGTGAGGTCGGAGCCGACCTGCGCGCGGCCCGTGACCCATGAGACCCAGAGCGAGCCGGCGTCGGCGGAGGCGGCGAGCGCGATCTGCTCGGGCGCCGGGGGCCGCGCGCGGGGCGCGAGGCACGGGTCCGTGAGCGGGACGTCGTCGCTGCCCCGCCGCAGCGCGCGGTCGAACGCGCGCGTCGCCGGCGGGAACGGCCCGTCCAGCGTCGTCGGGATGCCGGCGGCCTCGGCGAGGAGGAGCGCGAGGCATGATGGCACGAGCAGCGACAGCGGGAGGGCGAGGCGGCCGGCGGCGGCGGTGCTGGGGGTAGCGGGCGACGCCATGGCCGTGGGCAACACAGCACAGCACGCGCACGCCACTGATCGCGCGGCTGCTCCGCTGCCGATGGCACGTATCATTTGGGCAGCGGATATTTCGGTGGATATTCTCGCTCGGAATCGATTGCTCGCGTTCTTTATAATAAGAAAAGAAAATGGCGAACTGGAGCAAACGTGGGGGCAGGTGGTTGCGAACTACCTGCCGTCGTGGTTGCGACGTTGGATTCAGACTGCCAGTAGTTTGCTTGAGGCCCGACGACGTCAACGATATCAGTCTCTGTCAACCAATCGGTATACACGCTACATAGGTAGTGAGAAGCAGCTGACACGCTGGGAGAAAGATAGTGTGCCCATAGTACACGAAAGGTTAAGGTTGGCAACGGGGCTGGCGTTCGCGGGGATCCGCGGGGATCCGCCCCGGGGATTTTTCCCCTGCGGGGCTAGCGGGTCGGGGACCCGAAATGCAAGCGGGGCGGGGCCGGGGATCAAATTTTCCCTGTGGGTCCCACGGAGCTCCGATCAAACAGCTCAGTACAGTCCAGTACAGTATATATATTGAACCCTAAATCGTAATTCTCACCTCACTCCTCCCAACTCCCGTGACCCGTCCGCCTCCATTTCTCTCTGGCTCTCTGCCCCGCCGGCTGCCGGGCCGCCGCCATCCGCCTGCTCCTCTCTGCGCGGCACCCGCCAAACCTCGCCGCCCCGCCGGCCACCGCCTCCCTGCCCTGCCGCCGAGCGCCGCCGGCCCGGCGCATCCCCACCCTGCCGCCGAGCGCCGCCGGCCGCCGAGGCTTCAACGCCCGGCCGCCCGCTGCCGAGCGCCGGAGCTCGGGAGCTGCCTGCTTTCCTGACGCAGTGACGCCTGCAGCGCCCGCCGCCGCACTGCCGAGACCGCCAACGCCCGACGGCCAACGCTTCACGCCTGCACCGCCCGCCGATCTGCTCGCCGAGCACAGGTAAGGCCTTAAACTCCTGGTCCGGTGATCCCATTTGTTTATCAGCTAGCACAAGCAGAGCATTATGTTTTATTGCTTATCTACTCCCATTTGTTTCGTGCGGATCGCCGTAGTTGAGATTTGAGAGGGGCGCATGGAGACTCCATCAACAAGCTCGTCACAGGCAACAGAGGCTTCATCCTCTGTTGAGGTTCCAGCTGCTGCCCAGCCTGCCCCTGACGTTGTTGTCAGTGAATCGCAAGGCACTGATACTGATGTTGAGGTATTCGATGTGAAGAAGAGGAAATTGAGATCCGTTGTATGGAAAGAGTTCACTAGAGTTGAGGTAAATGGAATTTGAAAGGCTGAATGCATGTGGTGCAAAGATAAGTTAGGAGGAGAAACTAAAAATGGAACCAAACATTTACATGATCACCTTGCTATATGTCAATCTAGATCCTGCAGAAAAGGTCTAAAACAGTCCACTATTAGAATGGCTAAGGCAGCAGATGGATCCGTTAGTGTTGAGAAGTATATCTTTGATCAAGATGTTGTTAGGAAAGAGCTTTTACTTATGATATGCTTGCATGAATATCCTCTATCTTTGGTTGATCATACTGGTTTTCGGAAGTTTTGTGCAGCCACGCAACCATTGTTTAGAGTACCAACCAAAAACACAATTAGAAAGGATATTATGGATATGCATGATGTTCAAAGGCAGTCACTTGTCAAGTACTTTCAGCGGTTTTCTCACCGAGTAGCTATCACCACTGATATGTAGACTGCCAATCATCAAAAGAAAGGCTACATGGCAGTCACTGCACATTACATTGATGACAAATGGGAGCTGAAAAGCTTTCTTTTGAGGTGATTATCATATTTTTACCATTACTTTGATGCAAATCAGTTATGTCTTCTATTTTGGTTAATGTACTTATCCTTCTGTAATTGTGTAGGTTCATCTATGTGCCAACCCCTCATACTGCTGAAGTTATAGCTGATGTTTTGCATGAAGTCCTTGTTGATTGCCATCTTGAGAGGAAGGTCAGTACTCTCACACTTGCTAATTGCTCTACCAATGATAGCATGATGGTCAAAATGCAAGATAAGTTGTCTTGATTCTTTGATGTTGGATGGATCTATGTTACATATGCGTTGTGTTGCGCATATATTAAATCTGATTGTTAGGGATGGAATGAGTTTTATGGAGAAGGGGATAGAGAAAGTTTGCGATAGTGTAGGTTTTTGGTGTGCCACTACAAAAAGACATGAGAGGTTTGAAAAGATGGCTTCCCAATTGAGCATTCAGTACACAAAAAGGATTGGTCTTAACTGTACTACTAGATGGAACTCGACCTTTATCATGCTTAGCACTGCACTAGAGTATCAGGCTGTTTTTGATCATCTAGCTTTGTGTGAGAAGTTATTCACACCTATCTGTCCATCTCCTGCTGAATGGTTGTTTGCCAAAGAGGTTTGTGGTAGGCTCAAGTTATTTTATGATATTTCTGAGCTATTGTCAGGCACCAAGTATGTTACAACAAATCTGTTCTTTTCAAAAAATTGTAGTGTCTATCTAGCTATTAGGAAATGGCGTGCTAGTGGTCACCCTCGAATTGAGGACATATCTAGACTAATGAAAGAGAAATTGGACAAGTATTGGACAGATGTGCATGGTCTTATGGCAGTTGCTGTTGTTCTAGATCCTTGGTTCAAACTTCACATGCTGAAAGCTTTTTTCACATCCATTTATGGGATAGAACAAGCAAGTGCTGAGGTAGACAAAGTTAGAGGCTTGCTGTACCAACTAGTGTTTGATTATCAGAAACATGCAGAATATGTTGCAACATCAACTAGTGGGATTAGTGCTAGTATACCTATGGAGGGGACTGGAGATGATGATGAGTTGTTCAACATATTTGATCAGTACATGTCTTCACAGCCTGCTGATACATCCTCACATGTGCGCACAGAGTTAGACCTTTATTTCGATGAGCCGCCACTTCCTAGAACCCAGGACTTAGATATAGTCAATTGGTGGAAGTATGGAGGGATTAAGTATCCTACATTGCAGTCAATTGCTAGGGATATATTGCCTATTCCAGTGACAACGGTTGCATCTGAATCAGCATTTAGTACAAGTGGGAGGGTAATTAGTCCACACCGCAGCCAGCTTGCACCTAAAATGATAGAAGCTCTTATGCAGGCTTGGTCTCGCGCTGAAATATTAGGTAAATATGTACATTCAAGCATTTTTTTACTTTGATCTCATGTAAATTCTGTACACTAATTTTTCTTAAAGGAGGAGAATGAGTCTACTGTCATTGATTTGAGAAGAGTAGAAGACATGGCTGGTGGCTAGAGTGATCAAGCTCAAGTATTGAACTGATGGTTGCTCTTGCTCAAGACTATATGCTGCCTCCTGCCTACTGCTATGTTATTCTGTGAGACTGTGACTGAGTGTGAGACTGATTCTCCATAATTATTCTGTTATTTGCTTCATGTATCCTGAGTTCATGTTGTAATGTTTGGATCTTAAATGTGCACTTTGAGGCGATCAATTTGAGGGGGTTTTTGGAAAAGAACATTCCCCCGCGGGGCCCCATTGGGGATCGGGGATCCGCGGGGATCGGGGACGGGAAACAAATTTGCCCCATTAAAGAGTTCGGGGCTAGGGTGGAGATTCTATTTCGGGGAACGGGACGAGGACGGGGGTCGCCTCCCAAGCCCCGATCCGCCCCGTTGCCAACCTGACGAAAGGTGGTAGAGGCATCTTCCTTCAGACAGTGCAAAGTGTAACCTACTCAAATCCATTGCTGTCCCGACTATGGAGTATGGACAGTGTTTAAACCGGCAGAGCAAGGCGATTTCCCGACTCCATTGCTGTAACACCTGCACCACGCTTACGCAGAGCAGATATCTCTATATCATGCAAATGAGCACGATAATTGTGTTTAAAGCTTGGCTGTCAGGATTTTAGGTGAAAATGGTTGAAAGATTATCAAATCTCTTTGTTTTCCAATTTGTTTTCTTCGAACTGGAGATGAATACAACAATGATGCTACGGGAAAATAGAACCGGATGTGTCGGATCGGAAACGTATCGGTATCAGGCAGGAACAGATAATTTTTCATATCATTATCAACCATGAAACAACGTCCTAAGAACAGGGTGAATGTAATACTCAAGGCAGTTGTTAGAGCTCACGGCTGGGATGTTCACACAGTGCATAAACGCGTTCAAATGACGGCAGTGCTAACATAAGGACGTAAAGGAATACATACTATACGTACGTACATTAATAAGGGAAGTATAAGCTAGGAATACATACGTACATGTACGTTACATATAGAAATGTGTACAAGGGTTATATAATTCTTAATTGTTATCATGCATATATGCAACATTTTGATGTAGGAGATTAGGCATTATAATATCTAAATTCCAGAAAAAGCCTCAAAGGTTTAGAAATATAGAAAATCCATATTTGCCCAAGGAGGTCCTTGCAAACTTCCACAAAGGACCATGAACTTTCATGAAATAGCAAACCAAGCCAAATACTCTACAAATACAAAAATCAATAGCTTCCAATGTCGGTGTTTAACCTCCAAGCCCACCAAGGGATACCCCTGAGGTGGTGGATTGTAGGTGGGGTGTCGCCGAGATCGGAAACTCGAAGGTGCAAGGAACACGAAACTTTAGACAGGTTCAGGCCGCTGAGAGCGTAATACCCTACGTCCTGTGTGGTGGTTTGTATTGCCTTAGATGATGTAGTTGGTGGTTGTTGCTTTGGAGAGGGTCTCTGCCCGCCCTTATATAGTTCGGGGGACAGGGTAATATGGAAGTCCTAGCCAAATACAAACTCAGGTGTCCTACCGGTGTACTACTCGGGTAGTTTCCTCATGTTCCGACTAGTTCTACTCCTATACGAGTAGTTACAACTGGTGTAGAGCGTGGGTCATGTCTCATCCCTTATCCTAGAATATCTACGCCATGTGCGCAGTCCCGTGGCCCCGGGTCCGTGGCCCCGGGTCTGACAAGCCCCCGAGCTCTTCGTAGTCGAGTACTACAGGCTTCCGAGTACTTCTGAAGGCGTCTTCGAGTTCTTCCGAACTCCATCTCGAAGGTGTCTTTCGAGTACTTTCTTGGCTGCATCGAGGCTGTGAGGTGCTCATGCCCCAAGTAGTTGTCAAGTCTTCTTTTCTATGGGGTGCGATAAAACTCACACTCCATATGAAGTAGCCCCCGAGCCTCAGGTTGAATCGAAGAATCAGGCTGAGGGTCAAATTAGTCTAGAATCTTCCGCTCTTATCTTCCAAAAGTTTGAAAAATAAATTGTCGATGACACGTGTCCTGCAGCCCCCGAGCCTTGAATCCAATCCATGTTTTGTTATAAAGGATCCAAAGAGTCATGGCATGCATTGCGTAAAAAATTAAGAATTTGACTTGATGGTTAAAGTGAGCAAATTGGTTCAAAAATTCGAAAACCTCTTTTTTGGAATGAGATCCCTGAAAAAATGGTTAAACAAATAACTTCCCCAAAGGAACCCTAAATTACCGCTCAAAACAAATCTTATCCCAAGAAAATCTCTTCACCTTCTGCATAGTGATACACCGAGTTGTTTCCTGCGCCCAGCCCCGAGCACGGGAGCTAAACGAGCCACCGAAGGTATGCCGAGTGCCTTGTCGCGCCCAGCCCCCGAGCATGGGAGTTAGATGAGCCACCGAAGGTACGCCGAATAGCGTAGGTACCGGCCGAGTCAGAGGAGATACGCCACATGGTCGGCAGCGCCAGCCCCCGAGCCTGGGGGTCGGCCGAGTCGCCGCTAGCGCGCCGAGTGGTCTGTGCCGACGAAGTGATTGCCAAGTAAGGCAGCTCTCGGGAGCATACCTCACCCAGCGGCATGATCCAGGTCTGGTCCCCTGCAAGGTAAACATAAAAATATGTTGTAACTGATATACATGATATTGAGTCGGGAGCGAATCCTAGCATTGTAAAATGCATGTAAAACTTTTCACATCTTGCTCTTGCTAGGTCACATAATTTCCCCGGGTAAGTAGCCTATTACGTTTAAGCACCTAATCTCTGGTAGTCGTAGCCCATAGCACAGGGAGCATGGCCGCATGGATGCGTAGGAACATAGGCGTACACAAGAGTCAAGATCTCACAGATTAAAGCATGTGCTACCCGGGTATTTTAACGACCGTTAAGAGAAAACTAGAGCAGTCGGCGCTGCGCAAAAAAAAGAGAACGCTCGTGGAGCGCATATTATACACCCGTTAGGTGTAGGCCGGACTACAAGCCCGAAGCTGCATGAGTAGTCGGGAACGCAATTATGGTGTGGCCGTGGAGGCACATGGTTAATGTCCAGAGATATAAAGAATATTTAGAAAAATATTAAAGCATGACTTAGCCTGATTCGCGGACGATTGGTGACGAAGTTGTAGCGCTCGTCGATGGAGAAGCGACAGTTTGTTGATGATGCCCGACAAGTCCGAGTAGATTCCGACTAGTTATTGACGGTGTGAGGCCCGCTCCCGACTAGTTTTCTAGTCGAGACGAGTAGTCGAAGTATTAGTCGGCGGGTCGCCGAGCGTCCTCGTGAAGTCGAAGTAGTAGTAGCATGATCCTTGCTGGTAGCTTCCGTGTAGTAGTCGGAGCAGTCGTCTCCGATCTTGAGTAGGCGATCCAAGTCCTCCTCCAATGCGGAGAGGGTCTCGAATCGCATGACCTTCTGGTAAACAATGGCCGTGTTGCTTAGTCTGAAAGGTAATCGGGTATGCAGATCCTCAGACCGAATCAGATCAAATCTGAGGAGTCCTAGTGCAGCACGAGTTGAAGTCGCATTGAAAACAGACTCCTTCTCGATCTCCCTGGCGAGATTAGGGAGCAGCATCTCATCGAGGTTGTCGATGAACTCGTCGAGACTGCTGCATTGGCTTGCTGCAGATGCCTCCGGCTTCATGTTGTAGACGAGGTGCCGATGAATGCTGCCCACGCCATCAGTGATGCAGACCCACGAGCTGAAGATGAAAATTGTGCTCTCGTCGAGCACGGCGCCGGTGAAGTTGAACGATGCCATCGAGTTCGCCTGGGGATTGTCTATGAACACCCCTACCTGGTGCGCCAGCTGTCGGTGTTTAACCTCCAAGCCCACCGAGGGATACCCCTGAGGTGGTAGATTGTAGGTGGGGTGTCGCCGAGATCAGGAACTCGAAGGTGCAAGGAACATGAAACTTTAGACAGGTTTGGACTGCCGATAGCGTAATACTCTACGTCCTGTGTGGTGATTTTATTGCCTTAGATGATGTAGTTGGTGGTTGTTGCTTTGGAGAGGGTCCTACCCGCCCTATATAGTCTGGGGGACAGGGTTACATGAAAGTCTTAGCCAAATACAAGCCCAGGAGTCCTACCCGAGTACTACTCAGGTAGTTTCCTTATGTTCCTACTAGTTCTACTCCTATATGAGTAGTTACAAATGGTGTAGAGCGTGAGCCATGTCCCATCCCTTATCCTAAAATATCTACACTATGTGCGCAGTCCCGTGACTCCGGATCTGACATCCAAGGAAAAAAATATGCAACAGAGACACTATCCCAATTCTTGAATAGTTCTTTTCTTAAATTATTTTTAATACATCACCTCGATATTTATTAATAGAATAAAATGCATTGTCGGTCCTCAAACTTTGCTAAAGGTGTCATCTAAGTTTCCAAACTTTTAAAATACGCATTCATATCCATAAACTTGCTAATCATATCGCAAATCACAATTGCTTAATCTAAATCCAAAAGTTATATAATTTGTTCAAATGCAAAATTATATACAAAACGCATACCCGCAAAAAATTATGTTTAAATACAAAAGATCTGTATAAAAAAATTGTACACAAATGAAACTCATATGATGAATTTTATAAAAAAAATTAGAAAACAAAAAGGATAAATTTTGGAGGAAACATTGGAAAAAATATCCGGGCATAAAGTTTTGAAACAAAATTTTAAAGAAAATTTAGAAAATTTAAGCATTGAGCAAAAAAATTCTAAAACAAAATTTGATCCTACATGTAAGCTCCATATCAATAGGAACACTCCAGCTTTATAACTTAAAAATGGTGATTTGAACGTCACGTGATACAATTAGCAAGTTTGAGGATCTAAATGCGTATTTTGGAAATTCGGGGGACCAAGATGACATTACAAGCCAAGTTCGAGAACCGGTAGTGCATTTTACTAATAATACTACAACACTGCCATTAAGGAAAATTGTCAAAATACCATATGGACAAGCGACCAGATAGGTGGCATTTCACCATACAAGGTGACACCTTACTATCACAGCTGTCATTATCTCTAAATTACCATGTCACGCAAATTATTAGAAATAATAAATCTTCAAATGCATTAGTAATAAGTAGAGGACCATTATTCATCTTGAACTATGTAATGCCATTCGGCCAAGGGGGAGATCATAACTCGACGGGGGGAGGGGGTGTTAAGATAGTCCTCGGATATTTTGATAAGAAGAAGAACTTTCACGCAAGTTAAGAAACCCTCTGAACCTCTGTCCTACCTTTATATATTGGCACCATAGCCCGTGTGAGATAACCAACGAGCTGGGTCGGAATTTAGACCTCCTGTGCTTTGGTGTGGGACAGATGAGAGGGGAATTTTTTAACCTTAGCATAATATTCGCTCCAATAAGAAGTCGAATCTAAAACCTGAGGAGAGTGCTACTAGAGTTATCTAATTTAGCTAGATGTCCGTTCGCACCAAGGGGAGATCATGATTAGCTTCTTATTCTCATATGTTCTTTTGCTCTCGTGATCATGGCTCGCATGAGATTCATTATCATGGGAAGGGGAGCGACATCAAAAGCGTAAAAGCATCAAGCTTGGCATCATCATCTACTTTATGTAGTATCTTCTTCCTTTGTTCAAAGTGGAACTACATTTTTTAGACAAGTGGTCGATCATGGATTATGCTTGCAGGTTTAGGATGTTGATATCAACATGGCGAAGAGGTCCTTTAATAGCTATCTAAAAAAAATTGAGATACTAAAAGACATGGAAATTTGAATTACATTCTAAATCCTTTCTAATTAACCTAAATTTCAACATGCTATAACAAGGTTTGTTTATCCAATATGAAGATATCCCTTCGGGCTTGTTCAGCTGGCAGGGGTGTAATCCAAGAGGATCTAATCCAGTGAGAGAGAGTTGGGTGGATCCCCTCGGTGTCGCTCAATCTTTATGGGAGTTTAATCACTTTGGGGGTTTAATCACTGCCTCAAAGAGTAAAGGCGCCGCCCGCGGGCGTCCCCGCCGAGCTCCGCCCATCCCCGCCCAGGTGGGCGTTCACGCACCAGCGCCGCCTGTCCCTGCTGCATCACTACCCATCCCCACCCGGGTTGGCATCCCCGTCAAGCGCCGCCGCCCATCCCTGCTCGGTCGGGCTTCCAGACCGAGCCGTCTTTGCCCAGGCGGCCCTTCATGAGGGGACGTCGGCGTCTGACCGCCTGCGCGAGCCCAGCCACCCCACCTCAATGCCCCGTGCCTCCTCCCTCCCGTGAAGCCTTCCCCGCCTATGCATTGGTAGGGAGTAGTGTTGTGCTGCATTTGGTGGGAAAAGAAAAAAAATACCATGGGTATAGAAGGGATGTGTGAACCAAAATTCACAAAATTAGCTAATAGAATCCAAATAGTACTATTCAGATTTTATTCATTATCTAGATTTTGCAAATCCACCCAAAATCCTAGATTTCAAAATCTAGGCGTTGATCCTAACGGGGCCTTAATCGAAGGTTTAGTCTAATGAAAGCATCCCAACCCTCCTTGTACGAATGTTTTCATAACATTAATTATACAGCCAGATATAATTTTCGTGTGTGGAGATAGCAAGAAACCAGATCTCATGCGAGATCCAGTGTCAACATAAAAATCTATGCAATAGGTGGAGAATAAATATAAATGGAGAACAAATATAAATGGTGGAGAAGAGAGAGTGAGTTTAATATAAATCCACGTCAAGACATCATGAGTTGTGGAGTGTAGTTTTTAAAGATGATATGTTGATGATATGGTAACATAGAAGTTATGAGATGTTCCGCGGTGCTACTGCAACAGCATCTACAACATCTGGTGCAGCCAGCCAATAAGCTTTTCTGAAGTTGTTTGATCTTTGCATTGCAGCCCTATGTGGTGCTACCCGTTGTAGCTGAGGTCGCACGACGTGATTGGTTTGCGTACGAGGCTAGCTTGGCTCGTACCAGGCAGCCAGGCTCTGGCTCGACAGGGCTGAGCGCGATGCAACGCTGTCATGTTTGGTTGCTTCTTGCTTGTATGTAAACAATCATAACTATGATATTTAATATGTGCAACTAGTATCTTATAGCTCTTCATTCATCTTATTACTCCTTAATATTATTTAAAATTTGTTAATATCATTTAGTATACTCTAATTATGTACTAATAATATCATTAACTTATTAATCGCTTGCATTCCGCGAGCTTGGCCTGGGAGAAACGGCCACCATTCTCATTTCTCCAGAGCTAGGCTGAGTGATGATTTTGCATCTGGAGAACCAGGCTTAAGTACCGGTGCAGACAATCAAACACAGAGATCCTGCATCCCGCGAGCCTGCTTCTCATGAAACCAATCGCACCCAGCAGCTGCAGCGAACAAGGGAATATGTCACGCCGTGAGAAACAGATGGCATTTTGTTCGCGAAAATTGCAATCTGCATGTCAGACCGCCTTTGCAGGACTAGCCTCTGGCGGAGCAGACTAGCACAGCAGACCCACTCAAACCCGTCAAAGCCGTTGCCACGAGGCCCAGGCTCCCTAACCATTAACGTCGCGCCAGGTCACAACTCTAGGCACGCTGTCACCCCCTCATTCGCTGGGCACCCCCTCGCGTGACGTGGCCGCGAAAACCGCTCCTCCCCGCCGCGCCTACTCCTTTCCAAGACTCACACTCACAAGCCAATGACCATTGGGTCCCACAACCCCGACTCCTACCTTGACCCCACATGTCATTGCCTCTGTGTACCTCACGCTCACGCGTCGCTCGTGGTCGTGGCCAGTGTCTTCCTCCCCACTCGAACCTTTCAAACTCGGAGCGTTCGCCTTCCCCTCGCGAGCTCGGAGCGGCCCCCTTCCAGAAGCGCCCCCCGCCGCAGCCTCCTCGAGGCCACGACCCTGCCGCGGTGGCGCCGTCCACGCCCCAGCCGCCCCAGGGTCTCTCCCGCCGCCGCACCGCCGCCGCCAACCACCAGCCGAGTCCGCCGGGGGCCGCGACCGCCAGCCTCGCCGCCGCCCTCGCGCGCGAGCGCATCAGGCGCCGCGGCGAGGCGGACGCGGGCCCGGGGGAGCGGGAGGCCCTGCCCTTCTGGCAGAGGACCTGGTTCCTCGCGCTGCTGCTGGCGATGGCCGCCGCGTCGTTCGCGCTCGCTCTCCTGCTCTACCTCGGCCTCGATCTCCACGAGGCCGCGCCGGCGCAGTCCTACGCCGCCGACCCGGATACCGTCGTTGAGGTGCGACTGGGCGAGGCCCTTCGCATTTCCTGTCCTGCGTTCTTCTATTCGTTTGGTGGGGTTTGGATTGTTGGGTTAGTGTTCCACGTTTCGAATTTGAGGGGATCGGTGCTTAATTTTTTTCCTCATCATTGGCGTGCTTGGTCGACTGGAGCTGTGATACGATTGTTTCTCCTATTTGCTGACAGATTACCTACGGGTCAGTGATCAAGTTGATGCATGAGAGGACCAAGTTTCGGCTGCATTCTCACGACGTGCCTTATGGATCTGGCAGCGGCCAGCAGTCGGTCACCAGCTTCCCCAACGTCGACGACGCCAATAGCTACTGGGTATGTGTCTCTCCAGTTTATTTCACTAAATCAACCTGATCATGTGCCAATAGCTACTGGTATGTGTCTCTCCAGTTTGTTTCCCCCACACTTAGTTCATTGAAAAGTACAATCCAATACCCATACTAATAAATTTACTAAT
The DNA here is from genome assembly GCA_032594955.1 of Panicum miliaceum. Lineage (NCBI taxonomy): Eukaryota > Viridiplantae > Streptophyta > Magnoliopsida > Poales > Poaceae > Panicum > Panicum miliaceum. The sequence goes on from CM064073.1 coordinate 22,060,354, forward strand.
CATAAGAAAAACAGGCCAATCTGAATCTGCCAAGACATTCTTAAATTCATTTCTGGCATTATTTGATGGAGAAACATTTGGGATTTGATTGAGTTGCTAAATAAGTTGCCTGATTCTCTCAAACTGCTACATGTTTCTACCCTTTTCAGATTTTATTTGAAATTTAGGCATAAGCTTCCATCCAGTACGTTATATACCTGTCATGATTACAGTCAAAGTTTAGTTTATTATTTTCTTTGTGAATTTAAATATCTAGAAAATACTAGTTTCCAAAAAAAAGATCAGAGAGCATGTAAGCTATTGGCTAAGAGTCACCAGGAAGGGCAAACCAGCTTACAGTATGTTTCAGCAAACGGCAAATTGCACTACAAAAATGATTGAGATCCCGTGCAGAAACATTAACTGTTTCTGTTTCCAAAATATCAAGCAAGATTTCTGAAAACACAGTCTAACTTCCAGTAATTTGGGTCCAGTTTTCAGCCAGTCAATGGCCAGAATTCTGCAGTGATGGTACTATAATATCAAGCCCAGTGATTTAAACCCCGTGCAGGAAAACATGTATTTCAGGATTTAAAACTAACAAGGTACAGCTTAAACTAACTATCATGTGGGGCTGTGTGGTATTATAAGAGAAAAAGAAGGATTGCTTTTTACAGTTGCTTTAGTAGAGAAATAAGAAGTCAGTTCTCTTAGGGAGCCTCTTAACATGAAGTTCACAGTTGAAAATCTGGTATATTCAGCCAGCCACCATGTTATGCAATTCCCATATAAAAGAGGGGTGTCGATCCATGGTTTGACAAGCAATAAATCTTTTTTCTTTTCTTTGAAACCAACACAAGCAATAAATCAGTCCAATTGTGTCATTCTATTATCTGTTTACTGGCAACTATGAGACAATTTCAACCCACTACATCTTATGTCAACTAGTAGACCAGCATCTGAGAGGCTCTTACTTTGTGACGCTAGCTGGGGTGGGGCATCTTGCTTAATTATGTGTGGACTGTTTTATTCGCTGTGCCTTTTGTGTGAAAAATTCTTTTGCGTTGAGTTCTGCATCTTAAAAAGTGGACATTTGGAGAACATTGGAAGTAGAGTCAACACCTTCCTGGTCTTCTCTTAATGGCAACTTAAAGAAAATATGCATATTAAATATTAATAGAACATGGTTCTGATATTGGTCTGACACTGTTACTTTTCTTCAGTTGTTTCATGGTGGAAGTTCTGATCCAAGCCTTTCTCTTGAAGACTTACTTTTATGGTACATCTTATGCAGATAGTGAGACCTCAACCAGATTCTTCAGCAAAACAAGGTGATCCCATTGCACATGGAACTATAATAAGGCTTCAACATCTGAGAACTCGAAAGTGGTTACACAGCCACCTGCATGCTTCCCCCATAACCGGAAATTTGGAGGTCAGCAACTAATTACTTTCTTGTACTTTTGGGCTATACTTGCATGTGTTCTTCACAGAGAACCTTTTATGATAAGGTGGTTTTAGCTAAATATAGTTCTCAGGTTACCACCCCAAGGAAAAAAAAAGCAACACCAGCACACACACACACAAAGTTTTGAAGCTTTCCCATTAATACGATACATAGTAATAGCTTCTCGTTGTCTCTTATGAGAAATTATTCAGAATTCATGGCTAGTTTTGCCAACTAAACCTTTTCTCTGAGTAAAATTGTGTCATTGTCTGAGATTACTTCTTTATATGTTCAAGACATCATGTTAAATGTATGTATCTGTACTCTCAGGTTAGCTGCTTTGGTGGAGAGAATGAATCGGATACTGGAGACTACTGGAGGTTAGTGGTTCTGTTAGAAATGTAGTGTGGTGAGCTATTGTCATATCTTTTCCCTTGACCTAGCTGAACTCATGCCTGTTATTACCAAATAATTTATTAGGCTCGAGATTGAGGGCAGCGGGAAAACCTGGCGGCAAGACCAGAGGATTCGGTTAAGACATGTTGATACTGGTGGTTATCTGCACAGCCACGACAGGAAGTACACACGAATTGCAGGTGGGCAGCAAGAGGTGGGTTCATCTGAGTTGTTCTCATGTTTTCTTCCATCCATTTGTGATTGAGAACTCTGTTATGCTACCAGAACTATTCAAGCCAACTGGAACTCTGTTTTGCCACCAGAATTATGTGAACCAACTGGGTTATCTGTTTCTGCTTCTGCAGGTATGCGGAGTTGGCGACAAGCGCCCAGACAACCTCTGGCTTGCAGCTGAGGGGGTCTATCACCCGGTGATGCCACACAAGTAGCTCTACCGCTGGATGAGAAGTACCATTGTTAAAAGGAACTTTTATGGTGCTTAGGCTGATTCAATGCACAGAGTTGTAATTGTAACTGTTCTAACATTTTACTGTAATCTACTTGTGCTGTCTGTAACATTACTGTGTTCAGAGCAAAACACAGTGCATCTGTTCTGCTCATCCGTATAAAGACGACTCGGCTTCAGTCCCAGTATATAAGTTCTACCTGTTTATGTTTGGCTGCTGATCGTCTTAGGCTTGATTGGAAAACGTAGTACAAATCTACGTGAAGCCTGTTTGGCCGGGTGTCGTACCCAAAGCAAAGTTTGATCTATTCTGGTCTCTAGTTTCTAATCTATTCTCGATGCTTATATTGAATCGCATATGGTCATTTACAGTGGACAGCATTTCACTGTTTAAGATAATGGCCAGTTTTATTTTACTGTTTAAGACAATGTCTAGTTTCATTTCACTGTTTACAATGATAGCACATCAGCTAAAGAGGTGTAAGGGCAATCCCAACCCATGGTATCTATAAATAGTGTCTATTTTACTATGTCATCAAGATATTACCTTTAGAAACTACACTTTACAACCCATGATGTCTTGGTGCAGATTCCTATTAAACTCTCTCTCTTCTCAACCTATCATATTTATTCTCATTTATTAGAAAGACACCACCTCACTCCCAATGCACAACTTAATAGTGTCTAATGTATAGGTTCTCGTGTTGACACTGGGTCTTGAGTTTCTTCTCTCTCCACTCTCTCTATCATTTATTATGGTACCATATAAGCTAAAAATCCTATATGACAATGTAATTAATACTATGGAAACCATCCTATATGGTGTGCTGGGATGCCCTAAGATGACAAAAAAGAGCCCATTTACTTAGTTTTATTTCGAGGCTACCATTGCTTCTAAGTACTCCCTCTGTTTTTATTTACATGTCGTATTAGGTTTGTCCTAAGTCAAATTTGGCTAACTTTGATCAAATTTATAGAAAAAATAATAACATTTACAATACCAAATTTGTTTCATTGGATCCACCATAAAGTATACGTTGATAGTGCATATGTTGGATAGTATAGTTGTTGCTATATTTTTCTATAGATTTGGTCAAAGTTAGTTAACTTTAACTTAGGACAAACCTAATACGACATCCAAATAAAAATGGAGGAAGTATTGCATTACATTTTGAAACAAAATATTCTTAGTGGAGTTTCACACGGTTTTCCAACATAGGGACGAAGCGACATGCTCTCATTAGAGTTTAGTCGGTTTTCCAACGCTGCGAATGAAACGAAATGGTCTGCGTAGAGTTTCACTCGGTTTCCAATGCATCGAAGATGGTGGGCACGGGTTTCAACTAGATAAAACTCATCTTCTCTCTCGTAATTCACGACACTTACGATATGCCAACACATTAAGTTCTTTTCAAAAAGAAAAAGATTGGCTCAACAGGCATCTCCCACAATCTACATCAGCTGGTTGTAAAGAAAATAACATCAATCCTTATCTATGTGGATCATATGTATAACAAAGAAAGTTAATGAGGTGACATTGCGACATGTGGACTTATATGGTTCCCTTTAACCCTCAAACACTTCTATTCCTCCCTCCTTAAGTCATGGAAAGTTCTCTCCTGGAATGTAAGGGGGAAGTAACTCAGATAACAAATGTAACATCAAACAGCTAGATAAATATAGAATGCACTGTTTTTGGCTAGGAGCAGATATGAGTGATAAAGGAGCACCTAAACCAGCCTGGAAAAATGCTCTGTTTGCCTAAAGAAGACGGTGGCCTTGGTATACTAGATCTGTCACTGCAGAATGAAGAACTTCACTTAAGAATTTACACAAGTTTTTCAACAAAGTAGATCTTCCTTCGGTAAAAGTGATTTGGCATAATTATTACACAAATGGCAGATTGCCAGGCATCACAAAGAAGGGTTCCTTCTGGTGGATAGATATCCTAAAATTGCTTGACAAATGTAAGTGACTAGCTGCCCATATTCCACACAATAGAGAAACTATACTTCTTCGGGAAGATATGCGCAGAGGTATTGTAGCTAAGTTTTCTTACCCTCAGTTATACTACTTTGCCAGAAACAAAAGGATCTCTCTTCTCAAAGCAGCATCACAGCCCCAATTGCACTCATGCTTCCACTTGCCAATGTCCACTGAAGCTTTTCAGCAATACAATCTGTTACTCAATCAGATAGAGGATTGCAACCTTTCAAATGATAAGGATGTTTGGACGTATATATGGGGCAAGGGCTTCTATAGTTCACGAAAAGCATGCAGAGTGTTAAAAGGTCACCAAGATATTCACCTATCATACAAATGACTATGGAAGAGATCATGCAATCTAAAGCACAAAATCTTTTTCTGGCTGCTCCTGAAGCATAGACTCAGTATAAGAGAATTGTTACAAAGGAAATCTATGCATCTTTATTATTACAATTGTGTTTTATGCAATGAAGGTATCCTTGAATCAGCAGCGCATCTTTTCCTCCACTGTACCACCTCCATTGAATGTTGGAACACTCTGAATCTGCATATAGATCCCAGCAGCCCTTGCAAATTTTACAATCCCTCAGGATGCAAATCAATGAAACTTTCTTCATGGAGATTATAATCATAATGTCTTGGAGTATTTGGACCATCTTGAATAATGAAATCTTCAGGCAGATCCAAGCTTCACCAGATAGTTGCAGAGAAATCTTCACACATGAATTTTCCCAACTTTTACATTGAGCAAAGAAGAAATACTTTCCTAGGATCTTAGATTGGTTGCAATTCTTTTTGTAGTTCCTTTTTTTGTTTTTCTTCTCCATCTCCTCCTCTCTATAGTTCTGTTTGAAACTCTCTTTTATTGTTAATATATAACAAGTAGGGGCCAAAAGTCTCATAAAAAACACTTCTATTGCAAGTAGGAATAAATGCTCAAACTCCCATTATAACTAGAAATCCTAATAGCACCTTCCTCATTAGGCCTTACATCTGGTAAAATCAAAGAGAGGGAGTACATGGCACACATTTTACCAATGACAAGGAACACACTGTTATGGTGGCATGACAAGCTGTTTTGCATTGCCACGAAAGGGATCCTTTGAAGAATTTAATTGGTATAAGAAGTTTTCAAGCTAGAGTAAATTTCGCGCTGATTGGAAATGTGTATTAAAAAAATAGTTTGGAAACCATTTCACAAAAACTAGACCATCATTTAAACATGTATCACAAAACTAGCATCTCTAGGTGACAATTAACTAACTACACTTCTGGTCAGGTTTCGGGGCTTAGGAGTGTAGTTTGTATACCAAATGATACTAAACATATAACTGTGACATGACGTAACAATAGAAATGCAATTTTGCAAAGCTGAGACCCATAGTTCTATAGTACTTTCATAGGTTTTGAAATGTGTAGTTTCTAATAGCGTAATTTTATAAAAGTTACCCTTTAGTTAAACAATATAAATATATAACATAGAAAAGAAACCGAACAAACCAGGAACAATAGCCTTACTGGTTCGGATCAGCTTTAAGGTCAGTCACGTAGATAACCTGGTGGGAACTATTGGAACCATGGTTTTATTTATGACAAACTAGTGAACCGGTTTTTATAGTGAGATATTGGCTATTTCGATGTTTGAACATTATTTTGGAACGCTGGACATGGATTATTACAGCACTGCTATGCAATTTTACTACATTGTCTTGAAATATAAGGGATTCTAAATTTGTTCTAAGTCAGATTATTTTAGGTTTGACCAAGTTTATAGAGAAGAGTTTTAATCTACAAAAAAGGAGAAAAACTAAAATATTTCATAATAGATCTACTTATGCTCATTTGACATAAAAAGTATTATTTTTATTTTCTATAACTTGGTGATACTAAGAATATAGTTTGATTTAGACAAATTCAGAACATAATCCTTTATACTTCAGGACTGATGAAATGTTTGTTGTGTCATATGTGATGTGTTTGGACAGATCATATTACATATATGATAGAAAATTCATATTGTTAATACATGCTATGAAAATATATATTATATTGATAAATGAGAAATTATTGGTTTGATTGAACTAGTGAACTGGTAGAATTATTGGCTCGATCACTAGTCCGGCCTTTTGTTCTTTTTTTTTGACGGGCGGACTTTTGTTCTGTGCATACACTAGATTTCAAAATTAAAAATACCCTTTTTGGAGAAAAATAAAAAAATCCTTGGATGTTGCCACACGTGTCCGTAAGAAATACATTGTGAATAGTGGGAACAGAGAATTGTACGGTATCAAGTTTACTATCTGAAAGTTTCATGGGCTAACGAGACTGTGAAGCCTGTCGGGCAGGAACCAAGCCCAAGGCCTGCTCCCAAGCAAGTCCAGACCTACTCTCCAAGTCCCCCACCAACACGACGCGGAGCAGCTGACCCTCCGTCGGTCACTCCGTACCTCCATCCGTCGGATTCTCCACCTGCCACTGCCATTATTGCTTCAACGCCGCTCATCCGTCGGCCTCTTGCAGGCCGGTGGTGATCCATCCGGTCGTAGATTGGTTTCTTCCTTTTCCTGGTAGCTATTCCATGACGTGATGTATTGAACCAGGAGTTCGTTATGTTCAGAGGAGCTCTCTCATTGTTGTTAAATTCAAGATAGTAGTACGGAGCGCGAACAGTTTCATCTTCCTGTTAGAAGATACCGCAGGTAAGGAAGAAGCTGGTTGGATTTGGGTTGGGTGAGGACGGGGGTGGAGGTGGTGGCAACGCGAAGAGCGGCGTAGCGGTGTTGTGGTGAGGCGCCACTGCACCGTGAGCGGTAGCCGAGGTCGGCAGCGGTGAGTTTGAGGGGATTAGAGTTATGGGTTTAAATTTCCAATTGCCGGCAGGATTAGAGGGATGGTCAGTGGTGGTGGCGGATTGTGCCCGGTGGCAGATTATAACCGTTGGGCCGCGTCAGCGGTGGGAGCTAGCGCCCGGCGAAGTTAGTGGAGGGTGGGATAGAGGTTTCGGTAGGTGGCCCGAAGGTGTAACTAGCCACTGGGTGGTTGAATCAGCGGTGGCTAGACCGCTGGGTGAAAAAGGAATAACAGCGAATAAAGAAAACGGAGAGGATAAGACACATCTTTCTGTCGCTGCTATCTAATAGCGGCACTCACGCGCTAGCTAATGGACCCTATAGTGTTTGGTTAGGCTAAATGTAATAGTGATCTATTTACTGAGGATAATAGATTCCGTTTCTTACTTTTTTTTTATTTTAGTTCATTCTATAATTAATTATGACGGTATCGAATAGCGGCCTGTACAACACCGCGAGGAGTATCAGATACAACACTCGCCGGGATGGTAGTCACACGCTCCCAATTTCTTATCGGGTGCACGAGCGCCTGGAACCGGTGGCAGCGAACGCACGCACGTGCCCTTTATTCCCTTGGGTCCTCGAGTTGCTCCCTTCACCCCGGCTCCCTTGGGTCCGTTATTTGTTTTTTTATTTTTGTCTCCATGTGCCTCATATATTAGAACCGCTTTGTATTGATATATCAAGCATAAGTACCCTATAAAATTTTGCATATTGTAGTTAAAAGTTTTGTTATATTCTATTGTAAAGGGTTATGCATAGAAGTTGAGAGTCAAGGATATACGGAGTTATCAATCATGCAGTTAGAACTTTTTGAACTACAAATGTAAAGTTATGCACACTTGATTTATAAGGTTTTGAAAATACTAATGTGAAGTTTTTAATTATGTTCATTCAAAAGCTAGGAATTGTATAAAATTTTGTTTATAGCACTCAAAAGTTTTCCATGTCCTTTTATGTAGTGCTGTGTAAAGAACATGAACATTAAGTATATAGATTTTTAAACATGTAGTTTAATTTTTTTTAACTACAAACAGAATGTTTGTGCACGTGGTTCAAAAGTTTTTGCAAATATGAATATGAAGATTTTCAATATGGACATTCAAATTTAGGGATTCTACAAAGTTTTCCATATATGATTCAAAAGTTTTTCAATTCTATTGTTAAGTACTCTGTACATAACTTGAAAGTTAAATATATAACTTTTTAAAATATAAACTTTTATGCATGTGGTTCGTATGTTTTTCAGAATACTAGTATGAAGTTTTTAAATATGTGCATTCAAAGTTTGGGGTTGTAGAAAGTTTTGTACATAGGAGTCCAAAGTTTTTCATACCCTATCGTAAGGTGCTTTATAGCCAAATAAAAAGTTGTGTAATTGAAGTTTCTAAGCTACAAATACAATGTTTTTGTTACATGAGTCGAGGCTTAGTAAAGTTTGAAGCATAAGTATACAATATATTGTTTCTAGATATGCAGTTTTTCTTGAACATCTTCGTCTAATTTTCTAATTCTAAACTTTTGCACAAGAGCCTTTATCTTTCATGTTTTAGCATAATATCACCGTTATTGAGGGATGTAACTTTTCCCTGCGAGCATGTTGAGCTGATGTTTCGTGCAGAAAACACTATACCACAGCCCCAAGATAGCGATTGCATTGTGGTCGTTACAAGTTGTTTTAGTGACGAATCATCGGTCGACATAAAGTTATGCCGATCCTAACTATTTGTCGGCAATAGTGGCGTCGGGATAAATCTATACCGACCGAGATGTTTTTACCACCGTTCGACGTACATGAGAGGAGATACCAACAGTCCAACAATAACTATTGAAATGGATATAACATAATATATTATTATTTAGTATACATGTATCTCAAAATTAATATATTAACCGTGGATAAGCAGTTATCACAAGATATATCAACAATTGGAACATTCACATCAATTCATTGAAATGAGCATATAATATTAATATTAAGTCATCCATACATGCATGAGCCAGCTAGTCCAATGTATTGTCACATTGAACATTACAACACTACAAATTGACCTGACTCACAACCATCAGGTTTGCATCTATGAGCAAACAATCAATATTTCCACATGCATCTACCATTACAGACCAAAGTTTCACACTTCACTACCACCAGGCTCGCCGCAGCCACTAAGTTTGTGTGCAAAATATTCATCTCAAGGAACTTCAAAACAAAACAAAACACATAAGCTTGCATGAAAACTTTTCTTCCAGCCTACAACCTTCAAGCCTCCTTCCTAGCATTTCTTCAAGAAGTGCCTGAGAGTGAATATGGCATGGAAGTAGGGTTGAATTTCAGCAAAGTATGAGAAAAGTGACATACAACCACTCAACATTCCATCAAAAGAAGGTGATGCAAAAAATAAACTGGAGCCTGGCCTCCTACCATGACAGTTGGATTAGTTGAAATAATTTCTCCCTTAGTCACACCGGTGGATCAGATATCAACATGTCATATAATATGTACTCAGGTTGGAGGCTAACTTGCATGTCCACTACTACGTAAGATTGAACAAAACAAGTAATAACGAGTATAGTTGCTGGAAAAAATGAAAAATGAAAAAAAAATCAACATTCAAAACAGATGTATCATTCTTTCATGTTCACAACAAAATAAAAGAGAACAATAATTGTCAGACCCCGGGGCCACGGGACTACGCACATGGCGTACATATTCTAGGATAAGGGATAGGACATGACCCGCGCTGTGGTAGAACCGCCCGAACTAATCCGGCTCAAGTGCAATAACCATCATCCATAAAGATGAACCAGCTACCATTCACTTCAAACGGAGCAATCCGACAGTCTGTTGGGTAAATCCCAATGCGACCACTTAATATTCGATCGAAACAAAGCATACACATAACTCGCACAAAGACAAGTCCAGAGATTACAATATTCCATAGCTTTTATCTCACAAGTCTGAAATCAATTATTACAAGTCGAGTTCACCACACGAGTACTTTTAAGTTCAATATAAAAATTTATTCAGAGTTTAACAGCAGCTGAAAGAAAAAACGATCATCTAGCATCGATCTGGATACCACGATGAAGCCCGTACGTGGCATCACTCGGCAGAGTCATTGTTAGCCGGGGACGGATCCCACTCCACTGTCCAACCAGTCGGCAAAGTACTAGGCCAGGCTAAACCAGCTATCAAATCTTCAAAAGACACACCTAAAAACATTGCCACAAGCAAGGTTATGTATACTAATATTCAGCAAGCCTTACCCGACTAGTGGTATGTAAATACCGACTACTAAGCATGCATGGATCTAAGGTTCTAGAGTTTTCTTTTTGCTGAAAAGCAACGAAGAGTAAGTCCTTAATTTTATATTTTAGCTTTCAATATTCTAGTTCATTTAACCAGTCTAGGTGAGCATCTATCTCTAATCAAACATGGTGGAAAACATTTAATCATCCAACAAGTTTTATCATAGCCATAGTTTCTCTTGTTACTCTATGTGGCAAGAGTATTAAGCAGTCTCAATTACAGTGATAAACGGACGATTCGAATCGAATTTCTTAACCTTGCAAGGGCAACCTAAACACACGTCACGTGGTTACTCACAGAGTCACACGTGCAACTTTTCCCCTTTATTCCCGTTTTATGGATCAGGGCCACCGTCCTCGAGTACAAGAGGTCCTCGAACCACGGCGACACCGGGCCATGACCCCTCTTGCACTCACCATTGAGCCCATGGGACAGAGTCAATACGGTGGAGCCTGTCCACACACTGGTTTAATCGAGTACTTAAGCTTACCGATTACCATATTCTCGGCATGTGGTTAGTACTTTCAAATGCTTAACCACTGCTACCACACACTGTGGCCTTAGCATTGTTCTCTACTCAGACGGGGCCTCAACCATGAGTACTTTACCACAGCCCCGCCCGTCGACCTTATAGTTGCAGTATGCGGTAAAATATTCAACACCTATAGTTCTCACGAGTGGCAGGAAACCACTCGACTTTTACCGTACCTATTAGCAGAGCGACTACTCGACTTCCTGTTCTAGTAGTCATTACATTGGTGCCTAGGATCATGCAGCTAGGGTTCCAGTCAACTCCTATGAACTTAAATGCACAGGTAAAAAGGAACAACAGTTGCATAATTTAAATACTGGGATCATACACCGGAGCTTGCCTTCTTGTGTAAAACTAGTCGGGGGTTCTGCTGAACGTGGTCTGGGTCTTCAGCGACTTCTGTTAGATTCACCTGAGCTTCGTGCGGCTCACTGTCACACCCGATTTCAGAAAGAAACCAGATGCATCTCATGTGTGCGCCAGGATCAAGTTCACACACACACATGATAGACGTCATAAGTGACATATATCAAAGACAATGTTCGAAAAGTAAACAAGATAGAATAAATAACATTATTAGCGGGGGCGGGTGTTGCTGCTAGATTGCCCTTGAGATTGGAACTTTCTCTTTTGTTCACCAAGTTCCTTGCGCTTGCTTTCTAGACCTATGGCTTTGTCTAGCAGGGTTTGGAAATTTGGGAATGTGTGACTCTGTAGCTGATAGTTGGGTGGCCCTATCAGACCTTCTAGGAAGCGATCCTGTCTCTTGGCATTCGTGTCCACGTTATTTGGTGCATAATGGGACAATTGAGTGAACTTGTCCCGGTACTCGCTAACTGTCATGTTGCCTTGCTTCAGAGCCAAAAACTCCTTCTGTTTGAGCTTCATCACACCAGCTGGGATGTGGTGTGAGCGGAAGTTAGTCCTGAATTCCTCCCAGGTGACGGCGTTAGCATTGGCATGTGCGGTGGTGTAGGCATCCCACCAATCGGCTGCCGATCCTTCCAAACGTTCTGCAGCATACAGGACCCTTTCACGGTCGCCGCACTATGTAATATCCAGCTTCTTACTGATGACTTTCAACTAGTCATCAGCATCTAGGGAATCCACCGAGTGAGAGTAAGTTGGGGGACGGTGGCTCATGAACTCCCTATTCTTTTCCCTGGGTGCCTGGGCAGCATGGAGTGGTTGCTGGTTCTGCTGTGCTTGCATGTTTTGGACAGTGGCAGTGAGGTTCTGCAACAGCTGCATCTGTGCTGCAAGAAACTGCTCCATTGTTGAATTGTGTGGTGGGGGTGGTGCTTGATTCTGCCGATTAATGATGTGGGCTCGCCTTTGACTTGGAATGTCTTGACCTCCATATGACCTGGTGTTTACCATCTGATTGTTAGGGAAAGGAGTATTGGATAAGAGGGATGCAGTGATACGGATGGGTAAAGCAGAAGAGAGCTAAGGTTTGAACTTAAACTGACTTTAAAAAAGTTATTGAAAGCATCTCAAAACAACTCAAACAAAACAACGCAAACACTTGTCCACAAAGCAAGCATTATTGCACCGCACGTCCTCACAGAAACGGTTCTATCAAGATAAACTTTGAAAGAAACCAGCCTAAGAGCCTAGTCTATAAGACCGGTGATGGAGCCTGGTGCGCCATAGCGAAGCCTCTTGCGTGGTGGTGAAACAGCAGGAGCAGGGGGCTCATCATCTTGCGCAGGCGGTGGCTCCTCTCCGGCGAGCTGGGCCTCGAGCTGTGCGATCCTAGCCTAGCCCCCCAACAGCATCTCCTGATCCCTGTCCAACTCAGCAGTGGCGCTGTAGTGACTCGGGCAAGAATGTTGATGCGGTCTTCCCCTTCTTCGCCCATCACCACCACAGTCTCCTCCGTGCCACTGGTACGCTGAGGAAGGTGGAAGTAGTCGATGAAGCTCAGCTCTAGGTGGTGAGTGTGGCAGAGGGACCACAGGGCTCTCCTGGCGACGTTGCTGATGGCGGCGGCGTAGGTGGCGTGAGGCGCGGTGGAGTCTTGCGCCGAGATGGTCCTCATGCCTCTAGCGATCCCCAAGCATTCTCGGATATTGACCCGGGTGACGTAGTAGTCGTCGCGGCGAGGCTCGGAGACGTGGTTGGTGATGTAGAGGGGCCTCAGGGTGTTGCCCAGCCGTAGCAGAACGTCCTGGAGTAGGATGGGGAAGGGGCCTTGCTCGTCCACTGAAAAGATAATCTCACATGTGGCACCCGCCGTGCGAGGAGCATCAGCCTGGTTCCCACCATTGTTGTTGTCGTCCTCATCTGCGTGTTGCTCCTCATCGTCCTCATCCTCTTTGTCGTCGTCGTCGTCATCGCTGCTGTCATCCCCGGAGTCGTCCGGGTCCCCACCAGCGGCGGCAGGTGCTGGAGCATCAGGAGCAGGAGCGACTGGCGGTGAGGGTGGTGCATCTGCTGCTGGTGTGGGCGAGGCAGGGGTAGGTGAAGGTGTCAGAGTCCTCAGGTCTCCCTCTGAGTCGATCGCCATGATGCGGCCATCCTCAGTCACCATGAGGAAGTATATCTCCTCCGGGTCTTCCTCAACCTCCTCCATGGGCTGAGCTGGAGCGGGAGCTGGAGGGGCTGGCTGAACGGGGGTGATGCGAACCAGAGGGCCTCCGGTGCGCTTGCGAGCAGTTTGCTTGGTCCTCGCCATCTGACAGATGAAACAAAACAAGTTTTAAAATTAAGGTACCAAAGAAAGAATAAATTAGATTTTTATGATAAATTAAGACATTTTTTTAGAAGCTGACATGGTTTGCTAGAAAATAAGTCCTTAATTTCGACCATTTTTATCTAGGCTAACGTACTACAGTCAACACAGCTCTGATACCACTTCTGTCACACCCAATTTCAGAAAGAAACTAGATGCATCTCATGTGTGCGCTAGGATCAAATTCACACACACATGATAGACGTCATAAGTGAAATATATCAAGACAATGTTCAAAAAGTAAACAAGATAGAATAAATAACATTATTAAACTCCGAATAAAATAGACAGAGAGGTCTTTAAGTTTTTCACCGATATCCTAAACGAGATCTGCAATGAAGCTTCTTCCACAGGTGATTGACTGGTGAACGCACGCCTAGAACTCCTCGAAGTCGTTGTAGTGTTCAACTTCCGCAGTTTCTTCGGAACAGCAGTTAGGCAAGGGTGAGTACTCTTATGGTTGGTACTCAACAAGTGGGGGAAGAATGCAAGGTCAACAAGAGATGCTAAAGGCTTGTAGCGGTTAGCTTTTTAGTTGGTCAATTTTTATTAGCAAGCACCTATTAACTAGATGTAAGTTTATACCAGCCCACTTAAGCATAAAGGAAACAACATTATTCCAAAGCCAAAGAAACACAATTTAATTCAGTCTTTCAGTTCAATTATCATGTGAGGGTCCAAGCCGCTCGTAACCGTGAGCACGACTGATATATCAGTTTTAGACACTCTGCAGAGGTTGTACACTTTCACCACAAATCGTGTTCCCCTGAGTCGACCGGGTTTGCAAAGCCCTTAAACACTTCCGAGATGAGTGGCGAGGGGTTCACTACGAAACCTTTACAAAGACATATAGAAAACTAGATAGCCTGCTAGAGTTTCGGTAGCGGCGTGAACCATAACCCTTCCTAATGGTCAGCACCTTATAAAGACTGCTACCCCAAGAGGATCGGGCTATACCCCAATCACCGACCCCCTCCTTGCCCTTTCGATAACACTACCAGTTAACTACACGTCTAATTAATCAGCTAAGGTTAGAGCCATATGACAATGTGGTTGTACGGTTTTCTTGGGTGGTTCTCCATGCTCCATTTAAACAAAGTGATCTTGCCAACTATCCAATTATAACTGCAAATAAAGCCATGTTTAATATTTCAAAGATTATAACATAACCATCCCAAGATAAAGCATCTAAGCATTTCTACCCAACAAAAAGGATTAAACCCGGTGTTCAAGGCTTGGGTGAAAAGACAAGGTAAATCCTTAAAGGTATCCCGTGAAGTTTATGCAATTTAGACATAAAGCAAAGTGTATTATCATGCTATTATTTGGATAAAATAGAACATGTAGGGGGAGAAGTCCACTTGCCTTCCTCGTCAAACTGCTGGCTCTCTTCCTCATACTGCTGCTCTTGTCCTTCCTCGAACGTCACGTCGTCTACACGATCACACAAGCAAAAACATACATAAAATAAGAGAACGGACAACAAACAGTACAAACATTGAAAGATAAGGAGATAAAGATATAGAGCATGCTGCAAGGATCGCGTGAGCGCAAGAATTACTGAAAACGGAATTGAAACAAAGAAGATATGGCTAAAACAAGGTTCTATTGACTTATTTGCGAGAGATTAGGACTTCCAGGGGCTAGGTCTCAAGAAACCAGGGGCTAAAACCTAACAAAACTTAAAACACAGGGGCTAGACTAGAAAACAAAGATATTAGGACTGTGGGTACAAAAACTAGAAAAGATAGGGACTAAAATAGAAAATAAAGGACTGCTTTGTAAATACTTTTGAACTGCACTGGATGGAGGGTTGGTTTCCCGGAAGCAAAGCGGTCTTTTTGTAAAGGACATGAGGGTTGACCGGTATTGACTCTGTTGACCCGAGTTGGACTGGATCTGGATCGTTGGATGCCGATCCGACGGCAACAAAGGATTGGGGGAGGGCTGCGGCGGCGTTGGGTGGCCGGTGGTGAGGTTTGCGGCGGCGGGCGGCGGCGGAGTCGCCGGAGTTCACCGAATCTGGTGTTCCGGGCCTCGGTTTTCCACGGGGGTTTGGCTTGGGAGCGAGAGGAGACGACGACGAACTCGGTGGAGCGGCGGCTGGAGGGTGCGCTTGATGGCGAGCGGCTGCCGGGGCTCTACAGCGAGCAATTACGCAAACGGTAGAGAAAGGGGGAGGGGGAAGCGGGGCTGGTGTCGATGCTCGACCCGAGGCGAAGCTCCGGCGGTGGTCGTAGTCGACGAAGACGCGGCGGAGCGGCGGATCGATGGCGCAGTCGAGACCTGTGAAGATGGCGGCGGCGCAAGCGAGCATGGAGAGAGAGAGCGGGTGCGAGGGAGCGAGAGGGGAGAGTGGAAGGGCATGGCGGGGCTCTGCAGGTTTCATAGACCGAGGGAGGGAGCGGAGCGGCCGGGAGCAGGGGAAGAGGCGGCGAGCTCGGGCGGCCATCATGGCCATAAAGGCGGCGGGCGTTATCAACGGAAGAGGAAGCGCGAGGGGGAAGTGAAGGCGGGGCTCATCAGGAGAATTGAAGGGAGCGGGCGCAGTGAAGGAGGGGAGGGGCATGCGGGTGCGGTGCAACGGTCGGCGGAGCGCGCATCGGCAGGGAGGCCGAGCGGCGAGAGGTGGATAGAGGGCCTAACGGGTGGGACCCGCCTGTCCACGAGAGGGAGGGAGGGGAGTGGGAGCGGATCGGGCAAAGGCAGGCCGAGCGGGGGAGATGGGATGGGCGTGGAAAGGAGAAAAGAGAGAGGGATGAGAAGAGGGGTTGGGCTGGGCTGGAAAGAGGGAGAGGGTGAGAAAGAGAGAGATGGAGATGGGTTGTGTTTTTTTTTCTTTTCTTTTTTTTATAAAAGGGTGTTACACTCACTCTCGGACTCGGGCACCAGATTGTAGATCCCGTCGGTGAGAGTAGTCGAATCTATATGAATGCATATGTATGAGTGGTTTTACTGGTACAAGATTGCATTATAAAGTAGTCAAAACTTAAGTTAAGTAGTCGAGTACTTCATTTTCTTTCCCTAGGCAGTCATTTATCGAGTACTTATCTGGATTAATTGACTTCATTAAGTGAGTGAGTGGTTTTGCATGTGGTACGACCATTTTTAACAGTAAGCATTGGTTAACCAAAACTACTCGTAGAGGTAGTTTCTGGGTTGCAAAACTACTCGTAGAGGTAGTTCGAGATTTTTTTATGCAGAGCTTGTTACTAAAGTACAATTTACTGTAAAGGTTTTTACCATTTTTATTCAGCAGGTTAATCATGAAAAGTTCATTACACGGCTACTGCTAGATTCAAGATCTATTTGCACAGAACAAACTATGCAAGAATTGGTGCTCATCTTTTTACTGAACCAACCTACTCGCATGAGTGGTTTACTGCAAATTTTTGTAGATTTTTCCTAACCAAGAACTAGAGGTCAACATCTTAGTTTAAAAGGATCTAGCCTCTAACAAAAGTACTCGAAACCAATGGTTGTGCTTGGATTTAGAGTATGAGATTTTATCGAAGACTAAACTCTTAGCACTAAAGCTACCATTAACATTTCATGAGATGATCTTTCATGAAACTCTTGGAACAAAATAAAAGCCATTTAAACTTGGTTTAAATCCGCAGCTAAAATTATGTGGAAACAGTTCCAAGGTCTTTTACAAAGTTTTAGATCTTAACCTAAAGATTCCAGAACATCTTAGTTTGTGTTCTTAGGATTTTTATGTGAGTTGCTTTGCATCTACAAAGTTAATAGATTGGTTTTCAAAGTTCTTGTTCCTATTTTACAGATGGGTCCCCGAGATTTTACAGAAAGCTTCTTGGAAAGATTGAAATCGAAGCAAAAGGGTCCACCAATAATTTTTTTTAAGGTCCTTATACATTTTGGTACTGCCCGAATGAATAGAAAATTTGGAAAGATGTGCTTCATTAAGAATCTGCTTCCGAAGTTCGTGATTTTTTGGAACAATAATGCGACTTTCAAACCATAAAATTCCCTTGTGATCCTGACGAAAACATTTGTACTTCTCCTCTCCTTGAGACAGTTTCTGCTTAATGATCTTAACACCCTCATCATGTAATTGTGCCATGATGATACAGTCATGAAGAGTGGCTTCAATAGAGATGTGATTCAAAGTTTCTTGAGGAATTATTTCCAACCTAAGCTTCCGCATTTCAGAGCATAACGTCTCATTGTATAATGCGGCAGATAGGCAATTGCAATGAGCTTTGCGGCTGAGTGCATCCGCTACTACATTAGCTTTGCCTGGATGGTAGTGAACCTCAAGATCATAATCTTTGATTAATTCCAACCATCATCTTTGTCTCATATTCTGGTCGGTTTGTGTGAATATATACTTGAGACTCTTATGATCGATATAAATATTGCAATGGGTGCCCATAAGGTAGTGCCTCCAAATCCTGAGAGCGTGAATGACAGCTGCTAACTCAAGATCATGTGTTGGGTAATTCTTTTCATGGGGCCGAAATGCTCGTGAAGCATAGGCAATAACCCGATTGTCTTGCATAAGTACACAACCCAAACCCGTACTAGAAGCGGCGATTCCTCACAAATTTTACTCCTTTCTTCAACAGTTCAGTCATAGGTTTAGCAATTCTGGAGAAATCCGGAATGAAGCGGCGATAATAACCAGCTAAACCAAGAAAACTACGAATCTGATGAACGGACGTGGGAGGTTTCCAATCTATCATCTCTTGAACTTTACTGGGGTCAATTGAGATACCATTATTGGAGATAGTATGGCCCAAAAATTTCACACTATCCAACCAGAATTCACATTTGGAGAACTTAGCATATAACTGATGGTCTCTGAGGCGTTGGAGAACAATGTGCAAATGTTTAGCATGGTCCTCCTTGTCCTTGGAATAAATAAGAATGTCGTCGATGAAAACTACGACAAACTTGTCAAGCTCCGGCATAAAAACCGAATTCATGAGATACATGAAGTAGGCAGGAGCATTTGTGAGACCAAAAGACATGACTAAGTACTCATATAGTCCATATCGAGTGGAGAAAGCGGTCTTTGGAATATCACATGGTCGAATCTTGATTTGATGATATCCAGAATGAAGATCAATCTTGGAAAAGATTTTTGTTCCAGATAACTGATCGAAAAGAACATCAATACGAGAAAGTGGATATTTGTTTTTTTAGTCACCGCATTGAGTGGCCGGTAGTCTACACATAACCTCAAACTATTATCTTTCTTCTTCACAAATAGGGCTGGACAACCCCAAGGTGAGGCACTTGGATGAATATAGCCTTTGTCTAGAAGTTCTTGCAACTGTATTTTTAATTCCGCTAATTCCTTGGGTGGCATTTGATAGGGTCGTTTAGAGATAGGTGCAGTGCCTGGCTGCAGTTCAATGATAAACTCAATATCTCGATCTGGTGGCATGCCGGGTAAATCATCCAGAAAAATATTGGCATACTCTCGTACCACCGGTATT
Organism: Panicum miliaceum; assembly: GCA_032594955.1. Classification (NCBI taxonomy): domain Eukaryota; kingdom Viridiplantae; phylum Streptophyta; class Magnoliopsida; order Poales; family Poaceae; genus Panicum; species Panicum miliaceum. Next base: position 22,079,521 of record CM064073.1, read on the forward strand.
TCTTCTAATTCGGAGTGGACCTTAATGAGAGCACATGAATTTGTGCATTCTCGAAAGGGCAAAAATAGAGTGGTAGCTCCTTGGGTTGGGGAATTGATTTCAACGGCTCGGGAGGAAAGATCTAGGGTTACTCCATGCCAAGTCATCCAATCTACTCCAAAAATAACATCGATGTCATCAAGTGCCAAGAGGATCAAGTCGGTGTCGATGACTTTGCTACCCAATTTAAATGGCACATTTCTTATGAGCTGATTTGAAGCAATTTTACCACCCGGTGTAGCTATCATAAACGACTTTCTCGTGTGACAGAAATCCAAACCCACTTTTGCACCGAATTTTGCACTAATGAAACTAAGGGATGCACAAGAGTCAAATAATATAACAGCGGGCTTGTTGTGGATAGAAAATGTACCCGTCATTACTGGTGCGCCATCAGGAAGCTCTGCCAGGGTGATGAAATTAATCCGCCCATGCTTGACCTGAATAGTCTGCTTCTTGCCTTGGTTTCTGTTCTTGGTACTGGAGCCTTGACCTTGAGTTTGCTGTTTGGACTGAGGGCAATCTCGAACAAAGTGAGTAGAACTCCCACAATTGAAACATCTGTTGGTGTTGCTTTGGTGGGGTGGCTGTTGTGTATTCGGCCTTGGACCATTTGATTGTGGAGCAGGGGGTCTCGCCACACCCTGTTGCTGAGGGGGCCTGATAATCCAATGCCCTGGCTGAGGGGCATTCTGAAGAGCTTTAGGTGCTGCATTCTGCACAAAACGATACCTCGGTGGCTGAGCACGCGAGGGTCCTGCTGGAGCCTTCCTCTTCTTTTCTGCACGATGAGCCAAAATGCAATCCTCTTGGGTGATTGTCAAATTAACCAGCTCATTGTATGTGTCCATTCTGATGGGATTTAGTCATTCCTTGAGCTTGTGTTAAGTCCTCTATGGAAACGATCATGTTTCTTGGTATCAGCATGATAACCCGTGTACTGAGAAAGGTTGTTGAATGCCTGAGTGTACTGAAGTACGGTGCGGGTACCTTGTGTAAGAGCTAGGAACTCATTCAACTTCCTTTCCATGAGACCTTCAGTAATATGGTGGGCTCGGAACGCCTCCTTGAATTCATCCCAAGTGACCACATGATGTGCCGGAAGCATGGCAATATAGTTGTCCCACCATATACGAGCTTTGTTGGCTTAAGAACATGGCAATGTCAATAAGGCAAACTTGGATTCAATGGTACATATCCAGGCGTCCGCATCCAATGGTTCCTCCGTCTTGTTAAATAGAGGGGGCTGCGTTCCAAAGAAATCCAGGTAACCAGCAACTTGAGGTTGGGGTGCATGGTGCACACCCCGCTGCTGATGGTGGTGTTGCTGCCCCTGAACCAGTTGTCGTAGCAATTCGGTTTGAGCGGCCATCACCTCCACGAGACCAGGTGGTGGTGGCGGGGGCGGTGTCTGCTGCGACCTGCTGCTGCTCACTCTGAATCCATCAGGATCGCCACATGTTGCCCCAACCATCTAAAATATGGAGGTTTAATATCAGCAAAGGCTTCATAAATCTCCCATGATTCCAAAAAGATAGCACGGGAAAAATATAGAACTTGATAGGCTTGATACAAACGGGTGTGCAATCTGCGGCTGGTTAAGAGAAATTTCCTAGCTCATGTTCTGCTTATCTGAAACCTTTCAAAGGTTGGTGGTGATTAGGAAAAGTAGCGGCCTAAAACTGTGGCATTCAAAACACTCCGACTACTCCATCTCCGACTGCATTTCCGACTACCCGGACTACTAATCCGACTACTATGGCTCCCTCGTCGACTACATCGACTACCATTCGGCTTCTTTGACTACATTGCCAACTGTTTGAACTGTACCTTCATCTGCTACGGCTAGAGTTCAACTACACGGTGTCTTCGACTACCTCGACTGCATATCCAACTGCTTCCACCTTACCTTTAGCTACTTTAGTTGCACCTAGGTTTAATACGACTAGAACTTCGACTACACTGAATCTATGGCTGTTTTCGACTGCTCTCCGACTGCATCATCTTTACCTCTGACTACGACGACTACGTCTCCGACTGCTTTAGTTACACTTCCGTTTACTACGACTACATCATGGCCTGCTTTTACTGTATCTTTGACTAGTACGAGTACTTTTTTGATATGTCGACTATATTTCCAGCTGCTTGAGTGACACTTCCGACTACTATGTCTGCAGAGTCGACCACTTCGACTACTACATCTCTGATTTCCAACTGCTTGCTAATATACACCTTCATCCAATCCTTCACTAAAGCCTACCTAATTTTCGAGTGTTCTAGCTTATATGCTACAATCTTGGTACCTGGTGGTACTCAACTCTAAGCTAGCCTATTACTACCTGCACAAAAATTAGGCTACACTAAGAGGAGTATATACAAAAGTACTCCAAGGTTGTCGCCTAGTAGTCGTCAAGGTTGTTGATAGACGACTCGCTGCGTGCGGGGGAGTGAGCTCCCATCTGTGCGGACTGTGGGACTACTACATCGTAGTCAAGGTCAGAGACACTCTCTATCTCCTCGGGCTCTTCATCACTGTCAATGTCCATCATATCCGGTGGGACGTGAAGGGCTACCTGTTGTGCGTGATGCATGTCGATATGTTCATTGGCATCCTCCAAATCGATGTTGAGGTCACGGATCTGCTCTTCCAAGAACTCGATCATTGCCTCGTGCTCACCCATGGTGGATTCTAGTGTCTGCACTTGGCCTTCAAGCTGGCCAATCCTAGTATCCCGATCACCAATCTCCTGTACTAAGTCTTGCATCTGCTCGTCCCTTAGGTTAACTGCCCACTGGAAGGACTGAGCCAGGTCTATCACCTGTGCCATCCCTTTACTCTGAAGTGCCAGTAGTCGGTATAGTGCATTCATGCACCGGGCTGAAAAGAGTATGGTCTCGACTGGATTCTGATCTGCCAAGTTGCCTAGAGGTGCAAATCTGTCCAGCCATAGAGGGTCTCTCTCACTGACTACCGCAAACAGACCAGCAGGAGCCAATATCACTCCAATGGGTGCTGCTCACAAAATGTGGTGAGCACCTTCATTGTTGCTGCCTCCCACGAGTCAATGAGGCGATGTCCGACTACTTCTGTTTCAATGGCAAGCCACGCGGGGTTGAGTGGGTGCTGGGGAATGGTCATGCGCACACGGCACCGACGGACACCCATCTCCATAAATTCCTGCCCCACATAAAGAAGCAGATTCGGGTAACCAGTGGTGCTCAACACACCCCACAAGATGGAGGGGAAGCCCTCCCAATGCAGGCACGCTGAATGTGCATGTTCTTCCTCATCAACCACCATAAGAACTGGATCACCCATCTGATTCACAAGCTTAAAGAGTGATATAACGAAAATTGATGCTCAATCAAATAAACAAATTCTGAATAGTGCACAAAACTGAGCATAACTTCTGTAGGTGATATGCAACCAGTCGCAAAAGTTACAAGAGCATTCCTAAAGTACTCATGCACCATTTCACTGGTCAAAACCAAAAGCTAGAGCATACTCTAAGATAACTAGATCCTTAGATTGGACTGAAAACAACAGAAACTTGGTTGAACTTTAGTCAATGATTTAGCTGTTTTGGGGTGGATTTTTGTACAGTTCAGCCATAACTTAATTTCTTTATTTGAATTTAAGATATGTAGCATGCACGACCTTTCTGTCCTCACAACTTCACAGTGGCCATAAACTTGGCCTTACGGAGTTAATTCGGTGGCTTAACTAGTACGTCTCTCCCTATAATAACTAGTCGAGATCTCTACGTTCTTAACCTATCGTACTTGCGGTACTCACGGTTAGTGTAGAAAACTCACATAGATATCCTAATTCATATTGCCACCTAGCTATATTCCCATATTCCTATAGGGCTTTACGATCTAGATATAATCCTTAATGAGTCCAACGCATTTTTCAAATTGAAGTTTTGTGGTCAAGTTTTAGAAAACTTATTTTTAAGGTTTGTTGCATACTCTGGTGTATGCTTTTCGCTCTGATACCAGCTGTGGCAGAACCGCCCAAATTAATCCAGCTCAAGTGCACTAACCATCATCCATAAAGATGAACCGGTTATCATGCACTTCAAACGGAGTAATCCGACATTCTATCGGGTAAATCCCGATGCGACCACTTAATATTTCGATCGAAACAAAGCATATATATAACTCGCACGAAGACAAGTCCAGAGATTACAACATTCCATAGCTTTTATCCCACAAGTCTGAAATCAATTATTACAAGTCAAGTTCACCACACGAGTACTTTTAAGTTCAACATAAAAATTTATTCACAGCTAGGGTTCCAATCAACTCCTATAAACTTAAATGCACAGGTAAAAAGGAACAACAGTTGCATAATTTAAATACTGGGATCATGCATCGGGGCTTGCCTTCTTGTGTAAAACTAGTCGGGGGTTCTGCTGAACGTTGGTCTAGGTCTTCCGTGACTTCTGTTAGATTCACCTGAGCTTCGTGCGGCTCACTCTCGGACTTGGGCACCAGATTGTAGATCCCGTTGGTGAGAGTAGTCGAATCTATATGAATGCATATGTATGAGTGGTTTTACTGGTATAAGATTGCATTATAAAGTAGTCAAAACTTAAGTTAAGTAGTCGACTACTTCATTTTCTTTCCCTGGGCAGTCATTTATCGAGTACTTATCTAGATTAATTGACTTCATTAAGTGAGTGAGTGGTTTTGCATGTGGTACGGCCATTTTTAACAGTAAGCATTGGTTAACCAAAACTACTCGTAGAGGTAGTTTCTGGGTTGCAAAACTACTCGTAGAGGTAGTTCGAGATTTTTTTTATGCAGAGCTTGTTACTAAAGTACAATTTACTGTAAAGGTTTTTGCCATTTTTATTCAGCAGGTTAATCATGAAAAGTTCATTACACGGCTACTGCTAGATTCAAGATCTATTTGCACAGAACAAACTATGCAAGAATTGGTGCTCATCTTTTTATTGAACCAACCTACTCGCATGAGTGGTTTACTGCAAATTTTTGTAGATTTTTCCTAAGCAAGAACCAGAGGTCAACATCTTAGTTTAAAAGGATCTAGCCTCTAACAAAAGTACTCGAAACCAATGGTTGTGCTTGGATTCAGAGTATGAGATTTTATCGAAGACTAAACTCTTAGCACTAAAGCTACCATTAACATTTCATGAGCATATCTTTCTTGAAACTCTTGAAACAAAATAAAAGCCATTTAAATTTGGTTTAAATCCACAGCTAAAATTATGTGGAAATAGTTCCAAGGTCTTTTAAAAAGTTGTAGATCTTAACCTAAAGATTCCAGAACATCTTAGTTTGTGTTCTTAGGATTTTTATGTGAGTTTCTTTGCATCTACAAATTTAATAGATTTGTTTTCAAAGTTCTTGTTCCTATTTTACAGATGGGTCCCTAAGATTTTACAGAAAGCTTCTCGGAAAGATTGAAATCGAAGCAAAAGGGTCCTTTGCACAGGGAAACGGCTACTGCCGGCCAAAATCCGGCGACTAGGGTTGTCGGTGGTGAGGGGTGAAGCTGGGAGAGGCAAGAGAGGAACAACCGCACCTGTTTGAGGTCTCGGGTGGGGAAGGGTTGGACCGAAACGGCTTGCCCGCGGTGGCTCAGAGCCGGCGGCGGGTGCGGATGGTGGAGGCGGCGCTCCGAAGAGGAACATGGCGCGGGGAAGGGCTGTGTATCCTCGGGGTGAGGCGGAGAAGGAGGTGGGAGGGTTGGTTTGGGCAATGCGGGGGCGGAGTGGTGCATCCATGCGCACGTGGTGACTCGCCGGAGTTGAAGGTTGGGGCGTCGAGCTCAGGGGGTGGGCTTTTATAGGCGCTGGAGGGAGAATGGCGGAGGAGCTGGGCGCGACACAACGGAGGGAGGCGCAACCAGGACAAGGTCGCGGCAAGGGCGCGGCTTCGCCGGCGCGTCGTGGCTCGACCGTTGGGAATCATCGACCGCGTGGCGCGCGTGAGCTGGCTGGGGCGGGATACGGGAAGGGGCAAATCGCCGGCAGCAGGCTCGGTCGGCGACTGGTCGGGGCCCGTTGGGGGTCGTGCCTTGGCGCGGCAAGCCAGTGCAGGGATGCCCTGCCGCATGGCGGCGCTTCTCTGCCGGCTGGAGCAAATTAGGGGAGGGGAGAGAAGGCAGAGGGAGGGAGAGAGAAAAGGGCCGGGATTCAAATTAAATTTTCTTAGAATTTCAAACCAAAACTTGAAAAACTTTAAACATGAAAGTTATAGGGAATTTGAAAATCTACAACTTTTGTTTTAGCCAAAAGTTCATTTGAGCCTCGGTTTGAAAGTTATTTTAAATTCAAGACTATTAGGATTTGAATTACTAGTCATTTCTTGTGTTAAATTTTTAAATTTGCAAATGGGGTTTGCAATACACGTTGTAAGTTACTAAAATATGAGTGTGGTTAATATTACATTTGTCATGAAATGTGGAGCATGAAAAGGTTATAAACACAAAAGAACAGAACTCACATACTCGCATACATACACATGCACATGCACACACATATTAAAATGCATTGTTTTAATGATTCTAGATTATTATGCATGATGCTATGTTTAGATTTTCTTGTTTAGGATTTTAAACACCTAGGGTGTTACAGCCCTACATCAGTTGTAACTACTCTTACTGGAGTAGGACTAGTCGGAACAGAAGGAAACTACCCGTGTAGTACTCGAGTAGGACTCCTAAGCTAGTATTGGGCTAGGATTTCCATGTAACCCTGTGCCCCCAAACTATATAAGGGTGGGCAGGGACCCCCTCCAACAACACACCATCTAAGGCAATACAAACCACCACACAGGACGTAGGGTATTATGCCCTCGGCGGCCCAAACCTGTCTAAAGTTTCGTGTTCCTTGCACCTTCAAGTTCCCGATCTTGGCAACACCCCACCTACAATCTACCACCTCGAGGGTATCCCTCGATGGGCTTGAAGGTTAAACACCGACAGCTGGCGCGCCAGGTAGGGGTGCTCATCGAAGATCCCCCAGCGAACTCAATGGCATCGTTCAAACTTCACCAGCACTTAACCGACGAGGGCACGACGTTCACCTTCGGCTCCTAGGCCTTCATCACTAATGTCCGTGGTGGCTTCAGCAGCCACCTCGCCGAAACCAGGGAGCCGGAGGTATTTGCTCTAGCATCATGCCGTGACATCGATGACCTCATGGATGATCTCGGCAAAATTCGACTTTTCGATCTAATTGGAAACCACGAGGGCGAGTTGGGGTCCAACTCGGCTCCTGCTCGTGATCGGTTTGACTCCTGCTCGCGTCAGCGACGACCTCAACTTCTCAGTTCAACTACAGCTCGTGTCAATGCGTCGTTGCCAGAGGCAGTGCACGGGTGTGACGGAGCAGGCGACTCTACCCCAGCTAGCGTTGCGCTCGCATTAGGCTTGGCCACACCAGGCGCACGGGGGCTGGTGCGGGGGGGGGGGGGGGGGGGGATCGCAAATAGGCTGCCCGTGCGCTCGTTCCATTATCGACCCTGGTGAACTCCCGTTCCAAGAAGGCAGACCTCTCGCTTCTTTCGACGACGAACAAGGTCAGGCTGCGAGTACCAAACGCTTCACACCAGATAGTGAGGTATTCATGATTCACATCGACAAAGACAGTGAAGGCCTGGAGCATGTCCAGCTAAACGACTACGACGATGACTACATCTCCGATTCGCTCGATCAAAGCATGAACGTGATGATGAGTTTTGACATTACAAACAACATCAAGATAGAGGATGGAGACGACGCTCAGAAGGAGCGCCACAAGCTCAGGAACGCAAAGCGCGCCGAACGCAGGCACCGCATAGTCGAGCAGCACCAACAAGGGCAAGGCAACCTCTACGACTCTTCCACGAGTGACCTCCGCACTATCCTCAACGTCGGCCGGGACGCCCGCAACATCATCATCGCCAGACAGTAGGAGCACGACGAGGTGGAGGTCTATAGCCCCACCAACTATCATATCCCCTTGACTACCTGGGTACAACTTGGGAGCGCAAGCCAGAAGTCGCGAAACAACCAACCCGAAGAAAGAAAACCCTCAGCTCAAAGGAACGCTTCGAGGAAGCTCTCCACAAGCGATGCCCATGGCACCCGAAGAGCAAGCATTCCACCTTTGAATGTCAAACCCTTCGGAGGGCCCTGGGAGCCCCGCCACTCAACGAAGACTACGAAGAAAGGCAAAGACTACGAAGACAAATGAAGACTATGAAGTACCCAATGCAAGGAGGTTTTCTGAGGGTTTTTAGGTGTTTCATTTGTTCAACCATTATTTTGGGACTATATCTCGAAACAAGGGGTTCCATAAACCAAAAAGCACCCCTTTTTACCACTTAGTCAGAGTCGTCATTTATGTTTATTATTCGGGTTAATCATGACTTCCTCGCTATACTACTCTCGGACGTGCCCAATGAATGTCCAGTCTAATTAGTGCAACCTTTTTCCAGCCGATCTATTGTCACCTATTCCTCATGTCATGAGCCTTTTTTACCAACACTCGGGGGCTAAGGATAGGGCCAGCGGGGATGGGCTCGGGAAAGAAGAAAATGATTCAATTTTTTCAAGGCTAAGCTCAGAGAACCCTATCACAGCCGAGCCATGCGACTGCCAAAAGTGGTCACCTCATTTGGCCATGACTAGTGGAACCCGTTAATTAGCCAAATAAAGCATCTACTGATTATCTATCAAATACTTCCAGTAACGCTCTGTTTACTAGTTCTCGACTAGTACTTTATGTTACTGAAGGGGCCTCGCTCCCATACTTCCAGTAACGCTCAATTTACTCATTCTCGACTAATACTCTATGTTACTGAAGGGGCCTCGCTCCCGTACTTCCAGTAACGCTCCGTTTACTAGTTCCCGACTAGTACTCTATGTTACTGAAGGGGTCTCTTTCCCATACTTCTAGTAACGCTCAGTTTACTAGTTCCCGGCTAGTACTCTAAGTTATTGAAGTGGCCTCGCTCACATACTTCCAGTAAAGCTCACTTTACTAGTTCCCAACTAGTACTTTATGTTACCGAAGGGACCTCGCTCCCATAATTCAAGTAACGCTCAGTTTACTAGTTCCCGACTAGTACTCTATGTTACTGAAGGGGCCTCGCTCCCACACTTCTAGTAACGCTCAGTTTACTAGTTCCCTACTAGTACTCTATGTTACTGAAGGGGCATCGCTCCCATACTTCCAATAACGTTCCATTTAATAGTTCCCGACTAGTACTCTATGTTACTGAAGGGGTCTCGCTCCATACTTCCAGTAACACTACGTTTACTAGTTTCCGACTAGTAGTACGTGTAGTCTGCATTATTGAAGGGGCTTTGTTTCCATCTTCCCAGTAATATTTCGATCACCAGTTCCTGACTAGTACTCTATGTTACTGAAGGGCCTCACTCCCATACTCCCTGACCTAGCCAAGGAGATCGAGGAGGAGTCCTCTCTCAACACAACTTTGACTCATGCTGCACCAGGACTTCTCGGGTTGGATGAAATCTGATCTGGGGGAAGAGCGTACCCGACTTCTATTCGGGCTACGAAACGCAGTTCCTGTCTACTAGGAGTCCATGCAATTTGAGTCACATCCAATGCTCGATGGCATTTGCTCAAGAAGGTTGTGTGGCTGTGCAACTCCGTCTCACCCTGTACACCGATCTCCGTTAGGCTACGGTGTGTACCGCAGCTACCGCTACTCTTCACCTACTCGGCACGCTCCAGCTTGCGTCGCCGACTACAATGACTACTCGGCACGACTTCAGCTTGCGTCGCCGACTACCTCGACTACTCGGTACAACTCCTGCTTGCACCGCCGACACACCTATGACTAAAACTAGTTGGAATCGACTCCGACTAGTTGGCTTCATCAACAACTATTGCGGCTTCGTTAACAATCGCCCATGAATCAAGCTAAGAGATCAGACTTGGACCATGTCACTGAGTGAGGTATGCTCCCGAGAACTGCCTTACTTGGCCACCACTTCGTCGGCACAGACCACTCAGCGTGCTAGCGGCGACTCGGCCGACCCCCAGGCTCGGCGGCTGGCGCCGCCGACCATGTGGTGTATCCTCTAACTCGACTGGTACCTACGCTATTCGGTGTACCTTCGGTGGCTCATCTAGCTCCCATGCTCTGGTGCTGGGCGCGATAAGGCACTCGGTGTACCTTCGGCGGCTCATCTAGCTCCTGTGCTCGGGGGCTGGGTGCAACAGGGCACTCAGCATGCTTTTGGCGGCTCGTCTGGCTCTCATGCTTAGGGCTGGGCACAGGAAACAACTCGGCGTATCACTGTGCAAAAGCTGAAGAGTTCATCTCGGGATAAGATTTGTTTTGAGGGTAATTTAGGATTTGTTAGGAGAAGTTATTTGTTTAACCATTTTTTAAGGGATGTTATCCTGAAAAAAAGGGGTTTTCAAATTTCTGAATCAATTTTCCTATTTTAACCATCAATTTAAAGTCTTAATCTTTTACACAATCCATGCCATGACTCTTTGGATTCTTTTTTGCAAACCTTGGGATTTGGACTCAAGGCTCGGGGGCTGCGGGACACGTGTCATCGACGGCTTATTTTTCAAATTTTTGGAAGATAAGGATAGAAGATTCAAGACTAATTTTATCCTCAGCCTGATTCTTCGATTCAACCTAAGGCTCGGGGGGCTACTCCATATGGAGTGCGAGTTTAATGGCACTCCATATAAAAGAACACTTGAAAGCTACTCGGGGCATGAGCACCTCATAGCCTCAGTGCAACCAAGAAAGTACTCGAAAGACACCTTCAAGATGGAGTTCGTGAGAACTCGAAGACACCTTCCGAAGTACTCGAAAGACTGCGCTACTCAACTACGAAGAGCTCGGGGGCTTATCAGACCCGGAACCACGAGACTGCCCACATCGCGTACATATTCTAGGATAAAGGATGGGAAATGGCCCACGCCCTACACCAGCTGTAACTACTCGTACAGGAGTAGGACTAGTCGGAGTAGAAGGAAACTACCCGAGTAATACTCGGGTAGGACTCCAAGCTAGTATTGGGGTAGAATTTTCATGTAACCCTGTCCCCCGAGACTATATAAGGGCGGGCAGGGACCCCCTCCAACAACACATCATCTAAGGCAATACAAACCACCACACAGAACACAGGGTATTACGCTCTCGGTGGCCCGAACCTATCTAAAGTTTTATGTTCCTTGTACCTTCGAGTTCCTGATCTCGGCGACACCCCACCTACAATTTACCACCTCGGGGGTATCCCTCGGTGGGATTGGAGGTTAAACACCGACAATAATAAACAAATTTGCATTATTAGTCTTGCACTTCATGAGTCATGATGCCACCAAATGGTGATTCTTTCCCAGTTTAGTAATCAAGCTGCACAATTTATAGTACTGGAATAAAATGGAAAGAAACACAACTGTGAGCCAAAACTGGCGCATCAAATTCAGAATCAAACTTTCACTTCCATAGTTCTATTAGGGGAGAAGCATTTCCCAGTTAACATCATTAAACTTTTAGCAGGAGCACGAATGTGCATGTGGCACTGAACCTTTTCACATGCAAATTTCAGAAAACATCTCTTGCCATATGTAAAAGTACAAGATATTTAGTCTGTACAATGCATCATCCACAACTGGATAAATGTATTCGATCTATATGAGTAAGAAACCATCTTGCGTTGACCTTCTGTCAATATCAAAAGAGACATCGGCCCGTCCAGGTGCTTTAGCCTTCTGTCAGCTGCTTCCACAAAATTATATAGCATTAGCACGGTAAAATACACCTATAGATTTAATCAAGCAAGAATAAAGGTAGGATTAGGACTGAGATCGTACATCTAAACAAACCAGACAAAAAAGCACATCTGAGTAGTTCAATTAGGGTTCAATCACATTCACGTGATGATCCAACATTCACCTTGAGGAAGAAGACTACGTGCATGATCTAGATGCCTTAGATGCCCATGAGCAGGGGTGGAGACATCGTGAGTGGTGCAACCGGTGCTGTGGGAGCGGCGAGTAGGGTGGAGACGACCTGCGCGGCCGCGGCCTGGGCCTTGGGGCAGCCGTCACCGGGCGATGGCCTGGATGGGCGACTGAAGCGGATGCGGCACGGACTGGTTGGGCGATGGGAGCGGATGAGGCATAGCCTGGACGGGCGACACGAGCAGATCCGGCCATGGATGGGAGTGGATTTGGAGTTGGGCGTGAGGGAGCAGACGGCGGCCACTTGAGATTTGGAGCGCTCTTGAGGGGCTTTGGAAGGGGAGAGCAGATTTGGGAGAGGTGGGAGACAAGGTAGAGGTGGCGGCGGGGAAATGGATAAACGAGGCGGTAAGCTAGGGTTTGACAATAGATTGATATGTGGGCTTTTCAGTAAATTTTAAGCGCGAAGGTTGGGCCGACAGCCCACGCCGAAGGAGGTGGGCCTGGTCTACATATCCCAACCGATGATTCGAGGCAAATAATTGGATTTACCGACTGATAGTTGTTTGGTAAATCTAAATAGATATACCGATCGATGTTTGTTCGGGGAAACTTAAAATACCAACCAATGGTTTGTTGATAAACTATACCGACCAACCGTTCGATGGTGATTTTCTACTTATACCGTCAGATGTCTGACGCTAATAGGGGTTGTGGTATAGTGAAATGGGAATAGTATCTTTCTTTCCTCCATCACAAATAGTAATCTTTGACGAACTAACATATTGTATATTATACTTTTGATGATGTTGGATTTGATTGTACATTCATATCTATGTCAAACAATACCCCAACCCGTTCATTTACCCAACCATCCGCTGTCTCGAAAGAGAACTCAAAAGCACATGTATAAATCTTGAGCTAGGAGCCGGAGTGTAATTAACGCCTGGGAGGGAAAGCAAAATTATGCTTGAATAAACATAGGTCCGTAACTACTATAGAAGCCGGAGTGAAGGAGCTGACCCCTCTTTTGTTCTTTTCACACACGTGCCAATGTGGGTACAATTTAGGAATATACCTTTCTACCTCCTTACCAAGAAGCTTGCTTTTGATTTAGGAGAATGTATAGGTTCAACTATGATGGTTGATAGTAGTGCTAGGGGAAGCATTAGTGACAAGTTTGCGAGGACTAGGGTCAAGCTACCTTTGTATAGGGCCTTGCGTGTGGCGTTGTTGCTGGTTGATGAGATCATAGGGGAGAAGGTAGAGGTCCAGATCAGGTATGAGAGGCTACCTAACTTCTGCCTCTTCTGTGGCTTCATTGGGCACATGGAGGCGAGATGCAATATGCCTAAGACAGATTGAAAAAACATGTACAACCTGAAGCTCAGGGTGCTCCCGGTGCACTTTGAATTTCCCCACACCAGGTTCTTGCCGGATGCAATGGGTCAAGCTTTTCCCCAAATGTCTTCTACCCACCCATGGCGGGCACCGACCCTGGCGAGCCAGGAACAAAAGCAAGATGCCTCAGCAAATGGTGTTGTCGAGCAGGTGGCGGCGGAAGTGGCACGGCTATCAGTTGGTGACAACCATATGCAAGTTCCCAAGACAAAGCCTCCAAGTGACAGCGATCAAATCGATGAAAAGGAAAATATTGAAGATGACAAACAAACAACTTTGGAGGCAGCTGATAAAAAGAAGGTGAAAAGCTGGAAACGAACGGTGCGTGAGGAACCGAGCAATCAGAGTAGTGATACACATAATTTTGTAAACGCAAACAAGTCAGTGGTCCAGGGTGCTGGGATTGTGCGTTCTCGGGAAGAAGGCCATGGTGAGGAGGAAGAGATGGAACCAATGGCAAAAAACGACTATCCAGCAAACTATGACACTAGTTGATGGCTATAGTGAAGTGGGCCTGCAATCCACAACAAAGTCTGCAGTGAACGAAGGTGTAACTGCAGTGGGCAGCATGAAGGACAGTGGCAGGGCAACATAGGGAACAGATGGTGGAAGGGCAGCGACCGGTCCTGGGGCTACCGGCAAACTGTCGGGCGCTAATGAGAGCCATGAGTCCCCTCATGGTGAACGGCCCTGGCAAGGGATAGCCACGGTCAGTTCAGGTGTTTGTCCAGCTTGTGTGACAACCCTGGTAAAATTTCATTTCTAAAAATCAAGGTCAGTAGCCTAACCCTATGCTTAACCAACTAATAAAAGGGTGAAAAGAATTAGAACGAGTTAAGTTGAAATTCAAATTGAATTTGGGCACATTTGGATACTTTTGAATTTTTAAATTAACTTTCAAACCATAAGCAAAATGAGATGTTGCCTGAAACCAAACTTGTAGAACTTTTTATTCTGAACAACTTTCATGTTCAAAAGTTTTTGAAATTCAAATTAGAAAGAGGAGAAAACGCCCTGTTTGCACCCAGCCCCCTGAAGTTTTTCAAATTCTTGCAATCAGGCCCCTCGCTCCCCCCCCCCCTCTCTCTCCCCTCCCCGCCCGACCGCGCGCCAGGTGGCCGGCGACGCCTGACCGGCGCGGGGCGCCAAGCCAGTGGCCGCCGCGCCACTCCCCCATGCCCGGCTTTGCCCCCTCCCCACGCCGCGCTGCCCAGTGCGCGCCCGCGCGTGCGCACGCCGCTGCCGCGCCCAGCCTCGCCGCCCACCGCGCCCAACCGCCGCACCCCGCCGTGCCACCCCGGCTCCCGCGCCCCGCCCATCGCTGCGTCTGCCCTCCGCCCAAGCCGCTGCAGCAGCTCCTTCTCCAATCCGCGCGCCACGCTATCCCCTCTCTGCCACGCCAAATCCCGGCCGCCCAGTCGCCCGCGCCCGCTCGCCGCACGCCACGCCGGCGCCCTGCTGCCGCCCGCCGTGGCCAGTGCACGCCGTGCCATGCCTCCGCCCCGCGCATCGCCCAGGCCCCTCCACTCCCTCCTGCCCCTATAAAAGCCGCGCCCCGGCCGCCCGCGCGAGCCACCGCAGCCAGAACGCCGTCACCACCGCCATTGCCGCCGCCGAGCGCCGCCCGCTCGTGGACAGCCCTCCACAGCAGCCCCTGCCCAAATTGAACCTCCAGCCACCACTACATCATCCCCCTGAAGCTCGCCGACCCGCCCAACGCCGCCCAGAACCACCGGAGCGCCGCCACCCGCGCTGCCGCCGCCGCCGCCGCCCCTGCTCGCCGTGGACAGCTCGACCCCGACCTTCTCCGCCCAAGCCAAGCCCCTTAGCAGCTTCCCCACGCGCCACTGAAGCTCGCAGACCGGACCAGGCCGCCCCAAGCCCGCCGGAGCACCGCCGTGGACGCGCGCCACCACCGCCGCCGCCTCTGCTCCAACGCCGGCGAGCTATTCCCGGCCGTCCCCCACCTGAACAACACCCCCACGAGGTAGCCCTCGCACCCCTGAACCTTCCCCGACCCTCACCCCTCGCCGCCGGCGAGCCCCTCGCCGGAATTTCGGCCGGCCGCCGTACCCGAGCCGCCCGACGACCCAATTGCAAGAATTTAAATCTTTAGAAGGGTCTGCGCGTAAGATTCAAGGACCCAGTTGTAAAAGAAAGTTTCAAATCTAGATTCAAATTTAGTGAACTTGTAAAATTCGTATAAAATCGTAGAAAATTCAGAAAAATGAAAACTCAACTGTTCTGGAATCCTTAGAAGAAACTCTACAACTTTTGTTACGAAAAGTTTCTCAGGTTCTCAACATATTTTGCTCTACATTAAATGGAAGCTTTAATGGACTTATTTTGTACCCACTGTTGTAGATCAGTGCTGCCCCTAAATTTTGGGCAGTAAGCTAGTTGCTTGATGATTAGGACTGTGTAGAAAGATCAGGCCCAAATTCCATCTCTAGCTACACTGTTTATTAAACTTAGTGTCATACCATAAGTGGCTAAATATTTTTATCCCTGTAGTTAGGTTATGAATCACCTAATGAAACGTTTTCTATGCTGGTGTAATAGCACCTAAAAGCCAGAGAAAAATTGGGAGACTTTATATCTCACAGGAACCTATTTATTCGATTTATGTGCTAATAACATACCTTAAATCAAGATAATAGTATCCTAGCTTGGAAAATTCTCACATTTTTACTAGGAGATACTCAGTGGTAGAGGTTGCTGTGTAAAAAGTTTCATGGACAAAAACCCTGTGTAGGGTCATGTAAAAATAAATCCTTGAATAACCAAGGTGTGTAATGTCACATTTACTATGCTCTGAAAACTGCATAATAAATTCTACAAAAATTACAGTAGCTCCTGCATGCTTAAGTGAAAGCTCTGTAAAAATATTAGACTCAGATCTTACACCATTTGTTCTGTACAAAAATAACAAAGGGCTAACAGCAACTATGTAATATATTTTTCATAATTAATCTGTTACATGAAATTGTCTAAAAATTTTACTGTAAGCACATCTTTCCCTGATGTGCCTAAACCCAAAGTTTCATGACCAGAAACTATCCACTGTAGTAATTACACTTAAATCGTGTCGTTACCATCACCACTACTTAAACTTGTGCATTCATGTAGAATCGACGACTCTCGCCGACGGAACTTACGAGCTGGTGCCCGCGTCCGAGAGTGAGCAGCGTGAAGCTCAAGTGAATCTAACTGAAGCTCTTGAAGACCCGAGCCCAAGTTCGGAAGAGCCCCAAGCTAACTGCGAAGGCAAGCCCCGGAGCATAACCCATCTCTTTCCTAAATTATGCAACTCATTACTCTCTGCTTGTGCATTAAGTTTATAGGAGTTGAATGGAAACTTAGTTGCATGATGTTAGGAACCCATGCTTGAAAACTAGACGTAAGGTTCGATAGAAGGCTGTGCTAATAGGACTCCGGTAAAAGCCGAGTGATTTCCTGTCACTCGCGAGAAAATAGGAGTTGAATGTTTACTACACGCTGCAATCATAAGGACAACGGACGGGCTATGGTACGATGTTTACGATTGAGGTCCGTCTGTCTAGTGAAAAATGCTAAGGCCGCAGTGTGTGGTAGTGATGGTTAAGTCTTTGAACGTACTAAACACATGCCGAGATTATGGGAATCGGTAAGCTTAAGTACCTGATTGGCCCGGCAAGTGGGCAGCAACCTACCCTTTGAATTTCGGTCCCATGTGCATATGGCGAGTGCAGAGAGTGGTCACGACCCGGCGCCAAACCGTGGCGTGGGGCTCTTGTACTCTCGGAGGGTAGCCTCGATCCACGACCCGGAAAGAAAGGGGAAAAGTTGCACGTGTGACTCTAGGGAGTAACCACGTGACGTGTGTTTGGGTTTCCCTTGCAAGGTTAAGAAATTCGATTCGAATCGTCCGTTTCTCACGGCTATTGAGACTGCTTAACCATTTTTACCCACAGAGTAAGAAGAGGAACAATGAGGATGAATGAACTGGTTGGATGAAAATTTAATGCTTCACCATGTATGCTATTAGATAGCTGCTTATCTAGAATGGTTAATGAAACTAGAATCTCGAGCTAAAAGTTGAAAGTAAGGACCCACTCGTAGATGCTTTTCGGCAAAACAAACCCCTGAGCCAAAAAGCCTTGCATGTCTAGAGTCGGTGGAGTAGATTCCACTACACGGGTAAGTCTTGCTGAGTATTAGTATACTCAGCCTTGCTTGTGGCTCGTTTTCAGGTGAGACCTTCGAAGATATGATTGCTAGCTTGACTTGGCCCTGCACTCTTCCCCCTGGTTGGTCGGTGGAATGGGATACGCCCCCGTCCAACGGAGATAATGTCGAGTGATGTCTCGTACGGGCTTCATCGAGACATCCTTATCGTCGAGTAGCTTTCGTTATTTTATTTTCCGCTGCAACTTAAACTCTGAAGAACATCTTAGTTATGATCACTGAAGTACTTGGTTTCTAAACTCAAAACTTGGTCTGTAATATTTACTTATGATAATGTTGTAATATTTGCTGGAATGTGGTATTCTTTGGGCTCATCGTCGCGTGAGCATTTGTATGTATGGCGCTCGATCCGCTTACCGTGGTTGTATCGGGAGGTTATACCCAACAGATCAGTGGATTACTCCGTTTGAAGTGTAAGGTTAACCGAGATTGCCTTAATGGTGATGGTTAATACACTTGAGCCGGATTAATTCAGGTGGTTCTGCCACAGCTTGTCTGGACGCTAAATCCCGAGCTGGATATATCTTCAGATCATGGGCAGAACGTGATGTTATCACCTTTTGTTGGTCTGCGAAGTGGTTACAGTAGCAGGTGCTTGTTCTCAACAAGCCTCTGCATGGATGTCTTCGTTGCAGTTTGTTTTTTCCCGCCAGATAATTTCCTTATCCTTGTAATGATTTCCCTCCCTTATGAAATAAAAGAATGGAGCTGCTTGGGTTATGTGTCTGGTTGTTCACTAGTCTGGTTATCCCTATGTTTTTGGCAAAAAAAGACTTTTGATCCATCCTTGGTGCCCAAACAGAGGGGGCCGCCGAGCAGGGATTTTAGCTCTATGTCCTGCTCAAGTAATGGTTCATCCCTTGAACCAAGTGCTATTTCAGTAGCTTCGGCCAAGGTGCCTGGCCAACGGAAATCAGGTGTAATGAAACCTGGAGTTCGAGATGGTAAAAATCTGAAGCGAAGTGGAAAGAATGGGGTTGAAGTTTTAATCAACGTGTTAGCGAAGAAGGGTATGTCAGTGGATCAGTTTGTTACTGCTTCCTTGAGGCTAGATAGTGTTTTTCCTGGACCTGATGAGAAGGAGGCGGAGGAGAGCGTTTTTATGGGGGATGCTAGTGAAGTTTCTCCTTCAAAACGCAGTAAGATACAAGTCTTAAACCCAGCAACGTCTGTTAACCTGGTGGGAGCTCACGGCGAGCCCCACCAAGAGCAATGAATGCTATAGCCTAGAACTGCTGGGGGGTGGGGAACTCCTGGACAGTTCGCGACTTGACTGCCCTTATGCAGTCCTATCACCCCAAGCTTGTTTTCCTTTCGGAGACAAGGCAAAGTGAGGAAAGAATGAAGAATTTGAGGTGGAGAATTGGTTTGAAAGGCTGTCTTGTTGTGGGCAGCGATGGAAACAGTGGAGGGACGGCTCTGTTCTGGGACGAATCAATCTCGGTCAAGCTGATTGGCATGTGCAACAGACTTATAGATGTCATAGTTCAGGAGTGTCCGCTTCACCTCCATTTCGGATCACTTTCGTTTATGGTGAACCACGTGTGGAGGGTAGGAAAAAGATGTAGGAACTGTTGCAGCATACTAAGGATAAGTCACAAGATCCGTGGCTTGCCTTGGGTGATTTTAATGAAGCACTATGGCAGTTTGAACATTTTTCGGCTACTAAAAGAGGGGAAAAACAAATGGAAGATTTTCGGAATGTCCTAGATTTATGTGATCTACATGACATCGGTTTTGCCGGTCTTCCTTGGACCTATGATAACAAGAGAGGTGGGCAATGAAATGTTAAGGTACGCCTCGACAGAGTTGTGGCCTCCCCTTCATGGTCAAGTTTGTTTAGTAATGCTTGTGTGAAACACCTTACATCCCCATGCTCGGATCATTGCCCGATATTGCTGCAGATGTACCAAGAGAAGGGAGCTGAGAAGCTGAATAAAATTAGGCGATACGAAATTATGTGGGAATGTGAGGAATCTCTGGGACAAGAAATAGAGGCTGCATGGGAGGCTGCGGGAGCAAAACCATGTCTGGGAGCTGTTTCTAAGGCTCTCAAGGAGGTGATGTGCTCCCTGCAACAATGAAGCCATGATAAATTTGGGTCGGTCAGAAAGAAGCTTGAGGGTCTAAGAAGAAAGCTGGAAGCCTTGCAGGGACATGGTGACCAATCTAATGCAGTGGAGATTAAAGCAACCATGAATAGGATGAATGAAATCTTATACCGGGAGGAGATGATGTGGTTGCAAAGATCGCGAATCTCATGGCTCAAAGAGGGTGATCGAAACACCAAATTCTTCCACCAGAAGGCACATGGCATTCTAGAAAAAATAGAATAAAGAAGCTCAGGAAGGGTAATGGTGAATGGTGTGATGATTGGGAAGGAATGAGTGCTCTAACAAGTGATTTTATTCTAGAAGTTGATCCTGATTTACTGATGCCCCTTTTTGAAAAGCGTGTTACACCGGATATGAATGATCGTTTGTGCAAGGAGTTCGCGGAGGAGGAGATAGGAGACGCCCTGTTCCAAATCGGGCCGTTAAAGGCGCCGGGACCGAACGGTTTCCCGGCGCGTTTCTTCTAGAGGAATTGGAGTACATTGCGGCGGGAGGTGACGCTTGCTGCCCAGCAATTTTTCCGGTCCGGAGTGATGCCGGAAGGAGTCAACGACACAGCCATTGTTCTGATTCATAAAGTAGCACATCCAGAATGCTTGTCTGAATTCAGACCAATAAGTCTGTGCAACGTGATTTATAAGATTGTCTCCAAGTGCTTGGTAAACAGATTACTACCTTTGCTAAATGAGCTGATATCTCCACAGCAAAGCGCCTTCATCCCGGGGCGTTTGATTACCGATAATTCCATTATAGCCTTTGAATGCTTGCATGCAATCCAGCAGGGGATGACTGAAAGGAATAATTTCTGTGCGTATAAATTGGATCTCTCAAAAGCGTATGATCGGGTGGATTGGGGCTTCTTAGAAAAAGTTTTATTGAGGCTGGGCTTTCAGAGTTCATGGGTGCGGTGGGTGATGTTTTGTGTCACCACCGCGCGCTACTCAGTGTGCCTCAACGGGGTTCCGTTGGAATCCTTCCAACCATCCCGCGGATTATGCCAAGGTGATCCTCTCTCGCCATATCTTTTCCTTTTTGTCTCTAATGCCCTCTCCTCTGCTCTACAAAAAGATGTGCAGGACAATGTTATTGAAGAGCTGAAAATCTCGAGGCATGCACCTGGTATTTCACACCTCCTATTCGCAGATGATGCTCTACTTTTTTTCAGAGATAATGCTGAGCAAGCAAGCAGGATCAGAAACCTCATATCAATATTTGAAAGAGGCACGGGCCAAAAGCTGAGCCCAGCAAAATGCTCACTGTTAGCTTGGAATTCACTAGATACAGGGCGAAAAGAAGACATTCGTGATGTTCTGGGAGTTGAAGAGCTCCAGTTTGAAGCAAAATACTTGGGGTTGCCGACCCCGGAGGGCAGACAGAAAAGAGATTGTTTCCAACTAATGAGGGAACGTATGGGGAAACGCATGGCACTGTGGTCAAAAAACACCTATCAGCTGCTGCAAAAGAGGTGCTCATAAAATCTGTGGCGCAGGCTATTCCGACGTATACGATGAGTATTTTCCATCTATCAGCAAGCTTCTGTGAAGAACTCGCACGTGGTGTGCGGAGGTATTGGTGGGGAGAGGATGTTGACAGCCGAAGAATTCATTGGATTGCATGGGAGGCTTATCGAGTTCCCTGACAGCCTCTGTGCAAAACTGATGAAAGCCAAATGTTTTTCTAATGGTGATCTACTAGATACGGCGTTTCCCTTGCAAACTTCCCCAACATGGAAGGCAATTATGCATGATTTAGAAATGCTGAAAAAAGGTATGATATGGTGAGTAGCAGATGGAACAAAAATCAAGATTTGGAGACACCATTGGCTACCAAGAGCTTGGTCGTTGAGTCCAATTGGCAGCAAGAGACCATGTCGGCTTAAGTGGGTTTCACAATTGATCCATGATGATTCCAAGGAATGGAACGAGGAGATATTGGAGAGGTTCTTCCACAGGAATGATATTGATGAAATCCTTAAAAATTAAACTGTCGAGAGGATATAATGAAGACACAATTGCATGGCACTATGAGAAGACATGTTGTTTCTCTGTCAGAAGTGCTTACAGGCTGGGTATGGATTGAAACGACTGCAAGTTTGAGCTGTAATACCAATGGAGAACGAATGGTTTGGAAGAAGCTGTGGGCTCTGCAACTACCTCCAAAGGTGAAGGTCTTTGCCTGGAAGCTTGCATATAACATTTTAGCTACACAATCAAATAAAGTAGCTCACAGAATGGTGAATCAAAGCACATGCCTGATATGTGGGAGAGAAGAGGATGGACACCATGCAGTGCTTATGTGCCCGCATGCAAGAACTCTGCGTTCAGCAATGCGTTCAGCAATTTGTAAGAATTCTTCTGTTTATTTTAGATAAATTTGTAAGATTTTTTATGTTTCTGGTGGCAATTTTATAAGAGCAATTGTAAAAGTGATATTTGGATAAGCGGTGTTTAATAATAGCAAATAGCAAAAATATAAAAAGTCCACGGGTCTCGCACCCAATGGGTCGGTTTTGCTCCACCCGCGTCCGACCCGACCCTTGCCTTCCCCACTCGCCAGTCGCCTCGACTCCGCCCGCCGCTCTCACGACTCTACTCCTCCCAGGCTCGCACGACTCTCTTCTTCGCGCCGCCGCCGCAATCCACGCCGGCGTCTCCTGCGCGCCGCATCTCACTGGTGAGGACCATCCATCCTCTCTCCCCCTCCCCCTCCCTCTCCCACTCCCTCCTGCATCCTGCTCCACCCCCAACCTTTTTCCCAAACCATAACGTGTCATGTGTTCTTGATTTTGACGGAATTCTCAGCGAAAGGGCAAGCTCCGCGAGGGGCCCGGGGGGAAGACGACCTGCATCAATCGGATTGAAAATCTGTAAGGTGTGTGTGTTCTTCCTACCCCTCCGAGTGCCTTCATGTGAAAGTGGTGTCTGATTTTGCATCCCGTTGAGTTCTTTTTTGAGAGAGAGGAAGGGAAGGGGGGAGAGAGAGAGGGAGAGAGGGAGAGGGGGAGAGGGGGAGAGAGAGAGGGAGCGAGAGGGAGAGGGAGAGGGAGAGGGAGGGAGAGCGAGCGAGAGAGGGAGAGGGAGACCTCATTCTCAGGAAATTCATACTCTCAGGACGCAATGATAGCTTTGCTCATATGTCATTCTTGCTAGATAGTTGCAGAAAAAACTGACTCATTATGTTGCTAGATTAAACAGCTTAATTCCTTTATCTGGTCTGCCGCTTTATTTCCCTGCATGGTGAATGATGCTTTCTGTTTCATGTGGCCTTGCCTGATTGTTTGGGTTGAAGTAGTACTATGGCTCCTTTCTAATTTTACATCTTCATTAGATGAGACTGTTGTACATCGAGTCTGGAATTAGACAAGCATTTAGAACAGGGTACACTTTGCTTGTGCTGCAGGTAGTTCCGGGCCCTGTTGTTTCGAAGTTTTCATCACTAGGTGACTTTTCTTTGGAATGATTTTCACTGATCATCAGACATAATAATATTAGTTTCAGTAGGTATCAAACTGTCGGCAGTCTGATCTCCTTGCTACTGCATGCACCGAAAGGGGTGGGTAGATAACCGAATGGAATTTTCAATATAAAAGTGAGTTAGTAATAGACACAATATGGTTTCGATATCTACTTAATATGTCACCTGAATATGTCTCTAAGCATCTCATTTGTTAAATAGTACTGAATATGTCTTTGAAAATGAATTTGCATTGATTCAACATCAAGAATGAAACACTTCTTTGAGTAGAGGTTCTATAATTGAAATAACCTGATGTTTAATTGATAGTGTTTCTGATCCCTCATGGTTAATTAACCTGATGGGCAATTAAAATATTCTGAGACTTGCATATAGTCAGATCCCAAGAAAACGTGGCTTAGTCCAAAGTTTTTAACTTGCCTGATCCTGCCTTGCTAATTCTATCATCTGGATAATGTCATTTTTACCTTGCCTCTATTACATATCCAAATCCTTCTTGCACTTATATATGTTTGTAATGTTTTTCTCTTCATTGGATGAGGCTCAAAGGAAGAAGTGATGAGTAAGCGTCAAATTTTGCTAAGAATTTCAGAAGCCATTGTATCAGATCAACCTTGTGCTAGATTGTTCATATAAACTTCTGAATTTGCCAAGCATTTGAAGTTGAAGCTCTCAGACATGTTATTGTGTCATCTTTCTGAATTTTTTATCCTTTGAAGCTCAAGACATATTCATACAGAACTTCTCATAACTTTTGAACTTTATTTCATTTTGCCTTGGACTTCTTATATGCAGTATAGTTTTTAATTCAAATGTTGCTTGATGCCTGTTAATTAGCCTACCCAGCCACTTTTCTCTTCAATAGAATCAGGAGCCTGCTGCCCTGTAAGCTTGATAAAATGTTCTACTGATTTGGAGACCATGGATACTTTGTTATGCATGTGCTTTTCTGTAAGCGTTAGTTCAAATCAGCAGCATACTGCTGTCCATTACCGTTGTTCCCAGCCAAACACACAAAAGAATCTGAATAACGTTACCCAAGGTAACCAAACAAAATCTAGGAATCGTTACTCTGTAACAGATAGCGGGGGTAGCTGATAACATTACTGTTACCTCCCCATTGGATGAAACAAACACTATCCAAAATTTTGGTCTCCCTTCAGTTAGCTATTGATTCATTGCTGTTACGTCTCTCCTGGATTTACGTAAACCTGCTGTTGCCGTGGTTTGTTTGCTGTGGCAGTTAATTTTGATGCAGCCCAGTTTGTTTCTGTTAGAGAAACTGAGGAAGAGCATTGCTTGATGCTCCATCCATTGAAAATTCTTCTAGTGTCTCTCAATCGCGAGAGCATATGGATCGCCTGTAGATAACTCATTTGTGGTATTTGTATCAGGCTTTGATGGTTGCTCCACATGGATGAAATGGCCTCCCGTCCAAAGCTGTCTGGTATTCAGAAGCAGGTCTTGGCGCTGTACAGGGGATTCCTTCGGACAGCACGCCTAAAAGACCCAGAAGAGCGGCACAGGATCGAGTCTGTTGTCTCGGCAGAGTTCCGTGACAACGCAAGGAATGTCGACCGTAGGAACTTTGTATACATAGAGTACTTGCTGAGGAGAGGGAAGAGGCAGCTTGAGCAGCTCAAGAATCCTGATATTACTGGACTTGCTACCCTTGAAGTAAAGAAATGAGGTATATAGTGTTTTACTAACCATGCAGTTTTTTAAGTACTGTAAATGCTTAGGAAATCTTCTTGTAGCTATAAAATATGAGAATTACGAGCCAGTTCTTCACTTTAGAACAATGGTGAATTGCTGATAGTTATCTGCAAAGTACTTACCATTTTCCACTTGAAGTGGTTTTCTAAACTAGCTATTTATTTCCCTTAGAACAATGCTGATAGCTATCCACAAAGTACTTACTGTTTTCCACTTATGAATGTTGAAACAGAAAGTGGTCTTCTAAACTGTTAAGTAACTATGACCTGAAATCACGGTTTATTTAGAAAATGCTAAGATGGGATTACTTGTACAGGATAACACACACACATGCCTTTTTTTTATGGCTATGACAAGAACCTGTGATTTAATTCTATGTGTAAGTATGTGACAGCTATGTTCATGCTTCTCTCTAGTCTGAAATGGGTTAAGGCAAAATTGGCTGCAGGACACCGTTAAAAGGTGTCTTTTGCCACAGACCACTAAAAAAGAGTGGCTTTGCTAGTAGACACTACAAAACCATGTACATTTGCTCGAAGACACTGCACCCATTATTTTATTCAGTTTAATTCTAGAGCTACAGGGAAAGACAACTTTGCACCTGCTCTCCTCTTTCGTAGTTCCGATCTGTTTTCCCTCTCTCTCCTTGCCTTTCTCATTCACATTCCTTCCCCCCCTCAAATCCGTGTCAAGTGGCATGATGTGTTGTGGCGGTCCATTGTGAACGAGATGCAGTGGTGGGCCCCGGCGGGATGCGGTGGCTGAGGCATTTGTAGGACTCGACGAAGGGTGCATTGGAGCTCCGGGCTGGGTAGCGAGTGATGGAGCTCCAGGCAGGGACGGCGGCGCGAAGGCCCACTTGCAGCGGTGGGCGTCGTGACTGCATGTGGCATGCCAACGGAGCTCCCACTGGGCAGAGCAGCGATGCTTGCAGTGGCGGGATCTTGCCGATGGTCCTGGTGAGCGGCAGTGGCCTCATTTTTTTTCTTTTTTTTCCTCCCCATTGCTGGTGGTTGGCACAGCAGCATCTTGGGGAGCCCGCTGCTAATCTGCGCTGTGCTGGTTCCCTGGCGGTGCTGCTGTGCTGCAGGGGAGGCTGCTACGACACGCTGCCGGCTGCTCCACCTGCTCATGAGAATGGCGATGATATGGATTCAGTAAAAAAGTCATGACAGGCGATGCTCTTGTCCTTGTGATGATCCAGTGTTCTCTCACGTCCTTGTGATGATCCAGTGTTCTCTCACTGCCCATGGATAATCTTGATTTTGTTCCATGTTTTTCTTCTTATTTTTCTTACCGCAATATGATTTGATATTTGAAGGGTGTGAAGGGCAGGGCATGGAAGGGTTATACTTGTCCAGATTTAAGTGTTTTGAGTTGGAAACATTATTATATAAGTTATAGTGTCTCTCAGCTGATTTACATGGTTTTGTAATGGCTTCCAGCAAAATCACTCTTTTTTAGTGCTCATGGCGAAAGACACCTTTTAACGGTGTCTGGTAGCAAATTTTCCCAAGGGTTAATTGCATGGCTGTGCCTTCCACTACTGTGCATACATCTAAAGTACCATAATTTGATAGCTGTATATTATTATTATTCTTATTATTTTTATCTAGGTTAGTAACAATATAAGGATGTTCATCAAAGTTTCTTCTTCTAGCACTTTTTTGTCAGCAGTTCTTTTGGAAATTTCCAGGCCTTTTCATTGCCAGAACTAAGCATAATGGGAGGATTTGGGAATCTCAAGAACCTGCCAATGATGACGTCCAAAGAACATAAATATGACCATACATCAGAGTTTTTTTCAGCAGTGACTTTCTGGGGTTCCTTAATTAGCCTATGGGAATCTCAAGATAAATCTGGTAGTACCTGTCTGGTTATCCAGATAGTAATATCAAATTTACTACTCTATTTTGGTGTAACCAGACTTCATACTGGGCCTATGTGATCCAAGGATTCTTGTGCAATCATGGAATTTAGATGTTTATCGATTTGATACAATATTAGCCTAGTTTAAAAAATGGTGTTGAAATTCTGTGATGAATCAGTAAAGATTGTCCCTGGCTTTGATAGCTGGTGTTTGGACACTTCTGTTATCATTCCCATGTCCAAATAATTTGCTACAATTCTATTTAAGTTCCTTCTGGTCTTATCTCCATCAGAAGTAGCCTAATTCCATATCTGACTAACCTTTTCCTTGGTTTTTCCCTGATTATGTGATTTAGTCAATTTGTAAAGTTCATAGGAAAAGGAATTTGGACGTTGCTTGTTACTTAGAAGCAGCTCAAGCATAGCAATTCTGAGGCAACAGCAGAAGAATATATGTGCTCTATGTTGGTCGCATGAGTTTGGGATATAACATACAGGATCTTCCAAACACATGGAAAAGAGATGCTTATCTCTATTGTGAAACTGATTGATATGTACCTTGAGTCACTTCCCGCCTGCTGTTAATGCTTGTTGCAATCTAGAATCCTGTTCCGCATATCATCTAAAGACTGAACAGTACTTTGAAGGTCTGACAGTAACTCTCCAAATCAGGTTCATTTATTGGTTGTCATCTTATTTGGGAATGGTTCCTCCTGTTCAGCCAAGATATTTCACTTCACTTGCGGATACTATGGTTGTCCAATCGAAATCGTTCTTTGTGAGTGTGTCTAATCCTTTTCCTTTTCCTGAGGAATAGGTTTATGCTTTTGAGTGACTGGAGATAATGGGTCTATTACATAATGTAATGCTTTGTCGTTCCTTGGAACCTCAGATTGGTGCTATTTTGATGTTGCAGATTGCAATGGCAAAATAGCTCTTTTCTTTCAACATGACTTCCTGGTTGTTGGAACCGGATATGTATTGAGTCATGCCCTGTCAATTGTTTGTCCTGATAATGCTAGATACCTTTACCTTATTGATGCCGTGTCGAACCTCCATTGCTGTTGGATATTAGATTTTGTTGTGCCTATCTATTCCTGATTGGAGGAGAAAGAATGAGAAAAGAAGTCACTGCTTTCTTTCGGAACAGGAGAGGTCCAACATTTTCCTGAAGATCTTGTGTCTGGACATCCCAAGTTCTTCAAATTCTCCTCTTTCTTTGGCTGCCTTTTGGAAGGCCTGGTCAATCATTTCATTGTGGATGATGAGATGAGATGTGATGCATGTGTATTGTGTAGGGCTTGAGCAGGGAAAGGTTCTCGAGTGATCTCCCTCTTGGCCTTATCTCAATCCATCTTTCGTTCGCAGCCTTACAAAGTCTTTCGAAGGACATTCGAAACTCCTAGTGGACTAGAACAAATCCAAAGCCAGCAGCTCAATAAAATAAGTAGTTGAAGGAAGAAGCAGCACTGCTTCATGATGACAGTATCCTGTGTGTGACCCTGAGTTTGGTCATATCATCAAAGTAGTGCCAAAGAAATATGATGATTCATGTCAAGCTTTTGTGTATCACAGGAGGTGAAACAATGCAAGCATTGAGCTTGACACAATCTTTTCCCTCTTGGAAAGACAGTGGGGAATTAGAGAACCGCTCCGATATGGGTGCATTTGGCCAGGATCCGGCTTATCATTTTCCTGTTTAGATTCTATTTTCCCCGTGGAAGGCATTCTTCTGTTAATCAGAATCACTTTTTTAAATTGGCCTCTGTCAGATTTAATTCCTAAAAGTAATTCCTAAAAGAGTGTTTATGTGAGAGAGATAAGGCGATTCGAGTGAGTGACACCATTTTGGTTGACCTTGGACTATATTATTTTTCTTATCAATTGGACTATGCTATTTGGTAGTACAAAAGACATAGATCGTTCTAGTTTCTTATGGGTGTTAGAAACCAAATATGAGATACTCCCATGCCATGGGAATACCTCTCTACATGTGCCTAAGGGTACATGATGTGGGGGTGTGAGATACTCTTATCATAATCGCCTTGTGGATAAGAAAACATGAAACAGATGTGTCTCCAAACTTATCCATCAGTGAATGACTCTGACATAGTTGACTTATGTTGGAGTTCACTCGCCATTGCATTGGCTAGCATAGTCCATTTCAGCCTGACATAAGCGTATAAAGTTAATCCAAAATTAATGAGGAAATGAAATGCTCATAATGTTACGCAATATTGAAATAATTAACTTGTGTTGTCATTGTGGATACTGAGACAGAAGCAACAATGTTTGAAGCGTCATGTATCCAAGAGGACACACAAAATGTAGGCAACAAAGAAAGAGCGGACACCGGTCAGAAACTATATTGTCCATAGTAAACGAACTCTATAACAATGTTCGTTGAACTTGGGCATTGACGGAGTACGTGCCAACAAGGGGCGGGCAAGATTCCGTACCTTATGAATGGACCAAATGCAACTAGTAATCAAATGGAAATATCACCTCGTAGGTAACTACTCAATAAGCAAGTACCAAACATGGTAATTGTAGCTTAAAACATTAATGAATATTAGGATTTCATACTTCGATGATGATATCTCCAAAATCATTTTGATCTTTAGTTGGTATCAAGAACAATAACTTATTGGTAAGGTACATTGGTGAACAGCAACATAAATACCATACATATGAGATAACCTCTTCTAATTAATACTAAGATTTATAAGAATCCATAACTGCCATGCTACAAAATCACAATCTCTTGCTACCAAAAATACTTCATATTTGTAATACAATAAAGATTCTACATTGTTTACTTATTAAATGCATTCTTCACAAACATTGTAGTAAATTAATTGCATTCTACATAATCTACAGAGACAGTCTACCAAATATATTTCATATACATATTTTTGTACAATACATCATTTGTCTCCAAAAGAGTATGACACCAATGATGGATTTTTACTTAATACTTCCTTCATTTATAAATGATAACATTTTGGATAGTAGATAACCTCCACCATGTGCAGTTGTGAAAACAAGTCCTTACATAATATGATAATTATTTTTTATATAATTACTATTCTATGGAAGTTTTTTTTCATATGATAAATCCAAATAGTTCTACTCAAATCAGTGGTCAAATTTTTAAAAAAAGTTTGACTGCCCATACTTTTCTAGGGCATCATACATTTACCAATGGAGGTAGTACTCATAATCTATTGTGAAAAAATTATAATACCCACCATCTATTATAATGTACTAAGGCCACTTCTACTTATACCAGCAACAACAAATAATATTAGTAGTAATAGTAGTACCACCATACAATATAAGGTATCTACAACAGAACAAATACAATCATACCATTAATACCAAAACTATTGTTACAACTACGTTCTTGCTACAATGATATATTACTAATAACAATACTACTACTATTAGTCCTACTACCTATATACTAAATGATTTTATTCTACAACATTTAAGATGCTATTAAATATAATGTTCCTAAATATTTTGTATCAACAAAATAATTCACCTTATATAGGAATATTTCTAAGGTTAGTACAAATTCCAATACTAAAAAAAATCAAGAACTATTATTTTCAAGTACACACCAGTAAATTTGTATGAGTTCAGGTTTAACTTCTTTAGGTCAACATGAAACCCATAAAATCACTTGGAAACATGAATTCTACAGCACTAAAACTCGTGTAAACACTCAACATTTTATTGTAAGATTAATTTAGGACCTTTAGTATTTTTTATCAATTTGCAATAAAATAATATGTAATGTAGATGTTCTTACTATTAGCATAAAAAGTGCCATCGTGCTACATGAGAACCTCAAGTGCAACTTATAATTAGCATACCAACCTTTACCCACTATTACTCAATTTTGCTTGAGAAAGATGTGCTTAATTATCAATTATACAACATTTAAACACAAAACATGAGGTTAGATGCAATCATGAAAACCAAATTTATTTGAGACTTAAATAATTATGTAGCCTTCAACAGAAAGATGGTGTAGTCAATTTCAAACTTCTAGGAAAACTTTAGTGAACATTGTGCAAATCTATATATTCAAATATAGGACATGTTAGTACACATCATGCATGTAAATTTTTGCACACTTGATTTCACATGTCGAGTACGATCTACAGCTACATATGTAAATCATGTCTGCACATTTTAAGTGCCAAAGTTTGCCCCTCAAATTCAAAATGCCAGTGCACCATAGAAGATTCTCTTAATTAACATCAGCAACAAATAATAGTAAACATAAAATACTTGCAAATTAAACTGGAGTGACAACAAACATGAGAAATACATAAAACTTGACTGCATATAAAAATATACCAATGCTCCAACAATTATATGTATGTTTCTAATCCTTCTCTACACATTTAAGTATTACCTAAGTTATCTAGTTGAATTGTGCATCCAAGTGTTCCCTAAGATGACATTGTATATAATTTCTATTTTTATATATAATTAGGGAAACAAGTGTTCCTAATCAAGTCTCTAGCTCACTGTGCGGAAGTTCTCCTTATTGTCTGATTAATGCCACATAGTATTAGAAACTGAGGAAAATAGATCATTGCATTACAAACATGGAACATTAACATTTTATATTGATATTAGCTATTGTTCAAATGTAATTCAACTAAACTTGAGTATTCATGTCATTGGAAATCTTTGACGAGGTTGATCTCCTTGTGAAATATATATATATATATATATATATATGCGAGTTTGATTAAATCCATATATAATTAATATATGAGAAAATAACATGTGTAATGAATTTGCACGCACGTAATGAATAAGATGAATGTATCATTGAACACCAAAGAAATATCTTATCTTGGTAGATATAATCCAATTTTTTGATCTGACACTATATTTTGAGCAATTGTTTCTTTTTGTGAATGTTGACAGAAGTACAAGAAAATTGACTTACTCTCAAGAAAACCTAACATCTATTGTATTCTTGTTGCTTCATATATCACTGATAGTAGTTTTAAAAAATGCTTGAAGATAGATGTGCAAACACATGTATGAGCATTCATTACCTTATGAAACGACCTGATGATAACCTTTAGCTCGATTAAGCTCGACGAGTTAGTTCATATAATCTAATTTATATTCTGGGCCTGCATACAATGTTATTACTTTCAAATAGGAAATCAATCAATAGGGGATGTACCAACCCATGCACGACAACTTTGGAACATCATACTATTTCATAATTAATTCGATTAACATAATGAAATATTCACAAGTGCGCATTCTCATCCAATAGAAATAACCATATTACATAGGCCATTCATGAGAACCTGTGAGCACCTCATGGAACAATCAAACATTATGAATGCTCTATCAAGAGAAAATTAAATTCAATTTATGTGTTATCGGATCTTAGTTCTGATGTGCAAATAACACTGCTTTCATCCCTTCGATTAGTACCGGTTAACTTTTGATCCGGTATTAAAGTTGCCCCGGAGCCATTTTAGTACCGGGTCCAAATTTGAAAGCCCCTGGAGTCATTTTAGTACTGGGCCAAGATACCGGCCGGTACTAAATGTCACATTTTAGTACCGGTTAATGTTTTGGTCCGGTACTAAAATAGTGCGGCCATTTAGTACCGTTCAATGACACCACCCGGTACTAAATGGTGATATTTAGTACCGGCTGGTGTCTTGACCCGGTACTAAATGGTCCTCCACAGGTTATTTCAAAAGGAATGCATCTCCCACCAAGTCACATGTGATGCATAGATGGGATGGTAAGAAAGTTACATGTGAGGCTGGAGGTCATGGGTTCGAATCCTCACGATTGCGCACGCGTATTTATGCGTGCAAAATTTGCATGACTTGTGACTTGGGATGATGCATGTGTGCGGGCCTCTTGGAGGTTTGTAATAATTTTTTTTTGTTTTTCCTAGGCTGGGCGCGTTGTAATAATTTTTTTTTGTTTTTCCTAGGCTGGGCGCGTTGTAATAATTTTTTTTTGTTTTTCCTAGGTTGGGCGCGTTTAGTACCGGTCGCTGCATCCGGTACTAAACGGCCCTGCCCTCCATTTGGTACCGGCCATCCTATACCGGTCGGCTCGACCGGTACTAACCGTGCCTTTTGCCCGGTACTAATGCTAAGTTGTCACGCAGTGTAAGTTTACCAACAAGACATTATCATATAAAAAGGCAATGTGCCGCTGCACATGTATGAGAAATTTGTGTGGCTCATATTAAAGAAGGTCACTAAACAATATTAAGTCTAGCATATATATGAAGCTTTAGTCCAAATAGTGCTTGAAGTATAATAAATTAGTGTTCCCTCTACGGCCGCGAGCATCAATCAATTAACCCGCATACTTGACATTTTGATGTGGTTAATTGCGTAACGTTTTTTGCACCTGTAAGATTTAAGATAACTGGTTTAGAAGTACATAGTATAGCCGTATATATGTTGGCCGTTTCGCAAACTAAAGAACACTAAGGGGAACATACATTTCCTTTCCCAGTGGTCATGATGGTGTTATGGATAATGCTTGATACAAGCGCCACATGAAACTAATTGATAACTTTGTAAACTACTTTAGAATTTGTTCACCTGGCCCGTGGATTTCATTTGTTCAATCAATCCTCTAGTGTAAAGAAAAGCAGTTCATGTGAAGAGTGAAGACGAAGCTGACAAGAAGGTGCCATTGTCCACTGCGCCCCTCCACCCTGTCATGAGACGTCAAGGCACGCATATCCAGTTCAAAACTTGCAACACCTTTGATATTTGGTAATCTCTCCATGCAAGACTGAAAGAGGCAAGCATTCACTTCACATCCTGCATGCATCAACAGCTGGATGGCAGGGAAGGATAGAGATAGAGGCAGATACACAGCAAGATCAACAGCGATCAGATGGATGGTTACTGAGCATTAAGACCGTGATCTCCACCACATTAACACCCTGTGATCACGCGTGATCTCTAAATTTGGCAGGTGAACTTGCATTCCTCTGAGATTATCTCCACATTTAACCCCTCCGTTCTTGTATAAGTAGGCACCTAACCGCGGCCAAGAACTCCACACCAGTGCGAAGTGAAAGAAACCAGATCCATGGACAAGGGATCGAGCTCCCGGACCGCGTCCATGGAGGTTGAGGGAGCGGGGTTGCAGGCAGAGGACGGGGAGGAGGAGGTGCAGGCGCGGGAGAAGGAGCATGAGGCGCCGGCGAAGGAGCTCGACCTTCTCGGCGCGCTCGGTTCGGAGCCGCCGGAAGTGAAGGCTGTGGCGCCGGGCAAGGGGAAGGAGAAGGCAGTGGTGGCGGAGGAGGAGAAGGCGCCCGCGACGGCGCCGGCGTCTAGCGGCGGCGAGAAGAAGCGCTCGTTCAAGTGCAACTTCTGCCAGCGTAAGTTCTACACCTCGCAGGCGCTGGGCGGCCACCAGAACGCGCACAAGCGCGAGCGCTCGCTCGCCAAGCGCGGCGCCGCAGCGGCTGCGGCCGCGGCGGGCCGTGGGCTGTACGGTGGCGCTGACCCCTTCCTTCCGCCGCACCACCTCCGCTTCCCGCACGCCTGGCCGTACTCCGCGGGCGGCGGCAGGCCGTCGTCGTCGTCGTTCCTCGGGCTCGGCCGTGGCTCCGCTGCTGCGGCGCCGTTCTACGGCCTGCACCACGGGTGGGCCGCGCACGCGCATGCTCACGGGCAGCCGTCCATGCCAGGGCTCGCCCGCCACGCCGGCGCCGAACGCCCCATCTACGCACCTCACGGCTACAGCTACGGCGCGTCGTCGAGGGCCCCTTCCCCAGCCGTCCTCGACTCCGGAATGGCCGGGCTCCGGTGGGCTGGCGTCGCCAGCTGTGCCTCTGCCGGCGGCGACAACGGCGCCGCTCATGAAGTGACGCAGCAGCAGGAGGAGGCGCAGAGCTGCAAGATAGACCTGAACCTGAGGCTGTAGCTCCCTAGGGTTCATTTATCCA
The DNA here is from genome assembly GCA_032594955.1 of Panicum miliaceum. NCBI lineage: Eukaryota > Viridiplantae > Streptophyta > Magnoliopsida > Poales > Poaceae > Panicum > Panicum miliaceum. The sequence goes on from CM064073.1 coordinate 22,114,263, forward strand.
TTAGAAATTGCTTGTTGATGAAGCTCATGTTGACAAGGAGGGTGAATGTTCTGTCGTGTAGCTGCTCCCGTTAGTGATTCGTTTTGTTTCAGATTAAGTCATGCATGGTCAGCTGATTAGGGTTTAAGCCAGGGTTTATTTGTAGATGCAATCATGTAGTAGTTCATCTTTACTTGCATTGTTCCTTGATGGAACTGATTAAAAAATCTGTCGTTCTTCTTGCCAGTTTAATTTGTCGTGCATCTGGATGCACTTGCTTCATTCTTGCCCATTTCTTTTGTGTTTGGGTGTCCATCTCTTGTTGTTCTTCGCTAAAAGTCAACTGTACTGAATATTATATTTAGAAGAATGTTATGAGTTGTATGGTATAGCCATTCGAAAGTCAGCCATAGATCGATAAAGTAGCAGATAAAATAAAACCGATCGAGTTAAATAGAATAACAGTGAGTTCCTATCTGGAATATTGATTGTTCTTATTACTACTAGTTTTATTTTGTACTACTAGCGATCTCAATCCCCTGCTTAAGATACTCCCTTTTTTTCCAGTTTTCAGTCAACGATGGAAATTATTCCAAGATTCACATGGAAACTGAATCAGCAACAGCAGCCAAATTAAAACAAGCAGTCATTCAAAGCTGACCCTAAAACCCTTCCATTTCCTGTTGGAGGTTTCGAAACAGCAAAGCCCCAACATTCGAAAACCTGAAACATCGCTGAGATTAAAACCCTGCCTTCCATACAGGTGAAACGTACGTTATTAATACCATCCTTATTAATGCACAAACTTAATTCACGCCAAATCCAGCATCCCATAGATACGCATTGCTGATCCCTGTGAAATGCCATATATATACTAATATATGCTAACATCTTTTCTTTTGGGCTGTTGCCAAAGATGAAATCAAACTGTCCACATCAGATCACGGAAGTTAATAATGTGAATCAAGTTTGAAATAATCCCAGATGCATGGCAAACAAATCGGATCTGAATTACCCTCACCTGCATATAGCTGTAGCCTCCAGTACTGCCTTGGCATGCCTCCAGACTGACAGGTGTGAACCTCAGCTGGCAAGGGTTGGCAAGGAAGGGAACGGCCTCGCTGCCGGTCTCTCGGATACTGGTCTTGACACTTGAAGTCAAGGAAGGAATAATGAGAGGAAATGACACTTCTACTTGTTTCGGACTCTTCTTGTTTGCAGGCATGGCACGGGCGCTATGGACTACGACACGGAACAAGCTGGTAATAGAAAAGAAGCTAGCCAATTCTCCTTCTGAAGTTTTGTTTCTCGGCATATCTTTCCTGCAGAAATGGCGACGGCTTCTCAAAGCTGAATAGGTGATGACCAAGAGAAGATGGAGGGTGTGATCAGGAAGATGACGGGGTGGATGGCGGGCCCCAAGCAACGCGGGAGCATCAGACGTTGAAATCTAGTATCTCTTTCTATTTGCTTTTCATTTGCGCTAGCTAGCCTGATGTTGTGGCTTTTCTGTAACGATGGCTGTATCCCAGCCTTGAACTTGTGTACCTCGCTCACTCTTATTCGCTTTCAATATGAGCAGAGATTTTCTCCTTAAAACAGAAAGAGAGGAAATGACCTAGAAGTTAAAGGATCACAGGATAGATGCATATGGCAGGGCCTGAATTTTTCCACAGATGATCAGTGTTGTGTGTAGCAGCCGTAGCCACATTAATTTGTTTTTCTTAAAAATTACAAAATGACGATGCATCGTAACACTTTGTGACCCGTCATGGGTTATTTCCTCTCGAACCGCTCCTCAACATAATTTCAGAAAATGAAAATAAATAGTATGGTATTTTCCAGAAAAAGGGAAGGGAATTAGTATACTTACTGAAATTGTTTCTAATGTTTACAAAACTCGGCTCCATGGAAGGATCAATGGGACATGATTAACTGCTGCACCATAGTACCTGTAACATCGAGCCCATAGGCCGGTTGGGCCACGGTTGGAGTACTGTGCATGAGGAATAGTCAGGAATAGTTCTAAATGGGAAATTGAGAGTGGATGATCTAACTTAAATAGCCAACTCAAGGAAGTATTGCAATCTTGGGTTAGCTTTTTACACGAAACGAGGATGAAAGCGTAAGCAGGTTGCAATGTAGGTGTGGTCCACTCAGCGTGCATAGTGGGCATGAGCCTTTTTTCTAGGTTGGATCGTTACATAGACACGATTCATTCAAAAGATCAACTATGTTTTTAATTGATTTTCACTATAAAATTGGTTGAATAATGATTTTCACTACAAAATTGGTTTTCTTTGCTTTTACAAAATTATTATGCAGAGACAGGGGATCGAACCAGATTCTGAGTGGGACATGCAAAATTTGCAGCTGGAGTAGTGTATTTGTTTCATTTAACACTTAATTTTGTTGATTCTACCTCATATAAATTACTTATTATTGATAGTTGACCCAGTGAACCACTGATCCGACTAAACCAGTCTTCTTTTAGGCTCTCGCCACCGGCATTGTCCTAGATCTAATTTTAGAAAAAAATTATTATGATATTTACCAAAATCGCAAAATTGTATACACCATAAAATTGTTTCCACAAACTATTGACAAAATTAGGGTCCGTGAAAGGATAAAGGGGGCTCCATTTATTAAATGTCGTCAACTTAGCACTGATGACTTTAGTTAGCTGATCTTTTATTATCTATGCAGCTGAATATTTCTAAACTTAATCGATACGATAAGAGTAAAAATGTCCAATACCAAAATTATATCCGAACTATTACATTTTTGTTACTAGCGAACTCCCCGGAGGCCTCAGCCCTTCCTCCTCTATCCTTTGCTTTGCCAGTTGCTGAGAATGGTAAACAAAATAAAAGAAAAGAAAAGACACGGACCATTTGACCTAAACTACATTACAGTTATACAATACAACCTCTCAAAAAGAGTTATACAATACAAGTGCAAGGTTAGCGAATTATCTACTGTAAATAATTTGTAAGCAAGAAGATATTAGTATCGTACTCTTATTTAGAGAACAGAAACTAGTTCCAACATCTACAGTCTTTCGAGCATCATTATTACACCATAAAAGTATTAATAAGCTAAGAGATAGAGATGAAAGTAAATAAGTAACTTCATAAGAATATCTTATCAGTGTGAAGCAAATCTTCACTTATGGTTGGTGAAAAACTTGTAGAAACCACATCTAAAGATTGTCATATATATATATATATCCTTCCTGTAAACCACGTTATGCAGTAAACTCTCGTATCCTTCCCAATATGTCCCTCCTAAAAGTTAGTATTATTTGTGCTTTAAGTACTCTTATAGGGTTATACATCCTCGGTAGAAACATTCTACTTTCTAATGACCATCCGTCTTCCTCTCTACAACGCCGGGGCAAAATGAAACGAGCCAATTTCCTTAATGCCATAGAAATTTTGATGACAAAATTTTTTTAAGAAGTTCCTTCAGTACTATAGAAATTTTGATTTATCCCTTTGGTGACATTCTATCCACATTTCCATCCATACGCTGTTAAGTGTGGTTTGAAAAGATGATTTTGACCTTGGTCCCACCTGTCAGTGCCTAACTTCTCTCTCTCGCGCTCGCTCCCCGCCCAGTTGCCCGCCGCGCCCATCCCGCCGCCGTCTGTACCGTCGTGCGATGACGCCGGCCGGCCGTCCTCGCGCCAGTGCTCGCCGCCCTCGCCCACACGGCCACCAACTCCTCCGCGGCCTCACCCCCTCCCCTGGCGCCCTCCCATTCTTTCGCAGTTCTTCTTCCTCACGTCAAACCGAGCAGAACCCTCCATTACCAACCAAAATCCGCCAGCCACGCTCCATCCCCTTCCGATTCCTCGCGCCCCGAACCTCCTCGCCATAACCTCCACCTTCCCCACCACTCACCCGACCTATTCCGGCCGTTCCCCGGCCGGAATCGACCTCGCACAGCCCGGCCGCCATTGGAGCTCCGCCAGAGCTCCGGCCGCACGTCGACGTCCTCCCTTCGGCCGTCCTCCGCCTGAACCGACCGCAAAAATTGGTCCACGGTGAGCTTCTCAACCTTCCCCGACCCTTTCCCAGCCGTTTCCCCGGCCGAGCCGCTGGGAACGGGGCCGCGCCGCCGCGCGCGCCCCCGCGCCGCGGCAGCGCCCGGCTGCGCTGGCGCGGGCCCGCCCCGCCGTGCCGCAGGCCGGCCACCGCGTCAGGCATCGCGAGCAGCCGCTTTATGATCTGCACGGACGAACCCAAACAAAAATATTTGTCGTGTTAAGAATTCTGTCGGCGTTCGTTCGCTTGGTTGCACGCTGCTGCTCGCCCGACGAAGGACGATCGATCTGACCTCGGGATGCGCCTTGCGCGTGGCGCTGTGAAGCGCGGTGTTCTCCTTGGTGTCCGTCTGGTTGAGCAGCGCCGGCTCGGCGGCGAGGAGCGCGTCGATGAGGTCCAGCCTGGTGCCCTTGGCGGCCATGTGCAGCGCGGTGCTTGGCTCCGCCTCCACCAGCGCGCGCACCACCTCCACGTGCGGCGCCAGGGGCCGCGAGAGGGGACTGTTGGCGAGCATGCCTGTGCATGAGCCAGCGGCATCGCCGCCACACCCACGCGCTCGCCGCGCACAACGCACGCCATCCGCTCGCCCCGCTCGCTCCGCATGCATCGCGCCCAGGCTTAGCGCTACCAGTTAGATCTCCTTTACCTGTATAAATGTACAACACCGATGATCAATACAACTCGCTGTTCATCCACCTCGAGTTCTTACTTTCTTCATGGTATCAGTGACCGACGAATCCAATACGTTCGCGTCCATCTCCACTTCCGCCGCCATGGCCTCCCCAACCCACTCCTCTGATTCCTCTGCCTCTTCCGCTGCCGCGCCCCAGCCTGCGCCCGCCTCCGTCGTGCAAAATGTGAACATCAAGTCCCATGTGCCGGTGATGCTCGACATGAACGAGCCGAACTACACCCAGTGGAGGTGTTTCTTCGACTCTGTGTTGGGCAAATTCGGCCTGGAGGACCATGTTCTCTGCCGCCGGGACTCGCCGCGCGCGACATCGACTGGAAGCAGAACGACCACAGCGTCGTCAATTGGCTGTACACTACGATGAACAAGCCCGTCTTCGACAACGTCTACAGGCCGCGTGCGTCCGCCTTCCGCATCTGGTCGGATGTCGAGGGCCTCTTCCGCGACAACGAACTTCAGCGAGCCGTCTACCTCGAAGCTGAGTTCCGCAGCATCCGTCAGGGTGAGCTCTCCATCACGCAGTACTTCTCCAAGCTGAAGATCCTCGCCGACGCGCTGCGCGACGTCGGCCACCCCGTCTCCGAGCCGTCGCAAGTGCTGAATCTGCTCCGCGGCCTCAACACCATGTACCGCCATCTGAAGCCCATCATCACCGACAAATCCCCGCCGCACACGTTCCAGAGTGCCCGCTCGTACCTGCTGTTGGAGGAACTCAAGGACGAGCACGACTCCCAACAGGACGACAGCCACGCCCTCGTTGCCAGCCACGGTGGCGGTGGATCTTCGGGCTCGCCGACGACCAACGCCGACGGCCGCCCTCCTTCCTCGAGCGGCAACTCCGGCAACCGCTACAAGTCCAAGAACAAGAAGCGGGGCCGCGGGAACTCCTCCGCCGGCCCTACCCATCCTTCGGCTGCTGGCGGCGGCGGCGGCGGCGGCAGCGCTACACAGCCACGTTGGGCAGCTGGCTTCAACCCGTGGACAGGCCTTCAGTGGCGGAATATGAGGCAAATGAAAGGGGAACCAACTATTGCTAACTCAGCTAATTTAGCTAATCTACAAATGGATAATTATAATAATACATCGTATTTTATAGGAAAGGTCTATTTTACTCCCTTCAACAATTCACTTTGTCCGCTTAATCTTCTGAGCAAAATTTAAACTCAATTTACTCCCCAATAATTCCAATTAGTCTACCCTCTAATAATATTTCTCCATTTTATTTCTCCACGTACGAATTGAATTTTAAGTTCAAATTTTATGAGTGGATAGAGAACATGATGTCATATGTTAAAAAATACATTAAGAATTTTTTATAGTTATTTTTATAATTTGAAAACATTTAACACGAAATTCATCATAAAAATACAATTCTGCATGAAAAATATTCATGAAAAAGAATTATAATGTATTTTTTAGTATAGAGCATCATATTATAAGTTATATTGCAAAATTTAAAGTTCAAATTTCACTTGTAAGTGGAGAAATAAAAAAGAGAAATCTCATTAGGGGTAGATTGGACCAATTGAAATAGTTTGAGGTAGCAGCTTGAGTCTGAATTTTATTTAGGAGGTTAAATGGATAAAATAAGTTGTTGAGGGGTGTAAAATATACTTCTCCAAATAATTTTACTCATTATGCATGGACATTCCCTCTTCGCAATAAATCCGATGTTCCACTTATCCTCCGCTCATTCCGTTCCTATATTCGCACGCAATTTGGCTTGCCATGGCTCGCATTGCAAACTGATAACGGCAGGGAATTTGATAACTACGAGCTGCGTTCGTTCTTCTCCGCCAACGGCGTCGCACTACGCCTATCGTGTCCTCACACTTCCCAGCAGAACGGGAAAGCGAGGACGCTTAACGACTGCATGCGCACTCTTCTTTTCCACAGTGCAGCTCCAACAAGTTTCTGGGCCGAGGCGCTCGCCACAGCTACTTTCCTCGTCAACCGGCGCCCCTGCCGCGCCACGAGTACGACCACACCGTTCCAGCTCCTCTTTGGCGTCGAACCCTGCTACACCGACCTCCGCGTCTTCGGGTCCCTGTGCTACCCCAACATTACAGCCACAACGCCGAACAAACTTAGCCCGAGGTCGGTCGCCTGCATCTTCCTCGGCTATCCGGCCGATCACCGTGGGTACCGCTGCTACGAACCCACGACACGGCGCGTGTTCACTTCACGGCACGTCGTCTTCGACAAAACAAGGTTCCCGTTCCGCTGGCTGGCACCCTCCTCGACACCGACGCCACCTCCTCCACCTGACGACATCGATGACGACGCCGCCAATCATCCGTCGCGGCCGGGTCGTGCACCACTCGGGCCCTACGCCTGCGTCGCGTGCCCATCGCTCGCCCGAGGCCGCGATGCCCACGACATCAGCGCCCTCGTCATCCGTGGCAGCACCTGCCGCGACGCCCAGGACGCCCACATCGTCCGTCGACACGTTCGCGGCCACGGGTCACGCGCACGAGTCGCCTATCGCCGCCCCATACGCGTCTCCACCGACACTGTCCACGACGCCGCCCCCCATCGCCTGCACCTGCGCCGTCTGCACCGGCCACGTCTACGACCACATCTCCTGACGCGCCGCGGCATCCGATGACGACGCGCGCGCGAGCCGGGGTGTTCAAACCGAACCCCAAGTAGGCCTTGTCCGCAACTCCATCGACGCCCTCTCCGATACCGACGTCGGTACGTGCGGCACTCAAGGATCCACATTGGCTGGCCACCATGCGCCTCGAGTATGATACACTGCTAGCGAACCGGACTTGGCAGCTCGTTCCCCGACCGCGCGGCGCACGGTTCATCACCGGCGAGTGGGTGTTCAAGCACAAACACAACCCGGACGGCAGCCTGGAGCGCTACGAGGCCAGGTGGGTAGTGCGCGGATTCAACCAACGGCCCGGCGTCGACTTCGGCGAAACTTTCATACCCGTGGTAAAACCTGCCACCATACGGACAGTGCTCAGCATCATCGCCTCCAAGCAGTGGCCTGCACATCAACTTGATGTTTCCAACGCCTTCCTCCACGGCCACCTCGACGAACAAGTTTACTGTCAGCAGCCCACAGGGTTCGTTGATCCTACGCAACCCGACGCTGTGTGCTTGCTCTCTCGCTCACTCTACAGTCTGCGCCAAGCACCTCGGGCATGATTCAAGAGCTTCGCCACCTTCGTCAAGCATATCGTCTTCCAGCAGACACGCTCCGATTCGTCGCTCTTCGCGTACCGCAACGACGCCGACATGGCGTATCTACTCCTCTACGTCGACGACATGGTGTTGACGGCCTCCTCGAGCGTTCTCCTTCAGAACATCGTCGACCGCCTCAAGACTGCGTTCGCCATCAAGGACATGGGGCCTGTCCACTACTTCCTCGGCCTCGACGTACGCCGTGACAGCACCGGGTTCTTCCTCTCCCAAGCTCAGTACGCCACTGAGCTCCTCGAGCGCGCCGGGATGTCAAACTGCAAGCCGGCATCAACGCTTGCGGACACGAAGCCTAAGACGTCCAGCACCGACGGCACGCCTATACAGGACGCGTCCTCGTACCGAAGTATGGCTGGCGCTTTGCAATATCCGACAATCACGCGGCCAGACATAGCATACGCCGTGCAGCAACTCTGCTTGCACATGCACGCGCCTCGCGACTGTCACTCCGCCATGCTCAAACGGGTGCTGCGCTACATCAAGGGAATGACGATACACGGCCTCCAACTTCATGCTTCATCGACTCCATCCATCACCGCATACTCCGACGCCGACTGGGCTGGGTGTCCCGACATACGGCGTTCCAGATCGGGCTTCTGCGTGTTCGTCGGAGACTCGCTGGTGTCATGGTCGTCGAAACGGCAGCCAACGGTTTCCCGTTGAAGCGCGGAGGCGGAGTATCGCGCTGTCGCTAACGCGGTGGCTGAGTGCACATGGCTCCGACATCCCTCGGCGAGCTCCACTGCAACATTCCGGTGGCCACCATCACGTACTTCGACAACATCTCCTCGGTGTACATGTCCAAGAACTCGGTACATCACCGGCGTACGAAGCATATCGAGCTGGACGTCCATTTCGTCGGAGAGAAGGTTGCACTCGGCGAGCTGCGTGTGCTACATGTGCCCAGCGCGCGACAGTTCGCGAACATTCTCACCAAGGACTGCCCTCAGCTCTGTTTACAGAATTCAGAGACAGTCTCGCCGTCGTCAAGCCTGAACGCCGCGATTGATGGGGGTGTTGGCGAGCATGCCTGTGCATGAGCCAGCGGCATCACCGTAATGGCCGGGCGAGCTGCGCTCGCCGCGCACAACGCACGCCATCCGCTCGCCCCGCTCGCTCCGCATGCATCGCGCCCAGGCTTAGCGCTAGCAGTTAGATCTCCTTGTACCTATATAAATGTACAACACCGATGATCAATACAACTCGCTGTTCATCCACCTCGAGTTCTTACTTTCTTCAGGGACCCCGCTCAGGGCCGCGCCAGGGGCTGCCGTGCCGCGCGAAGAGCCGAGGCCGCGTGCGCGAGGGGCCGCGCGTGGAAAGGAGGGGGGGAGAGAGAGAAATTAAGAGTTGGGCACTGACAGGTGGACCTAGAGGTAAAATCATCTTTTCATATCTAAGTTAACAGCACATTGACGGGAATAGCAACGGAGTAGCGTTGAAGAGATGGAACAAAATTTCTATAGCATCGAAGGAACTTCTCAAAATTTTATGGTATAGAAGGGAGTCATCAAAATTTCTATGATACTAAGGAAATTGGCTCGAAATTTGAGAAATTTACATCCCACATCTACTCTTCATGGTTACTACAAGTTATAACTATTTTCTTTCAAATTAGCTTGATGTCATTGTTCAGGAGCTAAGAGCAACCATTCGAACAGATTGGAGAGGCTATCGGGGATGGTGTGATGCCACAAAAGACAATGTCATGGCTAATGACATAAGGGGTGTTGCGGGTGTGGCAAAATTATAGTTTTCGCTGTCTTATCTTCCTAACTGTTTGGAAAGGATACATTCTATGACGAGCATGTAAAAAACGGCCATGAACCATCAGTTTAAAAGAAAAACATTTCTTGGGCAACGAACGCGCCCAACCCCCCCCCCCCCCTCGTCCTCCTGGCGACACTGGGGGTGACGCCGCCCACCCGCTCCCCTACGCCACCTGTAGTTGCGCCGAAGTCGGCTCGGGCTTGCTTCCTCCCTCCCTCCCTCCCCCTCCCTTTCCCCCAACTCGTGAACCATAGCCGTGCACCGCCGGCGGCCGCTGGGGGCCGGATCCGGCGTTCCCTTCGCCGGATCTAGGCTTCCCCGGGGTGGATCTGTGCTCCCTCGGCGGGGATGGCCGGGGGGCCCGCGGCCTTTGGTGGCCGGCCTCGCTCGCCGCCTCCCTCGCTGGGCCACTGGTGGCCGGCCCTCCCTCGCCGGGGCTGGGCGCGCAGCATCTGGTGCTAGGCTAGCCGATGAAGGAACGGCCGCTGGGGGCCCTCCCATGCCGGGCGCGGCCGCCGGTTGCCGGCCCTCCCTCGTTGGGGCTCACGGCCCGTTGGTGGGTGGTGTTGCAACCTCCCTCCTGTCCCTCTCTCATGTGGGCGTCGCGGGGGGCTCGCTCCGGTGGCCGTCAGTTGCGGTGGCCGGCCTGTCGGCGTCCCCGTCGTGGGGGGGGGGGGGGGGGGGGGGGGGGGGGGGTGCCGCGCCGCTCCTTCGCGTCGCGGCTACCTTGCCGACCGCTACCGTCGCGGCCCTCGCGCTGGGATGTTCCACGACGGCCCTTGCCCTCCGCCCTGCCTAGTGGGTCGGGGTTGGGGTGCGCTGCTGCCTCCCTGGCGGCCGGTTTCTTCAGCTCTGAGGAGGAAGTGGGCCAAGGTGAAAGCGTCAGGCCTGCTTGCGGGCCAATGACGGTGACGCCCTCAGGTGCCGTTTATCTTCTTGAAGCCGTTAATTTTTTCCCATTTCTCTCCTCTCTAGTGTGCTTTCCAGGTAAAAGCCTTCACCACGTTGGTCGGACAACGATAACACCTGTGGCATCGCTCATGCATTGCGTCATCTTGGAAGCTCTGCTGGTTATCGACGGAATCGTTGCAGATCCCCGCCCCCCTTTCGCTTGGTCCTAGTGGTGGTCGTCAGCTCTCCTCTAGGAGTGCCTGCCTTTGCCTTACTTTTCATTCACCTCGTCGGGATTGCGTAGGTTGTCATCTTGTGGATGCTTTGCCACCTTTCTTCACTGGTGGATGCTTTGCCGTCCTTCTTCACTGGCAGATGCTTTGCCGCCGTGGTCGTGCTGGTCGTCGTTCGTTCGGACGGATGCTTTGCCACCTTGGTTTGTTGGTCGGGTGGATGCTTTGCCACCTTCGAGTTTAGAGACCTATTGCTTTCTCGACGTTGGTGTATCTTTTTAGCAGGTTTAGTTGCTTGGTCGTGTCTAGGTTCGTGGGTTCGTGTGAGTTCCCTCCCCCGTGATTCCTGCTGCTCTTGTTTTGGTGTTGGGGTCGCCTACTACTTGCTCGGTGGTGCTTTGTAACCGTCTTAATAGTCTCTGCCTATTAAAGTTTGTATCAGTCGTATTGCTTTCTCTTTAATGAAATACGTGCTCAGATACGTTTGCGAAAAAAAGTACAGCTGCTCCGCTTAGGGCTGAGTCCTATGCCAACCCAGAAGTGGTTTTCCGTCATAGTAAAGCAGATGACCAGTTTGCTCCTCACCACCAGAAGGTCAGTATACAACTCAACACAATTTCTCTCAGCCTCAATGTTGTATGGGTTGGCCTTAGCATGTGCTGCAGTCATGATACCTGAGAAAACAACATTTTCTTTCGATTAATGCCATCATTCCATCAATTAGTATATACTACTAAATCTTCTATGGAAATAGCATATATCTAATAGGTCTATTTACATTCAAACCAAACGGAGATTCCAAGACATCACACAACACACCTTGCGCCGTCTTGTGGTCGATGACTGCAGCTGCGGCAAGAACAGAGCGTCATCGATTCTACGTGATTGTTGCCAGGGTACCAGTTGGGTATTATGGCCGAGCATGGCAGCTATATGTAGACATGTGCGGCGTCAGAAGGCAGGGAGGCGTCTTTTTTGGAAGATTTTCCGGGGTGATCACATTCATGCTAAAACCATCATATGCATCAATATGGGGCTTGACTGAGTTGCAGCTCACCAGGGCGGCTATGTTATTGGCTTGTATACCACCGCAGACTCTAGCTGGTCCTTTACCGATTTGCTAAAATCATCAGTACACTTGTACGTTTGCCCAGGCCCGTATAAGGCCGAGCGCAAGTGGGCCGACCGCACCAGGCCCCCAAATTTTTGGGAACCCCAAATATAAGGTCCACTACAGGTCTACAGGGCCCAAATGGCCCAAACTCGATTGGAGCTGCCGCTGCCTGTTGATTTCCCTGCTCCCGATCGATCGGAAGTGGAACCGACGCTTCACGTGCCGCTGGGTAGCTGATACGCCGAAGAAATACGTGGATACGCCGCCTCGGAGCACGCCGTTGCCGACTTGCCGAGCAGGCCGAGGCGTTGCCGCCGACAGCCGCCGGCCCGCCGCAAGGGACGCCTCACGCCTCCACGCCGGACGCTAGTGCAGGCAGCAGGTACGTGCGTGAGTTTGCAGTTTGCTCCATGATTGGCTTGGCTAGAACCTAGCAGTATCGTCAATAACTCAATATGATTGATGATTCAATATTTCAATTATTTATCTACAATACTAAACTGCATGTCTGCACTTTGTGTTGTCAATTTTTCCTATCACATGATCCGATCAGAGGGTTTAGGCTGTTTCTAATTTAGATTTATTTTGTTTGTAGTTCATGAAATAGGGAGGTCTATCGATTTATTATGTCTTTTAGAAGTAGAAAATATGAATGTGGTAATGAAAAGTGCAAGAGGAAAACAAGACTTGAACACTTTGCTCAGACTCAGAAGGGTGCTCTTGATAGATTTGTTGTTAAAGAATGTCAACCAAGTACACAAGATCAAACTGTTCAGGCAGACAGTGATGCAAATAATGATGACACCACAAACAATATTGAGGCTCGCACTCCAGAAATTGATTCAAATCAACCTAATCCTAACAATGCTTACGGTGTTGATGCGACCCTTGATGGATCAGCTTGTATTGAAAGTGACAATGATTTGAGGATTCCTTTCAACCTGATATATTTGATCCAAGATATTGGGATGGACTTGACAGAAAGCAGATTGATATTTTGATCCAAAAGGGTCCTAAAAAGAACTTGTCTATTAAGAAAAGTCCCAAAGATAGGTTATCCAGGAGGTTTTCTGCAGCATCATACACAAGAGTTTTAACAAATGGAGAAAATTGTGATAGAGAATGGCTAGTAGATTCCAAAGAGCTCGATAGTGTTCTGTTTTTGTTGCAAGTTATTAAGAAAGGGGCATTTGAAGAGTCAGCTAGCAAATGATGGTCTTGGTGATTGGTCACATGTTAGCACTAGACTTAAAGATCATAAAACTAGTGCAGATCATATTACAAATATGGCTGATTGGTATGACATGCGTCTCAGGTTTGATAACAATCAAACTATAGATGAAGTTGCTCAGAGGGAAATTGAGAAAGAAAAGGACCATTGGAGGAAGATTTTGCTCAGAATCATTTTTATTATAAAATTCCTTGCAAAACATAATCTAGCATTTCGTGGCACTAATAGCAAGTTGTACCAAAATAGCAATGGCAACTTCTTAGGCATGGTTGAAATGATGGCTGAATTTGATCCAGTTATTCAGAAGCATGTTCAACGCATAACAAATGATGATATCATACACATTACCTTGGTCATGGTATACAGAATGAGGTAATTGATTTGCTTGCTGCTGGTATAAGGTGTGAAATAATTAGAAAGATAAAGGAATCAAAGTATTTCTCAGTTATACTTGATTGTACCCCTGATATAAGCCACCAAGAACAAATGTCTTTGATTATAAGATATGTTGACACATCTTCAGATTCTATTTGCATTGAAGAATCATTCTTAGGTTTTTGGAAATAAATGACACAACAGGGCAAGGATTGTTTGATGTTTTACAGAATGAAGTGAAGAATCTTGACCTTGATATATCAAATGTGTGAGGACAAGGATATGACAATGGATCAAACATGAAAGGAAAAAATATAGGGGTACAAAAGAAAGTTTTGGAGATCAATCCTAGGGCCTTTTATTCTGCTTGTGGATGTCATAGTCTTAATTTAGCACTATGTGATATGGCGAAGAGTTGTGGTAAAGAAAAAGATTTTTTTGGAATCATACAACGTATCTATACAATATTTGCTAAGTCCACTAAGAGATGGCAAATTTTGAAAGATAACTTATCAGGATTGACTCTCAAGCCATTGTCAGCTACTCGTTGGGAGAGTCGTGTTGACAGTGTAAAGGCTATAAGGTTCCAAATGCAGGATATAAGAGAAGCTTTACTCGAAGTATCAGATACTGATAATGATGCAACAATATGCAGTGAAGCTAAATCCTTGGCGAACAATGAGCTTGGTGACTTTGAATTTATAGTGGCAATAATTATCTGGTATGAAATATTATCCGATGTTAATTTGGTCAACAAGAAGTTACAAGCAAATGATATGCTTATTGATGTGCAATTGAGCAAGTGCAGGGGTTGATTTCCTTCTTCAGTAAGCGCAGAGAAACAGGCTTTGCAAATACTTTAGAATTTGCAAGAGAAATTGCACGTGAAATGAATGTTGAGCCAGTGTTTCGAACCAAACGTAAAATCATAAGGAAACGACAATTTGATGAGACCCCTGAGGATGCATCTATTGCTTCACAATCTGCAGAGGATTCAATTAGAGTCAAGTATTTTCTACCTGTTGTTGATCAAGCTATTGCTTCACTTACAAACAGGTTCGAACAATACCAAGGGTATGAAAAGATTTTTGGCTTTTTATTTACATCACATAAATTATGCTCCTTAGACGACAAGAGTTTGTTGACTTCTTGTGCTCATCTTGAGGCTGCAATAAAGAGTGGTGATCATTGTGATATTGATGGCAAAGAGTTACATGTCGAATTGAAGTTTCTCCAAGATTTTATTCCTAAAGAAGACATGGGCCCTCTTGATATTCTAAAGTTTGTGAAACGGATGGGCTGTTTTTCCTAATGCCCAGATTGCATATAGAATTTTATTGACTATTCCTGTGACAGTTGTATCCGCAGAGCGAAACTTTTCCAAATTGAAGTTGCTAAAAACCTACATGCGTAGTACTATGAAGCAAGAAAGGCTCAATGGACTGGCAACAATTGCACTAGAAAGTGATATTTTGGAGAAGATCAAATATGAAGATATAGTTGAAGATTTTATTTTGAAGAATACTAGGCGAATGATGCTTTTTCGTAGAAGTTATAAAGATATCGGTAAGAAACACTTGCTTTTTACTTTTTTGTATGATACCACTATATGTGAAGTTATCTAAATACATTCGGATTATATATATTTTCTACTTATAAGGCCCCCATTTTATATTTCGCACCAGGGCCTCCAAAACTTACGTACGGGCCTACGTTTGCCCTATACGATTTCAAATTTCCACTTCTTTAGCTTTCTCCTCAGTATCTTTCTTGCTTCCGTCCTTTTTTCAAATCCTTTTGTTGCTAGAACTTTCAATATATGATACTCAGATCAATCAGCATTACTACCGGAGGCTGTATCTTAGTATGTAGCATTACCTGCATGAATCACAGTACTGATCTCCCTTGATGTCTTGGCATACCTGCAGCAGATGATGAGCATTGTTGGCGTACCTACCATCCTCTGCTCCTCACATCCCTTGACCTTCTCCCTCCCATTGTTCCCGCCGCCATCCACCAGATATGGAACTGCAGTTAGGAACACATTTATTAAACAAGTTTCCTTCAAATCATCTCACAACCTCTATGATTATACATTTTTTAAGCAAAAAACCGGCATCTATATTATATCATAGATGATTCAGTGATATCATGAACCATTAAAGTCTTTACAAATTCTGGGAGGGGATCTACCCATATGCAAGTTTGATCCGGGTCCCAAGACATACCCTTGCGAGCTAAAATGTGCGCACAACCATTACAGGAACATAATTCACATCTACACAAGCAAATTGTGTGGAAATTAGAATAGCAGAGGGAATATGTGAACTTCCATCCTCCTCTAAAACAACTACAACATGATAAATACAAAATTGTATGTGTCGGTGTTTTATCGCCACGCCCATCAAGGGATACCCCCGAGGTGGTGAGTTTGTAGGTAGTGTGTTGCCGAGATCAGGAACTCGAAGGTGCAAGGAATACAAAGTTTAGACAGGTTCGGCCCACCGAGAGCGTAATACCCTATGTTCTGTGTGGTTTGTATTGTCTTAGGTGGTGATCGTGTGATCCTCCTATTTGAAGGGGTTCCTGCCCGCCCTTCTATAGTTTGGGGGGACAGGGTTACATGGAAGTCCTAGTCGGATACATGCTGTTGACGCCAGATTTTGACACGTGTTGAATCAGCGTCAGGAGGAGAGGTTGGCCGATGCGGTAGATCTAAAGGCTACAGTAAAGAATCAGCCGATTGAGGTTACAGTTTGGAATCGGCCGATTGGCAATGCAACTTGCGCCAACAGATTGGAACCACAACAGAGGATCCCGGTCAGAAGTGGCCTGATGTTGGTCAACGGAGCGATGCTGATTCGGTCAAGAAGCAATGGAAAAAGTCTTGATTAGATTAGGAGACGGCGGCGAAAGATTCTGCGGGGGTCCGTTTCCTTTTTAAAGATATTATAGATATAGTAGTTTTTCTGTTTGAAATAAGATTGTAATAAGTCGTAATCTACCAGGAGTCCTGGTTTTAGGGTATAAATAGGAGTCGCCAGGGCTTTGTAAGAGATCAATACACCAATTAACAAAACACTTCTACCTTTTCCTAGTACTTTACTTTCAAGTCGGCGAATTCGCCGTTACTTTTTTCTCCTTTCACGAGTTCGTACGGATTGGCAGGGCTGCATCAACTTGATCTCCGGCCAATTGGTAGGTTCCGCTTATCGAGTAACATCTGAGCTTTAACTACGGGCGCATCCCTGTGGTTTCGTTTGGATTTATTCACCAGTTATCGGTATTTACTAGAATCATAGGTTTTTTACCTGTTGTTCTAGTATTATCACCAGTTATCCAGCTTGAGATTGGATCTATCGGCTTTATCATCGCTCTTCCTCGTTCATCATCGTATAGCCGATTAGATCTATTTCCAGCGTTGCATCTGTAATAATTGTCCGACGCTGAAGACCATCGACCGATTCCTGGCCGATTTTAGCGCCAACACACTTTTGGCACGCCTAGTGGGACCAACTTCAAGATCCGACATGTCGAAGAACGCAGAAGTTTCTGAAAGCAACATCATTGAGATCACAGAAGCGGATCTCAAGGACGACCAGAAGAAAGAATTGGCTAAACATCTAGAAGATTACAAGAAGATGTATCTGCAGTCGTTCAGTCGTACCAGAAGTGGGGTGGCTGTCAAGAAAGCTCCTCTTCCAGTTCCTCGCCATATCACCATTGCTGAGGATTCGGGCAAGATGTCCGATATGATCCAACAGTCCGTCTACCAGGGGTTCATCGACCAATCCTCGGTGATGACCAATACGGTGTATAACGCCGTCATCAGCTCTCTGGCCAGCGGAGCAGTTCAAGGATATCAGGGGCCAGCGTATGCCACGCCGATTGCACTTCCATCCAGAAGCTCACCAGTCATGTTCCAATCGGCTCCTCAGCCGACATCGATGCAACGCGAGGGATACAACACCCCGTTGCCTCCAGCGTCTCCAAGATATAGCGGTGCACCATGCTTCCCATCGCAAGCACCACTTCAGCCTGTCCAGATTGCCTCTGTGCAATCGTTGCCCACAAACTCGGTACCCTGGGGGGCATCGGCGACGACGGCTTTTTCTGATCTATCAACCGGACATGGGAGCTATACAATCCAGCCGCCGTTCCAATCGGCCGTCCGACCGACGGTCCCTCAGTATCAACCAGTCTCATCAGAGATCGGCAGTGGGGCAGGCGCTGTAGAGGCACTCAGAAGCACGGCGCCAATGATGATGTACGACGGGGCGGCGGATTCACTTCGCCATCAACTGTCAACTGCTCAAACAGCCATGACGCAACAGAATTCGCCGCATGCTTCGATCCATCACCCGGCCGTACCATCACCAGTCCTTCAACATATGCCGGCACCTCGAACGATCGTTCATCAGCAGCAGGTGGACTGGACAGCAAGAATTGCAGAAGTAATTCAGGACCAATTCGGCTTGAAGTCGAAAGTACAGACTTACACATACAAGACGCCATATCCACCTGCCTATGACTTGGTGCCATTTCCACACCGGTACAAGGTGCCCGATTTCACCAAGTTTTCGGGGCTGGACGACATATCCACCGTGGAGCACATTAACAGGTTCATCATCCAGTGCGGGGAAGCCGCCACGCAAGATGCTCTGAGGGTGCGTCTGTTTTCATCATCTCTGTCTGGATTGGCCTTCCAATGGTTCACCACTTTGCCACCTAGTTCCATTGTCACTTGGGCCGATCTGGAGAAGCAGTTCCATAAGTACTTCTACGCAGGAGTACATGAGATGAAGCTCTCAGATTTTACCAGCCTCAGGTAGAGGAGCGATGAACCTGTAACTGGATACATACAGAGGTTCAGAGAAGTCAGGAACAAATGCTACAGTCTGGCTCTAACCGATGCCCAGTTGGCCGATATTACTTTCCAGGGCCTACTGCCACAACTCAAGGAAAGATATGCTTCGCAAGAATTTGAAAGCCTAAGCCAGATTGTTCATTGATTGGCAGGTCAGGAAGTCCGGCCGTTTGAGCAGCGGAGGAATTTCCAGAAAAAGGTGGCATATCTGGAAGGACCTGAATCGGAGGGAGAGGAAGAAATCGGCCTAGCAGAATGGGTAAAAGGCAAGAAGCTAATATCGTGCTCTTTCGGAAAGAAAGAACTAGAGACATTCGGCTTTGATACGACAAAGGCTGATAAGATTTTTGACTTACTAATTCAGGAAGGGCAGATCAAGCTATCTCAGTACCACACCATCCCTTCGGCCGATCAGCTTAAAAAGATGAAGTACTGCAAGTGGCACAACGCCACGTCTCATGACACGAATGAATGCAAGATCTTTCGTCAGCAGATACAATCGGCCATCGAGCAGGGAAGGCTGAAGTTTGAAACCCCGGCCAAATTAGCAAAGCCGATGAAGATAGACCAGCATCCTTTCTGATGTGGACATCACCAGAATGGATACACCCACATGTAATAAACACACATGGAAGGTATGGAGGACCAAAGAAGTTGATTGGGGACCAAGCCTAAGTCTTCCCAATATTCTCCATCAGGCCACCACGTCACTTTTGGTGCAAGGAAAGAAAGAGTCCATGTCCAACACGTTTTGGAGGCTGGATTCGGACTGCAGAACAGCACCAACTTGTGACGGACACCACGGTCGCATACGGACTCGGATAGGGACGTTCAAGTACTTCGTGGAAAGCTTATGAAGTCTAGTTTCATATGGATCCGGACTCAAGTCCATATCTCTCCTGATTCGTCCGCAATGACCAAAATACTACCGACTGGTTTTCTGTCTAAAGGTGCTGCGACATCTTAATTTGGCCCGATGGGCTTCGTATCAAGCCGGGTCCATTAGGGACGCGTCCTAGGGTTGGAGTGCGACTCAAACACCCTCTTGGTCGTCCTCCTAGGTATTAATAAGGGTTAGAGCCGCCATGAACAGATTGGGGGGTTTTTGTTTTGTTGAAAGTTTAGCCATTGCTACTTCCTTGTAGACGCGTGTGTCGACTAGACCATCCGTTCTACTCGATTCGGAACCCCACCTTGTTGATTCCAGATTGGTTATTATCTCCTTATTTGCAATTGAGTTGCTTGTTCTACTTGTTCTTGCTGGTTCTTCGATTGCTTGCAGGACAGGTGCCCTAGTGGCCGGGTGTCGCGCTCCACAAGATCGCGGTAGCCATTGGAGGTGGTGTATCGGTTGCTAAGGCGCAGCGTCCTTGGAAGGCTGTAGTCGGGCCGTGAACATCGCCTCCATCTCAAATCGAGTTATCCCCCGCCTCTCATCGAAAGATCGGGAATCAAACCCTAGCGGGTCGCCATCAGTTGGTAATCAGAGCAAGGTTTATCGGTGAGAGACTTATCTTTGCTATTTTTTTTCCTATAGTCCAGAAAAACCAAAAAAAAAGGTAGATTAGTTTGCCGGCAATCCTATAAACCCTTTGAGCCTTTGCTGGTACTACTTAGTTAGGGCTTGTTGAGTTTTCGGTTGCATCGGTTGCGTCGTGTTGCTGGTCTTAGTTTAGTCCCTTAGAGTTTCGAGTTCTTGTCACCTCTTTTTGTCTCGGAGTTTCAATTCATCAGTGGAAGAAAACTTTCATTGTTTCTGTGTCCAGTCTCCGATTTGCGAGTTTTAGTACAATCTGGAAAGCGTAACTCGTGATCTTTCCAACGGATCTGACCTGGGTCACAAACTCCATCTAAGTGCTCCAGAATCGACTTGGAGATTTGTGCGTCTGGCTGCGTGAAACAAGTTTCGTCAATCTGAGTTGGTAGCAGCTATATGCAGTAATCCTGTTGCGTTGTTTGTCACACAAAGGATTTTAGTCCTCTACAAAAAAAAGAAGAAGAAAAAAAAGAAAACAAAGTGAAAAAAACAGAAAAGAAAAGAAAAGAAACGAAAAAGAAGAAAGGGGCTGATCCATCTTTTGTGTTCCTGCTGTTTCGGTTGGTGCTTTGTGACTTCATTTGTGTCCAGGCTCGCGCCTCTAGTACGGTCTATGCTAGGACCAGCACAGTACCACCGTTGAACAATTATTCAACTTGCTTTTCTGACTAACGTGGTGCTAGTATTTTTCCCTTGATCAGCCCACCTACAGCTCCACATACTCGACTATAGCTTGACAGTTTTCTGTTGCTAAGGCACCGATACACTTCTTTCAAGGTGCTTGACTTGTTGGTTACCGACTCATCCTGTTTTGCTTGGTAAGAACTGGTAAGAGCTTGTATTAAACAAGTTGAGTTTGAGAGAATTACAACCGACACATTCTAGTAGTTTACAGGAGGATACATATTATTTTTGTGTTCTTGTTTTCTACTGATCATGGCAGGTGATACAGTGATTTTTGAGCGGAGCAAACAACAACAAAATATTCTGGACATTATTCAATGCTTGCCTTTATATCCTGGTGAGTTTGATCCTAAAGCTTACATTGATTGGGAGCTAAAAGTAGATAATGAATTTGATGAGCATGACCTGTCGGAGAAACAAATGATTTATATTGCCTCTAATATTTTAACAGAAAATGCTTTGCTAGAATGGAAATATATTTGTAGGCATAACATTATTCCGCAAACTTGGAAAGAATTCAAAATACATTTTAGAGATGCCTATATTCCTGCATATTATGTTGATCATTTGCTTACCAAACTAGAGAAATTAAAACAGGGTAGTAGGACTGTGAAACAATACTACGATGATTTTAAAATTTGTATCATGTTTGGTGGATTGGATGAATGCATGGAAGATGTTATGAATAGGTTCATGAGAGGGCTCAATTCTGAAATTCGAAACTTGTTAATTGGCAAGTCCTATTGCTATATCGGTCAATTGTTTTGTCTTGCTCTCCATGCTGAAAAAGAAATTCTTTCATTTGTGAATACTTGCAAGAATGATGTGACTCATAGTGTCCAAACTTTGTCCACTCTACATGCTAACAAAGAGCAACGAATAGTGGAACCTGCTGCTGATTCAACTTTTTCACAAGATGAATTACTTGTTGTTTCTTATGATAAAGAGGACTTGTGTGCTAATACTTCTTTTACTCATATACCAGAATTAATGAATAAGTGTGATATTTTTGGTTTGGAACCATACGAATGTGCTGTAGATAATCCTTCTCATCCTATTACTTGTGTACAAGATGAACTGAAATTGTTGTCTTCTTTAAATACTTTGGGTTATATTGAATTTAATATTCTGTGTAATCTAAATTGTCTAAAAGAGAAGGTTCAATTAGATTCTAATTTGCCAAGTTTAAATTATTGTTCGCTTCATGCAATTGGAAAAAATGACATCAAAGGAGAATATTTGGTGCATAAAGTGTTTATCTGTTCTAATCTGAAATATCCTTTTGGGCTACAATACCATGAGCAAATAGGGGGCTGCATTAACACTAATAATATCTTGCAAAGTTTTTCTAGTTTTTCTCTTATGCAACAGGATCAGCCTGAAGAACGGGAGCATTGTTTGTTGTGCCCATGCAGCATAGTCGTCGCTCCATGTTCCAACAACAAAGCAAGCACCTTTGAATGCCGTTGGAGCAAGTCGAGGACGACTTGCAGCCAAGAAGGGGAGAATGATGTGGACATCACCAGAATGGATACACCCACATGTAATAAACACACATGGAAGGTATGGAGGACCAAAGAAGTTGATTGGGGACCAAGCCTAAGTCTTCCCAATGTTCTCCATCAGGCCACCACGTCACTTTTGGTGCAAGGAAAGAAAGAGTCCATGTCCAACACGTTTTGGAGGCTGGATTCGGACTGCAGAACAGCACCAACTTGTGACGGACACCACGGTCGCATACGGACTCGGATAGGGACGTTCAAGTACTTCGTGGAAAGCTTATGAAGTCTAGTTTCATATGGATCCGGACTCAAGTCCATATCTCTCCTGATTCGTCCGCAATGACCAAAATACTACCGACTGGTTTTCTGTCTAAAGGTGCTGCGACATCTTAATTTGGCCCGATGGGCTTCGTATCAAGCCGGGTCCATTAGGGACGCGTCCTAGGGTTGGAGTGCGACTCAAACACCCTCTTGGTCGTCCTCCTAGGTATTAATAAGGGTTAGAGCCGCCATGAACAGATTGGGGGGTTTTTGTTTTGTTGAAAGTTTAGCCATTGCTACTTCCTTGTAGACGCGTGTGTCGACTAGACCATCCGTTCTACTCGATTCGGAACCCCACCTTGTTGATTCCAGATTGGTTATTATCTCCTTATTTGCAATTGAGTTGCTTGTTCTACTTGTTCTTGCTGGTTCTTCGATTGCTTGCAGGACAGGTGCCCTAGTGGCCGGGTGTCGCGCTCCACAAGATCGCGGTAGCCATTGGAGGTGGTGTATCGGTTGCTAAGGCGCAGCGTCCTTGGAAGGCTGTAGTCGGGCCGTGAACGTCGCCTCCATCTCAAATCGAGTTATCCCCCGCCTCTCATTGAAAGATCGGGAATCAAACCCTAGCGGGTCGCCATCACTTTCCCGGCCAACATGGTTGACACGGGAAGAAATTCACTTCAAACCAAGGTGCTGACGTCGGAATCGGCGAGAAGGAGCGGCGCCGTAGATCCCAGGAAGCAAGTCATGGCGGATGAGGTCAAAGGGAAAAGGCGGGCTGACGACAAGGGTGAAGGATTAGAACGATCGCGCAGACCCGTCACCTCCCAGTTCTTGCTCAGCAAATATCGGCGGCAGCAGGAACAATCAAGATACCACGACGAGATGATACGCCGACATGAGGATCACTAGCAATGTCCGTTCTTCATACATTGTTGGGAAAATGATCTCCGATTGCCGTCAGCCGATAACTGTCCTGAGTGCAACGGATTAAGCCGCAACGATCGCTCGTTTAAAAGATCACGCTCCAGAGACAGAGAATCAGAGCCGATCAGCAGAAATCAGCGCGAACAAGAAGGACAGTGCCTTTCAGTGCATGATCGGCTGGGGGGCAGAGTTGACCGGTATCACCAATCGAAAGGCAGGATCAACCAACAGGATCGGCTGGGGGGCAGAATCAGCGTACACGATCGGCTGGAAGAGATGGCTGGTGACAGGGTGTTAGATGAAAACCCCCTAGGAAGGGAACCAGATTGAGAGAGCGCCAAATCATCGGCCAAACCAGTAAACCCCAGGTGGTGCCCTGATGGATTATCCAAATCCCAGAAATGGAGGATCCAACGCCTGCGCCAATGGGAGCAACAGGAAGAAGAGCAGAGGCAGGTGCCGGCAAAAAGAAACGTCAAGTCTCGGGTCTGGCGCCCCAAGAAAAACGGAAGCAAGGAAGCAGACAATCAAGAATCGGCAGCTGATATCAACATGGTGTTCATATTGCCAATGGAGTTCATGGCGCCTGCCGATCGAGACAAAGCGACAAGGGTGGAAGAGCAAATGGCGCAATTGGTGTTAGAGCCGATGACAGCCACCTTCGAGAAGCCAGAAGACGAAAAACGGGAACATCTCAAGGCATTATTTCTCAAAGGGCACGTTAACGGGCGACCCGTTACCAGGCTACTAGTGGATGGAGGCGCCGCAGTCAACATCATGCCATATGCCATGTTCCGGAAGTTAGGCAATAGTAATGAAGACCTGACCAAGACGGACATGATGCTCAAGGACTTTGAGGGCAACGTGTCCCCCGCCCGTGGAGCGCTCTTCGTCGACCTCACCATCGGCATTAAGACCCTTCCCACTACCTTTTTCATTATTAATGGTAAGGGGTCCTACAACATGCTGCTCGGTCGCGATTAGATACATGCGAACTATTGTGTCCCATCTACAATGCACCAATGCCTCGTGCAATGGGTCGGTGACAGTACGGAGATAGTCACCACCGATTCCGCCTACAGCGTCGCAGCGGCCGACACGCAACAATGGAACTGTGAGCACGTCAGGTGTATATCTGGCAGGACTTGGGACACTGATTTCTTGAAGGTGTCCGATTTCGGTCTACAGCCGATCCAAGCAGTCAGCTCTGAAAATCCAGAATAGATTGATCAGTTCGTACGAGAAGACGGAAAGCTTGGGCATGGATTTACGTCAGCCGATTCATTAGAGATGGTGGATTTGGGAGATGGTAGCAAGCCAAGGCCGACGTATATTAGTGCTAGCTTGGATCCTGGACATAAGTGTAAATTGATAAGTTTATCAAAAGAATTCAAGGATTGCTTTGTTTGGGAATACCATGAGATGCCTGGTCTAGACCGGTCCATTGTCGAACACCGGTTACCTATAAAATCAGGATATCGGCCATATCAGCAGCCTGCGCGACGGTGCAACCCCAAAATTCTACCTGGTATAAAGGCTGAAATCACATGATTGATTGAAGCAGGATTTATTCGGCAGTGTCGCTACGCCGAATGGATTTCTAATATTGTACCTGTGTATAAAAAGAAATGGAAAGTTGCGCGTGTGCATCGATTTCAGGAATCTAAATCAGGCCACACCAATGGATGGATATCCGATGCCAACGGCCGATATCTTGATAGATGCTGCCGCAGGACACAAAATTATCAATTTTATGGATGGTAATGCCGAGTACAATCAGATATTAATGGCCGAAGAAGATATCTCAAAAACGGCTTTCAGGTGTCCAGATCACCTTGGTCTATTCGAGTGGGTCGTGATGACTTTTGGGTTAAAGAACGCCGGTGCTACGTATCAGCGGGCCATGAACTATATCTTTCACAAGCTCATTGGTACATCGGTGGAAATTTACATCGACGATGTTGTGGTCAAGTCAAAAGGTCATCAGGAACATCTGGCCGATTTACAAGAAGTACTGGAGTGCACAAGGAAGCATGGGTTAAAAATGAACCCGAACAAGTGTGCATTTGGTGTATCGGCCGGGCAATTCTTTGGATTCATGGTCCATGAGCGCGGGATAGAGGTCAATCGGAAGACCATAGATGCCATCAACAAAGTTGTGGCCCCACAGAATAAAACTGAGCTGCAGTCCCTCATCGGCAAGGTCAATTTTATCAGGAGATTCATATCCAACCTGTCTGGGCGTATTCGAGCTTTTACTCCTTTATTGAGATTGAAGCCCAACCAGGAATTTGTATGGGGAGAAGAACAACGCAGAGCGTTGGAAGATATCAAGCAATATCTGATTTTACCTCCGGTGTTAGTCCCGCCACAGCCTGGTAAGCCGTTCAAATTATACTTATCGGCTGATGAACAAGCTTTTGGATCGGCGTTGGTACAGGAGTTTGAAGGGAAAGAAAGAGTGGTATATTATGTCAGCAGAAGACTCCTGGACGCCGAAACAAGATATTCCCCGGTGGAGCGGTTGTGCTTGTGTCTATACTTCTCGTGTACCAAGCTCAGGCATTATTTGTTATCGGCAGAATGCATAGTTGTATGCAAAGATGATGTGGTGAAATATATGCTGTCATTGTCGATTTTGAAAGGACGGATTGGAAAATGGATCCTGGCTCTGTCAGAATTTGACTTAAGGTACGAATCGGCCAAAGCTGTCAAGGGTCAAGTCATGGCCGATTTCGTAGCTCAGCATTGCGGACCAGAAATTGCTGTCGTCGAACCGGTTCCATGGACTCTATATTTCGACGGTTCTTCATGTGGGGCCGGATCGGGAATCGGCATCGTTCTTGTATCGCCTCGGGGGGCAAGTTACGATTTCTCTCTACCGATAGAAGCATCCGCAACCAATAATCAAGTAGAATATCGAGTCATCCTAAAAGGTATCCAATTATTAAGGGAAGTCAAAGCTGATGCAGTCGAGATTTTTGGGGATTCCATGCTCATCGTAGATCAGTTAACGGGGAAATCTGAATGCAAAGATGATATCTTGAGGATTTATTATGAAGATTGCCTCCAGCTGCTAAAGGGATTCAAGTCTGCGATAATTGAGCACAACCCCAGGAATTATAATGAAGAGGCCAACACGCGTCTGGATATCGGGCCGATTCAGGGGGCTATGATTTTGGAGCTCGCAGCCGATGATTGGCAAAAAGAAATTGCCGATTACTTGAGGGATCCGTCCCAGAAGGTGGATCGGCGAGTGCGTTTCCAAGCCACTAAATATGTGTTACTTGAAGATGATTTATTTTACCGGACGATTGATGGAGTTCTTCTCAAGTGCCTGGGAACCGAAGAAGCAAAGGTCCTGATGGGGGAAATCCTTGAAGGCGTATGTGGAGCCCATCAATCGGCTCACAAGATGAAGTGGATGATCAGAAACAATGGGTATTATTGGCCAACGATTCTTGAGGATTGTTTCAAATATTATAAAGGATGCCAAGACTGTCAGAAGTTTGGCAATGTACAGCGCGCGCCAGCATCGGCTATGAATCCAGTAATCAAGCCGTGGCCATTCAGAGGTTGGGGAATTGATCTCATCGGATAGATTCACCCTCCATCAAGCAAGGGGCATAAGTTTATATTGGTAGCTACCGATTATTTCACTAAGTGGGTGGAGGCAGTTCCGTTAAGGACCGTGACATCGGCCGATATAATCGAGTTCGTTAAGAACCATATTGTTTATCGATTCGGTATTCCTTAGACTATCACAACTGACCAAGGAACGATGTTGACCACTGGAGAATTTGGGGAATTCACCGCCGATGTGGGGATTAAATTATTAAATTCTTCTCCATACTATGCTCAAGCCAATGGCCAGGCCGAATCGTCCAATAAGGGGATAATCAAGTTGATCAAGAGGAAGATAGAGGAACAACCCAAAAAGTGGCACATGTCTTTGGCTGAATCTCTATGGGCTTATAGGATGGCTTGCGACAGAACCACTAAGATATCTCCTTATCAGTTGGTTTATGGTCACGAGACAGTCCTGCCTTGGGAACTAAGGACGGGGTCAAGGCGTATATCGCTTCAAGATCAGTTGATGGCCGATGACTATTCCTTCCTCATGAAGGATGAGCCCAATGACTCGGCGGGTCAGCGTTTGAGGGCCCTGATTAGCATAGAAGAAAACAAGAAAAGGGTGGCCAGATGGTATGACAAGAAGGTCAAAGTTAAACAATTCTCCCAGGGAGATTTGGTATGGAAGTTGGTGCTGCCGATAGGGTCTAAGGATCCCAAATTCGGTAAATGGTCACCCACTTGGGAAGGGCCGTACAGAATCGGCCGATGTGCCCGTGGAAATGCATATATTCTGGAAACTATTAAAGGGGAAGAATTCCCAAGAGCTTTAAATGGACGATATCTGAAGAGGTACTATCCAAGCATTTGGGTAGATGCATAACTTGCAGTAAGATATATCAAGACAACATGGCCGACCCCTATCGGCGTTTGTCCACACAGCCGATGTGGAAATGACATCGCCTTAAGAAGGAAACATTGTGATTCATTTTGACCAATTCATTATTCGATGAAATCAACAGAGTACATGGCCGACATGGTACAAGTCGCCCTTAGAACAAAAATACCGATATATCTATTGATACGCTTGCTCTGGATTTCTCTCTCGATCCAGCCCAGTTCTATCAGAAGGCGGATCCTATTCTCCTTCGGATTCTCCATGGTGGCTCTAGGTTCAACTTGATGGCATAGTTCTATCAGGAGGCGGGTTTTCTTCTCCTCAAGATTCTCCATGGCGGCTTCAGTCTCGACTTGATGAGGGAGTGGAGGACTCTTTTCAGATGGCGGTCGCTTGGGGACTAGGCAGTGAGCGTCTATAAGGTCCCAATACTTCTGGACAATAACAGGAACATGATCTTTAAGTTCTTCAGAATGAGCTCTTATCAGATCTATGTCTGCCTGCGACAGTGGTTCGTCTGAATGCATAACTTCGATCGCTCGTTCTAGGCTGGGACTGAGACGTTTTGACTAAACAGAGATGAAAAGCTACACGGCATCAGAGCGATTGAGATGTCAAGGGGAGAAACAGAGGAAGATTCGTACCTGGTTAACAGAGGATGAGGAAGAAGAGGACATCTTGATGTTCAGTTCGGGAGAATAAAGATCCAGTTGTTGGAGGGGGAGAAGATGGGTGTTGGCGCTGAAATCGGCCGGATAGGAATCGGCCGATGGTCTTCAGCGTCGGACACACGACCCGGGAGAATCTGCTTAGCTCCTGTTCGGGTTATCGCCCTGGTGCGGTTCGCGCGGTGTGCTAGTCAATCTGACCTGTTGATTGACAAGGAAATAAAGTATTAAATTCCAGGCGCTCCGATCGGCTGGAGTTCCGATCTGTCCTGAAGAGCGCGTCGGCGGCGAATCGGCCGATTTGCTGTAAAGATGATCGGCTATGGATCAGCCGATAATCGCGTAATAATTGTAAAGAAAACTGCTGGAGCGATCTAAACAATTAGTACAGATGCAACACTTGAAATAGATCTAATCGGCTGTAAGATGGTCAATCAAAGAAGAACGATGATGAAGCCGATTACTCTGATCTCAAGCTGGATAACTGGTGGTAATACTAGAATACCAGGTAAAACTTGCAATTCTAGTAAATATCGATAACTAGTGAATAAATCCAAACGAAACCACAGCGATGCGCCCGTGGTTAAAGCTCGGATATTACTCGATAAGCGGAACCTACCAATTGGCCGGAGATCAAGTTGATGCAGCCCTGCCAATCCGTATGAACTCGTGAAAGAAGAAAAGTATTGGCGAAGTCGCCGACTTGAAAGTAAATTGCTGAAAAAGTAGTAAAAATTGTTGTTGATTGATGTGATTATGATTTGCAAGACCCTGACGACTCCTATTTATACCCTAAAACTAGGACTCCTGGTCGATCACGACTTGTTACAACCTTATTTAAAAATCAGGAAAACTACTATATCTATAATAACTTTTAAAGGAAACGGACTCCCGCAGAATCTTCCGCCACCGTCCCCTAATCCAATCAGGATTCTTTCCAATTGCTCCTTGACCGACTTAGCGTTGCCCTGTTGACCAACTTTTGACCAAGACCCTCCGAAATAGTCCCATCCTATTGGCGCAAGCTGTATCACCAATCGGCCGATTTCCATCTGTTACCTCAATCGGCCGATTCCTTACCGTAGCCTTTAGATCTGCCGCATCGGCCGACCTTCTTTTCCCGACGCCGATTTAACACGTGTCAAAATCTAGCGTCAACACATGCCCCCCAGTTTTGGAATAAAACATAACTTTTTCTTCGAAACTCTTTCTTTAATCCTTTCCTCCGAAACGGGCGCAGTAAAAACCTCCTTTCGTTCCGCGGCACAATGATTGCAATTTCCTCGGACCGAGCGCGCGAAACGACTGCTCCCCTGGAATTCGTGTAGACGACGCGGTAGGAATACCATCTCTGCCCTTGCTCTCCCGATTTTCTTAAGTACTGGGCTTCTCCGCCTACTCTTCCCCGCAAATCTAGCATTCTCCTCTAGCGAACCACTGTTCGTCTTCCTCCAAGCTCTCTTTGATCTCTAAGCGCTTCCCCTCTTCCGGCGATCTCATCCGCGACCTGCTCCAACCCTCCAATGGCGTCACCATCGGCGATCGCTCCATCCACGGAAACTCTATCGGCAACTCCTCCAGCGGCGGCGGCCCAATCGGCGGCTTCCCTAGCGGTCCCATCGGCGACGATGATTTCCATCCCAGAGGTAAATGCTTGAAATTTTTTCCTTTTCGCTTTTCTACTGCTTCAGTACTTTCCGGATCCTTTCTCAGTTTCTTCCCCTTTTCTCCCTTTTTAGGCACTTAGGCACCGAATCACCATCCCCCTCTCAGAATCCCCTGACCTCATCTGCTTGGGCCCTATGGGGAACCCCGATCCAATAGACCTGATCAGTCTAGAAACTCATAGAATCCCATTCAAGCAGTCGCCCATGGACCTAGATCAGTGGGTAGGTACTTTTAGATCCTGGCCAAATGAAACCCCCGGCTGGAGAGAATGGTACCAGAGAGTGGCCAAATCTTGGAGGGTTCAGTGGGATGAACAGAAAATCGGCCAGTGTATAGACCTATCCTTGTCTCAGATGGAAAGAAATGAACCTCTTGTCATGGCAGCTTCTTATTTTTGGTCTGATGCACTCAATGCATTCCTTTTCGGACATGGACCCATGACCCCGACTCTGGCCGATGTTCTGTTGTTGACCGGTCTTGATGTCTCCTCCGCCGATATCCCTTTCAACTATCTGTTCAAGCCATCACATCGGCTAGAGACCAAAGGAATCGGTGGGTGGAAAGGATATATTAGCAAAAATATGAAGACCGGGACAGTTTCAGAGAGGGAGCATACTGCTTTTCTGATGATGTGGCTAGAAAAGCACTTTTTCTGTGGCAGAGCAGTTGGACCCTCCTCAAACACCCAAGCTTTAGCGGAGGCTTTGTCACAAAGATCGGCCATCCCTCTTGGAAAACATCTGCTGGGATCGGCCTACTACCTGATGCACCAAATCGGCACCAAGCTGTCGAAGGGGGAGCCGATCGGGAAGCCTGGCGGTCCCTGGTGGTTTATCACCCTCTGGCTCAATTTATACATGAGCAAGGTCTCTCAGCAACGGATAGAGACCAAGACTTTTCCTAACATTGAGTCAGAGGAGAATCCATCCGTCCGACATCGCTGCAGATCTTTTGGAGAAGCGGCATCGGCCTTCCCCGGCTGCCAGTTTACTGCTACCCACATGGCTGAGTACTTCGGATGCTTTTATAATGGCCTTAGTGAAGAGACCGTCAGCTCGCATCCATATCAAGCAGTGGATCCGATTTTTGAATTACCCATAAGCTATGACTTCTCCACCCATACTTTTGACAGAGAGCTTATGGATGTCTTGATCAAGCCAGGGATTCTGCCAACCAATTTCTTCTCAGGAAAGGACTCTCCCACCTATGAGTTCTACAATCCATCGGCTGCAGCAAGGCAACTGGGTTTTGGCCAACTGCCGATTCGGGTCTACTTCGCCGGTCAAGCAAAATTCAGAGATGGACTGACTTCAAGTCTTGATTATAGTCGGCTGTGCGACCTAGTACCGGATTCCAGTACTATCGATCTGAATAATTTGTCAGTTGCCTCTTTTGCCACCCAGCAATTCAAATTATGGTGGGCAGAATGGAAGCAATACCTTTTCTGCAAATCTCCATCATCTTATTGCAACATTCTGGACCCAGAAAACATTGATCCAAATGCAGCGGTATGCCCTTTTTCTCAGCCGATTCCAATGCTATCTCTTTCCATATTGTCATCTTGTTATTAACTCACGTTCATCTTCTCAGTCAGAAAGCCAGGTCCCTCCGATGCGGAGCCGAAGCGGCAGGCCGATAGATAGTCACCATCAATACACACCGTATCCACTTATCGGCTTCCATGCTCCAACTATCAAGGATATTTCTACTGGCCGATCGAAACGAGCACCAAAAAGGCCAACCTCAAAGATCAAAGATAACTAGCCGTCGGGTGCGAGCTCGCATCGGATCGGCCGATCAGACGGTAATAGCATCTGCTGAGACTCCCCGTATCAGATCGGCCGACCAGATGGCAGTGGCATCGGCTGACCAGATGGCAGTGGCATCGGCCGAGACTCCAATCCCTTCACCGTTGCCGGTTGTCGAGATAGCCGATCCTCAAGTCACCGCCGAAGTCGGGGCAGCTGTAGCATCGCTATTAGTAGAAGCTGTTCAGGTAATCTTACTTATCCCATATATTCTTTCAAATCTTCCTCTGACATTAACTCTCTTCTTCTGCCAGGCTGCACAAGCTATTCCACCACAGTCTCCGCAGCAATCGGCTACGTCCCAAGTGGAAGCCGAAACTCCAGCAACTCCTATCATCGAGGTAAATGATCTCTTACCTTGATCTCTTAACTTTCAGAAAACTTAACCGATCTTGATGCAGGCCGATTTGGGTATGCTAACTACAACCCCACAACAGACATCGGCCGGGAGATCCACAGAGGCATGGCAAATTTCTCATACCATCTTATTTCAATTTCTCATAGCATACTCACAGGATCCTCTTTTATGTCTTTTTCAGGAAGCTGGTCCAAGCGAAGCACTGATAATCGTTGAATCCTCTTCCTCCGACGAGCCAACTGCACCAGTCCCTGAGACAAGGGAGACGCTTCCACCGGCGCAGGCAAGAGAAATTCGTTTTAAGGAGGTAACAAACGTACCATTAGAATCGGCCGATTTCCTTTTACTGCTTGCCTACCCTTTACTTTATTTCTTCACAGGAGCAAGACACCCCTAACAACAGCATCTTCTCCTTTGCCGTCTCCTTGCCTGATGATGAGGAAATTGCTTCACACCTGATTTCGTCGAGCTCTACCTCCGATGATGTCCGCGCCAAGCTTGAAAGCATGCGCACTCTCCTTCAAGACGACATCGGTCGATTGGTAGAAGATGCTTTGCCGATTCGACGACTTTTCAACGAGATCAAGGGTCGAATCCCGGAAGAAATGTTAGAAAACTTGGCTCATGCTGCCTATATAGAGCATATGCATATTCCGGTTTCCAGGGCGCTGTGCCACATGGCCGATCATGCCCAGATGGCAAAAACTCGGGAGGAAGTCGATTCATATAAGCACCGGACTCAGGAGGTGCACCACAAGATCAACTTCCTCGAAAGCTGCCGTCCGGACATCGTCGGCGCGATAGATCGGCTGAAACGGAGAAGAGCAGAGCTGGCCAAGGAGATGGAGCAAATAACCAAAGAGATAGCCGCTGAAGAAAAGAAACTCCAAGAACTCCCATCTATCATCAGTGAGCTAAAGCAAGAAAGACAGCACCTGGCCCGTGAAACGATAAGGCTTCGTCGCCGTGTGTCAGAAGTTCCAGGATCGGCCGATGATGATCAGAGAGTACTAGACTCGGCCAATCAAATTAGACGACAAGCTATTGTAGCAATAGATGCTTTCCTTGGGTTGTAAAGAACATTGTAAACATTTATTGCTCCTTCAATGTTACTGCGCCGATTTGGTCTTGAACTGTTTCTTTAGTCCGCTTTGCATTTATGTATGTGTTTACTCTGATAGGACGTGTCTCACCATCCATCTACCTCTCCTTCCTTTATAAGTAGACCCTTCACCATCTCTAGAGGCATACACATCACTTATCTTCTCTTTCCCTCTTTACTGTCCCAAACTGAACGGCAAGATGTCTTCTTCGTCCTCTTCATCTTCTTCCTCTGTCAACCAGGTATGAACTGTCCTCTGCCTTTTCCCTAAGCATCTCAATCGCTCTGACATTGGGTAACTCCTTTTATCTTTGTTTAGCCAAAACGTCTCAGCCCTGGACTAGAACGAGCGATTGAAATCATGCATTCAGAAGAACCACTATCACAGGCAGACACAGATCTGATAAGAGCTCATGCCGAGGAACTCAGAGATCATGTCCCCGCTGTTGTCCAAGAATACTGGGACCTTATCGATGCTCACTTTTTGGTCCGTAAGCGACCATCTTCTAAAAAAGATCCTCCACTTCCTTGTAAAGCTAAGACCGAAGTTGCCATGGAGGATCTGGAGGAGAAGAAGACCCGCCTACTGATAGAACTTTGCAACCAAGCTGAAATTGGAGCCACTGCAGAGGACCCGAAGGAGAAAAGGCTCAGCCTTATGATAGAACTGGGTCGCATTGAGAGAGAAATCCAACGTAGGCGTAATCAGTAGACATATCGGTATTTTTATTCTAAGGGCGACTTATACCATGTCGGCCATGTACTCTGTCATTTTCATCCAATAATGAATCCCAATGTTTTTCTTCATCAGATGTGTAGACGAAAACCGATGAAAAATCGGCCATATTATCTTGATATATTTTACTGCAAGTTATGCATCTATCCAAATGCTTGGATAGTACCTCTTCAGATATCGTCCGTTTAAAGCTCTTGGGAATTCCTCCCCTTCGACTGTCTCCAGAATATATGCATTCCCAGGGGCACATCGGCCGATTCTGTACGGCCCTTCCCAAGTGGGTGACCATTTACCGAATTTGGGATCTTTGGATCCTATCGGCAGCACCAACTTCCACACCAAATCTCCTCGAGAGAATTGTTTAACTTTGACCTTTTTGTCATACCATCTGGCCACCCTTTTCTTGTTTTCTTCTATACTAATTAAGGCTCTCAACCGTAAACCTGCCGAATCATCAAGCTCGTCCTTCATGAGAAAGGAATAGTCATCGGCCGTTAACTGATCTTGTAACGATATCCGTCTTGACCCCGTTCTTATCTCCCAAGGCAAGACCGCCTCATGACCATAAACCAACTGATAAGGGGATATCTTAGTGGCTCCATGACAAGCCATCCTATATGCCCATAAAGATTCAGCCAAAGACATATGCCACTTTTTGGGTTGCTCTTCTATCTTCCTCTTGATTAGTTTGATTATCCCTTTATTGGATGATTCTGCTTGGCCATTGGCTTGAGTATAGTATGGAGAAGAATTTAATAATTTAATCCCCATATCGGCGGCAAACTCTCCGAATTCTCCAGAAGTAAACATTGTTCCTTGGTCAGTTGTGATGGTTTGAGGAATACCAAATCGATAGATAATATGGCTTTTAACAAATTCAATCATATCGGCCGATGTCACACTCCTTAAAGGAATTGCCTCCACCCACTTAGTAAAATAATCTGTAGCCACCAATATGAACTTATGCCCTTTGCTTGATGGAGGGTGAATCTGTCCGATGAGATCTATTCCCCAACCTCTGAACGGCCACGGCTAAATTATTGGGTTCATAGCCGATGCTGGCGCACGTTGTATATTACCAAACTTCTGACAGTCTTGGCACCCTTTGTAATACCTGAAACAATCTTCAAGAATAGTTGGCCAATAATACCCATTTTTCCGGATCATCCATTTCATTTTGTGAGCCGATTGATGAGCTCCACACACGCCCTCATGGATCTCTCCCATCAGAACATTTGCCTCTTCTCTTCCCAGGCACTTGAGAAGAACTCCATCAATCGTCCGATAAAATAAATCGTCCTCAAGCAACACATATTTTGTAGCTTGAAAACGTGTCGCCGATCCACTTTTTGGGATGGATTTTTCAAGTAATCGGCAATTCCTTTTCGCCAGTCATCGGCCGCGAGCTCTAGCATCATTGCTCCCTGAATCGGCCGATAGCCGGAGGCATGTTGGGCCAGCCTGTTGGCCTCTTCATTATAATTCCTGGGGATATGCTCAATTATTGCAGACTTGAATTCTTTTAAAAGCTGGAGGCAGTCTTCATAATAAATCCTCAAAATATCATCCTTGCACTCAGATCGCCCCGTCAACTGATCCACAATGAGCATGGAATCTCCAAAAATTTCGACTGCATCAGCTTTGACTTCCCTTAATAATTGGATGCCCTTCAGAATGGCTCGATATTCCGCCTGATTATTAGTTGCGAAAGCTTCTATTGGCAGAGAGAAATCATAACTTGCCCCCCGAGGCGACACAAGAACAATGCCGATTCCTGATCCGACCCCACATGAAGAACCATCAAAATATAGAGTCCATGGAACCGGTTCAACGGCGGCAATTTCTGGTCCACAATGCTGAGCTACGAAATCGGCCATTACTTGACCTTTCACAGCTTTGGCCGATTCGTACCTTAAGTCGAATTCTGACAGAGCCAGGATCCATTTTCCAATCCGTCCTTCAAAATCGGCAATGATAGCATGTACTTCACCACATCATCCCTGCATATGACTATGCACTTTGCCGATAACAAATAGTGCCTGAGCTTGGTACACGAGAAGTATAAACACAAGCATAATCGCTCCACCGGGGAGTATCTTGTTTCGGCGTCTAGGAGTCTTCTGCTGACGTAATATACCACTCGTTCTTTCCCTTCAAACTCCTGTACCAACGCCGATCCAATAGCCTGTTCATCAGCCGATAAATATAATTTGAACGGCTTACCAGGCTGTGGTGGAACCAACACCGGAGGTGAAACTAGATATTGCTTGATATCTTTCAATGCTTTGCGTTGTTATTCTCCCCATATGAATTCCTGGTCGGGCTTTAATTTCAACAGAGGAGTAAAAGCCTGAATACGTCCTGACAGGTTGGATATGAATCTTCTGATAAAATTGACCTTGCCGATGAGGGACTGTAGCTCAGTTTTATTTTGTGGGGCCACAACTTTTTTGATGGCGTCTATAGTCTTGCGGTTGACTTCTATCCCACGCTCATGAACCATGAATCCTAAGAATTGCCCAGCCGATACACCAAATGCACACTTGTTTGGGTTCATCTTCAACCCATGCTTCCTTGTGCATTCCAGTACTTCTTGTAAATCGGCCAGATGTTCTTGGTGACCTTTTGACTTGACCACGACGTCATCTATATAAATTTCCACCGATGTACCAATGAGCTTATGGAAGATGTAATTCATGGCCCGCTGATACGTAGCACCGGCGTTCTTCAACCCAAAAGTCATAACAACCCATTCGAATAAACCAAGATGACCTGGACACCTAAAAGCCGTTTTCGAGATATCTTCTTCGGCCATTAATATCTGATTGTACCCTGCATTCCCATCCATGAAACTTATAACTTTCTGTCCTGCGGCAGCATCTATCAAGATATCGGCTGTTGGCATCGGATATCCATCCATTGGCGTAGCCTGATTTAAGTTCCTGAAATCAATGCACACGCGTAACTTTCCATTCTTCTTGTATACGGGCACAATATTAGAAATCCATTCGGCGTAGCGGCACTGCGAATAAATCCTGCTTCAATTAACTTTGTA
This sequence comes from Panicum miliaceum, assembly GCA_032594955.1. NCBI lineage: Eukaryota > Viridiplantae > Streptophyta > Magnoliopsida > Poales > Poaceae > Panicum > Panicum miliaceum. The sequence continues at coordinate 22,151,453 of CM064073.1, forward strand.
ATTTCGGCCTTTATATCAGGTAGAATCTTGGGGTTACACCGTCGTGCAGGTTGCTGATATGGCCGATATCCTAATTTTATAGGTAACCGGTGTTCAACAATGGACCGGTCTAGACCTGGCATCTCATGATATTCCCAAGCAAAGCAATCCTTGAATTCTTTTAATAAATTTATCAGTTTACACTTATACTCAGGATCTAGATTAGCACTAATATACGTCAGCCTTGATTTGCTGCTATCTCCCAAATCTATCATCTCCAATAAATCAACCGACGTAAATCCATGTCCAAGCTTCCCGTCTTCTCGGACGAGCTGATCCATTTATTCTGAATCTTCAAAGCCGACTGCTTGGATCGGCTGTAGACCGAAATCGGACACTTTCAGGAAGTCAGTGTCCCAAGTCCTGCCAGATATACAGTTGACGTGCTCGCAGCTCCACTGTTGCGTGTCGGCCGCCGCAACGCTGTAGGCGGAATCGGCCGTGACTATCTCTGTGCTGTCGCCGACCCATTGCACGAGGCATTGATGCATTGTAGATGGGACACAGCAGTTTGCATGTATCCAGTCGCGACCAAGCAGCATGTTGTAGGACCTCTTGCCATTAATAACGAAAAAAGTGGTAGGAAGGGTTTTACTGCCGATGGTGAGGTCGACGCAGAGCGCTCCACGGGCAGGAGACACGTTGCCTTCGAAATTCTTCAGCATCATGTCCGTCTTGGTGAGGTCTTCATCGCCCTTGCCTAGCTTGCGGAACATGGCATACGGCATGATGTTAACTGCGGCACCTCCATCTACTAGTAATCTGGTGACGGGTCGTCCGTTAACATAGCCTTTGAGAAACAACGCTTTAAGATGTTGCCATTTTTCTTCTTCAGGTTTCTCAAAAGTAGCCGCCATCGGCTCTAACACCAGTTGTGCCATTTGTTCTTCCATTCTTGTTGCTCTGTCTCGATCGTCAGGCGCCATGAATTCCATCGACAATATGAACACCATGTTGATTTTAGCTGCCGATTCTTGATTGTTTGCTTCTTGATCGTTTTTCTTTGGGCGCCACACCCGAGACTTAACATTTCTTTTCTCTGGCACCTGCCTCTGTTCTTCCTCTTGATGCTCCCACTGGCGTAGTCGTTGGATCCTTCGTTTCTGGGATCTGGATAGGCCATCGGGACACCACATGGGATTTACTGGTTTGGCCGATGATCTGGCGTATTCCCTATCTGGTTCCCTTCCTAGGGGGTCCTCGTCCGACACCCTGTCATCGGCCATCTCTTCCAGCCGATCGTGCACGCTGATCCTGCCCCCCAGTCCATCCTGTTGGTTGGTCCTTCCTTTTGACCGGTGGTACTGGTCAACTCTGCCCCCCAGCCGATCATGCACCGAAACGCGCTGTTCCTCTCGTCCGCGCCGATTTCTGCTGATCGGCTCTGATCCTCTGTCCCTAGAGTGTGGCATCGGGCGATCGTTGCAACTCAATCCATTACATTCTGGACAGTTATCGGCAGACGGCAATCTGATGTCGTTCTCCCAGCAATGGATGAAGAACGGACATTGCCAGTGATCTTCATGCCGGCATATCATCTCGTCGTGGTACCTTGATTGTTCTTGCTGTTGCCGATATTTGTTGAGCAAGAACTGGGAGGTGACAGGTTTGCGTGGTCGTTCTGGCCCCCGCCTGTTCCTTTTGATTTCTTCCATCGTGACCTGCCTCCGGGGATCGACGGCGCCGCCCCTACTTGCTGATTTTGACGTCAGCACCTTGGTTTGGCGTGAATTTCCTCCAGTGTCAACCATGTTGGACGGGAAGGGATGTTGATCTATCTTCATCGGCTTTGCCGATTTAGCTGGGGTTTCAAATTTAAGCCTCCCCTGTTCGATGGCCGATTGTATCTGCTGACGGAAGACTTTGCATTCATTCGTATCATGAGACGTGGCGTTGTGCCACTTGCAGTATTTCATCTTCTTGAGTTGATCGGCCGAAGGGATAGTGTGATGTTGGGATAGCTTAATCTGTCCCTCCTGGAGCAATAAATCGAAAATTTTATCGGCCTTTGATGTGTCAAAGCCGAATGTCTCTGGCTCTTTCTTTCCGAAAGGGCATGATATTGGTTTTTTCCCTTTCACCCACTCTGCCAGGCTGATTTCCTCTTCCCCATCGGATTCAGACCCTTCTAGGTATGCCACCTTCTTTTGGAAATTCCTCCGCTGTTCAAATGGACGGACTTCCTGTCCTGACAAACGGTGGACGATCTGGCTTAGGCTTTCAAATTCTTGCGCAGCATATCTTTCTTTGATTTGTGGCAGGAGGCCTTGGAAAGCGATATCGGCCAACTGTGCATCGATCAGAGCCAGATTGTAGCATTTGTTCCTGACTTCTCTGAACCTCTGTATATATCCCATTACCGGCTCATCGCTCCTCTGCCTGAGGCTGGTCAAATCCGAGAGCTTCATCTCGTGTACTCCTGCGTAGAAGTATTTGTGGAACTGCTTTTCCAAATCGGCCCATGTAACAATAGAATTTGGTGGCAAGGTGGTGAACCACTGGAAGGCCGACCCGGACAGAGACGATGAAAACAAACGCACCCTCAGAGCATCTTGTGTGGCAGCCTCCCCGCACTGGATGATGAATCGGTTGATGTGCTCTACAGTGGATGTATCGTCCGTACCCGAAAACTTGGTGAAATCGGGAACTTTGTAGCGGTGTGGGAACGGCAGCAAGTCATAGGCCGATAGGTATGGCGTCTTGTAGGTGTAAGTTTGCACCTTTGGCTTCAATCCAAACTGGTCCTGGATCACTTCTGCTATTCTTGCCGTCCAGTCCACCTGCTGCTGATGAACGACTGTTCGCGGCGCGGGCATATGCTGGAGAGCTGGCACGGCTGGGTGATGAATCGAAGCATGCGGCGAATTCTGCTGAGCAGCTGCGCCATCATATGTCATCATTGGCGCTGCGCCTCTGAACGCTTCTACAGCGCTTGCCCCCCTGCCGATTTCTGATGAGATCGGCTGATACTGAGGGACCGTCGGCCGGACGGCCGATTGGTGAGTCACCTGGGTTGGATAGCTTCCATGCCTGGTTGATGGATTGGGGAAAGCCGTTGTCGCCGATATCCCCCAGGGTACTGAGCTTGTAGGCAGCGATTGTATAGAAACGACCTGGACAGGTTGAAACGGTGTCTGTGATGGGAAACATGGTGCACCGCTGTACCTTGGAGACGCTGGTGGCAACGGAGTGTTGTATCCCTCGCGTTGCGTTAATATCGACTGAGGGGCCGATTGGGATGTGCATGGTGAGCTTCTAGCTGGCAGCGTGACTAGCGGGGCATACGCGGGTCCCTGATAGCCTTGGATTGCTCCGCTGGCCAGAGAACTGACGACGGCATTATACACCGTGTTGGTCATCACCGAGGATTGATCAATGAATGCCTGGTAGACGGACTGTTGGATCATATCGGACATCTTGCCCGAGTCTTCAGCGATGGTGATGTGGCGGGGAACTGGAATAGGAGCCTTCTTGACAGCCTCCCCGCTTCTGGTACGACTGAACGACTGAAGGTACATCTTCTTGTAATCTTCTAGATGTTTAGCTAATTCTTCCCTCTGGTCGTCCTTGAGATCCGCTTCTGTGACCTCAATAATGTTGCTATCGGAGATCTCTACGTTCTTCGACATATCAGATCTTGGATTGCGTCCCACCGGGCGTGCCAAAAGTGTGTTGGCGCTAAAATGGGCCGGATAGGAATCGGCCGATGGTCCTCAGCGTCGGACGCATGACCCGGGAGAATCTGCTTAGCTCCTGTTCGGGTTATCGCCCTGGTGCGGTTCGCGCGGCGTGCCAGTCAATCTGACCTATTGATTGACAAGGAAATAAAGTATTAAATTCCAGGCGCTCCGATCGGCTGGAGTTCCGATCTGTCCTGAAGAGCGCGACGGCGGCGAATCGGCCGATTTGCTGTAAAGATGATCGGCTATGGATTAGCCGATAATCGCGTAATAATTGTAAAGAAAACTGCTGGAGCGATCTAAACAATTAGTACGGATGCAACACTTGAAATAGATCTAATCGGCTGTAAGATGGTCAATCGAAGAAGAACGATGATGAAGCCGATTACTCTGATCTCAAGCTGGATAAGTGGTGATAATACTAGAATATCAGGTAAAACTTGCAATTCTAGTAAATATCGATAACTGGTGAATAAATCCAAACGAAACCACAGCGATGCGCCCGTGGTTAAAGCTCGGATATTAATCGATAAGCGGAACCTACCAATTGGCCGGAGATCAAGTTGATGCGGCCCTGCCAATCCGTACGAACTCGTGAAAGAAGAAAAGTATTGGCGAAGTCGCCGACTTGAAAGTAAATTGCTGAAAAAGTAGAAGTATTGTTGTTGATTGATGTGATTATGATTTGCAAGACCCTGATGACTCCTATTTACACCCTAAAACTAGGACTCCTGGTCGATCACGACTTGGTACAACCTTATTTAAGAAACAGGAAAACTACTATATCTATAATAACTTTTAAAGGAAACGGACTCCCGCAAAATCTTCCGCCGCCGTCCCCTAATCCAATCAGGATTCTTTCCAATTGCTCCTTGACCGACTTAGCGTTGCCCTGTTGACCAACTTTTGACTAAGACCCTCCGAAATAGTCCCATCCTATTGGCGCAAGCTGTATCACCAATCGGCCAATTTCCAACTGTTACCTCAATCGGCCGATTCCTTACCGTAGCCTTTAGATCTACCGCATCGGCCGACCTTCTTTTCCCGACGCCGATTAACACGTGTCAAAATCTGGCGTCAACAATGGGTAATGCATATGCCTCTGGAAACGGTGTGAGATCTCGTACTTATAAAGAGAAGGAGGTAAAAAGATAATGGGACACGTCCTATCGGAGTAAAAGCATTCATAAATGCAAATCTGCCAAAGGAAGTGGTCCAGGATCAAATCGGCACAGTGACATTAAAGGAGCATTAAATGTTTACAGCATTCTTTACAACCCAAGGAGGGCATCTATGGCCGCGATAGCTCGTTGCCTAATCTGATCGGCCGAGTCTAGTAATTTTTGGTCGTCATTGGCCGATCCGAGAACTTCTGACATATGGCGATGAAGTCTTATCGCTTCACAGGCCAAGTTCTGTCTTTCTTGTTTCAGCCCAGTGATGACGGATTGGAGCTCTTGAAGCTTCTTTTCTTCAGCAGCTATGTCTTTGGTTACTTGCTCCATCTCTTTGGCTAGCTCTGCTCTCCTCCGTTTGAGGCGATCTATCGTGCCGACGATATCCGGGCGAGAGCTCTCGAGGAAGTTGATACGGTGGTGTACCTCTTGGGCTCGGTGCTTGTAGGAATCGGATTCCTCCCGGATCTTTGCTAGCTGGGCACGATCGGCCATACGACGTAGGGCCCTAGAAACTGAAGTCTGTATAGATTCTATATATGCAGCAGGTTCCAAGCTTTCTGTTGTTTCTTCCGGGATTCGGCCTTTGATGTCACTAAGAAGCCGCCGAATCGGCGAAGCATCTTCCACCAATCGGCCGATATCATCTTGGAGGAGAATCCGCATGCTCTCGAGCTTGGCGCGGACATCATCAGAAATAGAGCTCGACAAAACTTGGCGTGAAGCAATTTCTTCATCGTCGGGCAAGGAGACCGCAAAGGAGAAAAGGCTATTATTTGGAGTGTCTTGTTCCTGTGGAAGAATAAAGACAAGGATTAGCAAGCAGTAAAAGGGAATCGGCCGATTCCGGTGATAAGTCTATTACCTCCTTGAAGCGGATCTCTCTTGCTTGCGCCGATGAGAGTACCTCCCTCGTCTCAGGAACCGGTACGATCGGTTCGTCAGAAGAAAAAGACTCAACAACTATTAGTGCTCTGCTTGGGCCAGCTTCCTGGAAAGGTATGACAAATAAATCCTGTGAGTTTACTACGATAATTAAATAGGATGATATGAGATATTTGCCATACTTCTGTTGGTCCTTCGGCCGATGTTTGTTGAGGAAGTTCGACCGACGCACCCAAATCGGCCTGCATTAGAATCAGTTAAGTATTCTAAATGTCGAGAAGTTGAGTCAAGAGATTATCTACCTCGATAAGAAGGGTCGTTGGAGTTTCAGCTTCCACTTGGGATGTGGCCGATTGCTGTGGGGATTGCACTGGAGCGGCTTGTGCAGCCTGGCAGAAGGAGGGGGTTAACATTAATAGAGTACTTAAAGATATGAAAGGTATGCGAGGTTACCTGAACAGCCTCCACCAGCAGCGATGCCGCGGCTGATCCGACTTCTGCGGCAATTTGGGGATCAGCCATCTCGGTAGTCGGCAAGGATAGAGGAATTGGAGTTTCAGCCGATACTACCACCGACTGGTCAGTCGGTCCGATGCGGGCACACACTCGACGGCTTATTGTCTTCAAGGTTGGCCTTTTCGGTGTTCGCTTCAATCGGCCAGTAGTGATGTCCTTGATGGTTGGAGCGTGATAGCCGATGAGTGGATATGGCGTATATGGACGATCGCTCTCTATCGGCCTGCCACTTCGGCTCCGCATCGGAGGGACTTGGCTTTCAGACTGAAGAGATAAATCCAAGTTAACGGTAAAAGGATAGTATGGAAAGAGACAGTATTGAAATCGGCTGGGAGAAAAGGACATACCGCTGCACTTGGGTCAATATTTTCTGGGTCCAGAATGTTGCAATATGTTGATGGGGATATGCAAAAGAGGTATTGCTTCCATTCTGCCCACCACAGTTTGAATTGCTAAACGGCAAAAGGGGCCACTGTCCAATTGTTCAGGTCAATGGTGCTAGAGTCTGGCACTAGGTTGCACAGCCGACTGTAGTCAAGACTCTTGGTCAGTTCATCTCTGAATTTTGCTTTCCCAGCAAAGAAGACCTGAATCGGCAGTTGACCAAAGCCCAATTGCCTTGCTGCGACCGATGGGTTATAGAATTCATATGTGGGAGAATCCTTTCCAGAGAAGAAGTTGGCCGGTAAAATCCCTGGCTTAATCAGGGTATCCATAAGTTCCCTGTCAAAAGTATGAGTGGACGAGTCGTAGCAGACGGGAAGCTCGAAAATCGACCCTACTGTCTGATAGGGATACCAACTGACAGTCTCTTCACTAAAGCCGTTGTAGAAGCATCTGAAGTATTCGGCCGTCCGGGCAGCAGTGAATTGATAGCCAGGGAAAGCCGATGCCGCTTCCAAAAGATGTGCAGCGTTGTCGGATGGTTGGTTTTTCCTCTGACTCAATGGTGGGGAAAGTTTTAGTCTCTATTTGTTGCTGGGAGACCTTGCTCATATATAAGTTGAGCCAGAGAGTGATAAACCACCAGGGACCGCCAGGATTCCCAATCGGCTCCCCTTTTGATAGTCTAGTGCCGATTTGGTGCATCATGTGGTAGGCCGATCCTAACAGATGTTTTCCAAGAGGAACATCCGATCCTAGTGACAGAGCTTCTGCCAGGGCTTGGGTATTAGAAGAAGGGCCAACTGCTCTGCCACAGAAAAAATGTTTTTCTAGCCACATCATCAGGAATGTCGTGTGTTCTCTCTCTGAAACTGTCCCGGTCCTCATATTCTTGCCGATATACCCCTTCCACCCGCCGATTCCTTTGGTTTCTAGCCGATGGGATGGTTTGATCAGATAATCGAAGGGGGTGTCAGAAGAGGAGATTTCAAGGCCGTTCAACAACAGGACATCGGCCAAAGTTGGAGTCATGGGTCCATGTCCAAAAAGGAACGCATTGAGTGCGTCAGACCAGAAGTAAGAAGCTGCTATTACAAAGGGCTCGTTCTTCTCCATCTGGGACAGAGAAAGGTCAATGCATTGGCCGATTTTCAGTTCATCCCACTGGACTCTCTTTGACCTGATTATTCTATGGTACCATTCTCTCAAGTCAGGGGTCTCATTCGGCCAAGACCTAAAGGCACCTGCCCACTGGCCTAAATCCATGGGCGATTGCTTGAATGGGATTCTGTGAGTCTCTAGGTTGATCAAATCTGTTGGATCTGGGTTTTCCATGGGGCCTAAGCAGACGAGTTCGGAGGATTCGGAAAGAGGGATAGTGATCTGGTGCCTAAATGCCTAAAAGGAAGGAAAAAGGGAGAAAACTGAGAATGGGCCTAGAAGAGGAGCAAAAGGAGAAAATTTCGGATGATTACCTCCGGGATGAAGCTCATCGTCGCCGATGGAGCCGCAAGTTGAGCTGCCGATGGGGCCGCCGTCGCTGAGGGGGTTGCCGATAGAGCCTCCGTGGCCGGAGAGGTTGCTGATGGTGCCGCCATTGGGAAGTCGGAGCAGGTCGCAAGCAGGATCGCTGGAGGGAGTGGTTGGAGATCGAGAGGGCTCGGGAAGAAGATGAACAGTGGTTCGCTGGGGGAAAATACTAGGCTCGTGAAGAAAAATGGGCGGAGAATGCCGGTACTTAAGGAAAATCCGAGAGAGAAAGGGTAAAGGCGGGATTTTTGCCGCGCCGTCTACACGAATTCCAGGGGAACAGTCGTCTTGAGCGCCCGGTCCGAGGAAATTGCAATCATTATGCAGAAGACCGTGAAACGGAAGAAGATTTTTACTGCGCCCGTTTTGGAGAAAAAGATTAAAGAAAAGAGTTTCGAAGTAAAAATTATGTTTTACTCCGAAACTGGGGGGCATGTGTTCACGCCAGATTTTGACACGTGTTGAATCGGCGTCAGGAGGAGAGGTTGGCCGATGCAGCAGATCTAAAGGCTACAGTAAAGAATCGGCCGATTGAGGTTACAGTTGGGAATCGGCCGATTGGCAATGCAACTTGCGCCAACAGATTGGAACCACAATAGAGGATCCCGGTCAGAAGTGGCCTGATGTTGGTCAACGGAGCGATGCTGATTCGGTCAAGAAGCAATGGAAAAAGTATTTATTAGATTAGGAGACGGCGGCGAAAGATTATGCGGGAGTCCGTTTCCTTTTTAAAGATATTATAGATATAATAGTTTTTCTGTTTGAAATAAGATTGTAATAAGTCGTAATCGACCAGGAGTCCTGGTTTTAGGGTATAAATAGGAGTCGCCAGGGCTTTGTAAGAGATCAATACACCAATCAACAAAACACTTCTACTTTTTCCTAGTACTTTACTTTCAAGTCGGCGAATTCGCCAATACTTTTTTCTCCTTTCACGAGTTCGTACGGATTGGCAAGGCTGCATCAACTTGATCTCCGGCCAATTGGTAGGTTCCGCTTATCGAGTAACATCTGAACTTTAACTACGAGCGCATCGCTGTGGTTTTGTTTGGATTTATTCACCAGTTATCGATATTTACTAGAATCATAGGTTTTTTACCTGTTGTTCTACTATTATCACCACTTATCCAGCTTGAGATTGGAACTATCGGCTTTATCATCGCTCTTCCTCGTTCATCGTCGTATAGCCGATTAGATCTATTTCCAGCGTTGCATCTGTAATAATTGTTTAGTTTGCTCTAGCAGTTTGCTTTACAATTATTACGTGATTATCGGCTGATTTATAGCCGGTCATCTTCATAGCAAATCGGCCGATTCGCCGACGCGCTCTACGGGACAGATCGGAACCCCAGCCGATCGGAGCGCCCTGAATTTAATACTTTTATTTCCTTGTCAATCAACAGGTCAGATTGACTGGCATGCCACGCGAACCGCACCAGGGAAAATAACCCGAACAGGAGCTAAGCAGATTCTCCCGGGTCGTGTGTCCGACGCTGAAGACCATCGGCCGATTCCTGGCCGATTTTAGCGCCAACACATGCCCATGAGTCCTACCCGAGTACTTTTCAGGTAGTTTCCTAGTGTCTCTGACTAGTTTTACTACTGTATGACTAGTTCTACTATGCTACGAGTAGTTACAAATGGTTTAGGGCATGGGCTACATCCCACCCCTTATCTTGTAAGATGTAGGCCATGTGCGCAGTCCCGTGGGCCCAGGTCTTACAGTATGTAATGTTTCTTTTTTAAAATTGTAAATCACTCAAATTTCCCCTGCCAATAAAATTGGAACAATTCAAGGCAAGCTAAGGAAACAAAAGGAATACTGTCATCATGGAGTCGGTGTTTTACCGCCACACCCACCGAGGGATATCCCCGAAGTGGTGAGTTTGTAGGTAGGTTGTCGCCGAGATCAGGAACTCGAAGGCGCAAGGAACACAAAGTTTAGACAGGTTCGGGCCGCCGAGAGCGTAATATCCTACGTCCTATGTATTGTTTGTATTGCCTTAGATGTTGATCGGGTGATCTCTTGTTTGGATGGGGTCCCTGCCCGCCCTTATATAGTTTGGGGGGGACAGGGTTTACATGGAAATCATAGTCGGATACAAGCCCAGGGGTCCTACCCGAGTACTTTTCGGTTAATTTCCTTCTGTTCCGACTAGTTCTACTAAGGTACGAGTAGTTACAACTTATGTAGGGTGTGGGCCACGTCCCATCCCTTATCCTATAAGATGTACGCAATGTGCACAGTCCCGTGGGCCACCCCGAGCTCTTCTTAGTTGAGTAGTACAGGCTTCCGAGTACTTCTAAAGGCGTCTTTGAGTTCTCCCAAACTCCATCTGAAGGTGTCTTCTGAGTACTTTTTGGCTGCATCGAGGCTGTGAGGTGCTCATGCCCTGAGTAGTTGTCAAATCTTCTTTTATATGGGGTGCGATTGAACTCGCACTCCATATGGAGTAGCCCCCGAGCATTAGGTTGACTCGAGGAATCAAGCTGATGGTCAAATTAGTCTTGAATCTTTTGTCCTTATCTTTCAAAAGATTTGAAAAATAAGTCGCTGATGACACATGTCCCTACAGCCCCCGAGCCTTGAATCCAAATCCCCAAGTTGTTGGTGAAAAGGATCCAAAGAATCGTGGCATGCGATATTTGACGGTAAGAATTTGATGGTTAAGATGGGCAAATTGGTTCAGAAATTCAAAAACTGCTTTTTTGGATGAATTCCCTAAAAAAATGGTTAAACAAATAACTTCTCTAAAAGGCGCCCTAAATTACCGCTCAAATCAAACCTTGTTCCCTGAGTGCCGTGTCGCATCCAGCCCCCGAGCCTGGAAGCTAGATGAGTCACATGAGATACACCTAGTAGTCGGTGGCACCAGCCCCAGAGCCTAGGTATTGGCCAAGTTGTAGTTGGATCTTGAACTGTCGATGAAGCCTACTAGTCGGAGTAGATTGGGACTAGTCTTGTGAGCGAGACGAATAGTCGAAGTAGTCGCCAGTGTGTCACCGGGCAGGGTCGATTCCGACTAGTTTTGTAGGCAAGATGAGTAGTCGAAGTAGTCGCCAGCGTGTCGCCGAGTATAGTCGATTCCGACTAGTTTTATAAGTGAGACGAGTAGTTGAAGTAGTCGCCAGCGTATCGCCGAGCATTCTTCACAAAGTCGAGTAGTCGTCGACGGTTGTTGATGAACCCAACTAGTCAGAGTCGAATCCGACTAATTGTAGTCAAGCGATCAGTGTGCCGACAGCGCGAGCAGAAGTCGCTCTGAGTAGTCGACGTAGTAGGCGATGCAAGCTGAAGTTTTGCCGAGTAGTCGTTGTAGTTGGCGACGTGTAGCCGAGCATTCTCGCGAAGTCGAAGTAGTCGTTGGCGGTTGTTGATGAAGCCAACTAGTCGGAGTTGAATCCGACTCGCCCAGCAGCATAGTCCAGGTCAGGTCCTCTGCATGGTAAACATAAAAGTATGCTGTAGCTGATATACATGATATCGCGTCGGGAGCAAATCCCAGCATTGTAAAATGCATATAAAATTTTTCGCATTTTGCTCTTGCTGGGTCACATAATTTCCCCGGGTAGGTAGCCTATTACATTTAAGCACCTAATCCCTGATAGCCGTAGACCATAGCGCAGGGAGCGTGGCCGCATGCATGCGTAGGAACATAGGCGTACAGACGAGTTGAGGTTTCACGGATTAAAGCGTGTGCTACCCGGGTATTTTAGCAACCGTTAAGAGAAAACTAGAGCAGTCGGCGATGCGCGAAAAAAGAGAATGCTCGTGGAGCGCACTTATAGGGTGTAATCCGACTGCCTGTGTTGCAGGGCGGACCTTGCAGGCAATCGGGGACAGGCATGACATGACCTGGTGAAGAGTGTGCGTTGCGCAAAAAGTAGGCGGCGAAGCGTAGCTCTGGAGGGTTTCATGCCATTCGAGAGACGTACACAAATAAGTAGCTGATCATGTGAAAAACAAATCGGAAAATGTATAAGTGACTTAGCTTGATTCGTGGGCGATTTATCGACGAAGCCTACTAGTCAGAGCTTATTCCGGCTAGTTGTTGATCATGCGGAGCTAGTCGCTGAGTAGTTTAAGTTCCCAACTAGTTTCTAGTCGAGACAAGTAGTTGAAGTAATCGTTGGCATTGCCGATCTGTCGAAGTAGTCGTAGCTGCGGCGCGAGTCGAGTAGTCAAGGTCGTCGCTGCAGCGCGTCGATGTTGTGACGCGAGCTGAAGTTGAGCGGAATAGTCGAGGTCGGTGGCGGCAGTGCGTCGGCGCTGCGGCGCTAGCTGAAGCCGAGCCACATCGTAAAGGTTGGTGGCGACGGCGCGTCGACGTTGTGGCACGAGCTGAAGTCGAGCTGCGTCGTCAAGGTCGGCGGCGACGACGCGTCGACGTTGCGGCGTGAGCAGTAGTCGAGTCGATCAGAAAGTTGATTGTTGTCAAGATCATTGATGAGTTCGTCGATATCGTGATGGGATGTTGGTGCAGATGTCTTCAGCTTGCTGGTTTTGACGAGGTGACGACGGAAGTTGCCTGCACCGTTTAGGGATGCGGACCCAGGAGCCGAAGATGAATGTCGTGCCTTCTTCGAGCGTGACGGAGAGGTTGAACGATGCCCTCAAGTTCGCCAGTGGATCTTCAATGATCACCCCTAGTTGGCGCCCCAGCTGTTGGTGTTTTACCGCCACACCACCGAGGGATACCCCCGAGGTGGTGAGTTTGTAGGTAAGGTGTCGCCGAGATCAGGAACTCGAAGGTGCAAGGAATAAAAGATTTAGACAAGTTCGGGCTGCCGAGAGCGTAATACCCTACGTCCTATGTATTATTTGTATTGTCTTAGATGTTGATCGGGTGATCTCTTGTTTGGATGGGGTCCCTGCCCGCCCTTATATAGTTTGGGGGGGGACAGGGTTTATATGGAAATCATAGTCGCATACAAGCCTAGGGGTCCTACCCGAGTACTTTTCGGTTAATTTCCTTCTATTCCGACTAGTTCTACTAATGGTCGAGTAGTTCTACTACGGTACGAGTAGTTACAATTGATGTAGGGCGTGGGCCATGTCCCACCCCTTATCCTGTAAGATGTACGCCATTGCACAGTTCCGTGGGCCAAGGTCTGACAGAGCATGCATATGGAAACTTATAATCTTAAAAATAACACTTATTTGAAGATTAAAAAAAAGGTATATCCATGACCAATTATCAAGATTAACACCTTTTCTGCATAATGTAAATCAACCCTCTGATGAGCAACCAAAGGGCCCGCACCATCTGAGCACGAAATATGTATAGTGCTAATGAAAGGAAAATTGTTTTTGTAAATTATTTTATCTTACTTGGAGCTCTTGCTTGAGGCATCATCAAACCTGAATGTGTAAAACCCAAAATATGTAAAACCTAGAATATTTTAGCAGCAATTCTTTAGCTACCCAAAATATGTTACTAAAATTATGTAAAACCCAGAATATTTTAGCAACAATTCTTTAGTTACCCTCAAAATTATAAAGAAAAAAAAATTAAAACACCTTTGAACTGAAAAGTACCCTCCAAATCCAGCCCTGATGTCCATTACATTGGGGGTTTAATAACACATTGCTGCCTCTTTATCTAAAAAAGCACATTGCTGTCGACTCTTGGACAGTCCATCAAACTAACCAAGACACTAAGACAGTAAACGACCGTAAGGAGCCAGGGTATACAAAAGTTCCCATTACTGTGAATCACCTTTCAGATAAGAATATCCTGTTGAATACAAACACTTCTTCAGCACCCTCGGACGCTAGAGCATCAGCCATGTTCGCTCTGGTGCTCCCTACATCCGCATCAAAATTATTACAACTCCATCTAATCCGAAAAAAATGACAAAAGAGGGGTTTATATTTTGATGATGAAAAAGGGGTATGTATGCATTAATGTCCTATAGATATGAGATGACAAAATAATATAATCTTTAGCACCTTATTTGATCAAAAGACATGCGTACCGGGAGAACTAATCTGAAAGAATGGATATTCTAGTTACACATTCAGAATTAGACTAATGAGTCTTAAATAGAGGGGATTAAACTTGATACCCTTCTTACAAATCAGAATGCACGTTTACAAATCAGAATCCACGTAGACACAAATCCATGGAGAAACAAGTTCAATTTTTAAGCGCAACAAATAGATCATGGCACCAAGCTGGTTCACATCGATGGCAAGATGGAATCCCTGCAAGGAAGGGGCAGTGCAACAGGTCAACACTGCCATCGACGATGGGGCAGTGGGCGTCCGTCGGCCGTAGGTGAAGCTCACATGTGCTTAACGAAAGAATTTTCCAGAGGAAAAACAACAATTTTGACTACCGGGAATCATCGGACAAGAGGATTGGGTTTCACTAACCTGGAAATGCACGTGCATCTCCATTCCTTTGATGCTTGGTAGCCTTGGCTGCGAGTAATAGCCGTTGGCCACGACCACGGCGTCGAACACCTCCTCCACGGCCGGCTCCTCGCCGCCGTCCGGCTTGACGTGGACAGATCTCACCTGCCGTTTCACGTCCGAGTAGCCGCCGCCGCCAGCCTCCCGCAGCGCCATGGCGACGCGGACGACCCTGGTGTTGAGCCTGACGGCGTCGGCGAGCCCGAACGCGTCGCGGAAGTCCCTGAGGTAGCAATGCACCTCGCGGTAGCCCGGGAAGCGGCGCGCGTCGAGGCCGGGCCTGGGCACGAACTGGAAGTCGGAGAAGCCCATGGCCTCGCGCTGGCTGAGGAGCCGCACCGACGGCGACGCGTACATGCTGCCGTGCACCCTCACCGGTGGTGAGTGGCAGGGAAGCTAGCGACGGTTGGAGGCGTAGCACCGAATGGAGGCCACGATAGCGTCAACGTCATGCAAGAGGGATGGTAATTAGGAATAGGAATGTAATCAGCGCATGTAACGGAAACAATCCAGGCCCAAACGTAACTGTGGGATCAATTTGCTTTAAAAACATAGGTACATGATTGCATGCAGCAATGGAAAGTAAAGTGCGCGGTGACTTCCAAAAAATCAGGCGTATGCAGTGACTTCCAAAAAAATCAGTCGCTTGATTGCAAATAATGTGAAAGTAAAGTGCGGTGGATTATTTTGCTTCCAACAAACATGCGCGTGATGGCATGTTAAGTAAAGCATGGGTTTACTTTCTATCCAAAAATAGATCTCCATCTCTTTTCGTGAAACCTTTCGGGCTGGCAAGTGGAACGTGCGTGAGGAGTACAAGTAAACCTAATGTTGATGAGAAAGGGTTTCAAATATTTTATATATTATAGTATAGATAAAACAGATGGTTTTGTTCTCAACCGTTTGTGGTAAGCAAACAATTCCAATGAATTTTCATGTCACGAGTTGCAGACAAGTACATTTGCTTCTTCCTAGTTAGTACAAAAGAGTAAGCTGAAAGATCTGTCACGGCAAAGACCAACAGACCTCAATCATCCAAGGTGCTACAAGCTACAAAAAGTTAGCCCACTGTAACTCTCCGAAGGCCCACCGTTCATGAGGTGTGAAAAGTCCTTGCTAGAAACATCAAAGGATTCCCCCAGCCAAGAACCTCGTAACCACGTTATCACTTGCTCTGTCTGCTTGGTCGTTCTATTCACTGATTCAAAAGATAAAGGGGAAAAAGAAGCAGCAATTTGACTGATGCCTACAACAGTGACAGCTATAAGAAATTCAAGAAAAAAAACATGAATTGTCAGCTCTTGGACTCAGCAGTAGATGCCCTATCTTGATTTCCCTTACTGTTTGGCTGTGCGGTATTTGCTGGAGCATTGGGAGCACGATTGGTGTCCTTACTCTTGACTGTCGCTGGCTGAGTATCACTTGCACTGCTTTTCAAATCGGAAGCCTTGCTCGGAGATGCTTCATCTTTTTCCGGAACCTCCTCTTTGGTGCGTAAATCAGCAGGAGGAACTTTCCTTTTGTCATCCACAATTTCCTTTACGACCCCCTCCAGTGTATCCAGCCTGTCTAATACCTTTGAAAGCTTTGAGTCAGAATCCTCATTAGTAGATTCCTCAAGCTGTTTTTGTTTCTCAAGTTCCTCATCCTTTTTCCTTTTCTCTTCTGCTTCCTGAAATATAAAACATGATATTTTAGTCAAATTATGTATGATGCATGTGCCTTCTTTGTTGTACAAGAAACTTCTGTGTTACAATATTTTGAGACTTGGCCATTTGGTCGATAAACCCATGTCTTTGATAATTAGTAGAATAACTTTTTTTATAGTGAAATAGTAGAATAACATGGTTACAAACATAGAGGAAAGTATACCAACATATAGCATTTGCAAACATGTAACCTTGAAACTTCGATTTATCAACCATTGTAATACCATCGTTCAATAGCAATTCATCGTTACTGTAATACAAAATTACTTGAAGTTGAGCAAATATCAAACCTTAAAGAGTTGAACTTATCAACAATTTTAAGACCATTAATGAGTAAAGAAACAGGAAATGTGACATTCTTGACAGATGAGCCATTCCAAATAAAAACAGCACAGTAATTGGTAGAAGGAAAAAATTTGCAAAGTAACAAGGCTGTTCTGCATTTATAAAATTACAGAGCAAACAAAGAGAAGTACAGAATAGAGTATCTAGCTGCAAGTTCTCCAATGTAAATGTTCAATAACAGATGCAACTGCAATAAAAGTATTTTTTTTCTCGAACACGCAGGAGAGCTGCGTATCTATATATTAAGAAGAAGGGTGAAGCACCCAGTAACCATTACACAGGTTTTAGAGGGAAAACCTGAAGAAACCAACTCCAATAAAAGTGTTTCTGGTAACCTGATGGCACATGCTTGCTATTCTTTAAGTGGCACCATTGGCAAGCACAGCTGCCATGGATCACCTGATCACCATTATTTTCAGCATTCTAAAATCATAAAGTCTAGTATGCATCATCTAACCATTTAAACTGTCCTGACAAGCTGAATGGTTCATGCATATAGGATAGACACAGTGGCAGCTTTGTCCAAATTGACACTAGATGCATAATCAACTCAAGTATGCTTTTCCAGGTGAATGACCTTGGCTAAACTCAACTGAATATGTTCTGATGTCAAAACAGATAAGCTCTTTCAGCCTTGACTCTATAATTGCAGTTAAATGCATCAGTTAAGCAAACAAGGTGTAACACAACGCTATGATAAGCTACAGCCTACAATACAAGTAATTCATAATTCTGCCATTCATTGTTAAAAATCATATTTGTCCCAATTCAGTTACTATATTCCATTTATAACTGTTCATAACAGGTCACAGTATATTACCGCCTCCATCCTTTTGATCTCCCTCCGTGCATATTGGGCCACCAAATAGACAGCTGCACAACAAAACAAAAGCATAAGATAAGTCTCCCAAAAAGAACCAAAGTTGGCATTCCAACGTGCAACCATGCATCTAAAAGAAATGGACTTTTCTCATGAAACAAACCTAGTGAGGGCATGCAGACAAAGAAGAGCTGCACAAGGTGGAAATCAAGCCTGAAATGGAAAAGGAAAGATAGATAAGCAAAGCGTGTCGCTGGAATTTGTTTCTAATGAAAGCCATCTCCAAAACCTGCAACCCAAGCAAATTCTTCAGATCGAGTGGTCCACAGTTTGCAGTGGTATTCTTAGGTTTAAACATTAGACATGTTTGATACAAGTATGATGGTAAACAAGTAAGATATATATCCTTCCAAGAACCGGACACTGTTAGATCCAGGCTCCTTCGGAAATGAGCAAGTGACAAATTTAAATACCACATGGCAAAATGGGAATGGATTTTGGAGGCTGGCCACCTAGGTATGCAAAATATAAGGTTCTGAATGAACTCCTCTTTAAATTCATCTGGAGAACTAAAAGCATTTATGAATGGTCACCTGTTTAAAAAAGGGGTAGTGTGGTTCATTAGCAGGTAGACAAGGTCTTGGACTGATATTTGACTATTCCAACATTATTTCCATTTCTCTACGCAATTAAGGTGGGGGAATGAGAGATTGAGTTGTGCACACTATGTGACTACAATAAATCTTTGGACTGTGGGAACTACTGAATATGTTGAACTACCATGTTAGCTGAGGATGAAGGCAAGGGTTTGCTGCTCTCTAGACAAGTGCAGAGTGCAGATAGTATACAACTAGATATATGTATAGATACTTGACTTTGAGGAGTATCTAAAGCTGCAATGCACAGAAACTTTTGTGTTCAAGACCCAATCTGCTGAACAATAAAAAACAGGAAAAGACAGTGAGCTCAGTTTTGTGTTGTATCTATATACCAAGCCTGAAACTGTAGATCACATCAGCATCTATTTGGTTGCTTCATAGCAAGATTCCAGTGATCTTGCATCAAAGAAGCATGCAACTTGGATGCAAGCATTAGGTGCCTGGATATTATTTATGACTGGATTCCTCATAGTTCAGGGCTTAATTTTCATTCGGGGTTATTCAGTTGCAGTCCTTTCCAGGGCTATTTGGCACATTGGAAATAAAAATATGCCTAATAAACTTATAGACGCATTTGTCCCATTTTCTGGCTAATTTGCTGTGTTGGAGGACTATTTAAAAGAATGGCTTATCTAGGTGGAGGGGGCTCTCCAGATTAGGATTCATCAAGAGCCCGACCGCCCTTTATCTGCTTGCCCATGGCAAAAAGAAAAAGGAAAGCAAACCATCCACCTCCACCTGCTCCCGTCTTCTCCGCCCGTAGGCCCCGCGCCCGCCTCCGCCCACATGGCCTGCCGCCTGCCATGCCGGCAAGGACCGCCCTCCTCCCACCCCTTCCCCTCCCACTCCTCCAAGCCATCCGGCCTCCGCCCCCATCACCCGCCTCGCCAGTGTTGCCTTCGATCCCAGCGAGGACCGCCCTCCACCCAACCCATCCCTCCCCTCCCCTTCCCCTCCCCTTCCTCTCCCTCTCCTCCTCCCCCTCCGTCTAGATCTGCTGGAACAACGCCGCCGCCGTTATCATCATAGCCTTCTCCGTCTCCGGCGAACGCCCCTGCCCCAACACCGCACACTGGTTGTACCATCGCTGCCTCGCCTCGCCTCCACCGCCGGGCCGGCTGCCTCCAAGAAGCTCCCTCTAGACCCGGGAGCACACAAATAACTCCCAACCCTGAACCCTAGCTCGCCGGAGCGCTGCCCATCGCGGGAACTCTTTTCTTCCTCCCCTTTGTTACTTTCTTCTTACGGTGGAGTTACTTCCTCATGTATGCTCCTAGAAGCAACAAGTGGGCTCTCAATTTACCCTTAAGTCAAGAGGCCTCTCCGTATAGCTTTTGTGTCAAAAGAAATTCCTCAAGAAACCTATTCCTGCAGAACTAAATGACAAACTTGTGATAACTCCTCTGCAAATGTTGAAGCTGTCAGGATATCAAGTCAAAAGCAAGGCAAACAGAAACATTTCAGGCGAAATGAGACCCCATCTCATCTCGTTGCCCCAATGCTACCCCCATTCCATCTCATGTCGCCTCGAAATGTAATTGCTACAGACAATAAACCCCATAAACCCTATGAGAGGAAGATGGCCACTCACCCGAACTCCTTGCGCTTGGGGGGCACGGTGAAGAGGATGTTGGCGGCGGTCTTCCAGTCGGCGCCGCTGCTCCAGTCGAAGTTTTGGACTTGCTTGTGTGCCGCCATCCGAGCCCGCGCCGCCGCCTCCGCGCGGGCCTCGCCGCGGTCGCGGCCGCTGCCTCGGCATCGACGGGGGTAACGCCCTCGCCGGCGGCGGAGGAGAGGAGGCGGCGGAGGGACGAGACCGGGAGCCGCCGTCCTGGCCGCAGCGCCGGAAGCATCGCTTCGAGCCGTGTGGTGGGCCGGCGCGGCCAAGAGAGCTTCGGCCTTCGAGGGATCGCGCTAGACTCCCCCACTTGCGCTGTTTTGGGGCGGGTAGCAGCTCTTCCAAAATCGCTTCCCGGAGAAGCAAAACCTCGGTGGCCCAGGAAGCTCTGTTTTTTCTTTTCTTGATCAGCCCAGGAAGCTGATTTCATTGAGTCGGGTTTAGGTGGGAAGCTCGGGCCGACGAATTTTGATATTTGATATCGTGCGTGCCTCACACTTTTATTCCTATCCCTCAATTGGCATGTCTTAAAAGTCCTGTATGCCGGAGCAGCTTCTAAACAGAATTCAGAAGGAGCGCTGTTAAATAGTTTTTCAGAGATAATTTTGTGAAGTGATTTTCTAAAATGAACTAAGGGTCTAGGAGCCAGGAGCTGAAATAAAATAATTTCTACTGATTCACTTCTCGCAAAGAATCTAAGATCCTGTTTGGCACAGCTCCCCGAGTAGCTTGTAGGCTGAATCCTGGAGAAGCTCTGTCAAACAGTATTTTCTGAGAGAAGTTATTCTATGTTGATTCTGCGAAGTGGTTCTTTTAAATAAACTAAGGAGCTGGAACCTCCTAATTCACTTCTCACATTGGATCTATTTTCACATAGTTAATGTTAAGAATCATAGAGAATAACTCTCATGTAGTGAATCATTTGTACCAGAGAATTAGCTCCCATAGAGAATCAGATGGAGCTCTACCAAACTGGCTATAACTTTAAATAAAGTTCATCATAGAGAATCATAGAGAATTATTGTCAGCCACTAGCCACTGAATCACTTCTCTCAGAGAATCAGCTCCCAAAGAATCAGATGGAGCTCTACCAAACTAGCTCTAACTTTTAAATAAAGTTATCATAGAGAATTACTATCAGCCCCTGAATCAGCTTCCATATTGAATCAGAAGCGGACGGAGCAATACCAAAGTAGCCCTAAATATAACTTTCTGTTTGCAGATTCTTTGCATTCCGAAAGTTAGCTTTCCTTTTTTCTATTTCACTTCTTTTCGTTTTCTTTTCATTTCCTGGTCTAGGGAATGGACAACTCTGCCCTTGCCCTTATCTTGTACACGGATTGGATCGTACCGATTCCAATCGATTCAATCCGGCCGATGCCGATCGTAACTTCCTTCCGCTCGTGCCCTCCCGCCTCTGCCTCTCTCTTGTGCTGAGTTGTTGCCCACCGCCATTCTCCCCCGCCTCTGCCTCTCTCTTGTGCTGAGTTGTTGCCCACCGCCATTCTCCCCGCTGCCTAGCGGCCTTCCATACTGTAGGCATTCTACTCGTCTACATGGAGCTGGGTGTTTCATTATAAAAAATAATTTGTAGGAACACTTTTTTTTTCTAGGAGCGGATCAAAAAGTAACCCGCTCCTACAAATGGAGCCCGATTACTGTAGCATCCGACCCGCCTTTAGAAAAACAATTTTAGGGGCGGGTGATGCTAGCACCCACCCCTGAAAATAGCATTTGTAGAGGCGGGTGACGCCACCACCCGTCCCTGTAAATGGTAGCATTTCTAGGAGGGTTGATGATGTCATTGAATTACGGCTAGGTTTTGGTGAGGCTCGCTGGCGCCACTGTTAGATGTTGTGCTGCAGCCGTGGTTGATGATGTCACCGAATTACCACTAATCATCTGCTCAAGGTGCAAAGATTTGAGGCTCGTTGCATTCACATGCAAGTGGACTAAAAATCGTGGCAAGAGATTTTTCAAGTGCTCAAGAACAACAATTGGATGAGTGATTCCTTCAAATTCTGTTGACAAGTTTTGATTTTGTGCAACAATTTTTATTTGAATTGAATTGTGTAGATACTAGGAAGATGTGATATTTACACATTTTAGAATTTGGATGAGTGATTCCTTCAAATTCTGTTGACAAGTTTTGATTTTGTGCAACAATTGTTATTTGTATTGAATTGTGTAGGTACTAGGAAGATGTGATATTTACACATTTTAGAAAGAGTATAACTAGTACCTTCAGGCTCAAGGTATTTCGATTTGACGACCTCGCTCGTGGATGCGTTCCTATCGTGCAATGGAAGAATTTCCCGAGTGCAATCTTTCTGTCAGTAAGGATTTTACCAGAGCACCTTCTACTTCTAATAGGCTATGAACTATAGATACAGGAGAATCATTTTGAGTGAGTCCGTAAGAAGCGACCCACTTTTCCTTCTAACTAATGGCACATGAGGAATTTTTCCTTCTAACTAATTCATTTCAAATAAAAAAATATAAATTAGCACCAATTTTTTTTCTAAAAATATAATCTACCTATTGGTATTCTACTGGAGATGGATCTTATTTATTCCAAGTCTAGTTCACGAATTTCGACAGTCAAAAATAGACTTATTTCATTCAATAAAAACTCAATATCGTAATAATTCGGTTGCTCCTACACATTTATGCATGTAATAATTTTGAATGTCAATGTCGTGTAATTGAGTGCCCAAAATGACCTGTTATCTATTGTTAATTTGGTTAATCAAGCATAATTTTAGTTTGAATCTGACCTCTTGGAATAGACGAATCGATTTGAGTGCTTGTCAAGTATTCTCAATGTATTAAGTTATAATATTGTGTAATTGAGTGTCTCCAATCTAAGATATGCAGAAAGTTAAAATATCATGTAATCGAATCTATCTCATCAATGTAATAAGTTAGAAATGTCATGTAATGATTTCTTACTTTGCTTTGTTAAGCATAATTTAATTAAAATCTGAACTCATAGGACGTTGGAATGTTACAACACGTGTGATATAAATAAATGTTGTCTTTACTCGATATTCGAATAAACATCCGTGTTCGATATTATCCGCATCCAGTTCACTCCGTATTCAATACACATCTATTTATATTCGTAATCAAAGCAATCCGGATTCGTCTCTGTATCCGAGGCTATCTGTGTTCGAATCTGAATCTGATAGAAAATATGAAAATAAATATAATATTAGGAAAATCCATCTGTATCTGATCCGTTTACCTCCCTAGTTCTTTCTGGTGTTGTGCAGAGTTTGAATTATACTAAAATAGATCGCACTTGTAAATTTAAGCCTGTCCCCATAACATGTGCTCTGAGGGATGAAACAATATAGATAACATGACAAGTGGCATATACATTCATACACTGCAGAGGCTCAGGTTGCATATAGAAGCAAGGTAAGTCTCAGGTTCACAAATTCACCATATTAAGATTACAAAAGCATCCATGACATCATTACAATTTTCCGAAAACTAACCAAATTAAGTTTACAAAATAAACGATGCCTGGTATCACAGCTTTATGAATTTCAATTTTTTTTGCCTTTCTTGCCGGGAGCGTCTTCTTCACAGCTTTCTTTTGCTTTGATGGGGAAATACTTGGGCTAGCAGGGGTGGTCACTTTCTCACTTGTCCTTGTTTCAACTTCCATGCTCAATGCAAGTTAGCTAAAAAATAGAGAAACCATAAATTATCATGTTACACTAGATGACAGGTCCAGGGATTTGGGGTCCCCAGCGGGCTCACTTCTCGCTGACTAGTCCAAGGCCGCACCTGTAACAGGCACCCGTTTGTATAAGGCAACAACTTCAGATGGGCCGTCTTGGCCCACAACCCCGACTGACAACTCGGTCGGGATAACCAAGACCCATATCCTTGACTATGGGAACGGTCAGAGGCTGGTGCGTACTAAGGCTCCGACTGGGCTCCGTCTTACACGTGCCCGCCTCCCCAACCGGTAGGCTAGTCGGGAGGCCAGGCCCGGCTTAACAATGGGCTCCAAGAGTAGGTACAAAGGATAAGGACAAGCCTCGGGATCAACTGTCGTATACGGCCAACCACTCCCTCCATGAGGGTTACAGTCCCCTTTGATGTGGCAACAGGGCACCACTATTCTACTTGCCCGTCCTCGCGAAAGGACATGACGAAACGTCATCATGATATGGCCGGAACGCCCCCCGTCACAACGGAGTGGCCGGACAAGGTGCTAGGGATGGGGCATGATAGCCGTACCGTACCTATCGACGCCCCCACGACCGCTTACCGACGAAGCATGACACGTAGGGACAAGACAAGAAGCTTGCCCCACGATGCAGGACTTGGACGGAGGTCACTAGAAGACTCCGACTGATGGGATGGGGAGACCCGACTGACAAATCTGACGATCCCGACCGGTGGGGTCGGGAGCCCTTTCTTTCTATCCTCACACCCTTAGCTCCCCTGTAATGGAGCCTCCCTTGGACTATAAAAGGGAGGGTCCTCCACCTAGGAAATAAGGGAGACAACTCATCAGATCCGATCTCTCTATAGACCTAAACCATAGACTCTCGAATCTCATAGCTTCCGCTTGAAAGCTTGTAACTCCCCAACTCTCACGAGCACCTGGCTCAATTTATACATCCGACTGACCCCCGACTGGACGTAGGGAACAATTGTCGGAACTAATATAGATCTTGAGTCATTGTGTGCTAGGCCATATCCGATCACAACGCGCGATACACACTTCGAGTAGGTTTAGCTGCCGGCCATTTCCGGAACCTACAGTGTGGCGCCGTCCGTGGGGAGGACATCGTGCGTCCACCGTCCCGGCGATCGGATGGCCTCCATCTTCGGAACCTCCGACTTTGCAGCCTGGGCGGTACGATCCGCTTTGGCTCGCTGGAGTTTCCCGCGGCCCTGTGCATTGGGCTGAGGGAACCTCCCGTCTTCGCGCCCTTCCAGGCCTTCCGCTTAGGAAGCCTAGACTTCGTTGTCGATCGTCTCGGCACGCTTCATCTCCGTGAGGAGCCCACTCCTCTGACATCGCTCGAGGAAGACACTCCCTTGAACAGGCCGCTGGCAGACCTCGACACTGAGGCGTTGCCGTAGCGCATCGAGCTCATGCTCGGCGCCGACCCCTCAGCGAGCGATGTGGACCTGGTCCTGTTCTCGCTGCACAACTTCTTCCGCCAACTTTCCGGAGGGACCCCGCTGTCCCCGCGGCGCGCACTGCATGGCCAGTTCTCGTTCGGCCTCATGAACGCCGCAGGCGTACACGCCAAGGAGCTCCCGAGAACCATGCTGCTACCTTTGCTCGCGACCAAGCTCGTGGGCACGACGGGGTACAGTCTCGCCTCATTCCACGATCTCCTCTCCGATAATGACCTCCTTACTGAGGGCTCCAACGTCGGGAATGTGTCGTCCCTCGGCTGCCCCGCGCTACGGGAATGCTCCATGGAGGATGTGCAGGGGCCACAGCCGGTCCCGTTGGAAACCGAGGACACGCACACCCCGCCAGACCCATGCGCACGGCAAGGACCTACGCCAGTGACGGGAGAACCAGCCGCAGCCCGTGTCAATGCACCCCTGACGCAACTCCGAGCGTAATGCTCGTGACATGGCAGGCGGCGCGCGAGTGCACACTCGTCAAGTCCAACAATCCATTGTCGCGGACGCCAATGGCCCCTGCAGTTTGCGCGGGCCGGGCAGAACATCGCCGCCGTGGCAATGCTCCTACGCAACCTGCCTGAGCCTGCAAACCCTCAACAGTAGGAGCTCCACCGCAACATCCGGACGCTGGTGGAGCGTGCCGCCGTACAGCAGGCAGAAAGCTCCGCGTCACGCAACCGACACGCGGCCTCTTGCCTAGTCAGAGGGGTGGGCTCACAGCAGCCAAACCCCTCAGTCCATCAGAGGCAAGGGCTTCCACCCCAGGTGGGTCGCGACGCCGTGGCTGCACCACGTCTTGAAGTGGCGCTCGCCGCATGGTGCCCCCTGATGCGCGGCTGGCTCGGTCCCAACTACAACGCACGCAGCGTCATCCACTCACGGCAACTGGCCCGCTGCGGCACCGATCTTGGACGTGGCCGAGGCTCACCAGCCCGAGGGGGAGCACGAGGAGGCGCCTCCTAGGCGAGGTGGCCGACCATGTGACCGGGACGGCGACCGGAGCCCCAGTCTGGATGGCCCGGGCCCACGGGCTTTCGAACGCCGCATCCAGGAAGCGCCATTCCCGCCACGTTTCTGACCACCCACCAACATCACCAAGTACATCGGGGAAACGAACCCCGCTGTATGGCTGGAAGACTTCCGACTCGCCTGCCAAGCCAGAGGGGCGGAAGATGACTACTTCATCATCCAGTACCTCCCCATCTGTGTTGGGGAGCACGTTCAAGCATGGCTCGAATTTCTGCAGCCCAACAACATTCGTAGTTGGGTGGAGCTCAAGCAGTTCTTCGTCGGGAACTTCCAAGGGACGTACGTGTGCCCCAAAAACTCCTGGGACCTCAAGAGCTGCAAGCAGGAGCCTGGCGAGTCCTTGCGGGACTACATCCGCAGGTTCTCCTGGCAGTGCAATTCTCTACCTGACATCATCGACGCAGACATCATTGGTGGGTTCCTCAATTGAACCACCTGCAAGTCCTTTGTTCACAAGCTCGGCTGTCAAAAGCCGCGCACCACCTGTGAGCTCTTGGACATTGCCACGAACCACGCCTCTGACGAGGAGGCGGTCGGGGCGGTCTTCACCAACGACCGGACCATGGGAAAGGCCAAGTGGGCGGAGCAGGATGAGGGTCCCTCCACAACGAAGGAGAAGAAGAGGAGGGACCGACGTCGCCCCAACCCCAATACGGTCGTAGCGGCCAACCGAGCGGGCAAGCGATAAGGCAACAACTGCCATTTTGAGCAGCTCCTGGAAAAGCCGTGCACCAACCACGGCTACCCCGTCAAGCACAAGCTCAAGGACTGCGAGCTCCTCAAGCGAATGCTATGTCAGCCCAGCAGGCGCAAGGGTGGGGACCGCGACAAGGAGGTGCCCAAGGAGTAGGGAGCGCCGCCCAAGGACGGGAGCACCTTCCCCGACCCGGATTGCTGCGTCATGATCTTTGGAGGTCCTGAGGATGACTGCACCAAGCGCCAACACAAGGTCCGCCTCCGAGAGGTATGCGCCGCCAAGAGCTCTATTCCCAAGTTTCTCCATTGGTCGAGCACTCCAATCACCTTCGATCGGGGTGACCACCCTCCCAACGTTCCCCGACTAGGGAGCTACCCACTCCTTGTCGACCCCATTGTCGGCAACAAGCGCCTGAGCAAGGTGCTGATGGATGGGGGTAGCAGCCTCAACATTCTATATGTTGAGACCTTCGACGCCATGGGCGTCTTGCAGTCCAAGCTCTGCACTTCCATCTTCCCCTTCCTTGGGATCGTTCCAAGCATGAGGCCGTACCCCTTGGGGAATATAGAGCTGCCGGTTACGTTCAGCGACCGCAACAACTTCTGCACCGAGACCCTGATCTTTGAGGTAGTGGATTTTGAGGGATCGTACCACGCCATCCTCGGGCGTCCGTGCTATGCCAAATTCATGGCGGTCCCTAACTACACCTACCTCAAGCTGAAGATGCCGGGGCCGAACAGTGTCATCACGGTCAGCGACTCTTTCGAGCAGGCATACGCCTGCGGCCGCGAGCACTTCGAGCTAGCTACCGCCATCGCCAACTTCGTCGAGTTCCAGAAGCTTCGCCGGACGGTGGAGGAGGGCGCCCCGACTCCAACGAGCCAACTTCGTCCAGCGCCTTCCGCCCGACCGAGGACACCAAGGCGATCGGCGTCGACCGCAACGACCCGACCAAGACCGTGCGGATCGGGGCCCGGCTTCCGGCCAAATATGAAAGTGCGCTTGTCGACTTCTTACGTGCCAATTGTGATGCCTTCGCATGGAAGCCCTCTGACATGCCAAGCATTCCGAGGGAGGTCGCCGAGCACGAGCTTCGCATCAAGCCGGGTTCTAAACCCGTGCACCAACGCCTGCGCTGCTTCGATGATGAGAGGCGCTTGGCCATAGGCGAGGAGATCGCCCAGCTCCTGGCAGCCGGTTTTGTCAACGAAGTGTACCACTCTGACTGGCTTGCCAATCCCGTCCTTGTAAAAAAGAAAAATGGGAAATGGAGAATGTGTGTTGACTATACTGGCCTTAACAAGGTATGTCCCAAGGATCCTTTTCCTTTGCCGCGTATAGACCAAATAGTTGATTCCACGTCAGGATGCGAAATCCTCTCTTTTCTGATGTTATCACCAGATTGCGATGAAAGAGTCCGACCAGCTCGCGGCCTCTTTCATCACCCCATTTGGCACATACTGCTACCTCACCATGTCATTCGGTCTGAAAAACGCTGGCACCACCTACCAGCGTTGCATGCAGAAGTGTTTTGCTGATCAGATCGACCCGCCCCGGCAGCCCGACCAGCTCGAGCTGCCGAAGCCCACGGCCGCCGTCTACGTGGACGACGTAGTGGTAAAAGCACCTCACGCGGGAGATCTGATCACCACCCTAGACGCCACGTTCGCTAACCTCCGAAGGTTTAGCGTCAAATTGAATCCCGAAAAATGCACTTTTGTGGTTCCAAAGGGGAAGCTACTCGAGTACATAGCGTCCGAGCGCGGTGTCGAGGCCAACCCCGAAAAGATCACGGCCATCACCCGGATGGGCCCCATCCGCGACGTGAAAGGCGTGCAGCGGCTCATCGATTGTTTGGCCACCCTGAGTTGGTTCATCTCCCGATTGGGCGAGCGGGGAATGCCCCTGTATTATCTCCTCAAAAAGTCGGACATGTTCGTCTGGAGGGAAGAGGCCCAGCAGGCTTTGGACAACCTCAAGACCTTGCTAACCTCGGCTCCAGTCCTCGTCGCTCCTGAGCGACAAGAGCCCTCCTACTCTACCTTGTAGCGACCACCCACGTGGTCAGCGCCGCTCTTTTAGTCAAAAAGGGAGGAGCCAGGCCATGTGCTAAAGGTCCAACGGCCGGTGTACTTCGTCAACAAAGTACTCACGAGACGAGAGCCCGGTACACGCAGGTGCAAAAGCTCTTATACACCATGCTCATGGCAACTAAAAAGCTGTAGCACTTCTTCACCGATCACGAGGTCACCGTCATCACCTCATTCCCTCTCGGCGAGGTCGTCCATAGCCGCGACGCTACGGGATGCATCTCCAAATGGGCGCTCGAGCTCATGGGCTACAATATCAAGTAGCCCCCCACACCGCCATCAAGTCACAGGCCCTGGCCGACTTCATCGCTGAGCGGACCGAAGTCCAAACCCTGACTCCGGACATCACCCACGAGTACTAGACCCTGTACTTCGACGGGTCAGCTATGGGACCCCGCGCGGGGGCCGGTGTGGTGCTGATCTCGCCCGAGGGGAATAGGCTCCGCTATGCCATCCGCCTCCACTTCCCAGCTTCAAACAACATCGCTGAATTCGAGGGCCTCATCAATGGCCTCCGCATTGCTATCGAGCTCGGGTCCACTCGGCTCTACGCCTATGACTACTCTAAGCTGGTAGTGGACCAAGTCATGAAGGAGTCCAAATGCGAGAGCTCCCTCATGAACGCGTACTGCATGGAGGTACGCAAACTGGAGGACAAGTTTTGAGGAATCGAGTTGCATCATGTCCCGCGGAAGGACAACAATGATGCTGATGCACTCGCCAAGATGGCAGCCTAGCGGGATCCCACCCCCAGTGGAGTCTTTGTCAATAACCTCCACGCACCTTCGATCCGCATTAAGCCAGATCCGCCTCCAGGGCCGTCTGATCCTATACCCGGGGGCCCCAGCCGGTTCTCCCCCGAATAGACGACCCCAACCAAGCACTCGGGGGCCCCAACTGCCTTGCGATGGAGGTCGCGACTTCTGCGGCCGACGCAGCAATGATCGACCCCGACTGAATGGCGCCTCTTTTGGCCTACCTCCTCGATGAGGTCCTCCCACCCGACAGAACCGAGGCGCGAAGGATTGCTCGGCCCGCCAAGACGTTCGTCACCATTGATGGCGAGCTATACAAGCGGAGCCTGTTGCCTGTATGGATGCTCATGAAATGCATCTCGACCCAACAAGGCAAGGAACTCCTCTTGGAGATCCACGCTGGCATCTGTGGGCACCATGCAGCCCCGCGGTCGCTGGTCGGCAAGGCCTTTCGCTAGGGTTTTTACTGGCCGATTGCACTATGCAATGCGGAAGAAGTCGTCTGCACGTGCAATGGGTGCCCATTCTACGCCTGGTAGACCCACCTGCCAGCGCAGGCGCTTCAGACCGCCCCCCTCATAATGTCGTTTGCGGTCTGGGGTCTCGACATGGTCGGACCTCTCAAGAAGGCTCCTGGCGGCTTCACCCGTCTTTTCATCGCGGTGGACAAGTTCACCAAATGGATTGAGGAAAAACCGATCATCAAGCCTAGCTCCCAAGAAGCTATCAAGTTTTTTCTTGACATCATCTACCGGTTTGGTGTGCCCAACACCATCATCATGGACAATGGGACCAACTTCATGGGCAAAAAGTTCTTAGATTTCGCCGACGGATACGGGATCAAGATCGATTGGGCGTGAGTCGGACATCCTCGCACTAATGGGCAGGTTGAAATGGCGAATGACATGGTCCTCCAGGGACTCATGCCTCGCATCTTTGACTAGCTCAACAAGTTTATGGCTGGTGGTTTAGGAGCTCCCTGCCGTCCTCTGGAGCCTGAGGACAACTCCCAATCGGTCCACAGGATTCACCCCGTTCTTCTGAACTTACGGGGCGGAAGCCGTGGTACCCTCTGACTTAGACCATGGCGCCCCAAGGGTCAAAGCCTTTGACCCCGACCAAGCCATGGAGGCTCAGCAGGACGTGATCGACTTGTTGGACGAGGCCCGGGAGATGGCCCTGGTCCGCTCGGCAAGCTACCAGCAGACCCTTCGCAGGTACCACGAGAGGAAGATCCGGGGAAGAACCCTCGAAGTCGGCGACTTGGTGTTGAGGAGAGCGTAGTCGACCAAGGACAAGCACAAGCTCACTCCGCCCTGGGAAGGACCATACACGATCGCGGAGGTGGTCTGGCCAGGAACCTACCGACTAAAGGACAGCGCCGGCAATATCCTCACCAACACTTGGAACATTGAGCAGTTATGTCGCTTCTTCCCCTAAATTCAGTCCTTCCATACACTTTTGTTCGAATGACGACTCCTACAGCGCCCCGGCCTGAGCACTCTCGGCCCGGGTTGCTCGGGGGCCCCATGGGGGTACAACGCCATGCTCACCGTTACCCCCTCTTTCCTTCTAAAACTCATGTACAGAAAGGCAACCTCTTTTCGCCCGAACGAAAGGGCAACCTGTTTCTGTAGTGCTACCTAAGTGATTTCTGTTGGGCCACCTAATCTACCGAGCCCTCATCACAACCTACGATGAACTAGCAGCTGTCGCCACTCGAGCTAGCCCCAGGCTACACACTGCAGCCTACGGTTAGCGAGCAGGTTCGAAAGGGAAAGTGCGAAGGCAAAAGGTCATTCTAGGAAACAAAGGGATACGGGCAGTACACGCTTCCCAAACATCGTTAAAACAAACATCAGCTAAAGTAACTGCAAACACTTAAGGATGTTCACTCGGGGGCTCCTTTAAGCCTCCTGCACCAAGTTTCTAAAAAAAAAGAAGAAAAAGCTAATCATGAAACTTTCTACTGCGGTGCCTCGTCCGCGTTGGACGACGATGCGGACGAGAGAAGCCACATTGCAGGGTCTACTGATGGATTCCCCTGATCGAGAGCTGGCTCAGCTGGGGCAGTGCTCGGCCCGGCTTTTGTAGATTGGACGCTGCCTCCACCCCGAGTCGCTTCCCTCTCCATGCATCGAGCCTCTTTCACCCACTCCGCGGTGGTCGTCTCCGCTATCGCTGTCGCGACGGGCTCCAAGCTCTATGGCGGACCACCCGGTGGCGTAGCCCCTCCCGACTGCCCTAAAGTCCAGGGTCGGGTAGTGCGATGCCACCGACGTCAACACCCCCGAGGCACCGTGGAAGACTCCGCTGGTGATGAGCCCCACCACCTCACCCGCGATCTGCGAGAGGTCGGTGATGAGCGCGCTCGACCCCGAACAAGGCCCGAGCACATCCATGACCACCGATCACGCTACGCCTCGTAGCTGGCTGAGCCCTTCTCGATGACCCTGTTCCTCTCCAAAGAATCTACCAGCGCCTGCGTGTTCCGTGCCATCGATTCTTTGGTGCTAGCTAGCTTGGATTCGGCGGCACAACAAGCATCCTCTGACCTCTGCAGCGCGCTCTTCAGGAGGCCGTTCCTCGTTATCAGCTCTGAACATGGACAAAGAAAAGGTCAGAGGCCACAGAACGCAAAACAGAACCGAGGGGATGGGAGGAAAGAACCACTCACTGGTCATGGCCGCCTCCAAAATCTTGAGCCGCTCTTCCCTCTGGGACAACATCACCTCTAACTCGGTGATACGCTGTCCCCTGGACTGAGCCTGCCCTTCAGCAAAGGCTCGGGCTGCCCGCTCCGCTCCCAGCGCCGCCCGCTCCGCTCCCAGCGCCGCCCGCTCCACGCCTAGAGCTGATTGGGACGTAGCAAGTTCCTACTCGGCAGCAGTCGCGCGGCCACGCTCGTGGAGCATTGACGCCCGAGCAACCTCTAATTTGTGGGTTAGTTCCATGACCTATTGCTACGCCGCCGCTTCCTACCCAAGCCGAGCGTGCTCCTCCCAGAGGAACCCGGATTTGGTCAACGAAATCCTCTCCAAGTTCTTAAAAAATGCCAAGTCAGGCTACCCACCAAAAACTAGGAAGGGGTCGTTAAGACTCACCCGAGCAAAACTTAGCAGTGCCCCGGACGTGGTCCGCCGAGCGACCTTGACCCTACGAAGGGCTTCCTCGAGCCCCGATTCTGCGGCGGTGAGCTCATCCTAGGCCGACTGCCCGCTTTGCTCGAGAAGATCCCAAAGTTTCACCTCCCGCTCATCGTGTAGGAAAAATCGAGCCTCACCCGACTTGCTAGGGTTTGGCCACACCCACTCTCCGACCGACCCGCTCGTTGAGCCGGACGGACTAGAGACGGGGACCATTTCTCGCTCCTGACCTTCCCCCAGGGCTGCCTGCTATGCCGGGGGACCGCTTGATTGGGCGAGGCGCTTGTCCGCCTGACCCTGAGCCTTCTCACCCTCAGTCTCATTGACCACATTCGCGAACGACGGCGTAGCCCCTTCATTCTCCTCCAACTAGGACCACGCGGGCGAACCGTATGCTCCTCCGCCCGGGGACTCGGGGGCCGCGTGTCGGTGTTTTACCGCCATGCCCACCAAGGGATACCCCCGAGGTGGTGAGTTTGTAGGTAGGGTGTCGCCGAGATCAGGAACTCGAAGGTGCAAGGAACACAAAGTTTAGACAGGTTTGGCCCGCCGAGAGCGTAATACCCTACGTCCTGTGTGGTTTGTATTGCCTTAGGTGGTGATCGGGTGATCTGATGTTTGGAGGGGGTCCCTGCCTGCCTTTATATAGTTTGGGGGGACAAGGTTACATGGAAGTCCTAGTTGGATATAGGCCCAGAAGCCCTACCCGAGTACTTTTCGGGTAGTTTCCTATTGTCACCGACTAGATTTACTACCGTATGAGTAGTTCTACTATGCTACGAGTAGTTACAATAGATGGAGGGCGTGGGCCATGTCCCATCCCTTATTCTAGGATATGTACGCTATGTGCACAGTCCCGTGGGCCCGGGTCTGACAAGCCCCCAAGCTCTTCGTAGTCGAGTTCTGTAGGTGTCTGAGTACTTCTAAAGGCATCTTCGAGTTCTCCTGAACTCCATCTTGAAGGTGTCTTTCGAGTACTTCCTTGGCTGCATCGAGGCTATGAGATGCTCATGCCCCGAGTAGTTGTCAAGTCTTCTTTTATATGAGGTTGAAAGATTTTTGAAAAGACCAATCATAGCTTTACTCTTCCATAGGATCTCTCAAGTCACTCAGTGTGTATGTATCCTCACCAAGGCGTTGCCTCTTTTCATCCTACTTCTAAGGATAGCTTATATGGAGCTCATGGTAGGAGATTTTGAAGCATGTACTTGTTTCACATATATTGCAAAATAATAAATTGGATCCCTGGAGATAACATATCATACAGGTTGATCAAGAATGTGCATGTGTATGTAAAGTGGATGATGAGAATGATAGACTCCTTTTCATGAAAATCTCTCTCCTTTGTTTGGAAGACTTGAGGACATGGCTATCTCTCTCTTTTTTTTCTTTTCTTTTCTCCCTTTTTTTGTCATGCCACTTTAGCATGCATTTTTTTTCATAAGTACATTTTTTTTAGATTGCCCATGTCTCTTTTGTAACAATACTAGAGAGAGAGATCATTGAACATGGAGTTTTATTCTATGAATAGATGGAATGCGAATTGCTAATATCCAGTGTAGAAGTTTAGCATGTGGAGTGTACGTGATCTTGATCAAGTATGAGAAGTATCTCACTAGGGTCACAAAATCTGATGAAGCTCAATGCAACAACAAGGCACATATGTATATGGTTTCTTTCGTAAGGACTGACATATGGCTTTGGTAGAACAAACACGGGGAGTTTGTAAAGCTATGGTGGGTTCTTGTTTTGATATAAATATCCTAGACATATAAGCATAGAGAGAGAGCAAGGATATCTCACTTTTCAACAACTTAACACTTATAGGTTCCCTAGGATATGATTCACAAGTTCAGGTTTAGCAACGAATAAAGTATATGCAAGCCAATCATATGGAGCACTTTATCAGAGGATAACCTTGAGTTTAACTTTAGTGAATAACAATGGCTTTCATTTAAACTCATGGATCAGGGAGATTTGAGGGGTAGAGTTCACAAACCGTCGCAATGGTGTCTAGGCCTCGTGCATGCTGGTCCTTCGGTCTTGTGCACATGTCTGTGGTGATCTCGAGAGTATGTGCGTTAAAACTCCGAGAGATCTCCCCCACACTTGTTCTTGTGCCTGGTGCTTTATTCAAAAAGAAAATGGTGGAAACAAAAGGGACTCTACTGGTTCGAGAACCAGGGAGCCTTACTTTATCTAAACTCGAATATTTTTTATTTTATTTTATTTTCACCATAAGTCTTACTCAAACAAGGCGGAATTAAAATTGCATCAACATAAACAAAAGAGGATATACTTACGGTGGACCCTTCAAGGGTGATATGTACCTCCTTCATATATTTCGCAATATGAATCCAATGCTTTGGCTTACCTTTCCATTTGTATTCAGCTTAACGCCTCACCCGTTTGGTTTTGAAGATCTTCCTACAGGGGTCAGTCCTTATATACAACCAAGATCTATACAAGCATTAACTCTAGGGTTCATCAATCAAACTCGACTCCATGTCTAATTTTATTAAAGCAGACTTTTTAACCTAAGCACCACGCTTAATTTAGAAAAGTCTATGAATGAGTTATGCATCATGCATTCAACCAGAGCATACAAGAATAGATAAAGGAAGCATGGAAACATGTTCAAGCCATATTCAAATAGGGACAAGCTTGAGTATAAGAGTGATGAACCTCGGGCTACCTCCCGGAAGGGCTTTGTTTAAAGTCAAAAGTAGGACATACCTGAGGGTACTTACCATGGCGTTTTGTCGTTGGAGAATTCTACATTGCCGCCGTGGTAACTCCCCTTTTTTTCTTTTTTTTATGGAGCAAGATGCAACAACCAACACCGTCTCCAAAGCAAGATAAGAACTTGTATGAGAAGAACTTAATTGGGATACTCACATACCTCCCCCACACTTGGAGTTTGCATTGTTGGGAAACGCAACTTCAAGTGTGTAGAGTTCAAGTTCCCTTTCATAATCGTTCCCTCACCAAGAATTACCATGGTGTTGTAATCGATGTAGCTCTTATGTTCTTAGGCGTCGCCTGTCCGACGTTTTTTTCGATCTCTACCTAAACTGGTTAGCGACCAAAAATACTCGACGGGAAACTTCATCCTAGAACATGCTCTTGCTTTTTATTCAAAAGGAAAAACAAATGATCGCCCGTGTTATCTCCTGGCAGTGCTTTGTTTATGGTCACAAGATCGACCATGGGAACATCCTCTTGCAGCTATCATCGGTGATGTGTTCCCCTCTCACCACCAATTGTTGATGTATTGTTGAAGCTTTAGCTGCAAGGTTAGTGCCACAAAGCATCCATGAAATTTGCAATGTTTGTGATAAAAATATGCATCTACAACCAACCTTCTAAAGATTTTACAAGAGAGAACCTTAAGGTGGTTGTAGTCCTCATACGTGCTTGGGGCACAAAGCATGGTTGGCTTTGGAGAGGCATTGAATGAGCATGGTTCTTGTGGTATTTCAAGAATGAATCTCCCATGCTTATCCATGGAATCCTTTCCTTCGGATTCCAGAGTCAGCGCCTCACAAAATTCCATGGCCCATGGATTCTCCATCTCCAGAGTCATCGTGAATGATTATGGTCGAATCTCGATCACGGTTGAGAACAATGTACTCTGGGCCAGTGGGAAGAGGCTCAAACTCGATTGAGGGTGATGATGATCTTTCATCTTCACAAAGGTGAAGGATTTGTTCCGAGTCGTACTCTTCGGAAGTGGCAGATTTTGCATCTTCAAAGAGAACAGGCTCGGACGATACAAATGGAGATCCATACATCATCTTCTCAAGCGGGTTTTGCTCAGGATGAGCCTTCGCTAAAGGAATTTCTAGCCAATAGGTAGTGCTGGCAGAAGCAATTTCCCTAAGCTTTTCATCTATGCTCCCACGAGATACATTTTTTCTTGAGAAGTTTTCCTAGAGGGTAGCTTAAGAGGAGATTTTATCTAAGCGCACCTAGATTTTGTCTATGGTAATCGGCACGTTCCTTGCGATCCCCCGACTTCTGTGGTATTTGTCGGTCGGGGGCAGAGGCTTGTTGCCCACCAGAGTGTCTATGAGGTACTCGGATAAGATACCAGCCTCGGTAGTAGGGTCATGAAGGACTTCTACGGCATTTCCCCTCATAGTACAAGGGATGGTTGTGGAAGTTGAGCTAATCCGAGTTGCTTTGGAAGTACACTTTACCTCTTTCGACCAATCCACTATGGTTGCATGGTGGAGTCCTGTATCGAGGGTCTCATCAAGATAGAAGGATGTCGTAAGCTTCTCGTGCCTATGATGATTTGAGGTGTTTCTAATGTTTCTCGAAGGATCATCCTCGAATTGGGAAGAGAACTCTGAAGGTTGAATTTCTTCTTCCTTCGGTGTTCGTGGTTCGGGAGAGGGTTCAGTGGCCGAATCTGTGGATGTGGATGGTGAAGGATCGGATGCGGCCGCTAGAAGATCCTCATGGCTTGGCTTGCGCTCTTCTTGGAGGGGTCTGGGCTTGACTCTGAATGTGGTGTACTCGATGATACTATCTAGGAATTTCCTACCTTCAGCCGGAGACCTTTCAAGAAATGACCCTCCAATGATGGCGTCAAGATAAAAGGCGGAGTCCTTATCGAGGTCCTCATAATATTTGCGAAGCAACAGAGACTCGGGTATTGACAGGACAGGTCCAGATTCCACTAAACAAGAAAATCTAAACCACGCCACGCCTATGGGTTCCTCCTCATTCTGCTGAAAAAAACGGAAATCCCTTCGTAAAGCAACGATGGTTGTACGGGTTTTACCCAGAGAAGGAAAGTCCCCGAACTAGAGCGATAAGGTCGGGAAGGAGCTCAGAGCCGGATGTAAGGATTATTCGTGTAGAGGGTGGTGGCTCTAAGAAGTCCCCCCTTGGGGTAGAGAGCTGTTGAAAGGATAACTGCTCCATGGATAGCGGGGGTAAAGGTAGAATCAAGGAAAAGGAAAAGGATACAAGGACGAACTAGGTTCGAAGAGAATATAGCTACCGTTCCCTGGCAACAGCGCTAGAAAGCTTGTTGGGTATTTTTACGATCACAAATAAATCTGCAAGTGCACAGTTACCGTTGTAGCTTTCACCCAGGAGTATTCCGGGGTATCGTATCCACTGAGGAACGTGTGTATATTCTCTAAGGTTCAGGTTCATCCAAGGACAACACACTGGATAGAGGTAAGGGGTAGAGAGGATTCCTAAGGCTAAGAATCAGAGGTAAGATATATCTGTCCTAGATGTTCACGTTGGGCTACTGGCTTCCCACAGGACAAAACTTGGTGAGCTCCGGTAATACAGCACTGGGATATACCTGAACTGGGAGGGTTACGCTGGATAGATAGGGCTGTTGCCACCTACTACCTACCTCATCTAACCATGGGATATACCACAACCAACAGGTAAAGTCTGATCTAGACACCACGTCTTTACCGTCCTTTACTAACTCTAGAATCAATCTTATTCTAGAGCGTCCACTACACTAGTGAACGATTGATCCGACAAACAACTAGGGGGAACTAGATCTAAACTTAACTAAGAAACCAAAGCACAAAAGAAATCATGAATACTTACTATGATTGATAAGCATCCGTCGAGGTACAAGCTGGAGGAGAGCGCTGAGTACTAGAAAACCCGGCACCTCCCTGACTTCCCCTCACTCTCTCCCTATTTTCTAAGCACTACCTAGGCAGCACTAAGCCTCTAGAATGAGCCTAAAGCTCAGCTATGAAAGTGAGAGTACAAGAGAGGAGCGTGTGATGCTGTGTTGGTGTGTCTCATTTAGGAGCTCCTCCCCTCATATATATAGGTGTGTCCATAGGTTGCTCCTGTCGTGCAACCAGCTGAAGCTCTGCAGAACCGATGTTGTGGACCAATGGGAAGGCACCACGTCAAAGAAGTAAGGCGGTGGAGCTGGTTCTGGGTCGGCCGAACCACCTGGTTCGGCCGAACCCCAGGATGAGCCCCAACCGACCTCAGCTTTGGACATGTGGCTGACAAGTAGCCCCCTGGTCCCTGGTCGATGAGTTGGTGCTGTCCTAAGTCGGTTGCATGCTCTGGTGGGCCCTTTGATCCATGGGAGGCTGAACGACGCGTTCTGATTGGCCGTAGAAGTGTTGCCTTGGATTGAGAGTGTGTTTCCTTGCTCTTGAGGTTGTCATGTGGGTCCTTCAATCCTCGTGCTTTCTCGTGATTGCTCGGTGTTTTGTGCCCTGGATTCGAAGGTGTGTTTTCCCTCCATTTTAGCTTAAATTCTTGCATAGCTATATTTTCCAGGGGACATGTGGAATTGACATTATATTGAATAAATATGCATGCAAGGAATGTTAGTTCTCATGATTTTCAGATCAAATTGACGGTTGAAAATGGTCTGTAACGAGCGTCAACAACCACCACGGCATTTCTGGTGTCGTTGCCAAGAACTAACAATTATGGTAGCAACTTTAAGAAATGCCAACACTTGCCAAGGCAACCGGGAACGAGGACCTTTACAGGGCCCCGAACCCGAGGGATTAGATGGGTGGTAGGCTAGTTTACTTTAGGTTTAGGTGCTGAATTTTCCCTTTCAAATTTTGTTTCCAATCTTTTGTATTCCAGCAGCACCTCCATTTTTAATTGAATAAAATAAAGTTTGCTTTGTTCTTGCCATGTTTGAGTGGTTGGTGCACACTTTTGTGCCAACCACACCCCTATTTTGATCTTACACTAAGTGCGCATAAAAAAGGGCATGAACAACACGAGAGCGAGTCCCTAGATGAAAACGAGAGCAAAATGACACACTCCAGAACTGGACGGCCTGCTCCAGACCGGTCGGCCTCCACCCATGCCAAAACGATCAAGTGTAGATAGAAATAGGATCCTGGAGCAATGCGTGCACGCGTGCAACCTGAGCCTGACCCTCAGGCCCCACAACTGCAGGCTGGACGGCCGGCCCCACCTGTCAGCCTCCTGTCGCACCCTGACTCGACGCGGAGGTTTGCGACCCCTTTGACTTATCCTTTCCTGGTTTTCATTCAAACGCGCACCTGAAGTAACAAAATTAAAATTTGAATGAAGCACCTAGAAAGAAATGGAATGTTCACATGTTTTTATCAAAGGTGCCTAAGTTTTATTTCTCATGCATGTACTTTGTGCCTTTGGAACATTATAATAGGATCACTTGATGTTTTGCTTATTGGCCTTCATGATATAATGACATGGGAGACAAGATCTTTCCCAAATTCAAAGCCTTGAAGAATTTTTATTCTAAAACGGAAAAGTGAGGCAACTCTCATTCATGCTCAACCTTGCCAATTCCTATCCAGAGCCATACATTTACATGATATAGTTTTGAACCCACATTGCTATCTTTTACATAGCTATCTTTCACATCTTGAGCTTGATCAAACATCGCTGCCTCTTGAGACATAGCATGCTCACCCTAGTACTTTGGTCATTCACGTACACGTTCATCGAACAAAGTCCGTCCAATGTGGTTCTCAAGCAGTTCTTCATCCCCCTAAAGAAAAGAAAAAAAAGAGTGAGAAACCATCTTGCTCGAGTAAAAAAAAGGGAAAGATTGAAGAAGCTAGAGTCAAACACCACTCAAGGACATTCATTCTCTACACTAACTTACACTTGACCAAAGTCTAAGGTTGACATGATCTCTCAAAGACAAGTTATTTGATCTTGCAACATAGATGGAAAAGATATGCATTTCTCTATCCATACCTTAAGCTCCACATACGACCTTTCTAGAGGTAGGTGAGGCTCCATGAAAAGTCTTTGTAAGGATCAAGCACCTTGAGCGGCTGAGTGGCTTGAGAGAATGAGAGTATTCCTCCAAATTTTAAAAATCTTGCAAAATTTCCAAGTATTGCGAATAAGAGGAATCATGTTCTACATTGATTATTCTAAAGATCAATAGGTGGAAGTGAAGGTGTTAGCTCCCCGGAATCCCAAGTATGAGGAAAGCTTAGAAATAACTCTTATGCATGCTTTGGTGTCATGACCCTAGAATTTGCTTGATCCTCTAAATCTAAATCAACCCTTTGCTCGGGATGAACGAAGTCTAGGTGTGGGGGCGTGTTGGTGGTTGATTTCTGTTGGGTATTTTGACGACTGCGAAAGTGAATTCGCAAGCGCATAGATACCATTGTAGCTTTCCCCTGAGAGAAGAGTATTCCAAGGGTATCGAATCCAAGGGAACGAGTGTGCATACCTACGACTCTAGTTATCCAAGGACAACCAACAAAATAAGGGTAGAGAGGATTCCTTGGTATAGCACATAGATAAGTTAAAGGTCAATCTC
Source organism: Panicum miliaceum (assembly GCA_032594955.1). NCBI lineage: Eukaryota > Viridiplantae > Streptophyta > Magnoliopsida > Poales > Poaceae > Panicum > Panicum miliaceum. Next base: position 22,192,425 of record CM064073.1, read on the forward strand.
TCGGGTAAGACTCGCTTCGTGCATCGACTTACTCCTGGTTTGCCAGGAGACTCCGGCCAACGGCTCTACGCTATATCCGAACGTGGAGGATTATAAATTACCAATAGGGCTGTCACCACCTGCGGCCTACCTCTAACAAACCGTGGGATATAAGGCAAACGAAGGATAACCCTTAGCCCAGACACCACGTCTATGCTACTGGTTACTACTGCAGTCTAACTACGTCTGTCGACCCATAGCTAACTACAACACTCCGTATAAATATGGAGTGACGAACCCGCGAGTAAGAGAACTGATCTTACTTATACATAAGCACTATACCAAAGAAGGAATCACGAATACTAACTTACTTTACTCAGAAGGAAGCTAGAATCCGTAGAGGTACATATCCGGGAGCAGAGTGCTGAGGAACTCAGCACTCCTCCGAGCTACTCCCTCTCTCTCTCTCCCCCCAATTCTAAGGACTAGCCTAGTAAGAGCTTCACCATGGAGTGGAACACTACATCTTCAAGTGGAGATGTTGGAGGTCTTGGTGGTGTGTGGAATGAGGGGGGGTGTCCTCCTCCTTTCATAGCCCTCCAAGGGCGGTTCCAAGAGAGGTTAATATGGAAACTCTAGGCACCACCTTCTAGAGAATAAGATGGAATCCCTTGCCAAATCCCACCTGGCCGAGAACTCATCCTGGTTCGGCCGTCAGCCATCGCCTTCGGGTGGTGGGCTAACATGCAGACTCTTGTGCTGATCCTTGGTGATTTGTGCCTTGACGCGGCTTGGGCCCTCTTTGTAAGTGTGATGCAGAGTGCAATCTTTTGTGTAATTCTGGTTCGTCTTCTGCATGTTTTTCTCTTATTTCATACTTGTGTGCCTGAAATCAATGATTCACCAACACTTGTGGAATTTGTTAGTAATAACTCCTACCACTACTGTGGATGGTCATTCTTTATGTGTTCAAGCAGGAGTTGACGACATATATTTTATACTTAAGAGCCGTCAACAACACCCTCACACTTAGCCTTTGCTCGTCCTCGAGTAAAGGAGAAATGACTAAGGTGAAACATAACTTCCAAAGGTATGAAGCGAGCATAAGAGAGTCATAAGCGAACATAACTTGCAGATAGACTAAGGTGTCTATCATGCCATATTGGGCAGTTGAGGAATGGAGCGGCTTTGAATCAAGTCACCTCAACTCCTTATGTCAAGTAGCTTGGAATTTTTCAATGAGTTTTCAAAACAAACCTTGCTTAGCTCCTCATTTAATTCTCTCAGATCGCTCAAAGTGTATATGTCCTCACCGAGGCATTTGACTTGCCTTTTTTTTTCGTCCTACTTCTAATGGTGGCTATATGTGGAGCTCAAGGTAGGTATGAAGGATAAGGCATACTTGCATCACATATATTGCAAAGTTAAAAACCGGATCCAAGGAGAAAAACAAGTCATACAATAAGATCAAAATAAGCACGTGTATGGATATAGTGGTGTTGACGCCAGATTTTGACACGTCTTGAATCGGCGTCAGGAGAAGAAGATTGGCCGATGCGGCAGATCTGGGAACTACAGTAAGGAATCGGCCGATCGGGGTAACAGTTGAAAATCGGCCGATTGGTGGTGCCGCCTATGCCAACCGGATAGGATTATTCCAGAAGATCCTAGTCAAAAGCTGGTCAACGCGGCATGCTAAGTCGGCCGGAAAGCAATTGAAGAGGTCCTGATTGGATTAGGAAACGGCGGCGGAAGATTCTGCGGGAGTCCGTTTCCTTTTTAAAGTTATTATAGATATAGTAGTTTTCCTGTTTTAAATAAGGTTGTAACAAGTCGTAATCGACCAGGAGTCTTAGTTTCAGGGTATAAATAGGAGTCGCTAGGGCTTTGCAAACAACAACCAACATCAATCAACAAAATACTTCTACTTTTTACCAGTACTTTACTTTTCAAGTCGGCGACTTCGCCAATATCTTCTTCTTTCACGAGTTCGTACGGATTGGCAGGGCTGCATCAACCTGATCTCCGGCCAATTGGTAGGTTCCGCTTATCGAGTAATATCCGAGCTTTAACTACGGGCGCATCGCTGTGGTTTCGTTTGGATTTATTCACAAGTTATCGATATTTACTAGAATTGCAAGCTTTACCGGTTATTCTAGTATTATCACCAGTTATCCAGCTTGAGATCAGGGTAATCGGCTTCGTCATCGTTCTCCTTCGATTCATCGCCATACAGCCGATTAGATCTGTTTCAATTGTTGCTTCTATAGTAATTGTTTAGATTGCTCCAGCAGTTCTCTTTACAATTACTATACGATCATCGGCTGACTCATAGCCGATCATCTCTACAGCAAATCGGCCGATTTACCACCGACGCGCTCCTTAGGACAGATCGGAAATCCAGCCGATCGACGCGCCTGGAATTTAATACTCTATTTCCTTGTCAATCAACAGGTCAGATTGACTGGCACGCCGCGCGAACCGCACCAGGGCGATAACCCGAACAGGAGCTAAGCAGATTCTCCCGGGTCGTGTGTCCGACGCTGAAGACCCATCGGCCGATTCCTATCCGGCCGATTTTAGCGCCAACACACTTTTGGCACGCCCGGTGGGACCATCCAAGACCTGATATGTCGAACAACGCAGAAATCTCTGACAGCAACATCATTGGGGTCACAGAAGCTGATCTCAAGGACGACCAGAGGGAGGAATTGGCCAAACATCTAGAAGATTACAAGAAGATATACCTCCAGTCGTTCAGTCGTACCAGAAGCGGGGAAGCAGTTAAGAAAGCTCCTATTCCAGCACCTCGCCACATCACCATTGCTGAAGACTCGGGCAAGATGTCAGAGATGATTCAGCAGTCCGTGTATCAAGCGTTCATTGACCAATCCTCGGTGATGAGCAACACGGTGTACAACGCCGTCGTCAACTCTTTGGCCAGCGGAGCCGTTCAAGGTTATTAGGGACCGGCGTATGCCCCTCCAAATACCCTGCCGGCCAGAAGCTTACCCTACACATCCCAATCGGCTTCTCAGCCGATATTGACTCAGCGCGAAGGATACAGCTCTCCACCACTTCCGGCGTCTCCAAGATACAGCGGTGCACCATGTCTCCCATCGCGAGCGCCGCTTCAACCCGTTCAAATGGCTTCTGTGCAAACACCGCCTACAAGCTCAGTGCCTTGGGGGGCATCAGCCACGACGTATTTACCCGAGCCAGCGAACGGGCATCGCACTTACCCGTTCCAGGTGCCGTACCAATCGGCCGCCCGGCCGACGGTCTCCCAGTACCAGCCGATTTTACCAGAGATCGGCAGGGGGGCATCAGCCATGACGCATTCTCCCGAGCCAGCGAACGGACATAGCACTTATCCGTTCCAGGTGCCATACCAATCGGCCGCCCGGCCGGTGGTCTCTCAGTACCAGCCGGTTTTACCAGAAATCGGTAGGGGGGCAAGCACTGTGGAGGCATTCAGAGGCACGGTGCCAGCAACGACGTACGAAGGGGGTGCGGACGCGTTTCGCCAGCAGTTATCAGCCGCTCAGCAAACTTCGCCGATTCATCACCTGGCCGAACCAGCCCTTCAACACGTGCCCGCGCCGCGAACAACTGTTCATCAGCAGCAGGTGGACTGGACGGCAAGAATAGCAGAAGTAATCCAAGATCAGTTTGGGCTGAAGCCGAAAGTTCAAACTTATACTTACAAGACGTCGTATCCATCGGCCTATGACTCGTTGCCGTTCCCACACCGCTACAAGGTTCCTGATTTCACCAAGTTCTCAGGGACGGATGACACATCCACTGTGGAACACATCAACAGATTCATCATCCAGTGCGGTGAAGCTGCCTCACAAGATGCTCTGAGGGTACGGTTGTTTTCATCATCTCTATCCGGATCGGCCTTCCAGTGGTTCACCACTTTACCGCCGAATTCTATCATCACGTGGGCCGATCTGGAGAAACAATTCCACAAGTACTTCTATGCAGGGGTACACGAGATGAAGATTTCGGACTTAACCAGCCTCAGGCAAAGAAGCGATGAGCCAGTGAGAAGATACATACAGAGGTTCAGAGAAATCAAGAACAAGTGCTACAGTCTGGCTCTGACCGATGCACAGTTGGCCGATATCGCTTTCCAAGGTCTCTTGCCGCAAATCAGAGAGAGGTATGCCGCCCAAGAGTTTGAGAGCCTGAGTCAAATCGTCCACCGATTGTCAGGGCAGGAGATCCGACCACTTGAACAGCGGAGGAGCTTCCAGAAGAAAGTGGCATACCTGGAGGGATCTGAATCTGACGCGGAGGAAGAAATCGGCCTGGCGGAATGGGTAAAAGGGAAAAAACCAATATCCTGCCCCTTTGGCAAGAAGGAGCCAGAGACATTCGGCTTTGACACGTCAAAGGCCGATAAAATTTTCGATCTACTTCTTCAGGAGGGACAGATTAAGCTGTCACAACATCACACCATCCCTACGGCCGATCAGCTGAAGAAGATGAGGTACTGCAAGTGGCACAACGCTACCTCTCATGACACCAATGAATGTAAAGTCTTCCGCCAGCAGATACAATCGGCCATTGAACAGGGGCGGCTCAGATTTGAGACTCCAACCAAATCGGCAATGCCGATGAAGATAGACCAGCACCCCTTCCCGGCCAACACGGTCAACGCTGGAGAAGAATCAAGTCAAACCAGGGTGCTGACGTCAGAATCGGCGAGAAAAGACGGCGTTGTCGATCCCAGGAGGCAGATCACGGCGGAAGAAATCAGAAGGAGCAGGCGAGGGCCAGAACGACCACACAGGCCTGTCACCTCCCGATTTCTACTAAGTAAATATCGGCGGCGGCAAGAACAAGCACAACACCAAGAAGAGATGATACGCCAGCGTGAAGATCACTGGCAGTGTCCCTTCTTCATCCACTGCTGGGAGAACGATATCAGACTGCCCTCTGCCGATAACTGTCCGGAGTGCAACGGATCAAACCGCAACGAGCGCCCGAAGCCACACTCTAGGGACAGAGGATCAGAGCCGATCAACAGAAATCGGCGCAAAGAACGGCGCGTTTCGGTGCATGATCGGCTGGGGGGCAGAGTTGACCAGTACGGCAGGTCAAAAACCAAGATCGGCCAGCAAGATGGACTGGGGGGCAGGATCAGAGTACACGATCGGCTGGAAGAGATGGCCGATGATAGGGTGTCAGACGAAGATCTCCTAGGAAGGGAACCAGATTGGAAACACGCTAAACCATCGGCCAAACCAGCGAACCCCAGGTGGTGTCCCGATGGCCTATCCAGATCCCAAAAGCGGAGAATCCAACGCCTACGCCAGTTAGAACATCAAGAAGGAGAACAAAGACATGTGCCAGAAAGAAGGAATGTGAAATCTCGAATTTGGCGCCCAAAGAAAAATGATCAGGAAGCAAACAGCCAAGAATCGGCGGCCGAAATCGATATGGTTTTCATACTGCCGATGGAGTTCATGGCGCCAAGCGATCGGGACAAAGTGACAAATACAGAGGAAGAGCAAATGGCCCAACTGGTATTAGAGCCGATGACGGCTATGTTTGAGAAGCCAGAGGAAGAAAAACAACAGCACCTCAAAGCGCTGTTTCTCAAGGGCTATGTCAACGGAAGACCCGTCACCAGACTACTAGTAGATGGAGGCGCGACAGTCAACATCATGCCGTATGCCATGTTCCGCAAGCTGGGCAAGGGCGATGACGACCTCACCAAGACGGACATGATGCTGAAGGATTTCGAAGGCAACGTGTCGCCTGCCCGCGGGGCATTCTGCGTCGACCTCACCATCGGCAGTAAGACCCTCCCCACTACTTTCTTCGTCATTAATGGCAAAGGGTCCTATAATATGCTGCTCGGTCGCGACTGGATACATGCAAACTGTTGTGTCCCATCTACCATGCATCAATGCCTTGTGCAATGGGTCGGCGACAGTACAGAGATAGTAGCTGCCGATTCTGTTTACAGCGTTGCAGCGGCCGACACACAACAGTGGAGCTGCGAACACGTCAAATGTATATCTGGCAGGACTTGGGACACTGACTTCCTGAAAGTGTCCGATTTCGGTCTACAGCCGATCCAAGCAGTCGGCTCTGAGGATTCAGCTCGTTCGAAAGAATGAGAAGCTGAGGCATGGGTTCACGTCGGCCAGTTCATTAGAGATAGGAGATTTAAGAGATAGCATCAGATCAAGGCCGACGTACGTTGGTACCGATGGGGATTCTGAGCACAAAAAGAAAATGTGTCGAGTTAACATGACCGATTTCTCATCGGTTTTCTGGCTACACATCCGGTGAAAGAGATATTGGGATTCATTGTTAGGTGGAAAGCACAGATTACATGAAGCAGTTCAAAATCAAATCGGCGCGGTGGCATTAAGGAACAACAATGTTTAACATATTGTTTACAGCCCAAGGAAAGTATCTATGGCTACAATTGCTCGTCGTCTGATTTGATCGGCCGATTCTAATATCCTCTGATCACTTTCGGCCGATCCTGACACTTCTGACACGCGGCGATGGAGTCTTATTGCTTCACGGGCCAGATGTTGTCTTTTTTGCTTCAGCTCGCTGATCATGGTTGGGAGTTCTTGGAGCTTTTTCTCTTCAGCGGCTATCTCTTTGGTTATCTGTTCCATCTCGTTGGCTAGTTCTGCTCTCCTCCGTTTCAACTGATCTATTGTGCCAACAATGTCCGGACGGAAGTTCTCGAGGAAGTTGATTTTGTGATGTACTTCCTGGGCCTGGTGTTTGTACGAGTCAACCTCCTCCTGAGTTTTGGCCATCTGAGCGTGATCGGCCATACGTCGCAGCGCTCGCGAGACCGGAATCCGCATGCCCTCTATATAGGCAGCGTACCCCAAGTCTTCCGACACTTCTTCCGGAATGTGATCTACGACCTCATTGAAAAGTTGTCGGATCGGCGATGCATCTTTCACCAGTCGGCCGATGTCACCTTGGAGGAGAGTACGGATGCTCTCGAGCTTAGAGCGGACATCGTCGGAGGCAGAACTCGGTGGAACCACATGTGAGGCAGTTTCTTCTTCGTCGGCCAAGGAGACAGCGAAAGAAAAGATACTATTGTTAGGAGAATCTTGCTCCTGTAAAGGAACGAAGCAAAGGGTAAGCAGGTAGTGAGAGGAAATCGGCCGATTCTGATGGTAAGATTGTTACCTCTTTGAAACGAATCTCTCTTGCGTGCGCCGGTGGAAGTATTTCCCTTGTTTCAGGGATTGGTGCACTGGGTTCACCAGAAGAAGAAGATTCGATCATTATTGGTGCTCCGCTTGGGCCAGCTTCCTGAGAAAGATATAAATGCTCGTGAAGGTACTATGGAAAATAAGATAAGATGGTAATGGGAATTTGACATGCCTCTGCGGGTTCTCCGGCCGATTCCAGCTGTGGAGTTACAATCGGCGTACCCAAGTCAACCTGCATCAGAATTGGTTAAGTTTCCTGAATATTGAGGATGCAGAGTAAGAGATCATTTACCTCGGCAACAGGAGCTGCTATAGTTTCAGTCCCTACTTGAGACGTGGCCGACAGCCGTGGAGATTGTGGTGGGACAACTCGTACCGCCTGGTAGAGGGATGAAATTGATGTCAGCAGAAGGTTTTTGGGGAATACATGAGATAAATAAAGTTACCTGGACAGCTTCTACTAAGAGGGATGCTGCAGCAGCCCCGGCTTCGGCGGCGACTTGGGGATCGGCCGTCTCGACCACTGATGGAGGTGAAGGGTCTGGGGTCTCGGCGCGCATCACTCCCACCTGATCAGCCGATCCAACACGAGGAGTCTCGGCCGATGCTGCTGCCATCTGGCTAGCCGATCCGATACGAGAGACTTCAGCCGATGCTATTGTTGTCTGACCGGCCGATTCAATGCGAGCCCGCATCCGACGGCTGGATATATTTGGTGTTGGTCTCTTGGGCGCTCGTTTTGATCGGCCGGTGGAGATATCTCTGATAGATGGAGCATGGAAGCCGATGAGTGGCTGCACTGTGTATTGATGATGGCTATCAATCGGCCGGCCGCTTCGGCTCCGTGTTGGGGGAGCATGGCTTTCAGACTGAAGAGGTAAACATAAGTTAACAGCAAGATGATAGTGCAACATTGAAATCGGCTGAAAAGAAAAGGACATACCGCAGCATTTGGGTCGATGTTCTCTGGGTCCAGAATGTTGCAGTAAATTGATGGGGATTTACAGAAAAGATGCTGCTTCCATTCTGTCCACCATAATTTGTACTGTTGGGTGGCGAAAGAGGCAACTGACCAGCCGTTCAAGTCAATGGTGCTGGAGTCGGGTGCTAAATCGCACAATCGGCTGTAGTCGAGACTAGAGATTAATCCGTCTCTGAATTTTGCTTGGCCGGCGAAATAGACTCGAATCGGCAATTGGCCAAAACCTAGTTGCCTTGCTGCAGCTGACGGGCAGTAGAACTCATAAGTGGGTGAGTCCTTCCCCGAGAAGAAGTTAGCCGGCAGAATTCCCGGCTTAATCAAGACATCCATCAACTCTCGGTCAAACGTGTGGGTGGAGAAGTCAAAGCATACAGGCAACTCAAAAATTGGCTCCGCGGTTTGATATGGATACCAGGTGATCATCTCCTCGCTAAGTCCATTATAGAAGCATCTGAAATATTCGGCTACCCGGGTAGCGGTGAACTGGCAGCCAGGAAAGGCCGATGCCGCCTCTCCGACAGATCTGCAGCGGCGACGGACCGATGGGTTCTCCTCTGACTCAATATTGGGAAAGGTCTTTGTCTCTATCCTCTGCTGAGAGACCTTGCTCATGTGTAGATTGAGCCAGAGGGTGATGAACCACCAAGGACCACCTGGATTCCCTATCGGCTCTCCTTTCGACAGCTTGGCGCCGATTTGATGCATCATATGATATGCCGATCCCAGCAAATGTTTTCCGAGGGGAACGGCCCATCCTTGTGCGAGAGATTCTGCCAAAGCTTGAGTGTTGGAAGAGGGGCCGACCGCTCTGCCACAGAAGAGATGTTTCTCTAGCCACATCATCAGGAAGGCGGTGTGCTCTCTCTGTGAGACTGTTCCTGTCTTCATGTTCTTACTAATGTATCCTTTCCACCCGCCGATTCCTTTGGTATCTAGCCTATGAGATGGCTTGAACAGGTAGTTGAAAGGGGTATCGGCGGAGGAAACATCTAGGCCGGTCAGCAGCAAGACATCGGCCAAGGTCGGGGTCATGGGTCCGTGTCCAAAAAGAAATGCGTTGAGCGCATCGGACCAGAAGTAAGAGGCTGCCATAACCAAAGGTTCGTTCTTTTCCATCTGAGACAGGGACAAATCTATGCACTGGCCGATTTTAAGTTCTTCCCATTGGACTTTCCAAGACCCGGCTACCCTCTGGTACCACTCTCTCCACCCGGGTGTTTTGTTCGGCCAGGATCTGAATGCGCCTACCCAGTGATCTAAATCCATAGGTGACTGCTTGAAGGGGATTCTGTGAGTTTCTAAGCTAATTAGATCCGTTGGATCAGGACTCCCCATAGGGCCTAGGCAGATGAGGTCAGGAGACTCTGAGAGGGGAATGGTGATCCTGTGCCTAAAGGCCTAAAAAAGAAAGGGAAAAAGGGAAGAAACTAAGAAAGGGACCGGAAAATACTGAAGCAGCAAGGCGAAAAGGAAAAGATTTTTCGGACATTTACCTCTGGGATGGAAGCCATCATCGCTGATGACGCAGCTGGAAAAGCCGCCGATTGGGCCGCCGCCGCCAAAGGAGCAGCCGATGGAGCCTCTGTAGATGGGGTGGTCGCTGACGGAGACGCCATTGGGGTCGGAGCAAGCTGCGGACGAGGTCGCCGGAGAAGGGGAAGCACTTGGAAATCGAAAGAACTTGGGGGAAGATGAACAGTAATGCGGCAGAAAGGATGCTGGATTCGTGGAGGAGAAAAGGTGGAGAAAACCAGTACTTAAGATAAGGGGGTAAGGGCAAAGATGGTATTCTTACCGCACCGTCTACACGAGTTCCAGGGGAGCGGTCGTTTCGCGTGCTCGGATCGAGGAAATTGCAATCATTGTGCCGCGGAACGGAAGGAGACTTTTACTGCACCCGTTTCGGAAAAAAGGATTAAGGAGGGAGTTTCGAAGAAAAGTTATATTTTACTCCGAAACTGGGGGGCATGTGTTGACGCCAGATTTTGACACGTCTTGAATCGGCGTCAGGAGAAGAAGATTGGCCGATGCGGCAGATCTGGGAACTACAGTAAGGAATCGGCCGATCGGGGTAACAGTTGAAAATTGGCCGATTGGTGGCGCCGCCTATGCCAACAGGATAGGATTATTCCAGAAGATCCTAGTCAAAAGCTGGTCAACGCGGCATGCTAAGTCGGCTGGAAAACAATTGAAGAGGTCCTGATTGGATTAGGAAACGGCGGCGGAAGATTCTGCGGGAGTCCATTTCCTTTTTAAAGTTATTATAGATATAGTAGTTTTCCTGTTTTAAATAAGGTTGTAACAAGTCGTAATCGACCAGGAGTCTTAGTTTCAGGGTATAAATAGGAGTCGCTAGGGCTTTGCAAACAACAACCAACATCAATCAACAAAATACTTCTACTTTTTACCAGTACTTTTCAAGTCGGCGACATCGCCAATATCTTCTTCTTTCACGAGTTCGTACGGATTGGCAGGGCTGCATCAACGTGATCTCCGGCCAATTGGTAGGTTCCGCTTATCGAGTAATATCCAAGCTTTAACTACGGGCGCATCGCTGTGGTTTCGTTTGGATTTATTCACAAGTTATCGATATTTACTAGAATTGCAAGCTTTACCTGTTATTCTAGTATTATCACCAGTTATCCAGCTTGAGATCAGGGTAATCGGCTTCGTCATCATTCTCCTTCGATTCATCGCCATACAGCCGATTAGATCTGTTTCAAGTGTTGCTTCTATAGTAATTGTTTAGATTGCTCCAGCAGTTCTCTTTACAATTACTATACGATCATCGGCTGACTCATAGCCGATCATCTCTACAGCAAATCGGCCGATTTACCGCCGACGCGCTCCTCAGGACAGATCGGAAATCAAGCCGATCGACGCGCCTGGAATTTAATACTCTATTTCCTTGTCAATCAACAGGTCAGATTGACTAGCACGCCGCGCGAACCGCACCAGGGCGATAACCCGAACAGGAGCTAAGCAGATTCTCCCGGGTCGTGTGTCCGACGCTGAAGACCCATCGGCCGATTCCTATCCGGCCGATTTTAGCGCCAACAAGTGGATGATAAATGATGGATGGAATCTCCTTTTGTATGATCTCTCTCCCAATGAAAATTCTTTTGAGAACATGGCTATCTATCTTTCTCTTTTTTTTTGAACGTTCATGTGTCCAACCTCCCTTTTTTGAATGCTTGCACCTTCATGGGTCCATATATATTTTTTTCGATAGCCCATATCTCTTTTGTAACAGTAGATGGAGAAAGACCAACACATATTGTGGAGCCTTTATTTTGTGGAATGTAATGGATGGTACAATGCTAACTTCTCATAGAAGCATAGCAAGGGGGTATATGGTGTGCACATGAATCTTGATCATGAAAGCATGAAAAGAATTCTTCCAAGGGTCACAATAATTTGATAAAGCTCAATGCAAAGACAAGCAGTGTGTGCATAAGGTTTTCAAGGTACTCATCATATGGTTTTGGTAGGACCTGGCATATCAAAGAGAAGCTTGCAAAGGCTTTCTAAGTTTATTTCAAATAAATTTTCCTAAGCACTTAAGCATTAAGAGCGAAGATCAGATCATCGAACCATATCACATACATCAACTACTTAGATGAGCATGTTGTCCTAAAGATATTTGTTCACAAGCATCAAGATGATAAGCATGGAATAGAACATATGCAGGCCAACCATAGAAAGTATGTTGAGGAGGTGGAGCATGTTGATTAATTTTATTTGAGTTTGATTTAAGCGATCAGATTTAAGATTCATTCAAACTCATGAATTAGGGAGATTAGAGGGTTGTGCTGCCCAAACCATAGTTGAAGAGGAAGAGGAGGAGTCTGAGGGGAGTCGGAGGTGGTTTGATCAAACCAGAGGTTCGGCCATCCCTCTCTGGATCCCAGCCGTCCTATTCTTTAGTGTGCTAGATTGTTCAATGTTGTGCATCATGTTGGGGGAGATCTTGGATGAGTGTTTATTGAGCTTGAGAGCTCACCCCACACTTATTCTTGTACCTGTTTTTATTTTACCAAGCAAACAAAGGGTGGAAAATGAAAACTCTACCAGTTTGAAAACTGGGGAGTTCAAACTTTTATTCAATCAAGGCGCATGAAGAGAATGAGGCGCCTCCAATTTATTTTTTTATCATTTGGGCATGCAAAGCGTGGGTCTCAAAAAATGTTTGCCAAAATTTTATTTCATTATTTTTTTCTAGAGAGATTCTTTTATTTTAAAAAAGGTTTTTTTATTGTTCACCAAAACTTTTATCTTTTCAGCATAAGGCTTGAGATAAAATTGCATAAATGTAACAAAGGGGCATTTTGATAATATACTCACGGTGCACCTTCAAAGGTGGTTTGTGCCTCCTTTGTATGTTGTGCAATTTTTTTTGAAGTGTGTCCCGGGCCTTGTTATATCTCTAGTATGAATTTAGCTTGAGGACTTAACCGTCGATTTGAAATCTTCCCTGCAGGGGTTATTCCGCAAAAGATATACATCCAATGCTTATGAAAGTATTAACTCTGACGGTTCATTAATCAAATTCAACACCATGTCTTATTTGATTAAAGAAGGATATTTTAACCTAAGCACCATGCTTAATTTAAAAAGCCTATGGATGCATCTAGCTAGAAGGCATCCAAACTAGAACATACGAACATAGACAAAGGAAGCATGAACTTGGAGAATCAAGTATGCTCAAATGGAGATAAAGATGAGTAAGGATTTGGTGAATTTTACCTTTGACGTACCTGAGTGTACTAATTGTCAGCACATAGGATGGATGTCTATTAAGGTGCAATGCCACAACTTGAAGGCATGCTCGTGTGAAGGTTGCAGGCTCTCTCTCACTTTTTCCTTCTTCCTTTATCTTTTTTTTATCTCTCTTTCTTTTTTCTCTCTCCTTTTTTTCATCTTTATTTTTTCCCTTTTTTTCTTTCTTTACCCTTTTTTAAACAAGCCAAAGCTGACACCTTCTTTAAACCAGTATACTCCTTGGTACGACCGAAACTTGCAGCGTGATGCTTAGCGATTTCCCCCACACTTGGAGTTTTGTTTAAAAGTCAAGTGTGCAATGTTGAGTTCTCCTTTCGAGTGTGTTCCATCACCAAAGGGCATCAAGGTGTACAATTGATGCAGCCCCCATGTTCTCGGGTGTCGTATGTCCCCTGCTCTTCTTAATCTTAACCTTGGATAGTTAGGACCAAGAATACCCGAAGGTGCATACTATCCTAAAAATATGTTCTTGCTTTTATTGTTTAGGAGAAAGTCTTTTTTTATATTTTTTTTGTTATTATTTTTTTAAAAGATAGTCTGGGCTATCTCCCGGAAGTGCTTTGTTTTTTGTCACAAGCTCAACCATGGGGGATTCATCCTGCAGCTATCAAAGGTGATGTAGTTCCCATCTTCACCACCATTTTTTTATTTCATCGTCGTTCAAGCTGCAAGGTTAGTACACAAATACAACTATGAACCTTGCATAGATATTATGATAAGCAGAACCAAATACAACCATCCTAAAGGTTATCTATGAAGGGAAACCCTAAGATGATCGTACGGCTCGCAGTGCCTTGGCACAACGGACGGTAGATCTCAGAGATATCAAGGACGACCATGATGCTTGTGATAAAACGGGATGAACCATCATGCTTATGGAATGAGTGGCTCAATCTCTCGGTGGAACAACTCAAGAATGTTTATGGCCCCATTGTGAAATAGGATGTGTAACTCTATGGGACATAGGAACGATTCTGAGTGCAGGCCACGAGGGAAATGAGTTTCTTTCAACTCATGCCCTCCTTAGGTAGGAGAGCTTTGCATTTCAAAGCTGATTATGGTGGCAAAGCAACCCAACCTAAGCTTCCAATAGAAGTTCAATTGACATGAAGGGTGAACATAACTTCTATCAGGCATCAATCAAATTGATGATAAGGATATGAGTTTGGTGCACTCAATTCGATTGGCATGGCCCCTATGATCCTTTGACCAAAAAGATGAGTCCTATGGACTATGATACAGAGGTCAATGTCGAGGCATATTCCTTGGTGTATACGAAACACCTTGGATGTTACCATGACATGGGAACACGATGGGCTTCCTACGGTACCTCTTCCGATAAGTTGTGGTTGAAATAGACAAGTCTTTAAGAATGATCCTCCTCTTCCAACCACTCCTTCCTCAACCTCCCTCGAGACATGGTCTTGAAGAGAATTCAGAAGAACGCACCATAAGGGAATCTGGGGTAGGATTTGCATGAAGTGCTTCTTCCCCAAGATTCTTGCTGTTCAGGAGAGGTACCTTTAGCAAAATTTTAGATATAATTGAGGTGAATCTAGAATTCTGTTGACAATGGTCCTTGGTCGCTCAATGTGCTCTTCTCCTGACGGAGCATCGTTTATGCAGATCAACCAGGGGAGTAATTTCTCAGATAAGATCCAAAATTTCCTTCCCTTTAGTCGGATCCTTAAGAAAAAATGAGTCTTCGGAGAGGGCGTCAAGCTGCTGGCCAGCGTCCTCGCAAAATCTGAATCCAAAGTGTTGAAGCAACACATGATTGAGTACAGACAGGACTGGGCAAAATTGCGTCAAAGCAGAGAACGGAGCCCATGCTGTTCCTAGCGAATCCTTCTCTCGTATGTGAAGGTGGGGGTTATCATACCTTAACCCCAAGAAGGACTTCTCCTGAACTAGCACTATGAGTGAGGGATGAATCTCGTAGCCAGATAAGGAATTGGATTCCAAAAAGTTTGGCTCTGAAGACTCACCCCGAAGGGTCGAAAGGTGTGTACGAGGATAACCTTCCAAGGATATTGGGGGTAGAGGTAGTGATAAAGAAAAGCAAAAAAGGGTTGAAAGGTGTGTATTAGGGTAACCTTCCATGAATAGCAGGAGCAAAGGTAGATATAAAGAAAAGCAAAAAGATACGAGGACAACTAGGTTTGTAGATAAACAACAACCATTCCCCAGCAACGGTGCCAGGAAGCTTGTTGGGTATTTTAACGACTATGAAAGTGAATCTGAGAGCACAGATACCGTTGTAGTTTTCCCCTCAGAGAAGAGTATTCCAAGGGTATCGAATCCAAGGGAACTAGTGTGCATACCTACGACTCTAGTTATCCAAGGACAACCAACCAGATAAGGTAGGCGAGAGAGGATTCCTAGGTATAGCACTAAGATAAGTTAAAGGTCGATCTCTCGGGTAAGACTCGCTTCGGGCACCGGTTACTCCTGGTCTGCCAAGGGACTCCAGCCAACGGCTCTACGCTATATCTGAACGTGGAGGATTACAAAGGACCAACAGGGCTGTAACCACCTGCAGCCTACCTCTAACAAACCATGGGATATAAGGCAAACGAAGGATAACCCTTAGCCCAGGCACCACATCTGCGCTACTGGTTACTACTGCAGTCTAACTACGTCTGTCGACCCATAGCAAACTACAGCACTCCGTATAAGTACGGAGCGACGAACTCGCAAGTAAGAGAACTGATCTCACTTATACATAAGAAATATACCAAAGAAGGAATCACAAATACTAACTTACTTTACTTAGAAGGAAGCCAGCATCTGTAGAGGTACATATCCAGAGCAGAGTGCTGAGGAACTCAGCACCCCTCTGAGCTACTCCCCTCCCCCCCCCCCGCTCTCTCTCTCTCCCTATTTTAAGGACTAGCCTAGGAAGAGCTTCGCCATGGAGTGGAGCACTACATCTTCAAGTGGAGATGTTGGAGGTCTTGATGGTGTGTGGAATGTGGGGGTTGTCCTCCTCCTTTTATAGCCCTCCAAGGGTGGTTCCTGGCGAGGTAAATATGGAAACTCTGGGCACCGCCTTATAGAGGATAAGATTGAATCCCCTGCCAAATCCCACCTGGACGGGAACTCGTCCTGGTTCGGCCGACCCTAGGGTTCGGTCAAACCCCAGGTGGGCCCTCTAGCCATCGCCTTCGGGTGGTGGGCTGACATGCGGGCCCTTGTGCTGATCCTTGGTGATTTGTGCCTTGACGCAGCCGTTTGGTCTAATTTGTTGGCCCTCTTTGTAAGTGTGACGCAGAGTGCAATCTTTTGTGTAATTCTGTGGCGGAACCGCCTGAATTAACCCGGCTCAAGTGCACTAACCATCATCCTTGTGAATGAACTGGCCACCATGCACTTCAAACGGATTAATCCGACAGTCTGTCGGGTAGATCCCGATGCAACCACTCAATATCTCAGTCGAAACCAAGCATACACATAACTCGCACGAAGGCAAGTCTAGAGAATACAACATTCCACAAGATTTTAAAAGCACAAGTCGGTCATGAACTATTACAAGTCGGAAGTACCGCTCGAGTACTTTAGAAGTTCAACACAAAACTTTATTCAGAGTTTTTTCTGCAGCGGAAAGACAACACGATCAACTACTCATCGGCAGGGTCAGTACTAGTCGGGGATGGCTCCCATTCCACCTTCCAACCAGTCGACAAGGCACTCAGCCAAGCCAAACCAGCTACCATATCTTCAACAGGCATACCTGAAAACAATGCCACAAGCAAGGCTGAGTATACTACTCCCTCCATTCTGAAATGTAAGCCATTTTGCTTTGTCCTAAGTCAAAGTAGTCTAACTTTGACCAAATTTATAGAGAAAAAGATTAACACCTAATACATCAAATAAGTAAATTATGAAAATATATTTCATAATATATCTACTTATTCTCATTTGACTTTCAAAATATTATTACTCTTTTCTATAAAGTTGGTCAAACTTGGCTACTTTGACCTACGACAAACCAAAATACCTTACATTTCTGGACGGAGGGAGTAATACTTGGCAAGGCTTACCCGACTGGTTCTATGTACAGACCAACTACTAAGCATGCATGGCTCTAAGGTTCTAGGGTTTTCTTTTTGCTGAAAGCAACAAAGAGTAAGTCCTTAATTTCATATTTTAGCTTTCCATGTTCTAGTTCATTTAACCAGTCTAGATGAGCATCTAATTCTAATCAAACATGGTGGAAAACAATTAATCATCCAACAAGTTTCATCATAAGCATAGTTCCTCTTGTTACTCTATGTGGCAAGAGTGTTAAGCAGTCTCAATTACCGCGAGAAATGGATGATTTGAATCAAATTTCTTAATCTTGCAAGGGAAACCTAAACACACGTCACGTGGTTACTCCTAGAGTCACACATGCAACTTTTTCCCTTTATTCCCGGTTTATGGATCAGGGCCGCCGGCCTCGAGTACAAGAAGTCCATGAACCACGGACTATGCCGGAAGATGACCCCTCTTGCACTCACCATTGGCCTATGGGACATCGTCAAGACGGTGTAGCCTGTCCACGCACCGGTTCAATCGAGTACTAAAGCTTACTGATTACCATATTCTCGGCATATGGTTAGTACTTTCAAACGCTTAACCACTGCTACCACACACCGCGACCTTAGCATTTTTCACTACTCAGACGGGGCTTCAACCACGAGTACTTTACCACAGCCCCGCCTGCCAACCTTATAGTTGCAGTATGCGGTAAATCAATCAACTCCTATAGTTCTCGCGAGTAGCAGGAAACTACTCGACTTTTACCGTACCTATTAGCATAGCATCTAATCGATCTTCTTGTTCTAGTAGTCATTACAAAGGTACCTAGGATCATGCAGCTAGGGTTCCAATCAACTCCTACGAACTTAAATGCAGTCAAAGGAAACAATAGTTGCATAATTTAAAAACTGGGATCTTGCACCAGGGCTTGCCTTCTTGTGTAAAACTAGCTGGGGGCTCCTTCGAATGTTGTTCCGGGTCTTCAGCGGTTGCTGTTGGATTACCCTGAGCATCTTGCGGCTCACTCTCGGACTCAGGCACTAGATTGTAGATCCCGTCAGCGAGAATAGTCGAGTCTATATGAATGCACAAGTATGAGTGGTTTTACTAGTACAAGATTGCTTTATAAAGTAGTCAAAACTTAAGTTAAGTAGTCGAGTACTTCATTTTCTTTACCCTGGGCAGTCATTTATCGATTACTCATTTGTATTAACTCACTCCATTTAGTTAGCGGGTGGTTGTGCATGTTGTACGACCATTTTTAACAGAGAGCATTGTTTAACCAAAACTACTCGCAGGGGTAGTTTCTGGGTTGCAAAACTACTCGTACAGGTAGTTTCTAAGTTGCCGAACTACTCGTACAGGTAGCCCTTGAGTTGGGATTTTTATGTAGAGTTTGTTACTTAAGTATAACCTTACTGTAACAGATTTAGCCATTTTTATTTAGCATGTTACTAATGAAAATCTTATTAAAAATTATTTTTATGATTAAAATCTACTTGCACAGAACAACCATGCAAGACACTGGTGCTCAACTCCTTACTGATCAATTACTGATCAAACCTACTCGAATTAGTAGTTTACTGCACATTTTTGTAGATTTTTCTTAAGCAAGAGCTAGAGGTTATCATTTTTAGATTAAAAGGAATCTAGCTGATGACAAAAGTACTCAAAACCCTGGTTGTGCTTGGATTTAGATCATGAAATTTTTATGAGAGACTTCACTCCTAGTTCTAAAACTACCATCCAAGTTTCATGAGCAGTTCTTACTTGAATCTCTTGGAACAATTAAAAGCTATTTAAACTTGATTTAAATCCACATCTAAAATCATGTGGAAACAGGTCCAAAGTCCTATTACAAAGTTGTAGATCTACTCTTAAGGATTCCATAACATTTTAGCTTGTATTTTAGGATTTTTCTGTGAGTTGTTATGCATCTTTAAAGTTAACAGATTGGTTTTTGAGTTCTTGTTCTAGGTTTACACATGAGTCCTTGATATTTACAGAAAACTTCTCAGAAGATTTAAATCGACGCAGATGGGTCCTTGGTACAGGGAAACGGCTACTACCGGCCAAAATCCGGCAACTAGGGTGGCCGGGGGTGCGCTGTGAAGGTGGGAGATGCAAGAGGGGGATGAGCCGCACCTGTTTGAGGTCTTGGGTGGGGAAGGGATGGACCGAGGCGGCCTGCCGACGGTGGCATAGAGCCGGCGGTGGGGGCGGATGGCGGGGGCGACGGTCCGGTGAGGGAAACGGCTGTGTAGCATCGGGGTGAGGCGGAGAAGGTGGAGGAAGGGTTCTTTTGAGCAATGTGGGGGTGGAATGGCACGTCCACACACAGGTGGTGACTTGCCAGAGTTGGAGGTTGGGGCAACAAACTGAGGTACCCCGGGGTGGCTTTTATAGGCGCTGGAGAGGGGAAGGGCGGAGGAGTTGGGCGTGAAAGAATGGAGGGAGGGGGCGCAGCCGGGACAGGGTCACACCAAGGGCGCGGCTACGCCGGCGCATCGTGGCTCGCCCGTCGGGAATCGTCGGCCACGTGGCGCGCACGGGCAGGCCGGGAGGGGGATACGGGAAGGGGCAAATCGCCTGTAGCAGGCCCGGTCGATGGCTGGTCGGCCCCGTTTGGGTTCCGCGCCTTGGCACGGCTCGCCGAGTAGGGATTCCCTGCCGCGTGGCGGTGCCTCACAGCCGGCGGGAGCAAAACAGGGGAGGGGAGAGAAGGCAGGAGGAGGGAGGAAGAAAGGGCCGGGACTCAAAGTGAAATTTTTCTTAAAATTTGGAACAGGAACATGAAAAATTGTAAATATGAAAGTTGTAGGGAACTTGAAATTCTACAACTTTTGTTTTAGCCCAAAGTTCATTTAAGCTATGGTTTAAAAGGTATTTTGAAATTCCAAAAACAAGCATTTAAATGACCCATCATTTTATCTGAACTTTTGCACTGTTTGACTTTGAGTTCAACTAGACTTTTGTTGCTTTTTCTGTGATAAAGGTGCCATTAAAATTACAGGTTCAAATGTGATCAATTTTGAAAGTTACAAGAGTTTAATTGCACGGTTTCAATTGTTTATGCATGAATACTAATTCATTTGCCTGCAAGGTATATTTGACAGGTTGTTTCAAACTTTTCTTGCTCTTTCGTGACTGATTTCATGGTTTTGGATCTTCATTAATCTTTTAGACACCTAGGGTGTCACAAATTCTGTTGCGTTTTCTGCGTGTTTTCCTCTTATTTCATACTTATGTTCCTGAAATCAATGATTCACCAACACCTGTGGAATTCGTTAGTAATAACTCCTACCACTATTGTTGATGGTCTTCCTTTATGTGTTCATGCAGGAGTTCACGGCATATATTTTATACTTAAGAGCCGTCAACAATTTCCATGATTTTTACCGCCAACATTTCTCCGGATTTCATACTTATAAGGCCATAATCATGCTAAAATCATTTATCCTGACAAGTTCCACTAGTTTTGGTGATTATTTGATTTGAGGAACTCACTGTCCAAAATTTGGCCGATTTGGGAGACACTCCAGGCCGGCCAGCCTGACACTATAGTCTTTCGTGACCAAACTTCACCTGCAGTCTTACAAACAAGTCCATGATATCCTGACTGGCACATCACGAATGAAATCATCCTACGGTCGAAAGGCATAAGCCATGCATTGACAGACCCACATGCAGTGTCTACCCCGGTCTTCAAGCTCAAAACCGCCTTCCTGGAGTACATGCACGCGTTGATGAATGCGTCGGTGCAATGGAGGACTGAGAGGAGCAGGAGCCAGGCCGATCGCCCTCCCCTAGGCCGGCCAGCCTCCAACTGTTCAACCTCAAACTAACGTAACCACTACCGACCTTAGGAGGAGATCAGGAGCGTCCACCGAAGGTCGGTGCCATACGGCCAAAATCCTAGGTCGGCCGGCCTGCTACCTGCACGCCACGTGCCCCCCTTCGCGTGGAAGTTATATCAACCGACTTACCAGCTTAGAAGACATGCAACCCTGCGAGCACCGTCCTTGAAGGCCTATAAAAGGCAGCCCACACCTCCAATCAAGACACACCATCCTTGGAGAGAAGAAGAGTTTTTTAGTTTAGTTGCTCTACCTTAGTGTAGAATAGGGAGAGTGTGAGGTGAGAGCTTGGGTGAGAGCCGGGTTCCCTCGGTCCTACTCCAACTCTGTAGCCACCTCGGAGGAATAAAGCTTCTTTAAGTTCCTCATCTATCTTCAGTATCTTGCTACTTCTTTTCTTTACTTTCAGTAATTTGTTTATTTACTTTCTTTGATCTGCGGGATCCCCTGTCTGCATAGGAAGCAAGTTCTACCTATTTGAGGTTGCTCTTTATCTTAACGTGAGATAGGAGTAAGTGAATCGATAGTTTAGGCGTGGTGCTTAGACTTGGTTAGTTACCTTGGGTTGTGTTCCACCCCACGTAATAGTGTGGTAGGCGGCAGGTGGTGACAGCCCTATCCGTCCCTCGTAGTCCACCATGTTCGGGTGCTTTCATAGCAGTAGTAGCAGGTTGCTATTGGACTCCCCTCTCACCCCTTTCTGAAGTCCTTCCTCTTCCAGCCGCCAAAGCAGATCAAGTTTGTGAGTAGCAAGTTATCTGGGTAACGAGTTGGCTAACTAAAGTTAGGCCCTCTATACTCTTACCTCTTCTCCCCTGGTGGGTCCGGTTGAATAGTTCTAGTTCTGGTTGCGCGTATCGTTCCTTGGATTCAATATCCTAGGTAAACTCCTTGGTGAAAGCTACATCGGTATCCGTGCGCTTGCGGATTAGTTCGTATTGGCTGAGGAGTGCCAACAAGCGCTTGCGGATTTATTCATGAACATTAAGAAATAACATCAAGCATTTCTAGCACCATTATCGGGGAACAGTTGTTGTAGTTGTCTTTGAACCTATTTTGCCCATGTATCCTTTCTTTTTTTATATTTCTCTTTCTTTTATCCTTTTGTTACCATGGAGCACATTTCTATCCAGAAACTTTCTGCTCATAAGACGAGTTCTTAGAGCCACCAAAATCTTCCAAGCCCATCACAGCTTCTGGCTACAAACTCTGTGCTAGCTTCATAGCCATGGTTTGGGAACAACCCTTCTCAGGTTTCGACAACGAAAATCCCTTCCACCACCTACGAGAGTTCGAGAAATTGTGCTCATGCCTAACCATTGTGGGAATGGCACAAGAAACACTTTGGTGGAAGTTGTTTCCTTTCTCCCTTGATAAGAGAGCGAAGCAATGTTATAACTTCTCTTTTCCCTAAATTCCTGGCAAATAAAAATTATTTTGAATAAGGACTATATTGCTAGTGTGAAACTATTTGGATTTCATTGGGTTGGTTAAAACTTGTGTGGAATTTGAATTTGAAGTGTGCCCTTCAAATTTAAATTCAAAAGCTAACTACACCTACCGAACTACCCGGCCCAAAACCCTACCTATCATAGCCTGGGCCAAACCCTAACGCGCTACCTAACCCAAACCTACCTAAACCCTAAACCCCGGCCCAAACCAGCCCTTGCATCCGCGCAGTCGCGCGACGGCCCAATAGGCACACGCCTGTCAGAGCCTGCTGGCTCCCACGCACGTTAGCATCCCGCGCCATACCCCGCTAAATCACCTCGCGGGCCAGAAGCTAAATTCAGCCGTGGCCTCGCCCACTTACGCCGCTCCGCTCGCGCGAACCCTAGCGTCGTGCATATAAAGACCCCTGCGGTCGCTGCTCCCCAAAACCTAGAGCCCCCGGGACCCATTCCCCAACCACCACCGCCACGAACTCTACGAGGGAGGACTTGGGGAGGAAGAAGGGAAGGGGGAAAGAAGCAGGAGGAGCTCCGTCAGGAGCTCGACGCTGCCGCCACACCAGAAGAGGAAGGGGAGGACCCGACGCTGAGCAAGAAGGGGAGGAGGAGAACCACCCCAAGCTGACACCGCACCGCTGTCTCCCCGCAACGGTTCCCTCTTCTTGAAGCTCGCCGGTGAGCGCCACCGCCCCCTCATCACCCTAGTGCTGCTGGCCAAGGCCGATGATCCCTCTGTAGAGCCATAGGGCCCCATCCTTGTTGCACGGACATCGCACCACATTCTTGTGTAGGAGCCCGACGCGCCACCGACGCTCATCCGCAGCCGCCGTTGCACCTCGCCGCCGCGTCGTTGCTGCAGGCCCGAAAAGCTGGTGCCTCACGCGCATGAAGAGGCCATGCCACGGCCCTGGGATGCCAAAAACCCATGCACGAACGCGTTCCCATGTTCAACCGGCCGAAAGGCCATGCCTTTCACCTCACCGGCGGCCAGCTACCACCACATCGCCCGCCAAGCCGAGCCACCATAGCGTCGCGGCCTTGCACAACCAAGGGCCCGCACGCGTGCATCTTCTCGGGCACGACGAGCCAAAGGTCGTGCCTTTAGCCTCGCTCGCGTCGAGCCAAGCCCCCTTGCCATGCTACTGTCGTGCCATGGCCATGCTGTGGCCATGGTGACTGCGCACGTCCTCGCGACGTCGCGGCACGACGCCCGCAGGTGTCTCTATAGCATATCACCGAACACCCTACGGGCAGCCACACCCCCACACACTGATGAGGACATCCTCCACTATTACCCGCTGGCAAAGACGCAACAAAGGGGGCCGAGTGGCCCAGTTGTAGTCGGGCGGCGACCGTGTGAGCCTCTGAATAATCCCACCTTGCTTAGCTTGGGAGGAGGAAGCCACCTTAAAAGGGAGAGCCACCCTTCCCCTATTGGACTAGTCTTTTAGGGAGATTGGGACTTTCCCCAAGTGGATGTGCCTAAGAACTGTTGGGGTCCGGGCAACCTTAATTTATTGGGCCTCGGCCAACCCCACCTGGGCCGGATGCATCACACACACCCTAGCACGCACATGCGTGTTGGCATTTCTTAGCATCATCACCTGGATTGTTAGTCCTTAGCGATGGCACTAAGAAACGCCGTGGTGGTATGTCTTAACGATTACAGATTGAATCCGCAAGCGCACGGATATACCGTTGTACCATTTCACCCGGAGAGTATTCGGGTATCGTTATTTACATTTTCTCGTAGGATGGCATGAGTAAATGAGTTTACTAGGTACATAACCAGGACAAAATGAATAATCTATAGACTATATTTCATATAGCGGTAACTCATGATAAATGATATGGATAAGGGTAATGTGACACACACACAAGCCAATCTCAAGATAAAGAATAACGAATAAACCAAAGGTTAATGAGAGCATAGGCATACAAAGAATGTTCTAAAATCATTTATTCATACAAGCAAGGGTTACACAAAATACATGGTTAGGGCTCAGAGCTAAGGCTCGGAATATCAGGGAGAATGTCCCACACCGGTGTACAACCAGTCTCGTTACATCTTTCAGAACTCGTACACCATACCCGAACATGGGGGACTACACTAACCATGGCAAAGCTGCCATAGCGGACGGACAAGGCTGCCACCACCTTCCGTCTACCCCTACAACACCGTGGAGCATGGTCATATCCGAAGGATCCCGCATACCCGAGCACCACGCCCGTGTATGAGGTCACTACCCTAGCGCCCCGGGTCTCCCACCCTTCGGATGGACAAGTAAAGCGCTAAGGCAAGCCCAAAGGCATAACGAACCGATATCCTTACTGTGAACATCTGGCCTAACCACATATAAAGCATAACTTATGGAAGAACAAGGCATGGTACGATAAACTATCAAGATAGCATAGCAACCATGACTAAGCTCTGCATTACGAATAGGATACTGACAAGTCAAATACAAAGCCATACCGGAGGCCGAGGATTGCTCAATGACCTCGAGGATGACTGGATTCGCTAAAGAGAAGTTCTAGCCTATCTTACCCTTAGGAGTACAAGTAACAAAATGAGGGAGGGAGAGAGGCTTCCGATGTGTGGTGTGTGTGAATGAGTGGAGGGGAGGCCTCCTTTTATAGCCTCCAAGGGCGGTTCCCGCCATCTCTTCGTATGGAAACCTTAGCCACCGTCTTTGGGCAGATAAGGATGATCTTCCCACCAAAGATCTGGCAGCGGGGAAGCCGTCCAGGTTCGACCGAACCCCAGGTGAGCCTCCCGCAGCTCCATCTTCCTCTAGCTGGCTGGTAAGTGGGCCTAGGTAATGATCCTCGGTGATTTGTGCCTTGGCACGCCCATTTGCTCTGCCAGGTGGGCCCTCTTTATAGTGTAACGCTGGTTGTGATCTTCTATGCAGTTCTTGTTGCATCTTCTTTGTGTTTTCTTCTTATTCCAGACTTGTATCCCTGAAATTGCTAGATAGACAATACAGCTGTGGAACTAGGTTAGTGATACAAATATGTGAGTAAGTGGTATGGTTTTATTTTATTTGTGAGTATAGTTGATGGTCGGATTTTGCATTTAAGGACCGTCAACAACACCCCCAAGGTAGCCCTTTGCTTGTCCCGAGCAAAGTTGTTGGCTTAGGTTGTTGATCAGAAGTTGCTACAATGTTGCATTTCCAACTTATACCATATGCACAACTAGGTGTTCCTACCATGATTTTGAATAAGTTGCCATTGATCTTACCTCTTACCTTACTCCTGTGGGGCGTATAGCTTTACCTCATCTTTGGCGGTTGAGAGTCAAAACGGCTTTGTAGAGCACCAACTTTTCTCATTCCTTTTGTTCAATTGTCAATCTGGAGGTTTTGTAAAGTTTTTCAAAGAAATTGTAAAGTTCCTCGATTGATCTCTGGGATCGCTCATTGTATTTCATTCCTCACCAAGGCTTTTATTGTGCCTTTCTTTCTCATCCTACTCCTAAAGGCTTGTTTTGGTGGAGTTGTAGGTATGGGGAACTTGGAGGCACACTTGTTTCTCATATTTTGCTAAGTCAAGAACCGGATCCAAAGGAGAAACAAGTCATAAACCTTGATCAAGATGTGCATGTGTGTGGATATTTTTGGGGGATGGTGTATGAACTCCTTTTCATGGACCATCTATCGTTTATTCTTTTTCTTGGACATGGGCTATCTTTCTTTCCATCTTTCTCTCTTTTCTCTTTTTTTTTATTTTGTTTTCTTGGACCTTCATGTGTCCAATTCTTTCTTTTTCTTCTCATGCTTTCTTGAGCATGTCTTTTATTTCTTTTTGCATAGCCCATATCCTTTTTCTTGTAACTTTGGGAAGAATGGTCATGAAACAACATGGACCTTTATTATGTGGGCGGATGGATGGAGTGCTTGCTATCTTCTAGTGTAGAAGCTTAGCATGTGATGGAAACAAGTACGTGATCTGTATCATGGGAGTATGAAATGTATCTCACAAAGGATCACAACAATTTGACAAAGCATAATGAGATAACAAGTTGCATATGTGGAAGGTTTTCAATTTGGATCAACATATGGCTTTGGATAGGAATTTTCATATCATCGAGGAACTTTATTTGTTTTTGTATTTTCAAGAATAAAAACTCCGGATTTCAAGCATCACTTAGGAGGAGATCATAGCAGCTCTATTTTCAACCATATAATCACTCCCAACAACCTAGATTTGGATCATGCTTTTGCTAGCAACAAGTTTCAAGCTCAAGGTCTAAACAATTAGCCAACAAACTCAAACCTAGGTAGAGCACTAAGTTGTAACTAGGCATACGAAGGAAATTAACAGAGCAACTATTCATCATCTCAACAATGAAAACTACACATGCTTACTACACATAAGGAAGCAAGTAAATATTTTTGGTCTTTTCTTAGTTTTGCAAATTTTTATTTTGTTTTAGATTTTGCAAATTTTTATTTTGTTTCATGCATAAGGTTTGAAAACAGTAAAAAGATACAAGATACAAGGTACCTCTTGTGGGGGTCCTCCCCCAAGCTAGCTTCAGGCTTACTGTTGTTGGTTGGGGTTGTACCCCCTCCAATGGAAGTAAGCCCTCCACTCCTCCTCCTGCTGTAGTTGCCTCTGCTCCATGGCGTGGACCCTCTCGCTGGTGTGTCACTGCCACGTCTGGGTGGATTGGATGTGTTGGTCCAGTGACTCCTCGATGTCGTTGACCTGGACCCTAAGCTCGCCTAGCTACTGAGTGACGGAGCTGAATCCTCGACTGAGGCTGTGCGTCGTGCGAGGTGTGAAACCCCGTTGTAGCTGGAGCTGGTGGACCGGCATGCTGGGGCTTGCCGTGCCCACTCTTTGGTGCTTGCATCCATGACGACCCACCTGCCTCATGCAGATGTTATGGCTGAGGCTGTGGAGGTGGTGGAGTCTGTGCCGCTTCTCTCCTGGCCCTGCTCCGTGTCATCCTACCAGGCAAACCAGAAACACTATGCCTGCGGGCCACCTCTTGTGGGACAAGAGGACGGTAAGCGACCGACAGTTATACAAATGCTACCCCGCATTTGGTAACAGAATCTCATTTGCATAGCCCAAAGAGAAGAAGATCAAAGAGTCATTTGGGCCTTTCTTGAGTGTGTGACCATAAATCAAATAAGACTCGTCAATAAGAACACGGGGGTCCTCAATGAAAGGAATGACATTCCCATCTAAGATCCCCATGTTCGAAGCGATGCGAGTGATCAAAGAAGTGCACTCAATAGGAACCGTCATCTTGAAATTCATAAGACATTGCTTAATCATTGTCTTCATAGGGGAGATTTTGATCTTGTTGACCATGGCGTATAGGATCATCAACTCATTGTTGTGCACGGGCCGAACATCATTCCTTGGGAAGAGGGTGATGGCCAACCATTTGTGCATCAAGCGAAGAGTTGGATTTTGAATATCGTTGCACCGAGGTGCAAACTTGCCTTGGACAACTTGACCCGAAATCAAACCCCAAAACTCAAGGCGATTAAAACAGCGGCAAGCTTGTTCAAGAGAAATCGGAAAGCTCGTGCCAAAACCAAGGAAGAGAGTCGAAAGAAAGAACTCATTTCCAAAGAGTCGAAAGAAATTCTGTCATCCACCTCCCGAAGAGAGCAAAGAAACTAGATGGTGAGGAGACAAAAACCATTCTTCTCAACGGGCACAAAACCATCCCATCCAATTGCATGCCAAA
The DNA here is from genome assembly GCA_032594955.1 of Panicum miliaceum. Classification (NCBI taxonomy): domain Eukaryota; kingdom Viridiplantae; phylum Streptophyta; class Magnoliopsida; order Poales; family Poaceae; genus Panicum; species Panicum miliaceum. Next base: position 22,220,429 of record CM064073.1, read on the forward strand.
TGCGAGCAAAGTCTTCTCGAGGCGGTCCAGGTTGAAGGCTTTGGTGTGACCAAAGTCCCGACGCTTGAGGATGGCGTAGGCTTGCCTCTCACGGTTGTCCCACAAGTCGAGGTAGGGTGCGTCGTTGTCGTCTATCTCCATGTCCTCAGCTTGCCGTTTGGCTTGCACTTCGGCTTGTTCCTCTTGTTCTTCTTTATAGTCCATCATGCTCGGGCTCGACGTCGGTTCGGGGGTGTGGTGAGAGCTCGAGCCATCCCGAGAACGGGACGAGCTTGTGCCCGTCATCTTCTTCCATGCACCAGAAATCTTCCTTCTCATGCCTTTCATGCTTGAAGAACAAGAATGAACAAGAACAACTCGAAATGGGTTACGTTAGTGAAACTGAATGGAAATGCTTACCCAAGAGTTGTTCCTCCAAATATGGGATTATTCTTGCAGTGAAGAAATGAGAGAGATAAGTTTCTTGAATCCAAACTTGAGCAAAAATCCAATGAAATCTCGAGAGCAAACAGTGTGAGAGGGAGTGAGTGGGAGAGTTGAAGTGTGAGTGAAACTGTAACATCCTGGGTTTTTCGGAATGTTATAAATGTGCAAAATTTTGAATTTTCAAAAACTTTTCGTGTATGTGCTTTAGCTAGTTCTAAATATAAGTTTGGGTTCTCCTTATCTCAAAATCTTAGTGTTTTAACTCAACATTGTTTAAATTAAGGACCATTAAAATGTTAGTGTGAACTATTTGGAGTTATTCGAATCTCATTGGAACTTATTAATTCAAATTTGGTTTGGTTTGCTTGAAACTTTTGTGGAAAGTAATTCGAATTGAGCCATTCAAATTAATTTCAAAACCTAACAATCTAATCCTACCTCAGCCCAGCCCAGCTGGCCATCCCGGCCCACCTGAGGCAGCCCAGCCCGGCGCCATTTCTCCTTTCCCCGCCAGCCCAGCCGCATGGCCCACGTTGGCCCGCTCCGCCCCGCGTCGCAGCCTAGCACAGCTCGCCACCCCGTCGCCCGCATACACCCGCGACCCTTCACCTTCCCCGCCGCTGCCGCTGCCACCCCGACCCCACTTGTCAGCTTTCCCTTCTCCCACCACCAGTCGCGCCGCACCCCGCTCCCTCGCTGCCTCCGCCCACGCGCGCACCCGCCCCCAGCGCCTCGCCTCCCTCGCTCCGCGCCAAAGCAGCGCAACGGCCGCGCTGCCTCGCTCGCATCACGCCTGTTGCCGCGCCCCCCTAGTCGGCCACCAAGCCTCGCGCTCGCATCCGGGCCCTAGCCCAGGACCTCCTCGGATCCGCGCCACGCGTTCGCGGCTTGGACACCGAGGATCCCCACCGTCCTCGCGCAACTGGCAAAGCCAAACCCTAGCTAGCCGCCTATAAAACCCCCAGCCGCCGCCTCCTCAAACCGTAGGTACCTTCAAGGGTTCTTCTGCAACCCAGACCGCCACTCCCGCCAAATCCGAGGAGAGGAAATGAAGGAAGAGGAGGAGGAGAGGAGGAGGGGGAGAGCAGCTCCACCCGGAGCTCGACGTCGCCGATGCACCGGGAGAAGAAGCGGAGGAACAAGAGGAGCACCCGAGGCGGAGAGCCACCGCCACCACACCGAGGAGCCGATGTCGAGCTGCTCGAGGAGAAGAAGGCCGCCACCATCGAGGAGCCCCGTCAGGCCAGCGCCCGAACGACGACAACGCCATTGTCGCTCAGCACGGCACCGCCACACCTCGCCATGGCCTCGACTCGCCCCTGCTTCACCCCAATCTTTTGCAACCCGCCGGTATGGAACCGCCGCTCCCAGCTCCCCTAATCCCTGTTGCCGACGTGTTGCCTTGCGCCGCCGATGAGCTGTCCGTAGCAGCCGCAGGACCACCCTACTCCTTCTTCTGCAGGGAACCCGACGCACCGCGTGTCCCCCGCAACCCGCCGTCGCCTCTCGTTCTCCGCCGTGCCATGCCGCGGGCCCGGGATACCGGAACCCCGCAAGCAAGGGCAGCCATGCCGTGGCCCTGGGGTGCCAGGTGCCGCGCATGGGCGCGCACCTAAGGCTGGCGATCAAGGCCGGACCTTTCAGCCCTGAATCGCCGCACGCGCGCGCACCTCGTGGTCGTCTTGTCCTTGGCTGCGCACACGCGTGCACCACTAAACCTCCGCAAGGCATTGCCCTGCCACGCTGTGCCGCCGTCCCACCCCTGCGCCGCGGCCCTGGAACACCAGGAGGTCGCGCACCGGCACACACACCGCCAAGTCCAGTCGTGCCTGCCGTGTCACGGCTTCGCCGTGCGCGATCAACACCCCAGCGTGGCCTTTCGTCGAGCACGCCCTGGGCGCACGCCGCACACACACACACACCAGCCCACACGCGCACAGACCCGCATGGGCCCAAGCCACAGCGGATCTGGCCTGTCGGGGGAAGCAAGGGGTGCTGCCCCCTGGGCCCGCTCTATCAAAGAGAGAGAGGGGGGGAAGAGAGTGGATCGCGGGCCGGCCTGCTGAGCCGAGCAGGCCTACCACGCCAAGCCAGCCCACCTATCCTGCTATACCGCAGGCCGAGCTGACCCGTTTGAGCCAAGCTAGGCCGTGTTGGGCCTTGAGCCCGCCCAACTGCTTTCGGCCTAGAAACCAGAACCGAGTCCCTTTCTTCTTCTTTTACCGGCCTAACCGAGGGCCCCACCCGTCAGCCTCAGGGTGAGGCTGACCGGTGGGTCCTCTGACCCGCTGACCCCGTTGACCGTTGACCGGTCAACGCTGACATCAACTGTGGTGCTGCCACGTGTCATTGCTATGTGTTTTTCTTTTTCAAAATTCTTTTATTAATTTCAGAAGGTTTTTCCTTAGAAAATTCATAATAAATCATCCGGATGTCCGAAAATTATGAAACCAAGTCCATAATTCTTCTAAAATCATGAACTACCCGTTAGAGTAGTTTTGTGGTGGTTTGGGTCTTATTTGGTGATTTTTGTGCACTTTTGCATTCTATCCTCGTCCTTACTCGTATTTACGAATAGGACCTAACTACAAGGAGCTGTCGACCAGGACCACCCGGAAGCTCAGGAGGACTTCGAAGAACCGCCAAGTTCACGCCCATCTATAATCTGATTACCTATTAGGCATTGCTTGCTAGATGTGCTACCGCTACATAATGTATTACTATGAGATGAGCTTGCATAGCCTATTTATTTACCTGTATTCCTTGCAATCCTATTACACTATATTATATGAAATTCCTTGCTATGCGTAGGATGTGTATGTGTGGGAATGGATGGATAGTCTTGGCGTGAGTGGAGATACACTTTCTAGGAGTTGGTGAATAGGACTTTTAGTCGGAAGCGGGTGAACTTAACACGATCATGGATCGAGGGCTTGGAGTGTGTATCTTGGCACACTCTATGGAGTACCCGTGGTGGGTACAACTTGTTGGTTACTTGGCTGAGGTGTTGGGGCACCCGTAATGGGTGCAGTTGCGGACCATTGCGGTGGAGACGCATATGACGAAGATGCCCGCTTCGGCAATTGAGGACCGTGTGAGGTTAACTATGATTAGTGGGACTATGTTAAGCGTGCACACCACTTACCCATTATGAGGGTGGGCCCGGTCCGGGGCTAGCAAGTGCGGTACCAAGCTGGTATGAGGATCGAGTATCGGTGCAGGGGAAGGAGGTGCTGACCTCATGTTCCCCGAGACGCAAGGGAGGCTTCACAGTCCTGGGGCGACCTCTTGCGGGAGGATGCGCCCAAGACCCGGGAAAGCCGGATGGTGCCGTGGCTCCTAGTCCTATTTCAGTAGACCAGTGTTTCGTTGCTTAGTCGGCTGATCCCCGGCTGGTGTCGATTTGAGTGGGTCCAGGTGTACAACCCCTGCAGGGTGAAAACTATACGTATAGCCGCGTCCTCGGTCATGGACAACCCTAGTCTTCTGTTGCTCTTATTAGTTAGTGTTACTCATGATTTCTACCTCCCTCTAGAGATGACTTCCTGCCAGGGGCAGTTGATATGCGAGGAGAGGGAGTCCTCGCATCGACTTGGTGGTTTTGGAAGGTGTGCGTGGACCGGGAGTCCAGAATGCCGGAATGGCCCGAGTTCGGAGTTTTGGAAGAAGTTATATACATATATATGTTGTTGCGCATGCATAGGAAACCCCAGCATAATCCCTTGAATTTTGTTATAGCTTTAGTATAGTCCACTTTAAAGCTTGCATTCGGATGGTGACGTGAACCTATCACATACCTTGGGGATAGCCTGGTACGATGCAGGATCCGATCCGGAGTTCGACCCCAACGATGACGATTGGTACGATTGAAGCTCGTGCTATGCTCGAGTTGAATGTGGAGGAGATTCCAGAAGATGAAGGATGGCCAGCAGCCTAGCTACCGCTTTCCGTTTTCTGCTTGTTCACTCTAGCCTAGAGGCTTGTAATGAATTCTGTACTACAAATCCTATGGATTTATGTAATAATTAAACCTGTGATTGACCTTATGCAAAGTATGACTATGATAATATGATTAGAATGAGTTCTTTATGTGATAGCGCTTGATCCAGGGACTAACACAATGATACAGGGAGTCGGATTCTCGATTTGGGAATCTGGTCTGTTTCAGTTGGTATCAGAGCCATACTTGACCGTAGCGCGAGCCATAGAAATGGTCGATAGATTTAGGACATTCCAAATGATTCTATCTGCTTGATATACTACCTTGAACTATATTCTCCCTATACTCTGACTCTTTTTCCCCCATAGTTTGTTCATCCCCTCCCCTACGCTAATGCCACTCTTACGTGTTTGCACAGAGTGAACGCCGCTATGGAAGTCGCCATGATGAATGTGACCCATGAGGCAGAGACGTATGCCCGCCATCGCCAGGGGCTAGTTGTCTGGTTGGAGCGCATCTTGTGGATCGCCGGTTTCAGCCAGAACTGCATCAAGCTTTCCACGCGGGTGACGGGGTCTTCCCCGCACCACTGCTGCAGCACGGTCAAGCTAGTCGTCATGCCCGATCCAGCGGTACCTGATTTCCCAGGGGAGATGGTCTTCAGCTCAGGCATTCTACTCACCACAGCCATTCAGTCAGCGGCCAGGAAGATGGTAAAGAGGATCATCGCCAGGTACTTGAACACCGTGTTCAAAGAGACCCACTTCAGACTGATCCCCAGAGCCATATTGGCAACCGAAGACAGAATGACCGCCCATATGGGTATGGACATGGCTCCACACCATGATCGTGAGGGAGACCACCTGCTCCACACCACCGGGGCGTACTTGCTTAACATTGATAGCTTGCTGAGGGATAGGGAAAACGAGTGCCGCCTCATGCATACGGCATTACCTCTAGTGCACAGCGCGTGCAGATGCTGGAGAATGAAGTCCAGAGGTGGACCTATTCCTACGCTAGAGTAACCGCTGCTGCACATCACATTAGCGAAGCCAAGGATGCACTGGAGCTGAAGCTCAAGGAGGAGACCACCCTAAGGGTAGCTGCCGAAAACAAGCTTATCCAGGCAGAAGCAAGGATTGCCGAGCTCGAGGCACATCAAGCCGAGGAGGAGGAAGCCCTGCCGCTCTGAGGACTAGGAGCACGTGATGAGGACCCACAAATATAGTAGGTTGTAAACTAGTAAGTCGATGACCCATCCCGGCTGAGTTGTCCTGAGTCAAGTCTGTTTGCCGATGTCGCATGCTGGCAGTAGTACTAGGAGTTGAGTTCTCGATGTCTTGGAATAGTCACCCCCTCTTTAGTAACTTTCATGATGTATCTTAGATACGGGAGTAGTATGTTATCCACAAGGTCTAGTCGTAACCTCGGGATAACAAGGGTGTATGACTTGTGCTGCTCAATGAGTGAATGTTGAATTTATGCTCTTTATGATTTTACTTGCCTTTTTCCAATTGAGTGAATTTGTATTGTGTGTCTTTGAGTTTTACCCTCCCTTGTGGTGAGCGACGTTGCTAACTAGTGTACCGCCACTTGCGACTGTACAGAAGGATATCGATTCGAAGGTCCAACCGTTTGATCGCACGCTTTGAGCAAGCTGCTCAGGAGGAGGCTGCCGCCATTGCACGCGGACGTGCACCTCAAGCTCCGGCCCCTGCAGCAGGACGCAGAGGGGGTAGAGCCCCCGTCATTGGAGCCACACCACGCCCCGTTGGACAGGCACCAGCGGAGGATGAAGATGAGAAGGAAGTTGACGAGGAGATCGATGCCGAACCCGCGCCCCAGCAACCGCGTGGAGGCCAGAACAACCGCCAACGACAAGCACCACCACCGCCGCCACCAAACCTCGTTGAGGTCATGGCTGCGCAAACCCAGCTGCTGCAACGCTTGGCTGAGGTGGCCGAGCATCGCAACAATGGAGGCAATCGCCATGGCCCACCAAAAGAAGACCTTCAGCGGAAGATCGAGAGGTTCATCCGCCTGAAAGCACCGACTTTCAGCTACTCGGAGGATCCATTGGATGCTGACGATTGGCTGAGGGTGATCGAGACCAAGCTAGACCTTACCAACTGTACCGACGAGGAATGCGTCACACTCGCCGTCCACCAGCTTGAGGGACTTGCTAAGTCATGGTGCGACGGCTACTGTGACTCCCACCAGGATCCCGCACACATCACTTGGGATGAATTTGCCAGAGCCTTTCATGAGCAGCACGTGCCCCGACAGGTACTCATCCAGAAGGCCCAAGAATTCCGTACCATGACTTAGGGTACGATGAGAGTGGAGGAGTATGAACACCACTTCGCCAAGATGATGAGGTACGCCGCTGATGACACCAACACCAAGGATAAGAAACAGTTCTGGTTTCTCCGGGGACTACACCATGGCATCCGACAGATTGTGACAGGATGCGACTACCCATCACTCCGCAGCTTGGTCAACCGCGCCATAGCGGTGGAGAGAGACAGAATTGGCTGGGAGGACCGCCAACGTGACAAGAAGAGGAAGACCGGATACCAAACTCCTAGAGGTCATGGAATGCACCATCCCTTCCACCTAGGAACAGCTTCCGTACTGACTTCAACCACCCAAACAGGGACTTCGGTGGCGGAAATGGCCAGTACTCAGGCAACAGAACCTTTGGAGGACAGACTCCGGGAGGAGGAAGCTTCAACAGCCAGCATCCAGCGCCAAAGGCCCCGACACCGGCTAGCCCGTTCGTTTGCTTCACTTGCAACAAGCTGGGCCACAAGTCCTACGAGTGCCTCGACCGAAGGACCCTCACTACAGCCCGGACTCCTGGTTCAGCAAGCAGGCCAGCTTAGACACCACGCACCGCTGACCGCGGCCGACTCACCCACCTGACTGGGAAGGCGACCAAGACTTCACCCAACGATGCGATTGGTAGGTACCCCTTTCGAAATCTCCAAGCTTTGGTTTTTGGTTGACTCCTGAGCTACGTGTCCTTACGAGCCCTAAGTTGCCTTAAATCTCGGGGACGAGATTCTTGTGAGGAGGGGAGTCTGTAACATCCTGATTTTTCCGAAATGTTATAAATGTGCAAAATTTTGAATTTTCAAAAAATTTTCGTGTATGTGCTTTAGCTAGCTCTAAATATAAGTTTGGATTCACCTTATCACGAAATCTTAGTGTTTTAATTTTACATTGTTTTAATTAAGGACCATTAAAATGTTAGTGTGAACTATTTGGAGTTATTCGAATCTCATTGGAACTTATTAATTCGAATTTGGTTTGGTTTGTTTGAAAATTTTGTGGAAATTAATTTGAATTGAGCCATTCAAATTAATTTCAAAACCTAACAATCTAATCCTACCTCAAGCCCAGCCCAGCTGGCCATCCCGGCCCAGCTGAGGCAGCCCAGCCCGGCGCCATTTCTCCTTTAACCGCCAGCCTAGCCGCACGGCCCACATTGGCCCGCTCCGCCCCGCGTCACAGCCCAGCCCAGCTTGCCACCCTGTCGCCCGCGTACGCCCGCGACCCTTCACCTTCCCCGCTGCTGCCGTTGCCAACCCGACCCCACTCGTCAGCTTTCCCTTCTCCCACCTCCAGCCGCGCCGCACCCCGCTCCCTCGCCGCCTCCGCCCGCGCGCACCCGCCCCCAGCGCCTCGCCTCCCTCGCTCTGTGCCAAAGCACCGCAACGACCGCGTTGCCTTGCTCGCGTCACGCCTACCGCCACGCCCCCCCTGTCGGCCACCAAGCCTCGCGCTCGCGTACGGGCCCTAACCCAGGAACTTCTCGGATCCGCGCCACGCGTCCCCTGCACGGACGCCGAGGATCCCCGCCGTCCTCGCGCAACCGGCCAAGCCAAACCCTAGCTAGCCGCCTATAAAACCCCCAGCCGCCGCCTCCTCGAACCCTAGGTACCTTCGAGGGTTCTTTCCCAACCTAGACCGCCACCACCGCCAAATCCGAGGAGAGGGAGTGAAGGAAGAGGAAGAGGAGAGGAGAAGGGGGAGAGCAGCTCCACCCAGAGCTCGACGTCGCCGCTGCACCGCGAGAAGAAGCGGAGGAAGAAGAGGAGCACCCGAGGCGGAGAGCCACCGCCGCCGCACCGAGGAGCCGACGCCGAACCGCTCGAGGAGAAGGCCGCCACCATCAAAGAGCCCCGTCAGGCCATCGCCCGAACGACGACAGCGCCGTTGCCGCTCAGCACGATACACACACACCTCGCGACGGCCTCGACTCGCCCCTGCTTCACCCCAATCTTCTGCGACCACGCCGGTAAGGAACCGCCGCTCCCAGCTCCCCTACCCCCTGCTGCCGACGTGTTGCCTTGTGCCGCTGATGAGCCGTCCGTAGCAGCCGCAGGACCACCCTACCCCGTTCTTCTACAGGAAACCCGACGCAGCGCCGTGTCCCCCGCAACCTACCGTCGCCCCTCGTTCTCCATTGTGCCATGCCGCGGGCCTGGGACCTTTCAGCCCTAACTCGCTGCGCAGGCACGCACGCACCTCACCGCCGTCTTGTCCTTGGCCGCGCACACGCATGCACCACTAAACTTCCGCAAGGCCTTGCCCTGCCGCGCTATGCCGCCGTCCCGCCCCTCCGCCGCGGCCCTGGAACAACAGGAGGCCGCGCACCGGCGCACACGCCACCAAGTCAAGTCATGCCTGCCGTGTCACGGCCTCACCGTGCGCGATCAACACCCCAGCGCGACCGTGACATCGCATTCACGTCGCGGCCAGGCCAGAGCAGCCTTTCGTCGAGCACGCCCTGAGCGCACGCCGCACACACGCACACACACACACACACACACACCAGCCCACACGCACACAGACCCGCACGGGCCACACCGGATCTGGTCGCCACACCAGATCCGATGGGAGACCGACAAGGGGGCCCCGCCTGTTGGGGGGAGCAAGGGGTGCTGCCCCCTAGGCCCGCTTTGTTAGAGAGAGGGGGGGAAGAGAGTGGACCGCGGGACGGCCTGCTGATCCGAGCAGGCCTGCCACGCCAAGCCAACCCACGAGTCCGAGCTGGAGACAAGCCAGGCCGAGTTGGGCCTTGAGGCGGCCCAACAGCTTTCGGCCCAGAAACCAGAACCGAGTCCCTTTCTTCTTCTTTTATCCCCCTGACCGAGGGCCCCACCCATCAGCCTCAGGGTGAGGCTGACCAGTGGATCCTCTGACCCTTTGATCGTTGACCGGTCAACGCTGACATCAGCAGGGCCCACTGCTGACATCAGCAGGTGCTGACCCCCGGCTGACGTCATGCTAACGTCAGCATGCCACGTGCCACGCTGTTCCACGTGTCACTGCTATGTGTTTTTCTTTTTCAAAAATCTTTTATTAATTTCAGAAATAGGTTTTTCCTTAGAAAATTCATAATAAATCAATCGGACCTCCGAAAATTATGAAACCAAGTCCATAATTTTTCTAAAATCATGAACTATCCGTTAGAGTAGTTTTGTGGTGGTTTAGGTCTTATTTGGTGATTTTTGTGCACTTTTGCAATTTGGTCCTCGCCTTTACTTGTATTTATGAATAGGACCCAGCTACGAGGAGAGTCGACCAGAACCACCCGGAAGCCTAGGAGGACTTCAAAGAACTGCCAGGTTCACGCCCATCTACAATCTGATTACCTATTAGGCATTGCTTGCTAGATGTGCTACCGCTACATAATGTATTACTTTGAGATGAGCCTGCATAGCCTATTTATTTACCTGTACTCTTTGCAATCCTATTACACTATATTATATGAAATGCCTTGCTATGCATTGCATGTGTATGTGTGGGAATGGATGGATAGTCTTGGCATGAGTGGAGATACACTTTCCAGGACTTGGTGAATAGGAATTTTAGTCGGAAGCGGGAGAACTTAACTCGATCATGGATCGAGGGCTTCGAGTGTGTATCTTGGCATAATCTACGGAGTACCTGTGGCGGGTACAACTTGTTGGTTACTTGGCTGAGGTGTTGGGGCACCCGTAATGGGTGCAGTTGCGAACCATTGCGGTGGAGACGCATATGACGAACATGCCCGCTTCGGCAATTGAGGAACATGTGAGGGTAACTATGATTAGTGGGACTATGTTAAGCGTGCATACCACTTACCATTATGAGGGTGGGCCCGGTCCAGGGCTAGCAAGTGCGGTACAAGGCTGGTAGGAGGATCGAGTATCGGTGCAGGGGAAGGAGGTGCTGACCTCACGTTCCCCGAGATGCAAGGGAGGCTTCACAGTCCCGGGGTGACCTCTTGCGGGAGGATGCACCCAAGACCCGGGAAAGCCAGATGGTGTCGTGGCTCCTAGTCCTGTTTCAGTAGACCTGTGTTTCGTCGCTCAATCGGCTGATCCCTGGTTGGCGTCGATTCGAGCGGGTCCAGGTGTACAACCCCTGCAGGGTGAAAACTATACGTATAGCCACGTCCTCGGTCATGGACAACCCTACTGTTCTGTTGCTCTTATTAGTTAGTGTTAATCATGATTTCTACCTCCCTCTAGAGATGACTTCCTGCCAGGGGTAGTTGAGATGTGAGGAGAGGGAGTCCTCGCATCGACTTGGTGGTTTTGGAAGGTGTGCGTGGACCGGGAGTCCGGAATGCCGGAATGGCCCGAGTTCAGAGTTTTGGAAGAAGTTATATACTTATATATGTTGTTGCGCATGCATAGGAAATCCTAGCTTAATCCCTTGATCTTTGTTATACCTTTAGTACAGTCCACTTTAAAGCTTGCATTCGGATGGTGACGTGAACCTTTCCCATACCTTGGGGATAGCCTGGTACGATGCAGGATCCGATCCGGAGTTCGACTCCAACGACGACGGTTGGTACGATTGAAGCTTGTGCTATGCTCGAGTTGCCTGTGGAGGAGGTTCCAGAAGATGAAGGACAGCCAGAAGCCTAGCTACCGCTTTCCGTTTTCTACTTGTTCGCTCTAGCCGAGAGGCTTGTAATGAATTCCGTACTACAAATCCTATGGATTTATGTAATAATGAAACCCGTGATTGACCTTATGCGAAGTATGACTATTATAATACGATTGGAATGAGTTCTGTATGTGATAGCGCTTGATCCAGGTACTATCACAATGATACAGGGAGTTGGATTCTCGATTTGGGAATCCGGTTTGTTTCAGGAACACACCCCCCTCTCGGGCTCTAGTTAAAGAGTATGAGCACGAAACAGTCGGGAAGGGGTACGCCACAATGGCTACTAACCATTTGAAAAAACTGGGCCCACCCAATGGTCAAGTGGGTTCGGCCGACCCCCTGCTGGGCCCACCTGCTGATAGGTTTGGCCCACAGCCTCCCAACGCCCATGAGTCATGCCTTGGGTGCTTTGGTGCTGTGAGAAGGTGTTCAAAAATATTTTTCAAAGGATTTTCATGCTCAGAAATATTTTTAGGATTTTTGGTAAAAAATAGAAAAATGGCTAGAAAAAATTCTAGCATGCAAGAGAGGTTTTGAAAATCAAATATGCAGCGAGAAATTTCAAATAGAGTGAAAAACCAATTTGAAAACCAAATATAAGATAAATACCAATTTACCATGGCAAGGGCTCGTCATTTTAAGTCTGACGGGCATGACTTTTCTTCATCGTGCTTACCATTTGGCGTCCCTCCTTGGAGAAGTGGATGAAGACGCACTCTCCACCTTTCGCCACACCTTCTTGGCTTTCATCCTTCTTGTTTGTGTGGTTGGTGGAATTTCGGGTTGGGGTTGTGGCTCTCCCCATATCTTGCTTCCATCGTGACCCTGATGAATCACGAAGCATTGCTCTTTCCTTTATTGAAACTTGAAGAATATGTTGTCGACCATGATGCGGAAATGGATTTCTCCGGCCCTGACATCTATCCTTGCCTTGACATCCCACAGGAAGGGTCGTCCAAGGATAAGTTGTACGCCTAAATTGCCCTCTATGTCAAGGACCACAAAGTTGGCAAGGACGAAGGAGTTCTTGACTCGCACTAGTAAGTTTTCAACTATCCCTTCGGGATATCGAATGGTTGAATCGGCGAGATGCACGTATATTAGGGTGGGAGAGAGAGCAGGATACTATAGTTATTCGAAAATCACCTTGGGCATAATGTTTATGCTTGCCCTAAGGTCACAGAGGGCCTAATCGTAGTGGCAGTCGTAGATCGAACAGCTGATCATTGGGAACCCTAGATCTTCGTGTATTGTTGTTGTCAGCCCTCCCCACGTGTTCGCCCTTTGGTGCGTAAGTCTTCCTGAATGGTTAGTGCGAGATGGCCTTCGGGATGGGTTGCCCCATCCGGTGGCCACCATGCTGATATTTTCAACAGGAGCTTCGGGTTGCCCCGGAATCCAAACGTGGGGGACTACAAGGGACGGACACGGCTGTCACCACCTGCCACGCCTACCCCGACAGCCGTGGGATGCAGTCATATTCGATGAATCCTTCATGCCCTGGGCACCACGTCCATGCACAAGATCACTACTCTAGCCTCTCCGGTACCCCCACCATGATGATGGATAGGCATAGAACTAGAGCAAGCCCAAAAGCACACAAAACCAATGTTGAGACTTAAAGCTAAGCTAAACATGGTTGTATAACTTGAGGGAGCATAAGACATGGTATAGCATACTATCAAGATAGCAAGATAACCATGAATCAACTCTATATTATGAGTAGAATACGGACAAGTTGGATACAAAGCCATACCAAGGGCCGAAGATTGTTGAACGACCTCGAGGATGACTTAGATTCGCTAAGAGAGATAACTAGCCTAGCTCCACTAGCCTAAGGATTATTAGTCACAACTAGAGAGAGGGAGAGAGGCTTCAAGTGTGGTGTGTGGAATGAGGGGGTGCTCCTCCTCCTTTTGTAGTCTTCCAAGGGCGGTTCCCGGCCGAGCTTTACATGGAAACATTGAGGAACCGACGTAGGAGGGTGGTGGGAGCCTTCCTACCAAGGCTGAGGGGGACGGGTTCCCGGCCAGTTTCTGCCAACCCCCTGGGTCAGCTAATCCCTGTTGGGGGTCCCTCAGCACCGCCTTTGCGTGGGAGGGTGGCAAGTGGGTCCACATCTTGATTCTTGGTGGTTGCCGCCTTAATACGTCGATTTTCCCTACCAGGTGGGCCCTTCCTTGTATCTGTGACGCAGGACGGGATCTTCTGCGTCCTCTGCGTGTTTTCATCTTATTTTGGACTTGCATTCCTGAAATGGTTTGATAAACAATACATCTGTGGAACTAGGTTAGTGATACAAATATGTGAGTAAGTAAGGTAGTTCTTCTTTATTTCCGAGTATAGTTGGCGGTTGGATTTTGCACTTACGGACCGCCAACACCAGTTAGCAAACCCGCGTGACCAAGAAAAGTTAGCCCGCAGCACTAGCCAGCCTGCGGAGCCACAGGCCAAGCCAACCCTTGAAGCCGAGCCGGGTCAAGTTGGGCTGCCTTAGCCGGTCCAACAAATCGGCCCGTCACTCGAGCTGATGCCCTTTTTCTTTTTCTTTATACACCCGGCCTGACCCGAGGTCCCACCTGTCAGCCTCGAGGTGAGGCTGACCAGTGGGTCCCACTGACCCGCTGACCTCCGACCCTGTTGACCGTTGAATAGTCAACACACTGACGTCAGCACTGCTCACTGCTGACGTAAGCATAGACTAACCCCTGGTGACATCATGCTAATGTCAGCATGCCACGTGCCATGCTCTAGTGCTGCCATGTGTCACCGTTGTGTGATTTTCTTTTTCTGATTATCATTTATCTTTTTCAAAAATAGATTTAGGCTTCAAAAATTCATAATAAATCAACCGGACCTCTGAAAATTAAGAACCAGTTTCATAACTCTTCTAAAATCATGACCTACCCGATAGACTAGGTTTTGCTGTGATTTGGATCTTATTTGGATACTTTTGTGCATTTTTTCACTTTGGCCCTCGTCCTTATTTCTATTTACGATTAGGACCCATCGACGAGGAGTCGACCGACGCCCAGGACTACTAGGAGGACTGCAAAGAGAATCCAGGTTCACGCTCATCTATGATCTGAATACCCGTTAGTCATATGCTTGCTAGATATGCTACGCTTTACTTTATGTTGTGATGAGATGAACCTACACACCCCCATTTTGTACCACTTCCTTGTAATCCCATGTTACCTTGAATGAATATATGAATGCTTTGGCTACTACTTGCATGTGTTGTGTTGGGATGGTTGATAATACTCTTGGCGTGAGTGGAGATACACTTTTGAGGAGTTGGTGAATAGGACTTTTAGCGGGGGCGAGTAAACTTAACTTGACCTTCTAATCGAGGGCTTGGGGCGTGTGTTGGGCACACCCTATGGAGTACCTGTTGCAGGTACACACTTTTGGTGGATATTTGAGGTGTTTGGAGGCCATACCTGTAATGGGGTGCTACTGCGGACCATTGCGATGGATACGCCCTTTTGACGATGACGCTCGCTTCGGCAAGCAAGGACCGCATCAGTTGACCCTGGTGATGGAATTAGGTTAAGCGTGCACACCATTTACCCATTATGCGGGTGGATCCGACCCGAGCTAGCAGGTACGGTACCAAGCCTATAGGAGGATAGAGTATTGGTGCACGGGGAGGAGGTGCTGACCTCACGTCCCCTGATGCGTAGGATCTTGCGGGATTGAGGTGTAGGAGGCTTCACAGTCTCGGGGTGACCTCTTGCAGGAGGATGCGCCCAAACCCGGGAAAGTAGGATGTTGTCGTAACCCCTAGAATTGATTGACCGATGTCTCGTTGTCTAGTTGGTTGATCCCCGGCTAGCTTCAATTCGAGTGGGACCAGGTGTACAAGCCCCACGGGGTGAAATCTATACGCATAGACGCGTCCTCGGTCATGGAGATCTCTTGAACTGGCATCGCTGACTAAAGTAGTGTTACTTGGCTTCTACCTCCCTCTAGTTGGATACTCCCATCCTAGTGGACAACTGAGGTGTGAGGAGTGGGAGTTCTCACACCGACTTGGTGGGTGGAAGGTGTGTGTTGACCCGGGAACCTGGATTGTCAGGACAGCCCGTGTCGAGGTGTATTGTATGACATCAATGAATTGCTTGATACTTGCATAGGAAAACCTGAGCCTATCCTTGGCTATCTCTCTTAAAGACTAGCATACCACTTAAAGCTTGCATCTAGATGGTGACGTGGACCTATCCTATTCTTGGGGATAGCGGTACGATGCAGGATCCGACCTGGAGTACGATCCGACTAATGACGGGCGAAACGATTAGGCATGTGCTTTGCTGAAGTCTTGCCCGTGGGAGGAGATCATGACGATGCTGATGGCCCAGAAGACTAGCTATCGTTTCCATTCTCTTCTTGTTCCGATTTACCCAAGGAGGCTTGTAACGAACCTCGTACTACAATCCATTGGATTATGTAATAAATATTCCCATGACTTCATTATGCGATGTATGGATGTGATATTTGACTGAGATGAGTTTTGTATGCAATTGCCCGTTGATTCTGGGAGCAATTGCGATGATATAGGGAGTCTGATTCTCGTTCTGAGAATCCGATTTGTTTCAATCACCTGCCCCTAAAAATAATTTTCAAGACAGAGGATGGCATGACCCGCCCCTACAAATGATCCCACACAAATAAATTCATAATTTTTTTATATGATCTCGCATGAAGTCAAACTTTATATCAATATTGTAGAGGTTGATGAGACGCACAATTTTGTAGTTGATAACTTTTTCATTTAGGGTCATTTAATAGTCCAAAAAATTATTATATGTTCTCTAATTTTCAAATCTAGAAGTTTCAATTTTTTCAAATAACCTCAGATGTAGAGTAGCTCCATATCAAAGTTGTAGTGGTATGAGCTAAAATTTTATAGTTTATACATTATTTATTTAAGACCATTTAGAATACCCACGATTGAATTGTTATACTCTATAGTAGGTGTGTTGTACTATATAGCATCTCATACATATAACTCAAGTCATACTTTGAGGTTTCCACAATCCTAACCTTTATGCTTGGCATATATTTTTCTATATCTATAGTTCACAACAACCATTGCGTAGGAATTTCACTTTTTTTATTTGTTTTGCTATATTCTAAGATTCAAATGAATTTTTGGAACAAAATAGAAAATATTTTCAAGGGCGGATGGTGGCGTCAACCGCCCCTGGAAATGGATTTCTAGGAGCGTATGATGATGTCACCTGCTACTACGAATCGATTTCAGAGTTAATATAAAAGAATGGCATACCTCATAGAGTCACAAGTGACTTTGTACTGTGGTGGAGGAGGGTACGCGCGAGGCTTGGGGTAAGTGGTTCGAACCCCGGTTAATGCAAGTGTGTATATTTCATCAAAAAAACTGTACCTCTGTATTAGAGAGGCTTGTGGTGGTGGCCGGTTGGCTGTGATTTTGCTGTTTTCGATTTTTGGGCGGGTTATGGCCTAACCCGCCCGTGAAGATGCATTTACAAGGGCGGGCCCGCTGCCCGCTCCTGCAAACAGCTATTTGTAGCTGCGAAAAGTAGGAGTGGATACCGCACCCGTCCCTACAAATCGTTTTTCTAGTAGTGTACTATCTAATCTGTTGGAACAAAATACATGTGTTTCTTTACATCCAAAAGAGAAAGAGTGTTACTACTTTGTAACACTATTATTTATCAAATGAAACATCTGTAAAGTTCTACAATGATTCTCTCTTGTAACATATTTTTTGTGCTCTTGTAACACTTCCACATTATGGTATTAACACTTTTGAGAACACAGTTTGCATAATCACACAAACCAAATTTCAGTAATCAAAGGAAGTTGCATTGGTTGTAGGAAGGAAATAAATATAGTACTTCTCTACATCATTTCATAGTATATAGACATAACAATATGATTCTGGGGAGCAAATGTACATGGAAGTGGATAGTACAGGTCCTGACGCTACTACAAATGAAATGATGTAAAAATAATGAAATCTTGAAATCCATTGCTTGATCTATTCTTGTGCGCATGCAAATATATTGATTCAACTATTGATCATTTGAAACTGCATAGAGAAAGCTAGTTGTAACATTATTGATCATTTCAGCCTGCACAGAGAAAGCTAGTTGCAATATTGATCATTTCAACTGCATGCATAGAGGTGAAAATACAAAGAGAAAAGCACATCTAAACTAACCTTGTGCTATCTAACTGTCACTGCCTCTCCTGCTCCAGCCTAACTTTTCATGTTTCCCTTTGTCTATTTTTCTGTAAAAATCAAACAAGTTAAGGGTGGACAATAAGGTAGTTTCAGAAATGATAAAATCATTAAGAAAGAACGAGCAACCAAAGAACACCACCGTTCTGAACTGAGATAGGATATTGTGCACAAACAATTGGTCCCTAAAGTAAGTGTTCAGTCACTGAGTACTTTGTCAAATCTATTCTAAATTCTCATTGTGGGGGGGGGGGGACCAAATTTTAAAGCTGGTTAGATGAATTTTTGATGGAAAATAAATAATAAAGCAACATGAATGGTACGATATAATTTTCTGTACTTGTTGATGTAATATCTTTGAAGCAAAAAAAAAATTTGCGAGTTCTTTGAAGCAAAATTGTACCCACGTGGCCACGTGAATGGTATACAACGAAGTATTAAAATCTCGAATCAATTAGAAATATTCCCATCACTCAGACATATATACTTTATGAATTGGTCATCCAAATTTTCAAATGCCACAATAATAGTCTAATGGGGTCAACTTTTCTTACATTCTCTCCAACCTTCTTAAATGTCAGTGGTTGGAGGGAGAAGAATAATCAGTGCTAAGTCAGTGGAATATAGTGGCGCTTTAGCAGCTGCCATTAGCAGCCATAAGGACAATGTTGTATAGCGGCTGAGCAGAGCTATCTGCTAAATGTTACAGGTTGATATATAAAACACCTCGAATAATATATGCTTGGCATGTTCCAAGTTAGGCAATAGTTCTTGCTCTAAGACCGTATATATCATCTAAGAAATATTATTAAAAGCTATTTTTTCAATAGACTACCTTCAAGGTTGTCTCTCTTATTGTTTTCAATTAATGACAACATTTATGTGTAGAAAATGTTGAGGATGAGAAAGGTCTGCAATCAAAGATTAGGTCGGCTCTTGCGGCCTCATTTTCTTGTGGCTCCCTTTTCTCCGCAAAGGCACATATGATGACATATACTCCCTTCGTCTCATGGAGACTGCAATTCTGATATTCAAAAAATCCCACAAAAAAGTGCAATTCTAGCAATAACTACCTGCCTTATCTTTTAGGATTTAATTATCTGCATGTTGTAACTGACTCTGTGGAAATAAAACACCTTCTATATCTAAATCAATGGGATTAAGACAATTAGTAAGGTTAGTATGGTTCTTTGCCCATAATACTAGTATGCCCGAGGAAAACTAGAATTACACTTTTCATGGGACGGAGGGATTATGTACACTATGGAAGGGTGTGATTGATTACTTGATCTATTTCTGGTCTGGCTAGGAGTTATGCAGGGCTGATGAGTTGCATACCAAGAAAGAGAGGGGAGTTAGTGGAGCCATCCAACTTATTCGCTAGTGTGCCCATAGCCCTGACCGTTAGTTTGGCTGATCTGTTTCCTCATTGAATTTATGTCTTCAACCTTCAACTCTGAAAATAAAGGGTTAGAACTTTTCTAAGTCTTTGAAACTTCCGACAAAGATCATGACCATGAGTTGATGGTGCGCTGTCGTACTAAAAAAAATACTAATCTGAGAAATGCGAGCGCCCGTTACCAGAACATGACTAGTACAGTACTTGTGGAAACACGCATGGTTGGTCTGGATGCGTTGACCTTTCACATCATATATTATATGACCAGGAAATCAATCTATTTATGCAAACATGGCACCCAAGAGGGTGGACCTTGGGTAAATCAGTACTTATCCATACAACATGAAGATAGATTTTGAGTGCATTAGGTCTCCAAGATATACTATATTGGTTGTAGAAAAAAATATCCATAGTACTTGATCCGTTTCACTATGTTTGCCCACCCCTTCATGAGAATGCCCCGTATAATTAATGATTGTCTTTCATTCAAAATAAAGTTCGTTCAAAAAATTAATGTTTGTCATCAAGGATATCAAGACTGTAGCTATTACCGTGTATTCACACACTACCCTCAATAAATTGTTTTGAAAGAAGGAAAGTAGCTCCATTACATCATTGCATAAGGGCATGGATTGTCATTTCACAGACATTTTCTTAAAATTAGTACTTCCTAGCCTTATGTGCTTGTGTCCCCTGGACAAACACATCCGAGGGAATTCAAATGTATAGATCGAAAACATTACTTATGTATCGTACACAGTTGACTTGGTAAAAAGTACATAAATTTAAATATTAAAATACGTGCAGATCTTATAAAAAGAAACAATCAAAGGAATACTATTCAGAAACAACGCCAGCTGTACCATTAAAAAAACGCTATAAGAACGAACGGGGATGCTCTCTCTTGTGAGACCTGCCCACTGCTGCTGACCCAAGCTGGCTAGATCGTCACCCAGCATTTCCCAGTATCCTCCCCCGTCCCCCAATTCCCCACCAAAAAATAAAACAATGGCGGCAGCAAGCTCTTGCTGGTTTTCAGTCATGTCAATTAGTCTCTTCTCTCTACTGCTGATCCAAGCACCTGCTGCTACCTCACTGTCCTTTAGCTTCAACTTCTCTAGCTCCGGCGACCCATGCGATGCCGAGCTAAGGTGCGAACGCGACACACATATAGGCCCCGGTATTCTCGAGCTAACAAAGAACGAGATCAGAGGTGACCCCTTCAGCGTCGGGCGCGCGTCGTATGCGCGACCGGTGCCCCTCTGGGACAACGCCACCGGTGAGATTGCCAGCTTCGTCACCAACTTCACGTTCCAAATCAAGCCCAAAGCTGAGGACTTCTTCCTCAGATGCAACGTCAGTGGCGACGGGATGGCTTTCTTCCTCGCCAATTACCCGTCGAGGATTCCTCCCAATAGCTATGGTTGGAACCTAGCTCTCTTCAACGACACTAACAACCTCAACGCCACCGGCACGGACCGGGTCATCGCCGTAGAGTTTGATACGTCCTTAAATAACCAGTGGGACAGAACCATAAACCATGTTGGTATCGACGTCAATTCCATCGGCTCCAAGGCGTACGTGAACGTCACCAAGGGCCTGGTCTCTGAAGACGCCATTATGACTGCCAAGATAAGCTACAACAACGTCACAGGTATTCTAGCAGCACGCCTCCAGATCGACGACGGAGAACCGTATGCTGTCAGCGCGAAGGTGGACATGAAGGGGAACTTGCCCGAGGAAGTGGCTGTCGGCTTCTCTGCGGCCACCGGCAGCTGCATCGAGCTTCACCAAGTGCTGTCCTGGTCGTTCAGCTCCACTCTGGAAGCCACGAGCTCCAAGACTACCAATGGAGGGCGACGCCGGCTAGTACCTGTGCTAGTTCCCGTGGCTATAGCTTCTGTTGCTCTGCGCCGCTGTGGGCTGCCTTACGCACCGACGACGTATATGGATGAAGCTGAAGGGGATCACCGAGGGCGATTCTGACGCAGAACATGAGCAAGCTGAATTCGAGAGAGGATTGGGCCCCAGGAGGTACCTCTACCACGAGCTCGTCACTGCCACGAGCAACTTCGCGGAGGAGGAGAAGCTTGGACGTGGGGGATTCGGCAACGTGTACCGGGGCAGCCTCAGTGACCAGGACCGCCCAGTGCCCATAAAGATGTTCTCAGCGGAGTCGTCGGCGCAGGGGAGGAAGGCCTTCGAGGCAGAAGTGAAGATCATAAGCCGTCTGCGGCATCGGAACCTTGTGCAATTGCTAGGCTGGTGTGACAGCCCCAAGGGTCTCTTGCTCGTCTATGAGCTTGTGCCAGAAGGCAGCCTTGACAGACAGCAGCTTTCTCACTTGGTCAGAGAGGTTATATATACTGAAACCATCCATTTCAATAACAGATGCTATATCATTCCAGTAGATAATTAAAGCATGGTGGATTATTTGCAGTTTTGTGTTCATTAACGTGATGTCTTGATGAACAGATACAAGATTATCCTTGGCCTGGGCTCTGCGTTGCGCTACCTGCACACGGAGTGGGATCAGTGCGTCCTGCACGGCGACATCAAGCCCCAGCAACATACTACTCGACTCATCACACAGCACCAAGCTAGGGGATTTCGGGCTGGCGAGGCTGGTCGACCACGGAGCCGGGCCGCGGACGACCAAGGTTGTGATGGGCACTGCAGGGTACATCGACCCGGAGTTCATCCGCCGGCGGCGGCCGAGCACCGAGTCCGACATTTACAGCTTCGGCGTCGTGCTCCTGGAGATCGTCACCGGACGGCGGCCGGTGATGGAGCACCAGGACAACGTTCTCCCGCTGCCGGAGTGGATCTGGGACCTGTACGAAAGAAATGTTCTTCTGGAAGCGGTGGACCAAAGGCTGACTAGAGGCCGGGTCGACGGCGGCTGCAAGTGGCAGCTGCAGCGCGTGCTCGTTGTCATGCTGTGGTGCGCCCACCCGGACCCAGGCGCGCGGCCGTCCATTGTGAAGGCCATAAACGTCCTTCAGTCCGAGGATGTGACGCTGCCGGTTCTGTCGCGGGTCTACAGGACTACGTCCGACTTTTCGCGTGGATCACGCTGCAATATTTCCGGCGACGATGGGTCTTGGGCGCTTAGCGGGGGCAGATGATGGAAGGTGTGTTGGACGCAGCACGAACTGCTGTGGCAGAACCACCTGAATTAATCCGGTTCAAGCGCGCTAACCATCACCACGAGGGCAATCAGGGCTAACTCGCACTTCAAACGGAATAATCCATTGGTCTGTCGGGTAACCTCCCGATACAACCACAGTTTTTGCCGATCGAAACCACATATACATGTACTCACACGAAGGTGAGCCCAGAGAATACAACATTCCATAAATTTTACACCACAGGGTTCATCATAAATTATTATTACAACGGAGTTCGAATTCGTAAAACAAGGTACATCAGAGTTCAAAATAAACAAGTTCTTCAGAGTTCAATGCAGCGGAAAAAAAATAACGATAAACTACTCGACGATACACGATGTCTCGATGAAGCCCATACGAGACATCACTCGGCATTATCATCGTTGGCCGGGGGCGTATCCCATTCCACCGACCAATCAGGAGGAAAGGTACACGACCAAGTCAAACTAGCCATCATATCCTCAAACGTATCACCTGAAAATAAGCCACAAGCAAGACTGAGTATACTAATACTCAGCAAGGCATACCCGACTAGTGGAATATACTTAGCCGACTCCTAGACATGCAAGGTTTTTTAGCTTGAGGGGTTTGTTTTGCCGAAAAGCATATACAAGTAGGTCCTTACTTTCAAATTTTAGCTCCAGATTCTAATTTTCTTTAACCATTCTAGGTAAGCAACTATCCAATATCATACATGGTAAAAGAATTAAGTTTTCATCTAACAAGATTAATCATCATCATTATTCCTCTTCTTACTTTATGTGGTAAAAGGGTAAAGCAGTCTCAATAACTGCGAGAAACGGACGATTCGAATCGAATTTCTTAACTTTGCAAGGGAAACCTAAACACACGTCACGTGGTTACTCCCAGAGTCACATGTGCAACTTCAATTCCCGCTTCACGGAACAGGCCCACCGCCCTCGACTACACGTCCCCATGGACCCGGCCATGGCGGCACATGCACCCGCCATTAGCTAGATGTGAACGAATTCAAGACGGTGGGGAGTATGTTCCGGCCTCGGTTCAATCCGGTACTTAAGCTTACCGATTACCATATTCTCGGTATGTGATTAGTACGTTCAAAGACTTAACCACCACTACCACACACTGCGGCCTTAGCATTTTTCACTAAATAGATGGGGCCTCAATCATCAACATAAACATCGTACCATAGCCCCGTCCGTCGACCTTATGATTGCAGCATGTAGTAAACATTCAACTCCTAAATTCTCGCGAGTGACAGGAAATCACTCGACTTTTACCAGAGTCCTATTAGCATAGCATTCTATCGAACCTTACATCTAGGGTTTAGAGCATAGGTACCTAGGATCATGCAACTAAGTTTTCATCCAACTCCTATAAACTTAATGCACAAGTAAAGTAGAGTAATAAGTTGCATAATTTAGAAAATAGGGTTCATGCTCCGGGGCTTGCCTTCTTGGGTAAAGTTAGATTGGGGCTCGTCCGAACTCGGGTTCGGGTCTTCGAAAGCTTCAGTTAGGTTCACTTGAGCTTCACGCTGCTCACTCTCGGACTCGGGCACCAGCTCGTACGTTCCGTCGGCGAGAGTAGTCGATTCTATATGAATGCACAAGTGTAAGTTGTAGTGATGGTATATGACTATTATTTTTCCTTCACGATAAAGTTGCAGTCCACAATAACATAGATTTGATTGTGAAGTTACTTAGTTAAGATTTCTTTGGGCAATTGTTAATAGAGTATAACTTAAACTAATTAACTCCATTAAACAAGAAGGGAGTTGGGGGTTGTGTTCTTTTGGAGACTAATTTTTCTAAGCACAATATGGATTAAACACAACTTCTGGACTATGTAACTTCTGATGATGAAATTTTTATTTAGAGCACAATATGCAGAGACAACAGCACTGTAAAAAGTTCAGCATTTTTATGCAGCAGAATAATTAAGAAAAATATAATACACAGCTACTGCTAGAACATAGTTATTTTTATACAGGACGAACTATGCAAGTATTGGTGCCAAAACTTTTACAGGGGGTTAATATATCCATATATGTGTTATTGTAAATTTTTCAGATTTTACTGTGTAAGATACAAAGCATAATAAATAGGACAATATACACCTATTTTAATAAAGATTAATTTCTACAGGATGTTTTACAAGGTTTCTATGTCTAAAACTTTTTATACAGCAAGAACTACTTTAAAGTGCCCCACAGTAAAAAGTTGATTATTTTCCAAGCAAAGACACTAATTATTTGAATTAGTGCATTTTTCTTGCTACAAAATTATATAAATAGGTTACAGAGAGGAAAAAGGTTCTTAACTTTTTCTATGGTATTTAGGCATCACTATAACAGCTCTGTAAAAGTTTCACAACATGAATCACAATATAACAGTAGGTACAAATTAGTTCTATTATTTCATGGCATGAACAAAATTTAACAAAACGTTTAGCTAGAGATGGGTTCTGGTCCTAATATTTTTACACTGGTTTACACATCAAACAACCAATCTACTGTCCAAAAATCAGATTCAGAACTGATCTACAACAGTGGGTACAATTAAAGTCTATTAAATCTTCTATTTAATTTAGAGCAAGATTTAGCAATCAACTAAAGAAAAGTATGTAGCAAAAGTTGTAGACTTTCTTCTAAAGATCCCAGAATAGTTGAGTTTGTATTTTTCTGATTTTTCTATGATTTTATATGAATTTTACAAGTTCACTGTTTTTGAATTCAAAGTTTAAACACAGGTTTTCCTGGAAACTTGCGTGCAGACTCTTTTAAAGACTTCAATCATTGAAATTGGGTCCCTGGGCGGCGCTGGTAGGGCGGTCGGCCAAATTCCCGCGAGGGGGCTCGTCGGTGGCGAGGGGAAAAGGGTCGTGGAGATCCAGGGAGGTGAGAGCTACCTTGGGGTGGCCTTGGTCGGGGTTGGGGGTGGCCGGAGGTGGCTCGTTGGCGTGGAGCAGAGGGGCGGTAGCGGTGCGCAGCGTCAGCGGCGGTGCTCAAGCGAGGAGGGGAGGTCGTGGGCTGGTCGATGAGCTTCGCGGCGTCGAGGGGAAACCGTTTCGAGTCTTGGCTTGGACGGAGGAGCTTCGGATTAGGTTGTCCACGGAGCAGCAGAGGAGCGGCGGCGGCGCGGGCGGCGCTGGCGGTGCTCCGACGGTCGAGATGGCCGGGGAAGAGGCCGGTGAGCTTCAGTGGAGGGAGGGCAAGCTCGCTGGGTGATAGGTTTGGGCAGTGGGAGGCTGAAGGATGGGACTCCACGGGCGGGTGGTGCACGGTAGCGGCAATGGCAGCGGCGGCAGCGTTCTGGTGGGTTGACACGCGCGCGAGTGGCCTTGAGTCACCTTTTATAGGCTGCAGGAGGAAGAGAGAGAACCAAGCAACACTGGGCAGGGGCGGCATGACGGGGGCGCGTTACTGGTCGCGGTGGGTGGCGAGCAGAGCCGGCGCGCGCGTGCGGCGGGCGCGGGCAGGGGATTGGGCGTCGGGGATTTGGTGTGGGGGAGGGGCAGATCACGCGGCGCGCGGGTTTGGCGAGGAGCTGCAGCAGCTAGCTTGCCGGGCGGCGAGCGTGGCGACTGGCGGAATGCGGCGGGGACACGGGCACGGCGCGGCTTGTCCATTGGGCACGGCGGGCGGCGAGCAGAGGCGCGCGTCGCCGGCGTGCGCGTGGCATGCGCGGACTGGGCATGGTCGCGGCGTGGGGAGGAGCGCGTGCGCGCGGGGCGCGGCCAGGCATTGGCTTGGCGCCCAGCGTCGGTCAGGCATCGCCGGCCAGGTGGCCAGCGGCGACTGCGCGGCGGGCGGAGGGTCGGGTGAGCAGAGGGTCGGGCGAAGCGTAGGGTCGGGCGAAACGGAGGGTCAGCGGCGACCGCGAGGCGGAGGGTCGGGCGGAACGGAGAAGAAGGGTCTGCAGCGACTGCGCGTCGGAGAGTCGGACGGGGCGGAGAAAGAAGGGTCTGCAGTGAAAATAGAAGAAAAGGCAGGGGCTGGTTCGCAAATTCAAGTGTTTCTTAAATTTTTGTGTTGCAACTCGAAAATCTCTGAACATGAAAGTTGTTCAAAATGAAAAGTTACACAAGTTTTGTTTCAGGCCAAGGTTCATTTGAGTTCTAGTTTAGAAGTTATTTTAAAAACTCAAAAAGTATGATTAGGAGGGCACGTCATTTTCTGAGCAAAAATTTGTATTCTCTCCTAGGCTTCAACTAGACTTTTGTTTATCCTGTCATCGATGGTGTGTCTATTAAATTTCGCCACCAAGTGCGTTGAGGTAAGAGTTATTTAATTTATTTGATTAAAGTACATGTATTTATGCACATATACACATCTATTTTTAATTCAAAGCAAAACCAATTTATAATTCTTTTCTTTTAAACTTTTCTTAGTTATTTATGCATCGTGTTAAGCTAATGAGGCTTATTTCATAATTTAAACACCTGAGGTGTTACAACTGCCCGTGCATTCGCCCAGGCCCTTTGCCCTTTGCCCTTGGGGCGTTATCTATTGGTGCCAATAAAACATACAAGTGCTTACTTCTCCAGTGGCTTTCTATTTTTTTCTTGAAGAAAGTCCGATTTACACTCTCAAACTATCACAAAAGTCCGATTTTCAACCTTCAACTGCAAAACTGGGTAACATAGGAGCCATCCAACTATCGAAACCGTGCAAATTTGACCCTTTAGGTGGTTTCGAAGGTGGTTTTGTATTTTAAAAAAAATTAAAAAATTCTAATTTGATCTAAAAAATCAAAACTAATCCATTTTAAATCAGAAAAATATGAAACTAGTATCAAATTTTTTTTAAAAATGTAACCTATCTATTATTGCTCTATTTGAAACTTATTTATTCCAAAATAATAGGCATAACTATAAGCAACCAAATACTGTGAACATAAAAAAACTGGATTCGAATAACTGACAAATAGAGTGTCAATAGATAGGTTACATTTCTAGAAAATTTTTTGATACCAATTTCGTATTTATTTGATTTGAAATAAATTACATATGAATTTTTTTAGATTAAAATTATATATTCTTAATTTTTATAAAATGAAAAACTACCTTTGAAACCATATAAAGGACCAAATTTGCACGATTTCGATAGTTGGATGGCCTATGTTATCCGGTTTTATAGTTGAAGTTTGAAAATTAGACTTTTATAATAGTTCGAGGGTGTCCCATTGGGTGCTCAAGGGGGGCAGGGGTAAGAAGGGCAATTGCAAAAATCCCTGCAACCCTGGGCAGAGCTGGAAGTCATGGAGATATCATGTCAGTTTATGAAACATTGACATTTGACGCCATCTATGAGATCGAAGCAGCGTCTTCATCAACTTCGTGGATTAGCACAATCTGTGTAAAAATCACTTCTATCTAGGGGCGGAGCTACATCAAAATAATAGAGGGGGGTGCGGCACTTTATAGTAAAATAGTATATGTATAATTGTAAGAAACATGACCTCATTAGGCTATTATTGTGATTTTGATGATTGTGTGACAATATAGTCAATGGGACTAATAAGTTTGTGATCTCAAGTTTGTAGTATTTCTAGGTCTCATGGATGGAGTACAATTCATAGTCAAGATGCCCAAGTTATAGTGAAAAACCAGAGACGATTTGGACAAGTGACAGCAAGGATCAATGGGTCGGATGATCCGACGGTATCCGAAATGAACGGGTCGGTGCAATGCAAAATTGCAATGATGATCAAGTGAAGGAATGTCTTCAGCGTCGAATGAACCGGTCCTTAAGCGTTGGATGATCCGACAAATTGTAGTTTGACCGGTCAGGGAGACAGAAGGTTTTGGGAGAAAACCCTTCAGCACCGAAAGAACTGACGGGCACCGGATGGAGCGTCGAATGAAGGCATTGGTGCAATGACACAAGCAAAAGCTGGTGTGGCAGAGAGGGGCCAACAGCGATGTGGCAAAAAGAGGGTGACCGTATGAACCGATACCCACCTTGACAGAGTGTCAGTTCATCTGACACTACTGTTATTTTTCTAGCGGTTGGAGCAACGGCTCCTTGGAGTTGTTGGGCTACTTAACACCCCCCCTCTCGCCCATTTGGGGTTGCTGGAGTTCGTGAGAAACAACTAGACTCTGAAGAAGTTCTCCAAGCCACCCAAGTGCTAATTGATCAATCCATAGGCTTCAACACATGCTATGTGAGTGTTAGTGATAGGTTAGCTCTAGAGAGAGTGAGAGAGCAAGGTGTTGATGCATTGTGTATTGTTCTAAAGTAAACCACCGCTGTAATCTTGGTGTGCCGGCCCCTTGGAGTCTTGGTGACTCGCTGGCAAGTCTTCGACCTATCGGCTTTGTGTAGAGCGGTGACGACGGCTTTATGCGGGGGACGAGGAGACCCCTCCTTCATGGGAAGCTCTGCAAAGAAGGCGGCATCAAGGTGATCGGGGGACTTGGTGTGAGACTTAGTAGCCGAGCCTTTGTGGCAAGTCGAGGGGAGTCTCGGAGGAGACTTGATGATCGGGAAAAGCAATACTCTTTGTGAGTGCTTCGACAACATGGAATAGGGGTGGCTGTAAGAAACATGGCCCCATTAGGCCATTATTGTGATTTTGGTGATTGTGTGACAACATAGTCAATGGAACTAACAAGTTTATGAGATCATATTTGTAGGATTTCTAGGTCTCATGAATGAAGTCCAATCTATAGTCAAGGTGTCAAATTGTTGTCAAGGTGTCCAAGTTATAGTGAAAAACCAAAGACGATTTGGACAAGTGACAGCAAGGATCAATGGGTCGGATGATCCTTTGTTGTCTCTCGACGGCGTGTTTATGACACTAAGAGAATGTTGTTCACTCTCAATGTGAATTAACAACTCTTTAAGCGTGATAAGAGTAGTCTTTGTGCTTTCTTGCATATTGAGTCTTGGCCTATCAAACTTAAATCTTCGTATCTGAGTTCATAGGCTATGTGCTCATATGTTTGCTCACCTTAGTATACCAAGTGCTTCCCGCTCAACTTCTTTCAAGTGGTACAATCAAGGTAACCTATCCCTCGAGGTATGCAGGGTTCAAACCTTTCCTTTTGCATCATTGTCAATTTCTTTGATCTTTTACAGCTACCTCCTTGCATGATATGATCTATGCTTTTTTGTTTCAAATATCTAGTTGTGCACTTGATTTTCACTTTATCATTTTGTGCAAACATTTATGAAAAGTTTAGCTCATGTCATGCTAGTTTCATGATTTTGTGATCCACCTTAGTAAGCGTCAAAAGTGGTATCTTTATTGATATTATCTTATTTGGATCATGATTCGTCAAGCTAACCCCTAGGCTACTAATCTTTCCCTTTGAGCTATATTTTTTTGCAAGGCCTTTTTTAGGTGATTTGATTCCAAGGGGGAAGAAGTCTGGAATCAAAGCAAATATGGGGGAGGAGTTGGTGGTTGTAACATTCTAAATTTCACCTTTAGAAGTGTCTAGCTTAGTCCATAATTTTCAGACTTCAAAAGGCTTAGGTTTGCAATATTTAAAACTCGCCATAGGCTCCAATTTAATTTTTTCCATTAATGCTGGTGCATATTTTATTTTTTATGATTGTGTTCGAGTTCGAGAAGCTTTCCCAAATTTTTCCCGAATTTTATGGGATTTATTCTAATTTCTATAAGTTTATTACATTTTCCTAGGCACCAGAAATCTTTTTCTTTTCCCTTCCTTTCCTTCCTTTTTCTTTACTACCTGGGCCGCCAACCTTTTCCTTTTTCCCCGCCGGCCCAATTCTCTCTCTCTTTTCATCTTTCGGCCCACAGCTGGCCCAGCCTGTCATCTCCCTCCCCTCCCTCACTCTTCCTTCCACTGACGGGCAAGGCCCGCCCATCATCTCCCTCCTCCAGCCGGGTCCAACTCGGACCCGAGCTCCCCCTCCGCCCCGGGGCCCACGGCCCGCATGCCGAGGCGTAGCCGACTCGGCCTCCGCGGGCGCCTCCTTTTCCTCGCCCGGTGGGACCCTGTCCCCCACCCAGCGCCGCCTTTTCCGCCCTCCTCGCGCGCACGAGCCGCCGCCGTCCCGCCCTAGCAAGCTCGCTGCCCGGCGCCGTCGATCCGCCGCTGTCGGCCTTCTCCGCCCACGCCGTCACCTTCTCGAGCTTCTTGGTGAGCCGGGATGCTCCCCACCTCTTTTCCCCCTCGATTTCGCCGCCCACCGAGCCCCGCCGCGCTCGCCGAAGCCCGTCGCCGCCTTCTCTCGCCGCCGGCCACCACCGGTGCCTCCCGCCCCCGCGGTACCCCTAGATGAGATCTCCTCATCGCGCCCTTGCTTCTCGGCCCTTCGGCGCAATTTTTGGCGCGCCGTAGCGCCGAACCGGCGCCACGCCGGCGAGCCCCGCCGCTGGGCCGAGCAGCGCCGCCGCGCGCCGGCCTCCCGCCGCCTCCAGCCGTCGGATCATAATCCGACAGCGCAGATCCGTTTTCCCCGGTCAAAGCCAGTCCACCGAAGGGTCAGCTGTGTCATTTTTACGGAGACGCCCCCGAATTTTGCCGAAATCAAACCACCGTTCATATCTATTCAAAATTAATTCCTTTTGGGTCCTGTTTCTTTCGTTTAGACCCCTGAACGTTTCAAGAATAGAACCCGCCGTCCATAGTTGGGTTTTTGGCACGTTAGCCCTAATATTTTATATATAATTATGTTTTAGCCCCTTTTTTCTTTCTGATTAGCCTTTTTAGTTAGTTTTTCTCGCGTTTAAGCCCCTGCAGAGCTGTTTTTAGTATCGTTTTAAATCCGTTTTAAACGTTCTTGTTACCGTTTTGATCGTTGTAACACGTAGAACTAGTTTTTGAGCCTTTTACCTCTATTTTTCAAAGATTGTTGTACTATTTTAATTTATTTTCCATTGTTTTCTTGTATGTATTTGTGTGCCTTTGCTTGTTCGTGATGAGTAGACGAGGAGCCGTTCGAGAACTTTCAAGAGCAAGATTTCAAAGTGACTGAGTAGCAGCAAGATACTGAAGGCAAGTATATTACTTGATCATACTTTCATCATAATAACCTTTATTGATATTTACAATTGCATGCATTAATTTGATGGGTCCTACTTTATCCATATTTGATATCCTTGTCCTTAAAAGCCGGGTTATTTAAATCATGCTGGGTAGTTTGCTTAGTTGTTGAACATTAGTTTCCGGTGGTTTATGAAAATAATACTTGACACACGTTTTACATACTTGGAACTACTATGATGAACTAATAATGAGAATTAATTTAAAATCATGGAGCGACCACCCGGTAAAATAGTGCAACCACAAGGACTATATGGCTTTGGTCTTGGCTAATTAATTAGATATCTCTAGCTGGTTGGTAGCTTACCGAAAGGCGCATGGGGGGGCCTGTGATGAGGGGTTCGCTGCCTGCCAAGGGTGTATGCATGGCTATGATCATGCCTTAGGGGAGGTTCATTCATGCAGCTGCAGAAACCTTAGCGGGTTACCACTGGCTAAGGAATCTTTGTAAAGGCCTTGTAGTGAATCCCTACCACTCACCTCGGAAGTGTTTAAGAGGCTAGCTACCTAGGCATCAAGGGAGACACAACTTGTGGGTAAAGTGTGCCACCTCTATAGAGTGTAAAACTGATATATCAGTCGTGCTCACGGTCAAGAGCGGCTCGGACCGTCACATGACTTATTTATTTGGAACTTGTATTTTATTCAGTTGTTTAATGCTTTCAAGCTTATTTATTACTCAGTTACCTTGGTTTTTCATAATTATGGGCAATATTTCACCTCTGCTTAGTAAATAGGTTGTTTAATGTTCAACTGTTCATTAAAATGCTTACCTCTTTACTTAGCCAACCTTTATTCCTTGTTTAAGCCTTGCATGTCATTTATTTCCTAATATACTTGCTGAGTACCAACCATAAGTGTACTCACTCTTGCTAAACAACGCTGCTCAGAACCAGACCAGTTTGAGGAGTTTCCCACGGATATTCAGGAGTACTACGCGTATGTTCCCCCTACCTATGGAGTTTGGTCGTTCCGCCGCTAGAATAAATGTGAAGTTGAAACACTTATTTATGTATATTCATGCATTCTGTTTGGTTTGTAATAAATTACTACGGTACTTTGTGACATTGCTTCTGTTATTCACTTTCGTCATCATATGTGTGTAACTTTGATCCTGGCGCACATATGATTTATCGCTCGATTTATTACTTTAAAATCAAATATGATAGTGGTCAAACAAGGTTTGGGGTACAAGAAATCCAATAAATAAACCCAATACCAAATTCAAAAATTTTAGGAGAAACAAAGTGGGAAAACCATGGACTTAGGGGGAAGCCAAGTTCAAGATTGGATGGTAAGCATCCAAGCAAGTGTAAGTGGTTCAATTTGTAAATTCTTGCATATTTATGCTTGCTTTGATTGTGTTGTCATCAATCACCAAAAGGGGAGAGATTGTGAGAAACATGACCCCCTTAGGCCACTATTATGATTTTGGTGATTGTGTGACAACATAGTCAATAGGACTAACAAGTTTATGAGATCATATTTGTAGGATTTCTATGTCCCATGGATGAAGTCCAATCTATAGTCAAGGTGCCAAATCACTGTCAAGATGTCCAAGTTATAGTAAAAAACTAGAGAAATATATTTAGGGTGTCCAAATGACCGCAACGACGTTTTGGATAAATGTCAGCAGAAATCAGTCGACCGGATAAACCGACGGCATGGAATTGGAACTCACCGATGCATTGGAAATTGCAACGACGATCAAGTGCAGGAAGACTCAGTAACACCGGTTAAACCGATGCTATGGACAGTAAGCGTCGGTTCAATGTCAGATTGCTCTGGTGATATCCACATAAGCTCCAGAAGGGTTTGGACAAAAGTGCTTTCATCACTGGTTGAACCGACGGTAAAAAAGAAGGCGTCGAGCACCGTCCATTCAGTGACTTAGTGCCTACCGATACCACGGGATAAATCCTTGCGCAAGAGTTTGCTTCCTCTCATACTTTTTTTTACGTTTCCGCATTTATCTTGCAACTTGTATGCCTTTACTTTGTTAGTGTAGTATCTTGCTAGGATTAACTATAAATTGCAAAACTTATTTGGGATGAGGGTTTCGCACTAGATGAATCTTAGTTGCACATCAGATAGCATGTTTTAGATTATATTTTGTGCAATTTAGTTTGAGCCATAGGTTAAAATTTTTAGTTTACCTAATTCACCTCTCCCCATCTTAAGCTACAAGCACCGATTTCTTTTAATAATATTAAAGCAAATATGGTGAAAATCGAGATTATGGATTTTTTTCAAGGTGCGCCGCACCCGCACCACCTTACTACCTAGCTCCGCCCTCCAGTTCTGTCAACTACGTTATCGGCTCTGGCACCTGCAACTTTGTCGCTCTTGAGAACACCGAGGTCGAGAACTTTACGTAGACAGAACCACCAACTACTTCGGCAAGGCTTATTCTTCAGCTAACATGAGTCCATGATCATGCTGCCAAGATGTAATGGTTTGGATGACAGACCCTGTGATGACTTCGGCTTAGACATCTACATCTAGGAGATTGGATCCAGACAGGATTTGTATCTCCACTTTCGAAAGCCATGTTTTACAGGGTGTCAAGGCGATCAAATATGTGATTGCAATGATGGTAGCTTGGATTTGTTTTTTATTACTACTTCTTACAATGGGATCGATAAACCACCAAACTCAAGAAGATGATAACCAGAGAACGAGGCTACATTATTTACGCCTAAGCTTTTGAACCCACAGTCGGTTTCTCGAGAAGAAAGCGGGGGGCTAGTAGTCATCATTGACTTCACTTTCTAACTATGAATTTTGATTCTTGACTGCTAGCTGGAGGCCTCGTCTAACAAACAGAAAAGTCAAGGGCTAGGCATGTATGACTCAAGGGAGAAAAAAATTTGTATAAATTTCAAGGAGGATGTACTTCAGACTGTCCACCACATGAACAATTATGCGCGTGTATAGGCTCGGTAAGAATTTATGGAGGGAAGTACTTAGACTATATCCACCCGAGAACAAATATGCGCGTGTATAGTCAGGACTCAGGACAAGAGTTTCTAGAAGGAAGTACTTAGACTATATCCACCCGAGAACAAATCTGAGGGAGAGCAGTTCATGGATGGATAGTCATCTATATATGGCTTTTTTCAAGATTAAGAAGAGACTAATACTGTAATACATGCCTAACAAGAAGCAAAGGAAAACTCAAAAGACCCGTTAGAAAGGTCCGAACCATGGGCACACTCCTTAATCATCATGTTGCATTGGAGCTCCCCATTTCGGTAGTCAGTGGTATTCCCAGTTAACCAAACAAATATACAGCATGCCAAACATGGTATGGTAATATTGAACGGAGTGATATATCTGGTACCATATGGGAACTTCGTATTGGTATATCAATCTAGCTTATAATCCTGCAGTCTGTGTACTGCCTTCTTTGTTAAGCTGTAGACATTCATCACTTGTGAATATTCAAAGATGGGATTTTCCTTTTTCTAAGAAAAAGCTTATAATCCTTATCACTCTAAACGCCTCATCACCGCCAGTTTGATTCGAACCGGTGGTAATAGTCTATCATGCCAGTTCCCTTTGGAACCGGCAGTGATAGCAGACATCGCCGCCGGTTCGTAATACAATTCGGAGGTGATGCATTTTCCCTCTTTCTCTCAGTCCTCTGCCTCTTATTGTTTTTCTCTTCCGGTCCTTCTCCCTTTCCTCGCTGCTTCCCCTCTGTAGGAATAATGGCCCCTAAGCCATTGTTTGTGATTCTGGTGATTGAATAACAACATAACCATTGAGACTAATGAGTTTATCAAGATAAACCTTTGAAGGTGTTTATAGATTCCAAGGATGTAATGGAAGACATTCAAATGATCAAATATGAAAAGATTCGTGAAAAAATGAAGCAAAACAAGCATAGATGCAATTGACCGATTCTTTCAGTCAGCACATAGGAAGGGACAAATTTAATTTGTTAGGCAAATTAAGGGCAGCACTGTGACACCCCGGCCCAGGGCTTAATAGGATTAATAGGATACTCATACCAACAAGTTGCAACTTTTTTCCGGAAGCCCAATTTCAAATAACTTCAAAGTTAAGCGTGCTTGGCTTGGAGCAATTTGGGGATGGGTGACCGACCGGGAAATTCTTCCTTGGTGCGCACGAGTGAGGACAAAGTGTGCAGAAAAGACTTGTGTTGGTCTGTGAGGGCAGTCTATGTCCTAGGAAGCGGCCAGATGTAAGCGGGCCCGGCCTCGGGGAGGCGGGACGTCACAGAATGGTATCAGAGCCGACTCTCGCGGTTTCACGGGCGCGTACGAGCATAGAGGAAGCGGCCAGATGTAAGCGGGCCCGGTCTCGGGGAGGCGGGACGTCACAGAATGGTATCAGAGCCGACTCTCGCGGTTTCACGGGCGCGTACGAGCATAGAGCGCGGGCATGAGCACGGGCGCGTGCGGGTCAGGTGCGCAGGCATGTGGGCGGGCGCGTGGCGGGTCAGTGCACGGGCATCAGGGATGCGCCGTTGGCACTGAACGCACGGACGTGGCACATGGGCCGTTGGCACTGTGGACGTACGGACGTGGCCAAGAGGGAACGTTCCTGGCTTGGGGTTGACCGACGAGGACGTCGGTCTCTTAAGGGGGTGAGGATGTGACACCCCGGCCCAGGGCTTAATAGGATTAATAGGATACTCATAGCAACAAGTTGCAACTTCTTTTCTGGAAGCCCAATTTCAAATAACTTCAAAGTTAAGCGTGCTTGGCTTGGAGCAATTTGGGGATGGGTGACCGACCGGGAAATTCTTCCTTGGTGCGTACGAGTGAGGACAAAGTGTGCAGAAAAGACTTGTGTTGGTCTGTGAGGGCAGTCTATGTCCTAGGAAGCGGCCAGATGTAAGCGGGCCCGGCCTCGGGGAGGCGGGACGTCACAGAATGGTATCAGAGCCGACTCTCGCGGTTTCACGGGCGCGTACGAGCATAGAGGAAGCGGCCAGATGTAAGCGGGCCCGGTCTCGGGGAGGCGGGACGTCACAAGCACCCTCAGAAATTACTGGAATGATCGATTCATTCGGTGCTCAGTGAAATAACAATGACCGACTTAATCCGTAACCCTGGCTCGATCTCGATTTGGTAGTGGAATGGCCAATTAATTCTGTGCTCAGGCTTATAGCATTGACCGATTTAATCTATCAGCAGTCAGTGACCGTTGTCCAAGTGCTAAAAGTGGTGATCGATCAATTCGGTCATGGTGATTATACTTGACCGAATTAATCTGTCAATGCTGCATGTGCAACATAAGGAGCAACGGCTAGTTTCCTTGGTTGGGGTTATAAATACCCCTCCACCCAGCTATTTCATGTGTGTTAGAGCTTGGAGAAGCTATAGGCTTGGTTCCCACACACACACACAAGTGCTCTATCCACCAAAGTGCTCAAGAGAAGATTAAGGTAATTAGCATAAGTCTTAGGGCTTGATTAGTGCTAGTTTAGGCCAATTAGCGCATTGCTTTAGATGTTAGCCTACAGTTAGGCGAGGTTTGCACACCTCATTACTTTTAGTGCTTGCGTGCACCAAGAGTTGTAAATTCGGGGCTTGTAAGTCTTGCGAGACCCTCCAACCAAGTTTTTGAAGAAGCCACTGGTGCTTGTGAGAGGGAGGAGAGGCCCTCAGTGATTTGGCAAAGCTCTACCCTAGTGAAGACGGCGGGGAGCATCCAGGAGAGGCAAGGTGGAGACCCACTTGCGCGTGGGGAAGGCCCGTTGGTTATCCACGGAGTTACTCGACCAGGAGCTTGGCCCCTTGTGCGGGCATTCCCTCGCGAGGGACTCCAACGAGGACTAGTAGAAAGCGAGAGCTTTCCGATACCTCGGTAAAAAGTCATAGTGCCAGAAGTTTGCATTCTCTACCCTATTTATATTGTACAATACTTCTTGCACTTACATTCCGTATTTATCTTTCCTAGAATTGCCATGTGTAGTTTATAGGATTGGAACCTAGTGTGCAAAACTTTTGTGCGGTAGAGATAGCAACACATAGAAAAACCTAGTGCACATCTAGATAGATTTTTTGGAATAGGTTTTTATATGTGCTTGAAGTCTCAGTTTTTAGAACAACTAATTCACCACCCCCCTCTTCGGGTGTCACGGTCCTTTCAATGGTATCAGAGCCAGTAGCTCATTTTTAGACCTTTGGTTTCACCGCCATCAAGCAAAATAACATCCGATGTGGTTAGGAGTGATCTTTGTAGGCCTCCACACTTTGACAGCACAAACTTCCCCTATTGGTATGTTCGCATGTCATGCTTTTTAGAAGCAAAAGGTTTAGGTGTTTGGAGAGTGACAAATGAAGGAATGAAACCCCTAACCCGGTCGACAAACCCCACTAAGGATGATGAAAAGGAAATAACTTCAATGCTATTGCTTCGAAATTCTCTTTTAGAATCTCTTAGCATTGATGTGTTCAATAGAGTGTATAATCTTAAAAGTGCACACAAAATTTGGAACACGCTCGAGGAGCTCCGCAAAGGCACGAAAGATATTAGGGAGCAAAAGTATCTCTTGGTCAAAGAAGCTTTTAATTCTTTTAAAATGATGCCTAATGAACTAGCTAATGACATGTACTCATGTTTAAATATTATTGTCAATGAGCTAAATGAAATAGGTTTGACCAAGTTGAGTGATGAGGACATATCAAGAAAAATCATCCAAGTACTTCCCAAGGATCGATACTCCGCCATCGTCACCTATTTCCACTTGTTTAAGAACTTGAGGAAGATGAAGCCAACTCAAGTATTAAGCAAGATCATTGCTCATGAGATATTTACGAAGATTGACAAAGATCCTTCTCCTTCAAGCCAAGATGTTGGTACATCAAGCAAAGAAGAAAAAGAGAAGAAGATTGAAGATAAACAAGAATCTTCCACATCAAGCAAGAAATGTCAAGAGCAAGAATCAAGCTCAAGGTCAAGTTCAAGTTTAAGTGAGGCTTCAAGCTCAAGTGAAGATGATAGCGGTGATGATGGAGAGGAGGAAGATGATGATGATCAAGCAAGTTGTAGCTCCTCCGATGATAGTGAAGAAATCAAGCAACTTGTTAAAGGAGTCAACAAGCTACTAAAGAAGCTCAACTCAAAGGGCAACCCTACTACCATTAAAGAATTAGTGAGCTACAACCAAAGAAAGAAGAACAAGAAAAAGGAATTTCTTGTTTGTGGCGAAAAGGGACACTACATAGAATATTATCCTCTCATGAAAGCAAGACGCAAGCAAAAAAAGAAGGAAAAAAAGGCAAGCAAGAAGGCTTTCACAGCATTGCAAAGGGTGGGTTTGATATGACAAGCTCAAGTGATGAAGAAATCCACCACAAGCTACATGCCTTCTTGCCTTCATCAAGCTCATCGCACATTTGCCTTATGGCCAAAGGTATGAGTGATAGCGATGTAAGTGATGATGACTCTTGCCCTTCTCTTCATGAACTTTTGGATCTTGTTCACCCTCAAGAGGTAGCAGTAACTAAACTCCTCTCTAAAAACAAGGAACTCAAAGAAAAATTGGCTAGTTCATCATCCAATTATAAAGAATTGGCCGAAAAATTTGATATGATCATTGATCAAAATGATGAGCTAACCAAGAAAATTGAGTTGCTTGAACAAACTAAAATTACCTCTAAAAAGGCATCAAAATCAATCTTTGAATCTAAAAACGATGCCTCCACTTCTTGTATTGATTTAATTGATGAATCAAGCTCGCCCTCTTGCAATGAGATTTGTGTTGAGAATGTTATTGTAGAAACTTGTGATGATCTCACTGCCCAAGAAAATGAAGAGCTCAAGCAAGAAGTAACAAGGCTCACAAAGGACTTGACAAGGCTAAAGAAAAAGGAAAGTTGTCATGAGTG
The DNA here is from genome assembly GCA_032594955.1 of Panicum miliaceum. Lineage (NCBI taxonomy): Eukaryota > Viridiplantae > Streptophyta > Magnoliopsida > Poales > Poaceae > Panicum > Panicum miliaceum. The sequence goes on from CM064073.1 coordinate 22,259,421, forward strand.
CAAGAGATAACCTTCTCAAGATAACCGTCCCAAGATGGTGAAGAAGCTTGAGAAGGGAGCAACTGACTTGCTACTCATGCCATCAAGAAGGCCACAAGTCCTATGAGTGCAAGAACAAAAAGAAAGGGGAAGAAAACAAGAAGAAAGTCAACTCCAACACCAAGTCTTACTTGAAGGTTGACAAGAAAAAGAGCACACCCTATCTTATCAAGAAGAAGAAAAACAAGGTGGTGGCTCACATGATCAACAAGCAAGGCAAGGGGTGGAACCAACCTATTTGGGTGCCCAAGGAAATCATTTCTACCATGAAAGGCTCCAAGAAGGTCTGGGTTCCAAAGGTGACTTAAAGTTCATGGGACTCTGGAGGATTTGGAGACTTGGCTACAAAAGAAGAAGTTATTCATGCCTATGCCAAGTTTATCAAGAATTGAAGCAAATTGCAAAATCTTTGATCCATCCTATACCCAAATCCTCCATTGGTAGCCTAGGTAACTAGATGTCCTTTCATTCAATTTCAATTAGCATCTAGTTCCTATACTTGTCTGGGATTGCATAAGCATATTTAAATTCCTTTGCATTACCTAGAGTAATCTTTCTTATTGTAGGTTCCTTGTGTTTCTCTCTAACCCGTGAGCAACCTACATGGTTTATTAGTTGTAGGAAAATGGCACTAACCTTATTTGTTATCTTTTGTGCCAAATCCAAGTTATAGGATAACTTCCCAATATCGTCATTGACTAGTGCATGTCTCCCACAAGTAATTCAAATATCTGTATGCACACATTTAGGGGGAGCTATCTTATGGTTTGTGATTTTGAGACTAACCTTGTTTGCAAGCTTATCATGTGTGTAGTTGTTGACAGTCGATTTCCATGATTTTTATTGCCAACATTTCTCCGGATTTCATACTTATATGACCATAATCATGTTGAAATCATTTATCCTGATGAGTTCCACTAGTTTTGGTGTTTATTTGATTTCAGAACTCACTGTGTGAAATTTGGCCGATTTGGGTGAAATCCTAGGCCGGCCGGCCTCCCCTAAGTCGGCCGGCCTAGCACTATGGCAAACACGCCTCAATCTTCACCTGCATGCTCACAAACACAAGTCCATGTCATCCTGGCCAGCACATCTCAAAGGAACACATCCTACGATCGAAAGGCTTAAGCCACGAATTGATGGACCCACATGCAGTGTCTACCCTACTCTTCAGGCTCAAAACCGCCTTCCTAGAGTACATGCACGTGTTGATGAACGAGTCGGTGCAACGGAGGGTTGAGAGGAACAAGAGCCAGGCCGACCAGGCGGCCTCCAATTGTCTGACTTCAAACCGACACAACCACCACCGACCTCCAGGAGCGATCAGGAGCGCCCGGGAAAAAGGCGGTGCCACATGGCCAAATTCCTAGGCCGGTCGGCTTGCTACCTGGACGCCACGTGCCCTCCTTTGGCTGGCGGTTACCTCAACCGCTATACTGGCGTCCAAGCTAAGAAACTACCACGGCACCACCCTTGAAGAGCTATAAATAGATGCCCATACCTCCACTCTCAACACACCATCCATGAAGAGAAGAAGAGTTCTTTAGTTTAGTTGCTCTACTTTAGTGTAGAGTAGGGAGAGTGTGAGTGAGAGCTTGGGTGAAAGCCAAGCTAGGAGAGGAGCTGGGTTCCCTCGGTCCTACTCCAACTCTGTAGCCAGCTCGGAGGAATAAAGCTTCTTTAAGTAAGTTCCTCGTTTATCTTCAGTATCTCACTAGTTCTTCTCTCTACTTTCAGTAATTTGTTTATTTACTTTTTTTGATCTGCGGGATCCCTTGTCTGCATAGGCAGCAAGTTCTGTTTATTTGAGTTTGCTCTTTATCTTAACGTGAGATAGGAGTAAGTGACTTTGATAGTTTAGGCGTGGTGCTTAGACTTGGTTAGTTACCTTGCGTTGTGTTCCACCCCACGGAACAGTGTGGTAGGCGGCAGATGGTGACAGCCCTATCCATCCCTCGTAGTCCACCACGTTCGAGTGCTTTCATAGCAGTAGTAGCAGGTTGCCGTTGGACTCCCCTCTCACCCCTTTCTAAAGTCCTTCCTCTTCCAGCTGCCGAAGCAGATCAAGTTAGTGAGTAGCAAGTTATCGGGGTAACAAGTTGGCTAACTGAAGTTAGGCCCTCTACCCTCTTACCTCTTCTCCCCTAGTGGGTCCGGTTGAATAGTTCTAGGTCTGATTTCGCGTATCGTTCCTTGGATTCGATATCCCAGGTAAACTTCCTGGTGAAAGCTACATCCGTATCCGTGCGATTGTGGATTAGTTCGTATAGGCTAAGCAGTGCCAACAAGCATTCTGGTGTCGTTGCCGGGGAGTGGTAGCAAATACTTGTTTAGACCTTTTTTAGCTTTACACTTTCCACACCTTTACACACATCCACATGGAGTTTTCTCCTAGTTATCCGGCAGTTCCATCCCGCGAGTATATGGAACCGCCTCCATCTTGCCGCCCTATTTTATGTGATGGTTATGAGATCCGTCCCAGTCTCATAGCCATGGTTCGCGCACACTCCTTTTTTGGTAGAAAGGATGAGAGTCCCTATGCTCACCTGCAAGAATTCGAGCAAAATTGCTCATTATTGACCATACCCAGTATGAATCAAAACACCCTACGGTGGAAGCTCTTTCCATTCTCTCTGACGGGAGAAGCGAAAATTTGGTACGATCGGATGGCAGGGAGAGTTGGAGGAGATTTGATCATGTTGAAGGATGAGTTCTGCTTATTCTTCTTCCCTGTTACCAAAGTGTTCACGCTTCGTGTCCAACTGCTGACATTCAAGCAAGACGAAGAGTCACTTGGAGCAGCGTGGGAAAGATTTATGCTGATGGCAAATTCCAAGCCACCTCATGGTATTCTGGAAGAAATGCTAATGCAACACTTCGTTGGTGGTCTTAAGCTAGAGAGCGCACATTTTATGAATGTCGCCTCCGAGGGATCCGTCATGTACAAGATAGTTGCTGAAGTAACAACCATTCTGGAGAAAGTCCTTGACAGCTCTAAGCACACGGGAGTCTTTGACGGTCAACCCGAGCCAACTGATCAGCCCAAAGAGAAGCAACAAGTTCACACCCTATCAGCTCCATCCTCTCCACCTCCACCATACATAGAGGAAATCACCGAACCAATCAAGTCCATAGATCATGAGCCACTCATAGAATATATGCCAATGTTAATCCCTGATCTCTTTAGAGAAGAAGAGTATATGGAGCTCGGCAATTGTTGACGATCCTTAAGTTGAAAATAAACCGTCAACCTCTGCATCGATCAATACTAATTAAACACCAAAACTTAGAATAGGGATTTAACTCTAACCATTTCCACAAGCTTTGGTGAATTATGATATGCAGGCACCCATGAGCAAATACAAGGAGAAAACACCAAAGGACGTAGAAGAATGTACAGAAGATCCTATTCTGCGTTGCACACGGATTCAAGGGCCCACCTGGCAGACCAAACGAGCGCGCCAAGGCACAAATCACCGAGGATCACAACCAGGGCCCACATATCAGCCAGCTAGAGGAAGGTGGAGCTGGGGAGGTTCCGCTTGGGGTTGGCTGAACCCTAGGTTCGGCCGAACCTAGATAGCTTCCCGGCTGCCCAATCTTTGGCGGGAAGATCATCCTTATCTCTTTGGAGGCGGTGGCTAAGGTTTCCATATGAAGAGGTGGCAGGAACCGCCCATGGAGGCTATAAAAGGAGGCCTCCCCCCTCTCATTCACAACACCATTTGGGAGAAGAACAGAGAGGCAGGACTCCACCTTTTAGAGGTACTTAGTAGAGTAGGTTAGGGAGTGTGTGGAGGAGAAGTCCAGAAGGAGAGCCGGAGTTGTCGGCCTCCCTCTACTTGTACCTCGGCAGATACGAACCTCTTTTGAGTAAGTATCTGGGTTCATCTATGGAGGTAAGTTCTTATTAAAGCTAAGTCTTTGTTATCATTCGCTTGCGTGATCATTGTTCGTTCTTGTCTAGTTTAAAGACTTGAGTCTTAAGACGGAGTCTGGACGGGGCTAGAAGCAGTAATCAATGGCGTAGACGTGGTGTCTAGGCTTTAAGTTACCTTTGTTTGCTACGCTTATCCACGGTCTGAGACGTAGGCGGCAGGTGGTGACAGCCCTGTCCGTCCTTCGTATCCCTCCATGTTTGGGTTGGGCGTAGAGCTAATAGCCGAAGGCACTTGGCAGACGAGGTGTAAACCGGTGCCCAAAGCAAACGAGTAATAGCTAAGCTTAACATTCCTAAGAGTCTCTATCCTTAGTGAACCACACTACCCAGGACCATCCTATCTTCTTCCTTTTCCTTGGGAAAATTAGCTAGAAGACCACTACACCTCCGTTCCCTAAGAAATATACGATACCCTGAATACTCTCCGGGTGAAGTGCTACAGAGGTATATCTGTGCACTTGCGGATTCTATTCGTGAACGTTAAGAAATACAAATAAGCATTTCTAGCGCCGTTGCCGGGGAACGGTTGTTGTAGTTTTCTTCGAACCTAGTTTGCCCATGTATCCTTTCTTTTACCTTTCTCTTTCTTTTATCCTTATACCATGGAAAATCTTTCTATCCACCAATTTTCTGCTCCTAAGGGCGAGTTCTCAGAGACACCAAAATCATCCAAGCCCATCACAACTTCTGGCTAAGAACTCCATCCTGGCTTCATTGCCATGGTTCGGGAACAACGCTTCTCAGTTTTTGACGATGAAAATCCCTATCACCACCTGCGAGAGTTCGAGCAATTGTGCTCATGCCTAACCATTGAGGGAATGGCACAAGAAACACTTCGGTGGAAGTTGTTTCCTTTCTCCCTTGATGAGAGAGTGAAACAATAGTATGCCCATAACGTAGGGAAGGTAAACGGAGAGTGGGATGAACTAAGGGATAGGTTTTGTCTTGCGTTCTTCCCTATTTCTCGCATTGCTTGCCTATGGAAGGAGATCCTCAACTTTTGTCACGACGAGAAGGAAACCTTAGGTGCAGCCTGGGCAGTTTTTCACTATTAACCCATGCTGGCCCAGACTTGTCTATTCCCGACCATGTGTTGCTTCAACACTTTTGGTTAGGGATTAGCAAGGAGTCTACCCTACAACTTGATATCACTGCCGGAGGATCGTTCACCCATAAAACCACTGCCAAAGGAGAAGCCCTTCTAGAACGCATGCTAGAAAACACCTCCTTCACCGAGTCCCTCCCGGTAGTAGAGCCCTCAAGCCACGAGGAAGTCCCGCTAATTGACTCGGCACCTTTACCTCTTACCTACCCAGACTCATCCTTGGAGCCTTCCCCCGAACCAGAAACCATGGAGGAAGAAGAAATTTAACCTCATGAGTTTCCCTTCAAATTCGAGGAATATTTGTTTGAAGACTTCAGAAATACCTCGAATTATTTTCATCAAAAGAGACCTCCAGTTCCAGTAGGTCCTACCAAGCCTCTTGATAAGGATTTCCTTAAAGAGACCATTAGAGACTTAACCGCTGTCATGAGCAGCAAATGGGTACATGAGGGAGAGCTTTCTTCTGAAGCAATTCCAATATGCGCTCCTTCCTTAACCATTCAATGCCACATCCAAGGAACTTTGGGAAAAGTCTTATACAATCCCATGGTTGGAGCGAACATCATGTCTGCCTCATATGTGTTTTCGCATCTGGGAGAGCGACCTTTAGTTCCAACTAATAGAACCTTCAGGGATACGCTAGGTTCCAGCCTAGAAGGGATCAGGATTTTGCATGACGTGTGCTTACTCCACGATGACATCGAGGTTGCCCTTGATTTTCATGTGTTTGATGTCCATGACTTCAACATTTCAATCAGGCACCCCGTCGAAAAGTGTTCCTAGAAGTACCAACACTAGGAACTCTCAATTTTAGACTAGGGAGAGAAACTTTTTCAATTCCGATTTCTATGACAAAGAATTCTCCAGCAGAATTTCTCCCCCAGTCAGACCCGATTGAGGAAATGATGGCCATCTCACCTTTTGAAACTTCTGGGTCATCCTTAGAGAAAGGTGTTGAACTCATCATCCAAGAAGAGGATGATTTAGAAGAAATCCTTGATCTCCGAACTCACAAACGGCCAACACAACCACCAATCGAGTTGAAACCCCTTCCTTCTGGCCTATGCTATGCTTTCTTGAATGGTGGCTTGGAGTCTCCCGTCATCATTAGTGATAGACTTTCCAGTAAGGAGACGGCCAAGCTGTTAGCCATCTTAGAGAAGCATAGGCTGTTTTTGGTTACTCGCCCCAGGACCTTAAGGGAATCTTCCCTACCCTCTGCACTCATCTCATTCCTATAGACCCAACCAGCACACCTTCTAAGGAGCCTCAGCGTAGGTTTAACAATGCGATGAGGGATATTGTCAAGAAGGAGGTTCTCAAGCTTCTACATGACGGGATAAACTATCCTATACCTCATAGCGAGTGGGTGAGCCCCGTTCAGGTAGTGCCAAAGAAGGGAGGAATGACAGTCATTGAGAATAGTAAAAATGAGCTAATCCCACAACGAACCGTCACAGGGTGGAGGATGTGCATAGATTACCATAAGCTCAACTCGGCAATGAAGAAAGATCACTTCCCGCTGCCCTTCATTGACGAAATGTTAGAGCGGCTAGCGAAGCACTCTTTCTTCTGTTTCCTTGATGGGTATTCGGGTTATCACCAAATCTTCATCGACCCCGATGATCGGACCAAAACCACTTTCACTTGCCCTTATGGAATGAATGCTTACCGAAGGATGTCGTTTGGGCTTTGCAATGCACCCGCATCGTTCCAAAGGTGCATGATGTCAATCTTCTCTGACATGATCGAAGAGATTATGGAGGTCTTCATGGATGATTTCTCCGTTTATGGGAAAACCTTCGATCATTGTCTCGAGAACTTGGACAAGGTTTTGCAGAGATGTCAAGAAAAGGACCTGGTGCTAAACTGGGAAAAGTGTCTTTTCATGGTCCGAGAAGGAATCGTACTCGGGCACCTTGTGTCCAAAAGAGGAATTGAGGTGGACAGAGCCAAGATTGAAGTCATAGGAAAGCTTCCACCTCCGGTAAACGTAAAAGGGATCCGTAGCTTCCTAGGTCACGTTGGGTTCTACCAACGGTTCATTAAGGACTTTTCTCAGATCGCTAGACCTCTCACGAACCTTCTAGCTAAGGATGCGCCTTTTGAGTTTACCCATGAGTGTTTAAAATCTTTTCATATTTTAAAAGAAGCACTCATTTCAGCTCCAATCGTTCAACCCCCTGATTGGACTCTCCCTTTTGAAATAATGTGTGATGCTAGTTACTATGCTGTTGGTGCGGTCCTTGGCCAAACCAAAGATAAGAAGCATCATGCAATTGCTTATGCGAGTAAAACTTTAACCATGGCTCAATTAAACTATGTGACCACTGAAAAAGAGCTCCTAGCTGTTGTGTTTGCAATCGATAAGTTTAGATCTTATTTGGTTGGTGCAAAAGTTATCGTTTATACTGATCATGCTACTTTGAAATACTTGCTCACCAAGAAAGATGCTAAACCACGCTTGCTAAGATGGACTTTGCTACTCCAAGAAGTTGACCTAGAAATAAAAGATAAGAAAGGAGTAGAAAATACTATTGCTGATCATTTGTCGTGTATGCCTATCTCTAACACGCAGGATCTTCGCATCAACGATTTCCTATGCAACGACATATGCAGCTGAAGGTAACAGACTCCAATCCGTGGTATGCAAACATTGTGAATTTCATGGTTTCAGGATATTTACCGCCTGGAGAAAACAAGAAGAAGCTATTATACGAGAGCAGACACCACCTATGGGACGATCCATACCTTTAATAGGGTATGCACCGATGGCCTGCTCCGAAGGTACGTCTCGATAGCTGAAGGGTTCCAAATCATTGAGAAGTGCCACGCCGCACCATATGGAGGCCGCTTTGGTGTGTTTTGCACTTAGGCAAAAATATGGCAAAGTGGATTCTATTGGCCGTCGATATATGAGGACACCCGACAGTTCATACAGCGATGCCGGAAGTGCCAGATGCATGGTGGCATCATCACTCGTGATGGAATGCCCCTCAACTACAACCTTCAAGTCGAACTATTCAATGTGTGGGGCATCGACTTCATGGGACCATTCCCAAAGCCCAAGGACTGCGAGTACATCCTGGTCGCCATCGACTACGTGTCCAAGTGGGTGGAAGCACTACCATGCAGAGCAGCCGATGCCAAGCACGCCTGCAAGATGTTCCACAAAATCATTTTCCCTCGCTTTGGCACTCCCTGGATGGTCATAAGTGACGGAGGATCACATTTCATAGACAAGACCTTCCAAAGCTTTTTGAGAGAGCTTGCGGCACAACATAACATCGCAACTCCGTACCATCCACACACCAGGGGCCAAGCAGAAACGTCCAATAAGCAGATCAAGAACATTCTGCAGAAGACGGTGAATGAAATAGGGAAGGGATGGAAAAATAGGTTGCCTGATGCACTTTGGGCATATAGGATAGCATTCAAGACCGCCATAGGCATGTCACCGTACCAACTGGTTTATGGAAAAACATGCCATTTACTAGTTGAGTTGGAGCACAAGGCCCATTGGGCCATCCGAACTTCGAACATGGACAATAAGCTATCAGGGAGAAATAGGAAGATCCAACAGTCCCAGTTAGAGGAATGGAGAGAAAAAACTTATCAGAGTGCCAAGATATACAAAGACAGAATAAAGAGATGGCATGACAGAGGATCAGGCCCAAGGAATTCAAAGCTGGAGATAAGGTACTTCTGTTTAATTCTAGGGTAAAGCTCTTCAGGCATGAAAAACTATGTAGAAAAATGGATAGGACCATACACCGTCGTTAACACACCTCCACACGGGGCAATCACGATCTAGGACGACGAGGGTAGGATATCCAAGATAAATGGTCATCGTTTAAAAGTTTTCTTTACGCCTTCTGATTTAAATGAAGTAGTAGATGTCATTAATTTGGTTGATTTTGATAACATACATCTTCTGGACCAAAATGAGAGCCCCCATGTTTGAAATTCAATAAAATCTGCACTCCCCAGTTTTCAAATTGGCAGAGTCTTTGCCTCTAGTTTGTCTTTGTCTCAAATAAAATAGGCATAGAAACAAGTGTGGGGGGAACATCTCCAAAATCACAACACAGGCCGGCACCATACAACACGCCAAGGATGAGGACCTGGTGGCCCACAAAGGGTCGGCCGACCCCAAGGGTTGACCGAACCCATGTGCGGCCCATCCAGCCCCTACTTCATCCAACATCCTGGTTTGCACTTCAAACTCGCACACCTCCCTGCTTAAACAAAAATTTGACTCTGATTAATCCAATATAAAAATAATAAAGAGGCCCTTGCACTCCACTCACTTCATGATAAACATGCATACTCTTTATTCCTAGTCTTTTGCCTTGTGCTTGTGAACAAAAAGTTTATAGGGAACCCATGCTATCTAATGATTGAATTTTGTGACATGGTTGGATGAATGGAACCAAACTCTTCCTTGCAAAATACTTGGGTTATCTTTTATAAAAAGTTTTTTTTAAAAAAATGCTCTAGCTCGGCTCCTCAGTTGTTAAAATCTTACCAAAGCCAAAGAATGATCACCTTGCAAAAACCTTATGATCATGCTGCTTGTCTTTGATTTGAGCTTTGTCAAACTATGTAACCCTTGCTAGAAACCTTTCATGCTTTCATGATCAGCATCACGTACACTCCACTAATTTATATGCTGACTTCTACACTGAAAGTTGTGCAAAAACATGACATCCATCCAATCTCTTAAATAAAGACTCCATGCACAATATGACTTTCTCCAAAGTACATAAGAAAAGTATGGGCTATGCAAAAGAAGAAGGAAAAAATGATGGAGAAATAAAAGTATGCTCAAAAGCATGATTTGGACATATGCAAGTCCAAGAAGAAAAAAAAAGAGAAAACGAGAGAAAGATAGCCCATATCCCAAAAAAAGGGGAAAAAGTCATACCAAATAAAAAAAAGAAGAGGAGGAGTTCAAACAAAAATCCACAAAATTTCCACACACTTGCACATCGTGATCAGATTGCATAACTTGTTTCTTCTCGGATCCAGCTTTTGACTTAGCAACATGTGAAAAGCAAGTATGCCTCTATATCCCTACCTTGAGCTCTACATAAGCCTGATTTGAGGTAGGTGAATAAGAAGGCATCGCTTTGCCTTGGTAAGAGTTTCCAAACATAAAGAGAGATTCGAGAGAACAATTTGAGGAGCAAAGCTATCTCTTGTTCCAAAAGTAAAAACCCAAGTTTCTAAGCAAGGAAGGCTAAGGGACCTAAAGTTTGCACCATTCCAAACCTCAATCATCAAGATAAGTTTGGTAGACACTCAAAAAGTTCATAGGTTCAGGAAAAGCTTGGAATAACTTGTATGCAGGTTACACTCAAGGGAGTTGCATCCACCTTGGTTGTTCAACCTTTACTTGAGGACAAGCAAAGGGCCAAGTGTGGGGATGTTGTTGATGATCCTTTAGTTGAAAATAAACCGTCAACCACTACATCGATCAATACTAATTAAACACCAAAACTTAGAATAGGAATTTAACTCTAACCATTTCCACAAGCTTTTGTGAATTATGATATGTAGGCACCCATGAGCAAATAGAAGGAGAAAACACCAATGGACACAAAAGAATGCACAGAAGATCCTATCCTATGTTGCACATGGATTCAAGGGCTCACCGACAGACCAAACAGGCGCGCCAAGGCACAAATCACTGAGGATCATTACCAGGGCCCACATATCAGCCAGCTAGAGGAAGGTGGAGCCGGGGAAGCTTCACTTGGGGTCAGCCGAACCTCAGTTCGGCTGACTGTGGATGGCTTCCCTGCTACCCAATCTTTAGCGGGAAGATTGTCCTTGTGTCTTTGGAGTCGGCGGTTAAGGTTTCCATACGAAGAGATGGTGGGAACCACCCTTGGAAGATATAAAAGGAGGCCTCCCCCCCTCATTCACAACACCATTTGGGAGAACAAGAAGAGAAGGCAGGACTCCACCTTTTAGAGCTACTTTGTAGAGTAGGTTAGGGAGTGTGTGGAGGAGAAGTCCAGGAGGAGAGCCGGAGTTGTCGGCCTCCCTCTACTTGTACCTCGGCAGATATGAACCTCTTTTGAGTAAGTATCTAGGTTCGTCCACGGTGGTGAGTTCTTATTAAAGCAAAGTCTTTGTTATCATTCGCTTGTGAGATCATTGTCCATTCTTGAACGGTTGTTTCTAGCTTAAAGACTTGAATCTTAAAGTGGAGTCTGGCCGGGGCTAGAAGCAGTAATCAATAGCATAGACGTGGTGTCTAGGCTTGAAGTTACCTTTGTTTCCTACCCTTCTCCACAGTCTGAGAGGTAGGCGGCAGGTGGTGACAGCCCTATCCGTCCTTCTTATCCCTCCACGTTCGGGTTGGGCGTAGAGCCAATAGCCGGAGGCACTTGGCAGACCAGGTGTAAACCTTGTGCTTGAAGCAAGCGAGTAATAGCTAAGCTTATCTTTCCTAAGAGTCTCTATCCTTAGTCAACCACACTACCCAGGACCATCCTATCTTCTTCCTTTTCCTTGGGTAAATTAGCTAGAAGACCGTTACAACTCCGTTCCCTAAGAAATATACGATACCCTGAATACTCTCCGGGTGAAGTGCTACAACAGTATATCCATGCGCTTGCGGATTCTATTCGTGAACGTTAGGAAATACCAACAACAATGCTTCAAACATGCCGAAGGAGCATAAGTGCATATCCTCTAGATCTGAGGCGTTCATTCCAGATGCCACACTGCAGATTGAGGGTCTTACCGTGATTATGAGCAAGGAATGAACAGAGGAAGCGTAATCCAGCAGTAGCATCATATAGATCTACCGCGATTTCAGAATACTCATCTGCACTAGTGGGGACGCTGCATCGCAAGAAGTATTTTATGATCCGAAAGTTGGGGTGAATGTGATGTCCAAGATATTAGTAGATCACATTGCACCAGAAGAGCCCCTGATGTTCTCTCGTAACCACCTGAAGTGGATCGAGGGCCAGATAGTGAAAAGTCAAGGAATCCTCCATGTTTGGTCCTTGAAGATGGGACGTAACAAGGCATTCTTGGATTTTCACATCTTCGATATCCCTGAAGGTGAAGAATTCATCTTGATCGAACAGCCAATAGAGCCACTTGTCAACCCCAACAGAGATCGAGCAACCCTTGATGTTAAGGTTGGCAAACATAGAATCCCGGTCAGCCTAGTGCATTCGTGCAATACTATTGCAGAAGCTAGACCGGAGCAAGACCCAGTGGAGGAAGCGATGAGCACAATTCAAGAAGGATTAACTCAGTCCAATATTGAAGAAGATGCCATTCACTTCACCTAGGAAACAAATCCGGATGGCAAGAGTAAGCTCAACGAAGAAGAGAAACCGCAACCTCCTCTAACTGAGCTAAAGTTGCTGCCTCCTGGTTTGAAGTATGCTTTCCTCCACAACAACAGAAGCACGCTAGTTGTCATCAGTGATAAGCTGACAGAGTGTGAGACCCAGCGGCTCATTGTAGTCTTGGAGAAGTACCGATCCGTTATTGGGTATTCTCTGCAAGATTTGAAGGGGACGAGCCCCAACTTATGCACCCATCGCATTCAATGGAGCCGGACCATAAGCCGTCAAGAGAGCATCAGCGACGACTTAATGATGCGATGAGGGAGGTAGTAAAGAAAGAGGTTCTGAAGCTACTACACGCGGGCATCATCTACCCTGTGCAAGACAGTGAGTGGGTCAGCCCAGTTCAAGTGGTTCCGAACAAGGGAGGCATGACAGTAGTCCAGAATGAGAGAAACGAGCTCATACCTCAGAGGACAGTTACTGGATGGAGGATGTGCATCCATTACTGAATGCTTAACAAGGCTACCCGGAAAGATCACTTTCCTCTCCCCCTTCATCGATGAGATGCTTGAATGGTTGGCAAAGCACTCATTCTTCTGCAACCTCGACGGATACTCAGGTTATCATCAAATTACTATTCATCCGGATGACCAGAGTAAGACTACCTTCACTTGTCCCAACGGCACATTCGTTTGGTCTTTGTTGACGATCCTTAGGTTACATATCCGATCGTCAACCTCTGCCTCATTCAAAGATAAGTAATCACCAAAACCTAGAGATAAGGGTTTAACTCTAACCATTTCCACAAGCTTTGGTGAATCACTGTTTACATGAGATCGTGTCTGCATACGGAGGAAAACTGATCTCAAACAAAGGAAAACATAAATTACAGAGAATTCTATGCGAGCATGAGAATTGAAGGGTCCACATCCCAAAGCAAATCAACCCAAGAGACCAAGAAACACACCTCCAACCAACCAGAGGCAGACACACGGATTCAAGGGCCCACCTAGCAGAGCAAATCGCCTTACCAAGGCGCAAATCACCAACGATCAATATCAGGGCTCACCTGCTAGCCAGCCAGAGGAAGGCGGTGCGGGGGAGGCGCCACCTGGGGTCGGCCGAACCCCAGGTTCGACCGAACCTGGACGGCTTCCCAGCTTCCCAATTTTTGGCGGGAAGATCCTCCTTATCTTCTCAAAGGCAGTGGCCAATGTTTCCATACATATAAATGGTGGGAACCGACCTCTCAAGCTATAAAAGGGGAGGAGAAGACCCTCACAACACATAACACATTTTGGAGAAGAAGAAGTAGAGGGACTCCACCATCCTTTGTAAACTTAGGATAGGTAGTGTGTGAGGAGGAAGTGTGAAGGACAGCCGGACTTGTCGGCCTCTCTCCGACCTTGTACCTCGACGGATACGATCCATTTGAGTAAGTATCCGGGTTCATCTACTGGTAAGCTCTTGGTAAAGTTATCCTTACGTTGTTATTCGTTTACGGGTTCATCGTCCGTTCTTGTAGAGGATACTCTAGTAGAGGGCCCCTGATAAAGATGGGATAACCCTGCGCAACGCTAGAGTAGTAGTCGACGACATAAACGTGTTGTTTAGGTCCTAGATTACCTTTGTTTGCTACGAGCCCCACAATGTTGATCGGTAGACGGCAGGTGGTAACAGCCCTGTCCGTCCGCTACAAAATCTTTCGTGGTTAGTGAATTCCCCCACGTTCGAGTTTGGAATACAGCTTATAGCTGGAGATCCTTGGCAGACCAGGGTCCGACCGGTGCCTAAAGTAAACGAATAGCAGCCTAAGTTTATCTTTCCTTGATCTTTCCCTTAGACCAATCACGCTACCCAAGGCCATTGTACCTTTTGTTCTTTAGGGTAAACTAGCTAGAAAACCATAACACCTCCGTTCCCTGAGAAAACACGATACCCTGAATACTCTCCGGGTGAAGTGCTACAGCGGTATATCCGTGCGCTTGTGGATTTATTCGTAATCGTTAAGAAAGACCAACAAGCATTTCCGGCGCCGTTGCCGAGGAACGGTTGTTGTAGTTGTTTTCGAACCTAGATTGCCCGTGTACCCTTTCTTTTACCTTTCTCTTTCATTTATCATTTTCTGTTACCTATCTCTTTCTTTTATCCCCTTCCTTTGTTACCATGGAGTCTATCTCTATCCAAAAACTTTGTGCTCCGAAGGGCAAGTTCTTTGAGCCACCACCTTCCTCAAAACCAATCACCACATCCGGCTATGAACTCCGCCCTAGATTTATAGCCATGGTTCGGGAGCAATCCTTTTTGGGGGACGATAACGAAAATTCTTACCACCACCTGCGAGAGTTCGAGCAACTATGTTCTTGCTTGGTAATCACAGGCATGACACCGGAAACCGTAAAGTGGAAATTGTTTCCCTTCTCTCTTACGAAGAGGGCGAAGCAATGGTACACTCATACTGTAGGAAGTTTGAATGGGGATTGGGAAAGACTACGAGACAAGTTTTGAGCCCTTTCACATCTCATCCTTAGCTGTTGAAACCTCTCCCGAACCACGAACATCGAAGGAATAAGAAATTCAACCTTCAAAGTTCTCTTTCCCATTTGAGGATGATCTTTATGAAAACCTTATAAACACCTCGAATTACCTCTGTGAGAGGAGACCTACGGCACCCTCTTCTTCTCTCAACAAACCTTTCTCAAGCAGGCCATGAAGGAGGAATGGTCGGAGGAAATGTGACGCTCTTCCAAATCAATCCAAATTAGCCCGCCTTCCACGACCATCTGTTGTTCTATAGGAGGAACTACCGTAGAATCCCTTCACGATCCCACTGCCGAGGCCTGCATCATGTCCGAGTTCCTCACAAACATGTTCATAGGAAGCATGCCTCTAGTCCCGACCAATAGACTCTTCAAAAGTCCTTCAGGACTTATCTTTGAATGTTGGGGGATCGCAAGGGCAGTGCCGATCAAGATAGACAAAATTGAGGTTCACATAGACTTCCACATCTATCCCATCCTTGATTTTGATCTTCTCTTAGGCTACCCTTTGGAAAGACTCCACCTAGAAGATTCTTCTTATGAGAGCCTTGGTAAAAAGCTTAGGAAATCCACTTCCTCCACCACTAGCTCGTGCATAGAAAATCCTAAGGTGAAGCCTCTTTCCGATCGAAACTCGCTTGAGAAGGTGAAGTGTGTTTCTCCGTTCGTGTAAGCCAAGCCTGTTCTTTTTAAAGGCATAGAACTCTTCGCCCACAAAGAAGATGACTTGGAAGAACTGCACCTTGTGAAGCTTAGCAACCTTCACCACCCTCGACCGAGGTGTGTCCCTCTGGCCCTTGTAACGTTGTTCTCGATAGCGGTCGAGAAACAACCCCGATCTTCCATGATGAATCTCTTAAGGAGAACCCTTATGCCATGAACATTCCTGAGGCGACGACTCTAGAGTCCGAGGAAAAGAATTCCACAAATGAGCATGAAAGCTTCTCTTTCTTTTTTCCTCAAGATTCTGCGTGCTTTCATGAGGATTACAAGCACCTCTCAGTCCTGGTTTACAAAATGTGTAGAAGGATGGTTGTGGATGCTTTTGTTTATCGTAAGCATTATAAATTTTGTGGATACACTGCGGCACTAACCATGCAGCTTGAACGACGATGATAAATCAACAAATGGTGGTGAAGCTGGGAACTACATCACCATTGATAGCTGCAGGATGAATCCCCGATGATCAAGCTTGAGACCATAAACAAAGCATTGCCGGGAGATGGCCCAGACTTTCATTTCCCTTTCCAATAAAGTTTCTCTTTATTCAATAAAAGCAAGAACATGTTTTTAGGATAGTATGCACCTTCGGGTATTTTTGGTCGCTAACCATTTCAGGTGGAGATTAAAAAGAACGAAAGGCATGCAATGCCCAAGAAAATGAGAGCTGCACCAACTACATGGTACTCCTTGGTGATGGAACACACTCTGAAGGCGACATCGACATCACACACTTGATTTTTGGTGTCGTGAGATACAAAAGTCCAAGTGTGGGGGAGATTTGTGCACACCTTGCAACAAGATCCATCCGTACCAAGGACGGTGTTGGTCCTATCTTGCTAAAAAAAAGGGAAGAGAAAAGGGAAGATGAAAAAAAGAAAAAAAAAGGAGAGAGATGAAAAAAGGGGAGAGAGAAAAGAAAAAAGAGAAGAGACAAAAAGAAAAAAGAGAAAGGAAGAAAAGAGAGAGAGAATGAAAAAGGAAAAAAAAGAGGAAAAAGAAGAGAGTGAGAGTGAGCCAGCGCGCTCCACATGGATTGAAGGCATTATGAGCGTGCCTCCAAGCCATAGCATTGCACCTTGGTAGATATCATCTCGCCGCCTGGCTCCATCCAGCCTTGCTCTCGCTTACACTTGCAAAGCTTGCCATAATCCTCATTTCACCCCTAGCTTTGCATAGCTCCGCTCTAGCAGCTCATGCGCATAAGAGTAAGAGGAATGCTCCTCTTCCTTTCTAAGCCTTTGTTGCTCCACTCCGATTGGCACTTGCTCGCATAAACAAAAGGAGACGTGCTTCCCGCCTCTAATCCTAAAAGCATTGTGCCAACGGATTAGGCCTTCAAGGCCCATGGTTCCTACACACTAGACATGTGTACGACCTGGCCTTATTGCTTGCCTAAGTTAACATGGTCAAAGTACCTTCCTCCGTTGCAGTCCACATCAAACAGGAGGAGCCATTGACAACCATATGTGACCATGACACCGCTGCAGCAACTCCATATACGCTGCCGGTAAATAAACTCAGGTACGTGCCAAGGGAACTCAATGTTCACCAATCCTTCACTCATTTTTATCTCCATATGAATATAGCTTGATCTTCCAAGTTCATGCTTCCCATTTTTATCTTCGTATGCTCCAGTTTGGATGTCTTTCAGCTGAATGCTTCCATAGGCTTTTTAAATTAAGTATGGTGCTTAGGTTAAAACAACCTTCTTTAATTAAATAAGACATGGTTTCGAGTTTGACTAATGGACCAGCGAGTTAATACTTTCATAGAGTTTGGATGTATATCTTTGGCGGACTAACCCCTTCAGGGAAGATTTCAAATAGACGGGTAAGTCCTCAAGCTAAATTCATACTAGAGATAAACCAAGGCCCGGGACGCACCTCAAAAAAAATTGCACAACATACAAAGGAGGCACATATCACCATTCAAGGTGTACCGTGAGTATAATGTCAAATTGCCCCTTGTTACATTCATGCAATTTTATCTCGGGCTTGTCTGAATTGCACTGAAAAGATAAAAATTTGGTGAACAATAAAAAAACCTTTCGAAATAAAAGAATCTCTCTTGAAAAAAAATGAAATAAAAGGATGATGAGCATTTTGGGATCCATGCTAATCGAACCTTTGAATTTGATTTTCCTTAAGCATGGTTTTGAGTTACCCTTCATGCCCAGCTTGCCATGACAAAAAGGGAAAGAAAAAATATAATTAAAATAATAACAATAATAACAAAAAGAATTTTGAGGCGCTGTACTCCCTTCATGCGCTTTGACTCAATAAAGGTTTGAACTCCTCGGTATTCAAACCGGTAGAGTTTTTGTTTTCACGCTTTGTTTCTTGTCTTTGAATAAAATAGGTACAGAAAAAAGTGTGGGGGAGGACCTCCCCCAAACACATTGCACAGACCAGCGGAGAGAAACACACGGAAGCCCAGGATCTGGAGGCCCACCTATTGGTCGGCCGAACTCATGGTTCAGTCGTTCCAAGGCAAAACCCAAAAGCCCCAAGCTTCCTCTAACACGCTAGTTTGCACTTCAAACACGCACACCTCCCTATTCAAATAAAAATTTGACTCTAATTATCCGATATAAAAAAATGATAAAGTGGCCCTAACACTCCATGCACTTCATGATAAACATGCATACTCTTTATTCCTAGTCTTTTGCCTTGTGCTTGTGAATAAAAGTTTTTATAGGGAACCCATGCTATCTAATGATTGACTTTTGTGAAATGGTTGGATGAATGGAACCAAAACTCTTCCTTGCAAAGTACTTGGATTATTATTTATGAAAAGTTTTTAAAATTCTCCAGCTCAGCTGCTCAATTGTTAAATTCCTACCAAAGCCAAAGAATGATCACCTTGCAAAAATCCTATGATCATGCTGCTTGTCTTTGATTTGAGCTTTGTCAAACTTTGTGACCCTTGCTAGAAACCTTTCATGCTTTCATGATCAGAATCACGTACACTGGAAGCTTTCATGCTAGAAACCTTTCATGCTTTCATGCTTTCATTCTACACTGGAAGTTGCGAAAAATCATGCCATCCACCCATCTCTTAAATAAAGACTCCATGCGCACTACGACTTTCTCCAAAGTAAAAAAAGAAGAAGAAGAATGGTATGGGCTATGCAAAAGAAGAAAAAAATGGAGAAATAAAAGCATGCTCAAAAGCATGATTTGGACATATGCAAGTCTAAATAAAAAAAAGAGAGAAAAAGAGATAGCCCATATCCAAAAAAAGATGAGACAAAGTCATACAAAAAAAGAGAGAAAGGAGTTCATACAGAAATCCACAAAATTTCCACACAATTGCACATCTTGATCAGATTACATGACTTGTTTCTTCTCGGATCCAGCTTTTGACTTAGCAACACATGAAAAAAGCAAGTATGCTTCTTCATCGCTACCCTGAGCTCCACATAAGCCTGATTAGAGGTAGGTGAAAAAGAAGGCATCACTTGGTCTTGGTAAGAACTCAAACAAAAAGGAGATTTGAGAGAACAATCTAAGGAGCACAGCTATCTCTTATTTCAAAAGCAAAATCCAAGTTTCTAAGAAAGGAAGGCTAAGTGACCTAAAGTCTGCACTATTCCAAACTTCAACCATTGAGATAAGCTTGGTAGACACTCAAAAAGTTCATAGGTTCAGAAGAAGCTTGGACTAATTCGTATGCATATTACATTCAAGGGAGATGCATCCACCTTAGTCCTTCAACCTTTACTCGAGGACGAGCAAAGGGCTAAGTGTGGCGGTGTTGTTGATGGTGCTTAAGTAACATATCCGACCGACAACCTCTGCCTCATTCAAAGATAAATAATCACCAAAACCAAGATACAGGGGTTTAACTCTAACCATTCCACAGGATTTGGTGAATCACTGTTTACAGGAGATCGTGTCTGCATACAGAGGAAAACCGTGCTCAAACAAAGAAAAACGTACATTACAAAGCATTCTATGCGAGCATGAGAATGGAAGGGCACACATCCCGAAGCAAATCAACCTAAGACGCCAAGAAACACACCTCCAACCAATCAGAGGCAGACACATGGATTCAAGGGCCCACCTAGCAGAGCAAAACGCCTTAGCAGGGCACAAATCACCAAGGATCTATATCAGGGCCCACCTGCCAGCCATCCAGAAAAAGGCGGTGCTGGGGAGGCACCACCTGGGGTCGGCCGAACCTGGATGGCTTCCCGGCTGCCCAATCTTTGGCGGGAAGATCATACTTATCTCCTCAAACGCGGTGGCCAATGTTTCCATACATATAGAAGGCAGGAACCGACCTCTCAAGCTATAAAAGGGGAGGAGAAGACCCTCACAACACACAACACATTTTGGAGAAGAAGAAGTAGAGGGACACCACCACCCTTTGTAAACTTAGGATAGGGAGTGTGTGAGGAGGAAGTGTGGAGGAGAGCCGGACTTGTCGGCCTCTCTCCGACCTTGTACCTCGACGGATACGATCCATTTGAGTAAGTATCCGGGTTCGTCTACAAGTAAGCTCTTGGTAAAGTTGTCCTTATGTTGTTATTCGTTTATGGGTTCATCATCCATTCTTGTAGCGGATACTCTAGTAGAGAGCTCCTGATAAAGACGGGATAACCCTGCGGAACGCTAGAGTAGTAGTTGACGACATAAACATGGTGTTTAGGCTGTAGATTACCTTTGTTTGTTGCGAGCCCCACAGTGTTGAGGGGTAGACGGCAAGTTTCTACCTCTTGTTCTTCAGGGTAAACTAGCTAGAAGACCGTTACACCTCCATTCCTTGAGAAAATACGATACCGTAAATACTCTCTGGGTGAAGTGCTACAGTGGTATGTCCGTGCGCTTGCGGATTTATTCATAATCGTTAAGAAATACTAACAATCTTTGCAATGCACCTGCTTCATTTCAAAGGTGTATGATGGCGATCTTCTTAGACCTAATCGAGAACATCATGGAAGTATTTATGGATGATTTCTCAGTCTATGGCAAGGACTTTGAGGAATGCCTTGAGAATTTGGACAAAGTTCACAAGAGATGCCAAGAAACACTTAGTCCTTAATTGGGAGAAGTGTCACTCCATGGTCAGAGAAGGGATTGTCCTCGGACATAGAGTGTCGAAAAGAGGTATAGAAGTGGATCGGGCAAAGATCAAGGTGATCGAACAGTTGCCACCCGCAACAAATGTCAAGGGAGTTTGAAGTTTTCTAGGGCACGCTTGATTTTATAGGAGATTCATCAAGGATTTCTCCCATATAGCCAGGCCTTTGACAAGTCTTCTTGCCAAAGAGACTCCTTTCAACTTTGACGAAGACTGCCTCATTGCCTTCTACACCCTCAAGAAGGCACTCGTTTCTGCACCCATCATACAACCTCCTGATTGAAACATCCTTTCGAGATTATGTGCGATGCAAGCGACTACGCCGTTGGTGAAGTGCTGGGTCAATGCAAGGATAAACAACATTATGCCATATCTTATGCAAGCAAGACATTGACCGGACCCCATTTGAACTATGCAACAACGGAGAAGGAATTTCTGGCAGTGGTATTCACCATTAACAAGCTCAGATCCTACTTGGTTGGTGCTAAGGTGATAGTATACGCGGATCATGCTGCACTGAAGTACCTCTTGACCAAGGAGGATGACAAGCCACGACTCATCCGTTGGATTCTACTCCTACAAGAGTTTGATCTGGAAATCACAGATAAGAAGGGAGCAGCCAATTGTGTGGCTGATCATCTCTGAAGGATGCAAGTGAAAGGGTCAGATTTACCAATTGATGACTACTTGAGGGATGATACTCTTCTGAAGGTCACTACAGCCAGTCCATGGTTTGCAAATTTGGTAAATTTCATGGTGACTGGGTATATACCTACATGAGAAGATAAGAAGAAGTTGATTCACCTTAGTAGATATCACCTTTGGGATGACCCCTATCTATTCAAGGTCTGTGCTAATGGTTTACTCCACCGTTGCATCCCTCTATGTGAGACCCGCAAGATTCTTGAGCGTTGTCACTCCTCGCCATATGGAAGGCACTACGGAGCATTCCGGACCTATGCTAAAGTTTGGCAGAGTGGATTCTTCTGGCCAAACATGTATGGAGATGCTAAGGAGTTTGTGCAGCGATGCCCAAGATATCAGAAACATGGGAATATTAATTCCCGAGACGCTACCTTCAACTGGAAATCTTCGAAGTATGCGGGATAGACTTCATGGGTCCATTCCCTATGTTAGGGGAGTGTGAGTAGATCTTGGTGGCAGTGGACTATGTGTCCAAATGTGTTGAAGCACTTCCCTCCATTCTAGGAAATCATATTTTCTCGCTTTAATTTAGAGTTCCCAGAGTCACGATCAGTGATGGAGGCTCACATTTCATTGATAAGACATTCAGAAAGAGTCTCAACGAGTTGGGAGTAGATCACCGAATTGCAACTCCATACCATCCCCAGATGAGTGGCCAAGCAGAAACATGAAACAAACAAATCAAGAACATTCTGCAGAAAATAGTGAATGCCATGGGGAAGGGGTGGAAGAGCAAGTTACCGAGGCACTCTGGGCTTATCGAATAGTTTTCAAGACGCCTATAGGAATGACACCATACCAACTGGTCTACGGCAAAACTTGCCATCTGCCAGTTGAACTTGAGTTCAAATCCCATTGGGCGATTAAGAGGTGGAATATGAATCTCTAATCATCCAGAGTGAAAAGGCAAATTCAATTGGCTGAATTGGATGAATAGATGGAGAAGGCCTACCACAGCTCCAAGCTCTACAAGGAACGGACAAAAAGATGGCACGACAAGCGTATCAAGATCAAACCCTTCAAGGCGGGAGATAAGATATTAGTCTTTAACTCCCGCATTCATTTGTTTGGTCATGGCAAGCTTAGAAGTAAGTGGAAAGGGCCTTACCTAATGCTTAATGCTGCCAATCATGGTGCTATAACCCTCCAACGATTGAAAATATTCCTCGAGCCCGAAGTACCGGAACTCGAAGAAATAGACATCTACGAGTTATCCGAACTAGAGCCCTCGCCTATGGTCATCACCAGACCTTAAACGTGTCATATCTTAGGTTAGATTTCTTTTCTTTTTCTTCACTTTTGTTTCTTTCCCTTTTCTTCGCTTTTGTTTCTTTCCCTTTCTAGCCTGTTGTGCACCCCAATACCAAAATTAGAAGTGAGGGAGAGTAGCTTCGAGAAAACCGAAAGCCACACCTGACAAGGTGGGGCGGCCGGCCCCTGCCAGGTCGGCCAGCCTAGCCTCAAGCCCAAACTCAAACGTTCAATTTTGAACTGATCTTATCCGGGATCCTTTTCGAATTTTGGGAGAATTGGGGGAAGGAGCGTCGATTTAAACCAAAAGGCCCGGGCTCCTTCTTCTTCCTAGGCCCTTCACTCCTCCCCACTTTCAAACATTCTGAGATCCCTGGCCATGGCCGCGCAATTCACCCCCACGACTCCGAAGTTGGTCACCAAGGCCAACACTTCCCCTTCGGCACCCTCAAAATCCAACCAAAGTCGTGCCTCCTTGAGTAGTGTCCGCATCATCGAGCCGGTGGCGATGGCCGAGGCCTTCTCCTCGCCGCCTAATGGCCAGAGGCGACAACCTCAGGCCGATCGCCTCCATCTCGTGGCAGGTTCCCCATCCGGAGTCCAGGGACGGGGGCCAATGCGCGCACTCGCGCGCGCACGCCGACACGACCGACCACGGGATTCTTTCCCCCAGGAAGTTGATCGGTAAGCGTATCGTGTCGTCCTCTTTGGGAGGGCATGTTGCGCACGTCGCCACACTAGATGGTGGAGCCGAAGTCGCCGAAATATACTCCCGACAGATAGCAACAATGAGGACGACAATGACGTTGATGAGGATGACGACGATGAAGATGGCAACATTGCCGCATTGAGGAGGCAGCTCGCTGTGCTCCAGCTCAACATGAATAATATGGATGAGCGCGTGGCTGAGTTAGAAATATGGACCTTGATGACAAGGTCGACACCCTTTGCAAGGACGTTTGTTCAAAGATCAAGCTTTCCCCCAGGAAGTTGATCGGTAAGCGTATCGTGTCGTCCTCTTTGGGAGGGCATGTTGCGCACTTCGCCACACTAGATGGTGGAGCCGAAGTCGCCGAAATATACTCCCGATAGATAGCAACAATGAGGACGACAATGACGTTGATGAGGATGACGACGATGAAGATGGCAACATTGCCGCATTGAGGATGCAGCTCGCTGTGCTCCAGCTCAACATGAATAATATGGATGAGCGTGTGGCTGAGTTAGAAATATGGACCTTGATGACAAGGTCGACACCCTTTGCAAGGACGTTTGTTCAAAGATCAAGCTTTGCGAAGGCGACCGGGAACGAGGACCTTTACAAGGCCTCAGACTCGTGGGATTAGATGGGTGCTAGGCTAGATTTGATTAGGTTTAGGTGCTGGAATATTCCCTTTCAATTTTTTTTTCCAATCTTTTATATTCCAGTAGCACCTCCATTTCAATTTGAATAAAATAAAAAGTTGCTTTGTTTCATGCCTTGTCACTAGTGGTTGGTGCACACTTGTGTGCCAACCACACCCCTGTTCTAATTTTACATTGAGTGCGCAGAGAACTAAAACGAGTGACACGTCAATGAGTCCCTGGACGAAAACGAGTACAAACTAAAGCGAACCTGAGCCGGGCGTACTCTACCAGGCTGGCCGGCCTCCACTCGTGACAAAATGAACAAGTGCAAGTTGCATCAGGACCCTGGAGCGTGCCTGCATGAGTGCAACCTGAGCCTGACCCTCAGGCCACAACTGCAGGCCGGCCGGCCGGCCCCACTTGTCACCTGCAAGCTGCAAACTAACTCTATGCGGAGGTTTGTGACTCTTTTGACTTATCCTTTCCAAGTTTTCATTCAAACTCACACCTAAAGTAACGAAATTAAAATTTGAATGAAACACCTAGAAATATGAAACTTTTACATGTTTATCAAAGTTGCCAAAGCTTTGTTTCTTTTATAAGTACTTTGTGCCTCTGGAACTTTATAATAGGATCCCTTGATCTTTTTGCTTATTGACTCTAATGATACAATGACATGTTAGAAATGCTCTTTCTGATTCACAGATTTGGAGTATTTTATTTTTGAAATGGAAAAGTGAGGCAACTCTAATTCATGCTCAACCTTGCCAAGTCCTATCGAGAGCCATACATATGCATGATATAGTTTAGAATCCACATTGCTATCTGTTACATAGCTATCTTTCACATAGCTATCTTTCACATCTTGAGCTTGATCAAACATTGCTACCTCTTGAGACATAGCATGTTCACCCTAGTACTTTGGTCATTCACGTACACGTCCATCGAACAAAGTCCATCAAACGTGGTTCTCAAGCAGCTCTTCATCCCCTTGAAAGAAAAAGAAAAAGAGTGAGAAACCATCTTGCTCGAGTAAAAAAAAGAAAGAGAGGGGAAATGTAACATCCTAGGTGTTAGTGCTAAAATAAGATCATGCATATAGCATCATGCATAATGAGCAAGAAAAATTCAAACCATCCATTTTTTTTATGAATACATGTGTGTGTATGTGTATGTTTGCAGATATGCTTAGTACAGGGCATTTCTATAATTTTCCAAAATCAACTCAGCATGTTTAGAAAAAATGTTTTCACACATCTGTGTTGGCATGGTCTACTAAAGTGTAACTGAAATCCTAACCAAGAATTGAATTTTGGACATGAAATGACAACTAGTTAAAATTCTAGTAAAATTTAAAATAACTTTTAAACCATGATTTAAATCAACTTTTGCCTGAAGCGAAAGTTATAGTTTGTTAAATTTTCTACAACTTTTGTGTTGAAAATTTTCAAGTTCTTTACAAATTTTGTTGAAAATTCGCAGTCAAACTGAGTTGACTTCGATCTTCTGTCCTCCCTCTCTGCCTGCTTTTCCCTCTCCCTCGTCCGACCAGAGCAGGCACCGATCGATTCCTGGCAGCGCGTCGTGCCAAGCTCTCCCCGCCGACCGGCCCTCGATCGGCCGCTGCCGTTGCCGCGCTTCCCTTCCCCCGCACGCTACCGCCCGCCCTGCCCGGTCGCCACGCGGCACAGGATGCGCGTCGCGACGAGCTCGCCCCGCCGGCGCTCCTGCCCCCCGCCCTCCTCTCCTCCACCAGCGCCTACAAAGTCAAGCGCCGGCCCTCCCTGCCTCACGCGCGAGCAGCACCGGCGGCCTCCATTGCCGTGAGCACCACTTCCACACCGAGCCCCTACCTCCACGCCACTAAAGCTCCGATTCCCCCTCAAGTCGTGTCCCTTTTGTTCCGGGGCACCTCTCCGGCCTGACCCCTGCCGCCCTGTCTCGCCGGAGCGCCGCCGTGCACCATTTCCTCGCCGCCCGAGCCACCCCATCGTCGAGCTTCCTCCTCCGACCACCTCTGACCCCGGTTCATGCCCCAGATCGATTGCAGGTGAACCCCTCGTGCTTCCCCACCACTTACCCACCGCCAGCGAGCCCTCCCACGCCGGGAATTTGACCTCCACTGCCGCAGCCATGCCTGGGGATGACATTGCAAGGCGTGAGGTCTTTTTAGGGTGTCTTGTGAAACAATTATGGACCTGTTCATAAGACTAAAGTTGGGTAGACGAGGTTTGAATCTGTGAACTTGTAAAATCGTTTAGAAATCGTAGAAAAATCAGAAAAATACAAACCAAAATTTGTAGAGTTCTTTGTGACAAGATCTACAACTTTTGTACAGGGTATTGGTATGGCAAAACCGGCCGAATTAACCCGGCTCAAGTGCACTAACCATCATCCATAAATATGAACCGGCTACCACGCACTTCAAACGGAGTAATCCGACAGCCTGTCTGGTAAATCCCGATACGACCACTTAATATTTCGATCGAAACAAAGCACACACATAACTCGCACGAAGGCAAGTCCATAGATTACAACATTCCACAGATTTTATCTTCACAAGTCGGACATCAAATATTACCAGTCAAGTACATCAAATGAGTACTTTTAAGTTCAACATAAAAATTGTATTAAGAGTTTAACAGCAGCGGAAAGAAAAACACGATCATCTAGCGTCGATCTAGATGCCACGATGAAGCCCGTACGTGGCATCACTCGGCAGAGTCATTGTTGGCCGGGGACGGATCCCACTCCACGGACCAACCAGGCGGCAAGGCAATCGGTCAAGACAAATCAGCTATCACATCTTCAAAATACACACTTGAAAACATTGCCACAAGCAAGGATGAGTATACTAATACTAAGTAAGGCTTACCCGACTAGTGGTATGTAAATACCGACTACTAAGCATGCATGGCTCTAAGGTTCTAGGTTTTTCTTTTTGCTGAAAAGCAACAAAAAGTAAGTCCTTAATTTCATATTTTAGCTTTCAATATTCTAGTTTATTTAACTAGTCTAGGTGAGCATCTATCTCTAATCAAACATGGTGGAAAATATTTAATCATCCAACAAGTTTCATCATAGCCATAGTTCCCCTTGTTACTCTATGTGGCAAGAGTATTAAGCAGTCTCAATTACCGCGAGAAATGGACGATTCGAATCGAATTTGTTAACCTTGCAAGGGAAACCTAAACACACGTCACGTGGTTACTCACAGAGTCACACGTGCAACCTTTTCCCTTTATTCCCGTTTTATGGATCAGGGCCACTAGCCTCGAGTACAAGAGGTCCACGAACCACGACATCGGGCCATGACCCCTCTTGCACTCACCATTGGGCCCATGGGATAGAGTCAAGATGGTGGAGCCTGTCCACGCACCGGTTTAATCGAGTACTTAAGCTTACCAATTACCATATTCTCGGCATGTGGTTAGTACTTTCAAACGCTTAACCACTGCTACCACACACTGTGGCCTTAGCATTTTTCTCTACTCAGATGGGGCCTCAACCATGAGTACTTTACCACAGCCTCGCCCGTTGATCTTATAGTTGCAGTATGCGGTAAATCAATCAACTCCTATAGTTCTCGCGAGTGGCAGGAAACCACTCGACTTTTACCGTACCTATTAGCAGAGCAACTACTCGAACTTTCTGTTCTAGTAGTCATTACATTGGTGCCTAGGATCATGCAGCTAGGGTTCCAATCAACTCCTATGAAGTTAAATGCACAAGTAAAAAGGAACAACAGTTGCATAATTTAAATATTGGAATCATGCACTGGGGCTTGCCTTCTTGTGTAAAACTAGTCGGGGGTTCTGCTGAATGTTGGTCTAGGTCTTCAGCGACTTCTGTTAGATTCACCTGAGCTTCGTGCGGCTCCCTCTCGGACTCGGGCACCAGATTGTGGATCCCGTCGGCGAGAGTAGTCAAATCTATATGAATGCATATGTATGAGTGATTTTACAGGTACAAGATTGCATTATAAAGTAGTCAAAACTTAAGTTAAGTAGTCGAGTACTTCATTTTCTTTCCACGGACAGTCATTTATAGAGTCCTTATCTGGATTAATTGACTTCATTAAGTGAGTGAGTGGTTTTGCATGTGGTACGGCCATTTTTAGTAGTAAGCATTGGTTAATCAAAACTACTCGTAGAGGTAGTTTCTGTGTTGCAAAACTACTCGTAGATAGTTTGATATTTTTTTATGCAAAGCTTGTTACTTAATTACAATTCACTGTAAAGGTCTTAGCCATTTTTATTCAGCAGGTTAATCATGAAAAGTGCATTACACGGCTACTGCTAGATTCAGGATCTATTTGCATAGAACAAACTATGCAAGAACTGGTGCTCATCTTTTTACTGAACCAACCTACTCGCATGAGTGGTTACTACAATTTTTTGTAGATTTTTCCTAAGCAAGAACCAGAGGTCAACATCTTAGTTTAAAAGGATCTAGCCTATAACAAAAGTACTCGAAACCAATGGTTGTGCTTGGATTCAGAGTATGAGATTTTTATGAAAGACTAAACTCTTAGCACCGAAGCTACCATTAACATTTCATGAGCAGATCTTTCTTGAAACTCTTGAAACAAAATAAAAGTCATTTAAACTTGGTTTAAATCCACAGCTAAAATTATGTGGAAACAGTTCCAAGGTCTTTTACAAAGTTGTAGATCTTAACCTAAGGATTCCAGAACATCTTAGTTTGTGTTCTTAGGATTTTTATGTGAGTTGCTTTGCATCTACAAAGTTAATAGATTGGTTTTCAAAGTTCTTGTTCCTGTTTTACAGATGGGTCCCCGAAATTTTACAGAAAGCTTCTCGAAAAGATTGAAATCAAAGCAAAAGGGTCCTTTGCACACAGAAACGGCTACTGCCTGCCAAAATCCGGCGACTAGGGTTGCCGGTGGTGAGGGGTGAAGGTGGAAGAGGCAAGAGAGGAACAAACCGCACCTGTTTGAGGCCATGGGTTCGGGAAGGGGTGGACCGAAACAGCTTGCCCGCAGTGGCTCAAAGCCGGCGGCGGGTGCGGATGGTGGAGGCGGCGCTCCGAAGAGGAAGATGGCGCGGGGAACGGCTATGTAGCCTCGGGGTGAGGCGGAGAAGGTGGTGGGAGGGTTGGTTTGGACAATGCGCGGGCAGAGTGGTGCGTCCACAAGCATGTGGTGACTCGCCGGAGTTGGAGGTTGGGGCGTCGAGCTCAGGATCCTCGGGTGGGCTTTTATAGGTGCTGGAGAGGGAATGGCGGAGGAGCTGGGCGCGACACAACGAAGGGAGGCACCGTCAAGACAAGGTCGCGGCAAGGGCGCGGCGTCGCCGGCACATCATGGCTCGACCGTCGGGAATCATCGGCCGCGTGGCGCGCGCGAGCTGGCCGGGACGGGATACGGGGAGGGGCAAATCGCCGGCAGCAGGCTCGGTCGGCGGCTGGTCGGGGCCCGTTGGGGATCGCGCCTTGGCGCGGCTCGCCGGCGCAGGGATGCCCTGCCGCGTGGCGGCGCTTCTCTGCCGGCTGGAGAAGAACAGGGGAGGGGAGAGAAGGCAGAGGGCTGGAGAGAGAAAAGGGCCGGGATTCAAATTAAATTTTTTTAAAATTTCAAGCCAAAACTTGAAAAACTTTAAACATGAAAGTTGTAGGGAATTTGAAAATCTACAACTTTTATTTTAGCCAAAAGTTCATTTGAGCCTCGGTTTGAAAGTTATTTTAAATTCAAGACTACTTGGATTTGAATTACTAATCATTTCTTGTGTTAAATTTTAAATTTGCAAATGGGGTTTGCAGTACACGTTGCAAATTACCAAAATATGAGTGTGTTTATATACTACATTTGTCATGAAATATGGAGCATGAAAAGGTCATAAACACAAAAGAACAGAACTCACATACACGCATACATACACATGCACATGCACACATATATTAAATGCATTGTTTTAATGATTCTAGGTTATTATGCATGATGCTATGTTTAGATTTTCTTGTTTAGTATTTTAAACATCTAGGGTGTTACAATTGGTCAGTTTCAAAATAAAACTTTTTCTAGAGTTTATCTTGATTTTTTAGCTTGTATTTGTATCTTCTGTTCTAGGCAGGTACTGATGGTGATTTTTGGACAGTAGGTTAGCTAGGTAAAATTTTCAGGACCAGAGCATACCTCAATATATAGTTATTAGTGCATCTTGATTCATGTACTAGTTTGGTGGATTTATTTGTTCATGATGTTCTGTTGTTATGTTGTTATGATAGGGATGAAACTTATACAGTATACACTAAGGTTACCTTGTCACATAAAACTTACAGAAAAAGTTTGGAATATTATACTTCTGTCTAGCATGCCCATTTGATTTTATCCATGGATAAATGCATTAAATCATAATAAACAGTTCCTGTGCTTAGAAAATTATGATATTTTTACCAGAGAACATATTTGGGTAGTTGGTCTTGCTAGAAAAGTTTGAAGTTCAGAAGCTTAGTAGATCTGTCCGTACAAATGAATCTTAAATAATATAGATATGTTTTGCTGTATTTTCTACGCTCTGTTCATTGCTTAATAAAATATGGAAACTCTACATTAGATTCAATATAGATGTGAGTATACTCAGTAAAATTTTGAGCAACAGTGCTAGCCTGCTTTGATCTGCATAAATAAATCTAGGTTCTAGCAGTAGCTGTTTACTTTATTTTTCATAAATAATCTGCTAGGTAAAAATGGCTGAAAGTTTTACAGGAGGTTCATCACTTGGAGTGGTGCTCTGCATAAAACTTTCAAGAATAGAACCTATGTCTAACTTTAGTTAAAGAGTGTGTGTCATATGTTGCCTTGTGTTGGAAAAAGAGAAAGAAAAATGACTACATGTTAATAACTTATGACAACACCCCCTTTCATCTAATGAAGTAACTAAAACTAATTAGTACTCTATAAAAGACTACCCAAGGAAATGTAAATAAAATGCTTTACAACTTAACTTGGAGTTTTGTTGGATTACAACTTTATAGTGAAATATTTGTTTATTTTTTTTCCATCAACACAACTCATGCACGTGCATTCATATAGAATCGACTACTCTCGCCGACAGAACATACGAACTGGTCCCCGAGTCTGAGAGTGAGTAGCGTGAAGCTCAAGTGAATCTAACTGAAGTTGCTGAAGACCCGAACCAAAGTTCGGAAGAGCCCAAGGCTAACTTTGCTCACGAAGGCAAGTCCCGGAGCATGAACCCTATTTTCGACATATGCAATATCGTTACTTCTATGTATTTGTGCATTTAAGTTCATAGGAGTTTATTGAAACTTAGCTGCATGATCCTAGTACCTATGTTTGAACACTTGTATTTGTAGGATGCTAGATTGCTATGTTAATAGGGTTTCAGTAGAAGTAGAGCGATTGCATGTCACTTGCGAGATATTGGTGTTGCTTGTTTACTTATGTTGGAATCATGAGGTCGACGGGCGGGGCTGGTTACGATGCTCATATTGAAGATTGAGACTCAGCCTTGCTTGTAGCTTTGTTTTCAGGTGAGACCTTTGAGGACTTGGTTGCTAGTTTGACTTAGCCTTGTACTCTCCCTCCGGGTTGGTCAGTGGAATGGGATGCGTCCCCGACCAATGATGATCATACCGAGTGATGCCATGTACGGGCTTCATTTTGACATCTTGTATCGTCGTTAGACTACTGTTTTATTTCTGCTGCACTGTTAAACTCTGAAGTACTTGTTTATGAATTCGAACTTGGTTTGTAATAATAATTCGTGTTGAACTTTGTGATGTAAAATTTGTGGATTGTTGTTGTTGACGCCAGATTTTGACACGTCTTGAATCGGCGTCATGAGAAGAAGATTGGCCGATGCGGCAGATCTGATAGCTACAGTAAGGAATCGGCCGATTGAGGTAACGATTGGAAATCGGCCGATTGATGGCGCAGCCTATGCCAATAGGGTAGGATTATTCCAGAAGATCCTGGTCAACAGGGCACGCCAGGTCGGTCGAAGAGAAATTGAAGGGAATCCTGATTGGATTAAGGAACGGCGGCGGAAGATTCTGCGGGAGTCCGTTTCCTTTAAAAGTTATTGTAGATATAGTAGTTTTCTTGTTTTAAATAAGGATGTAACAAGTCGTAATCGACCAGGAGTCCTAGTTTCAGGGTATAAATAGGAGTCGCTAGGGCTTTGAAAGATATCAACACATCAATCAACAAAATACTTCTACTTTTTACCAGTACTTTACTTTCAAGTCGGCGACTTCGCCAATATTTTCTTCTTCCACGAGTTCGTACGGATTGGCAGGGCTGCATCAATCTGATCTCCGGCCAATTGGTAGGTTCCGCTTACCGAGTAATATCCGAGCTTTAACTACGGGCGCATCGCTGTGGTTTCGTTTGGATTTATTCACAAGTTATCGATATTTACTAGAATTGCAAGTTTTACCTATTATTCTAGTATTATCACCAGTTATCCAGCTTGAGATCAGGGTAATCGGCTTCGTCATTGTTCTCCTTCGATTCATCGCCATACAACCGATTAGATCTGTTCCAAGTGTTGCTTCTATAGTAATTATTTAGATCGCTCTAGCAGTCTTCTTTACAATTACTATACGATCATCGGCTGACCCATAGCCGATCATCTCTACAGCAAATCGGCCGATTTGCCGCCGACGCGCTCCTCAGGACAGATCGGAAATCCAGCCGATCGACGCGCTTGGAATTTAATACTCTATTTCCTTGTCAATCAACAGGTCAGATTGACTGGCACGCCGCGCGAACCGCACCAGGGCGATAACCCGAACAGGAGCTAAGTAGATTCTCCCGGGTCGTGTGTCCGACGCTGAAGATCCATCGGCCGATTCCTATCCGGCCGATTTTAGCGCCAACACACTTTTGGCACGCCCGGTGGGACCGTCCAAGACCTGATATGTCGAACAACGCGGAAATATCTAACAACAACATTATTGGGGTCACAGAAGCTGATCTCAAGGACGACCAGAGGGAGGAATTGGCCAAACATCTGGAAGATTACAAGAAGATGTACCTCCAGTCGTTCAGTCGTACCAGAAGCGGGGAAGCAGTTAAGAAGGCTCCTATTCCAGCACCTCGCCACATCACCATTGCTGAAGACTCGGGCAAGATGTCAGAGATGATTCAACAGTCCGTGTATCAAGCATTCATTGACCAATCCTCGGTGATGAGCAACACGGTGTACAACGCTGTCATCAACTCTCTGGCCAGCGGAGCCGTTCAAGGTTATCAGGGACCGGCATATGCCCCTCCAACTACTCTGCCAGCCAGAAGCTTGCCGTACACATCCCAATCGGCTTCTCAGCCGATATTGACGCAGCGCGAGGGATACAGCTCTCCACCACTTCCGGCGTCTCCAAGATACAGCGGTGCACCCTGTCTCCCATCGCGAGCGCCGCTTCAACCCGTTCAAATGGCTTCTATGCAAACACTACCTACGAGCTCAGTGCCTTGGGGGGCGTCAGCCACGGCGTATTTCCCCGAGCCAGCGAACGGGCACGACACTTATCCGTTTCAGGTGCCGTACCAATCGGCCACCCGGCCGACGGTCTCCCAGTACCAGCCGATTTTACCAGAAATCGGCAGGGGCGCAAGCACTATGGAAGCATTCAGAGGCACGGTTCCAGCAACGACATACGAAGGGGGTGCGGACGCGTTTCGCCAGTAGTTATCGGCCGCTCAGCGGACTTCGCCGATTCATCACTCGGCCGAACCAGCCCTTCAACACATGCCCGCGCTGCGGACAACTGTTCATCAGCAGCAGGTGGACTGGACGGCAAAAATAACAGAAGTAATCCAAGATCAGTTTGGACTGAAGCCGAAAGTTCAAACTTATACTTACAAGACGCCGTATCCATCGGCCTATGACTCGTTGCCGTTCCCACACCGCTACAAGGTTCCTGATTTCACCAAGTTCTCAGGGACGGATGACACATCCACTGTGGAGCACATCAACAGATTCATCATCCAGTGCGGAGAAGGTGCCACGCAAGATGCTCTGAGGGTGCGATTATTTTCATCATCTCTGTCCGGATCGGCCTTCCAGTGGTTCACCACTTTATCGCCAAATTCTATCGTCACGTGGGCCGATCTGGAGAAGCAATTCCATAAGTACTTCTACGCAGGGGTACACGAGATGAAGATCTCAGATTTAACCAGCCTCAGACAGAGGAGCGATGAACCGGTGACAGGGTATATACAGAGGTTCAGAGAAATCAAAAACAAGTGCTACAGTCTGGCTCTGACCGATGCACAGTTGGCCGATATCGCTTTCCAAGGTCTCTTGCCGCAAATCAGAGAGAGATATGCTGCCCAAGAGTTTGAAAGCCTGAGTCAAATCGTCCACCGATTGTCAGGGCAGGAGGTCCGACCGTTTGAACAGCGGAGGAGCTTCTAGAAGAAGGTGGCATACTTGGAGGGATCTGAATCTGAGGCGGAGGAAGAAATCGGCCTGGCAGAATGGGTAAAAGGGAAAAAACCGATATCCTGCCCCTTTGGCAAGAAGGAGCCAGAGACATTCGGCTTTGACACGTCAAAGGCCGATAAAATTTTTGATCTACTGCTTCAAGAGGGATAGATTAAGCTGTCGCAACATCACACCATCCCTACGGCCGATCAACTTAAGAAGATGAAGTACTGCCAGCGGCACAACGCTACTTCTCATGACACCAATGAATGTAAAGTCTTCCGCCAGCAGATACAATCGGCCATTGAGCAGGGGCGGCTAAGATTTGAAACTCCAACCAAATCCGCGACGCCGATGAAGATAGATCAGCATCCCTTCCCGGCCAACACGGTCAACGCTGGAGAAGACTCAAATCAAACCAAGGTGCTGACGTCTGAATCGGCGAGAAGAGGTGGCGCTGTTGACCCCAGGAGGCAGATCACGACGGAAGAAATCAGAAGGAACAGGCGAGGGCCAGAACGACCACACAGGCCTGTCACCTCCCGATTTCTACTAAGTAAATATCGGCGGCAGTAGGAACAGGCACACCACCAGGAAGAGATGATACGCCGGCGTGAAGATCACTGGCGGTGTCCCTTCTTCATCCACTGCTGGGAGAGCGATATCAGGTTGCCATCTGCCGATAACTGTCCGGAGTGTAACGGGTCAAACCACAACGATCGCCCGAGGCTACACTCTGGGGACAAAGGATCAGAGCCGATCAACAGAAATCGGCGCGAAGAACGGCGCGTTTCGGTGCATGATCGGCTGGGGGGCAGAGTTGACCAGTACAACAGGTCAAAAAGCAAGATCGGCCAGCGAGATAGACTGGGGGGTAGGATCAGCGCACACGATCGACTGGAAGAGATGGCCGATGATAGGGTATCACACGAAGACCTCCTAGGAAGGGAACCAGATTGGGAACACGTCAGGTCATCAGCCAAACCAGTGAATCCCAGGTGGTGTCCCGATGGCCTATCCAGATCCCAGAAGCGAAGGATCCAACGACTACGCCAGTGGGAGCATCAAGAAGAAGAACAAAGACACGTGCCAGAAAGAAGGAATGTCAAATCTCGGGTTTGGCTCCCAAAGAAAAGCGATCAAGAAACGGATAACCAAGAATCGGCAGCTGAGATTGATATGGTTTTCATACTGCCGATGGAGTTCATGGCGCCAAGCGATCGGGACAAAGTGACAAAAACAGAAGAAGAGCAAATGGCACAACTGGTATTAGAGCCGATGATGGCTACGTTTGAGAAACCAGAAGAGGAAAAACGACAGCATCTTAGGGCGCTGTTTCTCAAAGGGTATGTCAACGGAAGACCCGTCACCAGATTACTGGTAGATGGAGGCGCGGCAGTCAACATCATGCCGTATGCCATGTTCCGCAAGCTGGGCAAGGGTGACAACGACCTCACCAAGACGGACATGATGCTGAAGGATTTCGAAGGCAACGTGTCACCCGCCCGCGGGGCATTCTGCGTCGACCTCACCATCGGCAGTAAGACCCTCCCTACTACTTTCTTCGTCATTAATGGCAAAGGGTCCTATAATATGCTGCTTGGTCGCGACTGGATACATGCAAACTGCTGCGTCCCATCTACAATGCATCAATGCCTTGTACAATGGGTCGGCGATAGTACGGAGATAGTCGCTGCCGATTCCATCTACAGCGTTGCGGCGGCCGATACGCAACAGTGGAGCTGCGAGCACGTCAAGTGTATATCTGGCAGGACTTGGGACACGAACTTCCTAAAAGTGTCCGATTTCGGTCTACAGCCGATCCAAGCAGTCGGCTCTGAAGATTCAGCTCGTTCGAAAGGATGAGAAGCTGAGGCATGGGTTCACGTCGGCCGATTCATTAGAGATGGTAGATTTGAGAGATAGCAGCAAATAAAGGCCGACGTACATTGGTGCCAATTTGGATTCTGAGTGCAAAAAGAAAATATGTCAAGTTAACATGACCGATTTCTCATCGGTTTTCTGGCTACACATCTGGTGAAAGAAATATTGGGATTCATTATTAAGCAGAAATTACGGATTACATGAAGCAGTTCAAGACCAGATCGGCACAGTGGCATTAAAGGAACAATAATGTTTAACATATTGTTTACAGCCCAAGGAAGGCATCTATGGCTATAATCGCTCGTCGTCTAATTTGATCGGCCGATTCTACTATTCTCTGATCATTTTCGGCCGATCCTGGTACTTCTGACACGCGGCGACGGAGTCTTATTGTTTCACGGGCCAGATGTTGTCTTTTTTGCTTCAGCTCGCTGATCATGGTTGGGAGTTCTTGGAGCTTTTTCTCCTCAGCGGCTATCTCTTTGGTTATCTGTTCCATCTCCTTGGCTAGCTCTGCTCTCCTCCGTTTCAGCCGATCTATTGTGCCAACAATGTCCGGACGGCAGTTCTCGAGGAAGTTGATTTTGTGATGTACTTCCTGGGTCTGGTGCTTGTACGAGTCAACCTCCTCCTGAGTTTTGGCCATCTGAGCGCGATCGGCCATACGTTGCAGCGCCCGCGAGACCGGAATCCGCATGCCCTCTATATAGGCGGCATACCCCAAGTCTTCCGACACTTCATCCGGGATGTGATCTACGACCTCATTGAAAAGTTGTCGGATCGGCGATGCATCTTCCACCAGTCGGCCGATGTCACCTTGGAGGAGAATACGGATGCTTTCGAGCTTAGAGCGGACATCGTCGGAGGCAGAGCTCGGTGGAACCGCGTGTGAGGCGATTTCTTCTTCATCGGCCAAGGAGACAGCGAAAGAAAAGATACTATTGTTGGGAGAATCTTGCTCCTGTAAGGGAACGAAGCAAAGGATAAGCAAGTGGTGAAAGGAAATCGGCCGATTCTGATGGTAAGATTGTTACCTCTTTGAAACGAATCTCTCTTGCCTGCGCCGGTGGAAGTATTTCCCTTGTTTCAGGGATTGGTGCACTGGGTTCGCCAGAAGAAGAAGATTCGATCATTAATGGTGCTCCGCTTGGGCCAGCTTCCTGAGAAAGGTATAAATGCTCATGAAAATACTATGGGAAAATGAAATGAGATGGTAATGGGAATTTGCCATGCCTCTGCGAGTTCCCCGGCCGATTCCTGCTGTGGAGTTACAATCGGCGCACCCAAGTCGACCTGCATCAAAATTGGGTAAGTTTCCTGAATATTAAGGATGCAGGGTAAGAGATCATATACCTCGGCAACAGGGGCTGCTGTAATCTCAGCCCCTACTTGAGACGTGGCCGATAGTCGCGGGGACTGTGGTAGGACAACTTGTGCAGCCTGGCAAAGGGATGGAATTAATGTCAGCAGAAGATTTGGGGAATACATGAGATAAATAAAGTTACCTGGACGGCTTCTACTAAGAGCGATGCTGCAGCAGCCCCGGCTTCGGCGGTGACTTGGGGATCGGCCGTCTCAACCACTGGTGGAGGTGAAGGATCTAGGGTCTTGGCGCGTATCACTTCCATCTGATCGGCCGATCCAACACGGGGAGTCTCGGCCGATATTGCTGCCATCTGGCTAGCCGATCCAACACGGGGAGTCTCGGCCGATATTGCTGCCATCTGGCTAGCCGATCCGATACGGGAAATTTCGGCCGATGCTATTGTCGCCTGATCGGCCGATCCAATGCGAGCTCGCATCCGGCGGTTGGATATCTTTGGTGTCGGTCTTTTGGGCGCTCGTCTTGATCGGCCGGTAGAGATATCTCTGATAGATGGAGCATGGAAGCCGATGAGTGGGTACGCTGTGTATTGGTGATGGATATCGATCGGCCGGCCGCTTCGGCTCCGCATTGGGGGAGCATGGCTTTCAGACTGAAGAGGTAAACATAAGTTAACAGCGGGATGATAATGCAACATTGAAATCGGCTAAGGAGAAAAGGACATACCGCAGCATTTGGGTCGATGTTCTCTGGGTCCAGAATGTTGCAGTAAATTGATGGGGATTTACAGAAAAGATGCTGCTTCCATTCTGCCCACCATAATTTATACTGTTGGGTGGCGAAAGAGGCAACTGACCAGCCGTTCAAGTCAATGGTGCTGGAATCAGGTACTAAATCGCACAATCGGCTATAGTCAAGACTTGAAGTTAATCCATCTCTGAATTTTGCTTGGCCGGCGAAATAAACTCGAATCGGCAATTGGCCAAAACCTAGTTGCCTTGCTGCAGCCGACGGGTAGTAGAACTCATAAGTGGGTGAGTCCTTTCCTGAGAAGAAGTTAGCCGGCAGAATTCCCGGCTTAATCAAGACATCCATCAATTCTCTGTCAAATGTGTGGGTGGAGAAGTCAAAGCATACAGGCAATTCAAAAATCGGCTCTGCGGTTTGATATGGATACCAGATGATCATCTCCTCGCTAAGTCCATTATAGAAGCATTTGAAATATTCAGCTACGCGGGTAGCGGTGAACTGGCAGCCAGGAAAGGCCGATGCCGCCTCTCCAACAGATCTGCAGCGGCGACGGACCGATGGATTCTCCTCTGACTCTATGTTGGGAAAGGTCTTTGTCTCTATCCTCTGCTGAGAGACCTTGCTCATGTGTAGATTGAGCAAGAGGGTGATGAACCACCAAGGACCGCCTGGATTCCCTATCGGCTCTCCTTTCGACAGCTTGACGCCGATTTGATGCATCGTATGGTATGCCGATCCCAGCAAATGTTTACCGAGGGGGACGGCCGATCCTTGTGCAAGAGACTCTGCCAAAGCTTGAGTGTTGGAAGAGGGGCCAACCGCTCTGCCACAGAAGAAGTGTTTCTCCAGCCACATCATCAAGAAGGCGGTGTGCTCTCTCTGTGAGACTATTCCTGTCTTCATATTTTTACTGATGTATCCTTTCCACCCGCCGATTCCTTTGGTGTCTAGCCGATGAGATGGCTTGAACAGGTAGGTGAAGGGGGTATCGGCGGAGGAAACATCTAGGCCGGTCAGCAGTAGGACATCGGCCAAGGTCGGGGTCATGGGTCCGTGTCCAAAAAGGAATGCGTTAAGTGCATCGGACCAGAAGTAAGAGGCTGCCATAACCAAAGGTTCATTCTTTTCCATCTGAGACAGGGACAAATCTATGCACTGGCCGATTTTAAGTTCTTCCCATTGGACTTTTCAAGACCCGGCTATCCTCTGGTACCATTCTCTCCACCCGGGTGTTTCATTCGGCCAGGATCTGAATGCGCCTACCCAGTGATCTAAATCCATGGGTGACTGCTTAAAGGGGATTCTGTGAGTTTCTAAACTGATTAGATCCGTTGGATCAGGACTCCCCATAGGGCCTAGACAAATGAGGTCAGGAGATTCTGAGAGAGGAATGGTGATCCTGTGCCTAAGGGCCTAAAAAGAAAGGGAAAAAGGGAAGAAACTGAGAAAGGGACCGGAAAATACTGAAGTAGCAAGGCGAAAAGAAAAAAATTTTTGGGCATTTACCTCTGGGATGGAAGCCATCGTGGCCGATGATGCTGCTGGAGAAGTCGCCGATTGGGCCGCCGCCGCCAAAGGAGCAGCAGATGGAGCCTCTGTAGATGGGGTGGTCGCCGACGGAGACGCCATTAGGGGTCGGAGCAGGCTGCGGATGAAATCGCCGGAGAAGGGGGAGCGCTTGGAAATCGAAAGAACTTGGAGGAAGATGAACAGTAATGCGGCAGAAAGGATGCTGGATTCGTGGAGGAGGAGAGGCGGAGAAAACAAGTACTTAAGGGAGATAAAGGGGGTAAGGGCAAAGATGGTATTTTTATCGCACCGTCTACGCGAGTTCCAGGGGAGCGGTCGTTTCGCGCGCTTAGTTCGAGGAAATTGCAATCATTGTGCCGCGGAACGGAAGGAGATTTTTACTGCGCCCGTTTCGGAGAAGAAGGATTAAAGAAAGAGTTTCGAAGAAAAAGTTATATTTTACTCCGAAACTGGGGGGCATGTGTTGACGCCAGATTTTGACACGTCTTGAATCGGCGTCAGGAGAAGAAGATTGGCCGATGCGGCAGATCTGATAGCTACAGTAAGGAATCGGCCGATTGAGGTAACGATTGGAAATCGGCCGATTGATGGCGCAGCCTGTGCCAACAGGGTAGGATTATTCCAGAAGATCCTGGTCAAAAGCTGGTCAACAGGGCACGCCAGGTCGGTCAAAGAGAAATTGAAGGGAATCCTGATTGGATTAAGGAACGGCGGCGGAAGATTCTGCGGGAGTCCGTTTCCTTTAAAAGTTATTGTAGATATAGTAGTTTTCTTGTTTTAAATAAGGATGTAACAAGTCGTAATCGACCAGGAGTCCTAGTTTCAGGGTATAAATAGGAGTCGCTAGGGCTTTGAAAGATATCAACACATCAATCAACAAAATACTTCTACTTTTTACCAGTACTTTACTTTCAAGTCGGCGACTTTGCCAATATTTTCTTCTTCCACGAGTTTGTACGGATTGGCAGGGCTGCATCAATCTGATCTCCGGCCAATTGGTAGGTTCCACTTACCGAGTAATATCCGAGCTTTAACTACGGGCGCATCGCTGTGGTTTCGTTTGGATTTATTCACAAGCTATCGATATTTACTAGAATTGCAAGTTTTACCTATTATTCTAGTATTATCACCAGTTATCCAGCTTGAGATCAGGGTAATCGGCTTCGTCATTGTTCTCCTTCGATTCATCGCCATACAGCCGATTAGATCTGTTCCAAGTGTTGCTTCTATAGTAATTGTTTAGATCGCTCTAGCAGTCTTCTTTACAATTACTATACGATCATCGGCTGACCCATAGCCCATCATCTCTACAGCAAATCGGCCGATTTGCCGCCGACGCGCTCCTCAGGACAGATCGGAAATCCAGCCGATCGACGCGCCTGGAATTTAATACTCTATTTCCTTGTCAATCAACAGGTCAGATTGACTGGCACGCCGCGCGAACCGCACCAGGGCGATAACCCGAACAGGAGCTAAGCAGATTCTCCCGGGTCGTGTGTCCGACGCTGAAGATCCATCGGCCGATTCCTATCCGGCCGATTTTAGCGCCAACAGTTGTAATCTCTGGGCTCACCTTGGTGTAGGTTGTATGTATGCTTTGTTTTGATCGAAATTCCAGTGGTTGCATCGGGATGTTACCCAACAGACTGTCGAGTTATTCCGTTTTAAATGCGAGTTAGCCCGGATTGCCTTTATGGTGATGGTTAGCGCACTTGAGCCGGATTAATTCGGGCGGTTCTGCCACAAGAAAGATGGAAGAATCTAGAGCCAAACACCACTCAAGGACATTCATTCTCTACATACACTTGCACATGACCAAAGTCTATGGTTGACTTGCCCTAAAAAAAGTCTATGGTTGACATGATCTCTCAGAGACAAGTTATTTGATCTTGTAACAGAAATGTAAAAGATATGCATTCCTCTACTCCTACCTTAAGCTCCACATACAACCTTTCTTGAGGTAGGTGAGGCTTCACAAAAAGCCTTTGTGAGGATCAAAAACCTTGAGTGACTGAGTGGCTTGAGAGAATGAGAGTATGCCTCCTATTTTGAAAACCTTGCAAAAATCTCCAAGTTCTCAGAAGAAGGAGGAACCATGCTCTCCATTGATTAGTTCTGAGGATCAGTGAGTGAAAGAGAAGGTGTTAGCCATATGGAATTCAAGGTATGAGGGAAAGCTTAGAAATACTCCTTACACATATATTTGGTCTCATGACCCTGGACTTTGCTTGATCCTCTGCATCTAAATCAACCCTTTGCTCGGGACGAGCAAAGTCTAGGTGTGGGGGTGTGTTGGCAGTTGATTTCCATGATTTTTAGCGCCAACATTTCTCTAGATTTCATACTTATATGGCCATAATCATGCTGAAATCATTTACCATGATGAGTTACACTAGTTTTGGTTTTTATTTGATTTCAAGAACTTACTGTGCAAAAATTGGCCGATTTGATAGAAATCCCAGGCCGGCCGGCCTCCCCTAAGCCGACCGGCCTGGCAATGTGGCAAACACGCCTCAATCTTCACCTGCATATTCACAAGCACAAGTCCATGTCATCCTGGCCGGCACATCTCAAAGAAACACATCCTATGGTCGAAAGGCCTAAGCCACGGATTGATGGACCACATGCAGTGTCTACCCTGCTCTTCATGCTCAAAACCACATTCCTGGAGTACATGCACGTGTTGATGAACGAGATGGTGCAACGGAGGGCTGAGAGGAGTTAGAGCCAGGCCGACTGGCCTCCAACTTTCTGACTTCAAACCGACGCAACCACCACCGACCTCCAGGAGCGATCAGGAGTGCCCATGATAAAGGCGGTGCCACGTGGCCAAAATCCTAGGCTGGCCGGACTAGGAGAGACCGGCCGGCCTGCTACCTGCAGGCCATGTGTCCTCCTTTAGCTGGCTGCTAGCTCAACCGCCATACTGGCGTCCAAGCTAAGCAACTACCTCGGCACCGCCCTTGAAGAACTATAAATAGCTGCCCATACCTCCACTCTCAACACACCATCCATGGAGAGAAGAAGAGTTCTTTAGTTTAGTTTCTCTACCTGTAGAATAGGGAGAGTGTGAGGTAGAGCTTGGGTGCGAGCCAAGCTAGGAGAGGATCCGGGTTCCCTCAGTCCTACTCCAAAGCCAAGCTAGGAGAGGAGCCGAGTTCCCTCGGTCCTACTCCAACTCTGTAGCCACCTCGGAGGAATAAAGCTTCTTTAAGTAAGTTCCTCATTTATCTTCAGTATCTCGCTAGTTCTTCTCTCTATTTTCTGTAATTTGTTTATTTACTTTCTTTGATCTGTGGGATCCCTGTGTGCGTAGGCAGCAAGTTTTGTCTATTTGAGTTTGCTCTTTATCTTAACGTGAGATAGGAGTAAGTGACTCGATAGTTTAGGCGTGGTGCTTAGACATGGTTAGTTACCTTGGATAGTGTTCCACCCCACGGAACAGTGTAGTAGGCGGCAGGTGGTCACAGTCCTATCTGTCCCTCGTAGTCCACCATGTTCGGGTGCTTTCATAGCAGTAGTAGCAGGTTGCTATTGGACTTCCCTCTCAACCCTTTCTAAAGTCCTTCCTCTTCCAGTCGCCGAAGCAGATCAAGTTAGTGAGTAACAAGTTATCGTGGTAACGAGTCGGCTAACTGAAGTTAGCCCCTCTACCCTCTTACCTCTTCTCCCTGGTGGGTCCGGTTGAATAGTTCTAGGTCTGGTTGCGCCTATCGTTCTTTGGATTCGATATCCCAAGTAAACTCTAGGTCCGGTTGAATAGTTCTTGCGGATTAGTTCGTATAGGCTAAGGAGTGCCAACAGTAGTCTCAAGTAAAAGAAGAATAATCCCCGAGATATGCATGAATCTCTCTTCAATTGTTTTCAACATATGTGGTATCTTTGTTTTCATTGATTCTATATCTTTCAATTCATTTGAAGCTATCTCCATGCATAATATAGATTAATCTCCTCATTTTGTCT
Organism: Panicum miliaceum; assembly: GCA_032594955.1. Taxonomy (NCBI): domain Eukaryota; kingdom Viridiplantae; phylum Streptophyta; class Magnoliopsida; order Poales; family Poaceae; genus Panicum; species Panicum miliaceum. The sequence goes on from CM064073.1 coordinate 22,303,344, forward strand.
TAATTGGCTAGTTGTGCATATGCTTTGCCTTCCACCATATGTATGCACACACTTAGGGGGAGCTTTGTCTATGTTATGTGAGTTTCATGTTCATGATCTTGTTTGCCTTCCACACCCAAAATATCATGATCTATGAAACTCTCCCTTGTTCATTTGATGCCTTCCTTTTCGATGTTTGATTCCAAAGGGGTAGAATTTTGGCGACCAAAACAAGTATACCTTAAGGGGGAGCATGCAAGAAAGCAAGAACCTCAAGTGCATGTTTCAAGTTCATATCACTATCTTGAGGGGGATTGCAAGAATTTGGTCCAAGAAAGGGAGAAAAGTGGCATTGGAATTAGGGGGAGTCTCATATCTATTGTGACCACACAAAGGGGATTTGTATTTCTAATGGTAAGAGCAAGGTATGATCATCTCCATCTTTTCAATTGGTATGTTTGCATATTTCAATTAGCATATGTTCTTGCTCTTGCATTGCATTCAAGCAAGTAGTTCTTTTCAATTTCGTATTATTATCACTTGCTTTGGTTATGTTGTCATCAATCACCAAAAAGGGGGAGATTGTAGGAAAAATGGCCCCTAAGCCATTGTTTGTGATTTTGGTGATTGAATAGCAACATAACCATTGGGACTAATGAGTTTGTCAAGATATACCTTTGAAGGTATTTATAGATTCTAAGGATGTAATGGAAGACATTCAAATGATCAAGTATGAAAAGATTCGCAAAGAAACGAAGCGAAACAAGCACAGATGTAATTGACCGATGCAATTGACCAATTCATTCGGTCAGCACATAGGAAGGGATAGATTTAATCTGTCAGGCAAATCAAGGGCAGCAGTCTCAGAAGTTACTGGAATGACCAATTCATTCGGTGCTCAGTGAAATGACAATGACCGAAATAATCCGTGGCTCTGGCTCGAACTCCATTCGGTACTGGAATGACCGATTAATTCTATGCTCAAGCTTATAGCATTGACTGATTTAATCTATCAGCAGTCAGTGACCGTTGTCCAAGTGCTAAAAGTGGTGATCGATCAATTTGGTCATGGTGGTTATACTTGACCGAATTAATCTGTCAATGCTGCATGTGTGACATAAGGAGCAACGGCTAGTTTCCTTTGCTGGGGTTATAAATACCCCTCCAGTCGGCCATTTCATGTGTGTTAGAGCTTGTAGAAGCTATAGGCTTGGTTCCCACTCACATACACACAAGTGCTCTATCCACCAAAGTGCTCAAGACAAGATTAAGGCAATTAGCATAAGTCTTAGGGCTTGATTAGTGCTAGTTTAGGCCTCTTAGCGTATTGCTTTAGGTGTTAGCCTAGAGTTAGGCGAGGTTTGCACACCTTATTGCTTTCGGTGCTTGTGCGCACCAAGAGTTGTAAATCCGGGGCTTGTAAGTCTTGCGAGACCCTCCAACCGAGTTTGTGGAGAGGCCACCGGTGCTTGTGAGAGGGAGAAGAGGCCCTCGACGATTTGCCAAAGCTCTACCCTAGTGAAGACGGCGAGGAGCATCCGGGAGAGGCAAGGTGGAGACCCACTTGCGCGTGGGGAAGGCCTGTCGGCTATCCATGGAGTTACTCGACCGGGAGCTTGGCCCTTGCTCGGGCATTCCCTCGTGAGGAGCTCCAACAAGGACTAGTGGAAAGCGAGAGCTTTCCAATACCTCGGTAAAAAGTCGTCATGCCGGGAGTTTGCATTCTCTAACACATTTACATTCCGTATTACTTCTTGCACTTACATTCCACATTTACCTTTCCTAGAATTGCCTTGTGTAGTTTATAGGATTGGAACCTAGTGTGCAAAACTTTTGTGCGGTAGAGATAGCAACACATAGAAAAACCTAGTGCACATCTAGATAGAATTTGGAATAAGTTTTCATATGTGCTTGGAGCCTTAGTTTTTGGAACACCTAATTCACCTCCTCTTAGGGTGTCACGGTCCTTTCACCCTCCTCTCCCCCACCGCCGACTCCCCTCCCCACTGCCACCCCCCTCCACCAACGGCTCACCTCCCGCTGCCGCCCCTCTATGCATGTGGATCTGTGCACCTCCACCCCTCCCTTCTTCCCCTCTCCTCTCCCTCTCCCCTCCCCTGCCCATCTCTAGTCTCTCACGCACTATCAAGAGAACCGCACATAACTGGCAGAGGAGTCACCAACCTTCTTGACTACTTTATGGACCTCTTTATAGACCTACCCACGAACGTGGAGGATTACGGAGGACGGACAGGGCTATCACGACTTTCCGCGTACCTCTACAAACCATGGGCTAGATCCGCATTCAAATGTAACCTTTAGTCCAGGCTTCACGTCTGCACTGACGATTATTACTCTAGCCTCGTGTAAGAACATCCGTCTTTATCAGGAGTCTTAGTACTAGAGCACCCAGTTAAGGGCAATGAAACTAATGCCGTGGCACTAGATTTACTCATCTAAACATGCAAGGTATGTAATACAAGTATGAACTATAAAAGGATTACATGACTTGCAAGAAGCAGGTGAACCAAACACTAGCTAAGATAAGGTAGAAAACTTTGTTGTATAGCTCAATTCATACATGAAATTCATACCAAACTCCTCATGAAGACTAGGAGACACTGAAATAAACTACTCTTCACCTCAACTCCACTAGCCTAGAGACTTTTACAAGGAAGAGAGAATATCTTCATCTTGATGTGTGTTCAAATGAGAGACACGGCCCTTTATTTATAGGCTTGCAAAGGCGGTTTATGGTTTATGGTTGGTAATCTCGTTGGAAACATGCATAACCCAAAGTTGTCGTCTTTCTCCACCGCCTTTTGCTGAGTCACTGACAGGTGGGTCCTTGAGTCTTTGCTCGGTGCCCCGTGCTGAGTTAAGGCAGTTTTACCTTGGTTGTGGGCCCTATAATCCATGTGATGTTCGTATGCCGGAACCTAATTTATCAAAGGTGTGTTTCCTTGCCACTTGGGTATGTTTTCTCTCTTTATTTAGCCAAATTCCTGCATGCATAAAATTCTTCAAGGACTTGTGGAATATAGGGAGTTTCATTATTTAGAAGTTGTCATGTGTGTATGAAATGCAAATCCCTCCTTATTTCTAGATAAATTGATGGAAGATTTTGGTACTTAACGACCGTCAGCAGCAGGGCCGCGGCAGCGCGTGGGGTCCCCCGTGGTCGTGGCGGTGGCGGCGTGCGGGCTACCTCCCTTCTTCCCCAATCCCTTCCCCTCCCCTCTCCGGCAACACAGCGCCGTGCGGGGCCGCGACGGCGTGTGGGTGCCCTCCCTTCTTCCCCTCTCCACCCCTCTCCCCTACCCTACCCCTCTCCGGCAGCACGGCGCCACGCGTGGCCATAGCGGCGGTGCGCGGGGGGCAGCAGCGGGCATGCAGAGTAGGTTTTTTCTTTTTCTTAACTGGCATCACCGCCGACTTAAATCCATCGGGCACCCGAACCGTTGGTGGTGCCCATTTTGAACCGGTGGTGATGAGGGGCACTAGTGTAGTGGTCGCATTCTGGTTATTACCCCTTTTAGAAAAGTCAAGAATAAATGTGTAAGAGATATGCGGCTATGCATATGAAGTAGGTTGGTCATAAGTAGATTTTGGACTTGGGGTTTTGGAATGGTATTGGTTTAGGAGTACCTTAGAAGAAGTTTAGGTGGGTGAAAAGACTTGGTTGTAAGTTTTGTCGCTTCAAACATAGCACCTACAGGTGAAATATTGTACATGAAAAAAATATGAAAGTGCAAAAAGTGCTATGCGGATGTAGGCTCATCTTTTTTTGCAATTGTGCTGGATGGTAATAAAATTTTGATACCAAGTGGTTTTATATTTTTAATGATATTGCATGACGCTTGTTGTAATATTATCAATCTCAAGATTTGTCAACTTAATCTCTCATAGAAGTTCGCATAGGTAAGTGTGCATACATGCGTTAATAGAGTGAGTGTACGAGCACGTGTATAGGATGTAGCGCCGGCAAAATGCTCTTTTCAACCCCACGTGCTTTCTAATTAGAAATTTAAGTCCATGATCTACAACTCGGGTCGAACGTACTGGTACTGTTAGTAGAAAATGCCAGCCGATCAGCCATCCTCCGAATCAAGACACTACTAGAAAATTGGCCAAAAGTACAGGGTCATTTGGCCTGGTACTCATTTGTCCCGTTAGTACCGGTTGTAGTGTCATTTGAGCAATCTCACTACAACACAAACATCCCTTTAGTAACGCATATATGCGTTGCTAGAAGTCTAAATAAGTGTTGGTGGGATCTATACCAACGCATAGGTTATGCGTTGCAAGAAATGGCGTTGCAAGGGTCTATTACAACGTATAGACATGCATTGGTACGATGTGTATATAAGTGTTACAAGCTAGCAACGGATTTCCACCAACACATATATGCGGTGCAATAAAAAAAATATGCTTGCCTGATTTGTTATTATTGTTGGATTCGAATAGCTAAATTATTTTTTCTACTCGAGACGACTTAGCGAATCACTTAGTCAATGAAGATATTCATTTTTTGCATCCATCAAGCACAAACAGAACTGCATATATTTAATATCTTCATTCAGTATAAGATTCTGGACAAGAAAAGGTAGCACAAAATTTGGTTGGATACATTGATTTCGTAAATTACAATGTGCTAGGACCGAAAACAAATCTACATGAAATCTGAACCAGCAATATGTTCCTTTGAGAAAGTCCTATGCTCCAACTTCTGAAGATCTGGATATCCAAAGTGCTGTGTAGCGTCCTGCATGCAATATGATCTTTTGGTATGTAGCACAATGAAAGCAAGTGGGATTTGTTTAATACAAAACTCAGACCAGTCACATGCGCAAAAACTCAGTTCATTACCATAGCCGTGAATAAAAACAGAGCATGTTTATATAAGAAGTGAGGAAATGTAAGGTTGGAATACTGTAATTGAAGAATATATTTTACCTAATCTAGCTGCAAAGAGTCTTGTCATACGGGCGATAATGTGTTTTCTGCATACGGTAGAAGTAGACCGATCGATCCCTCACAATGTTTAAGTTTAAATGCCCTTCCAACTAAACCTTGCTCCATCGCTTGTCTTGTACAATTAGTGGTGGGTCTATGAAATTAGGGTGCCACTAGTTTTTCTTGACTTGATGAGTTTGTATCGGATACTTACACGCATAAAGGGTTGGAAAGCTTAAGCAAGGTCATCTTAACGGTTAAGAACCTTGGGGCATAAAGGTTGGGAGCCGAGACATAGAGATGTCACCCAACAACAAGAGTCATATGTGATATGATTAGCAAAGAGTTGCTTACCGATCTACTTGTCTTCTAGTGGTGATGCTAAAGCTCACTAGTCGACTTGATAGTTGTGGGTCTTGAATCACTAAGTATCAATGGAGGGATATTGATTTTAATGGGAGTAGATTCTGTTAAATGTTTAATGTGATTTACTCTATCATGGATACATTTGTCTTAGTATTTTGCTTTATTATTTTTTTGTAGATCAATGACACCTAGCACCACCACATCTTTTACTTTGCGTTCAATCCTTGTGAAGGATAAGTGGAATGGGACTAACTATACGGATTGGATCTGTAACCTGAGAATTGTTCTCAGGGCTGAGAAAAAGGAAGACATTCTGGATACCCCATTACCAGAAAAGCCTGCTGATGATGCAACTCCTGCTGTCAAGAATGCATACAAGAAAGCATGCGACGACAATCTTGAAGTGAGTTGCCTCATGCTCGCTTGCATGGAACCTGAGCTACAGATGCAGCTTGAAACAAACCATGAGGCGCACGATATGATCGTGGCGCTTCAGGACATGTTCCAAACACAGGTCAGGACTGAAAGGTTCAATGTGTCCAAGGCCTTTGTTGAGAGCAAGCTAGCAGAGGGCGCAGCAGTGGGGCTGCATGTGATCAAGATGGTTGGTTACACGCAGAGGTTGTAGAAGCTGGGCTTCCCACTCGGCCAAGAGTTGGCCATTAATTTCATTCTTGCATCTTTACCTCCGAGCTATGGGAACTTCATCTCGAACTACCACATGCACGGGTCTGAAAAGGGCTTGAATGAGCTATGCGGCATGCTCAAGACAGCAGAAAGTGACATCAAGAAGAGCACGGGCGGCGGCCATGTGATGGTGGTCCAGAACAAGCCTAACTTCAAGAAGAAGGTACTTCTTGGAAGAAGAAGGGTACTTCTTGGAAGAAGAAGAAGGGCAAGGCTAAAGTTGAGAACCCCACGCCGAATCCAGATCCTAAGGCTAAAACTGGACCAGCTGCTGACACCGAGTGCTTTCACTGTCTTGAAAAGGGTCACTGGAAGAGAAACTGCAAGGTGTACTTGGCTTCTTTGAAGAATTGCGGAAGTAAGAGTACTTCCAAATCAGGTACCCTTACTGTTTATGTTATGGATATTTTGATTGCTAATTCTTTTGTCAATTCTTGGGTATTTGATACCGGATCGGTTGCTCACATTTGCAATTCGATGCAGGGGCTGACAAGAAGTAGAAGCGTGGCAAGAGGAGAAGTTGATTTCTGCGTGGGCAATAATGCAAGAGTTGCTGCGTTGAGTGTCGGGACGATGCAACTCCACCTCCCGTCAGGATTTATTATGGAGTTGAATAATTATTATTTTGTTCCTAGTTTGAGTCAAAACAATATATCTCCTTCATGATTGATGATGGATGGTTATTCGTTTGCGAGTGAAAACAATGGTTGTGTGATCTCTAAGAATGATATGTTTGTGGCTTCTGCGCCTATTAAGAATGGGTTGTTTGTTTTAAATCTTGATGATTCACCTATCTGTAATGTAAGTGCTAAAAGGCTTCGGCCTAATGATTTGAGTCCTACCTATATGTGGCATTGTCGTTTGGGTCATATAAGTGAGAAGCGCATTAAGAAGCTCCATTCGGATAGGCTCCTAACTTCATTTTATTTTGAATCATACGAGACATGTGAAGCTTGTTTGCTAGGCAAGATGCCGAGAGAGCATCGGATTTGCTGGAACTCCTACATACTGATGTGTGCGGACAAATGTGCTAGAGGAGGATTCCAATACTTCATAACTTTCACTGATGATTTGAGTAGATATGGCTATGTCTATTTGATGAAGCATAAGTCTGAAACCTTTGAAAAGTTAAAGGAATTTCAGAATGAGGTTGAAAATCAACGTGGCAAGAAAACTAATGTCTTGCGATCTGATCGAGGAGGTGAGTATTTGAGTCATGAGTTTAGCAATCACCTGAAGAGTTGTGGAATTGTTCCACAACTCACGCTGCCTGGAACACCTCAGAGAAATGGTGTGTCCGAGTGACGTAATCGAACTTTGTTAGACATGGTTCGGTCGAAGAGCTAGTCGGACCTACCATTATCGTTTTGTGGTTATGCTCTAGAAACAACAGCTTTCACACTAAACAGGGTACCGTCTAAATCCGTAGTTAAGACACCATATGAGATATGGACTGGGAAGACTCCCAGCTTGTCTTTTCTGAAAATTTGGGGATGTGAAGTTTTTGTCAAGCGACTTCAGTTAGACAAGCTAACTCCCAAATCGGATAAGTGCATATTCGTGGGATATCCAAAGGAAACTTTAGGGTATTACTTCTACAACCGATCAGAGGGCAAAGTGTTTGTTGCTCGGAACGGTGGTTTCTTAGAGAAAGAGTTTCTCAAGATGGAGAAAAGTGGACAGAAGGTGTATCTTGAAGAGGTCCAAGATGAGCCAATCAGGCAAGATTCAACAAGTGATACTAATGTAGCAAAACAAGTTGAGATACCCATGGCAAGAGAAGCACCACCGCAACCACGAAGGTCAGCAAGGCTCCGCGCGGCACGCGAGTTATTATTGTTGGACAGTGATGAGCTTGCGACATATACAGAATCAATGATGGACCCAGATTCTGAGAAATGGCAGAGTGCCATGAGATCCGAGATAGATTCCATGGGAGACAATCAAGTTTGGAACTTGGTTGACCCGCCTGATGGTGTTAAAGCCATAGAGTGCAAATGGATCTATAAGAAGAAGAAAGAGATGGATGGAAATGTTCACATCTATAAGGCTCGACTTGTCGCAAAAGGGTTTAGACAAGTTCATGGAGTTGACTACGACGAGATATTCTCTCCCGTAGCGATGCTTAAATCTATTCGGATCATTCTATCGATAGCCGCGTATTTTGATTATGAGATATGGTAGATAGATGTCAAAATAGCTTTCCTGAACGGAAACCTGGATGAGGACGTGTATATGATACAGCCCGAAGGTTTTGTCGATCCGACCAATGCTGGAAAGGTATGCAAACTGCAGAAATCCATTTATGGGTTGAAGCAAGCATCTCGGAGTTGGAATATTAATTTTGATGAAGTAGTCAAAGCGTTTGGTTTTCTTCAGAACGAAGAAGAAGCTTGTGTTTACAAGAAGGAAAGTGGGAGCTCTGTTGCATTTTGCTGATTGGGAATGATATTTCTATGCTGGAATCCATAAAGACTTCACTGAAATAGTTGTTCTATGAAGGACTTAGGGGAAGCCGCATACATTCTGGGCATAAAAATCTATAGAGATAGATCGAGAAGGCTTATTGGATTAAGCCAAGATACTTACATTGACAAGGTGTTGAAACGTTTCAGCATGGAACAATCAGAGAAAGGGTTCTTGCCTATGTCACACGGTATACATCTTAGCAAGACTCAGTGTCCTTCGACAACTGATGAGATGGATTGCATGAGCAAGGTTACATACGCTTCGGCAATTGGATCTATCATGTACGCGATGATAAGTACACGCCCAGATGTCTCATATGCTCTAAGTGCTACGAGCAGGTTCCAGTCTGATCCAGGTGAGAGTCACTGGACAGTGGTGAAAAACATTCTTAAGTACTTCAGAAGGACTAAAGATGTGTTTCTAGTCTATGGAGGTGAGGAGGAGCTCACTGTAACACGTTACACTAATGCTAGCTTCCAAACTGACAAAGATGACTCAAAGTCGCAATCAGGATTTGTGTTCACATTGAATGGTGGTGCTGTAAGTTGGAAAAGTTCCAAGCAGAATACGGTAGCTGATTCTACAACGGAAGCCGAATACATTGCAACTTCGGAAGCTGCAAAGGAAGGTGTTTGGATGAGGAAGTTCCTCATTGAGCTTGGTGTGTTTCCGAATGCGTCGAGCCTATTGAACCTCTACTGTGACAACAATGGGGCAATAGCGCAGGCTAAGGAGCCAAGGAATCACCAGAAGAACAAACATGTACTGCGGAAGTTTCACCTCATAAGAGAGTTCGTTAGACGGGGTGAGATCAAGATACACAGGATACACACAGATTTGAATGTTGCTGATCTTTTGACAAAGCCTCTTCCACAGCCTAAGCATGAAGCGCACACAAGAGCTATGGGTATTAGATATCTTCTAGATTAGACTCTAGTGCAAGTGGGAGACTGTTAGAAATATGCCCTAGAGGTAATCATAGAAATGGTCATATTTCGTTGTATCCATGATGTATTATGTGTTCATTGAATATCCATGAAAGGCAATTTGTATTGATTGGCAATTATGTGAATTGTTTGTGAGACTCTTTACTTGTATGGTTACTTATTACACAATGTGTACGCTGTGTCCTTAGACCTGAGATTATCGCATGTACTCAAGATGTGAACCAACCTACTTAGGAGCCATCAAACGCTACTCCGTAACTAGGTAGTCATAAAGGTGGTTCTCGGGTTTGTCAAGAAGCATGCTGTGAGACATGGTAAGTCAAGATGGGATTTGCCCCTCTTTGCTTGAGAGAGATATCTCTAGGCCCCTCGAGTGATCGGATCAAGAAATGCATGGCTGTGCTAGGATTAAGTGTTAACCAAGGATTCCGGATCACGGCATCGAGAAAGAGAGGTCAGCTTGAAGCTAGACCAAATATCGTGAGGCAAAGGGACTAGCATGTATATGAGATTGTGACGGCTCTTCTGATATGATCTTTGCGCGCGCATAGGAGTTGACACGTCTTGCTAGAGGCCGCTGTCAACTATTGGTCGAGTAGGAGTACTCGAGCCATGTCTGTTCGCGCGTGAGCCCATAGGGTCACACACTTAAGGGGCTGGAAGCCTAATGAGGATATGATCCAAATTAGACTGGGCTTAGGTGCACTAATGCGCCTCGGTTAGGAAGCCCATTAGTGGGCGCCTATAAAAGAAGGGGTGGGGGCGCATGAAGGGGCTAACCCTAATTCCACGCCTGCTGGCAACCACCTCCCACGCCCGCGCCCACGGTTGCCCTCGCAGACCCAGCAGTCCGGAGTGCGACGCTTCTTCCCCGTAGGTGTGGATACCTTGGAGGTGCTGCATCTGCTGCACGAGGACGAGCCGCACGTGAGAAGGTCTTGCAACTGCACTGCCGGCGACCGACTGCATTACCCCGATGCACTACAGAAGTTCCGCACACGCGCTTCTAGTGGTAATTCTGTGATCTATAACAGTAGTTTTCCTGGTTTATGTGGTGGAAATTCTCGTTTATCGCTAGCGTAGCCCACCTCATATCCCATCACAGTCAGATGTATTACTTGAGCCCAGGTGGTAGTGAGAGTTTGGGAGTTACAAGCTTTCAAGCGGAAGCTATGAGATTTGAGAATCTATGGTTTAGGTCTATCGAGAGATTGGATATGACGAGTTGTCTGCCTTATTTCCTAGGTGGAGGACCCTCCCTTTTATAGTCCAAGCGAGGCTCCATTAAAGGGGAGCTAAGGGTGTGTGGATAGAAAGAAAGGGCTCCCGACCCTACCGGTCAGGGTCGTCAGATTCATCAGTCGGGTCTCGCCATCCCGTCAGTCGGAATCTTCTGGTGACCACCATCCAAGTCCTGTGTCGTGGGGCAAGCGTCTTGTCTTGTCCCTGCGTGTCATGCTCTGTCGGTCAGCGGTCGTGGGGGTGTCAATATGTACGGTACGGCTATCACGCCCCATACCTAGCACCTTGCCCAGTCACTCCGTCGTGATGGGGGGGGGTGTTCCGGTCGTATCATTATGACGTTTCACCCCGTCCTTTCACGAGGACGGACAGGTAGAATAGTGGTGCCCTGCTACCACATCAGAGGGGACTGTAACCCCGTGGAGGGAGTGGTTGGCCGTGTACGGCAGGTTGAACCCGAGGCTTGTCCTTATCCTTTGTACCTACTCCTGGAACCCGCTGGTAAGCCAGGCCTGGCCTCCCGACCAGCCTGCCGGTTGCGGAGGTGGGCACGTAGGCGGAGCCCAGTTGGAGTCCCCGGTCGGAGCCTTGGTACGGATCCGGTCTCTAACCGTTCCCATAGTCGAGGATCTGGGCCTTGGTTATCCCTACTGAGTTGTCAGTCGGGGTTGTGGGCCGAGACAGCCCATGTGAAGTTGTTGCCTTATACGGACGGGTGCCTGTTCTAGGCACGACCTTGGACTGGTCAACGAGAAGTGAGCCCGTTGGGAACCCCAGGTCCCTGGACCCGTCAGAGGCCCCCGAGCGGCTTCACAATTTGTTTAATCATGAAGGCGCTATTTCTTGCTGCGTTGTACCTTCGCCCAGGGGTGAGGAATCGCATCACTCTGTCTCATCTGTAGAGAGCGCCAGCTGCGCATCTCCAGCGCTGAATATCGAAGGCTGCATGACCCGTCACGTCGACTCGCTGCAGTGGTGCTCCCCTTGCTCCTCTTGTGAAGGTTTCCCTTCTTTTGATGCGGAGCCGTGCGTCACGCGGCGAAACCTGCTTGCCAGATGGTAGGGTACCTGAGCGGCTATAAATGGAGGCCTCTAGAGCCTTGTTTTGAACTCATCCCAACCCGAGTTGTGAGCGAGCCCTGCCTCAAATAATGGAGTTGCTTTTAGCCTATGTGCGTCCGCCTGACGGAGTCGGTGGTTTCTTCAGCATCCGGTGCTAGAAGAATACTTGCGAGCAGGAAGGGATGGCATGTGGGCGACGCCATCCACCCTAGCTTTTCGCAAGCTCAATCCTCCAAGTGTTCTGCTCGGGTTATCAGGCTAAGCGGGTGCGCAGGCAGGGCACCGTCTCTGTCGAGCAGGTGGCGCGGCTTCCCCAGGCGCCTCGGGCGACCAAGGGGGAGGCGTCGGCTCCAGCGGAGGTTGTGTCAGTGCTTCCATCGGCCGGGTACAAGTATGGGGAGGAACTCCTCGATCTTTCCTGGCGTGGCACGTGCCCACGAGAACTGCCTGGGCCTCGAGTGCCTCAGCCTCAGCTCGCATCGTCGGAAGGCTTCCCTGTGTGCCTCAGCCTCAGCTCGCATCGTCGGAAGGCTCGTTCTTCCTAGGTGGCTGAGGATGGGATAGAACTCCTCGCTGTCAGTTAAGACGGAGAGGGAGTTCGGCCAGCGATGGCGGCGGATGGACTGCTCGCCGTTATCCCCTGCCAGGTTGTTCTCGAGGAAGGGGGTACAAGAAGAAGGCTTGCGAGGGAGATGTTCCTACCAAGCTGTCCGCACTTGTAGCAGCCCTCCTCGAGGTTCCAGCGTAACCATCCTTGCGGTGGCAACGGGTTTTCGTACTTTGTAACGGCCATGGGCCGACAATACTTTGCCGGGAATAAAATGTGTTTATTCTGGAGCATTTTGTACCTGCTGCGCTCGACCGGGAGTCCAGTCGGGGGCAGGCGTTTTGCCGTTCTTCCCGAGTGGAAAACATGGTACCCCGACCCGCAGCAATCCTTGTCATGAAGGAGAGCAGTTGGCTTGGTGATGTCATGAGCGTGCATGCATAGAGGTGGTCCCGTCCCCGATCTCCACAACCGGAGGGGTTGAGTCGGCGTGACTTGCCTCGATGGCCCGAGTGACATGCTCGGTGAGCTCATACCGGGCATGCCCGAGTAAAAATTCCGGGCGTCCGAGTGGAATCTGGGACCGTCGTTCGTGACGGGGTCGGCAAAGCCCGCAGGTGGTTTTCCACTACTCCATGACCCGTCTCCCGGCAAATGCCCGAGTCGCCCGACCGACTCAGGTGGCCAGCTGGCCTCTCCTCGATGGAGATTTTGTGGGCATGGCTCAAGGTCTGGATCGGACGAGAGGGTTGAGATGACCCAGATCGCTGCTTGAGCAGACTGGGCGAGGACCACTGAGGCTCATCTACGTTTTCTCCCCTGGCTCTGTTCGACGCTCGGTCAGTCGAACCTCGGACAGTTGAATTCCTGAGTCAGGACCCGACGGCGTGCTTTTAGGTTTTTAAGTATTTTGAAAACTGAGCAATCAAACGCATATATCGAACGAGGATGTGGCCTACTGAAGCTTACCCGAGGAGTTGGAGGACCGATGCAGTTTTTTTAGGGGTGCGTGTCGGGAGTGACCCTACCACGTCATGGAAGATAATGGGGTGCCCGCTCCGCCATGATTTCCGAGATCGGTGGAGTGTAACCGCGCGTGCCGCCTTTTCCTATCACAATTTAATTCCAACGGGAGGGGAGACGGTTTGTATCTTTTCCTCTTCCTGCGGAGACCGAGGGGTCGTGCGCCGCGTGGTGTTAGGGCCCCATTATAATCTCTACCATCCCGGCCAAACGTTCTCACTGGCAAGCGCTTGTTTCTCCATTCAGAAGAAAAGGAAAGGTCCTCCCATCTTCCTTGCCCTTTAGCGAGATGGTGGGAGAGAAGCACCCGGCGAATGAGGGCTCCAGCGCTCTGCCTCGAGGGCCACCACCCCTCTAGGAGACTCTGCGCCATCAGGGGTAAGCATTCCTCACCCTGTCGCTGAGCTCCTTGGTTGCGGTTGGTGATGTTTGGGCTGTGTAATCGTGCAGGGCTATCTTCACGGGTCCTCAAGGCTTCATCACCACGCGCGGAGTGGTTGGAGGCCCCTCTGTGGCTGCTGCGTGGGCATCGTCGGGGTCGTCCTCCTCATTCGAGTCCAATGCGAACCGGCGCAGGAGATACGGGACCTCGTTCGTGAGGCGTTCGAGGCCAAGGCTGGTATTCGGACGCGACACGGGAGGTGGGCCGGTTGGAGGCCGATCTCGCCGTCGTGTAGGCCGCCCTCCGTGCTTCGGAGGAGGAGAGGGCTTCAGCCTTGGCCGGGGCCACAGATGCCCACGCCCGGGCAGCAAGTGCGTTCCTTATAGAGAGGGCTTCCATTTGTTTTTATTTCCGAAGTGGATGTAGCGTCCTTAACCTTCCGCATTTTAGGTTTGGAGGAGGAGGCGACCACTTCTCGTCTTGAGGCGGATGAGCTGCACCGCCACCTGAACGACCTGGAAGACCGCCATGAGACTCTTGCCCGCGCAGCGCTTGATACGGTGAAGGGGGTGAGGCCGGAGGGGCACCTGTTGCTTGACTGTCTCCGGTCCCTGTCGCGCCAGGTTAGGGATGCGGTGGAGTTAGGCGTTCGCCAGGGTGCCGCTAGGGCGCTTGCCTCAGCGTGGGTTCATTCTGGCTGGGATATGGCCTGGCTGGAGCCTGGGTTCCCTGCAGCGACTGGCCCCTAGGAGTGGAGGGCGCTCGTGAACGTGATCACCGGAGCCGCTGCCGTCATTACCGCGGAGGTCGACGTCGAGGACATCCTCACGAGGGGCGCCAACCCGGGCTAGGACGGCGCCTAAGCAGCTCTTGCTGTTGAAGTAGCGGCGGTTGCGTCGACCTTGGGTCTTTTTATTTATATGCATTGAACAATGTGTGCGGGGGACTTGAAGTACCCCCGAGTGGACGACTAAAACTAATCGTTTTTTAATTTGATGATGTTTAAGGGGCTCGTGGCCCAGGGGGGCTTACTACGGAAGTCGAAGCGTCGCCCCGCTTTTTGCGCCTATGCCATGGTCGTGGTGGCCCCCCCGCGCCAGGTGCCTCTCTTTAAAGAGGGAGGACCGGGGGTCATCGTCTTCCCTATCTTTCCGCTTGTCTCGTTCCAATTGCCGCCACTATCTTCTTGTCCCCCATTTTCCAATCACGATTGCCCCTCCCCTTCTCCACCCCCGTCATGCCTGAGGAGGAAGTGGGAGAGAGAGAAGAGAGAAGCGGTTCCGCCTCCTCTTTCCCAATCGTGATGTCGTACTAGAGGCCATCGACCATGGAGGAGTCGCAGCTGGAGGATCTCGTGGCAAAAGGATTGCTGCCGCCGAAGGCGGTGTTGCACTGGAGGGCTCCCCCAGTGGATATCGTGAGCTTTCTCACGTTCCACGAGCGTGGCCTCACGCACCCGACGCACCCATTCCTGCTCGGCCTGCTGAACGAGTGGTGGGTGGAGCTGCACCACATCAATCCGAATGGGGTGCTGCACATCGCAGGCTTCGTCACGGTCTACGAGGGCTTCTTCGGGATAGATCCGCATGCGAATCTATTCTGAGCCTTCTTCCACAGTCGAGGTCTGACAGTGAAGGGGGACCCTCTGCCCGCATCCAGTGAAGCAGAACAGTTGGACATGGGGGCAGCCAACCTCGGAGAAAGGGAGCATGGCATTTCTCGAGAGGGCGTTGCGGAAGCGCATCACGGAGGAGGGGCTCGATGGGGTGCGGCTCTTCAGCACCATCCACACACACCGTGTTGTTCCTCTGGCCATGAGGACGACCAAGATGTTGGAGTACACCGGCCCCGCGGATCCCAACCGAGTGTCGCCGGAGGAGATGCCCGACGACGAGGTGTGGTCCTGGGTGGAGTTGGTCCTCAAGGTGAGGAATCAGCAAACCATTGGCAGTCCGGACGCCTTCGACAAGGGGCCCTGCCAAATTTGGTGGGTTTTTCCCCTCCCTTTCTTCTTGTTGGTTCTCTTGTGCTCGATTGGCTCCCAACTTCCTCTCAATTTTCCAAGGACTCGATCATCCTCAATCCTGCCCGTATTAGCCTAGGGTGTTGCGGGCGCGGCTAAGCAAGCAGCTCTGGTGGAGGCTTCCTTGGCCAGAAAAAAGAAGAAAGCCGAGAAGGCCAAGAGAAGGCAGGAGAAGGATATGCAGACTACTCGTTAGGTCCGGATGGGAGAGGATCGCGATGTTGTCCAAGAAGAATATGAGCCGGAGCACTTGACCGACTCTGATGACGGTGATTGTTCTGAGGAGGAAGAGTCGGAGTCGGGGGACGCCGACTTGTTCGTGGTAAAGCCTTGCGGCATCACGGGGTCGGAGATCCAAAGGGGTCGCGGAGGACGATGCGGCACCAACGGAGTTAGCAAAGCGGGCCCGAGTGGAAGAACATTCGGGGGCACCGCAGATGCTGTCTCCCTTGGAGCGGCATGAGGATTAGTCGGGGCAACGCACCGGTCCGAAAGCGCGCCCGACGATGACGAACGTGACCGACACACCCCACGACCTGCAAAACGCCATGCCTTGGGAGTCGGCAGGGTCGGCCCCAGGCTTGAGCCATGCAATGGGGCATGGTTTGCGGTCCCCGCCTGGCGTCCGGAGGTTCGGGAAGCTTGGACCCCCTCCGATTGGACGAGCGTCGAGGTAAGAGGACCACTTTTGTGGTTTCGGCTCTTATTTCAGGATATTTTTTATTTAGTCCACTTTTCTTCGTAGCGACTTGACGACGATCACCCTTGGGGCTAATGTCGAGCATGTGCCATGGAGACCCAGCCTAACGCGGTTCGCTCCGAGCCGAGGAGGGGGTCAGGAACTAGTTTCCACGGGCAGGCCACCGGTGATGGAGGCGATCCCTTTACAGTCCGTTGTGGAGGTGACTGTGGCAGCGCTTCCCCCGTCAGGTGTGGGAAAGGAGAATGAGATTGCGATGTCAGACCTAGGCCCACGGGACTGTGCACATAGCGTACATATCCTAGGATAAGGGATCGGACATGGCCCACGCCCTACATCTATTGTAACTACTCGTAGTGTAGTAGAACTACTCATACACTAGTAAAACTAATCAGAGACAATAGGAAACTACCCGAAAAGTACTCGGGTAGGTCTCCTGGGCTTATATCCGACTAGGACTTCCATGTAACCCTGTCCCCCCAAACTATATAAGGGCGGGCAGGGACCCCGTCCAAACATCACATCACCCGATCACCACCTAAGGTAATACAAACCACACAGGACGTAGGGTATTACGCTCTCGGTGGCCCGAACCTGTCTAAACTTTGTGTTCCTTGCACCTTTGAGTTTCTAATCTCAGCGACACCCTACCTACAAACTAACCACCTCGAGGGTATCCCTCGGTGGGCGTGGTGGTAAAACACCAACAGCTGGCGCGCCAGGTAGGGGTGATCAACGAAGATCCACTAGCGAGCTTGAAGGACCTCATCATTAAAATCAATCTACTCGGTGCAATGTGATTATCAAAATCGAACGGCATCCCAACACGGTCCTCTGTCGAGTCCAAGGAAATTTGGATTTTTGCACAACGCGATGCGTTCAAGTCACAATCCGAAGCAGGGAAGTATTCATCTGCTATTAGCCAAAGATCCGGTGGGTCCTGTTGAATTTCGTGTTGTTTCTGCGCAAGGCTGATTGCCTGAGTTCGAGTCCAAAAAGAAAATTTTGAAGCGGCGGCTACAATCAGGAGTCAAGCCTATTTCTTGATCTCTACAAATGAAGCGAAGCTATGACTACTTCGACAAATCGGCAACGCCAACCGGCCAACGACTACTCCGACTAGTTGTCTCGACAAGAAAACTAGTCGGGAGTGGGTTTCACATAGTCAACAACTAGTCGGAATCGACTCCGACTAGTCGGCTTCATCAACAAACCATTGCAGCTCCATCGACAAATGCTGCGGCTTCGTCAACAATCATCCACGAATCAAGCTAAGTCACTTATACCTTTTTGCGCAACACGCATTCTCTTCACAGGCCATGTCATGCCTGTTCCCGATTGCCTGCACGGTCCGCCCTACGACACGGACGGTCAGGTTACACCCTATAAGTGCGCTCCACGAGCGTTATCTTTTTCGCGCAACACCGACTGCTCAAGTTTTGTCTTAACGGTTGATACAACACCCGGGTAGGACACGCTTTAATCCGTGAAACCTCGACTCTTCTGTATACCTATGCTCCTATGCGTGCATGCGGCCACGATCTCTGCCCTATGGTCTACGGCTATTAGGGATCAGGAGCCTAAATGTAATAGGCTACCTACCCGGGGAAATTATGTGACCCAGCAAGAGCAAAACGCGAAAAAAATTTCATGCATTTTACAATGCTGGGATTTGCTCCAAACACGATATCATGTGTATCAGTTACAACATACTTTTTTGTTTACCTTGCAGGGGACCTGTCACACCCGATTCTAGAAAGAACCAAATGCATCTCATATGTGCGCCAGGATCATGTTCACACACATATGGTAGACGGAAAGTGCAATATATCAAAGACAATGCTCAAAAGTAACTAAATAAAGTATTTAACTATATTACACTCCGTATAAAAGAGACACAAATGTCTTTTAATGATTAACCGTTATACCCTATACGAAGTCTCGAGCAACTCCGTCTTCCACATGCGATGACTGGTGAACGTAGAGCCTAGAACTCCTCGAAGTCGTCGAAGTTCTCCTCTTCAAAGTTCTCTTCTGAACAGCAGGGGCAAGGGTGAGTACTCTTATGGTTGGTACTCAGCAAGTGGGGTGAAAATGCAAGGCCATCAAGGATAGGCTAAGGTTTGCAACAGTGGTCGCTTTTAGTTGGTCAAGTATTTATAATCAAGCACTTATTCACTAGGTTTAAGTTTATACCAACCCACTTTAGAAGAAACATAACGGTACCATCAGCAATAACATAAACCACGAACCACAATTTAATTAATCTTCAAGTTTCATTATCATGTGAGGGTGGTCACGGGATGGCTGTGCGGCGGCTGTAAACTGGCGGCCACGGCGGCGGGCGGAAACAGGGGTCCGACGAGAAATCGGGTTCGCGGCGGAGCAAGGGAGAGAGGGGAATCTGGTGCGGCTTGATGCTCACCAACTCGCGGAGCTTTGGCGAGAGTTGAAGACGGCGGGGAAGCTGCGGAACGGCGAGTCGACAGAGAGGCGGTGACTCTGGGCGGCGGCGTTCCTCCGGTGTGCGACTTCCAGCGGCGTGCGACGGTGTTGAGTAGTGGAGAGGGTTTGAGGATGGCTCTGGTTGCAAAGTGGGGCTCCAGCGGGATTTTATAGGGCGGATTGACCGGGAATAAGGAAGGCGGCGGCTCTTGCGAAGGAAAGGGCGGAACTACGGCTAGTAAGGTAAGCCTGCATCGCGGGAAGGAAAGAGAAACGCAGGCGATGGCGCGGAGTCGATCCGGACTCGGGGTAAGGAAGGAAGAAGGAAGAAGAAGGGGCGCGAACGACGGAGCAGCGCGCCTGCTGTTGCGGCGGAGAAAGGTAACAGAAGAGCGGGGGTGATGCGGAGCAGAGGAAGAAGAAAGGAAAGAAGAAAGAAGACACCGACAGATGGGTCCCTGCTGTCAATGAAAGAAAGGGTCGGGTGAATGGATTGGGCTGCTGAGTTGGGCCGCGGGAAAAGAAAAGAAGGAGAGAAGAAGGAATGGGCAGGGCTGAAAGAAAGAATAGAAGAAGAAAAGAAATAAAGCTGCATGCACAATTTTATCTTGTGACTTTTATAAAAATACATTCAAAATTTTTGATTCCTATATTTTGGGTGTTACAAAACCTATCCCCCTTAAAGAGAATCTCGTCCTCAAGATTTGGAAGGATTAGGGAACAGCTGTGGGAATTCTGCAATCAGTTCATCTTCTTTTTCCCAAGTAGCCTCATCCTCTTAGTGGTGACTCCACTGTACTTTGCACATTTTGATCACCTTATTCCGAGTAACCCTCTGAGATGTTTCCAAGATTCTAACCGGATGTTCTACATAAGTCAAATCGTCTTGTACATTGAGTTCCTCCAACGATAATTGTTCCTCTGGCACTCTCAAACATTTCTTTAACTGTGATACATGAAACACATCATGGACATCTGACAATCATGCCAGTAACTCCAATTGATATGCCACTTCACCTTTCCTTTTCAGGATCTGAAAAGGACCAATATAATGCGATGACAACTTTCCTTTCACTTTGAATCTACGTAAACCTCTGATGGGTGATACCTTCAAATACACAAAATCTCCAACTTCAAATGTCAATTCCCTTCTTCGTATATCAGCATAACTTTTCTGTCGTGATTGGGCAGTCTTGAGATTATCCCGGATTATCTGGACTTGCTGGACTTGTCTATCCGCTTCTTGAAGAATCTCTGGTCCAAAAACTTGACTTTCTCCTGTCTGGTTCCAATACAATGATGTCCTGCATTTTCTCCCATATAATGCTTCAAATGGGGCCATCTTGAGACTTGCTTGATAACTGTTATTGTAGGAGAATTCTGCATATGGCAAACTTTTATCCCAACTACCTCCATGCTTGAGGGCACATGCTCTCAACATGTCTTCTAATACTTGATTCGTTCGCTCAGTCTGACCATCTGTTTGCGGATGATATGCGGAACTGAAATTGAGCTTTGTGTCCATGGATTCATGTAATTTCTGCCAAAAACGCGACGTGAATTGAGTACCTCGATCAGACACTATCTTCCTTGGAACACCATGCAGACACACAATTCGTGACATGTATAGTTCTGCTAACTTGGCTCCAGTGTATGTTGTTTTGACTAGGATGAAATGTGCGACTTTTGTCAATCTGTCCACAATAACCCATATCGAGTCGTAACCATCACGAGTACGAGGTAACCCCACAATGAAATCCATACCAATCTCTTCCCATTTCCATTCAGGTACTTTCAAGGGCTGGAGTAAACCTGCTGGTCTCTGGTGTTCTGCCTTCACTCTCTGGCACACATCACACAAAGCTACGTGAGTTGCTACGTCTCTTTTCAAACCATACTACCAGTACCTTTCTTTCGAGTCTTGATAAATTTTGGTACTTCCAGGATGAATGGAATAAGCGGAATCATGTGCCTCCTTCAAAATAAGTTCACGAAGGTGATCAATTTCGGGTACACAGATCCTCTTTCTGAACCAAACAGTTCCTTGTTCATCTTCGGTGAAATCCTTAGTCTTGCCTAAACCAATTTGAATCTTGATCTCTTTGATCTTAGCATCTGTTAATTGTCCTTTTCTGATCTCCTATTCTAATGTAGGTTCCATCTCCATGGTTATGGCTTCCGCTTGTGTGACAATTCCGAAGTTCAAACGTGCCATCTCCCAACATAACTCCTGAGGCATCAATCGAGCAACCATCGTATTAGCTTGTCCTTTCCGGCTTAGGGCGTCTGCCACAACATTAGCCTTGCCAGGATGATACTGAATATCCAAATCATAGTCCTTGATTAATTCTAGCCATCTGCGCTGTCTTAGGTTAAGATCCTGTTGCGTGAAGATGTACTTTAGACTCTTATGGTCCGTGAAGATCTGGCACTTGTTTCCGATCATGTAGTGCCTCCAAATCTTCAATGCGTGCACGACGGCAGCCAATTCCAAGTCATGGGTAGGATAGTTTTGCTCATGCTTTCTCAACTTTCTTGAAGCATAAGCCACAACTTTGCCTTCTTGCATTAACACACATCCAAGTCCCATTCGTGAAGCGTCACAATATACATCGAACACTTTGTGGATATCCGGCATTATCAACACAGGGGCAGTGGTCAATCTTGTTTTCAGTTCTTCAAAACACTTTTGGCATGTAGCATCCCACTTAAACTCTTTTCCTTTTTCCAACAAGGAAGTCATGGGTTTCACAATCTTTGAGAATCCCTCAAAAAATCGGCGGTAGTAACCTGCAAGTCCGAGGAAACTTCTGATTTCAGGCACAGACTTCGGTGGATTCCAATTCAGAACATCCTGAACTTTACTTGGGTCTACTTCAATTCCTCCATCTGTGATAACATGTCCAAGGAAAGAAACTTCCCTCAACCAAAAATCACATTTGCTCAGCTTGGCATATAACTGATTCTCTCGGAGTTTTTGTAACACTATCCTCAAGTGCTCTTCATGTTCTTCTTCATTCTGCGAATACACCAAGATGTCATCAATGAACACAACCACAAATTTGTCAAGATATTCCATGAAAACCTTGTTCATCAGGTACATGAAGTACGCTGGTGCGTTGGTCAATCCAAATGACATCACAGTGAACTCGTACAGACCATATCTGGTAGTGAAGGCTGTCTTGGGTATATCCTCTGGTCGGATTCTTAGCTGATGATATCCTGATCTCAGATCAATCTTGGAGAAAACCTTGGCACCTCTCATCTGATCAAACAAATCTTCAATCCTGGGCAGTGGATACTTATTCTTGATCGTCACATCGTTCAGCGACCTGTAGTCTACACACATCCTTCTGCTGCCATCTTTCTTATCGACAAAGATCACGGGTGCTCCCCATGGGGATGAGCTAGGACGGATAAATCCCTTAGCTAACATTTATTCTATTTGTTTCTTTAGTTCACTTAGATCCTTAACATCCATTCTATAGGGTCTTTTAGAGATAGGTGCGGTACCAGGTAAAAGATCAATATTGAACTCAATGTCACGAACAGGTGGCATACCTGGTAAATCTTCCGGGAAGACGTCGGGGTACTCCCTTCATTTGGTTCACTGTCCCAACTCCACTGGGTGAAGCTGATGCCACAAACTCTATTTTATCTCCTTGAGGGCTGGTTAAGAGCACTGACCTCTTACGACACTGAATGACACCATCACATCTTGATAACCAATCCATTCCGAGGATCACATCAATGCCGCTAGTCTTTAGGACTATTAGATTGGCTAGAAATTCTACCCCCATAATATTCATGCTGACCCTTGGGCATAAGTGACTGGCTTTCAATTCTTTGCCCGGGGAGCTTACTAGAAATATTTGTTTCATAGGACTCATTGGTAAATTATGTTTTGCAGCGAATTGATCAATAATAAATGAATGCGATGCTCCAGAATCAAATAAAACTGATGCAGGTTCAGAATTAACAAGGAACGTACCGAGCACAACATCGGGAGCCTCTTCAGCTGTTTCTGCAGCCACATGATTCACCTTTCCGCGCATGCTGTTCTGTTGTCCTTTGTTGCCCAGTGGTGTCTGGTTGGTGTTGCGCGGCTCCTGCTGCTGAGAAGTCTGCCTTTGTCCACTGTTCCTCTGATTCTGAGGAGTTTGCACGTTACGCTTCGGGCAGTTATTAGCGTAATGACCCAGTTCTCCACATTTGAAACAGCCGTTGGGTTGGACCGGGGTGACTGGATTGTTGGTCCGCATGGGTGCACCTGTGGCATAGCCTGGACGGTATGGTTGCAGGTTGGAGTGGCGCTGAGTCTGCTGGTTGTAACGTTGAGGCTGTTGTGGAGTTCGTTGATTCTGTTGATTCTGCGGATATCCTCCACCTTGTCCTCCAAAGCGCGACTGAAATCCCTGGGTGTGTTGTAGCGGGGACGGGTGTTGCTGCTGGATTGTCCCTGGGACTGAAGTTTTCGCTTATGTTCCCCAAGCTCCTTGCGCTTGCTCTCCAGACCAATGGCTTTGTCTAGCAGCGTCTGAAAGTTTGGGAAAGTGTGACTGTGTAGCTGATAGTTGAGTGGCCCTATCAGACCTTCCAAGAAGCGCTCCTGCCTCTTCGCGTCACTATCCACCTCATGGGGCGCGTAACGAGACAACTGAGTGAATTTATCCCGGTACTCGCTGACAGTCATGCTGCCTTGCTTCAGGGACCGGAATTCCTTCTGCTTGAGCTTCATCAGTCCTGCTGGAATATGGTGCCTGCGGAAGTTGGTTCTGAACTCCTCCCAGGTGATAGTGTTGGCGTTGGCGTGGGCAGCAGTGAAGGCATCCCACCAATCAGCGGCTGCACCTTCCAGACGTCCTGCAGCATACAGGACCCTTTCACGGTCACTGCATTGTGTGATGTCCAGCTTCTTAGTGATGACCTTCAACCAATCATCAGCATCCAAGGGGTCCACAGAGTGAGAAAAGGTAGGAGGGTGGTGGCTCATGAATTCTCTGTGTTTGTCTCTTGGTGGCGGGTTTTGCTGCGGTGCTTGCTGATTCTGATGAGCTTGTATGTTCTGGATGGTGGCAGTGAGGTTCTGCAACACCTGCATCTGTGCTGCCAAGAATTGCTCCATTGTTGGATTGGGCGGTGGTGGCAACTCATTCTGTCGGTTAACTGTGCGAGCACGCCTAGAGATAGGGATATTCTGTCCTCCACCTGTCCTGGTGTTCACCATCTGACCGTTAGGGAATAAATCCACGATAAGACAGGTGTACTAGATATAGGTAGACAGAAGATAATATCTTAACAAAATATGGATTTATAAAGACTCCATCTTATATTAATGGATAGACTATATCAAGCAATTCTTATAGCACTCAAAGCAAACATTTGTTCTCAAGCAATCATCATTACATCGTCATCCTCTCAAGCGAAAATGATTCTAACGAGAACTTTAAGAGATACTAGCCTAAGAGCCTAAGTGCCTATTCCTCGGGGCGAGTTATGGAGCCGGGTTCGCCACGACAAAGCTTCTTGTGGGGTGGTGACAACGCGGGGAAGCGGGGTTCATCCATTTGTGAGGGTGGCGGCGCTCTTCCCTCAAGTCAAGCTTTCAGTATGCGGATCTTTTCATGGGCCTCCAGTAGCTTGTCCTGAGTATCGTCCAGCTCAGTGATGACGCTTTCCAGCTCAGTGTTGAGAGCGGTGGTGACTCGAGCAAGAGTGTTGAGGCGGTCTTCGTCATCTTCACCCAGAGTAATCACAGTCTCTTCAGTTCCACTGAGGCGGCGAGGAAGGTGGCGATACTCCGTGTTCTGAAGCTCCTGGCAGTAGGTGTGGAAGATGGAGCACAGAGCTCTCCTAGCGGCACTGCTGACGGCGACGTCGTAAGTAGCGTGGGGTGTGGCTGAGTCGTGTGCAGTGAGAGTCCTCAGGCCTCTGGCACTTTCCATCCTGATGTGGACGCGAGAGAGGTAGTAGTCGCCGAGTGCAGGGTCGATGTAGTGGTGCGTGTGGTAGTGAGGTCTCACGCGGTTGCCCAACTCTTGAAGAACACCTTGTAGCACCAGAGACAAGTGGCCGGGTTCTCTGTTCGATGTGCGAACACAGCAGAGTTGCCTCATCCCTGGAGTGACACCCTAGGTGTCTAAAAGGAAAACTGCTGTGACACCCTAGGTGTCTAAAAGGCTAAACAAAAACCCAGAACATAAAAATAGGCACAAAAGCGCAAGAAAAGTATAAAACAACCTAGCCAAATCTACCTTTTAAGCAAATGAATATGTGTGTATGTATATATGCTTATACATGTGAACCCGTGCAAGCAAACCCTTGTAACTTTCAAAATTGATCACAAATGACTCTAAAAATTTAATGGCACATCTGTCATAACAAAAGCAACAAAAGTCTAGTTGAACTCAAGGGCTAACAGTGCAAAAATTCACATGAAATGACGTGTTATTTATATACTAGTTATACATTGCTCAAATGAACACATTCATAAAAGAGAAAATGTATATCTTAAAAACTTGAACAAAAATGGCATTCAAATGTTTTTGATTTGACCTTGGGAAGAATGAATTTAGCTCCTTTTTCACCCAGATCCCCGATGTTTTTGTTTCTCGCGCATAAGTCCCATCATCTTCTCCCTCCTCTCTCCTCCCACTAACCTATGCCATCGCCGGCAGGCCAGCTGGCCGTCGAACCCCAGCGCAGCTAGGCTGTCCGGCCAAGTGGGCCTGCCAGCGCACAGGAAATCTCCCGCTGACCCACAAAATCTCGTGCTTCCCCCTCTGGAAGCCTCCACGCGGCGGTTTTCCTCTCCCGCGGGCGCTGGTGGCGCCACGGCGAGCCCCCGCCGGCACCAGCAAGGCAGCTACGCAACTGGTTTTGCCCCCTGGTCGGGCCTTCCCTAGCGGCTCGTGCCCAGGCCGCCATCCTCCCTCTCACGCCTATAAAAGCCCCACCAGAGGCCCTTGAGCTCACCGCCCCAACATCAACTCCGCCGAGCAGTCACTCGCGCGTGGACGCACCACTCCGCCCCCACATTGCCCAAACCAACCCTCCCATCACTTCTCCGCCTTACACCGAAGCTACACAACCGGTCCCCGTGGCCTCTTCCTCACCGGAGCGCCGTCACCACCACCCCCACCCGCCCCAGCTCTGTGCCACCGCCGGCAAGCCGCCTCGGTCCACCATTTCCCCACCTAAGACCTCAAACAGCTGCGGTTTGTTCCCCTCTTGCCTCTCCCACCGTCACCCCTCACCGCCGGCGACCCTAGTCGCCGGAATTTAGCCAGCAGTCGCCGTTCCCCTACACAAAGGACCCTTTTGCTTCCATTTCAATCTTTCTGAGAAGTTTTCTGTAAAATTTTAGGGACTCATTGGTAAACCTGAAACTGGAACTTTGGAAAACCAATCTATTAACTTTGAAAATGCAAAACAACTCGCAGAAAGATCCTAAAAGTACAAGCTAAGATGTCCTTCCGAGAAGTTTTCTGTAAAATCTCAGGGACTCATTGGTAAACCTGAAACTGGAACTTTGGAAAACCAATCTATTAACTTTGAAAATGCAAAACAACTTGTAGAAAGATCCTAAAAGTACAAGCTAAGATGTCCTGGACTCCTTAAGTTAAGATCTACAACTATGTTAAAGAATCTTGGACTATTTTCACATAAGTTTTGCTAAAGATTTAAATCAAGTTTAAATGTGTTTTTAATTGTTCCAAGAGTTTCAAGGAAGAACTACTCATAAGTTTTGGATGGTAGCTTCAGTACTAAGAGTATAGCCTTCCATAAAAATTTCATGCACTCAATCCATTCACAACTAGATGTTTCGAGTACGTTTTGTTATATGCTAGATTCAATTAAACTTAAATTTTAACCTCTGATCCTTGCACTGGAAAAATCTACAAAATTTATAGTAGCATACTCATGCAAGTAAGTTTGTTCAGTAAAAAGTTGAGCACCAGTTCTTGAATGGTTTGTTCTGCACAAATAGATCTTGATCCTAGCAGTAGCTGTTTAATAAATTTTTCATGATTAACCTACTGAATGAAAATGGCTAAAAATTTTACAGTGAGTTTGTACTTAAGTAACGTGCTGTACGTATAAATCTCAACCCCAAAAACTACCTCTACGAGTAGTTTTGCTTAAGCAATGCTTACTGTTAAAAATGGCCGTACGACATGACAAAACCACTCGCTCACTTAATGAAGACAGTTAATCCAGATAAGTACTCGATAAATGACTGCCCAAGGACAAGAAAATGAAGTACTCGACTACTTAGCTTCAGTTTTGTTGAATGACTACTTTATAGTGCAAAAATTTTTATCTTGTATCTTTGAAACCACTCATACATGTGCATTGATATAGAATCGACTACTCTCGCTGACGGAACCTACGATCTGGTCCTCAAGTCCGAGAGTGAGCAGTGCAAAGCTCAAGTTAATCTAACAGAAGTCACTGAAGACCCGAACCAACGTTCGGAAGAACCCCCGACTAGTTTTGCCCAATAAGGCAAGCCCCAGTGCATGATCCCAGTGTTTCAATTTATGCAACTACTATTCCTTTTTACCTATGCATTTAAGTTCATAGGAGTTGATTGGAACCCTAGCTGCATGATCCTAGGCACCTATGTATTGAATACTAGAACTGGAAGTTTGAGTAGATGCTCTGCTAATAGGTTCGGTAAAAGTCGAGTGGTTTCCTACCACTCGCGAGAATTATAGGAGTTGAATGATTTACCACATACTGCAACTATAGGGTCGATGGGTGGGGCTGTGGTATGATACTCATGGTTGAGGCCCCGTCCGAGTAGAGAAAAATGCTAAGGCCGCAGTGTGTGGTAGTGGTGGTTAAGTGTTTGAACGTACTAACCACATGTCGAAAATATGGTACTCGATAAGCTAAGTACCTGATTGGCCCGGCAAGTTCAGATGGGTATAAACATGCGAGTGCAGAGCGTGGCTCTATACTCGGGGAGGGTGACCCTGGTCCACAACCCGGAAAGAAAGGGGAAAAGTTGCTTGGGGTGACCCTTCGGTACTCCAGGCGTGTGTGTTAGGTTTACCTTGCAAGGTTAAGAAATTCGATTCGAATCGTCTGTTTCTCGCGATAATTGAGATCTGCTTAATGCTTCTACCACATAGAGTAACAAGAGGAACTATGGCTATGATGAAACTTGTTGGATGATTAATTATTTTTCCACCATGTTTGGTTAGAGATAGATGCTCACTTAGAATGGTTAAATGAACTAGAATATTGAAAGCTAAAATATGAAATTAAATACTTACTCTTTGTTGCTTTTCAGCAAAAAGAAAACCTAGAGCCTTAGAGCCACGCATGCTTAGAAGTCGATATTTACATACCACCAGTCGGGTAAGCCTTGCCGAGTATTAGTATACTCAACCTTGCTTGTGGCATTGTTTTCAGGTGTGTCTTTTGAAGAAATGATAGCTGGTTTGACATGGCCTTGTACCTTGCCTCCTGGGTGGTCCATGGAGTGGGATCTGTTCCCGGCCAACGCTAACTCTGCCGAGTGATGCAAGGTATGGGCTTCATCATGGTATCCAAATCGACGATAGATGATCGTGTTTTCTTTCCGCTGCCTTTAAACTCTGAATAAAAGTTTTTATGTTTGAACTCTGAAGTACTTGTTTAATGAACTCGGTTTGTACTAAATGATGTCAGACTTGTGAGAAAAAAGCTATGGAATATTGTAATCTCTAGACTTGCCTTCGTGCAAGTTAAGTGTACGCATTGTTTTGATCGGAATATTAAGTGGTCGCATCGAAATTTACCCAACAGACTGTCGGTTACTCCGTTTGAAGTGCATGGTAGCCGGTTCGTCTTTATGGATGATGGTTAGTGCACTTGAGCCGGATTAATTCGGGCGGTTCTGCCACAACTGCTGCTATAGATCATGGAATTACCACTAGAAGTGCGGGTGCGGAACTTCTGTACTGCTTCGGTGTAGTGCAGTCGGTTGCTGGCAGTGCAGTTGCAAGACCTCCTCACGTGCGGCTCGACCTCGTGTAGCAGATGCAGCACCTCCAAGGTATCCACACGTACGGGGAAGAAGCGTCACACTCTGGACTGCTAGGTTCGCGAGGGCAACTGTGGGCGCGAGCGTGGGAGGCGGCTGCCAACAGGCTTGGAATTCCATGCGCCCCCTCCCCTTCTTATATAGGCGCCCACTAATGGGCTTTCTAACCGAGGCCCATTAGTGCACCTAAGCTCAGTCTAATTCGTATCATATCCTCATTAGGCTTCCAGCCCCTTAAGTGTATGACCCTGTGGGCTCACGTGCGAACAGACATGGTCCGAGTACTCCTACTCGACCAATAGTTGACAGCAGCCTCTAGCAAGACGTGTCAACGCCTATGCGCGCGCAAAGATCATATCCGACGAGCCGTCACAATCTCATATACATGCTATTTCCTTTGCCTCATGATATTTGGTCTAGCTCCAAGCTGACCTCTCTTTCTCAAAGCCGTGATCCGGAATCCTTGGTTAACACTTAACCCTAGTACGGCCACGCATTTCTTGATCCGATCACTCGAAGGGCCCAGAGATATCTCTCAAGCAGAGAGGGGCAAATCCCATCTTGACTGACCTTGTCTCACAGCATGCTTCTTGAGAAACCCGAGAACCACCTTTCTGAATACCCAATTACGGAATAGCGTTTGATGGCTCTTAAGTAGGTCGATTCACATCTTGAGTACATGCGACAATCTCAGGTCTAAGGACACATCGTACACATTGTGTAATGAGAAATCACTATTTCTCGAGTTGGGTCGGTCCAGCCTCATGTCATACATGCGCTCACATTATTAGTTTGACATGTCCTTGTCTATGACTTGTGAAATAGTCATCAACTAATACATGTGCTAGTCTAATATTCATGTGTGTCCATACATAAACTCCGTCTAGGAACAACTTTAGAATAACCATACGAGTAAAGAGTCTCACAAACAATTCACATAATTGCCAATCAATACAAGTTGCCTTTCATGGATATTCAATGAACACATAATACATCATGGATACAACAAAATATGATCATCTCTATGACTACCTCTAGGGCATATTTCTAACAGAAATTGTGTATTTTACATTTACTCATGGAGCTTTGGCTCCTAGACGGCTAGGTGTTGCCGGGTGAGCACCCAATTGTGTGGCCTGTCACAGGAAGTTTGTAAGGGTCAGTTTCCACCTCCGCAAGGGAAGGAAATCAAGATAGTGAAAGGCCAAGGAAGCTACCTTTGAGATGAAAAAAATACATCATGATGCACATCTTATTTGGGCCACTCTCAAGGATAAATATGATGAGGCCAAATGTGATATTCAAATACAAGAAGTTAGTAAGTCCGCTGAGGGTTTCACAATATCATCATCAGAAACTGAAACTCAAATGACAGCAAGCAACAATCAAGAAAGCAAAGATTCAGTAGATAGTAACTTCACCTTTGTTCTTGCTGCATATCCGGAAGTTCCGGATATGAAACCCGGAAGTTCTAGATCTGGCAGAGTGGTTGAAAGACGCTGACCAAATGATGAGTCCGCTTCTGCTAGTTCTGCTCAGTCATCAGTGCTTTATGGCCATGTTCGAAGATGAATCTGATTCAGATAGTGATAGTGATGATGATGATGAAGAGTTTATGCTTGATCTTGGAAAGATGAATAAGAAAAGTAGAGAAACAATCATTGAGATGATGAAAAAGGTGATGAAGCGAGATCAAGAGATTGAAATACAAAGGAAGCTTCTCATTGACAAAGATGAAGATATCAAATCTCTTGCTCTAGTAGAAAAGAAGGATCAAGCTGTCACAGCTCAAGTGGATGAACTCACTATCAAGTATATTGATTTGCAAGCTCATCATATGGAGCTCAAGGGATCTAATGAAAAGCTTCTGGAATCATATGCCATGCTAGAGGTAGCTCATGAGGTTATGATCTCAATAATGAAATCATGTCAACCAATTGACGATACTTGCTCATAAAATGAAAATAAAGAGATACAATCTTGGTTTGAGCACGTGACTGGGGAAGATTGTAATGATGACCTAATTCAAGAGAATGAAGTGTTGAAGCAAGAGGTTGAGAGGCTCTCGAAGGACTTGACAAAGATGGAAGGCAAGAGCGTTGTACAACCTTCTCAAGATAACCGTGAAACCATGGTGAAGAAGCCTAAGAAGAGATCAACTGTGCAAAGCTCATGCAATCAAGTACACAAATCCAACAAGAGCAAGCCTCAAGCAAAGAAGAAGAATTTGGATCATATCAAGTGTGTCAAGTGCTCCAACATGGGACATTATGCTTCAATGTGCTCAATCAAGCTAGAAGGCCAGCAAACACTCTCCAAGAGACAAAGAAGCCTTGCCAAGAGAAGATGCTTTGGTTGCTGCAAAAAGGGACACAAAATTACAACATGTCCAAGCAAGTCAAATGTGATGTCTGGCAAAACCGGAAGTTTCGGGTTTGCTAACCCGGAAGTTCCAGATTTGGCTGTGCAACATCACAACAAGCTGAACAAAAGGTTTCATGAGAGCTCAAGCACAGTACTTGAAGAGGAGGGGTGTTAGAAACAATGAGAACTAGCCAGCAAGCAACATCAAGTGCAAAGTGTGTTACACATGTCGAGGAAAAGGACCTTGGTAAGGATTGTCCAAATGGTAACAGTTCTAAGCCTAACTTGGTCAACAATCTTCATATACAGCTTAGGAGGTCCCATGATGGCGCTTGTGTTGGTAGGATGATAAAGTCATCAACTATTCGGCCAAAAGCCATTTGGGTTCCTAAATCCTTGTTGACTAACCTTTGTGGACCCAATACAACTTGGGTACCAAAATGTGCTTGAGAGAATTAGCAGGTACTTTGAGAGGCATTGAAGACTTGACAAAACTTGAGAAGAGCTTCATCATATTAATACTATCTCAAGTTTGCTTTTCTCATCTCTCATCTTGAAAAAATTGCCAAGTCGAAATCAAACTGGTCTATATTATATTTCAATGCATCTCTGGTAACAAATATCTTCCCATAGCTATCTAGCTTCCTATATCTGAGATTCCTTTGTGTGATTTTAAGTATAGGATCTACTTAGCCTCTTGTGTCAATTTAAGAAATTTATATAATGCGACACATGATGCCCTTAACAAGCTCTATGGTGGAGCTAGTGTCTTCTTGATGATACAGAAGAATCTACAAGCGTTATCTCTCAAATTCTCCAAACCTATTCTTCATCAAAATCAGTGTTGTTGGAGAAGATAAGCTACCGTCGGAACTTCCGACATCATGTCGAAACTTCCGACGTCCATCGGAGGTATCATCCTTGTTCCGATCAAGGGTCCTCGGGTCGAATTATTTTAAGTTCCGACAAATCACCTGTGTGAGGAGTACCAGTAAACCCGGAAGTTCCATTTTTTTTCAATTTCGGAAGTTCCGGATTCTGCACGATGGACAAGACTGAGATATAATAAAGGCTAACTTGTTATGTTCTTAAATGAATTTTATCTCAAGTAACTTATACTCACATAACAAAGCACAGTGAGGATTTCTCGAACTATCTTCAACTGTCATAATATTTTTTTTACCTGACCAAAATATGAAATAAGCCTCCTCTAGTTTCTTAGATCATAGAAAGTGCATATCTCAAGTATTCCATCCTTAATGCACATATTAAGGGGGAGCTAATTTCATATCTTGTACATTACATTTAACCTTGCTTTCAAGTCTCCATATGTGTAGAGTAAATAGAGTTATATTCTTGAAAGAACGAGGTTTTATTGTGAGTATGCTACATGACTTCAAGGTCATCATTCCAACATGAAAAGGTGTTTCTGAGCTCTAATTTGAATTGTTCATCTCTATGTGTGGCTACTCTCCATAATATGGCTTAAATTCCTTATTTGGTCTTATTTGATCAAAAGATGCACATGTACTTGTCTTCCAAATATATATGTGTGCATCATATTCTTGTGAGGAATTTAGTCCATGCTATGAGGCTTCATTGTCTGGTGGCTCATTCCCTTCCACATTCAAAATCTATCAAACATAAAGCTAGAGCTTGTGCTGCTATTGGTTATCCCTTGTCCTTGTGAGCTTCTCATGATTTATAAAGGAAGAGATCACAAGTGGTACGAATGGTACATAAGTGCAAGCTTAAATATGAAATCCTTCTTTTGAGAAGGATAAGGGATCTCAAGGGCCAAGGCATGTACAACTCATGTGTATATGCATTGATTTTTGCATCTAGGCTCTCTACATGCTAGTGCGCATGTTTTGCATAAGGCAATCTCAAGTAGTTAGTGTGCCTTAGATATTTAGTTGATACCTTTAACTATTTGGCTTAGTGTCAAGAGAAGTGTGCCTTAGATATTTAGTTGATACCTTTAACTATTTGGCCAAGGTATGAGCTAAATATACTAAGGATGGTGCTTGACTTGTTTTGCTGAATGCTTGAGTGATATAGGATAGATTTCTCAAAAATCCAACCAGTATGCTAGAAGTGTGCTTTTTGGAAAATTATTTGGTTTTTGGTCTTTGTGACCACGTCAGGTCATCTTGTGGTTATGGCTACCTCTGATTGTTTGATGGCTAACCACAAGTGACAAGACTCTCTCAAGTCATCTCAAGGGCTATTTGTTGGATATTCTATCCCCTTTCCAAATCCGTGTGCAAATCCAAAATCTAGGCTAGGGTTCCTACTCTAATGGATATCTGAGACTATGGAACCTTCCTCACCTCTAAAATATCTATCAAGTCACTCAATCATTAGAACTTCAGTTTGTACACCAGGATCAAGTGAAACCTGAAAGTTCCAGATTTCACAACCTGGAAGTTCCGGATTTCAACGGGTATATCACTGTTGGACCTGTGACATACCTCTTCCTCTCTCATTATTTCTCCCACAACACAACCCAACACCATACTGTTTGAAAGAGGCGCCTTGGTGGCGATTTGGAGGTTTGGCCAAGGATTTCAAGGTGTGAAAGCCGATTCTTGGTGGATTCCAATCCAGAGATTCCGGATCCCTCTTCCGGATTCTATTTCAAATCCTTTCCACCATGAGTCAAGGTACAAAATCAATGTTTTTACCCGATCTCCTTATCTAGGATTGCTCTCTTCGATTCCTCTAGTAGATAAACTACATTTGCACCTTGTTGCTGCTCCAAGTGATGGATATTCAAGTTTCAATGGTTGATTTTGCTGGGACATGAACTAGGGTTTCTCTGCAGAACCCGGAAGTTCCGGGTTTCACAACTCGGAAGTTCCGGATTTTGTAGAGACACCTTGTTTCATGGCCTTTAGCAAAGTAAATTGTGCTTAAAATTCATGGAGTAGTCCTATGCCTCAGTTTGTATCATCTAGAGATCTATCCTCAAGTGTCTAAGCATTTTGGATGTCTCTCTGTGAAAACTTGGAAGTTCTGGATTGCATAAATCGGAAGTTCTGAATTTACACAGAGAGCATACAAGTTGTTCACATCATCCATATTCTCTAGATTTTCTTACTCA
Organism: Panicum miliaceum; assembly: GCA_032594955.1. Taxonomy (NCBI): domain Eukaryota; kingdom Viridiplantae; phylum Streptophyta; class Magnoliopsida; order Poales; family Poaceae; genus Panicum; species Panicum miliaceum. The sequence goes on from CM064073.1 coordinate 22,337,678, forward strand.
AATTGCTCCAGCCCTAATCTCTTGATATCTTGCCATGATCACAGACCCCTCAGAAGGTGATGAGAGATTTGTTCTTTGAAGGAGGAGAAAAAATGCAAACATTCCTCTAGGAAGAACAACAAGGGCATCAATGAGACAACATGCTCGAGGCACACTTCACATTGATGAGCCTCCTCTAGAAATTTAGGAAGAAAATAGTGGTAGCGGTAGTGGCAGTAGCTATGACATATCTAGTGATGATGGGGAGGAAGATGATGAGGCACATAAAATGTATCCTCGTGGGATGAAAAGGAGTGGTAGGTTCATGAGAGGCAGCAGCAGTGGTGGTGGTCATGGTGCTAGTAGTGGAAATGGTGGTGATCAACATGGTGAAGATGAGGAGGATGAGCAGTCCTGACAGCCTTTCTTTGTGACCGGGGTTTTGATGAGAAAGCCTTGTGTCCCTCATGACTATGTCAAGGTTGACTACATGAAGCGGGGGATGACAGTGAAGGCAAGAAATGAAAGAGAGAAAAATCCTAGAGGAAGAAGCATAGAATATCGGTTCTAAATCAAATTTCATCAAGACTTTCATGAGACTGCTATACTCAGCAAGAAATACAAGGCTGCTCGCTCTTAATATATAGATTGGCAAAAATTTTAGGATATGTAGGATCCTATCTTTGATGAGATAATTGCCCAATGCAAGGCAAAGCATGTGTACAAAATAATGGGCTTCAAATATGATTGGAACAATGAGATCATTGCTCAATTCTATGCCATTTGTTATTTTGAGAAGGACGGAGATGTGAGGTGGGTTCATTGGATGACCGAAGGCAAATGGTACAAGATTAATTACTTTGAGTTTGCTGCCATGTTTGGATTTGGAAGAGCTAACTATGGGCGCAATAGGATCCATATCGTGTCACATCTTCCCAAAGAAAACATGAAGGAGATGTACTTGCCTGGGAGAGAGTGGAAGTATGGTGGACCCAAAAGCTTGATTCCTTTCTATGGCTAACTCAACAAGTTCTTTCGAAAGACTATTGATCCAAGATAGGGTGATGCTCACAACATCTCAGCTTTTGGAAGAAATTTATTGCTAGCTCTATGTCATAGTGAGCCAGAGTTTAGCACATTTGACTACATTTGGGAGGAAATCAAGTCTGTTTTGGAATCACCTCGAAAGTGTTGTGGTTATGGTGCTTATCTCATGACATGATTGACCAAAAGACAAATAAGAGATTTGAGTGTGATTATTTGCATACTCCAATTGACATCAAGAAGGATTATCATCCTGGACCCACTCTAGCTCAAGTGATACACACAAGGCAACAAAGTACTGCCCAAGGTGATGATGTGGCTACCCCTGATGCTCTTCCACATGCTTCTAATGCTCCACCACCTCCTTCTCACTCTCATTCTCGATGTGGTGGCTCTAGGGAGTATAGTTGGGAAAAGCCTCCCTCTCCAATAAGAAAAATGTTTAATTTGATATTTGGGATGTGCAAGTCCACAAATGATGTGGTGCGTAAGGAGAGGGAAAGAAGGAAGAAAGACACTCTGAGATTGAAGAAAATTCAAGAAGCTAGCTGCCAAAATGATCCAGCTTCTCCCATTGGCTCTGAAGGATAGCAAAGTGACCCTGAAAATCTAGAGCAACTAAATGCTAGATACCAGCAAGAAGATTATTGGGGATAGCTCTATGGTAGTGGATCATTTCCTAGTACCTCCTATGTTAATCCTACATATGTTGATCCCTCCGCTGCTCCTATGCCTCTGACACCTGATCCAAATGTCACTAGTGCTGAGGGTCTTGGATCGTGGATATTTGGACAACATCTTGGTGGTCCCGGCCAAGGATCAAGTGGATATGGGGGTAGAAATGAGGATGAAGATGATGATCAGCAGTAGGAGCTTCCAGATGAACTCCCCTCAGTCCCTTGTTGATGATGGATGACAAAGGGGGAGAGGAAGTTGAGATTAAAGCTTCTATCAGTGTCTCTGCCCGGCAAACCCGGAGGTTCCGGGTTTCCGAATCCGACAGTTTCGGATTTGGGTGTGGTATGCCACATGCCATGTAATAAATCCATTTTTAGCTTGTATAGACTTGAGAACAATTTGTACTGTGTGCTATTGTGTGGTGAACCATGTTATTGCTTTAATTTAAGACTTGATACATGTTAGTATGATGAAATGAGTTGAAATGATGAATTGTTATTTTTAGTCAGCTCGGCTTGGTGAACCCGGAGGTTCCGGATTTCCAGACTCGGAAGTTCCGGAATTTGCTGGCTGAACTGAATACTTTCTTTTATCTTGCTGAGATATCTGTCATATGGATCACGTATAATTTGTTCACACACTTTTTTTGCAACCAACCGTCACACCTTAAAATATTTAATTTTAGGATGTGAATGTCTTTCACAATGTGTTCATCCATCTTAAGGTTTTTTCGAGAATTTTCCAGATTTTTCTGGCAATTATTCTCTTTCTTCGTAGAGCTAAATCCATTTATTGAATAGTTCTAAAAATCTTTTTCTCAAATTCCAAGTATTTTAATTGGATTCCTCGTGTCCCATATTACCTCTTGAGTTTTCCTCGGAATTTTTGGGATTCTTCTGGATATATATTTCGTGGTGTAAAAGATTTATCTAGACTTTTCTAGATTGATTTTAAGCTTGAAAATATGTTCTGGAAAATGAAATCCTTTTTCATTTCATCTCGAGCTGGATTCAACTTATTTTGGGTTTAGTCCGCCTTAAATCCTAGATTCCTGCCGCGTGCAAGCTTGAGCTTGACCACCGCCATAATCTCATCATCTATCGCGTTTTGTCGATAAAAAGTAAATCAAAAGCTTCTCCTTGAGGTACCGAAGCGAACACCCTTGTTTTCGCCTTCTGCCCTTCTTTTGCCCTTCCTTTCCGAAGCTTAATAGCTCATCAAAGCTACCTGACCGACGCTCACCGCCGATCACCTTCCTCTACAAAGTTGGAGTTATCAGAAATTTTTTCGTTTCCCATTTTTTTCTCGTTCTGAAGTTCCCGATTTCTCGTCGTAGTCGGATCGATCCGTTTTATCACCATTCGCCCTGTTTTTCTCTATCCGCTCCGACACACTAAGATGCCCCATCGAGCTCCCAATTCTCTAATCTTTCTCCCCGATCAAGTCATGCTTGAAACGGTGCCTCGTGGTTCGTCTTCAGTGTTTTTCCAACGATGTTTGATCACCGTCAGCTTCAGCGACTAGCACCATCGCTCTAAAATCCTAGACTCAAACCCAATCTCCCTCAGCAACCCAACCTTTTTGCCTCTCTCTTTACCCTTCTCTTCGCGATCCGAATTCTATCCATCGGCCCGAGTCAATATCGGCCTGTCGAGCGCTCCTCTCCGGCTCTCTACGATGACAGAATCCCACTTGTCATTTACTCCTGTCCCTTTTGTTTTAACCACAATAACCATACCATGCAATGCTCAGCTTTCTCGTGGGTGCGTGCTAGGACTCGTTGATCGATTCCGATCTAGCCACGCATTCCCGATCTCATCATACACCCGTACGCCATCTGCAGGATGAGCTAGCTGTTCGCTCCGTGCCTGTTCTCGACTTCATTCGGGACCATTAACTCTCAATGTTGTCCTCAGCATGCGTATCACGCAATCCATGCCTAAAAAGAAGGTGCACCCTGCTCACATTCCCTCTCTTTTATTTCTCTCTATGGCCAATTTCTTTTTGTCAGCCTGTCAGTCTGCGAAGGTCCATTTGCCCCTGCGTTTTCTTCTCCTTCTTCCTTCCGCAGCCCAGCTTGGTATACTAGCTTGGCACTAACCGAACATGCTTCAACCCAGCCCGACCCAACCTGCTGCGTGCAGTCTGGTCCACCAGTAGCCGGTCTGTGCCAAGACCACGCATGGCACGGCACAGCCGCGACCTTTGGCCCGCCTCATCGCGCATAGAACGCTGCCGCAGGAGCGCAGCCGCAACCGCACGCACCCGGATGCCCTGCTCCCCGTGCCCCTGGTGCCCGCGCCTCCCTGCAGCCGCACGCACCCTAGGTCTCCACGACCCGCTCTATAAATCCTTCACGCAACCCTAGGCCCGCATCCCCTCTGCTCGTGCTCCCTGCTCCGCCGCCGCACCACACCTCCCGCAGCCCCTGCCTCGCGAAGCACGAACCACCCCGTGCGCCACCACCAGGAAGCTTAGTGCCCAGGCCTGCCGCGCCCTCTCTTGCTCGTGCGGCACCAGGAGCGTCTCCCCCCCTCGCCCCGTGCGCACCTGCGACCCAGGCCTGGACTGGCCCAAAAAACGGAGGGGCCGCTCCCCATGTATGTACACAGTGTATGTACATAGATAGATATAGGGCAGTAGCAGGCCGTAACTTTAGTTGGGCCAAGCGGGGCCCAAAACAAGCAAAGCAATTAGCTCAGCCTGGAGGAAAAAACTAGCGCAGCATCAATTCTTCTGAACCCATGGCGACAACTCGCATCCCCTACTCGGCTCCACCGAAACACCGACTCCTCATCTCTCCGGATCCAATCTTTGCAGTCTGCACGACACGCCGCGAGTGGCGTCTAACACCGATGCCGAGGAACGCTAGAGATTAGAGATGGTAACACATACTCGCCTCCTCCATTGAGCGTTGAAGTTCAAAGTTCCAAAATTCATCCGTATGCGGTATGCCTATTGCCTCTTTAATTTGTCTCATGTCTCATACATAATTTTCCCTCTATGGCTCTATGCAATCTTCAGAGTTGAGACTTGAGAGTCCATAGTCCATCAGGCCATCTGGGGCAATCAGCTAGGGCATTAATTTAGGCCACCGGAAGTACTGTAACTTGGTAAGTTACTAATTTTCATGAGTCAATCTAGTATGATAGTACCTTTAGTAAATTACTTATTGTCTTGTTAAAAATTTCAGGGCCCTCATGTCATCTAGAAAGCATTTGTCAGGCAGTGAGAAAAGGAAAAGGAAGAAACATGAAGAAGAGTTGATAGAATCTCAAATAGGATCCATTAGTAAATATTTTAAAAGTAGTACAAGCACTTCAACTTCAAGAAATCCAGATGAGTGGGCGATAGTTGCTGTGGAGGACCAAACTAATACTAATCCAGAATATCAAGGCCATATCAAAAATAGTGAAATTGTATAATTCATATAAAATTGTAGAAAAATCGGAAAAATACAAACTCAACTGTTCTGGAATCTCTAGAAGAAAATCTACAACTTTTGTTACATGCTTTTCTTCATTTCCTTGCTAAATCTTGCTCTAAATTAAATGGAATGTTTACTAGGCTTTAATTATACCCACTATTGTAGACTAGTTCTAAATCTAATTTTCGGATAAAAGATTGGTTGTTTGATGTGTACGTCAGTGTAAAAATATTAGGACTAGAACCCATCTCTAGCTAAACTTTTTGTTAAACTTTGTTCATGCCATGAAACAATAAAACTAATTTGTAACTGCTGTTATATTGAGTTTCATGCTGTAAAACTTTTCCAGAGGTGTTATAGTGATGCCTAAATACCACAGAAAAAGTTTAGAACCTTTTTCTTTTATGTAACCTATTTATGTAATTTTGTGGTAGAAAAAATGCACTAATTCGAATAATTAGTTTCTTTGCTTGGAAAATGTTCAAATTTTTACTATGGGACTCTTTAGAGTAGGTCTTGCTTTATAAAAGGTTTTATACTCATAAACACTGTAAAACATCCTGTAGAAATTAATCCTTAAAGAAATAAGTGTAGCTTGTCCTATTTATTATGTTCTTTATCTTGCACAATAAAATTTGAAACATTTACAGTAACACATATATGGATAATTTAACACCCTGTAAAAGTTTTAGCATGAAAACATACATGATTTGTCCTATATAAAAATAACTAGGTTCTAGCAGTGGCTTTGTATTACATTTTTCATAATTATTCTGCTGCATAAAAATGTCTAAAATTTTTGCAGTGCTGTTGTCTCTGCATATTGTACTCTAAAAATAAATTTCATCACCAGAAATTACCTAGTACAGAAGTTGTGTTTGATCCATGTTGTGCTTAGAAAAATTAGTTTCCAATAGAACACAACCCCCAACCCCTCTTGTTTCATAGAGTTAATTAGTTTAAGTTATACTCTATTAACGATTGCCCAAAGAAATCTTAACTAAGTAACTTTACAACCAAATCCATGTTGTGTGGACTGCAACTTTATCGTGAAAGAAAATATTCGTCATATACCATCACTACAACTTACACTTGTGCATTCATATAGAATCGACTACTCTCGCCGAGAGTGAGCAGCGTGAAGCTCAAGTGAATCTAACTGAAGCTTTCGAAGACCCGAACCCAAGTTCGGACGAGCCCCAAACTAACTTTACCCAAGAAGGCAAGCCCCGGAGCATGAACCCTATTTTTCTACACTTATGCAACTTATTACGCTATTTTACTTGTGCATTAAGTTTATAGGAGTTGAATGAAAACTTAGTTGCATGATCCTAGGTACCCATGCTCTAAACACTAGATGTAAGGTTCGATAGAATGCTATGCTAATAGGACTTGGTAAAAGTCGAGTGATTTCCTGTCACTCGCGAGAATATAGGAGTTGAATGTTTACTACATGCTACAATCATAAGGTCGACGGACGGGGCTATGGTACGATATTTATGTTGATGATTGAGGCCCCGTCTGTTTAGTGAAAAATTCTAAGGCCGCAGTGTGTGGTAGTGGTGGTTAAGTTTTTGAACGTACTAACCACATGCCGAGAATATGGTAATCGGTAAGCTTAAGTACCGGATTGAACCGAGGCCGGAATATACTCCCCACCGTCTTGAATTCGTTCACATCTAGCTAATGGCGGGTGCATGTGCCACCATGGCCGGGTCCGTGGGGACGTGTAGTCGAGGGCGGTGGGCCTGTTCTATGAAGCGGGAATTGAAGGGAAAAGTTGCACGTGTGACTCTAGGAGTAACCACGTGACGTGTGTTTAGGTTTCCCTTGCAAGGTTAAGAAATTCGATTCGAATCGTCCGTTTCTCGCGGTTATTGAGACTGCTTGACCCTTTTACCACATAGAAGAAGAGGAACAATGATGATGATTAATCTTGTTGGATGCAAATTAATTCTTCCACCATGTATGATATTGTATTGTTGCTTAATTAGAATGGTTAAAGAAAACTAGAACTTGGAGCTAAAATTTGAAAGTAAGGACCTACTTGTATATGCTTTTCGGCAAAACAAACCCTCAAGCCAAAAGCCTTGCATGTCTAGGAGTCGGCTAAGTATATTCCACTAGTCGGGTAAGCCTTGCTGAGTATTAGTATACTCAGCCTTGCCTGTGGCTCGTTTTCAGGTGATACTTTCGAGGATATGATCGCTAGTTTGACTTGGTCGTGTACCCTTCCTCCTGGTTGGTCGGTGGAATGGGATACGCCCCCGGCCAACGATGATAATGCCGAGTGATGTCTCGTACGGGCTTCATCGAGACATCATGTATCGTCCAGTAGTTTATCGTTATTTTTCCGCTGCATTGAACTCTGAAGAACTAAATTACTTTGAACTCTGAAGTACCATGTTTCACGAACTCGAACTCAGTTGTAATAATAATTTATGTTGAACTTTGATGTAAAATTTGTGGAATGTTGTATCCTCTGGGCTCAACTTCGTTTGAGTACATGTATGTGTGGTTTCAATCGGCAAAAACCGTGGTTGTATCGGGAGGTTACCCGATAGACCAATGGATTATTCCGTTTGAAGTGCGAGTTAGCCCTGATTGCCCTCGTGGTGATGGTTAGCGCGCTTGAGCCGGATTAATTCAGGTGGTTCTGTCACACTAACCCTAAACTTTGATCTACTTACGAGCACAGTATGTTGTGTCTCGCAAATCTACCCTGCTAGCTCCTGAAATCTACAGTTAATCGCGACTAGGTCCCTGAAAACCTTGTTTCTTTTGTAGATTTCGCGTTTTATATCCATTTTGATCAGTTCTTTTTGCGTTAGTCTTCTAAAATCCTAAGCTATTGTTAGTAGTGTTGTTGTACCATAGTTCCTATTTTTTAAAATTAAATATAGATTTTGTTTGATTAATATCCTCTCATCTAGTTTTTCTAAATAAAATTTAATTAGATCTATACTCCGATTTTCATAATTAATGTAACTTGAATAATATCAACTTAAATGTGTTTCATTTATAATTTGTTTAGTTCAAATCGAATCATATGAAGTTATGTGTTTAGATGTTCTCACAATTTCTTTTCTAATTAATTACTTAATTACTGTAATTTATACATAGACAATCACAAATAAAATTTGACTAAGTTCTACTTTCCCTTTACAAATTCAAATATAATTTAAGTTAATTATAACCTGGATATTTCTTTTAAATATCCTTCACATTTGTTTTCCAGTTAAAATAAATGAAGCTTATAGTTCTTTGTTTCTTTTATAACACAAATCTTCCAATAGTTGTTTCTTTTTAACCGTAGCTCCGTTTTTCGCGTTTTTTGCGCTCTCGTGACTGTAGCAACGAGCCCTATCCTTTAGTATGCTCTTTTAAGCTTTCTTTTTGTTTTGTGTATCTGTTCTTAGTTTTTCTTGTTTGTTTGTTTGCTTGTATGCTTGGGCCCGATGCTTGTGTGACGTTAGAAGGAGCGCGATCGAAGAGTTTTGAAGATTAAGAGTTCCAAGAACAAGAGTGGAAGACTCTGAGTAGCTATTCTCTAAAAGAAAGGCAAGTGTTTCCTTGGTCATTCTTTTGTCCTAATAATCACAATAAATACAACTTTTCTATATGCATGCATGTGTCCTAATTTTTATGGATCCTAATTAAGGATATGCCTAGTCTTTGTTATCATTCCTTGTCAACCTGGGGTTTACCTTTATGATAGGTAGCTTCTGCTTAGTTGCTATAACTGGTTCTGGTTTGGCAATAATTTATAACTATGATGACAATAATGATGATGCTACACCTGTTCTATCCATGTTCATGCACTATGCGTTGTTAATACAAGATCACCTGTTTAATCAGAACATGGAGAACCACCCAGAAAAACAGTGCAACCACAATACTATATGGCTCTGGTCCTTGCTAATTAATTAGAGAATCTAGCTTATGATAATCTTACCGAAAGGGCAAGAGGGGTTGCATCGATGGGGTATAGCTCGGTCCTCTTGAGGTTATGATATGGTCCTGGTTAAGGCGTCTTCCTCATTAGGGAGAGTTATGACCGCTTTGACTTGAAACCTTAGCAGATTGTCATAAGTTAGGGAGTCTTTGTAAAGACCTCGTAGTGAATCTCATGCCACTCACCTCAGAAGTGTTTAAGAGGCTAGCTACCTCAGGCGACATGGGAGACACGAATTGTGGGTAAAGTGTACAACCTCTGCAGAGTGAAAACTGATATATCAGCCATGCTCACGGTTAAGAGCGGCTTGGACCCTCACATGATAATTGAACTTGAAGATGAATTAAGTCATCGACCATGTTTATGGTTTTGGATATGCTTTTGCAATATCCGTTCTGTTCCTTTTAATGTGGGTTTTGGTATAAACTTTTACCTTAGTAACCAGGTGCTAATAAAATTTGACCAACTAAAATTGCTTATCGCAGTAAGCCAGTCAGCCTTTCGTTGATTTTGGCCTTCATGTCATATAATTCCCAACACTTGTTGAGTACCAACCAGAAGTGTACTCACGCTTGTTATAATTGCTGCTTAGAAGAGAAAGTTGATGTGAAGTCTGTTGAAGATGATACTGAGTTCTAGGCCTACACAACCCTCGATCAATTGCCTGTGAAGTTTGGAGTCTTCATTTCTAGGATAAGCTGTATAACTCTGATAATCTTTATAGTCTCTTAGTTCTCTTTTTGTGATACTGTTACCAATTATTCACTGATGAAGTCACTATATGTATGGAACTTGATCCTGGCATACATATAGTTATGCATTCGGTTTTGTCCTTAAAACCGGGTGTGACACCAACGGATGATGAGATTTAGGGGGAGCTCAATGTTATCTTTTGAATATGTGCAAAATGGCATTTGAGGCCAAAATTGTTGAATCCTATTCAATGCACATATTTAGGGGGAGCTCATCCTAATCTGAGTTTTCAAAAGCTTCATTGATATATCCTTTTGTAAGCTTTAATCAGGGTTGTCATCAATCACCAAAAACGGGGAGATTGAAAGTGCATCTAGGACCCTAGTGCATCTTGTTGAGTATATGAGCAGGAATTGATTGTTATATCAATGGAATATTTATGATGAAAGATATTGAAACTAAAGATAAAAGGCTCATATGACAAAATGTGTGACTAGACTATGATTAAAGTGACAATATTGACAAGCAATGAATACTATATGGATTGAGTTACGTGTTTGATGACAACTATTTATTCTCATATCCAAATGTAGCTTGTTGACAAAATCATAGCACTAGAAGGGAATTTCTTGTGAAGAAATGGACAATCTATCAATAGAAGATATAAGTTGCAAAGAATTGTGAAGAATGGATTTTATTGATGATTTAATTATGATACAAACCTATATGGAAATCTATGTGATGCAAGGATGAAGAGTTGAAATTCGGGATAGTGTTTCGAGGGACTAAGCTTGGCGAAGGGCAATTGATTTTTGCCGAGGTACCAACGCTAGGGTGAAGAAACTTTCTTTGGATTCAACTTGAAGAATCTTGGTCATGTATGGTGTTGATATTAGCAAGTATCAATCTTTCTAGAATCTTATTGTGAAGATGGTGGTTTGAACTAGAAGTGGATTTCATTCAAAGATCATGGTTTAAGTCACTAGCTCAAGGAAGTTGTGCTCAAGTTATAGAAACCAAGTTGGATGCACTCATCGGATTGAGAATGATCAAGGCACGACATGGTACACTTTTGAGAAACTCAAATGATTGAAATGTAATCTATCTTTGATCTTAAGTAAGTTGAGAGAGACACAAAAGCCTCAAGTGCACATTGGGTGGAATTAACAGGGGCAACCCGGAAGTTCCGAGTTTCCCAACGCAGAAGTTCCGGGTTTTGCATACGTGGCACTAATGGCTAGTAGGTTTGAAAACCCGGAAGTTTCTGGTATGAAAATCCGGAAGTTCTGGGTTCTAACTATCATATAACGGCTAGTTTCTTTGGACCCAGCTATTTATACCCTTGAGCCCCTCCTTGGTGGGCTGCTGTTCCAGGTATTACTCTGCTGCTTACTGGAGCCTTGGCCTTGAGCTTGCTGCTTGGGCTGAGGGCAATCTCGGAACAAAGTGAGTAGAACTCCCACAGTTGAAGCATCGGTTGTTGTTTTGGCGGGGTGGCTGCTGGGTATTTTGCAATGGACCATTTTGCTGTGGAGCAAGGGGTCTTGCCACACTCTATTGCTGAGGGAGCCTGATAATCCAACGCCCTGGCTGAGGGGCATTCTGAAGAGCTTTTGGTGCTGCATTCTGCACAAGTCAATACCTCGGTGGCTGAGCACCCGAGGGTCCGGCTGGAGCCTTCCTCTTCTTCTCTGCACGATGGGCTAGAATGCAATCCTCCTGGGTAATTGCCAAATTAACCAGCTTGTTGTATGTGTTGGTTCTGATAGGATTAAGCCGTTCCTTGAGCTTGGTATTCAGACCTCTGTGGAAATGATCACGCTTCTTGGTATCCGTGTCAGCATGATATGCCGCATACTGAGCAAGGTTGTTGAATGCCTGGGCGTATTGAAGTATGGTGCGGGTACCTTGTGTAAGCGCCAGAAACTCATTCAGCTTCCTTTCTATGAGACCTTCGGGGATATGGTGGGCTCAAAATGCATTCTTGATTTCATCCCAAGTAACAACATGATCGGCCGGAAGCATGGCAAAATAGTGGTCCCACCATATACGCGCAGTACCGTGAAGCTGCTGCCTCGGAACATGGCAGCATCAATAAGGCAAACTTGGATTCAATGGTATGAATCCAGGCGTCCGCATCCAAAGGTTCCTCCGTCCTGTTAAACAGAGGAGGCTGCGTCCCAAGGAAATCCGAGTAACTAGCAGCTTGAGGTTGGGGTGCATGGTGCACACCCCGCGGCTGATGGTGGTGCTGTTGTCCCTGAACACGTTGTCGTAGCAATTCGGTTTGAGCGGCCATCACCTCCACCAGAGTGGGTGGTGGTGGTGGGGGCGGCACCTGCTACGACCTGCTGCCACTCGCTCCGAATCCATCAGGGTTGCCACGAGTTGCCCCAACCATCTGAAACATGGAGGTTTAATATCAGCAAAGGCTTCATAAATCTCCCATGATTCAAAATTATGGGAAAAATAAAATATAAATCTTGAAACTGTGTGCACTCGGCGGCTGGTTAGGAGACATTTTCCAACTCACGTTTTGTTTATCTGAAACCTTCCAAAGGTTGGTAGTGACTAGAAAATGTAGCGACCTAAAACCGTGGCATTCAAAACACCTCCAACTACTCCATCTCCGACTGCATTTTCGACTACCAGGACTTCCAATCCGACTACTATGGCTCACTCATCGACTACACCCACTATCATACGGCTTCTTCAACTACATTGCCGACTGCTTCGACAACATCTACTACTCCTTCATCTACATCTTCGACTGCTTGAACTGTACCATCATCGGCTATGGCTACAATTTAACTACACTGTATTCGAGTACCTCAACTACACATCCGACTGCTTCCACTTTGTTTCCGACTACTATGGTTATATCTCTGGCTGCTTCAGTCGCACCTTTGTCTAATACGACTACAACTTTGACTAGTCTGAATTGGTGACTGCTGCGACTACTTATGTTATACTTCCGTTTACTACGACTACCCATGGCCTGCTTCTTGCGTATCTACGACTCGTCCGACTAATTTTTCGATACAACGATTTCTTTTCTGGCTGTCTGAGTGACACACCCGATTACCATATCTGCAATTTCAACCACTTCGACTACTTCATCTCTGATTTCTAACTGCTTGTCAATATATACATACTTCCAGTCTAAAGACTACCTAATTCTAGTGCCCTTAGCTTCTAGGCTACACTCCTGGTAACTGGTGGTCCTCAACTCTAAGCTAGCCTATTACTACATGCACAAAATTTAGGCTACACTAAGAGGAGTATAAACAAAAGTACTCCAAAGTTGTCTCCTAGTAGTCGTCAAGATTGTTGACAGACGACTCGCTGCGCGCCGGGGAGTGAGCTCCCATTTGTGCAGCCTGCGGGACTACCATATCATAGTCAAGGTCAGATACACCCTCCATTTCCTCGGGTTCTTCCTCAATGTCAATGTCCATTACATCCGGTGGAGCATGAAGGGTTGCCTACTGGGCGTGATGCATGTCGATATGTTCATTGGCATCCTCCAAATCGATGTTGAGGTCATCGATCTGTTCCTCAAAGAACTGAATCATGGCCTCACGCTCCCCCACAGTGGTTTCTAATGTCTGCACTTGGCCTTCAAGCTTGCCAATTCTAGTGTCTCAATCCCCAATCTCCTCAACTAAATCTTGCATCTGCTCATCCTGTAAGTTAATTGCAAACTGGAAGGACTGAGCCAGGTCTATCACCTGTTCCATACCTTTACTTTGAAGTGCATGTAGTCGGTACAGTGCATTCATGCATCGGGCTAGAATTTGGTCTGCCAAGTGACCCAGATGAGCAAACCTATCCAGCCATAACGGATCACTTTGGTTGACTACCGGAAACAGACCCGCTAGAGCAAGAATCACCTCCAAGGGGTGCTGCTCACAAAATGTGGTTAGAGCCTTCATGGCTGCAGCCTCCCACGAGTGGATGAGGCGGTGCCTGACTACTTCCGTCTCAATAGCAAGCCATGCTGGGTTGAGTGGGTGCTAGGGAATGGTCATGCGCACCCGGCACCGACGGACACCCGTCTCCATGAACTCTTGCCCCACATAGAGAGGCGGGTTTGGGTAACCGGCTGTGCTCAACACACCCCACAAGATGGAGGGGAAGCCCTCCCAATGTAGGCACGCTGAGTGTGCATGGTCCTCCTCATCAACCACCATAAACAACAGGCTCAACCATCTGCTTCACAAGCTAAAAAGGTGAGATAACGAAAATTGATGCTCATTCAAATACAAATCTGGACAGTGCACAAAACTAAGCATATCCAGTCGCAAGAGTAACCGGTGCAATCCTAAAGTACTCGTGGCCAAAATACTGGTCAAAAACCAAAGACTGAAACATACTCTAAGATAGCTATATCCTTAGATTGGACTGAAACAACAGAGACTTGGTTGAACTTTAGTTAATGGTTTGGCTGTTTTGGGTGGATTTTTGCACAGTTCATCAATAACTCAATTTCTTTATTTGAATTTAGAGATATGCAGCATGCACGTCCTTTCTGTCCTCACGACTTCACAGTGGCCATAAACTTGACCTTACGAAGTTAATTCGGTGGCTTAAATAGCACGTCTCTCCCTAATAAAACTAGTCGAGCTCTCTTCATTCTTAACCTATTGTACTCGCGGTCAGTGCATCTGTAGGAACTCTCATAGATATCTTAATACATATTGCCACCTACATATATTCCCAAGGTCTTTACGACTAGATATAATCCTTAACGAGTCCAACGCATTTTTCGAATAGGAGTTTTGTTGTCAAGTTTTTAGAAAACTTATTTGTAAGGTTTGTTGCAGACTCTGGTGTATGCTTTTCGCTATGATACCAGCTGTGGCAGAACCGCCCGAATTAACCCGGCTCAAGTGCACTAACCATCATCCTTGTAGATGAACTGGCCACCATGCACTTCAAACGGATTAATCCGACAGTCTGTCATGTAGATCCCGATGCAACCACTCAATATTTTGATTGAAACCAAGCATACACATAACTCGCACGAAGGCAAGTCCAGAGAGTACAACATTCCATAGATTTTAAAGCACAAGTCGAACATGAATTATTACAAGTCAAAATCCTTACTTGAGTACTTTTAAAGTTCAATACAACAACTTCATTCAGAGTTTTAAACTCCAGCTGATAAAAGAAACATGATCAGCTATCATCGGCAGGGTCATTACTACTCGGGTAAGGCTCCCATTCCACTGTCCAACAAGTCGGCAAGGCACTCAGCCAATCCAAACCAGCTACCATATCTTCCACAGACATACCTGAAAACATTGCCACAAGCAAGGCTGAGTATACTAATACTCAGCAAGGCTTACCCGACTGGTTCTATGTACAAACCGGCTACTAAGCTTGCATGGCTCTAAGGTTCTAGGGTTTTCTTTTTACTGAAAAGCAACAAAGAGTAGGTCCATAATTTCATGTTTTTAACTTTCAAGACTCTAGTTCATTTAACCAGTCTAGATGAACATCTATCTCTTAACAAACATGGTGGAAAACATTTAATCATCTAACAAGATTCATCATATCCATAGTTTCTCTTGTTACTCTATGTGGCAGAAGTATTAAGCAGTCTCAATCACCGCGAGAAACGGACGATTCGACTCGGATTTCTTAACCTTGCGAGGGGAACCTAAACACATGTCACGTGGTTACTCCAAGAGTCACACGTGCAACTTTTCCCCTTTATTCCCGGTTTATGGATCAAGGCCACCAGCCTCGAGTCCAAAAGGTCCACGAACCACGGACGATGCAGGAACATGACCCCTCTTGCACTCACCATTGGCCTATGGGACAACATCAAGACGGTAAATCCTGTCCACGCACCGGTTCAATCGACTACTTAAGCTTACCTATTACCTTATTCTCGGCATGTGGTTAGTACTTTCAAAAGCTCAACCACCACTACCACACACTGCGACCTTAGCATTTTTCACTACTCAGACTGGGCCTCAACCACGAGTACTTACCACAGCCCTGCCTGCCAACCTTATAGTTGTAGTATGCGGTAAATCAATCAACTCCTACAGTTCTCGCGAGCAGCAGGAAACTACTCGACTTTTACCGTAACTATTAGCATAGCATCTACTTGAACTTCCTGTTCTAGTAGTCATTACAAAGGTACCTAGGATCATGCAGCTAGGGTTCCAACCAACTCCTATGAACTTTAAATGCACAAGCAAAAGGAAACAATAGTTGCATAATTTAAAAACTGGGAACATGCACCGGGGCTCTCCTTCTTGTGTAAAACTAGCTGGGGGCTCCTCCGAACGTTGGTTCGGGTCTTCAGCGACTTCTGTGAGATTAATCGGAGCTTCTTGCTGCTCACTCTCAGACTCGGGTACTAGATTGTAGATCGAGTCGACGAGAGTAGTCGGGTCTATATGAATGCACAAGTATGAGTGGTTTTACTCGTACAAGATTGCTTTATAGAGTAGTCAAAACTTAAGTTAAGCAGTCGAGTACTTCATTTTCGTTACCCTGGGCAGTCATTTATCGAGTACTCATTTGTATTAACTTACTCCATTAAGTGAGTGGGTGGTTGTGTATGTTGTACGGCCATTTTTAACAGGAAGCATTGTTTAACCAAAACTACTCGCAGGGGTAGTTTCTGGGTTGCAGAACTACTCGTACACGTAGTTTCTGAGTTGCAGAACTACTCGTACAGGTAGCCCCTGAGTTGGGATTTTTATGTAGAGTTTGTTACTTAAGTATAACCTTACTGTAATAGATTTAGCCATTTTTATTCAGCATGTTACTCATGAAAAGCTTATTACACAATTATTTTTATGATTAAAATCTACTTGCACAGAATAACCATGCAAGAAACTGGTGCTCAACTCCTTACTGATCAAACCTACTCGAAAGAATATTTGACAACACATTTTGGTGGATCTTTCCCAAGCAAGAACTAGAGCTTAACATTTTTAGATTTAAAAGGAATCTAGCTGATAACAAAAGCACTCGAAACCCTGGTTGTGCTTGGATTTAGAGCATGAAATTTTTATGAGAGACTTCACTCCTAGTTCTGAAGCTACCATCCAAGTTTCATGAGCAGTTCTTTCTTGAATCTCTTGGAACAATTAAAAGCCATTTAAACTTGATTTAAATCCACATCTAAAATCATGTGGAAACAGATCCAAAGTCCTGTTACAAAGTTGTAGATCTACTCTTAAGGATTCCAGAACATCTTAGCTTGTATTTTTAGGATTTTTCTATGAGTTTTTATGCATCTTCAAAGTTAACAGATTGGTTTTTGAATTCTTGTTCTAGGTTTACACATGAGTCCTTGATATTTACAGAAAACTTCTCAGAAGATTTAAATCGATGCAGATGGGTCCTTGGTACAGGGGAAACGTCTACTTCCGGCCAAAATCCAGCGACTAGGGTGGCCGTTGGTGCGGTGTGAGGGTGGGAGATGCAAGATAGGGATAAACCGCACCTGTTTGAGGTCTTGGGTGGGGAAGGGATGGACTGAGGCAGCCTGCCGATGGTGGCACAGAGCCAGCGGTGGGGGCGGATGGTGAGGGTGATGGTCCAGTGAGGGAAACGGTGTGGGGAACGGCTGTGTAGCCTCGCAGTGAGGCGGAGAAGGTGGTGGAAAGGTTGTTTTGGGCAATGTGGGGGCGGAGGGGTGCGTCCACGCACGGGTGCTGGCTTGTCGAAGGTTGAGGTTGGGGCGACGAACTAAGGTGCCCTGGGGTGGCTTTTATAGGCGCTGGGGGGGGGGACTGGTGGAGGAGCTGGGCGCGACAGAATGGAGGGAGGTGGCGCAGCCGGGACAGGGGGGCGGCAAGGGCGCGGCTACGCCAGCACGTCGTGGCTCGCCCGTCGGGCATCGTCGGCCGCGTGGTGCGCACGGGCAGGCCAGAGTGTGATACGGGAAGGGGCAAATCCCCTGTAGCAGGCTCGGTCGGTGGCTGGTTGGCGCCGTTTCGGTTCCGCGCCTTGGCGCGGCTCACTGGGCAGGGATGCACTGCCACGTGGCGGCGCCTGACTGCCGGCGGGAGCAAAACAGGGGAGGGGAGAGAAGGCAGAGGGAGGGAGAAAGAAAGGGCCGGGACTCGAAGTGAAATTTCCTAAAATTTCAAATAGGAACTTGAAAAACTCTAAACACGAAAGTTGTACAGAACTTGAAAATCTACAACTTTTGTTTTAGCCCAAAGTTCATTTAAGCTGTGGTTTAAAAGTTATTTTGAATTTCCAAAAATAAGCATTTAAATGACCTATCATTTTATGTGAATTTTTGCACTGTTAGCCTTTGAGTTCAACTAGACTTTTGTTGCTTTTGTTATGGAAAAGGTGCACAGGTTCAAATGTGATCAATTTTGAAAGTTACAAGAGTTTGATTGCACAGGTTCAATTGTTTATGCATGAACACATATACGCATATTTATTTGGCTATGAGGTATAATTGATAAGTTGTTTCAAAATTTTCTTGCTCTTTTGTGACTGATTTCATGGTTTTGGATCTTCATTAATCTTTTAGACACCTAGGGTGTCACAGTTTTACCCTCGACTGGCTAGGCCTCTGATTGGACATCTCCATCTCTGAGTCGGTGAGCTTTTGCGCGGCCACGAAGACTTCCGTAGAAAGTTATGGCATGCGTGATGTCGCGGCGTACTTGATCGCCTCTTGGTCACAGTCGTACGATTTCTTCAAGTCACCATGGAACGTGAGTACACCTGTCTTGCCTGGCATCTTGAGTAGTAAGTAGACATAGTGGGGCATGGCCATGAATTTGGACAAAGCTGGCCTGCCGAGGATGGCATGGTATGACGACTCGAAGTCAGCCACTTCGAACTTGATGTACTCCGTGCGGTAGTTTTCTTTCATCCCAAAGGTGACTGGCAGGACCACTGAACCGGGTGGTGTAGCCGCGTTTCCCGGGATGATGTCGTAGAAAGGAGCTCTACTAGGTAGGGGTAAGCATCTTGTTGATATTTATCCCCATCTTCTTCAATATACTCTTGAAGAGCAGGTTGAGGCCGCTCCCACCATCGATGAGAACTCGGGTCAACTGTGAGCCCGCCACGACAGGATCTTGGACGAGCGGGAATTTTTCGGCTCGAAGAAGCTGGTCCACTGATCATCCCTAGAGAATGAGATCGGGACCTCGCTATATCTCAGAGGTTTCTGTATGGCGGGCTCGATAGAGAGGATTTCACGCAGGGTCAGCTTCTGCTTGCGCTTAGAGGGGAAGCCACCGTCTACGCCGAAGATGATGTTGAAGACATTCTTCGGGACTTGGAAATCTTGAGCCCCCGACTTGTCACCCTCGTCGTCGTCCTCCTGATCCTACCGCTTTCCATCTTGATGAAGGAGTGGAGCGTTGAGTGACTTGCGGAGGCTGACGCACTCGAAGAGCGTGTGCTGTGACTTCGGATGCATCGGGCATTGTTTGTGCAGGACCTTTTCAAACTGTGCTTGATTGCTCCCCGACTTCTTGCCCCGCGGGTTGCACTCAATAGCCGCAACTTCTTGGTCTGGCTTGCGTTTTCGGGGATTTCCCGAGTTGTTCCGCTGGCCCTTGTCGAAGTGGTTGTTGCTGTTGCCTTTCTTGTCATTGTTGCGCTTAGGGAAGTGATCGTTCTCCTCATCCTCCTGGTCAGCCCACCATGCCATCATGTCGCGCAGTTCCATGACAGTAGTCAGGAGGTTGCGTTCGAAGTTGTGGTAGGTGTGCTTCGAGAAGAGGCCGTTCTGGAAGCAGCGGATGACGTCCTCGTCGGTAATGTTGGCGATGGTGGCTCGCATCTCGAAGAAACACCGAGTGTAGAACCTTAGGGTCTCATTCAACTCCTGCTTGACTTGGGACAAATCATGACGAGTGCCTGCTCGGATAATGGATCCCTGGAAGTTGTCGATGAAGGCCCTCTTGAGGTCCTCCTAGGAGTCGATGGAGTTTGGTTTAAGGCTTTCAAGCCAAGTGAGGGGCGCGGATTCCAAGGCTACCTGGATGTAGAGTGCCTTGGTGGAATTGGATCCCCCTGAGACCTCGATGGTGACGGAGTAGCAGCGAATCCACTGGTGCGGGTCTTGCTTGCCAACGTACTTTGGTATGCCGACTGGTTTAAAATCCTTGGGTAGGATTTCTTGGTGATGTTGGAGGTGGAAGCGGAGAAGCAATCATTATTATCATCATCGTGGTATCTATCGGGTCAGTCCCTTCTCCCTGCCTCAATGATGCTCCGCGCGTCGCGGCCGTCATTGATCTTCTGCCTTAGATCAACCATGGGAGCGTTCTGGAGGCTGGCCTCGTGTAGAGCTTCGCCTTGAGGCTTTGCATCATGCCGGTTGCGGGATAGGCGCATCGATTGTTGCATCACTTGTTCGACGTTGCCAGGCTTAGACTGGTGGCCCAGGGGATTGCTGTGGCCGACTGGATTGTCCTGGTTGTGCTGGCGATTGTCGTTCCCCCGATATCCGGGGCCTCCTCCAGGGGTGCGACTAATCTGCGAAGAGTCACCATGGTGCTCAGATCTCGAGAGCATGTTCCAAGTTGAGGACATTGGGAGTTGCCCATCGAGTTGCTCGAGCGCGCGCTGGGCTAGATATTGCAGCCTTTGTATCTGGGGGTTTGGTGGTAGTTGTTGACCTAGCAGCGCTGCTTCTGCAATGGCGTCGATCGGTGTGCGATACTCCCGATCTACAGTTGCTGCGAAAGCGTTGTTGAGGTTCCTTTGGTACATTGGGTTGCGTGCGCAGTTTTCCGCGTTCCGCCTGCGCCGGGCACGCTTGGCGTTCTTCAACCGCCAGATCCTTCTGTGCTCCTTGTTCTCGTCCTGAGGGCCGTCCGCCGTACGCTCCTTGTGCTCCTTGTATCTGGGGGTTTGGTGGTAGTTTTGCAATTTTTTATTTTTATTTTTTTTGGTTTTATTTTGTTTCATGCATAAGGTTTTGAAAGCGGTAAAGAAAATAAGATACAAGATACCTCTCGTGGGGGTCCTCCCCCAAGCTAGCTTCAGGCTCACTGCCGCTGGTCGGGGTTGTACCCCCTCCAACGGAAGTAAGCCCTCCACTCCTCCTGCTGCTGCAGCTGCCTCTACTCCATAGCGTGGATCCTCTCACTGGTGTGTCGCTGCCATTCTTGGTTGGTCTAGATGTGCTGGTTCAGTGACTCCTCGATGTCGTTGGCCTAGACCCTGACCCCGGCTGGAGCTAGAGCTGGTGGATCGGTGCCCTGGGGCTTGCCGTGCCCATTCGTCGGTTCTTGCGCTGTGCCACAACGATCCACCTGCCTCATGTGGGTATGATGGTTGAGGCTGTGGAGGTGGTGAAGTCGGTGCCGCTTATCTTCTGGCCCTGCTCCGTGTCATCCTGCCAGGCAAACCAGAAATACTATGCCTGCGGGCCACCTCTTGTGGGACAAGAGTTAGTGACTAGCAGTTATACAAATGGTACCCTGCGTTTGGTAATAGGATCTCATTTGCATAGCCGAGAGAGAAGAAGATCAAGGAGTCATTCAGGCCTTTCTTGAGTGTGTGACCACAAATCAAATAAGACTCGTCAATAAGAACATGGGGGTCCTCAATGAAAGGAATGACAACCCATCTAAGATCTCTATGCTCGAAACAATGTGAGTGACCAAAGAAATGCAGTCAATAGGACCCGTCATCTTGAAATTCGTAAGCCATTGTTTAATCATTACCTTCACGGGGGAGATTTTGATCTTGTTGACCATGGCGTATAGGATCATCAACTCATTATTGTGCACGGGCCGAACATCATTCCGTGGGAAGAGGGTGATGGCCAACCATTTGTGCATCAAGCGAAGAGTTGGATTTTAAATATCGTTGCACCGAGGTGCAAACTTGCCATGGAGAACTTGACCCGAAATGAAACCCCAAAACTCATGGTGATTAAAACTACGGCAAGCTTGTTCAATAGAAATCGGCAAGCGCGTGCCAAAACCAAGGTGGTGACTTAATTTTTTTTGAGTAAGATAGAACTCATTTCAAAAGAATCAAAAAGAAGTTCCGGCATCCACCTCCCGAAGAGTGCAAACAAACTGGATAGTGAGGAGATGAGAACCATTCTCCTCAACAGGCACAAAACCATCCTATCCAATTGCATGCCAAACGTGAGCAAAGTCTACGTCCATACCTGTCTTCTCGAGGAGGTCCGGGTCGAAGGCTTTGGTGTGACCAAAAACCCAACGCTTGAGGATGGCATAGGCTTGCCTCTCGCGGTTGTCCTGCAAGTCGAGGTAGGGTGCGTCGTCATCGTCTATCTCCATGTCCTCGGCTTGTGGTTCGGCTTGCACTTCAGCTTGTTCCTCTTGTTCTTCTTTATATTCCATCATGCTGAGGCTCGGCGTCGGTTCGAGGGTGTGGTGAGAGCTCGAGCCATCCCGAGAATGGGACAAGCTTGTGCCCGTCATCTTCTTCAATGCACTGGAAATCTTCCGACACATGCCTTTCATGCTTGAAGGACAATAACGAACAAGAACAACTCGAAACGGGTTACGGTAGTGAAACCGAATGGAAATGCTTACCCAAGAGTTGTTCCTCCAAATATGGAATTATTCTAGCAGCAAAAAAATGAGAGCGAGAGGTTTCTTGAATCCAAACTTGAGTAAAAATCCAATGAAATCCCGAGAGCAAAGAGTGTGAGAGGGAGTGAGTGAGAGAGTTGAAGTGCTCTCAGGCTCTATTTAAAGAACACGAACCTGAAACGGTCGGGAAAGGGCAGGCCACAACGGCTAGTGACCGTTGGCCTAGGCTAGGGCCCAACAACGTTTAAATGGGTTCGGCCAAACCTAGGACTCAGGCCACCCCCTGCTGGCCCCACCTGCTAACAGGTTTGGCCTATAGCTACCCGGAGTCAAGCCTTAGGTGCTTTGGTCAAACTTGCTCAAAGAGGATGTTCAAATAAAATTTTCAAAGGATTTTAATGCTCAGAATTATTTTTAGGATTTTTGCAAAAATATAAAAAGTCTAGAAAAATTCTAGCATGCAAGAGAGGGTTTTTGAAAATCAAATATGCAGTGAGAAATTTCAAATGGAGTGAAAAAGCAATCTTTGGCAAGGTCTCTCCGTTTTAAGTCTGACGGGCAGGACTTTTTTTCCGGTGTGTCTTATTTTACTGATGGAGCATCCGACTCGGGAGAAGCAGAGCCGGATGTCAACGCGTCATTCACCTTCCACACCTTTTTGGGTTCCTTTGTTTTTGTTGGTGTGGCTAGTGGTTGCTGTGCGGACTTTGGGGTTTGTGGCTTAGGTTTAGCTTTTTAATTCTTCCCTTGCCCCGGCCTCTTATCCATCTTTTCTTTTTCTCTCATGAATTTCATCATGAAGGTGAAGAGGTTGTCCGTCTTGGGATGTGTTACTTCAACTTCTCTCATGCCTTGTGTATTCGGCCCGTACTTAATCTTGATCATGGAGCATTGCTCTTTTCTAGGCTGAAATGGGAACTTTCCTCCTTGCCGTTGATGTTGAAGCGAATCTCTCTAGCTCCAACATCGATTTGTGCCCCGGTAGTGCTCAAGAATGGCCACTAAGGATGAGCGGCGTTTCCTTAGATATTTCCATGTTGAGCACCACGAAGTCGACAGGGATGAAGTAGTTTTGGACTCTCACCGGGACGTCCTCTGCAATCCCCTCTAGATACCGGACCGAGGAGTCGGCCAGCTGAAGATGCATCGGTGTCGGTGTTAGATGAGTGAAGTTTTGATTGTCGAAGACGACCTTGGGCATCATGCTGACGCTGGCCCCAATTTCACACAAGGCATGGCCGAAGTGCTGTGTGATGATTGAACAAGTGATCGTTGGGCACCCTTGATCCTTTTTCTTTTCCGGATGTTGGTTGAGTATAGCTGCGCTATACTCTTCTATGAGCTTGACAACCTTCGTTGTAGGCAGCGGGCGCTTGTTGTTGATGATATCCTTGATGTACCATGCGTACATTGGTACATGCATCAAGTCCAACAAAGGGACGTTAACATGTATCTTCTAGATCATCTCAACAAAACGAGCGAACTGCTCGTCCACTGTCGTCTTTCGGTCGCGAGTAGGAAACGGCAAAAAGCTCATATCAACAAACTCTTGTGGAGTTGTTTTCTTCTCGGGCTCCCTGGTGCCTTCCTGGCTTTACGGCCCTTCGGCCTCCTGTTCTGTTGCTTTTCCTGCTTGGTTAGGATATGGTGGATCACGAGTGGACTTACCACTCCTCGTTGTCACTGCATTTACTTTCTCGGACATGGGAACGGCAGCAGCAACTTGGGCAAGTTGAGTTTTGATCATTTTATTGAAACTTACTTGATTTTTAAGAGCTGAAGATAAAGTTTCAATTTTTATATTTATACTTTCCAAAGTTATTGGTAGCGAGCTTTTTGTTCAAAGATTCGTTTATTTTAGCTTGGCCAAGAACAAGATCTTTCAAGGAGGGTTGGTTTGAAACTAAATTTGAATTGCAATTGTAATTGTAGTTATTACCTCCTTGATATGGTGGGCGCGACTGTTTCCACCCTTGGCCTCCTTGTGGATAGTACCCGTTGTTGTTTTGACGAATGCAGCGTCTTCTTGGGTCTCGGGGCAGTAGTTCCCTAAGTGTCCACCATTTCTGCAGATGTCGCAAGCGGAGTGCGAGTCCATAGCTTGGACTGGAGCGTAGTTGTTCATGTGCTCCTTGAATTTCACCCTCTAGTCTAGGCGTTTCAGAAGGAGGTCCATCTTTGCGGCGAGCATGTCCGTCTCCTTAACGGTGTGCATGCCCTTGGTTCGGGGTTGGAGGCATTCTTCACTCCACCCTTGATTGGAGACCATCTTCTCAACCAGTGCTGTAGCTTTGGCGATGGTGAGGTCGGGGAAGGCTCCTCCAGCAGCAGCATCAATGTGGGCTCTTGACGTAGGAGCCAGCCCGTTGTAGAAGCTTTGGAGGATGAGCATTCGTCCATCCCATGATGAGGACAGGCTAGGATGTACTCTCGCAGCCTTTCCCAAGCTTCAGGGATTGACTCCATCCCTGTCTACTGGAAACTTGAGATTTTCCCTCGCAGGGCATTGGTTTTGCCCAGTGGGAAGAACTTCACGAGGAACGTTATGAACATTTGTTCCATGGGTTGACAACTTCCTTGTCCTTATAGAACCATTGTTTCACCTTGCCCAAGAGAGAGAAAGGAAATAGACGGAGCCTGATGACATCAGCTGCGATCCCCCGTATCACTACGGTTTCACACAGCTCGAGGAAGATTTGGAGATGTGCGTTGGCGTCCTCATTTGGCTTGCCGCAGAATGGGCTAGCCTGCACCATGTTAATGAGACTCGATTTGAGCTCAAAATTCAAGTCCCCGACTTCGATGTTGGGTCCGGTGGCCACGTTGGTGACCGAGGGGACGGAGAAGTCATGAAGAGTCTTTTCGGCCATAACAGTTGATGGTGCTTGAACGACTGGTTCGGTTGCCGAGAGAATGATTTGAGGAGGGACGACGCGAGTTCGGACCCTTCTCATGATTTCTTTGGATTTTCAACGAAGTTTATTGGCAAGGAGAAACAAGTCATACACTATCCTGTTTTCATCCAGCAGGAGAAAACAAAAGCAACATTAGCCTGTATAAGCAATAGTTAGAAATGCTTATTGGCATTTCTTAACGTCACTACTAGAATTGTCAGTTCTTGGCAATGGCGCCAGAAATGCCGTGGTGGTACATCTTAACGATTACAGAATGAGAGCGCGCATTTTCTCCCGCCCCTGGACTACTGATGGGGGCGAACGGCGTGAAGGTGAGGCCGGCTGGCCTCTCCCAGGTCGGCCGGCCTGAGGCTGTCGCCTCTGATGAGCAGGTGGTGAGGAGAAATCCTCGGCCATTGCCAATGGCTCGATGATACGGACACTGCTTGAAGACGCGTGGCTTTGGTTGGATTTTGAGGGTGTCGAAGGGGAAGTGTTGGTCATGGTGACTGATTTTGGAGTCATCGGGGTGGATTCCGTGGCCATGGTCAAGGATCTTAGGATTGCACAGAAGCTTTGAAGTTGGAGAGGGCGAAGGGTTTTTGGAGGAAGAAGTGGCCGAAGCATTTCGATTAAAAATGACACTCATGTACCCAATTCTCTTGGGATTTCAAAAAGGAGATCGGATAGACTTCATTCAAATTTGAATTTTCAAACTCCGGCTCGGGGCCAAGCCGGCCCGCCCCACCTTGTCAGGTGCGGGTCCCGATCTTCTGGAATGTTCTCCACCTTCCTTCTACTTCTGGTATTTGGGTGCACCTCAGGCTAGAAAGCGAAAGAAAACAAAGGAAATCTAGCCTGAGATACAGCACGTTTAAGGTGTGGCGATGACCATAGATGAGGGCTCTAGCTCGGATAACTCGTAGATGTCTATTTCTTCGAGTTCTGGTATATCGAGATCGAGGAATATTTTCAATCATTGGACATTAGCCTTGAAAATGTTCACGTCGTTGTCCTAGAGGGTTATAGCGCCATGATCGGCAGCGTTAATTACTAAGTAAGGCCATTTCCACTTACTTCTAAGCTTATCATGACCAAATAAATGAATGCAAGAGTTAAAGAGTAGTACCTTATCTCCCGCGTTGAAGTGTTTGATCTTGATACACTTGTCGTGCCATCTTTTCGTCCACACCTTGTAGAGCTTGGTGTTGTGGTAGGCCTTTTCTCTCCATTCATCCAATTCAGCCAATTGAATTTGCCTTTTAACTCTGGCTGATTGGAGATCCATGTTCCACTTCTTGATCGCCCAGTGGGATTTGAACTCAAGTTCAACTGGAAGATGGCAAGTTTTGCCGTAGACCAGTTGGTACGGTGTCATTCCTATCGGCGTATTGAAAGTTGTACGATAAGCCCAAAGTGCCTCGGATAACTTGTTGTTCCGTCCCTTCCCTATGGCATTGGCTATTTTCTGCAGAGTGTTTTTGATTTGTTTGTTTGATGTTTCTGCTTGGCCACTCGTCTGGGGATGGTACGGAGTTGCAATTTTGGTGATCTACTCCCTACTCGGTGAGACACTTCCTAAATGTCTTATCAATGAACTATGAGCCTCCATCACTGATCACAACTCTGGTAACTCCAAAGCGAGGAAATATAATTTCCTGAAACATTTTCTTTGAGTTCTTTGAGTCGGCTGCAACGCAGGGAAGTGCTTCAACCTATTTGGACACGTAGTCCACTGCCACCAAGATATACTCAAACTGCTCTCACATAGGGAATGGACCCATGAAGTATATCCCCCATATGTCGAAGATTTCCACTTGAAGGTTGCTCTTCAGTGGCATAGAATCTCGGGAATTGATATTCCCTTGTTTCTAACATCATGGGCATCGTCGTACAAACTTCTCCATACATGTTTGGCCAGAAGAATCCACTCTGCCAAACTATAGCATGGGTCCTTAATGCTCCGTAGTGCCCTCCATATGGCGAGGAGTGACAATGCTCAAGTATCTTGCGGGTCTCACATAGCGGGATGCAGCGGCGGAGTAAGTCATCAGCACAGACTTTGAATAGATAGGGGTCATGCCAAAGGTGATATCTGCTGAGGTGAATCAACTTCTTTCTATCTTCGCTCGGAGGTATATATCTAGTCAACATGAAATTCACTAAGTTTGCATACCATGGACTGGATGTAGTGACCTTCAGAAGAGTATCATCTCTCATGTAGTCATCAATCAGTAAATCCGATCCTTTGACTTGCATCCTTGAGAGATGATCAGCCACACTGTCTGCTCCATTCTTATCTCTGATTTCTAGGTCAAACTCTTGTAGGAGCAAAATCCAACAGATGAGTCATGGCCCTGCATCCTTCTTGGTCAAGAGGTACTTCAGTGCAGCATGATCCGTGTATACTATCACCTTAGCACCAACAAAGTAGGATATGAACTTGTCAACGGCGAATACCACTACCAGAAGTTCCTTCTCCGTTGTCGCATAGTTCAACTGGGGTCCACTCAATGTCTTACTGGCATATGATATGGTATAATGCTGCTTATCTTTGCATTGACCCAACACTGCACCAACAGCGTAGTCACTTGCATCGCACATGATCTCGAAAGGAAGTTTCCAATCGAGAGGTTGTATGCCGGGTGCAGAAACGAGTGCCTTCTTGAGGGTGTATAAGGCAATGAGGCAATCTTCATCAAAGTTGAAAGGAGTCTCTTTGGCAAGAAGAATTGTCAAAGGCTTGGCTATATGGGAGAAGTTCTGATGAATCTCCTATAAAAGCCACCGTGCCCCAGAAAACTTCATACTCCCTTGACTTTCGTCGGGGGTGGCAACTGTTCGATCACCTCGATCTTTGCCCGATCCACTTCTATCCCTCTTTCTGACACAATATGTCTAAGGACAATCCCTTCTCTGACCATGAAGTGACACTTCTCCCAATTAAGGACTAAGTGCGTTTCTTGGCATCTCTTGAGAACTTTATCCAAGTTCTCAAGGCATTCCTCAAAATCCTTGCCATAGACTGAGAAATCATCCATGAATACTTCCACGATGTTCTCGATCAGGTCGGAGAAGATCGCCATCATACACCTTTGAAATGAAGCAGGTGCATTGCAAAGACCAAACGACATCCGCTTGTAGGCGAACGTGCTATGGGGAAAGGTGAAGGTAGTCTTACTCTAATCATATGGATGAATAGAAATTTGGTGATAACTAGAGCATCCGTCAAGGTAGCAGAAGAATGAGTGCTTTGCCAACTGTTGCTATTTGTTAGCGTCATCAGCAGGGTTGTTAGTTCCCGTTAACGGCACCACAAATGCTTGTTGGTATTTCTTATGTCACGGATAAATCCGCAAGCGCACGGAATACCGTTGTAGCATTTTACTCGTGAGTAATCTCGGGTGTTGTATTTATTTTTCCGCAGGGAAGGCGGTGGTTTAAAGAGTTATCAAGTTCAGGCGAATATCATGATTAAATATCCAAAGTCTGAGTAGGGGTAATTGATAATATAGTTTAGAGGTACTGTGACACAAGATATACCATCCTTAGATTAGAGATAACTTGGATTAGAGCTAGGCACTGGAGTACTCAAGGGCATATAGAGATTATTCCTATCGAAAGCAAGCATACCTCATATTTGTATACACATACACATACACATGCTTAGGATTGGGCTCTAGGCTCCAAGGCATTACCGGGAGAACCGCACATGATTGGCAGAGGGGCCACCAGACAACTCGTCTACTTTATGTACCTCCTACAGCCACTACCCGAATGGAGAGGGTTACGCTGGATGGATAGGGCTGTCACCACCTGCCGCCTACCTCATCAAACCATGGGGTAGAATCGCATTCAAATTTAACCTTTAACCCAGACACCACATCTCAATTAACGATTACCACTCTAGCCTAGTGCAAGGACATCAGTCTCTATCAGGAGCCTTAGTTCTAGAGCGCCCAGTTAAGGGGGATGCAACCGTTGTGTGGCCTAAATGTGTTACCACGTCTAAGCATGCAAGGCACATGATACAAGCATGAACTATAACGGATCACATACTAACCATAAGCATATGAACCAAAGACAAGCTAAGATAAGAAAATAAACTTTATTACTAACCTAAGTCATTATATAAAAGAGAAGATACAAGACCATACCATACTCTTCATGAAGACCGAAATACCTTGAAGAACTACTCTCCACCTACACTCCACTAGCCTATAGACATTTACAAGACAGGAGAGGACTACATCTTGGTGTGTTCATTTAGGAGGACCCCCCCTATATTTATAGGTGTGGCACACCTTCTCTCGGCCGGCAAAATAGTGTGAGCCTCCTGGAACTGACCTTGAGATGAGTTGTGGAGGCACCACGTGGAAGGAGAAAGGCGGTGGAGTTCATCTTGGTTTGACCGAACCCATAGGTTCGGCCGACCTGGGAGTGGCCCCAACCGGCCTCATCTTTGGTTGAGCCACTGCCTGGTGGGCCCTCACGCCTCTAGTTGATGATAGAGCTGAAGTTAAGTCGGTTTGCCTCAGTTGTGGGTCCTCCAATCCATGTGATGTCCGTGTGGCGTCGCGTGATTGATTGAGGCTTTTCTCCTTGGATCAAAGGCTGTCCTTTCTCCTTTATTTTCCGCTAAATTTCTACATACATAAATTTCTCCAAGGACATGTGGAATGTAGGTGTTTTTATTAGTAGCATGTGTATAAGAAATGCAAATTTCTCCTTATTTGAGGTCAAGTTCACGCTTATTTTTGGTCTGTAATGAGCGTCAACAAGTTGTCCTTTGCTCGTCCCTAGCAAAGTTGGGCTTAAGTTGTTGATCAGGAGTTTCTTCCATATCTCATCCTTTCTTTATACCACACTTACAATAAAATATTTTGCCTTGCTTTGAATAAGTTGGTCATAATTCATCCACCCATTTTACCTTACTCTCCATAGGGCATTTGGCTTTCTCCTTGTCTTGGCTGTTGAGAGGTAGAAAGATTCATAGAGCACCACTTACTCATTCCATGCTCAACCTTTCAGAAGATTTTCAAAATATTTTGCAAAGAAAATATAGTTCCTCAAATGAACTCTCGAATCGCTCAATGTGTATGATTCCTCACCAAGGTATTTTGATGTCTCTTTTCCTCCTACTGCTTCAAAGGTTTATGTGGAGCTCATGGTAGTGAAAGACAAGGCATACTTGCATAAAATATTTGCAAAGTGAAAAACCGGACCCCAAGAGTAACAAGTCATACAACCTTGATCAAGAGGTGCATGGGTGTGGTATGTGGATGGTAGGTGGAAAGAAAAAGATGGAAACTCTCTATTGCATGCTCTCTCTCCTTTATTTTATTTTACACATGGCTATCTTTCTTTTCTTGGACCTTCATGTGTCCACATATTTTTTTTGTTTTTCATTACTTGGACCTTCATGTGCCCATATATTTTTTTTCTTTTCTTTCCTTCGTTTTCTTTTGCATAGCCCATGTCTTTCTTGCAAGAACACTTGGAGAGAGAGATCACACATTTTGTGGAATATTTATTTCTTGTGGATGAATGGGTGGATAGCATGTTTGCTAACTTCCGGTGTGGAAATTTAGCACTTGGAGGTGGCGTGTACGTGCTCTTGATCATGAGAGTATGAAAAGAAACTCACAAAGGTCAAAACAATTTGACAAAGCTCAAAATGACAACAAGCAGCATGTCTGTATGTTTGTTCAATATGGATAACATGCATATGGCCGTGGTAGGAATTTTTCATCATTGAGGAACCTTTCATTTTGTCATTTTGAAACATGAAAATTCACGTAAAGTTTTGCTTAGAACAAGTTTGTAGCTGCTCTAAATCATCATATCAGGCCTCACAACAGCTTAGACTCAGATCATGCACTTGCAACCAACAAAATTTCAGGTTCAAGGTAAACCTTTTAAACCAACTAACCCAATACTTGGAGAATACAAAGTTGTAAACTAGGCATAAAGAGAAGCTAAGATAGAGAAACTATTCATCATCTCAACATGGAGGAACTAAAACATTCTTATCACACATGGAAAGCAAGAGGGAAATTAAACAAATCTTTTTGTTCTTTTTACCATATTCATTTTTTCTGCGAATGGAAAATGCAATAAGATACATGTTACCTTCCGGGGGCTCCTCCCTCAAGCTAACTCATTGCCCGGCATCAGGGTCACGCTCCTGAGAACGGAGGTATTCCAGCAGCTCCGCATGTCCTCGCTGCAGCATGTTGATGACGTTGGCGAAGTTGGCGTCCGTACGATGGTGCTAGCGTGTGGCGTTGCCGATGTATTGGTTGACGGCGCCTTGGAATTGTATTTCCTAATGGTCCATGTCGTCCACTCGGAGGATGATGTCTCGTATTCCCTAGCTGAGCTCATGATAGCCTTGAGCGGATAATGAGCGATGCAGAGAGTGAGGGTGTAACACTTGAACTAGAACCACTACTCTGGTTTTAGTGTGCCCTTGCAGCCTGATCTCACTCCGCGCTGCTCGTGCTCTACCATGCCGAACCTCTAGCTTGCCGTTGCTGGGTGGTTTGCTCCAAACTGGGATGATATCTGGACGTAGACTCGGACACCTCCCCAGCTGGAACATACCCTCCAGTGTATCCATGCTACGCATATGGTGGTGCTTGCGGCATGTCCATCGCGGCATTCCGCGATATGCTCTACGTCATCCTTCCTGACACGCTACTCCTACGTGCGGCTTCCATTGGCTGCAACTCATAGGTCAAGCTCCGACACTTATGTAAATGATACCTCGGGTTAGGAAGCGGGATTTTCTTTACATAGCCGAGAAAAAGAAAACGAGAGAGCCATCTGGAGCATGTTTGAGTGTATGTCCATAAACCATAAATTTCATCGATCATTAAATGCGGGGATCTGATGTAAAAATGTTCGCCCAGCTCAAAGCACCCATACGATTGGCAATTCGAGTAATCAAAGAAGTGCATTCAATGGTGCCCACCATGGTAAAATTTTCTAGCCATTGTTTTATCATAGACTTCACTAGGGAATCTTGATTTTGTTTACCATGGAGAAAAGAATTCGGAGTTCATCTATACGAACAGGTCGAACATCATCTCTTGGGAAACATGTTAAGGTGAGCCATTTATGCATCAAACGCAAAGTGGGGCTTTGAATGTCATTGCATTGTGGTTTCCCATAGGTTCTCTCTCCCAAAATGGACTGCCAAAAGCTTTGTTTTTTTCAAAATCGCGAGTAGGTTTTGCAACATCAGTATTGCAGCGGTGAAGAAAATCCAAAATCGTGCTGAATTCCATCCAAGAAAGAGAAATTTCAATTTCGAAAAGGCAGAAAGAGATGCCCTCATTTTCCTCAATGAGGGTGCATAAAAACTGGATGGTCAAATCCTGGGAAGTCAGCTCAGAAACATTTGCAAAGTCAGTCCATCCCACAGCTTTCCATACCTGTTTTCTGTTGGAGGTCGGGGTCGAAAATCCTCTTGTGGCGGAATCACCAGTCCTTCAGCATGTTGTAGCCTTGAAACTCGAAGTCACCTTGGATGTTGAGGTGGGAGTCATCATAGGCTTCTTCCTTCTCCTCGGGCTTCTGCTCTTGTTCCTGAGGTTCGGCTTGCTGCTTCTGGAATTGAGGCTCAGGCTGCTGGGATGATGCTTCTTCGGGCTCTCCCATGGGACTCGGCACGTGGCTGCTGGAGTGGTGCGAGCTGGAGCGGCCATGAGAGCGGCTCGATTTTGAGCCCGTCGCCTACTTGAGTGTGCCCATGACCTTCTTGCCGAAACCCTTCATGCCTGCAAATGAGGGCAAAGAATAATACATGAACAAGTCCAAACGGGTTATGTGAGAGTTAGCGAAAAGAGAGTAGCCGTCCAAGAGTTAGTAGTCCTTGCGGGGCTTGGTCGCCTCCACAACAAATCGCCCTTGTAGGTAGCAACACTCCATAAAATCGTTCTTGTGGGCGAGAACGCACCACAAAATTGTTCTTGCGCGGTAGTAATACCTCCACAAACATGTTCTTGCAGCCTAACCAGAAGGAAACACGAAATGCAAATGGAAGGAAAAATGAGGGAATTTTTTTTCTTTTTCTTTGGATTTAGAGCAAGAACAAAAAAACAAGAACAGAGAGAGATGAAACTCAAGTGCTAGCAGGCGCAGCTTGGTTTGGGGCAGCAAGAGCCAGCCCTATGCACCGGCTTTTATAAAGGAGCCTCCACCTTGGTTCGGTTGAACCAAGTGGGTCGGCCGGCTCCATTTTGATGCCAAAATAGCAGAGCTTTTGCTGCTGCCTTAATCACCTGCCACAAAGCCCAAAAGCACTTGAATGCATGCAGAACTAGGCTGGTGTAGGCCTAGGTGTGACTCCAAATGAACTTGGATATGAAACTCATCCACATTCATGCATGCACTAGCTTCCAAATGCTCAGGGCTGAAATTTTCTCCCCAAAATGCCCTTTGTATGTTTGTCTAAATCCAAATTTTGTGAGGGATGCAAATGCAAAATTTGAGGGAATAAAACATGCAAGGGTCTGAATGCAAAAGATGCAAATGCAAAAGCAAAATTCGAATCGAAAATCTGAAAATTCCAACATGCAATGAGTGAAATCAAATATAAGAAAACTATTGATTTACCTGTCGGCAAGGGTTCAATATTTTAAGTCTTTTGAACGAGACACTTTCATCCGTCAATTTGAAATTTGATTGATGGAGAATTTGAGTTACCTTTGACGGAGATTTCTTGACTTACCGCTCATTTTGATTGTCGATGAAATTCTTACCTCGTAGCGGGTGTTAGTAGGTTTAATATCTTCTTACTTCTCTTGATCGAAGTCGAGAATTATTTTTGATGTTGATCATCCCGTACTGGTGACCCTGAGAAATGAATTAATTTCCACTTCTCTAATTCATTGCACCATGTTGATGTGGCTTCATTGTCCAGTCAATATAATCTTCTCCCGCCGGTGGTGATCAGGCAACAATGATAGAAATTAATTTCATGGAAAATCAAAGCCGTAGTGTTGAAGCTTGATGGTGCAATTTGGATTGATTTGATTGCCGAGAGTTGAGCTTTTGAGAATAATGTCACACTGTCACACTTTTCTGAGAGTTGACTCGGATTCGTCATGAATCCACCAGCAGATTAGAATCAATCGAACACTATCCTGTGTTCACAAATAAGAGAAAACAACGAGCTTGTCCTGCTAGAACATTGGCTACCAATCATAGATAAAATCCAGAACATTAAAGAATCTTTTAACCTGTGCCTTCCCCGGCAACGGCGCCAAAAATACTTGTTGAAATATGTTAGCGTCATCACCAGGGTTGTTAGTTCCCGGTAACTGCACCACAAATGCTTGTTGGTATTTCTTATGTCACAGATAAATCCACAAGCATACAGAATACCGTTGTAGCATTTTACCCATGAGTAATCTCGGGTGTCATATTTATTTTTCCACAGGGAAGGCGGTGGTTTAAAGAGTTATCAAGTTCAGGCGAATATCATGATTAAATATCCAGTCTCAGCAGGGATAATTGATAATATAGTTGAGAGGTAGTGTGACACAAGATATACCATCCTAAGATTAGAGATAAGTAGGATTAGAGCTAGGCACAGGAGCACTGAAGGGCATATAAAGATTATTTCTATTCAAAGCAAGCATAGCTCGTATTTGTATACACATACACATACACATACACATGCTTAGGATCGGGCTCTAGAATCCCAAGCACTACCGGAGAACCGCACATGACTGGCAGTGGGGCCACCAGATAACTCGGCTACTTTATGGGGAGGGTTACGCTGGACGGACAAGGCTATCACCACCTGCCGCCTACCTCATCAAACCATGGGGTAGGACCGCATTCAAATGTAACCTTTAACCCAGACGCCACGTCTACATTAACGATTACCACTCTAGCCTCGCACAACGACATCCGTCTCTATCAGGAGCCTTAGTTCTAGAGCGCCCAGTTAAGGGGGATGATACCGTTGCCGTGGCCTAAATGTGTTACCACATCTAAGCATGCAATGCACATGATACAAGCATGAACTATAACGGATCACATAATAACCATAAGTATATGAACCAAAGACAAGCTAAGATAGGGAAATAAACTTTATTACTAAACTCAAGTCATTATATAAAAGAGAAGATACAAGACCATACCATACTCTTCATGAAGACCTAAATACCTTGAAGAATTACTCTCCACCTACACTCCACTAGCCTAGAGACCTTCGTTGGGTATTTTAACGACTGCGAAAGTGAATTCGCAAGCGCACAGATACCGTTGTAGCTTTCCCCTCCGAGAAGAGTATTCCAAGGGCATCAAATCCAAGGGAATGAGTGTGTGTATACCTACAACTCTAGTATCCAAGGACAACCAACCAGAAAAGGTAGGTGAAGGGTAGAGAGGATTCCTAGGGATAGCACTTAGATAAGTTAAAGGTCGATCTCTCGGGTAAGACTCGCTTCGGGCACCGACTTCCTCCGGTCTGCCAGGAGACTCCGGCCAACGGCTGTACGCTATATCCGAACTCAGCACTCCTCCAAGCTACTCTCTCTCTCTCTCTCTCTCCCTATTCTAAGAACTAGCCTAGGCAGAGCTTCGCCATGGAGATGTTGGAGGTCTTGGTGGTGTGGTGTGTGGAATGAGGGGGGTGTCCTCCTCCTTTTATAGCCCTCCAAGGGCAGTTCCCGGTGAGGTAAATATGGAAACTCTAAGCACCATCTTCTAGAGGATCAGGATGATCTTCCAGCCAAGATTGAGCCTGCCAAGAAGGCGTCCAGGTTTGGCCAAACCTGGGGTTCGGCCGACCCTAGGTGGAGCCTCCCTAGCTCTGCCTTCCTCTGGCTGGCTAGCATGTGGGCCCTGGTGATGATCCTCAGTGATTCGTTCCTTAACGCGCCCGTTTGCTCTACCGGGTGGGCCCTTATTTCTTAATGTGACGCAGGATTTGATCTTCTCTATAGTTCATCAGTGTTCTTTGTGTGTTTCCCTTCGTTTCCTGACATGTGTTCCTAAAATGACTTATTGAACAATACATGTGGAACTAGGTTAGTGATAGCTCCTACCACTACTGTTGATGATCATTCTTTATGTGTTATTGCAGGAGTTGATGGCATAAATTTCATACTTCAGAGCCATCAACAACCTTTGCAAGATAGGAGAGGACTACATCTTGGTGTGTTCATTTAGGAGGACCCCTCCTCCCCCCCGCATATTTCAGGAGAAGAGTTGTGGAGCCTCCCGGAACCGACCTTGAGAAGAGTTGTGGAGGCGCCACATAGAAGGAGAAAGGCGGTAGAGTTCATCCTGGTTTGGCCGGACCATGGGTTCGGCTGACCTGGGACAGGCCCCAACCGCCCTCATCTTTGGTTGAGCCACTACCTGGTGGGCCCTCACGCCTCTAGTTGATGATAGAGCTGGAGTTAAGTCGGTTTGCCTCGGTTGTGGGCCCTCCAATCCATACGATGTCCGTGTGGCGACGCGTGATTGGTTGAGGCTTTTCTCCTTGGATCAAAGGGTGTGATTTCTCCTTTATTTTCAGCTAAATTCCTGCATACATAAATTTCTCCAAGGACATGTAGAATGTAGGTGTTTTTATTAG
This sequence comes from Panicum miliaceum, assembly GCA_032594955.1. Taxonomy (NCBI): domain Eukaryota; kingdom Viridiplantae; phylum Streptophyta; class Magnoliopsida; order Poales; family Poaceae; genus Panicum; species Panicum miliaceum. Next base: position 22,374,480 of record CM064073.1, read on the forward strand.
TAGCATCTGTATAAGAAATGCAAATTCCTCCTTATTTGACATCAAGTTGACGCTTATTTTCTGTCCATAAAGAACGTCAACACCAACCGTTCAAGCATCTCATCGATGAAGGGGAGAGAAAAGTGATCTCTCTGGGTAGCCTTGTTAAGCTTCTGGTAATCGATGCACATCCACCATCTAGTAACTGTCCTTTGAGGTGTGAGCTCATTTCTCTCATTTTGGACTACTATTATGCCTCTCTTCTTCGGAACTACTTGAACTGGAATGACCCACTCACTATCTTGCACGGGGTAGATGATGCCTATGTGCAGTAGCTTCAGAACCTCTTTCTTTACTACCTCCCTCATCGCATCATTGAGCCGTCGTTGATGCTCTCTTGATGGCTTATGGTCTGGTTCTATTGGAATGCGATGGGTGCATAAGTTGGGGTTGATCCCCTTCAAGGCTTGTAGAGAATACCCAATGACGGATCGGTATTTCTCCAAGACTGCAACGAGCCACCGAGTTCCACTCTCTGTTAGCTTATCACTGATGATAATTGGTGTGCTTCTGTTGTTGTGGAGGAAAGCATACCTCAAACCAAGAAGCAGTGGCTTCAGCTTAGGAAGAGGAGGTTGCAGTTTCTCTTCTTCCTTAAGCTTACTCTTGCCGTCCAGATCTGTTTCCTGGGTGAAGTGTATGGCATCTTCTTCAATATTGGGTTGAGTTAACCCTTCTTGAATGATGCTCATTGCTTCTTCCACTGGGTCTTGCACCGGGATTCTTTATTTTCCAACCTTAATCTCGAGGGTTGCTTGGTCTCTGTTGGGGTTGACAAGTTGCTCTATTGGCTGTCCGATCAAGACGGACTCTTCACCTTCAGGGATATCGAAGATGTGAAAATCCAAGAATACTTTATTACATCCTATCTTCAAGGACATAACGCGAAGGATTCCTTTACTCTTCACCATTTGGCCGTTGATCCACTTCAGGTGCTTACGAGAGAAAGTCAGGGGCTCTTTCGGTGCAATGTGATATGCCAATGTCTTGGACATCACAATCACCCCAACTTTCGGATCATAGAAGACTTCTTGCGGTGCAATGTCCCCAATAGTGCAGAGGAGTATTCTGAAATCGCGGTTGATTTATATGATGCTACGGTTGGATTCTGCTTCCTCTATCCATTCTTTGCTCATAATCGAAGTAAGACCCTCAATCTAGGATGTGGCATCTGGAATGAACGCCTCAGATCTTGAGCTATGCACTTATTCTCCTTCGGCATGTTGGAAGCATTGTCGAGTTCCATATATTCTTCTTCTGTGAAGAGATTAGGGATGAACATGGGCATATATTCTATGAGTGGCTCGTGATGTGTGGACTTGCTTGGTTCAATGATTTCCTCTATGTATGGTGAAGGTGGAGAGGATGCAGCTGATAGGGTGTAAACTTGCTGCTTCTCTTTGTTTTGATTAGTAGGCTCGGGTGGATCGTCAAAGACTCCCTCTCGTGTGTTGAGTGTTGTCAAGGACCTTCTCCAGAATGGTTCTTACTTCAGCCACCGTCTTATACATGACGGATCCCTTGGAGGCGACATTCATGAAATGCGCGCTCTCCAGCTTAAGACCACCAACGAAGTTCTGCATTAGCATTTCTTCCGGAATACCATGAGGTGGCCCCGAATTTGCTATCAGCATAAATTTTTCCCACCCTGCTCCAAGTGACTCTTCCCCTTGCATGAATGTCAGCAGTTGAACGCGAAGTGTGAACACTTTGGTAACAGGGAAGAAGAATAAGCAGAACTCATCCTTCAACGTGATCCAATCTCCTCTAACTCTCCCTACCTTCCGGTCGTACCAAATTTTTGCTTCTCCCGTTAGAGAGAACGGAAAGAGCTTCCACCGTAGGGTGTTTTGATTCATACCGGGTATGGTCAGCATGGAGAAATTTTGCTTGAATTCCTACAGGTGAGTATAGGGACCCTCATCCTTTCTACCATAAAAGGACTATGCGTGAACCATGTCTATAAGATTGGGATGGATCTCATAACCATCAGATAGTATGGGGTGGCAAGATAGAGGCGGTTCCAGATACTCGCGAGATGGAACTGCCGGATAACTAGGAGAAAACACTAAGTGGGTGTGTGGAAAGGTGCGGAAAGTGTACAGCTGAAAAAGCTCTAAACTAGTATTGCTACCATCCCTGGCAATGGCGCCAGAAAGCTTGTTGGCACTCAGCCTATACGAACTAATCTGCAAGCGCACAGATACTGATGTAGCTTTCACCAGGGAGTTTACCTGGGAAATTGAATCCAAGGAACGATACGCGCAACCAGACCTAGAACTATTCAACCGGACCCACCAGGGGAGAAGAGGTAAGACGATATAGGGCCTAACTTCAGTCAGCCAACTCGTTACCCAGATAACTTGCTACTCACTAACTTGATCTGCTTTGGCGGCTGGAAGAGGAAGGGCATCAGAAAGGGATGAGAGGGGAGTCCAATTGCAACCTGCTACTACTGCTATGAAAGCACCCGAACATGGTGGACTACGAGGGATGGACAGGACTGTCACCACCTGCTGCCTAGCACACTGTTCCGTGGGGTGGACCACAACCCAAGGTAACTAACCAAATCTAAGCACCACGCCTAAACTATCGAGTCACTTACTCCTATTTCACGTTAAGATAAAGAGCAACCTCAAATAGACACAACTTGCTGCTTATGCAGACAGGGGATCCGGCAGAAAAAAGAATCTAAATAAACAAATTACTGAAAGTAAAGAGAAGAACTAGCGAGATACTGAAGATAGACGAGGAACTTACTTAAAGAAGCTTTATTCCTCTGAGGTGGCTACAGAGTTGGAGTAGGACCGAGGGAACCCGGCTCCTCTCCTAGCTTGGCCCTCACCCAAGCTCTCACCTCACACTCTCCCTATTCTACACTAAGGTAGAGCAACTAAACTAAAGAACTCTTCTTCACTCTAAGGATGGTGTGTCTTGATTGGAGATGTGGGCTGCCTTTTATAGGCCTTCAAGGACGGTGCTCGCAGGGTTGCTTGTCTTTTAAGCAAGTAAGTCAGTTGATGTAACTTCCACGCGAAGGGGGGCACGTGGCATGCAGGTAGCAGGCGGGCTGGCATAGAATTTTGGCCTTGTTTCTGAGTGCGTCTGCCCCCCTGCCAATTTCTGACGTGGTTGGTTGATACTGAGGGACCGTCTGCCGAACGGCCGAATGGAACGGCGCCTGGATCGGATAGCTCCCATGTCCGGTTGATTGATCGGGAAAAGCTGCCGTCACTGGTGCCCCCCAAGGCGCTGAGTTTGAGGGCAGCGATTGCATAGAAGCAATCTGGACAGGCTGAAGCGGCGCTTGCGATCGAAAACATGGTGCACCGTTACACCCATGAGACATTGGAGGCAACGAACTGTTGAATCATATCGAACATCTTGCCCGAATCCTCAGTGATGGTGATATGGCGGGGGACTGGAAGAGGAGCTTTCTTGTTTGCCTCCCCACTTCTGGTACGACTGAAAGATTGCAGATACATCCTTTTGTACTCCTCTAGATGTTTAGCCAGTTCCTCTTTCTGGTCGTCCTTGAGATCTGCTTCCGTGACCTCAATGATGTTGTTCTCGGAAACTTCGATGGTCTTTGACATATTGGATCTTGAGGTTGTCCCACCGGGCGTGCCAAAAGTGTGTTGGCGCTAAAAATCGGCCAGGAATCAGCCGATGACCTTCAGTGTCGGACACACGACCCGGGAGAATCTGCTTAGCTCTTGTTCGGGTTATTGCCCTGGTGCGGTTCGCGCGGCCTGCCAGTCAATCTAACCTGTTGATTGACAAGGAAATAAACGTATTAAATTCCGGGCGTCTAGATCGGCTGAGGTTCCGATCTGTCCCGAAAAGCGTATCGGCGAATCGGCCGATTTGCTATGAAGATGACCGGCTATGGATCAGCCGATAATCACGTAATAATTGCAAAGAAAACTGCTGGAGCAACTTAAACAATTATTACAGATGCAACACTTGAAAAAGATTTAATCGGTTGTATGACAATGAACGAGGAAAAGCGATGATAAAGCCGATAGTTTCGATCTCAAGCTGGATAACTTGTGATAATACTAGAACAACAGGTAAAACCTATAATTCTAGTAAATATCGATAACTGGTGAATAAATCTAAACGAAACCACAGCGATGCACCCGAAGTTAAAGCTTAGATGTTATTCGATAAGCGGAACCTACCAATTGGCCGGAGATCGGGTCAATGCAGCCCTGCCAATCCGTACGAACTCGTGAAAGAAGAAAAAGTATTGGCGAAGTCGCCGACTTGAAAGTAAAGTGCGATGAAAAATTAGATTGTTTTGTTGATTGATTGATTGATTGATTCACAAAACCCTGGCGACTCTTATTTATACCCTAGGACTAGGACTCCTGATCGATTACGATCTGTTACAAACTCGATTTAAATAGAAATCTACTATATCTACAATATTTTCTTAAAGGAAACGGACTCCCGCAGAATCTTCTGCCGCCATCCCCTAGTCCAATCCGGACTCTTTCCATTGCTTCACAACTAAGTCGGCATCGTTCTTTTGACCAACGTTAGGCCCCTTTTGACTGGGATCCTCTATTGGGATTCAAATAGCTTCATCTCCCTAACTGTTGGCGCAGACTGCATCGCCCATCGGCCGATCCGCAACTGTAGCCTCAATCGACCGATTCCCAACTGTAGCCTTCAAATCTGCCGTATCGGCCTGTCTCTTCTCTTCCTGACGCCGATTCAACACGTGTCAAAATTTGGCGTCAATACATGCCCCCTAGTTTTGGAGTAAAACATAATTTTTACTTCAAAACTCTTTTCTTTAATCTTTCCTCCAAAACAAGCGCAGCAAAAGTCTCCCTCTGTTTCGCGGTCTTCTACATGATGATTGCAATCTTGTCGAACCGGGCGCTTGAGACAACTGTTCCTCCGGAATTCGTGTAGACGGCGCGGCAAAAATCTCACCTTTACCCTTTCTCTCTTGGATTGTCCTTAAGTACCGGCGTCCTCCGCCACTCCTTCTCGACGAGCCTAGTAATCTCCTCCCAGCGAATTACTGTTCATCTTCTTCCTGCACCCTCTCGGTCTCCAACCGCATCCTCCGGCGATTTCTCTCTTGCCCGCAATCTGCTCCATCCCTCCAATGGCGGCGCCATCAGCAACATCACCAACCACGGAGGTTCCACCGGCAACTTCCTCGGCGACGGCGGTCCAATCGGCGGCTCCATTGGTGACTCCATCGGCGACGATGAGTTCCATTCCGGAGGTAATCATCCGAAACTTTCCTCTTTTACTTTTTACCGCTCAAGTACTTTTTAGATCCATTCTCAGTTTCCTCCTTTTTCCCTCTTTTTTAGGCATTTAGGCACCAGATTACTATTCCCCTTTCCGAAACCCCGGTCTCATCTGTTTAGGTCCCATGGGGAATCCAGACCCAACTGATTTGATCAACTTAGAAACCCATAGAATTCCTTTCAAGCAATCATCTATGGATTTGGGTCAGTGGGCAGGTGCTTTTAGATCTTGGCCGAATGAAACCCCTGGCTGGAAAGAATGGTACCACAGATTAGCCAAGTCCAAGAGAGTTCAGTGGGATGAGCTAAAAATCGGCCAGTGCATCGATCTCTCTCTGTCCCAAATGGAGAAAAATGAACCCTTAGTAATAGTGGCCTCTTATTTCTGGTCCGACGCGCTCAACGCGTTTCTCTTTGGGCATGGACCTATGACTCCAACCCTGGCCGATGTCCAGATGCTGACCGGCCTTGATATCTCCTCCCTTGATACACCCTTTGACTATCTGATCAAACCAACCCATCGGCTAGAGACGAAAGGAATCGGCGGGTGGAAGGGGTATATCAGCAAAAATATGAGGACCGGGACGATCTCAGAGAGAGAACATACAACATTCTTAATGATGTGGCTAGAGAAATACTTCTTCTGTGGCAGAGCAGTTGGTCCTTCATCCAATACACAAGCTCTGCTAGAAGCTCTGTCAATAGGATCGGCCATCCCCCTTGGAAAGCATCTGTTAGGATCGGCCTACCATATGATGCACCAAATCGACGCCAAATTATCAAAAGGGGAGCCGATTGGTAATCCTGGTGGTCCTTGGTGGTTCATCACCCTCTGGCTCAACCTATATATGAGCAAGGTCTCCCAGCAGCAAATAGAGACCAAAACATTTCCCAATATCGAGTCAGAGGAAAACCCCACCATACGACGACGGTGTACTTCTTTTGGAGAAGCAGCATCGGCTTCAGTGAAGAGACTATCAACTGGTATCCATATCAGAACACAGGGCCGATTTTCGAGCTTCCCATCTGTTATGATTCATCATCCAATACTTTTGACGGTGATCTCATGGATATCCTGATCAAGCCAGGGATTTTACCGGCCAACTTCTTTTCTGGAAAAGATTTCCCCACCTATGAATTTTAAAATCCATCGGTCGCAGCACGACAATTCGGTTTTGCCAGCTGCCGATTCAAGTCTAATTTGTCGGTCGTGCAAAATTTCGAGATGAACTGACCAAGAGCCTCGACTATAGTCGGCCGTGCAATCTAGTGCCAGACTCCAGTACCATCGACCTAAACAACTGGATCGTGGCCCCCTTTGCCGTTCAACAATTCAAACTGTGGTGCGCAGAATGGAAGCAGTACCTCTTCTGTTCGTCTCCCTCAACATATTGTAACAGTTTGGACCCAGACAACATCGATTCAAGCGCAGCGGTATTACCTTTCTCCCAGCCGATTTAAACATTGTCCCTTTTCATGCTACAATTTCGCCGCTAACTTGTATTTCTCTTTTCAGTCTGAAAGTCAAATTCCCCCGACGCGGAGCCGAAGTGGTAGGCCGATAGAGAGCAATCGCCCATACACACCATTTCCACTTATCGGCCATCACGCCCCGACCATCAAGGACATCACCAGCAGCCGATGGAAGCAAACACTGAAAAGGCCCACTTTGAAGAAGACAAGTCGCCGAGTACGTGCCCGCATAGGACCAACTGATCAATTGGCGGTGGCATCGGCTGAAACTCCAACTACTCCAGCTTTGTCGATTGCCGAGGAGGTCGACCTCCAGACTACCGCAGAAGTTGGAGCGGCCGCTGCATTACTGCTGATAGAAGTTGTTCAGGTAACCTCGCATATTAACCTCTTCCTTCTGCCAGGCTGCACAAATCGCTCTAGTGCAATCTCTGCAGCAATCGGCTACGTCCCCAGTGGACGCCGAAACGCCAGCAATTCTCCTCACCGAGGTAGAGAGTCTCTTAATTCCATCTCTTGATATTCAACAAAAACTAACCGATTTTGATGCAGACCAATCTGGGTGCGTCGATTGTACCCCCCAACAAACATCGGCCGGAAGACTCACAGAGGTATGGTAGGTATCTCATATCATCAGACTGAATTATTCGCAGTATACTCATAAAATCTGTTTCCCATACCTTTTCAGGAAGCTGGCCCGAGCAGGGCATTGATAGTCGTCGAGTCCTCCTCTTCTGATGAGCCGATCGCACCGGTTCCTGAGACGAGGGTGGCACTCCCGCCGGCACAAGCAAGAGAAATCCGCTTCAAAGAGGTAAGAAACTTATCACCCAAATCGACCGATTCCCCTTCACTGTCTGCTAATCCTTGTCTTTATTTTTTTTCGCAGGAACAAGATACTCCTAATAACAGTCTCTTTCGCGGTTCCCCTCTCTGACGATGAAGAGGTCGCATCACACCAAGTTACATCGAGCTCTATTCCTGATGACGTCCGTGACAAGCTCGAGAGTATGCGGACCCTCCTCCAAGACGATATTGGCCGATTAGTAGGAGATGTCTCATCGATTCGGCAACTTCTTAATGACATCAGAGGTCGAATCCCAGAGGAAGCGACAGAAACTCTGGATCCTGTTGCATACATAGAATCTATGCAGACTTCAGTGTTCAGAGCCCTGCGCCATATGGCCGATCGTGCCAAGCTAGCGCAAGTCCGCGAGGAAGAAGACTCCTACAAACACCGAGCCCAAGAAGTGCATCGGCGGATCAACTTCCTTGAGAACTCCTGTCCAGATATCGTCGGCGCCATAGATCGCCTCAAACGGCGGAGGGCAGAGCTAGCCAAAGAGATGGAGCAGGTAACCAAGGACATAGCTGCTGAAGAAAAGAGGCTCCAAGACCTTCCATCTGTCATCGCCGAGCTGAAGCAAGAAAGACATAACCTGGCCCGTGAAGCAATAAAACTTCATCGTCATATGCCAGAAATTCCCGGATCGGCCGATGACGACCAAAGAGTATTAGACTCGGCCGATCAGATTAGGCAACGAGCGATCGCGACCATTGATGCCCTCCTTGGGTGAATTGTAAAGAATACTGTAAACATTTAATGCCCTCTTAATGTTGACGCGCTGATTCGAACTTGGACCGTCTTCTTTGGCAGCTTTTCATTTATGAACGCTTTTACTCTGATGGGACGCATCCTACCATCTCTTTACCCCTTTCCTTCTATAAGTACGAGATCCCACATCGTTTCCAGAGGCGTCTGCATTACCCATCTTCTTCCCCTCCAATAATTCGATCTTTATCCTCCCAGGCTGGACATCAAGATGTCTTCTTCATCTTCCTCCTTCTCTGTCAACCAGGTACGAACCCTCTTCTATTTCCTCCCTCGACATCTCAATCGCTCTGATACTAGGTAGTTGTTTGTCCCTTTTTAGCCAAAACGCCTTAGTCCCAATTTGGAACGAGCGATTGAAGTTATGCATTCAGACGAACCACTGTCGCAGGCGGACATAGATCTGATAAGAGCTCACTCTGAAGAACTTAGAGGTCATGTTCCTGCCGACATCCAGAAAGTCTGGGATCATATAGACGCCAACTGCTCCAGGCGACCGCCAACCGAAAGGAGTCATCCACTCCCTCGCTCAGTTGCTCTTGAAGATGCTGCGGCGGGAACATCCCAACCACCTCTTGGCAGGAGCCATCCACTCCCTCATCAAGTCGAGGCTGAAACCACCATGGAGGATCTGGAGGAGAAGAGCATCCACCTTCTAATAAAATTAGGCCGGACCGAGAGAGAGTTCAAAACAAAGCGTGATCAATAGATATATTGGTACTTTTTATTCTAAGGGCGACTTGTACCATGTCGGCCAGGTACTCTGTTGTTTTCACCGAATAATGAATCGGTCAGACCAAATCAAAATGTTTCCTCCTTAAGGCGATGTCATTTTTACATTGGCTATATAGACAAAAGCCGATAGGAGTCGGCCATGTTGTCTTGATGCATCTTACTGCAAGTTATGCACCTACCCATATACTTGGATAGTACCTCTTCAGATATCTTCCATTTAAGGTTCTTGTGAACTCTTCCCCTTCGATAGTTTCTAGTATATATGCATTTCCCGGAGCACATTGGCCGATTCTATACGGCCCTTCCCAAGTGGGTGACCATTTACCGAATTTGGGATCTTTAGACCCTATCGGCAGCAGCAACTTCCATACCAGATCTCCTTGGGAGAATTGTTTAACCTTGACCTTCTTGTCATACCACCTGGCCACCCTTTTCTTGTTTTCTTCGATGCTAATCAGGGCCCTCAATCGCTAACCCGCCGAATCATCAAGCTCATCCTTCGTGAGGAAGGAATAGTCATCGGCCGTCAACTGATCTTGAAGCGATATACGCCTTGACCCCGTCCTTAATTCCCTTATTGGACGATTCGGCCTGGCCATTGGCTTGAGCATAGTACGGAGAAGAATTCAACAATTTAATCCCCATATCGGCGGCGAATTTTCTGAATTCCCCAGAGGTGAACATCGTTTCTTGATCAGTTGTGATAGTCTGAGGAACACCGAACCGATAAACAATGTGATTCTTAACGAAATTAATCATATTGGCCGATGTCACGGTCCTTAATGGAACTGCCTCCACCCATTTAGTAAAATAATCAGTGGCTACCAATATAAACTTATGCCCTTTGCTTGATAGAGGGTGAATCTGCCCGATGAGATCTATTCCCCAACCTCTGAACGGCCACGGCTTGATTACCGGATTCATAGCCGAAGCTGGCGCGCGCTGCACATTGTCAAACTTCTGACAGTCTTGGCAACCTTTGTAATATTTGAAACAATCTTCGAGAATCGTCGGCCAATAATACCCATTGTTTCTGATCATCCACTTCATCTTGTGAGACGATTGATGGGCTCCGCATACACCTTCATGGATTTCCCCGATCAGGACCTTTGCTTCTTCCATTCCCAGGCATTTGAGAAGAATCCCATCAATCGTCCACAAATCATCTTCCAGTAACACATATTTCGTGGCCTGGAAACGCACTCGCCGATCCACTTTCTGGGACGGATCCTTCAAGTAATCGGCAATCTCCTTTCGCCAATCATTGGCCGCGAGTTCCAAAATCATAGCTCCTTGAATCGGCCGATATACGGACGCGTGTTGGGCCAGCCTATTGGCCTCTTCATTGTAATTTCTGGGGATGTGCTCGATTATTGCAGACTTGAATTCCTTTAACACGATCAGCAGGCGCCATGAACTCCATCAGCAATATGAACACCATGTTGACATCAGCTGCCGATTCTTGGTTGTCGCAAACCTTGCTGTTGTTTTTCTTGGGGCGCCAGACCCGAGACTTGACGTTTCTCTTATCCAGCACCTGCCTCTGCTCTTCCTCTTGTTGTTCCCATTGGCGCAGGCGTTGGATCCTTCGTTTTTGAGATTTAGACAGACAATCAGGGCACCACCTGGGGTTTACTAGTTTGGCCGACGGTTTGGTGTGCTCCCAGTCTGGTTCCCTTCCTAGAGGGTTTTCATCTGATACCCTAGCATCGGCCATTTCTTCCAGCCGATCGTGCATGCTGGTTCTGCCCCCCAGTCGCTTCTGCTGGTTGATCCTGCCCTTTGACCGGTCATACCGGTCAACTCTGCCCCCCAGCCGATCATGCACTGAAAGGCGCCGACCTTCTTGTTCGCGCCAGTTTCTACTGATCTGCTCTGATCCTCTGTCTCTGGAGCGCGATCTTTTGAACGAGCGATCGTTGTGACTGGATCCGCTGCACTCAGGGCAATTATCGGCTGATGGCAATCTGAGGTCATTCTCCCAGCAATGGATGAAGAACGGACATCGCCAATGATCTTCGTGTCGGCGTATCATCTCCTCGTGGTGCCTCGACCGTTCCTGCTGCCGCTGATATTTGGTGAGCAAGAATTGTGAAGTGATGGGTCTACGTGATCATTCTGATCCTTAGCCCTCGTCTTCAGCCCACCTTTTCCCTTTTACATCGTCCACCGTGACTTGCTTCCTGGGATCAACGGCGCCACTTCTTCTAGCCGATTCTGATGTCAGCACCTTAGTTTGAAGCGAGTTTCTTCCCGTGTCGACCATGTTAGCCGGGAAAGGATGCTGATCAATCTTCATCGGCTTTGCCGGCTTCGCCGGGATTTCGAACTTGAGTCTTCCTTGCTCAATGGCCGACTGTATCTGCTGACGGAAGATCTTGCATTCATTTGTGTCATGAGATGTAGCATTGTGCCATTTGCAGTACTTCATCTTCTTGAGCTGATCGGCCGAAGGAATGGTATGGTATGGTGAGAGCTTGATCTGCCCTTCTTGGAGCAGTAAGTTGAAGCGGGGTAGTCGGGCGTGCGGTGAAACCGGACTGGAAGGGGAGCGCTGGCGCTCGGGCTCGAGTTTTACACGGCGAGGGAGCGGGGCGGAGCGACTAGGGGACGGGAGGCGGCGGCTCTCGCGGCGGCCGGGGATGGTGGCCATGATTTCCGCGGTGAAATGGGGGCTGGTCGCCCGGGGAAGCGCGTGCCACGGCATTATGGCAAGAGGGCGTCGCAGAAAGGAAGGGGCGGAGACGCGGGCGACGGCGACGGCGATGGCGCGGGCGGGATTGGCATCGCGGCAGGATAGAAAAGAGAAGAGCGGGAGGAGGAAGAAAGGAAGGTGGGGCGGAGAGACTGACAAGTGGGACCCAGCTGGCGGTGAGAGAGGGAGAGCACTGCGGGCTGGGCCGGCTGTGCGGTTTTGGGCCTCGGGGAGAGAAAAAAAGAAAATGGAGAAGAGAGAGAGGTTTGGGCCGGGCTAAAAGAAAAGAGGAGGGATTCTGGGCTGGGCTGAAAGAAAGTGGGAGAAGAGAAAGAGAAAGAGATGCATGCATAATTTTATTTTGTGGCTTTTATAAAATGTTTTTAAAATTTTATTTCCTATATTTTTGGGTGTTACAAAACCTACCCCCCTTAAAGAGAATCTTGTCCTCGAGATTTGGAAGGATTAGGGAACAACTGAGGGAATTCTGCAATCAGTTCATCTTCTCTTTCCCAAGTAGCCTCATCCTCTGAGTGGTGACTCCACTGTACTTTGCACATTTTGATCACCTTGCTCCGAGTAACCCTCTGAGATGTTTCCAAGATTCTAACCGGATGCTCTAAATAAGTCAAATCTTCTTGTATATTGAGTTCCTCCAGCGGTAACTTCTCCTCAGGCACCCTCAAACACTTTTTTAACTGTGATACATGAAACACGTCATGGACATCTGACAATCGTGCCGGTAATTCCAGTTGATATGCCACTTCACCTTTCCTTTCCAAGATCTGAAAAGGACCAATATAATGCGGTGACAACTTTCCTTTCACTTTGAATCTACGTAGACTTCTGATGGGTGATACCTTCAGATACACAAAGTCTCCAACCGCAAATGTCAATTCCCTTCTCCGTGTGTTAGCATAACTTTTCTGTCGTGACTGAGCAGTCTTGAGATTATCCCGGATTATCTGGACTTGTCTTTCCACTTCTTGAAGAATCTCTGGCCCAAAGACCTGACTTTCTCCTATCTGACTCCAATACAATTGTGTTCTGCATTTTCTCCCATATAATGCTTCAAATGGGGCCATCTTGAGACTTGCCTGATAACTGTTATTGTAGGAGAATTCTGCATATGGCAAGCTTCTATCCCAACTGCCTACATGCTTTAGGGCACATACTCTCAACATATCCTCTAATACTTGATTCGTTCGCTCAGTCTGACCGTCTGTTTGTGGATGATATGCGGAACTGAAATTGAGCTTTGTATCCATGGATTCATGTAATTTTTGCCAGAAACGTGACGTGAACTGAGTACCTCGATCAGACACTATCTTCTTTGGAACACCATGCAGACACACAATTCGTGACATGTACAGTTCTGCTAACTTGGCTCCAGTGTATGTAGTTTTGACCGGGATGAAATGTGTGACTTTTGTCAGTCTGTCCACGATAACCCATATCGAGTTGTAACCATCACGAGTACGGGGTAACCCTACAATGAAATCCATACCAATCTCTTTCCCATTTCCATTCAGGTACCTTCAATTGCTAGAGTAAACCTGTTGGTCTCCGGTGTTCTGCTTTCACTCTCTGGCACACATCACACAAAGCCACGTGAGTTGCTATGTCTCTTTTCAAACCATACCACCAGTACTTCCCTTTCAAGTCTTGATACATCTTGGTACTTCCAGGATGAATGGAATAAGCGGAGTCATGTACCTCCTTCAGAACGAGTTCACGAAGGTGATCAATTTCAGGCACACAGATCCTCTTTCTGAACCAAACAGTTCCTTGCTCATCTTCGGTGAAATCTGGAGTCTTGCCTAAACCAATTTGAATCTTGATCTTTTTGATCATAGCATCTGTTAACTGCCCTTTTCTGATCTGTTGTTCTAATGTAGGTTCCATCTCCATAGTCATGGCTTCTGCCTGTGTGACAATTCCCAGGTTCAAACGTGCCATCTTCCAACATAATTCCTAAGGCATTAATCGAGCAATCATCATATTAGCTTGTCCTTTACGGCTTAGGGCGTCTGCCACAACATTTGCCTTGCCAGGATGATACTGAGTATCCAAATCATAGTATTTGATTAATTCTAGCCATCTGCGCTGTCTTAGGTTAAGATCCTGTTGCGTAAAGATGTACTTCAGACTCTTATGGTCAGTGAAGATCTGACACTTGTTTCCGATCATGTAGTGCCTCCAAATCTTCAATGCGTGCACGACGGCAGCCAATTCCAAGTCATGGGTAGGATAGTTCTGCTCATGCTTTCTCAACTGTCTTGAAGCATAGGCCACAACTTTGCCTTCTTGCATTAACACACATCCAAGACCCATCTTTGAAGCATCACAATACACATCAAACCCTTTGTGGATATCCGGCATTATCAACACAGGAGCAGTGGTCAATCTTGTTTTCAGCTCTTCAAAACACTTCTGGCATGCAGCATCCCACTTAAATTCTTTCCCTTTTTCCAACAAAGAAGTCATGGGTTTCACAATCCTTGAGAATCCCTCAATAAATCTGCGGTAATAACCTGCAAGTCCGAGGAAACTTCTGATTTCAGGCACAATCTTCGGTGGATTCCAATTCAGAACATCCTGAACTTTACTTGGGTCTACTGCAATTCCTCCATCTATGATAACATGTCCAAGGAAAGAAACTTTTCTCAACCAAAAGTCACATTTGCTCAGCTTGGCATATAACTGATTCTCTCGGAGTTTCTGTAACACTATCCTCAAGTGCTCTTCATGTTCTTCCTCGTTCTGTGAATACACCAAGATGTCATCGATGAACATAACCATTAACTTGTCAAGATATTCCATGAAAACCTTGTTCATCAGGTACATGAAGTATGCTGGAGCGTTGGTCAATCCAAACGACATCACAGTGAACTCGTACAGACCATATCTGGTTGTGAATGCTGTCTTGGGTATATCTTCTGGTCGGATCCTTAACTGATGATAGCCTAATCTCATATCAATCTTGGAGAAAACCTTGGCACCTCTCATCTGATCAAACAAATCTTCAATTCTGGGCAGTGGATATTTATTCTTGATCGTCACATCATTCAGCGACCTGTAGTCTACACACATCCTTCTGTTGCCATCCTTCTTATTGACAAAGATAACTGGTGCTCCCCACGGGGACGAGCTAGGGCGGATAAATCCCTTAGCTAACATTTCTTCTATTTGTTCCTTAACATCCATTCGCTAGGGTCTTTTAGAGATAGATGCAGTACCAGGTAAAAGATCAATACTGAACTCAATGTCACGAATAGGTGGCATACCTGGTAAATCTTCCGGGAAGACGTCGGGGTACTCACAGACAACTCTGATATCTTCTAGAGGCATTCCCTTCATTTGGTTCACTGTCCCGACTCCACTGGATGAAACTGCTGCCACAAATTCGACCTTCTCTCCATGAGGGCTGGTTAGGAGCACGGATCTCTTGCGACACTAGATCACCCCATCACATCTAGCTAACCCATCCATTCCGAGGATCACATCAATGCCGCTAGTCTTTAGGACTATTAGATTGGCTAAGTATTCTACACCCATAATATTCACGTTGACCCTCAGGCATAACTGACTAGCTTTCAATTCTTTGCCCAGGGAACTTACTAGAAGAATTTGTTTCATAGGGCTCATTGGTAAATTATGTTTTACAGCGAATTGCTCGGTAATGAATGAATGTGATGCTCCAGAGTCAAATAAAACTGATCCAGGTTCAGAATTAACAGGGAACGTACCAAGCACAACATCGGGAGCCTCTTCAGCTGTTTCTGCAGCAACATGATTCACCCTTCTGCGGATGTAGTTCTGCTGACCTCTGGTGCCCAATGGTGTCTGATTGCTGTTGCACGGCTGTTGCTGCTGAGGAGTCTGCTTCTGCCCACTATTCCTCTGATTCTGAGGAGTCTGGATGTTACACTTCGGGCAGTTGTTAGCATAATGCCCCAGTTCTCCACATTTGAAACAGCCGTTGGGTTGGACCGGTGTGACTGGATTGTTGGTCCACACTGGTGCACCCGTGGCATAGCCTGAACGGTACGGTTGCAGGTTGGAGTTGCGCTGAGTCTGCTGGTTGAAGCGTTGAGGCTGCTGTGGAGTTCGTTGATTCTGTTGACTCTGCGGATATCCTCCACCTTGTCTTCCAAAGCGCGACTGAAATCCCTGGGTGTGCTGTAGCGGAGACGAGTGTTGCTGTTGGATTGTCCCTGGGACTGAAGTTTTCGCTTGTGTTCCCCAAGCTCCTTGCGCTTGCTCTCCAGACCAATGGCTTTGTCTAGTAGAGTCTAGAAATTGGGGAAGCTGTGACTGTGCAGCTGGTAGTTGAGCGGCCCTATCAGACCCTCTAAGAAGCGCTCCTGCCTCTTCGCGTCACTATCCACTTCATGGGGTGCGTAACGGGACAACTGAGTGAATTTGTCCCGGTACTCGCTAACAGCCGTGCTGCCTTGCTTCAAGGACAGGAACTCCTTCTGCTTGAGTTTTGTCAGTCCTGCTGGGATATGGTGGCTGCGGAAGTTGATTCTGAACTCCTCCCAGGTGATAGTGTTGGCATTGGCATGGGCAGCGGTGAAAGCATCGCACCAATCAGCGGCGGAACCTTCCAAGCGTCCTGCAGCATACAAGACCCTTTCACGGTCGCTGCATTGTGTAATGTCTAGCTTCTTAGTGATGACCTTCAGCCAGTCATCAGCATCTAAGGGATCCACTGAGTGCAAAAATGTAGGAGGGTGGTGGCTCATGAATTCCCTATGTTTGTCTCTTGGTGGCTGGTGGTAGTGAGGTTCTGCAACACCTGCATCTGTGCTGCCAAGAATTGCTCCATTGTTGGGTTGGGTGGTGGTGGCAACTGACTGTGTCGGTTGACTACGTGAGCACGCCTCATGGTAGGAATATCCTGTCCTCCACCTGTTCTGGTGTTTACCATCTGACCGTTAGGGAATAAACCCAGGATAAGATAGGTGTACTTGATATAGATAGATAAAAGATAAGAATTTAACAAAATATGGATTGATAAGGACTCCAATTTATATTAATTGATAATTTGTAGCAAGCAAATCTCAAATTGTTTCCAACCAAGCACAACCAACACAAAACAAGAGAGAGCAAACACTTGTTCTCAAGCAAACATTATTACACCGTCGTCCTTTCAAGCAAAAAAAATGGTTCTTCCGAAGAAAACTTTAAATGATAACTAGCCTAGGAGCCTAGATGCCTAGTCCTCGTGGCGAGTTATGGAGCTGGGTTCGCTGCGGCGAAGCTTCTTGCGGGGCGGTGACAGGGCGGGGAAGCGGGGTTCATTCATCTGTGGAGGTGGCGGCACACTTCTGTAACACCTCAGGTGTTTTAATTGTTAAACAAGTCTTCTTAGCATAATAAAATGCATCACTAACTAAGAAAATAAAGGAATGGATTAAGTTTGGTTTTGCCTTTACCTTTAAAAGTTTGTATGTGCATAAATGCATGTACTTTAATGAAACAAATTGGATAACTTTCACATCAAAGCAAATATGGCTATGAAATTAAATGAGCACACCAGTATTAGCATGACAAATAAAAGTTTAGTTGAAGCCTAGGGAAGAAAATGAAATTTTGAAATAAAATGACGCGCCCTCCGAATAGAGTTTTCTTTAAGTTTTTAAAATAACTTTGGAACTAAAGCTCAAATGAACTTTGGCCTGAAATGAAACTTGTAGAACTTTTTATTCTGAACAACTTTCATGTTCAAAAGATTTTGAAATTCAAATTAGAAAGTGGAGAAAACGTCCTGTTTGCAACCAGCCCCCTGGAAATTTTTGAATTCTCGCATTTAGGCCCTTGCCCCTCCTCTGCTGCACCGCTCCCTCGCCCGACAGCCGCCGGCCACCTGGCCCTCGACGCCTGCGCGGCACCAGGCGCCGAGCCAACCCCCGGCGCCCTGCTGCACCGCCCCCGCTCGCCCAACCGCGGCCGCGCCTTCTTCTCCCTCCCTCCACGCAATGCCTCTGCCCAATCCGGCGCCCTGCAGCACCGCACCGCCGCCCAGTCGCTGGCCGCCGCCCCGCCACCCAACGGCGTGCCCCGTCGTGCCGCCCCAGCTCGCCAATCGCACGCCCGCGGTGCGCCACCCTGCTCGCCCAGCGCACGCACGCCACGCGCGTGGCGCGCCTCTGGCCGCCGCCCAGGCCCCCAATGGCGCCCAGCCTCGCCGCCCCCTCCACCCAGCGCCCCGGCCGTGCCAAGCCCGCCCCCATGAGCTCCACCGGCTATAAAGCCCGGCACAGCGCCCCTCCCTCCTCTCCCTGTTCCTCCTTCTTCCCGGCCAGAGCAGAGCCGAGCTCCGCCCCACGCCGCCGCCGTGGAACCCCCTCCTCCGCCCCTCCTCGACCCGAGCTAGGCCCCAAAATCGCTCTCCTACCTCCGCGCGAAGCCTCCCAGCCCGAGCCCCACCGCCCAGCTCGCCGGAGCTCGCCGAAACAGAGCTCCAACCGTCGCCGCCCCCTGGTAGCCGCGGGCAGCCCCGCTCAGACCACCTCCGCCCCAACCGTGACCACCCAAAGGTAGCCCCCAACCTCCTCTTGCTCCTCCCCCACCTTGCCCTCGCCGCCGGCGACTGAGCTCGCCGGAATTCGGCCGGACAGGATGATCCCCGCCGTGAATTGCGACCAGGGACTACATTGCAAACGCCCAAATCTTCCTAGTGGGTTTTCTGCTAGTTTTCAGGGACCCCTCTGTAAAGAAAGTTTTAACCAAATCAGTGAACTTGTAAAATACGTATAAAATCGTAGAAAATTCAGAAAAATGCAAACTTAACTTTTCTGGAATCCTTAGAATAAACTCTACAACTTTTGTTACAAAATGTTTCTCAGATTCTCAACATATTTTGCTCTACATTAAATGGAAGCTTAAATGGACTTATTTTGTACCCACTGTTGTAAATCAGTACTGACCCTAAATTTTGGGCCGTGAGTTAGTTGCTTGATGTTTAGGACTGTGTAAAAAGATCAGGACCAAAAGCCATCTCTAGATACACCTTTTGTCCAACCTTGTTTTATGCCATAAAGTGTTAGAACTGATTTTTCCTGCTGTTCTGTGATGTTTAATGTCACGAAACTTTTTTTGTGTTGTTGTAGTAATACCTAGATGCCGGAGAAAAATTGGGATGCTTTATATCTCACAGGAACCTATTTATTTGATTTATGTGCTAATAACATACATTAAATCAAGAAAATAGTATCTTAGCTTGGAAAACTCTCAAATTTTCACTAGGAGATACACAGTGGTAGAGGTTGCTGTGTAAAAAGTTTCATAGACAAAAACCCTGTGCAGGTGCCTGTAAAAATAAATCCTTGAATAACCTAGGAAAGTAATGTCATTTTTTTTACTATGCTCTGAAAACTGCATAATAAATCCTATAAAAATTACAGTAGCTCCTGCATGCTCAAATGAAAGCCCTGTAAAAATCTTAGACTCAGTTGTTGCACCAATTGTTCTGTACAAAAAGAACAAGGATCTAATAGCAACTATGTAATATATTTTTTTCATAATTAATCTGCTACATGAAATTGTCTGAAAATTTTACAGTAAGCACATCTTTCCCTGATGTGCCTAAATCCAAAGTTTCATGACCAGAAACTATCCACTGTAGTAATTACACTTAAATCGTGTCGGTTACCATCACCACTACTTAAACTTGTGCATTCATGTAGAATCGACGACTCTCGCCGACGGAACTTACGAGCTGGTGCCTGCGTCCGAGAGTGAGCAGCATGAAGCTCAAGTGAATCTAACTGAAGTTGCTGAAGACCCGAACCGAAGTTCGGAAGAGCCCCAAGCTAACTGTTCACAAGAAGGCAAGCCCCGGAGCATGAACCCTATTTTCTAAACTTATGCAACTTATTACTCTACTCTACTTGTGCATTAAGTTTATAGGAGTTGGATGAAAACTTAGTTGCATGTTCCTAAGTACCCATGCTCTGAACACTAGATGCCAGGTTCGATAGAACGCTATGCTAATAGGACTCGGTAAAAGTCGAGTGATTTCCTGTCACTCGCGAGAAATTAGGAGTTGATTGTTTACTACATGCTGCAATCATAAGGACGACGGACGGGGCTATGGTACGATTTTTATGTTGATGATTGAGGCCCCGTCTGTGTAGTGAAAAATGCTAAGGCCGCAGTGTGTGGTAGTGGTGGTTAAGTCTTTGAACGTACTAACCACATGCCGAGAATATGGTAATCGGTAAGCTTAAGTACTGGATTGAACCGAGGCCGGAATATACTCCCCACTGTCTTGAATTCGTTCACATCTAGCTAATGGCGGGTGCATCGGCCGCCACAGCCCGACGTACCGAGGTCTGTGGGGAGGTGTAGTCGAGGGCGGTGGGCCTGTTCCGTGAAGCGGGAATTGAAGGGAAAAGTTGCACGTGTGACTCTTGGAGTAACCACGTGACGTGTGTTTAGGTTTCCCTTGCAAGGTTAAGAAATTCGATTCGAATCGTCCGTTTCTCACGGCTATTGAGACTGCTTAACCACTTTTACCCACAGAGTAAGAAGAGGAACAATGATGATGAATAAACTTGTTGGATGAAAATTTAATGCTTCACCATGTATGATATTGGATAGTCGCTTACCTAGAATGGTTAAAGAAAGCTAGAACTTGGAGCTAAAATCTGAAAGTAAGGACCTACTATTTATGCTTTTTGGCAAAACAAACCCCTCAAGCCAAAAGCCTCGCATGTCTAGGAGTCGACTAAGTATACCCCATTAGTCGGGTAAGCCTTGCTGAGTATTAGTATACTCAGCCTTGCTTGTGGCTCGTTTTCAGGTGAGACTTTCGAAGATATGATTGCTAGCTTGACTTGGCCCTGCACTCTTCCCACTGGTTGGTCGGTGGAATGGGATACGCCCCCGGCCAATGGAGATAATGCCGAGTGATGTCTCGTACGGGCTTCATCGAGACATCCTTATCGTCGAAGTAGCTTTCGTTGTTTTATTTTTTCGCTGCAACTTAAACTCTGAAGGACTTATTAGTTATGATCACTAAAGTACTTGGTTTCTAAACTCAAACTTGGTCTGTAATATTCACTTGTGATAATTTTGTAATATTTGCTGGAATGTGGTATTCTCTGGGCTCATCGTCGCATGAGCGTTTGTATGTATGGCATTCGATCCGCTCTACCGTGGTTGTATCGGGAGGTTATACCCGACAGACCAGTGGATTACTCCGTTTGAAGTGTAAGGTTAACCGAGATTGCCCTAATGGTGATGGTTAATACACTTGAGCCGGATTAATTCAGGTGGTTCTGCCACAACTTCCCTCAAGTCGGGCCTCCAGTGCGTGGATCCTGTCATGGGCCTCCAGTAGCCTGTCCTGAGTATCGTCCAGCTCAGTGACGACACTCTCCAGCTCAGTGTTGAGGGCGGCGGTGACTTGAGCAAGGGTGTTGAGGCGGTCTTCATCATCTCCACCCAGAGTAACCACAGTCTCCTCAGTTCCACTGAGGCGGCGAGGAAGGTGGCGGTACTCCGTGTTCTGTAGCTCCTGGCGGGGGTGTGGCAGATGGATCACAGAGCTCTCCTGGCGGCACTGCTGACGGAGGCGTCGTAAGTAGCATGGGGCGTAGCGGAGTCATGCGCATTGAGGGTCCTCCAGCCTCTGATTCCCTCCATTTCCACCCTGACGTGGACACAAGTGAGGTAGTAGTCACCGAGCGCAGGGTCGATGTAGTGGTGCGTGTGGTAGTGGGGGTTCACGTGGATGCCCAACTCCTGCAGAACACCCTGCAGCACCAGAGACAAGTGACAGGGCTCTCTGTCCGAAGTGCGAACACAGTTGCCTCATCCCTGGAGGATCATCACCCTGATCGTCGTTGTTATCGTTGTTGTCGTTGTCCTCGTCATCATCACCTCCATCATCAATACCCCCGGAGTTACCCGGGCTTCCTCCAGCGGCGACCGGTGCTGGAGCGGGAGCTGGAGCAGGGACAACTAGGGGTGGTGGTGGTGCCTCAACAACTGGTGATGCCGGCAGTGTGAACTGATTCCCTTCCTCATCAACCGCCATGATGCGGCCATCATCCCCATCCACGAAGTAGTAGGCCTCCGCGGGTTCCTCCTCCATAGCTTCCACCTCCTCAACAGCGGCTGGAACTGGGGCGGGAGGAGCTGGCTCAGCTGGGAAAATGCGAACCTGGCGATCTCCGGTGCGCTTGCGAGCAGTCTGGTAAGTCCTGTCCATCTGACACAGCAAGAATAAAACTCAGAATAATTTTTTTTAAAGAAATAAAACAATAAAAAGGACATGTAAACATAGGTTTTTATGCGGAAATATAAAATAAACACAAAGAAATTTTGACGCAGACATGGCTTGCTAGAAGATAAATCCTTAATTTCGACTATTTCTAACTAGGCTAGCGTCCTACAGTCAAATAGCTCTGATACCACTTCTGTCACACCGAACCAGATGCATCTCATGTGTGCACCAGGATCATGTTCACGCAGACATGATAGACGGACAAGTGTAATATATCAAGGACAATGCTCGAAAAGTAACTAAATAAAGTATTTAACAATATTACACTCCGAATAAAAGAGACACAAAGGTCTTTAAACGTTACACTGATATACCCTAAACGAAGTCTGCAACAACTCCGTCTTCCACAAGCGATGAGTGGTGAACGCAAGCCTAGAACTCCTCGAAGTCGTCGAAGTCCTCCTCTTCAAAGTTCTCTTCTGAACAGCAGTTGGGCAAGGATGAGTACTCTTATGGTTGGTACTCAGCAAATGGGGGAGAATATGCAAGGCCATCAAGGATAGGCTAAGGTTTATAGTAGCGAGCACTTTTAGTTGGTCAAGTTTTTATTAGCAAGCACCTATTAACTAGATTTTAGGTTTATACCATCCCTCAAACTCAAACATCAAGGTACCAACAACATAAACATAAACCAAGAAGCACAATTTAATTAATCTTCAAGTTTCATTATCATGTGAGGATACAAGCCACTCTTAATCGTGAGCACGGCTGTTATAACAGTTTTACACTCTGCAGAGGTTGTACACTTTCCCCACAAATCGTGTTCCCCTGAGTCGCCCAGGTTTGCAAGGCCCTTAAACACTTCCGAGGTGAGTGGCGAGGGTACACTACGAAGCCTTTACAAAGACATGTCGAGAGCTAGGCAGCCCGCTAGAGTTTCAGTAGCCGTGTGGTCCATAAACCTCCCTAATGGTCAACTCCTTAGCAAAGGCCGCTACCCCTAGAGGACCGGGCTATGATCCCTATCACTGACCCCATCCTTGCCCTTTCGGTAAGGCCACCAGCTAAATACACATCTAATTAATTGGCTTAGGTCAAAGCCATGTGACTTTGTGGTTGCACTGTTCACTTGGGTGGTTCTCCATGTTCCTATTAAACAAAGTTGATCTTGAATTAACAAGGTATAACAGCATTATGAAACATGATCATAATTATCATAAGAGTAAACCAACACCATTCCCAAAGTTTGCAACTAAGCGTGACTACACAACATGAATAGTAAACCCCGGTGATTCAAGGCTTTGGGTAAAAGACTAGGTATGTCCTTAGCATAGGTGACCCATCAAGTTTATGCAAAGCAACATTAAGATAAAGTGACTTATCATGCTATTGTTGGGATAAAATAGAATATGCAGGGGAGGGAAGTTCACTTGCCTTCCTCAAATAGCTGCTGGTTCTCTTCCTCGTAAGCTTGCTCTTGGTCTTGCTCGAACGTTACGTTGTCTACACGATCACACAAACAAGCATACACAAAAAAATAAGAAACAGTACAAATAGAGAATATAAAGATGATAAAGTTGTAGTTCATGATGCAAGGATCGCGTGAGCGCAAGAATCGTTGAAATCGGAGTTGAAACGATGAAGATATGGCTAAAACAATAGTACAGGGTAAACCTTAAACAGAGAGCTCTGGGTGCAAAACTGGAGGTCCTGGATGGCAGGTTCTAATTCTAGAAAAGTCAGGGGCCTAAACAGAAAAGAAAGGACCTGATTCTAATTACTTTTAAACAGGACTGGACCGCAGGGGGATTTCTGGATAGCCTAAGGGTTTTTCTGCAAAAGAGTTGGCGACAGCTAGGGTTTTGCTCGGGTCAGGTGGATCTGATCCGTTGGATCATGATCCGACGGCTGTGGCTGTGCGGCTTGGCTCAGGCTTGGCTTGGCAGCTCGGGCGCGGCTCAGATCCGATCTGGCCCTTGGATCCAGATCGGGCGGCAGGGGGTAGTTGGGGCGGCTCGGTCGGCTTGGGGCGGGGGCGGCGGAGGATCGCCGGAGCTCACTGAATCCGGTGCTCTGGGGCTCGGTTCAGGCCGGGATCAGGCCGGGCAGGGAGAGGGCGGCAAGGCGAAGGTAGTGGGGGTCACGGGATGGCCGTGCGGAGGCCGTAGATCGGCGGACCATGGTGGCGGGCGGAGATAGAGCTCCGGCGAGCGATCGCGGGGCCAAGAGAGCGAGAGGGAGGGAGAAAATGGGAGCGGCGTGGTGCTTACTTCCTCGCGAGAGTCTTGCGAGGGTTGAAGACGGCGGAGTCGAGGCGAAACGGCGGGTCGACGACGAGGTGCGGCACGGGCGGAGATGTTCGCTCCGGCGAGGAAATGCCGGCGTGGAGCGATGGCACAGAGGGGAAGGAGTGGACAACGACGGCACTGGGTTCAAGGCGGGGCTCCGGCGATGGTCGCAGTCGACGGAGAGGCGGCGAGACGGCGGCTCGACGACGCGGCGGCGACGACGGGCTCGGGCTCAGGAAAATGGCGGTGCAGCGGGGTAGTCGGGCGTGCGGTGAAACCGGACTGGAAGGGGAGCGCTGGCGCTCGGGCTCGAGTTTTATAGGATGAGGGAGCGGGGCGGAGCGACTGGGGGACAGGAAGCGGCGGCTCTCGCGGCGGCCGGGGATGGCGGCCGTGATTTCCGCGGCGAAATGGGGGTTGGTCGCCCGGGGAAGCGCGTGCCACGGCATTATGGCAAGCGGGCGTCACGGAAAGGAAGGGGGCGGAGACGCGGGCGACGGGCGACGGCGACGGCACAGGCGGGATTGGCGTCGCGGCAGGAAAGGAAAGAGAAGAGCTGGAGGAGGAAGAAAGGAAGGTGGGGGGGAGAGACTGACAAGTGGGACCCAGCTGGCGGTGAGAGAGAGAGAGCAATGCGGGCTGGGCCGGCTGTGCGGTTTTGGGCCGCGGGGAGAGAAAAAAAAGAGAAAGGAGAAGAGAGAGTGGTTTGGGCCGGGCTGAAAGAAAAGAGGAGGGATTCTGCGCTGGGCTGAAAGAAAGTGGGAGAAGAGAAAGAGAGAGATGCATGCATAATTTTATTGTGGCTTTTATAAAATGTTTTTAAAATTTTATTTCCTATATTTTTGGGTGTTACATCAACCCTAGAACGTCCCCCCTTCGGTACAAACTCAGTAGCAGCTGCCACATTAGGGTTTGTGTTTTGTTTAGTTCTAGTTTTCCATTGAGAAACAGACATCTTCATTGTAACTGTGATGTTGAGTCCTTTTCCTGTGAATCAGGGCCCCCGTTCTTGTTCTTCACCATTGTGGTGAATAGTCCTTTTGTGATCAGAGCTTGAACACCATACTTGTCTTTGCTTCATACACATCTGCAATTTTAGATTGCGTGTTTATACTTTCTTGCTTGTGTTCTTTGATTGGCTTGCAGGATTAGCCTTCTTAGCAAGGTCAATCAAGTTGTGCTTGGTTGATAACCAACAGAGCAGTGGTGTAACGGTTGCAGGGGTTCGAATCGTGCCTGGTTAAAAGCTCGGATCACCAACGTCGTGACTCCACCAATCGAATTTACCATACCTATCGGAAGATCGGGCCAGTGCTACATCAGTTGAGGCCTCCCTAGACTTCTATGTCTTTGAAGTCCCTGATTTCGACCGTTTGATTGGCCATCCCATAGAAATGCTCTTCGTAGATGTGCCAAGATTAGGCAACCTCGATATTAAACTAGCGAAGGATTCTTCTATCCCGATCTTTCAAGCGACCAATCCTTTGACAGAATCCATCCCTAAGTGTGCACCAATCGAGGAAGTGATGGTCGTTTATCCTTTTAAACCTCCTGAATCCATTCTGAAGAAAGATGTTGAACACTTCAAGGAGGATGATTTAGGAGAAGATCCTCATTCTCTCACCGAACGACCATCATCCCTCTCAATCAAGTTTAAGCCTCTTCCCGCTGGCCCGCAAAATGCTGAACTACTTGAGAAGGAGAACCCATGGGCCATGGACAAACTTGTGGCGTTGACTCTAGAGTCCAAGGAAAAGGTTTCCACAAACTAGCAAGGAAACTTCTTTCTTGAAAAACCTCAAGAACCATGCTCACATAGCGCACCTCCTGAATCAGCCGCGCTTTGTGCCACGAGCATGTACGAGGATCTCAACCACCCTAAGATCCTCATTTGCAAAATTTTTAGGAGGTTGGTTGTAGATGACTTTGTCTATCATAAATTTTGCAAATTTCGTGGATGCACTGTGGCACTAACCTTGCAGCTAAAGCTTCAATAATACATCAACAATTGGTGGTGCGAGTGCAACACATCACCAATGATAGCTGCAAGAGAACGTTCCCATGGTTGAGCTTGTAACCATACACAAAGCACTCCCAGGACATAGCCCGGATTATCATTTATCCTTTCCCGTTCAAATAAAAGCAAGATCATGTCTTTTAGGATAAACTCTCCTTCCGGTATTTTTGGTCACTAACCATTTTAGGTGAAGATTAAAAAGAACGAAGGACAGGTGACGCCTAAGAACGTTAGAGCTACACCGATTACAACACCATGGTAATTCTTGGTGAAGGAACGATTATGAAGGGAAACTTGAACTCCACACACTTGAGTTGTCTTGCTCAGCAATGCAAACTCCAAGTGTGGGGGAGGTATGTAAGGATCCCAAATCTTATCTTGGTTTGGAAATGGTGTTGGTTTTTGCATCTCGCTCCATAAAAGAATGGAAAAAAATTAAAAAAAGAGGAGTTACCATGGTGGCAATTTTGAGTTCTTCATCAACAAAACTCCATGGTAAGCACCTCTAGGTATGTCCTGCTTTTGACTTTAAACAAAGCCCTTCTGGGAGGTAGCCTGAAGTTCACCAATCTTACACTTATGCTTATCCCTCTTGGAATATAGCTTGATCATGTTTTCATGCTTCTTTTCTCTATGCTCGTATGCTCTGGTTTGAATGTATGTCCGGAATGCATTCATAGGCCTTTTAAATTAAGCATGGTGCTTAGGTTAAAATGTCTTCTTCAGTCAAACTAGACATGTTGTGAAGTTTGATTGATGAGCCTTAGAGTTAATACTTTCATGGATATTGGTTGTATATGTGGACTAACCCCTGTAGGAGAATCTTCAAATCCAAACGGGCAAGTCGTTGAGCTGAGTTCAAATGGGAAAGTAAGCCAAGGCATCGGATTCATGTTGCGCAACATACAAAGGAGGTACATATCACCCTTCAACGGTCCATCGTAAGTATCTCCTCTTTCGCTTATGTTGATGCAATTTTAATTCAACCTTGTTTGAGTAAGTCTTATGGTCAAAATAAAATTAATTAAAAATTAAAAAAAAAATATTTGAGTTCAAATAAAGTAAGGCTCCCTGGTTCTTGAACCAGTAGAGTCCCTTTTGTTTCCACCTTTTTGTTTTTGAATAAAGCACTAGGTACAAGAACAAGTGTGGGGGAGATCTCTCGAAGTTTTAACACACATACACTCGAGATCACCCACAACACGTGCACACACTGAAAGAACCAGCACGCAAAAGGCCTACACCCTATCGCGACGGTTTGTGCACTCTACCCCTCAAATCTCTCTGATCCATGAGTTTGAATGAAATTCATTGCTAATCACTAAAATTAAACTCAATGGTGCTCTCTGATCACATACTTCAAGTTTTATTGGCTTGCATATATTTTATTCCCTGTTAAACTTAAACTTATAAATCATATCCTAGGGGACCCATAATTGTTAACTTGTTGAAAAGTAAGATATGGTTTGATGAAGGAATCCTTGCTCCCTCTGCTTTTATATCTGGGAAATTTTATATCAAAAAGAGAACCCTCCATAGCTTTACAAACTCCTTGTGTTTGTCCTACCAAAGCCATATGTGCCTTGTTGTTGCATTGAGCTTCATCAAATTTTGTGACCCTAGTGAAATACTTCTCATACTTGCTTGATCAAGATCACGTACACTCCATATGCTAAACTTCTACACTGGAAGTTAGCTATTCCATTCCATCTATCCACATAATAAAACTCCATGTGTAATGATCTCTCTCACCATTATTGTTACAAAAGGGACATGGGCATAAAAAAAAGATGAAGAAAAAAAATATATGGACACATGAAGGTCCAAGTATTGAAAAAAATGGACACATGAAGGTCCAAGAAGGAAAAAATATTTATATATATTTCCATGTCTTTATGTTTTCCAAATAAAGGAGAGAGATTCATGAAAGGAGTGTTTTATTTTCATCATCCACTTTCCATACACATGCACAGTCATGATCAACTTGTATGATATGTCATCTCCATGAATCCAAGCTTTGGTTTTGCAATATATGTGAAACAAGTGCATGCTTCCAAATCTCCTACTATGAGCCCCACATAAGCTATCTTCAACCACCCAGTCATACAGTAGAGAAGTGGAGGAGACTCAACTCAATACTGTTCCACTCTTCAAATACCCAAACCATTATGGTAGACACATCAAGATTCACAGGTAAAAGGTAAACCTCGGAATAATCTGTATGCAGGTATCTTATCAGACAGAAGTGGTGTTCCACCTTAGTCCTAACCTTTACTCGAGGACGAGCAAAGACTAAGTGTGGGGGATCTTGTTGACGCTCGTTACAGACCGATTTTGACTGTCAATTTGATATGAAAATTGGGAGATCTAACATTTATTGCATCCATATTTATTCAAAATAATGTCAATTCCACATGTCCTCTAGAAAATACTGCTATGCAGGAATTTGAGCAGAAATGGAGGGAAAATACACCTTTGAATTCAGGCACAGAACACCGACCAATCATGAGCAAGCACGAGGATTGAAGGACACACATGACAGCATCAAGAGCAAGAAAACACACTCTCAATCCAAGGCAACACTTCTCCGACCAATCGGAACGCGCCGTTCAACATCACATGGATCCATGGGCCCACAAGACGACCAAAACCACCTTAATTCAACCCAAGCCTCGGACAACCATCATGAGGACCCACCTAGCAGTCACCCAGCGAAAGGGCGGTGGAAAAGGAGTCGATGGTGGATCGGCTGAACCACCAGTTCGGCTGAACCGACTTAAGCACGACTCGCCTCCATCTTCCACATGGAAGCTCCTCATCACTCCGCAATGTTAGTTCCAGGTGACTTCAGCTGTTTTCCTGGCCGAAGCACCCCTGGACAAGGCTATAAATATGAGGGGAGGGGCTCCTAAATGAGACACACAACACATTTGCTCCCTTGCTCTCTCACTCTCAAATCTGAGCTCTAGGCTCGTTCTAGAGGTTTAGAAAATAGGGAGAGAGTGAGGGGAAGCAGGGAAGTGCCGGGTTTGTCGGCACTCTTCTCTAGTTTGTACCTCGATGGATGTTATCAATCAAAGTAAGTATTCGTGATTTCTTTTGTGCTTTAGCTTCTTAGTTAAGTAATAGTCTTAGTTTCTTAGTTATTTATTGGATCAATACTTCACTAGTGTAGTGGACGCTCTAGTCTAAAGCTAAGGCTAGAGTAAGTAAAAGACATTATAGACGTAGTGTTTAGACTAGACTTTACCTGTCTAGACTAAACCTTTCCTCCCTTTTTCTATTTTTTGGATTTTTGGGCGGCACCTCCCCCAAGCAAATACTGTGTTGTTGGAAGTAGGAAGAAGGGCTGCTGCTAGTTTTGTTGCTCATTTTTAGAGGCGGGTGATGGCGTCGCCCGACCCTGGAAAAATATTTTTAGGGGGTAGGTGACGCCATCACCCACCCCTGAAATGAGCTCTATTTTTTGGGGTGGGTGATGGCGTCGCCCGCAACTGGAAATGATATTCTTAGGGGCAGGTCAACTGCTTCAGTAATCCCGCTCTATTTTTTACCTGCCTCTGGAAAAAACGAGATGTTGCGTTTTTTAGTAGTGTTAGCATATTGGCGCACGGCGTTCCTCCCCCGTACGTGTGGACGTCATGGAGGCGCTGCTACTGCTATTGCTACGCTGATCGGCTACGGGGCCACGAGGTTGACGACCGTGATCGACTACTTCCTCTACACCGACAGACATCTATGTTGCATGGCTGCTCCAACTCTTAAATGTGATCCATGACCACATTCACTCGTAAATTTTCTTGATAAATGTGTTAGATGACAATTGTTATAGCTAGAGTAGCCTAACTAGCTATTTCCCTACACGAAACCTCCTAATCCTCATCCTCATGTCCTCCGGACCGCTTGCCTGGCTCCTGTGAGTTCCTTCGTCTATCACGGCCTCCGTCGGTAGGCCGAAGGCTCTTGGTTCAACGCGTACCCTTGAAACTTAAAACACATTCATCCGCCAGATGTCGATCCTTCTGTCAATCTGGGAAGGCCGAAGGTATCTACGTCCAGACAAAGGTGGCTTTCTCAAACAGTGAGCAGACAAGAAACTTGGTCCCATCGACTCTGTACGTGCCACGTCCAACTCCAACAGTGGCAGGAGTCGGCCGAGGGTAGGTGCTAGCAGCTGCAGCGCGCCTAAGATCGGCACAAAGAGACCAAAACGAAATGGTATTATTGGTCATTGACTGAAAACTTTTGCAAATTGCAAGTTAACCATTTTCGCTATAGTTACTTGTTTCGGCAAGAAAACTAGTCGGGAGATGGCTTCACACCGTCAACAACTGGTCGGAATCGACTCCGACTAGTCGGCTTTATCAACAAGCCATCGCAGCTCCATCGACGGTCGCTGCAGCTGGTCGTCCACGAATCAAGCTAAGTCACTTATACCTTTTCTGACTTGTTCTTCACAGGATCGGATACTTTTTGCGCAACGCGCATTCTCCTCACTTGGGGATTTGGATTCAAGGCTCGGGGGCTGCGAGACACGTGTCAATAGCGACTTGTTTTTCAAATCTGCTGGAAGATAAGGTCAGAAGACTCAAGATTGAATTGACCCTTAGCCTGATTCTACGAGTCAACCTAAGGCTCGGGGGCTACTCCATATGGAGTGCGAGTTTAATCGCACCCCATATAAAGAAGATTGGACACTTAGTCGGGGCATGAGCACCTCACAGCCTTGACGCAGCCACGGAAGTACTCGGAGGACACCTTCAAGATGAAGTTCGCGAAGAACCCGAAGACGCCTACAGAAGTACTCGAACACCTACAGTACTCGGCTACGAAGAGCTCGGGGGCTTGTCAGACCCGGGCACACGGGACTGTCCACGTGGCATACTTTCCATATGATATGGGTGGGGACATGGCCCACGCCCTACATCTGTGTAACTACTCGTAGGCTAGTAAAACTGCTCCTATAGTAGTAAAACTAGTCGGATACAGCAGTGAACTACCAGAAAACCACTCGGGGTAGGACTCTAGGGCATGTATCCGACTAGAACTTCCATGTAACCTGTCCCCCCAGACTATATAAGGGCGGACAGGACCCCCACCAAGGGGACCTGACCAGATCTTCCAGGGAATCACCCAGGAGATCATCCAATCACAATCATCACCATCAAAGGCAATACAATCTACACAGGACATAGGGTATTACGCTCCCGGCGGCCCGAACCTATCTAAAATCCTGTGTTCCTTTGCACCTTTAAGTTCCTGATCTCGGCAACACCCAACCAACCAAACTCACCACCTCGGGGGTATCCCTCGGTGGGCGTGGCGGTAAAACACCGACAGGTACTAACGACCACAGACGAATGCTCTATTTTCTAGTAGTGAAAGGTCCCTGGACCTTTCCATCAACCACAAAAGTACCGGTAGGAAGATGACCCGGCACTTATGCAATTAGTACCGGGTCATCTTCCTACTCGTACTTTTGAGGTGGACGGATAGGATGTTTTTAGTAGTGCAACTGTATCCGCAAAGAGATTATTTTCCTCCGATCCATACAGGATGACGAATTGATATACCGATCAGGGAAGCTGAAAGAACAAATGCAATGTAATGAATACAGTGCACACGGTTGTGTACATTCTGGGGCAAGTCAAATCACGCCCACTCGTGGATGGTTGTCGAGAAAACAACAGCGGTCGTCGAGGTAGCCGCGATGATTTGTTGAAGAAAACAACCAGTCGGATTTTATCCCGACCAGTTGTTGGCCGTGCAGAACTAGTCACCATGTGGTTTAAGGCTCGTTAACGACTAGTTGCTAGTCGAGATGAATAGTTGAAGTAGTCGTTGGCAACGCAGATTTGTCGAAGTAGTCGTAGCCGGTGACAGCAGCGCGTCTGTGCTACGGCGCTAGCTGAAATCGAGGCGGATCGTCAGGGTGGGCGGTGATGGCGCGTCGTCGTTGTGGCATGGGCTGAATTCGAGTTGATCATGTGTAGGAGCCGGGTTGGATCCAGGCTCGCCCTCACGGTTTATGATTAGATCGGAAAATCAAATTCCGCCGAGATCCTCGACGAGATCATCAATGCCATGGCAGGATGCTGTAGCAGATGCCATCGGCTTCCTAGTTTCAGCGAGGTCGTAGTTGAAGCCACCACCTCGCCGGCGATGCAGACCCAGAAGACGAGGATGAACGCCGGCAAGGTGGCCGACTCTTTGTTGGAATCCGAGTCGTGGTCAAGAACGGGGGCCCCCCGACGAGTGGTGGCTCCCTCGTATCGAATCCTGAAAGGGTGATCCAAGTCCTCCTCCAAGTTGGGGAGGGACTTGGATCGTGAAGGCTCCTCAGATCTGTTTGAATCCGATCCGAGTAGTCCTGGTGCAGCACGAATTGAATTCGCGTTGAAAACGGACGTGACTTTGATCTGCCTGGGTAGATCAGGGAGCAACAACTCGTTGAAATCATCGATGAAGGAGTCGAAGTCGCTGCTTCGAGTTGGTGCAGAGGCCTCCGCTTCCTGGAGTCGACTAGGCGGCTGTTGAAGCCACCCAAGCAGTTGGCGACGCAGATCCAGGAGCTAAAGATGAAGATTGTGCCTTCGTCGAGCACGTTGTTGGTGAAGTTGAACGACGTCATCGAGTTCTCCGATGGATCTTCGATGAAGTCCCCTACTTGGAGCGCCAGCTCTCGGTGTTTTACTGCCACGCCCACTGAGGGACACCCCCGAGGTGGTGAGTTTGGTTGGTTGGGTGTCGCCGAGATCAGGAACTCAAAGGTGCAAAGGAACACAGGGTTTTAGACAGGTTCGGGACGCCGGGAGCATAATACCCTATGTCTTGTGTGGATTGTATTGCCTTTGATGGTGATGATTATGATTGGGTGATTCCTTGGAAGATCTGGTCGGGTCCCTTGGTGGGGGTCCTATCCGCCCTTATATAGTCTGGGGGGACAGGTTTACATGGAAGTCGTAGTCGAACACATGCCCTAGAGTCCTACCCCGAGTGGTTTTCTGGTAGTTCCCTGCTGTATCCGACTAGTTTTACTACTGTAGGAGCAGTTTTACTAGCCTATGAGTAGTTACACAGATATAGGGCGTGGGCCATGTCCCCACCTTATCATGGGAAAAGTATGCCACGTGTACAGTCCCGTGTGCCCGGGTCTGACAGTACCTGCTGTCTTTCAACCGGTACTAACGCGCACATTTAGTACCGGGCCAAAAAAAATTGCCCCAGGGAGCCATTTAGTGCCGACTGTAGGCACCAGCCGACACTAAAGTGCGCCACAGGCGCCGAGGGGCAAAAGCTAGGTTCCCCCCGGCGGCAACTTAGTACTGGCTGGTGGCTCCAGCCGGTACTAAATGGCGCTGAGGACATTTAGCGGCTAGTGGCTCCATCCGGTACTAAGTGAAGAGATCTAGTACCGGCTGGAGCCACCAGCCAGTACTAACGTGCTTTCTATATATCAGCACCTTCCTCCCAGAGCCCGAGCCAACCATTTGACCGAGCTCAGGCTTCTTCTTCTCTATGGCATTTTAGAGAGGAGGTGCTGCCCATTTTTCTCAAGATTTGTGGGGATTTCTCTGGTCCAAGTGGTCAAAAGATTAGCAACTTTATTCTCTCTTCTTTGATGGTCTTTATGCTTCATTTCATGCTTTATAGTTAGAGAAATTTGTGATATTATAAAGAGTGAGAAAGAGCAAGATTTTTTGATTTATACATTCATTTGGGATATACAACAGAGATGACTTGAATTTGAGAGAAGGTTTATTGGATAGTTTGCATGTGGCAAATTTAGTGATTTTTTCAATTATTGTCAAGTGTGCTAATATTGTTGAAGTGGTTTTATTTGCCATGTGTATTTCCAAGTGTGTCATTATTGTTGATTCTTTAATTCGTTTAATCCGTACAAATGGTTTTGCAACTATATCCATGACTTTTTTTATTGTGCTAATATTTTATTATCAAATTTTATCCTTCATTATGTTAATATTTTAGTGTGAAATTTGAAAAATCATATAGATAGTATAGAATATGATGATCGAAATGAAATTTGGTCCTTCATAATACTAATACTGTTTCGCCATCTTTAAAAAAAATCCGTCCGAGCATTTAAATTGCCCTATGCCATTGTTGACGCCAGATTTTGACACGTATTGAATCGGCGTCAGGAGGAGAAGATTGGCCGATGAAGCAGATCTGAAAGCTACAGTAAGGAATCGGCCGGTTGAGGTAACAGTTGAAAATCGGCCGATTGATGGCGCAGCCTATGCCAACAGGGTGGGATTATTCCAGAAGATCCTGGTCAAAAGCCGGTCAACAAGGCATGCTAAGTCGGTCGGGAAGCAATTGAAGAGGTCCTAAATGGATTAGGAAACGGCGGCGGAAGATTCTGCGGGAGTCCGTTTCCTTTTTAAAAGTTATTATAGATATAGTAGTTTTCCTGTTTTTTAAATAAGGTTGTAACAAGTCGTAATCGACCAGGAGTCCTAGTTTCAGGGTATAAATAGGAGTCGCTAGGGCTTTGCAATAAAAAAAAATACATCAATCAACAACAATACTTCTACTTTTCTAGCAAATTACTTTCAAGTCGGCGACTTCGCCAATATTTTCTTCTTCCACGAGTTCGTACGGATTGGCAGGGCTGCATCAACTTGATCTCCGGCCAATTGGTAGGTTCCGCTTATCGAGTAATATCCGAGCTTTAGCTATGGGCGCATCGCTGTGGCTTCGTTTCGATTTATTCACCAGTTATCGATATTTACTAGAATTGCAAGTTTTACCTGTTATTCTAGTATTATCACCAGTTATCCAGCTTGAGATCAGGATAATCGGCTTCGTCATTGTTCTCCTTCGATTTATTATCTCACAGCCGATTAGATCTATTTCAAGTGTTGTCCTTGCAGTAGTCGTCTAGATCGCTCCAGCAGTTTTCTTTACGATTACTATACGATCATCGGCTGATCCATAGCCGATCATCTCTACAGCAAATCGGCCGATTTGCTGCCGACGCGTTCCTCAGGACAGATCGGAACCCCAGCCGATCGACGAGCCTGGAATTTAATACTCTATTTCCTTGTCAATCAACAGGTCAGATTGACTGGCACGCCGCGCGAACTGCACCAGGGCGATAACCCGAACAGGAGCTAAGCAGATTCTCCCGGGTCGTGTGTTCGACGCTGAAGACCCATCGGCCGATTTCTATCCGGCCGATTTTAGCGCCAACACACTTTTGGCACGCCCGGTGGGACCATCCAAGATCTGATATGTCGAAGAACGCAGAAATCTCCGACAGCAACATCATTGAGGTCACAGAAGCTGATCTCAAGGACGACCAGAGGGAAGAACTGGCCAAACACCTAGAAGACTACAAGAAGATGTACCTCCAGTCGTTTAGTCGTACCAGGAGCGGGGAGGCAGTCAAGAAGGCTCCTATCCTAGCGCCTCGCCACATCACCATTGCTGAGGACTCGGGCAAGATGTCAGAGATGATTCAACAGTCCGTGTATCAAGCATTCATTGACCAATCCTCGGTGATGAGCAACACGGTGTATAACGCCGTCGTCAACTCTCTGGCCAGCGGAGCCGTCCAAGGCTATCAGGGACCGGCATATGCCCCTCCAACTACTCTGCCAGCCAGAAGCCTACCATACACATCCCAATCGGCTCCTCAGCCGATATTGACGCAACGCGAGGGATACAGCTCTCCACCACCTCCGGCGTCTCCAGGATACAGCGGTGCACCATGTCTCCCGTCGCTAGCGCCGCTTCAACCCGTTCAGATGGCTTCTGTGCAAACACTACCTACAAGCTCAGCGTCTTGGGGGACGTTAGCCACAGCGTATTTTCCCGAGCCACCGAACGGGCATGGCACTTATTCGGTTCAGGTGCCATACCAACCGGCCGCCCGGCCGACGGTTTCCCAGTATCAGCCGATTTTACCAGAAATCGGCAGGGGGGCAAACACTGTGGAAGCATTCAGAGGCACGGCGCCAGCAGTGACGTACGAAGGGGGTGCAGACTCGTTTCGTCATCAACTATCGACCGCTCAGCAAAATTCGCCGATTCATCACCCGGCCATACCAGCCCTTCAGCATATGCCTGCGCCGCGAACAACTGTTCATCAGCAACAGGTGGACTGGACGGCAAGAATAGCAGAAGTAATCCAAGATCAGTTTGGACTGAAGCCGAAAGTTTAAACTTATACTTACAAGACGCCGTATCCATCGGCCTATTACTCGCTGCCGTTCCCACACCGATACAAAGTTCCTGATTTCACCAAGTTCTCAGGGACGGATGACACATCCACTGTGGAGCATATCAACCGATTCATCATCCAGTGCGGAGAAGCTGCCATGCAAGATGCTCTGAGGGTGCGTTTATTTTCATCATCTCTCTCCGGATCGGCCTTCCAGTGGTTCACTACTTTACCGCCAAATTCTATCGTCACGTGGGCCGATCTGGAGAAACAATTCCACAAGTACTTCTATGCAGGAGTACACGAGATGAAGATCTCGGATTTGACCAGCCTCAGGCAGAGGAGCGATGAACCAGTGACAGGGTATATACAGAGGTTCAGAGAAATCAGGAACAAATGCTACAGTCTGGCTCTGACCGATGCACAGTTGGCCGATATCGCTTTCCAAGGCCTCTTGCCACAAATCAAAGAGAGATATGCTGCCCAAGAGTTTCAAAGCCTGAGCCAAATCGTCCACCGATTGTCAGGGCAAGAGGTCCGACCGTTCGAACAACGGAAGAACTTCCAAAAGAAGGTGGCATACTTGGAGGGTTCTGAATCCGATGCGGAGGAAGAAATCGCCTGGCAGAATGGGTGAAAGGGAAAAAACCAATATCTTGCCCCTTTGGCAAGAAGGAGCCAGAGACATTCGGCTTTGACACGTCAAAGGCCGATAAAATTTTTGATCTACTGCTTCAAGAGGGGCAGATTAAGCTGTCTCAACATCACACCATCCCTACGGCCGATCAACTTAAGAAGATGAAATACTGCAAGTGGCACAATGCTACTTCTCATGATACAAACGAATGTAAAGTCTTCCGCCAGCAGATACAATCGGCCATTGAACAGGGGCGGCTTAAGTTTGACACTCCAACCAAATCAGCAAAGCCGATGAAGATAGATCAGCATCCCTTCCCGACCAACACGGTTAACGCTAGGGGAACCTCAAGTCAAACCAAGGTGCTGACATCAGAATCGACGAGAAGAGGCGGTGCTGTCGACCCCAGGAGGCAGATCACGACGGAAGAAATTAGAAGGAACAGGCGAGGGCCAGAACGACCACGCAGGCCCGTCACCTCCCAATTCTTACTAAGTAAATATCGGCAGCAGCAAGAACAAGCAAGATACCAGGAGGAGACAATACGCCGGCACGAAGATCACTGGCAATGTCCGTTCTTTATCCACTGCTGGGAGAACGATATTAGATTGCCATCTGCTGACAACTGTCCGGAGTGTAACGGATTGAGCTGCAACGATCGCCCGAGGCCACACTCTAGGGACAGAGGATCAGAGCCGATCAAAAGAAATCGGCGCGAAGAACGGCGCGTTTTGGTGCATGATCGGCTGGGGGGCAGAGTTGACCAGTGCAACAGGTCAAAAAGCAAGATCGGCCAGCAAGATGGACTGGGGGGCAGGATCAGCGCGCACGATCGGCTGGAAGAGATGGCCGATGATAGGGTGTCAGACGAAGATCCCCTAGGAAGGGAACCAGATTGGGAATACGCCAGATCATCGGCCAGGCTAGTGAATCCCAGGTGGTGTCCCGATGGCCTATCCAGATCCCAAAAGCGAAGGATCCAACGCCTACGCCAGTTGGAACATCAAGAAGAAGAACAAAGGCAGGCGCCAGAGAAAAGGAGTGTGAAGTCTCGAGTTTGGCGCCGAAAGAAAAACGATCAAGAAACGAGCAACCAAGAATCGGCAGCCGAAATTGATATGGTATTCATACTGCCGATGGAGTTCATGGCGCCCAACGATCGGGATAGAGTAACAAGAACAGAGGAGGAACAAATGGCACAACTAGTGTTAGAGCCGATGACGGCTACGTTTGAGAAACCAGAAGAGGAAAAACGACAGCATCTTAAGGCACTGTTTCTCAAAGGGTATGTCAACGGAAGACCCATCACCAGATTACTGGTAGATGGAGGCGCGGCAGTCAACATCATGCCGTATGCCATGTTCCGCAAGCTGGGCAAGGGCGATGACGACCTCACCAAGACGGACATGATGCTGAAGGATTTCGAAGGCAACGTGTCACCTGCCCGCGGAGCGCTCTGCGTCGACCTCACCATCGGCAGTAAGACCCTCCCTACTACTTTCTTCGTTATTAATGGCAAGGGGTCCTATAATATGCTACTTGGTCGCGACTGGATACATGCAAACTGCTGTGTCCCATCTACTATGCATCAATGCCTTGTGCAATGGGTCGGCGACAGTACAGAGATAGTCGCTGCCGATTCTGTCTACAGCGTTGCAGCGGCGGACACACAACAGTGGAGCTGCGAACACGTCAAGTGTATATCTGGTAGGACTTGGGACACTGACTTCCTGAGAGTGTCCGATTTTGGTCTACAGCCGATCCAAGCAGTCGGCTCTGAAGATTCAGAATAAATGGATCAACTCGTCCGAGAAGATGGGAAGCTTGGACATGGGTTTACGTCGGCCGATTTATTAGAGTTGGTAGATTTGGGAGATAGCAGCAAGTCAAGGCCGACGTACATTAGTGCCAATCTGGATTATGAGTACAAATGTAAATTGGTAAGTTTATTAAAAGAGTTCAAGGATTGCTTTGCTTGGGAATACCATGAGATGCCTGGACTAGACCGGTCTATTGTTGAACACCGGTTACCTATAAAATCAGGATATCGGCCATATCAGCAACCTGCTCGACGGTGTAACCCCAAAATTCTACCTGACATAAAGGCCGTGCTCATTGTGGATCAGTGAACGGGACGATCTGAGTGCAAGGATGACATCTTGAGGATCTATTATGAGGAGTGTCTTCAACTTTTGAAGGAATTCAAATCTGTAATAATTGAGCATATCCCCAGGAATTATAATGAAGAAGCCAACAGACTGGCCCAACATGCTTCTGGATATCGGCCGATTCGGGGAGCGATGTCGCTAGAGCTCGCGGCCGATGACTGGCGAAAGGATATCGCCGATTACCTGAGAAATCCATCCCAAAAGGTGAATCGGCGAACACGTTTTCAGGCTACAAAGTATGTGTTGCTTGAAATGATTTATTTTATCGGACGATTGATGGAGTTCTTCTCAAATGCCTGGGAACAGAAGAGGCAAAGGTTCTGATGGGAGAAATCCATGAAGGCGTGTGTGGAGCTCATCCGTCGGCTCATAAAATGAAATGGATGATCAGGAACAATGGATATTATTGGCCGACCATTCTTGAAGATTGTTTCAGGTACTACAAAGGATGCCAAGACTGTCAGAGGTTTGGCAATGTGCAGCGCGCACCAGCATCGGCTATGAATCCGATAATTAAGCCGTGGCCATTTAGGGGTTGGGGAATAGATCTCATGGGACAGATTCATCCTCCATCTAGCAAAGGGCATAAGTTCATATTGGTGGCTACAGATTATTTTACTAAGTGGGTGGAGGCAGTTCCTTTAAGGAACGTGACATCAGCCGATATGATTGAATTTGTTAAAAGCCATATTATATATCGATTTGGTATTCCTCAAACCATCACAACTGATCAAGGGACAATGTTCACTTCTGGAGAATTCGGAGAGTTCGCCGCCGATATGGGGATTAAATTATTAAATTCTTCTCCATACTATGCTCAGGCCAATGGCCAAGCAGAGTCGTCTAACAACGGGATAATCAAGCTAATCAAGAGGAAGATAGAAGAGCAACCCAAGAAGAGGCATATGTCTTTAGCTGAATCTTTATGGGCGTACAGGATGGCTTGTCATGGGGCCACTAAAATATCCCCTTATCATTTGGTTTATGGTCATGAAGCGGTCTTGCCATGGGAGATAAGGACAGGGTCAAGACGTACATCGTTACAGGATCAGTTAACGGCCGATGACTATTCCTTTCTCATGAAAGACGAACTTGACGATTCGGCGGGATTACGGTTAAGAGCCCTAATTAGTATAGAAGAAAACAAGAAAAGGGTGGCCAGATGGTATGACAAAAAGGTCAAGGTTAAGTAGTTCTCTCAAGGGGATTTGGTATGGAAGTTGGTGCTGCCGATAGGGTCCAAAGATTCCAAATTCGGTAAATGGTCACCCACTTGGGAAGGGCCGTATAGAATCGGCCGATGTGCCCCTGGGAATGCATATATTCTGGAAACAGTCGAAGGAGAGGAATTCCCAAGAGCTTTAAATGGACGATATCTGAAGAGGTACTATCCAAACATTTGGGTAGACGCATAACTTACACCAAAATATGTCAAGATTACATGGCCGACATGGTAGAAGTCGCCCTTAGAATAAAAACGCTGGTGTGTCTACTGATTACGCCTACACTGGATTTCTCTCTTGATGCGACCTAGTTTTATCATGAGGGTGAGCCTCTTCTCTTTCAAGTCCTCTGCAGTGGCTCCAGTTTCAGCTTGGTTGCAGAGTTCTTTCAGCAGGCGGGTCTTCTCCTCTTCCAGATATGCCATGGTGACTTCAGTTGTAGCTTTACAAGGAAGTGAAGAATTTTTGTTGGAAGATAGTCGTTTGCGGGCCAAAAAATGAGCACTTATGAGGTCCGAATATTCCTGGACAGCGGCAGGGACATGATCTCTGAGTTCCTCAGCATGAGTCCTTATCAGATTTCTGTCTGCCTGTGATAATGGCTCTTCTGAATGCATGATTTCTATCGCTCGTTCTAGATCAGGGCTGAGATGGTTTGGCTGAACAGAGATAAAAGGAGTTACCCAGTATTGGAGTGATTTGAAATGCTTAAGAAAAAGGTAGAGGGGGGGTTCATACCTGGTTGACAGAGGAAGAGGATGAAGAGGACGAACAAGACATCTTGCCGTTAAGTTGGGACAGTAAAAGAAGAAGAAAAGATAAGTGATGCGTGTGCCTCTAGAGATGGTGAACGGTCTGCGTATAAATGAAGAGGAGGTAGATGGATGGTGAAACACGTCCTATCGGAGTAAATGCGTACATAAATGCGAGGCAGACTGAAAAAGCAGTTCAAAACCAAATCGGCGCAGTGGCATTAAAGGAGCAATAATGTTTAACATATTTTTTTACAGCCCAAGAAAAGCATCTATGGCTACAATCGCTCGTCGTCTAATTTGATCGGCCAATTCCACTATTCTCTGATCATTTTTGGCCGATCCTGGTACTTCTGACACGCAGCGACGGAGCCTTATTGTTTCACGGGCCAGATTTTGTCTTTCTTGCTTCAGCTCGCTGATCATGGTTGGGAGTTCTTGGAGCTTCTTCTCTTCAGCAGCTATCTCTTTGGTTATCTATTCCATTTCCTTGGCTAGTTCTGCTCTCCTCCTTTTCAGCCGATCTATTGCACCGACGATGTCCGGACGGCAGTTCTCGAGGGAGTTGATTCTGTGGTGTACTTCCTGAGCCCGGTGCTTGTATG
Source organism: Panicum miliaceum (assembly GCA_032594955.1). Taxonomy (NCBI): domain Eukaryota; kingdom Viridiplantae; phylum Streptophyta; class Magnoliopsida; order Poales; family Poaceae; genus Panicum; species Panicum miliaceum. The sequence continues at coordinate 22,416,432 of CM064073.1, forward strand.
AGTCGACCTCCTCCTGAGTTTTGGCCATCTGAGTACGATCGGCCATACGTTGCAGCGCCCTGGAGACCGGAATTTGCATGCCCTCTATGTAGGCAGCATACCCCAAGTCTTCCGACACTTCATCCGGGATGTGATCTTTGACCTCATTGAAGAGTCGTCGGATCGGCGATGCATCTTCCACCAATCGGCCGATGTCACCTTGGAGGAGGGTACGAATGCTTTCGAGCTTAGAGCGGACATCGTCGGAGGTAGAGCTCGATGGAACCGCATGTGAAGCGATTTCTTCTTCATCGGCCAAGGAGACAGCAAAGGAAAAGATGCTATTGTTGGGGGTATCTTGCTCCTGTAAGGGAACAAAGCAAAGGGTAAGCAAGCGGTGAAAGGAAATCGGCCGATTCTGATGGTAAGATTGTTACCTCTTTGAAACGAATCTCTCTTGCCTGCGCCGGTGGAAGTATTTCCCTTGCTTCAGGGACTGGTGCACTTGGTTCGCCAGAAGAAGAAGATTCGATCATTATCGGTGCTCCGCTTGGGCCAGCTTCATGAGAAAGGCATAAATTCCTGTGAAAATACTATGAGAAAATGAAATGAGAGGGTAGTGGAAATTTGTCATGCCTCTGTGGGTCCCCCGGCCGATTCCTGTTGTGGAGTTATGATCGGCGTACCCAAGTTGACCTGCATCAAAATTGGTTAAGTTTCCTGAATATTCAGGATGCAGGGTAAGAGATCATGTACCTCGGCAACAGGAGCTGCTGTAATCTCAGTTCCCACTTGAGACATGGCCGATAGTTGCGGGGACTGTGGTGGGACAACTTGTGCAGCCTGGCAAAGGAATGGAGTTGATGTCAGTAGAAGATTTGGGGAATATATGAGATAAATAAAGTTACCTGGACAGCTTCTACTAAGAGCGATGCTGCAGCAGCCCCGGCTTCGGCGGTGACTTGGGGATCGGCCGTCTCGACCACTGGTAGAGGTGAAGGACCTGGGGTCTCGGCGCGTATCACTTCCATCTGATCGGCCGATCCAACACGGGGAGTCTCGGCCGATACTGCTGCCATCTGGCTAGCCGATCCGATACGGGAAATTTCAGCCGATGCTATTGTCGCCTGATCGGCCGATCCAATGCGAGCTCGCATCCGACGGTTGGATATCTTTGGTGTCGGTCTTTTGGGCGCTCGTCTTGATCGGCCGGTGGAGATATCTCTGATAGATGGAGCATGGAAGCCGATGAGTGGGTACGCTGTGTATTGGTGATGGCTATCGATCGGCCGGCCGCTTCGACTCCGCATTGGGGGAGCATGGCTTTCAGACTGAAGAGGTAAACATAAGTTAACAGCGAGATGATAATGCAACATTGAAATCGGCTAAGGAGAAAGGGACATACCGCAGCATTTGGGTCGATGTTCTCTGGGTCCAGAATGTTGCAGTAAGTTGATGGGGATTTACAGAAAAGATGCTGCTTCCATTCTGCCCACCATAATTTATACTGTTGGGTGGCGAAAGAGGCAACTGACCAGCCGTTCAAGTCAATGGTGCTGGAGTCGGGTACTAAATCGCACAATCGGCTGTAGTCAAGACTTGAAGTTAATCCGTCTCTGAATTTTGTTTGGCCGGCGAAATAGACTCGAATCGGCAATTGGCCAAAACCTAGCTGCCTTGTTGCAGCCGACGGGCAGTAGAACTCATAAGTGGGTGAGTCCTTTCCTGAGAAGAAGTTAGCCGGCAGAATTCCCGGCTTAATCAAGACGTCCATCAATTCTCTGTCGAATGTATGGGTGGAGAAGTCGAAGCATACAGGCAATTCAAAAATCGGCTCTGCGGTCCGATATGGATACGAGATGATCATCTCCTCACTAAGTCCATTATAGAAACATCTGAAATATTCGGCTACGCGGGTAGCGGTGAACTGGCAGCCAGGAAAGGCCGATGCCGCCTCTCCAACAGATCTGCAGCGGCGACGGACCGATGGATTCTCCTCTGACTCGATGTTGGGAAAGGTCTTTGTCTCTATCCTCTGCTGAGAGACCTTGCTCATGTGTAGATTGAGCCAGAGGGTGATAAACCACCAAGGACCGCCTGGATTCCCTATCGGCTCTCCTTTCGACAACTTGACGCCGATTTGATGCATCAGATGGTATGCCGATCCCAGCAAATGTTTACCGAGGGGGGTGGCCGACCCTTGTGCAAGAGACTCTGCCAAAGCTTGAGTGTTGGAAGTGGGCCCGACCGCTCTGCCACAGAAGAAGTGTTTCTCCAGCCACATCATCAAGAAGGCGGTGTGCTCCCTCTGTGAGACTGTCCCTGTCTTCATGTTTTTACTGATGTATCCTTTCCACCCGCCGATTCCTTTGGTCTCCAGCCGATGAGATGGCTTGAACAGATAATTGAAGGGGGTATCGGCGGAGGAAACATCTAGGCCGGTCAGCAGCAGGACATCGGCCAAGGTCGGGGTCATGGGTCCGTGTCCAAAAAGGAATGCGTTAAGTGCATCGGACCAGAAGTAAGAGGCTGCCATAACCAAAGGTTCATTCTTTTCCATCTGAGACAGGGATAAGTCTATGCACTGGCCGATTTTAAGTTCTTCCCATTGGACTTTCCAAGACCCGGCTACCCTTTGGTACCATTCTCTCCACCCGGGTGTTTCGTTCGGCTAGGATCTGAATGCGCCTACCCAGTGATCTAAATCCATGGGTGACTGCTTAAAGGGGATCCTATGAGTTTCTAAATTGATTAGATCCGTTGGATCAGGGCTCCCCATAGGGCCTAGACAGATGAGATCAGGAGACTCTGAGAGAGGAATGGTGATCCTGTGCCTAAAGGCCTAAAAAGAAAGGAAAAAAAGGGAAGAAACTAAGAAAAGGGCCGGAAAATACTGAAGCAGTAGAAAGGCGAAAAGGAAAAATTTTCGGGCATTTACCTCTGGGATGGAAGCCATCGTCGCCGATGACGCCGCTGGGGAAGCCGCCAATTGGGCCGCCGCCGCCAAAGGAGCAGCCGATGGAGCCTCTGTAGATGGGGTGGTCGCCGATGGAGACGCCATTGGGGGTCGGAACAGGCTGCGGATGAGATCGCCGGAGAAGGGGGAGCGCTTGGGAATCGAAAGAACTTGGAGGAAGATGAACAGTGATGCGACAGAGAGGATGCTGGATTCGTAGAGGAGGAGAGGCGGAGAAAACCAGTACTTAAGAGAGATAAGGGGGGCAAGGGCAAAGATGGTATTTTTACCGCGCCGTCTACACGAGTTCCAGGGGAGCAGTCGTTTCGCGCGCCCGGTTTGAGGAAATTGCAATCATTGTGCCGCGGAACGGAAGGAGATTTTTACTGCGCCCGTTTCGGAGAAGAGGATTAAAGAAAAGAGTTTTGAAGAAAAAGTTATATTTTACTCCAAAACTGGGGGGCATGTGTTGACGCCAGATTTTGACACGTATTGAATCGGCGTCAGGAGGAGAAGATTGGCCGATGAAGCAGATCTGAAAGCTACAGTAAGGAATCGGCCGGTTGAGGTAACAGTTGAAAATCGGCCGATTGATGGCGCAGCCTATGCCAACAGGGTGGGATTATTCTAGAAGATCCTAGTCAAAAGCTGGTCAACAAGGCATGCTAAGTCGGTCGGGAAGCAATTGAAGAGGTCCTAAATGGATTAGGAAACAGCGGCGGAAGATTCTGCGGGAGTCCGTTTCCTTTTTAAAAGTTATTATAGATATAGTAGTTTTCCTGTTTTTTAAATAAGGTTGTAACAAGTCGTAATCGACCAGGAGTCCTAGTTTCAGGGTATAAATAGGAGTCGCTAGGGCTTTGCAATAAAAAAAAATACATCAATCAACAACAATACTTCTACTTTTCTAGCAAATTACTTTCAAGTCGGCGACTTCGCTAATATTTTCTTCTTCCACGAGTTCGTACGGATTGGCAGGGCTGCATCAACTTGATCTCCGGCCAATTGGTAGGTTCCGCTTACCGAGTAATATCCGAGCTTTAGCTACGGGCGCATCGCTGTGGCTTCGTTTGGATTTATTCACCAGTTATCGATATTTACTAGAATTGCAAGTTTTACCTGTTATTCTAGTATTATCACCAGTTATCCAGCTTGAGATCAGGATAATCGGCTTCGTCATTGTTCTCCTTCGATTTATTATCTCACAGCCGATTAGATCTATTTCAAGTGTTGTCCTTGCAGTAGTCGTCTAGATCGCTCCAGCAGTTTTCTTTACGATTACTATACGATCATCGGCTGATCCATAGCCGATCATCTCTACAGCAAATCGGCCGATTTGCTGCCGACGCGTTCCTCAGGACAGATCGGAACCCCAGCCGATCGACGAGCCTGGAATTTAATACTCTATTTCCTTGTCAATCAACAGGTCAGATTGACTGGCACGCCGCGCGAACTGCACCAGGGCGATAACCCGAACAGGAGCTAAGCAGATTCTCCCGGGTCGTGTGTCCGACGCTGAAGACCCATCGGCCGATTCCTAACCGGCCGATTTTAGCGCCAACAGCCATTGACTTAAATTGCTCATCAAAGTGTTCCTCAATGGAAAAATATGATTACAGATGGACCGGACAATGGATGTTTTGCGACCGGTGCACCATGGTGTGGATTAATGGCCTAAAGTCTTTTCTCGTCACGGCTGAGGCCCATAGGTCATCGAAAGGTTTCATGTGTTGTCCATGCTGCATTTGAAGAAATAACAAGGAATTCTCTAGAAGAAGCACTCTACACATCCACCTTATTGAAAGGGGTTTCATGGATAAATATACTATTTGGACCAAGCACGGTGAACTTGGAGTTCTGATGGAAGAGGATGAAGAAGATGGTGATGATAACAACATTCCAGACTTGGCTCACTTATATGAAGCGGGTGCCTTTGATGATGAACCAATGGAAGAGGTTGAAGAAAATGCCGCAGAAGAACAATCACATGACGAACTAGATCAGGTGTTGCTAGATGCACAGCAAGATAGTGAAACTGTGAAGGAGTCAAAGAAGTTTGAGAAGATGTTGGAGGATCACAAAAAGTTGTTGTATCCAGATTGCAAACAGGGGCACAAAAAGTTGGGTAGCACACTGCAATTGCAGCAAATGGTGTTACCGATAAGGGATTTGAGGAGCTACTGGGAATTGTAAATAACATGCTTCCCAAGGGTAGCGAACTGCCCTCGACAACATACGAAGCAGAGAAGGTTGTGTGCCCTCTTGGATTGGAAGTACAGAAGATTCACGCATGTCCTAATGATTATATCCTTTATCACGGTGATGAATATGAGAAACTGGATGTTTGTCATGTTTGCGGCGCAAAGCGGTATAAGATCAGGCAAAATGATACTGGTGATGTCGATGAGGAGCTAGCCAAGAAAAAAATCCCCACTAAGTTTATGTGGTATTTCCCTATAATACCACGTTTGAAGCGCTTGTTCAGAAACAAGGCACATGCTAAGTTGATGCGGTGTCACAAAGAAGAGCGTAAGCAAGATCGGATGCTGAGACACCCCGCAGATGGGTCCCAGTGGAGAAACATTGACAGAGAATTCCCAAATTTTGATAAAGAATCAAGGAACATAAGGTTTGGTTTAAGTATGGACGGAATGAATCCATTCGGCGAGTGGGCCAGCAGTCACAGTACATGGCATGTGACTTTATGTATGTTCAACCTTCCTTCCTGGCTATGCATGAAGAGGAAGTACATCATGATACCGGTGCTTATCCAAGGCCCAAAACAACTTGGCAACAACATTGACGTGTACCTAAGACCGTTGGTTGATGAACTTTTACTGTTGTGGAAGGAAGAAGGTGTACGTGTGTGGGATGAGTACAAATAGGACACTTTCAACCTCCGAGCATTGCTTTTCGTAATCATCAATGATTGGCCTGCACTTAGCAACCTGTCGGGACGGTCAAACAAGGGATACTAGGCCTGCACCCACTGTCTAGATGAAGCCGATATCTTTTATTTTGATAATTGTCGGAAGGCCGTGTATATGGGTCATCGTCGATTTCTTCCCCTCAATCACCCCTTAAGAGCGAAAGGGCAACATTTTCAAGGGGAACCAGAAACTCGTGCTAAGCCTATGTTCCATGACGGAAAGCGTATTTTCTCGATGATAAAGGATGTGCATGTAGTGTTTGGAAAGGGTCATGGCAGCCAACAAGTTCCAAATGACGAAAACAGACATGCACCAATGTGGAAGAAGAAGTCTATATTGTGGGACTACCTTATTGGAAAGTCTTGGAGGTCCGCAACGCAATTGATGTGATACACCTGACGAAGAATCTTTGTGTGATCCTGCTAGGTTTCCTGGGTACGTATCGGTAGCCAAAAGGTATGATGGAAGCGAGGCGTGACATGAAAGAAATGAAACAACGAGAACACCAACGTTCTGAAAAGAGAGATAATGGACAACACTACTTGTGTCCTGCTCGCTACACTCTCAGCAAAGAGGAGAAGGAAAGCGTGTTTGATTTCTTGAACAGTATGAAGGTCCCGTCCAGGTATTCCTCAATTATATAGGGATGAATAAATATGAAAGACAAGAAATTCGCAAACCTTAAATCTCATGACTGCCATGTCCTGATGACACAATTGCTTCTGGTTGCACTGAGGGGTATTCTACCGGAGAATGTAAGATTGGCAATCATGAAGCTATGTGCCTTCCTCAACGAAATTTCGTAGAAGGCAATTGATCCAAATAATCTAATAAAGCTACATAATGACGTGGTTCAATGTCTTGTCAGCTTCGAGATGGTGTTTCCACATTCATTCTTTAATATTATGACACATCTTCTGGTTCACATTGTGAAAGAGATAACCATTCTGGGCGCTGCATTCCAATACAATATGTTCCCTTTCGAGAGGTTCATGGCAGTCCTAAAGAAGTACGTTCGCAATCGTTCTCGCCCAGAAGGATGCATCGCTAAGGGCTATGGAATAGAGGAGGTCATTGAGTTTTGTGTTGACTTTATTGATGATCTTAGTTTGATCGGGGTCCCCATGTCACGCCATGAGGGGAGACTGAAGGGAAAGGGCACACTAGGGAAGAAATCTAATATGAACATCCATGATAATAAAATCCGCAAAGCAAACTTTATGGTTCTATATAATTCATCCCTGGTGGCTCCATATATGGAGGCGCACATGAATATTGTATGGTATGAAAACCCGGGCAAGTCTGAGGCCTGGATCACACAACATCACATAGATACCATTGCTGTTTGGCTCATACGAAAATTCATGGGTGATGACACAATTGATGAACAACTTCAATGGTTGGCTAGGGGACCATCGATCACAATCATGCAATACCAAAGGTACGAGATAAATGGGTATACATTTTACTTGAGAGCCCAAGATGAAAAGAGCACGAACCAAAATAGTGGTGTGCGTATAGATGCAATAGGCAATGATGGAAAAATGACAGATACTATGGTGTCATAGAGGATATATGGGAACTAGACTATGGACCGTTGAAGATTTCTTTGTTTCGCTGTCAATGGGTGAATCGAGCTGGAGGAGGTGTGACGATAGACCGGTATAGGATGACAATAGGATGTGAAATTATAGTATTGGATATAAGATTGGATACTATGGTGTCAAAAAGATTGGATATAAAGATGAACCATTCGTCCTAGCTAAGGATGTGACACAGGTGTTCTATGTGAAGGACATGTCAAGCAAACCTAAGAAGGACATGTCAAGCAAATCCAAGAACGATGAGCCAAAACGCCACATAGTTCTTCCAGGAAAAAGAAAAATCATTGGAGTCGAGGATATTTCGGACAAGTCAGAAGACTTTGATCAGTTTGATGACCTTCCTCCATTCTAAGTCAATGTTGACCCCAGCATCATGTTATCCAAAGAGGACACTCCTTACTTACGCCGCGATCACAACCAAGGGACCTTCGTCAAAAGGAAGGTTATCAATGTTCCATTAAATAATGATGAGTAGTTTTGTGTAACCTTATGTAATATATGTTGTGGTATGTCTTGAATAACGATACTGTTTGGACAATTTGGACTCAATATGTGATGCATAGAACTATATTTCATTTGACCAAGTCATGTAAAGTACAATACTATAATTTTGCATGGTCAAAATATTATATATTCGCATTTTTTGCCTATATTTAATTTATTACACACAAAACACATTTAAAACACTTATAAAAGATAATTTGTACTCAAATATGTTGAATTAACTGCATAGAACTATATTTCATGTGACAAAGTGAAGTAAAGTACAATGCTATAACTAATTTATATAGTTGCATTTTCTGTGCCTTTAACTAATTTATTAGACATAAAAAATTTAAAACACCTATTAATAAAATATGGCAGAAATAGGATTTTGGCTGTTTAGTACTGGGCCTAGGTTTTGTCTGGTACTAAACTGCCTCCACCAAAATTAACCATCACTGGAGGCAGTTTAATACCGGGCCCAAGCATTGCCGGGTACTAAATTGCACAGTTTAGTACTGGGTAGAGCCTCGGCCCGGTACTAAACTGGCATTCCTATATAAGCAGCAACACTTAGCGTTCTCAATCTCAATTGGTTTTCTCACCTCATCCCAGTCGTCGGCCGCCGCTCCGCCTCCCTGTCGGTCCACCTCCCACCCCGTCGCGCCTCCACTCTGTCGCTCTGCCGCTGCGCCGCAGGCCCTCCAAGCCGCGTGCCGGCGTCCCTGCGTCGTCTTCCGATCCGGTGCCGTGCGCCGCCCCGCCTCATCCCGGCCACCGTCTCGGCCTCCGCACGCACCGGCGACCCGCCTCGTCCCCGTCCCGGGTGGCCGATGCTGAGCAGCTAGAAATTTCTTAGGAAGAGGTTGAAGTCGAGGTATATGGAATTCGTGGATATATAAACTAACATGATATATGAATTCTCTATGTATGTACAACATTAGATATTTTTCAAGGCATCTGGACCGAGAAAGACAAAATGGAAATGAGACTCGAAGAAAAAGATGGAGGGGCGAACCAACATCACTGAGTGCACCCAGACGGTGAACCAAAGGCTCCCAAGGGTGTTTAGAAGATATTGGTCAACCCATGTGCATATTATGTCAGGGAAAACATCCCAATTAGCTACAAGTTATGGAGGAAAAGTAAAGCCACCGATAATGATGCAGATGTCATCCCAGAAATAGAGAAGGAAATGTTATGGAGAGAGGTGAAAATGCACTTCGGTTTTCCATATGACAAAGAAGAAGTCTTGATGAAATGGGTCATGAAGAAGATGGCTATTTCTTTCCAGACGTCCAAGAAAAACATGAACACCGATTACGTCCAAAAGGGCCTCACGCCAAACTTTGAGGAGAACCTCAAGAAGCAACATCCTTATTGGGATGCATTCGTGCAGTACAAGTTGTCCGAGGACAGCCAGGAGCGCACAAGAAGGAACACAAAAAATGCGAGCACAAAGCAGCACTTCCATCATCTTGGGCAAGGGGTTATTCGGCGATGATTCTGAAATGGCAGAAGATGGAACAAGACCTTATCGCAAGAGGAATCGTACCGGCGACTTTCAACTAGCCATTGCGAGAAAAGTATTACTTCTATGCTCATGGAGGCACTGAACATGGAAGATGGATCGGTGCTAAAGGCACTTTGAAGCCTGACAGAGAGAAAGACAAGCTGACATACGTTCTTGGGACACCGGTGTCGGTGTTTAGCCGCCAAGCCTACCAAGGGATACCCCAAGGTAGTAGTTTTGTAGGTAGGGTGTCGCCGAGATCAGAGACTTGAAGGTGCAAGCAACAGAAGGTTTAGACAGGTTCGGGCTGTGATGTGCGTAATGCCCTATGTTCTGTATGGTGCTTTGGAGGGGGTCCCTGCCTGCCCTTATATACTCTGGGGGACAGGGTCCTACCCAAGTACTACTCATGCACTTCCCTTCTGTACCGACTAGTCCTACTCATATCCGAGTACTTTACAACAGATATAAGGTATGAGACATACCCCATCCCTTATTCTAGAATATTCTATGCCATATGCGCAGTCCCGTGGCCCCAGGTCTGACAACCGGAACACACAGGACGTGTCCAAGGCATGGGCCTAGTTCCAAGGAAGCATGGCTTCAATGGATATATCAAGACTTATCGAAGCCGATGCAGAAGGAAAGCTGAACAAGAAGAGAAGATGCGTGCCCTAGAAGAACGAGTAGCTTCGATTGAAGGTGCAATGGCAGCTAGCCAATGACAACAAGAAGCTCCATCAGCTCCTAATATGGAGACCAGCCCCGGCTCTCAACGCCGTAGCAGGTCGCTTCCACAAAGCACCTAGTCGGAGACCGAACCGAAATGGTTGTGGACAACCCACAAAGTTACCCCGTGGATGACATCACCGTGAGGACCCCTGCGAGCTCCTTTATCAACAAAGGAAAAAGATCAAAGTACTGGCTCATGGTATTGCTGAAGTACCTGCCCAACGTGGGACCATTCATGGCATGCCGATTCCTGAAGGTTATCCTAGAGTCATGGTGGACCGAGTCGAGAAAGGATGGGAAGACCTCAACCTCAAGATCCCTGGAGGCGATGGAGAAGAGGAACTACAACATGCCCTCCACAAGGAACCACGGATTCTGCAGCATTGGCTCAAAACTCAAGGCCAAGATCGCCATGCCACCAAACAGCATGGGTCCGCCGTCACCACCCGCACAAAGGGGCCCTAGCATGGATTTGTCGTCACCATCTCCACAAAGGGATCCTAGCATGGATCCGCCGTCACCAGCCGCTCAAAGGGACCCCAGCATGAGTCCGCCGAGGAAGAACCCACCTAAGAAGGCTTCGCCCCCCCCCCCCTCCCCACCTCCTAAGGCGAAGAAGACCCAGCTAAGAAGAAAGAGAAGCCTCCACCTCCGAAGTTAGCATGCAAATGACTAAGGAGGAATTGAATGAGCTTGTGAGAAAGGAGGTTCAAGAACAATTCGTGCCAAGGAAGCCTGAGCCGAAGCAACCAATGGATCCAGTTGGGCAGAAGTTCTTTATAGGCATATGCCAGCCAATCACAAAGTCTTATCAGAAGAAGGGTACTCGTCGGTCCACCATTCCCCAGCTCGGAGAACAATCCCAACAATCGATACCTCCACTCCAAGTACTTTCAAAAGAGGATGAAGCTACGACTGACTTTGTGCTGGAAACCAAACTCACAAAAGCTCAACTCCGAGGGGAGGATCATATCCCAATTCACCTAGGGGCAGGCAGAAAACAATTTGTATTGGGTGAACCTCTTATGTGGCCAGAGTTGCTAAAGATGCTACCAACGAGAATGTATGAGTTGCATTGATCGTACCTGAAGGCATTTGAAGATGGATACACAATGATCACAGCTCGGGTTTAAGATAGCCATTTACATTGGGAGCTAGCTGACGTATGGATCGAGTTTGTGAGTCTTTGGTTTCTATACCATCAAGATGCCCTAGACAAGTCCCTCGTTAGTGCATTTCTTATATAAGTGTTTCCTCTCATTTCTATATTCTAGCTCTACTACTTATGTGCTTTCTTATCCCCCCTATTGTTTTGTATCATGTAGGATGAAGGTGCAATAATGCCGAAGAAGGGGGTACTATCACATCAGCTTCATGGACCCGGATAAACGAGAATAGTGTAAACAAATGACCAAATCGGACCGAGAATAATATCTTCATGGCCTTGGACGGGCAGAATACTTGTACATTCATTTTGTTACCGTACAACTTCAAGTAAGTACTTTGACTCTTTTTTTACGCCTTCAATTTGGTAATAAGTATATCCAACATTTAATCTTTATATGTGTATCAGCAGCTTTCATCGGATCTTGCTCTGTATCGAGATTGATCGAGCCCGAGTTGTGGAGTTTGACTCTAAGAGGACGCCAATAACACAATATCAAAACCTCATAGACATCCTCCAGAAGGAATGGGCTTGCTTCATCAAAAAGCACGTAGGAGTCGTCGACAAGCTGTGTGATCTTCATATCAAGCTTGACTTACACATTTAGTGTAATTTCTTTGAACACCATGAATATTTCATAACCCATATATATATAGTGTTTGAGACAGGAGGAAGGAAACAACTTGTATGGCTATTACGTACGTGAGTTCATCCACGACTTTACCGGTGCAAAGAAAATTACCCGAAAAGAATTCCATGTAGGTAACAAATTAATAACAATTTCTTGCATTTAGTTCCGTACATGTACGAAATTAAAATAATGATATTTGTACATGACAGATTTGGAAAATGATAGAAGACCTCATCGAACTGGAAAGAGTCAGGGCAATTCAAGAATCACTGGGCAATTCAAGAATCACTCTATTGATTCCTGCTGGATGAGGTCATAAATCCCGCCGAACACTTTTATGCCGATCATAGGGTAAGCGTGGTTCTATTTGATGAAAATAGGGATGACGATGAGGAAGAAAAGTAATATTTGAAGTACTTGTAAGGAAACAACTTATTTGGCTACTTGTAATATTTGATCCCAAGTGTGCATTATTATTTGAAGTACTTGTAATATTTGAAGTGTATATAAATTGTATATCTATAATATATATATGTAGTCTTTGCTATGCTAGATACGAATACAAACACGAATTCTAGTATACGCAAACAGATACGAATACGAATACGAGTACGAATTAAAACTAAAAAGGAAAAATAGAAACAAAAGCAAACAAAAAACAAAAAAAAGAATTTAGTACCGGTTGGCTAAACTGCCGCCCCAACCGCTCTACGTGGCGAGTAGTTTAGTACCAATTGGAGTTACCAACCGGTACTAAATGTGCACTTTAGTACCGGGTAGGCTGACCGGTACTAAATGCATGCCCATTTAGTACTGACCAGTCGGTACTGGGTGCATAACCAGTACGCGGTTGTAGCAATGTTTGGTACTGGGTGGTAACACCACCGGGTACTAAAATATCACTTTTAGTACTGGGTGCTGTTACCACCCGGTACCAAAGGGTCCTCCACAGGTTTACTTTAGAAGGCTGTGTAGGTGAGATGGTAAGGGCGGTCGCGCGAGGCAAGAGGTCGTGGGTTCAAATCCTAAGGGAGGTTCGTGCGAGGTAAGAGGTCGCGGGTTCGAATCCCGGCCACCGCACGTGCGCGTATTTCGCGTGAAAAAATCGCGTGACTTGTAACTTGCGACGTGCGCGTGTGCGACCTCTTTTTTTCTGGATTTAATATAGCTTTTTTGATAAAAATACTTTGGTACCAGGTGGAACCTTCACCTGGTACTAAAGAAGGACTTTGGTACCGGGTAAAACACCCCGTAACGAAGATCGAGACTTTTAATCTCAGTTTGGCAGTACCGGTTGGAGAACCGGGACTAAAGCCCGTTTCCAACCGGTGCTGATAGAGTGTTTTCTAGTAGTGCTGAAAACAATTAAGCAAAAGAGGACACATAGCTAATGTGAGTTTATTTTTGTGCGCTCTCATTGTTTTTCATATTATAAAACATCATTCTCTAGTAATTACTCTATATCCTTTATTCCTGTTTCAGTTTAACACATGCAAAACACATGTGAACCAGCGATCCAAAGGAAAAAGAACTTTGAACAGGGATGCAAAATCAAATAATTAGGAACGAAACTATATCACAAAAGGGATGCAGATATGAAAATATGTATATGGAGTATTTTTGTGTTAGATTTTGAACAAATGGTTGTGTGTGAGAGAGAGAGAGCGTGAAGAGATAAACAATTTTGATTAGCTCGAGGTCCTAATTTCTTCACAAAGCTTTGATTATTATGTTTCCCAAAATTACTAGGACTTGCAAGAGTACATGTTGATACGGTAGCATACATAAATCTTCAGTTACATATAAATTATCAACATCCAACTTCCTTCCACGAACTTCACTCAACTGGAAAAAAATAGATTATATTATGAGTTGATAATTTCCTAAAATCTTGATTTTAATGAAATAGAATCTTGATAAACTGCCATTACTAACTGTGGCCCGGAGTACACTGAACGAATACAAGCTGGAAGTTTCGTTCCCTGGGATCCAGAAATGGACGTGCCATCCAAAGGGACAAAGAAAACCTTTGAACAGGGATGAAAAATCAAATAGAGTAATTCGGAACAAAGTATATATCACAAAAGGGATGCAGATAAGAAAACATCTATATATAGAGTATTATTGTGTTAGACTATGAACCAAAGATTGTGTTGGAGAGAGAGCGTACAAAGATAAACAATTTTGATTAGCTCGAGGTCCCAATTTCTTCACAAAGCTTTAATAATTTTGTTTCCCAAAATTACTAGGCCTTGCAAGAGTACATGTTGATACGCTAGCATATAAATCTTCAGTTACATATAAACTATCAACATCCAACATCCTTCCACGAACTTCACTCAACTGACATTGGTACAAAATAAATCATGAGTTGATAATTTCCTAGAATCTTCATTTTTTTAATGAAATAAAAATCTTGATTAAAGTTTTTACTAATAACTCTGGCCCGTAGTACACTGAACAAATACAAGCAGGCCAGAAGTTTCCGCTGGGATCCAGAAATGGAGCATTTTGGACCAAGTCCAGGACAAGAAAAGTAAGCTATTGTTTCAATTTGCAGGCTACTTTTCTCACATGCAGGACACGTGCTCACCACCAACCACCGAGCCCGTCCCTATATATAGCTGCACTGCCGTTACCAGACAAACCACACCATTCAGTCCACAGTTACACAGTGACCAAATTTCCATAGTCAGTTAGCCACTGCCGCAAAATTAGCAACTACTTGTCACTTTGGGGACTAAGCAAACTTGCATTCTTACAAACATGGGCGGTGACAACACCACGGCCAACTGCGCCTCCGGCCACGGCCACACCGTCTGCGTCACCGGCGCCGGCGGGTTCATCGCGTCCTGGCTCGTGAAACTCCTCCTCGAGAAGGGCTACACCGTGCGCGGCACCGTCCGGAATCCTGGTCTGTCGCTGCGATGTTTCTAATCTCTCCAAAACAAATGTCTGACCTATGTATAGGATTGGCATTCTGCCATTGCGTGATGCCATTCCCATTTTATGTTACAGCTGATGCCACAAAGAACGCGCACCTGAGAGCTCTGGATGGAGCGCCGGAGCGGCTGACGCTGGTGCGTGCAGACCTGCTGGACAAGGAGAGCCTCGCCGCCGCGTTCCGAGGTTGCGAGGGTGTCTTCCATACTGCCTCCCCCGTCACTGACGATCCGGTAATTCGCTATCTCCTTCACAGAAATCTGGGATTCGTCTAAATAAATGTTTAGTTGAAACAACCATCGTGAAGTAGAACATGCATGCACTAGAAAACAAATGTTACTATGTCACTGATGGTGATGGAAATGCAGGAGAAAATGATTGAGCCGGCGGTGAACGGGACGAGGAACGTGATCAACGCTGCCGCGGATGTGGGCAGCGTCCGGCGTGTGGTGTTCACCTCGTCGATTGGCGCCGTGTACATGGGCCCTCGCTGCGGCCCCAACGAAGAGGTAGACGAGACGTGCTGGAGCGACCTCGACTACTGCAAGAACACCAAGGTCACTAATCGACTGCTACTATTGTCTTCTTACATTTTTTGCATTGCATTCGTGTAATATAGTCAGTGTACATGCTGCAGAACTGGTACTGCTACGCGAAGACGGTGGCGGAGCAGGCGGCATGGGAGCTTGCCAAGCAACGGCGGCTGGACCTCGTTGTCGTGAACCCGTCGCTGGTGCTCGGCCCGCTGCTCCAGCCGGTACTGAACGCCAGCACGTGGCACATCCTCAAGTACCTCGACGGCTCGGTGCAGACGTACGCCGACGCCGCGCAGGCGTACGTGCACGTCCGCGACGTTGCCGACGCGCACGCGCGGGTCTACGAGGTGCCCGCGGCGCAGGGACGGTACCTCTGCGCCGGGCGCACGCTGCACCGCGGCGAGGTGTGCCGAACCCTCGCCAAGCTGTTCCCGGAGTATCCGGTGCCGAGCAAATGCAAGGGCGGGGCAGGCGAGACGAACAAGGGGTGCCGGTTCAACGGCCAGCGGCTGGCGGAGCTCGGCGTTGGGATCTCGCCGGCGAACCTCTGCCTGTACGACACCGTCACCAGCCTCCAGGACAAGGGCCTGCTTCCCCGTCGCACCGCCGGTATATTTGACACTTGTGTCATCCCGTGAAATGACTGCTATTGATTGTGTCCACTGCACCGGCTGGTGAGCATGACTCACCGTTGACCCGCGTGACCACCAGTTGGAAGTTGTATTTTCCTTTCTCCTATTTTCGTCTCCTTTGATATAATGGATTTTGATACAGTTCTCATCCAATACTTTTTTTAGTTTTAATTTTAACTAAATCTATAAAAATAGAAAAAAATAAAATGCACTTTTGAAAAGTATGTATCTTTTCTATAAGGAACTGCCTAAATTGCCCCAATTTTAACGCACCACCACTCATTTTCTATACAACTAATGCGGAACTATATCCCGAATTCCCGATAGTTCTTGTGATATGTCTCAAGCAATGCTCAAGATCAAATACAAAGCTCACTAGCATAACATGGTCACCATCGAGAGTAGCATATCCATACATGATAAGAAATATTTTTAAAAACAAATTCATGTTTACAACCATATAGTTCAACGGGCTTGTAGCAGAAGGTTTACATCATTCTGATACAGTGATACGTGGTATTACATAAACAAAATACTAGAGAGTGGATTCAATGCCCATGAACACCACTTTATATATCCACTGGCCATGTGCTCAGGTC
This sequence comes from Panicum miliaceum, assembly GCA_032594955.1. Classification (NCBI taxonomy): domain Eukaryota; kingdom Viridiplantae; phylum Streptophyta; class Magnoliopsida; order Poales; family Poaceae; genus Panicum; species Panicum miliaceum. Next base: position 22,433,135 of record CM064073.1, read on the forward strand.
CTGCACTACCACCGACAGGATTCAAGTAATCGAATATGGCCTCCATCATCTGTATCAACTTAACCATTGCACTGAGTAGAGATACTTCACAAGACCTACCCCTCATAAAAACCTATGAATCATGCATTTTATATTAGCAAGGAGATGGTTATGGGTAAATGATACGCATGCATTTAATTGACCAAAAGACAAAAGTGATAGTAAGCAAAAGGCATGGCCACTCGTGCTAACACTACTTCAAGCATCAAAAAAACATAAATAAAAGGTGTCAAACATACATAACTCTACGTTAAAGTAGAAGTATAGGACACATTGACAGAAGACCAATTGCCAGTTGGCCACTTATGCACAATAGCTTCGCAAGACTAGAGACAAGAACATGGAATGGCTATCTATCTTGTCTGCTTTGCGAGCTTGTCAACAACTTTGTTCATCTCTCTTTTGATCGTATGGCCGCCCCAAATGCTCAACTCACGTAAAGGATGGAGTGTATAAATGTAATAGAACCATTAGTCACACCCATACAACCTTGAACGAACGAATCATGTGATGATCCGGAAAAGACATATGTTATTTACCTTCTCATTACTAATTAGATATTTGTTTGTATGGAAAGGTGCTCAAAGATCAAATCAACAATGCATCGGTTCTTTCAACAACTCAAATGGGCCTATCCTATTTTGACTAAACTCCCAACATTGCCACCCTAACACATGCTCAACTCTTGATTCATCTTAATTAGTTGCTCAAGTTTAGTTCTTCATCATTAATCAAGTTTTACTTCTAAGTAACAGCATAGTTTTAAATTTTGTAGGATTTATTTTTTTCTAAAATTTGTTAAAATCAATTAGGGAGTGTGTGAAATTATTTAAAATAAAAGTTAATTTCTATATGCAATTCAAATAATCATAGGGTATAAATTTTTTATTTGTTGCATTCATGCTGAAATGCATAGTATTTCTTGCATAAACTTCAATGTTTGGAGTGTATGTGAATCAGGATATATTTATGCTAGAACAAGCCTGGGCTCATTTCCCAATTGCTCTCCCATGTGAAAGATGCATATAGATGAATACACAATAAACTAGATTTTTTGAATAATATTATTTTAAAAGAAAAGTGAAAAAAGTTCCAAGAAAGTGTACCTCCCGTCCTTAAGGAGGAAATTTCTCACTGAATTCCCTCCCCATCTTCTTCTTGTTCACTTGGATACGTGCGTGCGTGCAATCGATGCATTACACTGGCCCCTAAGAGAGTAATTAATTGGTTGTTCAGTCAGCCATTCGAGAAGGCACCAAGCTGCACAACGTCGTAGGAATACCTGATTGAATTTTCTATGTTGATTGCTTTGCAACATGCATGCGTACAACTTGAATTCAGGTGTGAAAGCGTACAATTACAACCTGCAGCGGTCATCGGAGGTTTTATTTAGTCAAGGGGATGCAATAGAGCATTAAATGCTGGAGAAACAATCGAAATGCTAACTTATTATATATAGATATATATTCAAGTCTTGCAATTTCCACATGTGGAACATTCCATCGTTCATTTTTTTTTGCATAAAAGTAAAGATAACGTGATACTCAGTTTTATATTAGAAAAAACTAAATCGAAAGGGCTCTCGATTTTAGCCTATCATGAGAGCCCTCCCGATTTGTACAATACGAGGAACAACAAATGATGTCGGAAGATAGAAAAACAAAAAAAAAATCAGAGAAGTAACAAATCAAGCCAAGGAAATAACAAATCAAAACACCTCTTCTTCTCCGGTGATGTATCAACTCCAGCGACCTCCTTCTCCGGCGTTGACGGATCCAACTCCGGCGAGCTCGCTCCGGTTAGGGTTTCGGGTTCAAGTTGGGGGTTTCGGGTTGGAGGAGGGGATCTATGGCTGACGGGTTGCAGGCGAGGGAGTGGCCGGGGAGGCCATCAGACCGGCGGCGGTGGTGGGTTGCAGGCGACAAGGCCGGCGGCGATGGCGCCGCCGGGTGGGTGGTGGGGGAGGCCGGTTGGGCGGTGCCGGCGGCGAGGGAATCTGGTGGAGGCGGACGGGGTGGGGGAGGGGAGGGGTGGGGGAGGGGGAGGAGAGGGCGGTCCTCGCCGGCGTCGGAGGCGATGCCGGCGAGGCGCAGGCTGGCGGCGGGCGGGGGCGCGCACCATTGGATGGAGATCTGGAGGGGGGAGAGGGGAGGGGAAGGGAGGGGACGGGGAGGGAGGAGGGAGGGGGAGAGAGAGGGCGGTCCTCACCAACGCCGGCGAGGGGGAGGTCGGGGTGGAGCGAGGCGGAAGGGAGGAATAAGATGAACGGTTTTTTTATCAGAGAGAATAGGCTCGGGGCGAGTGGATAAGGTTGGGGGAGCTCTCGTCCGATGCTTATTGGGAGAGAGCTTTCCCTATAAAAGCCTCATTTATGTTGTTATTACTTCTCTATGATTATATAGCTTGGTCGCCTGTTTAATTTACTTCATTATAGGAGTCATCCACGGTGCAGCTGCAATACAGCAGAAACACGGATTCATGCTTGTTATGTCATAATAAATCGAATTAGGGGCCTTCTTATATTGAAAGCAGAAATGTTCACGCTAGGATACCTAGATCAGATTCTTGGATTGGCATGTGGTTACCGAATGGTTAAATAATTCCATGTTCCGGGTGTAGTAGTGGTTTGTTGGGAAATTTGGGAAGCTACGAATAATAGAGCCGGTTTCGATGATAAACTTATTAAATGGCCATGCAAATTTTTCCATGCATGCTAGCTCATTCTTATGAGCCTGTGATGGAGGCCTGTTTGGTAGAGCTCAAGGAGCAGCTTCTAGGCTAAATTCAGGAGAAGCTCTACCAAATAGTTTTATTTTTCTAGAGAGAAATGATTCTAACCTAATTATGTGAAGTGATTCTCTAAAATAAACTAAGGAGTTTGGAGCGGAAAAAACTAGCCTTTTCTAATTCACTTCTCACACATGATGTATTTTCTCATAAAGTTATGTGTAAGAATCAATTCTCATAAATAATCAGAAACAAATGGATGTCTACCAAACTGGCTACGAGAACGCCGAGTTTCTGCTGAGAGTGGCCTGAGGGCATGGCATGCTAACCTTCACAATAGTTGCAACTCCACGCTGGACCATCAGTTGAGATCTACAAATTAGAAGAGAAAGATGAAGATTCAGAAACCTAAAGCCCTATCTTCACAATATTCGAGCTATGTTGGTCATGAATGCAATGCTAGGTGTCTGGTTTTAGTGAAGTCCGGTTAAATTTGTCACTTTTCTTATTAAGAGGGATGCAGAATTCATTCAGCCATACAAACTAGGTCTATTTGCCTGATGCAGATTTCATGGGCTAGGTCCTAAAAGTCTTTCTAAAACTTGTTCTTCCACTAATGATCTTCTACAATGCTACATGGATGTTTACCATTATGCTCTACCGAAAAGGGGAAAAGCCGGAGTAATTGTTTGCCAAATATTGACTGACTAACATCAGATAATGATGTAGCACTGGCCCGATCTTCCAATAGCTATGGTAAATTCGATTGGTGGAGACTCGACGTTGGCGATCCAGACTTCTAATCAGTCACGATTCGAACCCCTGCAACCGTTACACTGCTGCTCCGTTGGTTATCAACCAAGCACAACTCGATTGACAACCTCGCCAAGAAGGCTTTTCCCTGCAAGTGAATCGAAGAACACAAGTAAGAAAGGATGAACAAGCAATCTGAAATTGCATATGTGTATGAAGCAAAGATGAATATGAGGTTCAAGCTCTGAACACAATAAGACTAATCGCCAAAGTGGTGTAGAACAAGAAGGGGGGCCCTGATTCACAGCAAAAGGACTCGGCGTCACAGTTACAATGAAAGATGTTTATTTCTCAATGGAAAAATAGAACTAAACAGTGGATACTGAATATATGAGGGTTAGGTCGTGGATGACCCCCCTGCATGCGCCTCTATGGGCTCTAACACGATACACGAGCCAACGGCCGAAAAGACGGTGGCGCAGCATCCTGACAGATTCTAGACGTCCATTTGTTTCGACGATTCCCGTCTACTCAGATGGAATTTTGATGTGGGACCGGTTCCATTGGAAGTTCTATAAAATTCCTTTTCCATCCATATAAAGACGTCCGAAACGGACTCCGTGTGTGACCTGGACATCGTTTTTGTTTGTTCTGGTCCTGGACTCCGAGGTACGCTCGAACTTGAATTGCTTTGGGCCTCCACCTTGGCGACTCGAACTGAATTAGCCTCGACGTTATTTACTTGGATACCCCTGTTGGACTCCTTTTCTATGCCATGCACCAATCATGGTCATATGCATGGGTCTCATGTCCTCATCATCCTCCCCTTCTTGACGAAAAGCCATCCTCGGTGGCGCTAAACTGATCCTGCATAACACAAAGGAAAGCGGAGTTGCGAAAATAAAGAAAACCAAAATAATTGTTAGAAGGGATGTGATCATGTTTCCAATTTTTTATTGTGTCATCTCGCACAAAAAATTCAGGAAGCATGTAGGCTCCTTGATCGGAATGTACACGATGTGTGTCAATACTATCCTGCAAAAGATTAGTACTGACAAGAGGCAACATAGGAGTATATCGCATATGAATATTAGCAGTATTGGATCCATTAGTTGATTACAATCTTGCACAACAAAAGAAGAATCCATATCGCTACTAATATAAACATGTTGTAAACGCGTTGTATCATGTATTGTCCGTTGTTGTTATATTTACCAACAACATGATATGTGTGTCTAGAAAATCGTGGCAATTCAGCATATCAAAAAAGTCTCTCCTCCAAACAACTTAGATTACTAATATATCAAATTCAATGTAACCCAAATTATTTAAAGAAGATAATAACTACAACTCATCTTTATCACTAGCAATATGAATAACATGTCTACTTTCAGCACAAGTGTTGGGTTCCAAAACACATATTGCATGATTATTCATTGGTACAACATAAGCATTGTCACAAAATTTATCTTTATGACAAGGAATAGGAAGCGAGTCATGTTTTGATAAACATGAATCAAGAGAACGTTCCACTAACAATTGCTCTATGATAGCATGAGTTGTGAAAAGATTCAACACATCAAGATAATTCTCAACTTTTGTTAGTGTAGCACCATAGGCAATACCTATGTTCTCATTTTCAGCAGGAGCGATAGGTGCATTGTGAAGTGATGGTTCTGAATTTGCACATGAGATTGTGAGCTCCTCATTTTCTTTAGCATCATCCTTGTCCTCTGGCTTTTGTTCATAATCCTGCAAAAGGTTAGGCATAGCAAGAGATACAACAATAGACTGATCCTCTAACTGATGCACCTCATCAAATGAGTTAATTATATGATATGGATTACCAAAAGTTTCTCCCATGAGAAATTTCATATCCTCCCATGTTTGAGGTTTATCTGATGGACTAAAGGTCTCCCACCAAGTTCAAGCAGAATCTCGCAAGACACTAGTTGCATTTTTAACCTTCCTCCTTGCACACATAAAATGATTAGCAAATATTTTATCTATGGCTATTTCCCACTCAATGTACTCATCAACACCTATGCCATCTGTTGCCACAAAAATTGGACGGTTAATCATGCGGAGCACAACACGCTAAGACCTGGGAGCTCTGCTTATCTCCAGTGCAGGTCCTGCAAATCGGGTTAAGGGCGTGCCAGTCAATTTGACCTGCAATTGACAAGGGAAAAGAAATTTAATCGGTAAAACTATAAGGAACGTATCGGCTAGAGTTCCGAATAGTTCCGGTAAGCACATCGGCCGGGATGTCCGATACAAGGTCCATTCATCGGCCATGAAGTCGATTCCATGCGAGACATGATTAAGAAATAAAAACCTTGTAATTAAATGCACATGTTTAATTAAACTGAATTTATCATCACCATTAGTCGGATCGGACCTAACCGAGAAAGTGCTAACAGCAGGGCGATAAATCAAGCATAAATAACCGATGCACTGAATTACGTCAGAATCTATTCTTACCATTAAGTCCTCAATCGGCCATGAAGCCGATGGAAACCATTAGGCTACCCCAATCATGTCGTCGTTGACCGACGGGCACATTGGACTGGTAGGATTTGACCCAACATGACCACTCAAAGATCGGACCTAACCGAGATAGCCTGAGGTGACAACGTTGGTGCAAACGAATCAGCCGATCCAACCGTAGCAACGAGGTTCACGATTACAGATAATTTAATGGTGATAGCAATAATCAATGAAGATATCGGCTATCGATGTTCCGCAAAAAAGGTTAGATAAAGCCGATAACTTGATGATTACCATTGAATAAATTGTGAAATCTATTAAGAACTAGCAAGAGATCGAATGATGCGGCCTTATAAGAATTTTATAGAAATCGATAACTTGGTAGATTGAACTAGACCAAACTACAGCGATACGCCAGAAGCTAAAGTCTAGGAAATCTGATAAACGTGAACTTACCAACAGCCGAAGATCGATCCGATGCAGCCCTACTTGCTGAAGAATTTGGCGAGAATTTTGGCGAAGTGCTGGAAAAGGTGTTTATAGAATTGATGGTTATTCTTTACAAAACCCTAAGGTCTGCTATATATAGCCTAGTACTAAGACTCCAGGTCGATCACGACCGGTTACAAACTTGACCCAAAAGTAAAAAACTTACTATATCTGTAAGATAAAACATAAGGAAACCGAACTCCCGCAAGATCTTCTGCTGGCGTCATCTTCTAGTCCGATTCAAACTGCTCCTGCTTGTCTCTCTGACCGAACCCACTCGGCTTCTAACTCATGCCACATCATGTTTCACCACGGCTTGTAGCAATCTTGATTGGATCCCCCTTACTTTGAGCAGAACAGGCATCGGCCTTCCCCAAATCCTCCATCAGCTATTATTTTACTTACCAAAATTATACTTGCAAAATTTTGGCTTCAACACCATTGTTTGGTGGATATGAACAACCTGTCATTGTTAGAAGATAGCAAAAGATAACACAAAAGTATTATCCCTATCAACTAGAAACTACTGGGAGGGGAAGGTGGGAAAGTGGACTGCAATATCTCAAGCGGCTTACCACCTGTTGACGGCCATTAAATCACACTTTGTCCGTCAACTTCTCAGGAATAAATAGAGCTTTGCATCATGTTCCATACGTATTTTATTTATTCTAATAAAGTTCTAGAAGTTTTGGATGAGTTGTGAATACATGGACAGGTGTATCAAAAATGAGACAAAATGGGAAAAATCCCAGGCCAACCGGATACACCTAGGCACAGGACCCAATCACCATGTCATCGATCCAGAGGCAAGGAAACACACTTACCTTGATCCAAGCCGTGCACTTGAAGTCAGTTTGATCAGATGACCCGAAAGGCTTCACCCATGGATTGAAGAGCCCACCTCCATGCAAGACTTGGGCAAAATCCTGAGATTCGCCTCCCTGGACAAAACAAAAGCGTTGATCACCAAGTCGGTAAAACGGAGGGACGAAAAGCGCCGAGGTCAGGCCGGCCGGCCTTGACGAGGCTGCCGGCCCCTAACTGTCATACCCTCGGACCAATGCAACTGCCACCGACAACAGGAGAGCATCACGGATGTCCAGGAGAAGGTTAGTGCCAAGTGGCACAAATCCTAGGCCGGCCGGCCCCATTTTGCAGCCTCTCGAGCTCAACTTTGCGTGGAAGTTACCTCAACCAATGACGTGGCATCCAAGCTAAGCATCAACCTCAGCATTGACCTGCAAGAGCTATAAATAGAGGGTCACCCATCACTTGTAACACACACTAAGGAGTTCTCACACATTTCACTTTCTAGAGTTAGGTTTAGTAGTCTATGAGTTAGAGTCGAGTTGAGCTTGTCTCAGGATTCCGGAGTCCTCATCGGAAGTCTGGTATAAGCTCTTATATCTTTCCCTTTGACATTTATCAATATAAGTTATCTTCTTTATCTTATCGAGTCAGCTTTACTTTCCGCATTTGTTTATCTTTCCAAGTTATTCAGCTTGTGAGCGGAAGTTCTGTCCTCTAGCTTAGGCTTTGTTATCTTCCTTGTTTTATCAGGATCTTACCTTACGGGTTTTCTCGCCCGGACTAGGGAGCTCAAGTCAGGTCCTTAGGTTGAGGGTGATTTCTCTTCAGGGCCTCAAGAGAAATCCTAACACCAAGTGCAGATGTGGTGTCTAGCTTAGTGCTAGCTAGGAAGTGTATTCCACCCCCATGGAACAATGTGGTAGGCGGAAGGTGGTGACAACCCTGTCCGTTCCTTGTAGTCCACCACGTTCGGGTGTTTTCATAGCATTAGTAGCAGGTTGCCGTTGGACTCCCCTCTCACCCCTTTCTGCAGTCCTTCCTCTTCCAGCCGCCAAAGTAAGCTCTAGGTTCCCGATAACTAGTGAGAAACAAGGTTTAGTCTAGAGAGGCTAGTTCGTCAGTCTAGAAGTGTTTTAGGAGTCTTTCTCGCTCATTGTCCTCCAAGCTGCTTACCACTCTAACGTTTAGAGTCTTCTGTGTTAAACGGTCATTGCCAGGCCATTTATCCTATCTTATTATATCTAGCTTACCGCCACTAAGTTAGTTAGTGGATATTTCTAGTAAATTTATCACTCGTTTATTCGATACTCTTTAGAACCATAGTACTTCCCCGTGGAAATTTACGATACCCTGGAATACTCCAAGGTGAAGTGCTACAACGGTGGATTTTGTGCGCTTGCGGAATACATATTCTATTGGGCATAACAAATGCCAACAAGCATTTCTGGTGCCGTTGCCGGGGAAGCAATTGGTGCTAAAGATATCGTTGAATGGTTTGAAAAATTTACTGATTTATCACCGCTAATTTTAGCGGGCTTACCATTGCTCTCTTGTCTTTGTGATATATGCAGAGAAGTGTATAACCGGTTTTGATCTACCATACAACTTCAACCCGAATCCAGAAAGAATTAGGTGAACTATGTGACGCAAAGTCGTCCCACCTCAGAAAAGGCTTTCGTTAGGCCAAGGTTCGACAACACCAGCTTCATCACCCATGGCTGAGAAGACACTCCGTCAATTCTCAGCCCCGTCCAGCAGCCATAACCCTACTGGACTGAACACTGACCAAGGCAATGAAGGCTTTGAGCTGAAGACTAGGCTTGTCAACATGGTCCAAGCAAGTCCTTTCTTTGGTAAGGCATCAGAGGATGCCAACACTCATCTTAGAACTTCCTGGAAGCGAGCAGCACAATCAAACCCCAGAGGCACTACAATGAAAAACATTTGTCCTCGTCTGTTCCCATTCTCTCTGCTTGGGAAAGCAAAGATGTGGTTCTACACTAGCAATGATGCATTCACCACATGGGATGCCTACTCTAATGCATTCCTGGAAAGTACTTTCCGGTGGGCAACACCAACGCCCTTCGGAACAGGATTTCCAGTTTTCAACAACTCCAGAATGAAACCATCCCAGAAGCCTGGGAACATCTCCAGGAATACATCACAACATGCCCACACCACGACATGGAAGAGTGCTTGATCATCCAAAACTTCTTCCATGGCCTGAGTCAGCGAGCGCAAGACCACATAGACGCAGCAGCAGGAGGAGCATTTCTCTCCCTCGATGTTGCAAGAGCTAAGGTGCTCACCGACAAGATTGCCTCCAACCAGAGTTGGAAGGGAGATAGGCAACCAGCCCGTGCTAAACGAGTACACCAAATTGATGGTATAGATATGCTAGCAGCCAAGATGGATCTTCTCATGAAAAAGCTGGAATCTCCGAACCAGGAGGTCAACCAGAGCATGGAGTATCGGATCACATGTGAGACATGCGGCGATACTGGGCACTCGGGCAATAGTTGCCCAACGACTCAAGAGGACGTGAACAACAATCCCAATAACTCAGGCTACCATCCTCAGCAAGGTTGGAACTCCAAGCCCAACCTTCCCTTCGGCCAACAGTAAGGTAACAACTTTAATAACAATTTCAACCTTGGTTAAAAGACCTAGTGTACGGCCAAAAACAAATTAATGATAACATTAGCAAGAAATTTCAAGCTAATGATAAAATTTTGGAATCTTTGGCCGCACAACTAGAGGGGTTTAACTCTTTTATTAAAAATCAGTTGAGCTTCAATAAAATGATAGAAACCCAAGTAGCTCAGTTGGCCTCATCTTGCCCTAACCATAACTCGGTAAAGCTACCCGGGAAACCGGAAGTGAACCTCATGGAAAGTGTGAACGCGGTGACTACACGGACTGGAAAGTCCACGCAGGATCCACCCCATCCGCAGGATGCAGGTACAGGATGGAAAACCGTAACCACCAGGGATGCTGAAGCTGAAGATGAAGTGCAAGAGGAGGCCGAAGAATTCAACACCACTGCTACCCAGGGAGAAACCGAGGAAGTCTCAAGGGCTTCCCAAGACTACCACGATATAACTGCCTTATCGTTTCCGGAATTGAGAAGGAGGCCAGTAGCCGATGAGCAATTCAGCAAGTTCGTTGAGGTAATTAAGAAGCTCTATGTCAATATACCGCTTCTTGATGCTATGAAGGTTCCCACGTATGCCAAGTATATCAAGGATATCCTTGGAAACAAGAAGACCCTACCGAACACTAAGGTTGTGCAACTTACGAAGGAGTGTAGCGCAGCTATACTCAATCCTCTCCCGAGAAGAAGAAAGACCTAGGATGCCCCACCATCGCATCTTCAATCAAAGCCCAACACATCAAACACGCTCTTTGTGATCTGAGAGCAAGCGTCAGCATCATGCCAAAGGTAGTTTATGATAAACTTAACCATCATGCACTTGCTCCTACTGCCATGTGTTTGCAGCTAATAAACCAATCGGTTCGTTATCCCGCAGGGATCGCCAAAAATATTCCGGTGAAAATACGGAACTTTTTTGTCCCTGTTGATTTCGTTGTCCTCGACATGGAGGTCGACACCAAGACCCCTCTCCTGGGAAGGCCATTCTTGGGCACGGCGAATGCACACATTGATGTGGGAGCTGGAGAAATCCAGCTCAATATTAATGGGCAGAAGGTGAGATTCGCCTTCAGACCAAAGGTCGAACAATGCTCATAGGTCAAAACATTTAACTAGAAGAAGAAATTCGAGAAAGAGCCGGAGAAGCCATCAACCCCATCCATCGAAGCGCTCATCGAATTCGTGGAAAGTCTGCGGATTCGAGAGGAGATCAAGGTGCATAACCAGCGGAACGCGAAGCGAAGAATCCAATGTAAGAAATTTCTGGAACTCGAGAAGAAAGAGATCGAAACAAGCAAGCCCACAAAGAAAGTGTGGAAAAGGAAAGTGTCATCACCGACGACAACTTCATCCGATGACGACAATCGAACCCAAGGTATGGAGAGTCCTGCTCCGGACTCAAAACCTGAGCTCTCACCATGAGGTAACATGGTAGTTATCCATTTCTTGCATTGGCATACAGGATAATTTATTTCCTTTCATAATTTTATTTCAACTTCATCATAGCATGTTTAAATTTCTTCAAAGTGCAATTTTATCTTTTGAACTTTTGTTTCAAGTGCACTGCATAATAAAAAAAAGTTCAAAAATTTTTGGCCAGTTTGCAGGCGGCCGGCCCCGCCTAGGTTGGCCAGCCCCACTTGTCATTTTCTGGCTAGTGTGCAGCTGCAGGGAAGAAAGAGCACGACAAGGACTTAAATCAAAGGAGAAAACAATCGTGAACGTGCATGTGCAGGCTACTTAACCCCATCATGGATGGCTGGCCTCTCTTTGCACCGTTCACGTCCCATCGTGCAACATTGTCACTTGAGTGCTCGTGCAAGAATGAGACATGATGAGTAGGGAGCGTGCAGGAGAAAACAGAGAGTGAGGCGGTGCAGCACCAGGCCGACTGGCCCCATCATGGCCGGCCGGCCTCACCTTCACTGGTGTCATCCCATTGCCACCAAACACGGCATTATCACCTGCAAGTCTACGCTCAAGAAGACGAGGTGGAGCTCCCGACGCCGTTCATGAGCCGACCAGCCTGACCCAGGCCTGCTAGCCTGCCTCATGCGCGCGCCTATAAAATCCGCAGCTCCCAACGTTTCTCATCGCACCCTCAGCTCAGGTATGCAGGCATCTCTTTGAGTACGAGTCTCTCTTCTCCCTTCCTAAGTATCCTTGCTCAATTAAGCTCTTGGAGCTAATTAGGAAAAGGTGCTTAGTGCTAGCTCAACCACCAAAAAAAAACTAATCTTGTAGCTAATAACCAAAAAAAAATCAGTGCTAACTTCTGCTTAGCCAAGAAAAAATACTAAAAATATTATTTTCCCTCTTTGAATAAAGTTTTGGCACGCTTTAACGATGAACGTCTGTGGTGGTTAATTCCCCACAAGGACGACTAACGACTAACAAATTTTTATTTAGTCCTTCGGGTATTTTGTGTGCGCACTAATCTTTTGTAGGCACCATGTGGACTGCTACGAAGAACAAGCTCAAGAAGCTCAGCCCCTCCAGTTCCAAGCGTTCGCAGAGTTCGGCGTCCTCCCGGTACAACATGTTGGTGAACTCAGGTCACCGAGATAGTGTTTCCTAGGACGGCACGACTCCCGCGGTGCCTAGGAACCGTGTCCGCATTCGCATTCATGTCCTGACTACGGTCGGTCAGATCGTAGCTCGGAACGAATACGAGCGAGAAGCGCTGGAGCTCCTCAAGAAGCAGAGTTTCTGCCACACAAAGATTTTTGAGCCCCTCTTCATCATCAAAACGGGACTGAAACAAGAAATGATCCGTGCCTTCAGCTACGCCGTTTGGTACGACTTTGCCGACATCACAGGGACTGGTTCGCAACTCTTAACCATGGAATTCCTTATGTCTCTTGGCATGAAGAAACAGCTAAAACAACTAAAATCTATTTCCGTTTCTTTGATGAGCAATATGAGTTAATGGCAAAAGAGCTTAGCGTTGCGCTTGGCTTTAGTAAAAAGTACTTGCTAGATCCTAATGCCCTCATAAAAGACTATCAATATGATCGCACAACCTGGTGGAACAAAATTTCTGAAGAGTCTGTTAGTAGTAAAAATAGTATAGTGTCAATTCATAATCCTACACTTAGATTCTAGCAAAATGGCTCTGCATGGTTGTCCACCCATGCTCTAATCTGCGCCTCTGCAGTGTCCCCGAGCTGCAGTATCTTTTTGCTATGGCTAAAAAGATAAAGTTCTCTCCCGTCATGAGCATGTTGGCTCATTGGCAAAAGATGATCACGGGTAGAGGTCCCATCGACATAACCTCCTTGGTTACGTGCATTGTTGCGCATGTCGGTGCATTGGATAATGCCCAGGTCACCTACCTTTCTTTAACGGAGGCCTTCCAATACCAAGTAGGCCTAGAGCATTTTGTGCAGGGACATATGATGCGCGAGGGGCTAGGTAATTCTCTCTTCATGTGATACCTCGGGTATGACAAAGAAATCGAGCTTCCATGCCGAAACTCTCTCTCTACTCGGTCAAGCGACTACTCCTACAGATGGAGAAGAAGAAGCTAGCACGTCACAGTGTTGCCGGTCCGACGACATGAGGACAGGTTCGGCTCAGTACTCAGCAGGAGCAGGCAGGACCATCACACCAGGTAGGTACTTCCTAGATGAACTTCGAGGAGACCTACGAGCATTACACTCAGGGTGGCGCGAGCACTGCTGGAGGCAGCACTGAGTACGGTGAAAATCAGAGACCCTACTAGCCCAAGGTATGCAGAATTCTTATGGTCCGCAGGTGGGTCCGTCGAGCTCGGCGCGATACGCTTATGAGAACCCGATCATGTGGGGAATCATGAACCTCACGACCCATGTCAACACCCTAGGCCAGCAGCAAGATCAGATCAGCCATGACCTCGCGCACAACACCGACCTCACCCAGCAAAGCTGGGGGATGAACACATCCATGCTCCGCGACATCTCCGGCGTCTTCACCCATCTGGACCTTGGCCCCAACCAGCACCAGCAGCCCTAGTAGCACCACCACCAGCAGTACTATCCATACCTGCAGAAGTATTACCCATATCCGCTGCCGCACTACCCGTACCAGCAGCAACACCACGACCCTAACCAGCAGAACTGAGCTTCATCTAAGCTTGGGGGTATATCTAGGTAAGTCGTCTGACCCGTCCTTTCGTTCCAAGAATTGGCATGCCTTAACAAAAATAAATAATAATAATAACAAAATCTGAAAAAAAAATTGTTTCATGCTTTGAATAAATGAAACTCTTAACTTATATGTGTGGATATCCATGTGAGCTATACTTTCGGAAATGATGAATAGTTGCTCTGTTCATGCTCTGCAAGTGCCTCGTATATAACTTTTTACTCTCCTAGTACTTGATTTTGTTGGCACTTGGTAATGTTTTCATTAAAAATTCATGGTTTGTGGGAGCATGAGCTTGATTTCCAAGTCTAAGTTGTTGGGAAATTTGAGATAGTGAAGCCGAAGTAAAATTTCATGCTCTAGTAAGGAACCTCTAGGAATTTCTTTAAAATAAAATCATGGTAAAGAGATCCCCTTTGGTTTACATGTCCTATCCAGAGTCATAATATTTTACTACTTGAGCCACATTATGCTATCTTGAGTTGCTTTGAGCTTTGCTGAATGGTGAGTCCGTTCAAGGAAAGGTACTTGTCATCTACCGATCTTTCTCCTTTGCGTACCCATTGTTCTACTAGCCTCAAAAATATCTGGCTTGTCAATCACCTACTCCGGGTATTGATATCCACCTTCGCCAGATAATCTTCATTCATACCACAACCCAAAATCTCCACAGTGAACCTATCCATCCAAGAAAGGTCTACTCAAACAAACACTCCCTCTCAATATTCGTTGGCTGTCATGAGAATATGGGTCATCTCCAAATCAAGGGATGAAAATAAAAAGACCAAAATTTCCCAAGTGTGAGTCCATTCTCTCCCTTTCCCTTGAACATCATACCTTACATAAGAATTTGATCGGGTACCAATCTCTTGCGAACCACTCTTCGGCTCGGCAACAAAGGTAACCATGGTATGCAATACTCTTCCTACCTATGAACTCCACATATCAGCCTTAGAAGTAGGAAGAAGATGGTTAATTTCCAGCCATGGTGAGGACTATACACCTTGAGCGACTTTGAGATCACCATTGGGGAATCTTAAACCATCATTTTGAAAACTTGCAAAAAAAATCCGAGAAAGGAACCTAAACACGAAGCAGGAAAACTCCAGTGGAAACTGTTCAGTCTCTCAACCGCTCAAGACGAGGGATGAAATGCGGGTAAGCCCCACACTCCGAACCAAGATACGAGCCAACATTCTCAAGGTACATACGGGTTAGAGAAATATGTTATGCACAAGGTACTTGCAGGGGGTGAACATTGACGCAACTCCTGATCCGTCGAACCTAAGTTTCAGTCTTGCTCGAGGACGAACAAGAGTTTAAGCGTGGGGTGTGTTGACGGCCATTAAATCACACTTTGTTCGTCAACTTCTCGGGAATAAATAGAGCTTTGCATCATGTTCCATACATATTTTCTTTATTATAATAAAGTTCCACAAGTTTTGGATGAGTTGTGAATGCAGGGATAGGTGTATCAAAATGAGGCAAAATGGGAAAAATCCCAGGCTGACCGGCCTCACCTAGGCCGGCTGGCCTGGCACGGGACCCAATCGCCATGTCATCGATCCAGGGGCAAAGAAACACACTTACCTTGATCCTGAGCCATGCACTTGAAGTCGGTTTGATCATATGACCCGAAAGGTTTCACCCATGGATTGAATGGCCCACCTACATGCAAGACAAGGGGCAAAATCCTGAGATTCGCCTCCCTGGACAAAGCACAAGCGTTGATCACCAAGTCGGTAAAATGGAGGGACGAAACGTGCTGAGGTTAGGCCGGCCGGCCTTGACCAGGCCGGCCGACCCCTAACTATCAAACCTCGGGCCAACGCAACTACCACCAACACTAGGAGAGCATCAGGGACGTCCAGGAGAAGGATGGTGCCAAGTGGCACAAATCCCAAGCCAGCCGGCTTGGGAGAGGCCGGCCGGCCCCACTTTGCAGCCTCTCAAGCTCAACTTCGCGTGGAAGTTACCTCAACCGATGATGTGGCGTCAAAGCTAAGCATCAACCTCAGCACTGACCTGCAAGAGCTATAAATAGAGGGTCACCCATCACTTGTAACACACACCAAGGAGTTCTAACTCATTTCACTTTCTAGAGTTAGGTTTAGTTGTCTGGGAGTTAGAGTTGAGTTGAGCTTGTCTCGGGATTCTAGAGTCGTCATCGGAAGTTTGGTATAAGCTCTTGTATCTTTCCCTTTGACATTTGTCAATATAAGCTATCTTCTTTATCTTATCGAGTCAGCTTTACTTTCCGCATTTATTTATCTTTCCAAGTTATTCAGCTTGTGAGCAGAAGTTCTGTCCTCTAGCTTAGGCTTTGTTATCTTTCTTGTTTTATCGGGATCTTACCTTACGGGTTTTCTCGCACGGACTAGGGAGCTCAAGTCAGGTCCCTAGGTTGAGGGGGATTTCTCTTGAAGGCCTCAAGAGAAATCCTAACACCGAGTGCAGACGTGGTGTCTGGCTTAGTGTTAGCTAGGAAATGTGTTCCACCCTATGGAACAGTGTGGTAGGCGACAGGTGGTGACAGCCCTGTCCGTCCCTTGTAGTCCATCATATTCGGGTGTTTTCATAGCAGTAGTAGCAGGTTGCCGTTGAACTCCCCTCTCATCCCTTTCTGCAGTCCTTCCTGTTCCAGACGCCGAAGTAAGCTCTAGGATCCCGATAACTAGTTAGAAACAAGGTTTAGTCTAGAGAGGCTAGCTCGTTAGTCTAGAAGTGTTTTAGGAGTCTGTCTCGCTCGTTATCCTCCCAGCTGCTTACTGCTCTAAGGTTTAAAGTCTCCTGTGTCAAACGGTCATTGCCTGGCTATTTATCCTATCTTATTATATCTAGCTTACCCCCACTAAGTTAGTCGGTGGATATTTCCAGTAATGTTTATCACTCGTTCATTTGATACTATTTAGAACCATAGTGCTTCCTCATAGAAATTTACAATACCCTGGAATACTCCAAGGTGTAGTGCTACAGCGGTGGATTCTGTGCACTTGCGGAATACATATTCTATTGGGCATAAGAAATGCCGACACCACTTCTTTCAAGTGTTCTTACCAAAGCTAATAGGACGGCACGATCCGTTGTAAGCTTGAGTGTAACAGTTGCAAGGTGAACTATCAAAAATATATGTGGAGCTTTGGGGTAGGCACAATATGGAACCAAGAAATATCAAAATTTTAATTTAGAATTGCAAGACTAAAAAGTAGTCCCAAGATAGTCTATGTAGCAAGCCTAAACTTGTCTCGGACCTAGTTCAAACGAGCAATGGATACAGCATGCATAAGAACTGAAAGGATGCAAGCTGTTCTGAATTTTTTGCGTCTTTTCTTTTTTTTTTCTTTTTCTTTCTTTCTAGGTGCGGCTTTTTCTTCTCTTTTTCTTTGCAATAGAACTATGTAGAGATGAAAACTGAATTGCAGTCCACGATGACAAGCACAGACCCAAACAGACCACAAACAAGACCTAGACCCGACGAACACGAAACGAGGGACTAAAATTCATCAAAGCAAACTGAACTGAAAACATTATGGGGTACAAGGAGTTATAGGACAGCGGAATTATTTTTTTTGTAGGGCTTTTGGTAGACTATAGGTAATGAAAACATGATGAATCTAAAGGCAAACACGATAATATACCTCACGGGTAACCTGAATCCTGATACCACTTGATGTAGCACTAGTCTGATCTTCCTATAGGTATGGTAAATTCTATTAGTGGAGACTCGACATTGACGATCCAGGCTTCTAGTCAGTCACGATTCGGACCCCTACAACCATTACACCGCTACTCCGTCGGTTATCAACCAAGCACAACTCGATTGACCTCGCCAAGAGGGCTTTTTTCTGTGAGCGAATCGAAGAACACAAGCAAGAAAGGATGAACACGCAATCTAAAATTGCAAATGTGTATGAAGCAAAGATGAATATGGGGTTCAATCTCTGAACACAAAAGGACTAATCGCCAAAGTGGTGTAGAACAAGAACGGGGGCCCTGATTCACAGCAAAAGGACTTGGCGTCACAGTTACAATGAAAGATGTCTCTTTCTCAATAGAAAAATAGAACTAAACAAAATCCAAACCCTAATATGGCGGCGACTACTGAATATATGAGGGTTAGGTCGTGGATGACCCCCTGCATGCGCCTCTATGGGATCCAACATTATACAAGGGCCAACGGCCCAAAAGACGGTGGCGTAGCACCCTGACAGATTTTGGATATCCACTTGTTTCGATGATTCTCGTTGACTCAGATCAAATTTTTAGGTGGGACTGGTGCCATTGGAAGCTCTATAAAATTCCCTTTCCATCCATATAAAAAACGTCCAAAACGGACTCCGTGTGTGACCTGGGCGTCGTTTTTGTGTGTGCTGTTCCTGGACTCCGAGGTGGGCTCGAACGTGAATTGCTTTGGGCCTCCTGAATTAGCCTCGAGTCTCCTTCTTTACTTGGACATTCTTGTTGGACTCCTTTTCCATGCCATGCGTCAATCATGGTCATATGTATGGATCTCATGTCCTCATCTGATGAGATAAAGTACTACATCAAAAATTACGAATAAAGTATAGAATATGCTCCTTATTGTTCTAGTTTCCAAACCACTCTGTTCCTCCCCTCATCATTTATCTCCTTTGATTCCATGATAGTACTACTGTAGCAGCAATAATAACCAATCAGATTGGGGATTAACCTTCAGGAGGAATTCTAGCACTGGTGGGATATGCTGCATCTGTTCTCACTCCATCATCACTGCGTGTTTTGTCAAGAAACATGTTGTGTGCGCGTAGAATATTGTTTACATAGTTTATTTATTCTTAAGGTCAATGCTACTGCAACTGCAACTCTACGGCCAATACTTAAGTGTGGAGGCTACGAGGAATGTAAATAACTACACGTAACATATATAAGGGCCAATTGCAATCTTCTAGATTGCGCCGGCCGGAGCTTGAATGAACAAAAGGGAATAAAGTCCATTAATAAAAACTTCCATCTCATAGGTGAATTAGTTACAATTGTGAATTAAACTCTTTAAATCCTTCAAAAACATTTGAGAATTTAATAAATTTCAAACAATCATGATAAAAAATCCAACAAGATTTCTGGAATTCATAAATTTTGGTAGGTTTACTGGGGCACAAGGAATTTCATATTAGAATGTGAATACCTGACATTCTCACAACATTCTTTATAATTCGACAAGAAAAAAAAAACCACACTTTTGTTATTGGTTTTACAAAACTAGATCACATGACGATGTGAACACTACCCCCTTATCATAATTGTTTCCCGAATTTCTTAAACATGTATTTTGAATACAGAACTATGTGATAACTGTAATTTTGTGATATATTTGAATTGTGATAGTAGTACTAGTAGAATTGAACACGTTTAGGTAATCAAATTGTATAGTGTTGCAATAAAGCAATAGCATAATGATATGTTTATCCAATCTTATATTAGCATTTGTCAACGAGTCATGTCATGAGTTAAACATGTGCGGTCAGCGAATCATCACATATGAAATTGAGGCGACTAAGATACGCGTGCACAAAAACATGACGCGCTGATTCAATATTGTATCGCTGCAATACGTATCCATTCATATATTTTATTTTAGCAGCATCGTATATCGTAGAAGGCTGACCAAGTGTAGGGGTGGTGCATTTCTGTCATTATACTCTACAACATTGTTTAATGGTTCGTCCCTACGCCCCAAGAATCTTCATGGATGGGCTGTCTACATTCACACTGTATTATTTCATTTCATTCATGCATCATGTTGTATTTGTATTTATAGCGTGCAATTCGTGGCGGAAGCTCATTTAATTTTGCACATGATACATTTGACTGCAATGTGTTATATATTGCTGATGCACAACTGTAATTTATCTTATTTTCGTGGCCATATAGTAACCCAAATAAAGAGGATAAAATTTAGGAAAAATCATATGTGAAATTTCATGAGACCACATAGAACTACAGAAAGGGACCGATATGATCATATGCCAAGGATAACGAGCCCAATCGCTTGTTCCACCTCACCCTAGCCACCACAACACAAATTTACACTCAATTAATGGATTTTATTATATTGGGCCTCTTAGCCGGTATGCATATAGTATAGAGACTTGGGAGGCAAGACACCTCGGATACATATGGCAATCTACGATACACATATCTAAACTTCCAAAAATACTCTAACACGTTCAACCAGTATGTATTAGATATATTAGAAGGGAGGCTGAACTATATATTCTGTACACATACAAAGGAAGTTTCCTGTTGGATATGTATGCGGAGTCATCAACTTGAAAGTCAAAGTCAAGGGAAACTAAAACTGAAGATCCATCAACTTGCAACTTAAACTAAATAAGATCCTCTCACGCATGAGCAACATACTAGCCATGAAGCGCACACCAGCCTATCATCTCCGGTCCAGCCCTATATAAGCATTCCCAACGCCGGCCTTTTCTCAACCATTCAGTACACGCCGTGCCATACGCATTCCAGTCGATCGATACCCATTGCAAATTAGCTCCTCTTGACACACAAAAACGACCCAACTAAGTAGCTTCTTGATACCCATTGCAAATTAGCTCGATCACATGGGTTTTGACAACAGATTCGACGACCGCGCCTCTGGCCCCAGCCACACCGTCTGCGTCACCGGAGCCGGAGGGTTCATCGCGTCCTGGCTTGTCAAGCTCCTCCTTGAGAAAGGCTACACCGTGCGGGGCACTGTCAGGAACCCAGGTCTCTGCTCAAACAACTTGATCAACATACGTGTCATTGCCATTTTTGTTCGTTTACTATAATTTGGCCCTGTCACGTTCTGCCAAACAAACAAATAATGCCCACATCAGCTTATACGATTACCAACGATCTCACTATCTCATCGTTAATCGTTTGGTTCAGATGATGATGCAAAGAACGCGCACCTGAAAGCGTTGGATGGAGCAGTGGAGAGGCTGACCCTGGTGCGGGCAGACCTGCTGGACAAGGAGAGCCTCGCCGCCGCGTTCCGAGGCTGCGAGGGCGTCTTCCACACCGCCTCCCCCGTCACGGACGACCCGGTAATTCGCTGTCTGCTCCATAGCCACTGGATCATCAGTACTCCAGAACTCTACCTGCACTAGAGCATATGCTATTATTGTGTAACTGATAGTGATCGAAATGAAGGAGAAAATGATCGAGCCGGCAGTGGACGGGACGAGGAACGTGATCAATGCCGCTGCGGACGTCGGTAGCGTCCGGCGTGTGGTGTTCACCTCGTCGATCGGCGCCGTGTACATGGACCCTCGCCGCAGCCCTAACGAAGAGGTAGACGAGACGTGCTGGAGCGACCTCGAGTACTGCAAGAACACCAAGGTTAATCGACTGCGATTTATTGCCGTCTTACATTGTTTGCATTGCATTCGTGCTAATAGTCAGTGTACATGCTGCAGAACTGGTACTGCTACGCGAAGACGGTGGCGGAGCAGGCGGCATGGGAGCTCGCCAAGCAACGGCGGCTGGACCTCGTCGTTGTGAACCCGTCGCTGGTGCTCGGCCCGCTGCTGCAGCCGGCGGTGAACGCCAGCACGTGGCACATCCTCAAGTACCTTGACGGCTCGGTGCAGACGTACGCCGACGCCGCGCAGGCGTACGTGCACGTCCGCGTCGTCGCCGACGCGCACGTGCGCGTGTACGAGGAGCCCAGCGCGCGGGGCCGGTACCTCTGCGCGGGGCGCATGCTGCACCGCGGCGAGGTGTGCCGCATCCTCGCCAAGCTGTTCCCGGAGTATCCGGTGCCGAGCAAATGCAAGGGCGGGGCGGGGGAGACGAACAAGGGGTGCCGGTTCAGCGGCCGGCGGCTGGCCGAGCTCGGCGTCGGGGTCACGCCGGCGAGCCTCTGCCTGTACGATGCGGTCACGAGCCTCCAGGTCAAGGGCCTGCTTCCACGTCGCGCCGCCGCTGTTGCCGATCCTTCTGTCATCCCGTGAACTGACTACTTGTGTTATCTCCAGAGTCTGGTAACGATGAGAGTGACTACTGACCACCTTGTACCTTCTTTTTTGTTTCCTTTTCCAGTTCTCCTGATGTATAGAAATTTGTTCAAACAAAATGTACTCCACCAGAGGAAATAAAACCGAGGAGGCATGCTTGTACTTTCGCTCAAAATCTAAGTTGGTGCCAGATAGTACTCCATTAAGAGGTTATTTTCCGATTAAAAAATGTGAGAGGTTGTTTGAGAGGCAAAATTACCGGTTTAATAAACATGGACGACCTAGCAATTTAGTGCAACTAAGCCTCTAACATGGTACTGGCCAGGATCTGGCATTCCGGTAAACGAAAATTGTGTTAGATGATTGTACTGGACCTTGGCAGTTTATATAGGGCACAAAGGCTCGGAGGGCAAGAAGGCTCGTGCAGAGGTAGTCACCGGATTATTCAAATCCTAAAGCAACAAAGGTAGAGAGATGCTGATATACTTAGGCCCCCTTTGGAACAAAGAAAAATCATAGAAATTTTAAAGGTTTAGTGGAGATGTACATGGCACATGCACGTGCTTTCAAAAACATAATAAATAAAAATTTATATTTAGAAAATTAAAAACTGAATGTCGTAAGTTAATATCAAGAAAACTCACAAATCTCCATATATTTTACCAATCAAGCAGGAGTTTTGCATTCAATTGGTCCAAGCACCATTTCAATCAATCGTTTATGGACCTTAATAATAATTGTGAGCGAATAATTAATTCTCAAATTTAAAATTAATTTTTTTACAAAAATCGTTTGATGATATCATACACACTAATGTAACAAAAACCACATACAATACTAGAATACAGGTCATCATGAATGCAACAACAGAATATAACATACAATCAAAAGGATATCATGCAATTCGATTGACCAGTTGATACCCAGCCTCTTGCATGATCAATTTTGCAAATCAATAAATAATTAAGCACCATTGACGTTGTAAACGCAATAAATGAAGAAACATAGAATTGCAGAGCAAGCCAATTAATTAGTCGATAGATCAACTTCTTGCATGATCAATTTTTCATGTATACATAGAATATTTTATAACAAGATATTACTAGCAAACTATGAGGTGGAGAGTTTGTTTATCGAAATATTAATAAACTCATCGGATATAAGTTCATCAATAGGTTCTCGGTGGCCAGCACGCAGTTTTATTTTAAAAAAACCTGGACATACCAAATTAGCGTAGGTGATCACTAAAAACACATGTAAAGCAATTTAATTGAAAAAAAATTATAGATTTGTGCATACATGGCACGTACCTATGTCTAAGTTCGTTTTGGAGGCGAATCATCGAGATGGCCATGCTAGAATAAGTACAGCAGAGAAGGATATATGTTGTATGTATATGTGTTTGGGGTAGAGCTGTGGCCTCACTTATATAGGCACGGGGAGAGAAGGAATCAAGAGTCTCGAAGACAACTAATGACAGGTATCAATCCTTGAGTATATAAAATCACTAATCCAATTCTTGCTTCCGGTCCATTAATTTTGGTCAGAAGAAGGTCGGGGCGAGCAGCGGTGGTGGGTTGAGGGGGCGATGCGGCGAGACAGCAGCTGACACACCGCCGGCGGTCGGGAAAATAACTGATGGGGCAAAATTATATGGAGACATAGGAAGCCGAGTGTGGCGGCGGCCGGCGGTGGCGGATCCGGACCGCGAGAGACGAGAAAAGAAAAAGTGGCCGGTGGGGGGACGAGCTCGTCATAGGTCTTCTGCAATGACTTGCATCCCAGTCGCAAGGAACAGCCCCCGGGAGAGAGGGGAACTCAACAGAATTCATCAGCCGGAACGGAAGGCCGCTGCGGGCACCAAAAATTGCTCAAAAGCTGCTGCTGGGGCCGATTCGTCTGCAGGTAGGTGAGAAGAGGGGATGACTAGTGGGGTCATAGTAGCGAAACAAGGCGAGGTCGTGAGTGGAGGCGGTGGCGCACTCGAAAGAAACCAACTGCTGCTGGCCACGTTGCTGGGCATCGGCCCAAGCCCCAAGCGCGTGGAGGGAACGGGCTCAGGCCAGGAAGAATAAGAAACAGGCAAGAAATTGGTTTTCGCAAGAAGTAAGAGAGAACGAGTATTCCTATGTCCACTCAAAAAAGATGAGTATTCCTATGTATACACAGAAATTAAGAAAAAACAAAAATTAAATGGAAATAACCTGAATAAACTCAAGAAAAGTTCATAAAGACTATTATAAGAGACAGAAAACCCCCCGAGCCATGTATAGAAATTTCGCTATTCTAAGCAAACAAAAATAAAAGTCAGCAGGATGCATGCATCAAACATGTGTATATCCTATCGTCTATTGATATAACTTTTGGGAAAAAATATGTTCTTACAATAAATTATGCAAATCTTCTAATTTAACTGAATATTTAAAAATATAGTAAAACTGATAATTAGGGTGTTACATACGGAATAATAATGGGAACAGCAGATTTTATCCTCCAACTTTTAAGGAAAGATCAATTTCGTCCCTGAACTATCAAAACTACCGTTTCAGTCTCTAAACTGTTCTATGCAACTCAATTTAGTCATTTGTCCTACATGTCGTGCCATGTTGGCACGCCATGTCAGCATCCAAGTGATCCGATTATTTTAGTAGCAATATATATTGGTTCACGCACATTTAAATATGGCACAACAAAATTTTAGCTTCTATCTACATGTTCTTTCCATAAAAAGAAACTTTTGTGCATGTATAATAAATTTGTTCGTTAAGTTAGGATCAACTTCTTTCCTTAAAAAATGTACCTATTTCAGTTTCATCAAAGTCAAACTTTATAATGGTCAAATTTATAAAAGCACTGACTTTTTTTGAACCACCGCTTGACTGGATGTTGACAGAGCGCGCCAACATGGCATGACATGTAGGATAAAGGAATAAATTGGAGGGATGGAGAAATTTGACTGAAATGATTGTTTTGGAAGTTTAGAGATGAAGTTGAGCTTTGGCTCAAAGTTTGAGGATAAAATGAACTATTCGGCCAAATAATAATGCATTATGAATTAGAAAGCGTTGTTTCATTCAACAACTTCAAGTACCTGAGACGACGTATTCACTTTTGGAGACAACAAAATAAAACTTTTCATTGGGATTGGCCAATGGTTCACGATCTCTCTCTATCATAATTTAAAGTTCTAATATGCCACAAGGTTGGAAACCATGTAAAAGCAATAGCAAAACTAATAGGTCGGCGTCACGAGAAGTATCATAAGATAAGACGTCCCTTTCCTCTTATAAGAATAAAAATGACATATCGGATCTTTCCCGAAACTCATCAGGCCAGTGAACAAGTTCTGCACTGAAAAATGGGGGTATGGTCATTCATCGACAGAGCTGCTTCGTTACAGCCAAATTTACACGGATTTACACATTCACATTCCAAGAGCATACAAAAGCTTGGAAAAATCACGTAGAGGATAAACTTTGCTCTCCTTAGCTCAATCGTCGTCCACGTACACCGTTTCTTGCTTGAAGAGGCCGCCAAACACTGGCTTTACTTCAGGCTTGGTGTCCGGCTGCTTCGGTTGTGGCTTCACCTTCTGCGCCGCTGGCTTCACGACTGCCCTCTGTGGTGCAAGCTTCTTTGCCTTCGCCTGGCCTCGCACGGTGGCGATCTGTGCCTTCGGTCCCTTCTCCGTGGAGGTTCGAGGAGTCGTCGCTTCCGCAAGCTGTGTGCTGAACTTCTCCCAGGAGAAGTCCGTGCTGATCCCTATGGCTCTGCTCAGGAGGTTTTCCAAAGAGGCTTGGGCCCCGTTCACCGGGCTAGCAGCTGCCTCCTCTGAGGGTGCCTCCTTCCCCTTGGCTTCGAGATCATTGGTAGCTGCTTCAGCTTCACTAGCTCGCTGCGAGGCTAGGGCCTCCTCTTCTGCCTGTGCCTTTGCAGCAGCTTCTTGGTACTCCTTTCTTCTCCTATCTTCAGGAATAGCTCTGAAGAAATGAATAAGTAATGAAACTCGTAAGTAGTCTTGAAGTTTTAGAGTCTTACGAATTTCAAACACCTAAGGGGATCCTTTGCAAAGTGTTCACTTAGATTGAAAACTTCATGAGTACAGAAACAACATTATGAAAGTGAAAAAGCTAATAACAAAAACAACTACAACAGAATTGATTAAAAAATCGTGTCAGAATAACAAGTAAATACAAAAGAATACAGCACTAAGAGTAAATCGTACATCTGCAAAACGAGTGATAACGTGAAGGAAGGATTCTTTGTAAGTTTAGAGATTGTCTCATCACTCAACACATTCTCATAAAAAGCATAACCTTATATCTAATATGGATCAAATAAAGAAGCATTAAACTATTTTGTCTCTATCATTTTCTCAAAAAAAACTTATGTCGTTATTCCGCTTCCAATACCCTAGTCTTTTCCTCTGCATGCAAATTATCTTTTGCTTATTAAGGTTCAGTACAGCTTAAACTGCTTGGATCTTTTTTCTACTACACATCAAGCTGTTTCGGCAAAATTTTCTTTTCATCATTTCAATGGTAAGATTGTTAGAGAATTCAAGACACAAATAGCATTCCATCCATAAGAATCAAGCAACTTATCAGTGAACTAAAAATGGTCCTAGTTACTCACGCGAAAGCCTCAGCTATCGGCTTTGATACTGCTGATGAGTTAGTTGAAACTTCAACAACCTAAAAAATAAGAAAACAATTGTTAATTTAAGTGAAAATTGAGCAGCAAGCATCACAGATAAAAACCAAATGAGGGGCACTCAATTTCCCTTTGTCGCTACAACTGCATAAATGGGTATAAAAACTATAAAGGTGAAAAACAAAACACGTCCAGTGATGAAAGAGAAAGTGAGAAACATATTCGTTATCATATATAAGAGAAGTTAGAATGATTAGGGACTGCGAATTTGAAACTTTTCTCTGAAATGGCAAGCCAGCGACTTAATGGAGCACCATTATACAAGAACAGAGCAGAAGCTTCTCTTTCAGTTAAATTCTGGTGGTGTAGGCTAATTGGCAATAAATCAAAATTTATGTTCCTTTTCATATGCTCTACTCAAAGTGCATTCAGAATATTTATCATATGGTTTTGCAATTTCGAGCATGACAATGCTCCTCATTGCTTCTACGAAAACGGAGTCCATAATCTTTTCAAACCATGACTTGCAATACAACTGATTTACTGAATCTTGAGGAATTAAATTTCGGAACCACGAAATGTATTTATCTTTTACTTATGTAAGATATATATCTCTATTCTCTATCTGTCGCATGCCTTAATTTGATTGCTTCTCAGTTGTCAACGACATTTGAAATTTCCTAGTTCTGCACAACAGGTTGCCAGAAGCATGAAGCATTGCAGACTATCATCAATATAGCTGTAGCTGATGAATAAGAACTACTTTTAAATCAAATATGCATATGGATGCCCTGAGTTTAGATGTATGAGTACCATAAAAAGCCCTTAGGGCTGTACCAAAAACTGTGCATTAATTCTATCTCATAGTGAGGAGATGCGAGGCAATACCACATACAGGTACATACCGATATAGTTTCCATACCTTGTTCTCGGCGACTGCCACATTGGATAAGATATCAGCCACAAGGGCCGCAATCTGTGACTTTGACACCTAGCACAAAGCATAAAGGCACATAGTTAAGTATGTAAGCAACAACATAGACTCTTAAATAGTGAGCATTGGAATGAATGTCACCGCTAAGAGAGGTATATACCTTGCCAGTGTCGGTGCTGGAAGTTGTGCTGGGCAATGCCGATGCTCCCTCCTTGGCGAGGACCAGGGGGTAGGAGCTCTCAGGGCTGTAGTCGTCGGTGAGTGAAGCCTTGACAAGTGTATAACTGACATCGGTCTCCACCAACTTGGCCAGGAATTGGCTGAGCGTCAGCGTCTGCACGCGGGAGAAGAGGTTGGAGAAGAAGGACGTGAAGCCGTCGAGCACATTGTAGGTGGACCCACCGCCCCCAAGGCCGCCGCTGGCCCCCTCGTCATACACGACGACGACGTGCGAGGCGCTGGCGAGGTCCGCGGCCTGCACCACCCGGAGCGCGTCGTCGGTGGTGACGCCCCCGGCTTCGGGCCCCTTCTCGCCCGGGCTGACGGTGACCACGACCTTGGCAGCGGGGCCGATGGCCTTGGCGATCGCCTCGGGGTCGTCGAAGTCCGACTCAACCGCGTTAAGCCGGCGCGCCTCGGCGGGGGATATCAGCCGGTACGCCGCCGCGAGGCGCGCGAGCTCCTGCGCGGACTCGAGGTCCGGGACGCCGGCGCGCACGGCGAAGCCCTGGCGCAGCAGCGTCTGCGCGACGCGGACCCCGGCCTGCCCCGTGGCGCCCGCCACGAAGACCGTCTGCGGGTCCTTCCGGCCCCTCCCGCCGCCGCCACCAGCGAACAGCGACCCCGCCGCGGGCGTCGGGAGCGCCAGTATCAGCGTGGTGGCGTCCGCGAGCTTGCCGAGGTCCGCGAAGAGGCTGGGCCTCTTCTTGGGGGCGTCATCATCCGCGCCGGGCTTGCCGGCGCGGCACAGGACGGTGGCGGCGCGGCGGCGGAGCGGGCAGGAGAGAGGGCGGAAGGAGGGCGGGCTCGAGGTGAGCGCGGGAGCCATGGGGGCGCGACGTCAGGCGGTCGAACAGGTGGTGGGCATGGATGCCGTGGGATGAGAAGGGGTGGAGATGGGTGGATCGCATGTTTGGATTTGGGGAAGTGGCGGGGGAGCCTATCGGGAGAGGCCAGGTCGATCGCCGTTTATCTCCTCGTGGAAAATCCATGGCCGCTGGCTCGCGCCGCGTCAACATCATGGGCCCACAATACCACATAATGGAGTACGTTGGCCTGAAACAAAAACACACAGAAACTCTGTCCCGAGTCCGCCGTAGGCATCTCTCCAACTACGATCTCGTGATTTTCCTCTCCGTTCCGGTTTTCCCGCACGCCGCAACTTCCCCTTCATCAACTCCACTTCGCCCCAGCAAATTCTGTGCAAATATGAACTAGCATCAGGTCAGGTAATAAACAAAGCTAAATCATCTATCTTATTCAGCCCAAATACTGGTGATCATGTAAAACAACAAATGAGATCAATTCTGTCCATCAATTAGGAGGCGAGGGCTGAGAGGTACGGTACTTGGGGCTTCCAGTTTCAGTGCTTTAATCAAGAAAGAGAGCATTTGAATACAATGAACAAAAGATCTGGGCACGTATTCGAGGATGGCTGGAAAAGTTACCATCTAAGGCAAGGTAGGAGATTTTTGTTAAAGCAGTGGCACAAGTGATAACTACCTACGCGACATCTAACAAAAAGGCTAGTGTGATGAATTGAGCACAATAATCTGTCGGTATTAGTGGAGCCAACAAGACAAAGTCAGCAAGATATATTGGCTAAGTTGGGAGAAATTAAGGAGATCAAAGAAGATGGGGGCCTGGGTTTTCGTGATCTACATTTGTTTAATGTGGCGATGCTATCACGACAGCCATGGCGACTGTTAACCGGCCTTGATAATCTGGTCAAGTTCGAAAGGCGAAATATTTTCCAAACAGAGTATCTTACGGTGCACAGCGAGAGGAGGTACTTCATACTCATGGCATAGTATTTTGCAGGGACTCTAGCTCCTAAAACAAGGTCTTATTTGGCAAACCGGTGGCGGAACTTACACTAATATTTACGCTGCCAATGGACTCCCTGTGGAAGCACAAGAAAACCAATCACACCAAGAGGTTCATCGCTCCTGATCAAAGTTTCAGACCTGATTGATCCCAGTACAGGGGAATGGGATGAACAATTGGTCACATCTACTTTTCTGGCCAGAGGATGCTAATGTGATCTTGACAATCCTAGTCGATGTGGATATGATTGATTGGCCGGCATGGCATTTTGATTCAATGGGGAAGTTTTCAGTAAAATCGGCATATAAGCTAGCTGTTCAGATTCAGAATCAAGAGCTAGGAAGGGACGCATCATCATCATCAGTGGCAGCGAATAGTAATGAAGAGTTTAAATGGCACAAAATATGGTAGCTGAAATTTCCAAATAAAGTCAACGTGTTTATATGGCGGCTGGCACGTAATAGCCTTCGTCTAAGGCGAAACTTGATCAGGCGAGGAGCAAAAACTGAAACTGTCAGTCCTGTCTGCTATCGTTTAGATGAGGGCTGTGGCCATTTATTTTTTAAATGCAAAATGGGCAAGGAATGTTGGGGAATGATGAACTTGAAGCATATAAGGGCTGAACTAGAGCAATGCAGATCTGGGAAGGAAACTGTAATGAAAATTTTGAGGTTTGAGCAAAAAGATCAGAACAGAGCTTTTATATGGCTTTGGTGTTGGTGGTCAGCGCGTAATAAGGCGACTGTGGGTGAATGGATGGCCACTGCAGCGGAAATCAGTAATTTTGTTTCCTTCCATTTGACGAAATTTAAGAAGATGGTAAACATGTGCATAGCAAAGCTGAATGTCCCAGCTCCCAGGTGGAAGCCTCCACCTGTCGATCATTATAAAATCAATGTGGATGCCTCCTTTCAATCTACAAGGGCTGGAGGATGGGGTTTTGTCGTCAGGGATTGTGAAGGTAATTTTCTGGAAGGGGGAGCAGGAAGCTTTCCTCGAGTTGCCAGCGCTTTGCAAGCTGAAACTCTAGCAGTTATGCGTAGTCTTCGGCGAGTGTCACGCCCGATTTCAGAAAGAAACCAGATGCATCTCATATGTATGCTTGGATCAAATTCAAATTCACACATATATGATAGACGTCATAAGTGAAATATATCAAAGATAATGTTCGAAAAGGTAAACAAGATAGAGTAAATAATATTATTACACTCCGAATAAAATAGACACGGAGGTCTTAAGCATTTCACCTATATCCTAAACTATATCTGCAATGAAGCTTCTTGCACAGGCGATTAACTGGTGAACGCACGTCTAGAACTCTTCGAAGTCGCTGTAGTGTTCCACTTCCATGTTCTCTTCTGAACAGCAGTTAGGCAAAGGTGAATACTCTTATGGTTGGTACTCAACAAGTGGGGGAAGAATGCAATGCCAGCAAGAGAGGCTAAAGGCATATAGCGGTTAGTGTTTTTAGTTGGTCAAATTTTATTAGCAAGCACCTATTAACCAGATTTAAGTTTATACCAACCCACTTAAGCATGACGGAAACAACATTAAACCAAAGCCAAAAAACCACAATTTAATTCATTCTTTAAGTTCAATTATCAAGTGAGGGTCCAGGCCGCTTGTAACCGTAAGCACGGCTGATATATCAGTTTTCACTCTGCAGAGGTTGTACACTTTCACCACAAATCGTGTTCCCCTGAGTCGCCCGGGTTTGCAAAGCTCTTAAACACTTCTGAGGTGAGTGGCGATGGATTCACTATGAAGCTTTTATAAAGACATATAGAAAACTAGATAGCCCGCTAGAGTTTCGGTAGTGGTGTGAACCATAACCCTCCCTAATGGTCAGCACCTTAGCAAAGACTGCTACCCCAAGAGAACCGGGCTATACCCCAATCACCAACCCCCTCCTTGCCCTTTCGGTAAGACTACCAGTTAACTACACGCCTAATTAATCAGCTAAGGTCAGAGCCATGTGACAATGTGGTTGTACGGTTTTCTTGGGTGGTTCTCTATGTTCCATTTAAACAAAGTGATCTTGCAAATTATCCAAGTATAACGATAGAATAAAGTCATAATTAACATTCTCAAAAGTTTATGATAACACCATTCCCAAAGTTAAGCAACTAAGAATTTCTACCCAAAAAGATAACTAAAACCAAGTGTTCAAGGCTTGGGTGAAAAGACTAGATCAATCCTTAATAGGTATCCCGTCAAGTTTATGCAATTCGACAAGTAAAGAAAAATGTATTATCATGCTATTATTGGGATAAAAACAGAGTAGGTAAGGGAAAATCCACTTGCCTTCCTCGTCAAACTGCTGGTTCTCTTCCTCGTACTGCTGCTCTTGACCTTTCTCGAACGTCACGTCATCTACACGATCACACAAGCAAAAACATACATAAAATAAGGGACCGAAGAACAAACAGTGCAAACATTGAAAGATAAGGTGGTAAACATATAGAGCATGTTGCAAGGATCGCGTCAGCAAAAGAATTACTAAAAACAGAATTGAAACGAAGAAGATATGGCTAAAACAAGGTTCCAGGGACTTATTTGTAACGACCCAACCCAGGAAAACGGCTCATGCCCACTCTGCACGCCGAGTGGACCACACCTACACTGCAACATGCTTATGCTTTCATCCTTGCTTCGCGTATATGGGTTAACCCAAGGTTGCAATGCTTCCTAGAGTTGGCTATTAAGTTGATCTTCCCCACTTTAGGCTAGCAAGGTGGGAGTATCCCACACACACTTGCTACCATGGTGGAGTGAGCTACCCCATGGCCACATTTGGCCCATGGGCCTCACAACACTCCCACCCTTGAGAACTCGACGTCCTCGTCGAGCACCAACTTACTCGTACAGGACACAGGTTCAGGATCGACTTTTCTGGCCATGTCCGTACGTCTAGTGCCGGAACATGTGCCATACCGTGACCACACAGGGTCCACGCGTCATGCGCACCATGCCCGCGTATCTGCGCCCGTACGCACCCATAACACAGCGAAAGTTGGCTCTGATTACCAAATCTAGCCATAGCAGTCAGAGATGTAGTCGTACAAAGATGTAGTTAAAGCTGTCGGAGATGCAGTCGAGGTTGTCAAAGATGCAGTGTAGCCGAAAATATAGTCGTAGTAGTCGGAGGTAAAGTTGAAGCAGTCAGAGATGTAGAAGAAGCAGACGGAGATGTAGTCGAAGGAGTAGAAGATGTAGTCAAAGTAGACGAAGATGTAGTCGAAGTAGTGGTAGAAGTAGTCGAAGCAGTCGGAGATGTAGTCGATGCAGTCGGAGTTGTAGTCAAGTAGAAGGAGAAGTAGTCGAAGTAGTCAGATATGTAGAAGCAGTCGAAGATGTAGTCAGAGTAGTCGTTGTAGTAGTCGATGTAGTCGGAGATGTAGTTGAAGCAGTTGGAGATAAAGTCGCAGGAGTGGGAGATGTAATCGAAATAGTTGGAGCTGTAGTTGGAGTAGACGAAGGTATGGTTGAAGCAGTCGGAGATGTAGTCATAGTAGCCGGAACTAGAGTCTTTTCAAAAATTGACCTTCGCTCTAGATATCATCAAATTAAAATGCGTAAATGCGTAAGTGACATTCCTAAGACAACTTTCTCCACACGATACGGACTGTTCGAGTTCCTAGTCATGTCTTTCGGGCTCACAAATGCTTCTGCCTACTTCATGTATATCATGAATTCGGTATTCATGCCCGAACTTGACAAGTTCGTTGTGGTTTTTATTGATGATATCCTTATTTATTCAAAGAATGAGGAAGATCATGCTAAGCACCTGCACATTGTTCTCCAGCGTCTTAGAGACCATCGGCTCTATGCTATGTTTTCCAAGTGTGAATTCTGGCTGGATAGTGTAAAATTTTTTGGCCACACTATTTCCAGTGAATGCATAGCCGTTGATCCTAGCAAAGTCCAAGAGGTGATGGAATGGAAACCTCCCACCTCCGTCCATCAGATTCGCAGTTTTCTTGGTTTAGCTGGTTATTATCGCCGCTTTATTCCGGACTTCTCCAGAATTGCTAAGCCTATTACTGAACTATTGAAGAAAGGAGTGAAGTTTGTGTGGAGCGAGAAATGTGAAAAAACTTTCCACACTCTTCGTGAACACTCGACTACAACCCCAGTCTTGGCTCAACCCAATAACACCAAGCCATTCGATGTTTATTGTAACGCATATAACACTAGTCTTGGTTGTGTGCTTATGCAAGATAACCGAGTCATTGCCTACGCTTCACGAGCTCTTGGACCTCATGAACAGAATTGTCCAACACATGATCTCGAGCTAGCAGCTGTCATTCATGCTTTAAAGATTTGAAGATATTATCTTATGGGCACTCATTGCAATATCTACACTGATCACAAAAGTCTCAAATATATCTTCAGCCAAGCTGATCTGAATATGAGACAAAGAAGATGGTTGGAATTGATCAAAGATTATGATCTTGAGGTGCACTATCACCCAGGAAAGGCTAATATAGTTGCAGATGCGCTAATCCGCAAGGCTCATTGCAATTGCTTGTCCGCAGAATTCTATAATGGAACGTTATGTCATGAGATGAGGAAACTCAATTTGAAAATGATTCCCCAAGGCACTATAAACCACAATTCCATTGAACCAACCCTCTACGATCGGAATCATCATGGCACAATTACATGATAAAGGTGTTAAAATCATCAAGCAAGAACTCTCTCAAGGAGAGGAGAAATATAAATGTTTTCGCCAAGACAAGAATGGAGTTCTATGGTTTGAATCTCGCATAGTGGTTCCAAAGAATCATGAGCTCCGAAAACAAATTCTTGATGAGGCACATCTTTCCAAGTTCTCTATTCACCCGGGTAGTAGCAAAATGTATCAAGATCTTAGGCAAAACTTTTGGTGGACTAGAATGAAAAGGGAAATTGCCAAGTATGTCTCGGAATGTGACACATGTTAGAGGGTTAAAGCTAGCCACTTGAAAGTAGCCGTCGGTACACTTCAACCCTTGCCTATACCATCATGGAAATGGGAAGACATAAGTATGAATTTCATTGTTGGATTGCCCAACACCTCCCAAAAGCACGATTCCATATGGGTTATTGTGGATAGACTCACGAAAATGGCACATTTTATCCCGGTACACACTACCTATACTACCAAGAAGTATGCCGAGATTTACCTTGATCGCATCGTTTGCTTACATGGAGTACCCAAGGCGATTATTTCATATCGCGGTGATCAATTCGTAGCACGTTTTTGGGAACACTTACAAGCTTCTCTTGGCACCAAACTGATTCGAAGCTCAGCTTACCATCCTCAAACGGATGGGCAAACCGAGAGAGTAAATCAAATACTCGAAGACATGCTTAGAGCTTGTGTCATCCATTATGAAAAAACTTGGGGCAAATGCTTACCTCTAGCAGAGTTCTCATACAACAATAGCTATCAAGCATGTTTGAAAATGGCACCTTTTGAGGCCTTGTATGGTCGAAGGTGTCGAACTCCTTTGAGTTGGTCCCAAACCGGAGAACGTAAAATATTTGGACCAGACTTGTTAATCGAGGCAGAGGAAAAAGTAAGAGTAATACAAGAGAATCTAAGACTTGCACAGTCTAGACAAAAGAGCTATTTTGATAAAAGGGGAAAGCCTTTGCAATTTGAAGTTGGTGATCATATCTACCTTCGGGTTTCACCAACCAAGGGTGTGCAAAGGTTTGGAGTGAGAGGGAAATTAGCTCACCGATATGTTGGTCCTTATGAAATCACCGAAATTTGCGGACCCATGGCCTATAGAGTGCGACTACCCCCTCCACTTACAGCCATCCATGATATCTTTCATGTCTCTAAACTCAAGAAGTGTATTCGAGTTCCGACCAAAATCGTTGAACAAAAGGAAATATTGGTAGAACTGGACCTCTCTTATGTTGAATATCCTATCAAGGTTCTTGATCAAAAGGAAAGAGTCACTAGAAGGAAAGTAGTTAAAATGTACAAAATCCAATGGAGTCATCATACCTAAGAGGAAGCCACTTGGGAAACTGAAAGGTATCTAAATAAAAAATTTCCGTGGTTTTCTAAATTCACCCAAGGGTACACACACTTTCCACACTAGGTGTACTTATCCGAATCTCGGGAAGAGATTCTTTTTAAGGGGGGAAGGCTGTAACACCCTAGGTATTTAAAATCCTAAGCAAGAAAATCTAAACATAGCATCATGCATAATAACCCAGAATCATTGAAACAATGCATCTAATTATGTGTGTGCATATGCATGTGAATGAATGTGTATGTGCATGTGTAGGTATGTGTGTTTGTGAGATTTGTTCCTTTTGTGTTTATAACCTTTTAATGCTCCACTTTTCATGAAAAATGTAGCATAAAAACATACTCATATTTTAGTACCTTACAAAGTGTACTGCAAACACCATTTGCAAATTCAAATGTTAAACACATGAGACGAATAGGAATTCAAATCCTAGTAGTCCTAAATTTAGAATAACTTTTGAACTAAAGCTCAAATGAACTTTGATCCAAAATAAAAGTCTTAGATTTTCAAATTCCATACAACTTTCATGTTCAAAGTTTTTCAAGTTTTTGTTCAAAATTTTGAGAAAATTTAAATTGAATCTTCGCCCTTTTCTCTCTCCCTCCCTCTCTCTTCTGTCTAACTTGCTCATATGTTTTTAGTTAAGAAAAACTACATTAAATCAAAGTAACTAGGTCTGGTCTTTAGAAAAATAAGAAATTTTAATCAGAGACTACCTTTGAGTAGATTATCATGATGCAAAAGTTTGAGACATAGAAACTTTGTGGAACTGCCTGTAAAAGTAAATCATTATTAATGTAGATGTATTTTAACTTATTTTCTATGCTCTGTATCTTGCACACTAAAACCTGAAAAATTTACAGTGGACTCACCATAAGTTTAGGAGCACTCAGTAAAATGTTGAGCACCAGTTTTTGCATTGTTTGTTCTGTATAAATGGATCTTGATCCTAGCAGTACCTCTTTAATGTACCTTTCATGATTAATCTGCTGAATGAAAATGGCTGGAAATTTCGTAGTGTGTTTGTACTTAAGTAATGTGCTCTACATAAAAATCTCAACACCAGAAACTATCTTTACGAGTTGTTTTGTTTTAATCCATGCTTACTCTTGAAAAATGGACGTTTATGAAATGATAAAACCCCTCACTTACTTAATGAAGTTAGTTAATCTAGATACTACTCGATAAATGCCTACCCAAGGAAACTAAAATGAAGTGCTTTACAACTTAACTTGAGTTTTGTTGAATTACAACTTTACAATGAAATAGTTATTTATCTTGTACCATTAAAACAACTCATACATATGCATTCATATAGAATCGACGACTCTCGCCGATGGAACCTACAAGCTGGCGCCAGAGCCCGAGAGTGGGCAGCGCGAAGCTCAAGTTAATCTAACTGAAGTTGCTGAAGACCTGAACCAAAGTTCGGAAGCCCAAGGCTAGCTTTGCTTAGGAAGGCAAGCCCCGGAGCATAACCCCCTACTTTTAAACTTCTGCAACTTTTACTTATATATGGTATTGTGCATTAAGTTTGTAGGAGTGGATTGAAACCCTAGTTGCATGATCCTAGGTACCTATGATATGAACACTAGTTTGTGTCAGTCGCTAGATTGCCATGCTAATAGGACTTCGGTAAAAGTCGAGTGATTTCCTATCACTCACGAGATATAGGAGTTGCTTGTTTTACTTATGTTGGAATCATAAGGTCGATGGACGGGGCTATGTTACGATATTCCTGTTGATGATTGAGGCCCCGTCTGTTTAGCGAAAATGCTAAGGTCGCGGTGTGTGGTAGTGGTGGCTAAGTTTTTGAATGTACTAACACATGCCGAGAATATGGTAATCGGTAAGCTTAAGTACCTGATTGAACCGGGGCTGGAACATACCTCCCACCGTCTTGACATCGTTCCCATGGGCACATGGTGAGTGCAAGAGCAGCCACATCCGGCACCGTACCGTGGTTTGTGGACCTCTGTACTCGAGGACCGTGGCCCTGTTCCATGAAACAGGAATAAAGGGGAAAAGTTGCACGTATGACTCTATGAGTAACCACGTGACGTGTGTTTAGGTTTCCCTTGCAAGGTTAAGAAATTCGATTCGAATCGTCCGTTTCTCGTGGCCATTGAGACTGCTTCACCCTTTTACCACATAGAGTAAGAAGAGGAACAATGATGATGATTAATCTGGTTGGATGCTCAATTAATTTTTTTTCACCATGCGTGATTTGGATAGTTGCTTACCTAGAATGGTTAATCAACTAGAACTTGATGCTAAAACTTGGAAGCAAGGAC
Organism: Panicum miliaceum; assembly: GCA_032594955.1. Lineage (NCBI taxonomy): Eukaryota > Viridiplantae > Streptophyta > Magnoliopsida > Poales > Poaceae > Panicum > Panicum miliaceum. The sequence continues at coordinate 22,471,168 of CM064073.1, forward strand.
TCACTCTTAAATGCTTTTTGGCAAAAACAACCCTCAGTCAAAAGCCTTGCATGTCTAGGAGTCGGCTAAGTATATACCACTAGTCGGGTAAGCCTTGCCGAGTATTAGTATACTCAGCCTTGCTTGTGGCTTTATTTTCAGATGAGACCTTTGAGGACATGGTTGCTAGTTTAACTTGGCCATGTACTCTTCCTTCTAGTTGGTCGGTGGAATTGGATGCGTCCCTGGCCAACGATGATAACGCTGAATGATGCATCCCTGGCTTCATCATGATATCTTGTATCGTCATTAGAACTATCATTTATTTTCTGCTGCACTATTAAACTCTGAAAGTACTTGTTTATGAATATTTTTGAACGTGATTTGCAATAATAATTCTTGTTGAACTCAAGAATGTAAAATTTATGGATTGTTGTAATCTCTGGGCTCACCTTCGTGTGAGTTGTATGTATGCATTGCTTCAATCGAAATTCTAGTGGTTGCATCGGGATGTTACCCGACAGACTGTCGTTTTACTCCATTTTAAGTGCGTGTTAGCCTGGATTGCCTCTATGGTGATGGTTAGCGCACTTAAGCCGGATTAATTTGGGCGGTTCTGCCACGTTATTTGCAAGAGATTTGAACTTCCAGGGGCTAGGTCTGAAGAAACCAGGGGCTAAAACCTTATAAAACTTAAAACACAGGGACTAGACTAGAAAAGCAGAGAGGTTAGGACGGCGGGTACAAAAACTAGAAAAGACAAGGGCTAAAATAGAAAAGAAAGGACTGTTTTGTAAATACTTTTGAACTAGGGAGGACTGCGGCTTAATTTTCAAAAACTGCAGGGCCTCTATTGCAAAAACACCAGGGCTGACCGTTATTGACTCGGTTGAACCGTGTTGGACTGGATCTGGACCGTTGGATCCCGATCCGACGGCGACAGAGGGTTAGGGGGGCTGACGGCGGCGCTGTGCATCCGATGGTGAGCGGGCACTGCGACGGCGAGTGGGCGCGAGGTGGGGTGATGGCGGGGGACTCATCATGAGCCTTGAAGGCGGAGTAAAGGAGGGAGGGGCGCGAAGGTGCGGCAAAGGCCGGGCGGGGCGTGCGGCGCGGAGGGGGAAGGGAACCGGCTGGAGGTGGGGGATTATAGGTGGGGTCCACCTGTCGGTGACCGGAGTGAGAGAGAGGAGGGTGGCGGATTGGGCCAGGGAAGAAACTAGGCGGAGCTGGGGTATGGGCCGAGCGCAGGAGGGAGAAAAGAAAGAGGGAGGAGAAGAGGGGAGAGATAGAAATAGAGAGATGGAGATGGGCTGTGAGTTTTTTTTCTTTTATAAGGGTGCTACCAAACCTACCCCCTTAAAGAGAATCTCGTTCTCGAGATTCGGAAAGATTGGAAAACAACTAAGGGAATTCTGCAATCAGCTCATCTTCTCTTTCCCATGTAGCTCCATCCTCTGAATGGTGACTCCACTGTACTTTACACATTTTGGTTACTTTTCTCCGAGTGACTCTCTGGGATGTTTCCAATATTTTGATAAGGCACTCAAAATAAGTCAAGTCATCCTGCACATTGAGTTCTTCCAGCGGTAATTGTTCTTCAGGCACTCTCAAACATTTCTTTAGCTGACATACGTGAAACATGTCATGGACATCTGACAATCGTGCCAGTAGTTCCAACTGATATGCTAATTCACCCTTCCTTTCTAGAATCTGAAAAGGACCGATATACTGAGGTAACAACTTTCCCTTTACCTTGAATCTGCGGAGACCTCTTATAGGTGATACCTTGAGATACACATAATCTCTGACTTCGAATGTCAACTCCCTTCTACGAGTATTAGCATAACTTTTCTGTCATGACTGTGCAGTCCTGAGGTTATCCCGGATTATCTGGACCTGTCTTTCAGCTTCTTGAAGAATTTCTGGCCCAAAAACCTGACTTTCTCCTATCTGACTCCAGTACAATGGCGTTCTACACTTTCTCCCATATAATGCTTCAAATGGGGCGGCCATCTTGAGACTGGCTTGACAACTGTTGTTATAAGAAAATTCTACATATGGCAAACTCTTATCCCAACTACCTCCATGCTTTAAGGCACAAGCTCTTAGCATATCTTCTAAGATTTGATTGTTTCTTTCAGTTTGACCGTCTGTTTGTGGATGATATGCAGAACTGAAATTGAGTTTTGTATCCATTGATCAGATACTATCTTTTTCGGAGCACCATGTAGAGACACAATCCGTGACATGTATAACTCTGCTAGCTTGGCTCCGGTATAAGTTGTTTTGACTGGTATGAAATGAGCAACGTTCGTCAATCTGTCCACAATAACCCATATAGAATGGTAGCCGTCACGAGTGCGAGGTAACCCTATGATAAATCCATACCAATCTCTTCATATTTCCATTCGGGTACTTTCAATGGCTGGAGTAAACCTGCTGGCCTTTGGTGTTCTGCCTTTACTTTCTGGCATACGTCACACAAAGCAACGTGGTTGCTACATCTCTTTTCAACCCATACCACCAGTACTTCTCTTTCAAATCTTGGTACATTTTGGTACTACCAGGGTGAGTTGAATAAGCTGAATCATGTGCTTCCTTCAAAATGAGTTCACGAAGATGGTCAATGTCAGGTACATAGATCCTTTTTCTGAACCAAATAGTTCCTTGTTCATCTTCTGCGAAATCTAGGGCTTTCCTTAAACCAATTAGAGTCTTGATTTCTTTGATCTTAGCATCTGTCAATTGCCCTTTTCTAATCTCTTGTTCCAGTGTAGGTTCAATTTCCATGGTCATTGCTTCAGTATGGTAAATGATCATTAAATTCAGTCGTTCCATTTCCCAACACAATTCTTGGGGCATTGTCGGTGTTTTACCGCCATGCCCACCGAGGGATACCCCCGAGGTGGTGAGTTTATAGGTAGGGTGTCGCCGAGATCAGGAACTCGAAGGTGCAAAGGAACACAAGGTTTAGACAGGTTTGGGCCACCGAGAGCATAATACCCTATGTCCTGTGTGGTTTGTATTGCATTTGATGATGATTGTCCCCGAGGGGGTCCCTGTCCGCCCTTATATAGTCTGGGGGGACAGGTTTACATGGAAGTCCTAGTCGGGTACAAGCCCAGGAGTCCTACCCGAGTACTTCTCGGGAAGTTTCCTACCGTGTTCGACTAGTTTCACTACTGTACGAGTAATCCTACGGCATTACAAGTAGTTACAACAGATGTAGGGCGTGGGCCATGTCCCATCCCGTATCCTAGGAGAAGTGTGCCACGTGGATAGTCCCGTGTGCTCGGGTCTGACAAGCCCTCGAGCTCTTCGTAGCCTAGTACTGCAGGCGTCCGAATACTTCTGAAGGCGTCTTCGAGTTCTTCCGAACCTCGTCTTGAAGGTGTCCTCCGAGTACTTCCTTGGCTGCGTCGAGGTTGTGAGGTGCTCATGCCTTGAGTAGTTGTCCAGTCTTCTTTATATGGGGTGCAATTAAACTCGCACTCCATATGGAGTAGCCCCCGAGCCTTAGGTTGACTCGTAGAATTAGGCTGAGGGTCAATTTAATCTTGAGTCTTCTATCCTTATCTTCCAGCAGATTTGAAAAATAAGTCATTGATGACATGTGTCCCACAGCCCCCGAGCCTTGAATCCAAATCCCCAAGGTTTTGGAATAAAGGATCCAAAAAATCATGACATGCAATAAATGACAGCAAAGATTTGATGGTGAACATGGGAAAAATTGGTGTAGTAAATTTGAAAACCTCTGTTTTCGGGATGAATTCCCTGAAAAAATGGTGAAACAAATAACATTCCCAACAAACACCCAAAATTACCTCTCCAATCGATCTTTGTGCCCTGAGCCAATGACTAAATAAGACCTTTGGGTAATAATTTGAATAAACGCCTTATTTCAGAATAACATCCCTGAAATAATGGTTAACAAACATCTACCCAAGATAAATCTTAAAAAGCCTCTTGGATCGGGTATTGTCGAGTAGTTTTACAGCGTCCAGCATGTAAGCATGAGAGCTGCCCCTTGAGGCATGCTGAGTGCCTTGTTTCATCATGCCCCTGAGCCGAGGGACCAGATGAGTATCATAGAGTATACATAGTAGTCGGTGACGTCAGCCCCCGAGCCCTGACATCGAGCAAGTAGCCGCTAGTGCTTGAACAGTCGATGAAGCCGTCTAGTTGGAGTCGATCCCGACTAGGGTTGTAGTCAAGACAAGTAGTCGAAGTAGTCGAACAGGTGTAAAACTAGTCGTAAACTAGTAATATTCTTGTCATGGGAGCGAGGCCCCTTCAATAACATAGTGTACAAGTCAAAAACTAGTAATATGTTACTGGAAATAAGGGAGCGAGGCCGCTTCAGCAAACTTGCACGTAGTACCAGTCGTAAACCAGTAAAACGGAGTTGTACTGGAAGTATGAGCACAAAGCCCCTTCGGTAACCCAAGAGGCTAGTCGGAAACTAGTAATTAGGTACTGGAAATATGGGAGCAAGGCCCCTTCAGCAAACTTGCGCGTAATTCTAGTCGTGAACTGGTAAAATGGAGTTGTACTGGAAGTATCTATCTCCAGGCATCAATAAAAGATGTCCCTAGTAGATCAAGGATGAAAACGACGTAGATGCTCAATATTCCAAGAATTTGGTACCTCCTGGCCATCAGGGTACTGTAAGCGATAAGATCCAGGGCGTGTAACCTTGTGCACAATGAAAGGTCCTTCCCATCGTGAGTTGAGCTTGTGTAGTCCGGTATCATCCTAGATTCGTTGAAGAACCATACCTCCAACGTTGAAAGAGCGTCTTTGAACGTTCCTGTCGTGGTAACGACGAACTCCTTGTAAGTAGTGAGCCGACTGGAACAATACGTTGCATCGGATTTCCTCTGCTGAGTCAAGCTTGAGATGTCTTGCAGTGTCAGCCTCGCCTTCTTCAAACATCTCCAGTCGTGGAGACTTCCACATCACGTCAGCTGGTAATATAGCTTCAGACCCATATACGAGAAAGAAAGGTGGCTGTCCTGTGGCTTTCCTTGGTTGTGTGCAAAGCCCCCAGACTACTGATGAGATCTCATCAATCCACTTGCCGCCCTTTTTGCTGTTCTTGTTATAGAGTCTTTTCTTCAATCCATAAAGAATCAAGCCGTTGGCGCGCTCAACCTGGCCATTGGCCCGCGGGTGAGCCACTGAAACATATTTGACTTCAATGGAACTGCGTTCACAGAAATCCTAGAACTGATGTGAGTGGAAATTGGATCCCAAATCTGTAATGATAGTGTTGGGGAAGCCAAAACGATGTAAGATGTCACAGATGAAAGTAACCACTTGATCCGCCAAGAGTGTTGCGATTGGCTTGTACGATCCACTTGGTAAACTTGTCAATGGCCACCAACACGTGTGTGAAACCTCCTGACGCAGTTGTTAAGGGTCCTATCATGTACAGGCCCCAGCATGCAAACGGCCATGAGGGTGGTATAGTGATGAGGTTATGAGCTGGAACATGAGGCTGTTTGCCAAAGAATTGGCAGTTGGTACACCGGCGAACGAGTGCTTCGGCATTTGTCAAAGCAGTCGGCCAGTAGAAACCAGATCGAAACGCCTTTCCGACTAGTGTGTGAGACGTGGTTCCCGCACACACTTTTGTGAATCTCTTGGAGTATCTCTTTGCCCTCCTCCGTGCTGACACACTTCATGAGTATGTCTAATGCTGATCCACGCTTGTACAGGTTACCCCCAACTAAAACATACCCTTTGCTTGCGCCGTAGGATGCGAGTAGCTTCAACACTTTTTGGGTCGACGCCGGGGGGTAGTTTGTGCTCCTGGATGTAGTCGATGAAGGCCACCCTCCAGTCGACCTCGATCATCAAGACCTCTCGGTCGGGTTCCTTGGAACCCTGAGTGATGGAACTTGAGTCTGGTGCCCTGATGGAAGGGTGATGCAACTCATGAACGGTAACTCCCGGTGGGACATTAGCTCGATCAAAACCCAGTTTGGAGAGCACATCCGCGCCCACATTGTTGTCGCGAATCACATGGTGAATTTCCAACCCCGAGAACATGTTTTCGAGCTTGCGTATTTCCATAACATAGGTGTCCATGGTATCCTTGTTGATGTCCCACTCCTTTTTGACTTGTTGAACCACCAGTAAGGAGTCACCGTAGACGAGTAATCACTTGATGCCCAGGGAGACTGCCAGGCGTAGCCCGTGCAATAATGCCTCGTACTTGGCTTCATTGTTAGTGACCTTGAATAGTATTTGAAACACGTACTTGAGCTGTTCTCCTCTCGGGCTGTTGAAAAGTACTCCCGCACCACCGCCACCGAGCTTGAGTGAGCCGTCAAAGTACATGACCCAATGCCCTAGCTAGTTGGTTGGGGCTTCCACTTGGTTTTCTCACCACTCCGCCATGAAATCGACTAGTGCCTACGACTTGATAGCTGCCCGGTGCTTAAAGTTGAGTGTGAGGGCCCCCAACTCCACGGCCCACTTGGAGATGCGCCCGGTTGCGTCCCGATTGTGGAGGATATCCGCCAATGGGAAGTCAGAGACCACCAGGATATTGTATGCGTCGAAATAGTGGCGAAGCTTCCTGGAAGTGATGAGTATACTGTAAAGTATTTTCTGAATCGTTGGGTAACGAATCTTGGATTCAGAGAGGACTTCGTTGATGAAGTAGACTGGTCGCTGCACCCCGAAGGCGTGGCCTTCCTCCTGGCGTTCCACCACGATTGCCGTGCTGACGATGTGAGTAGTCGCTATGATGTAGAGTAGAAGATTCTCGCCTAGTTCGGGAGCCGTCAGGATGGGTGGCGACTGCAAATGGTGCTTGAGATCTTGCAGCGCCTGGTTTGCCTTCTCGTTCCACTTGAATTTGTCATGGAGCTTGAGCAATTTGAAGAAGGGAAGTCCCCTTTCTCCAAGTTGGGAGATGAATCGATTCAAAGCTGCCATGCAGCCTGTGAGCTTCTGGACGTCCTTTATTGTCCTTGGAGCATCCATGGCTGTGATGTCGTAGATCTTCTCCATGTTTGCTTCAATTCCTTGGTGACTAATAATGAACCCCAGTAGTTTTCCTTGTGGCACACCAAAGACGCACTTCATCGGGTTAAGCTTCCATCGAAACCGTCGCAAGCTGTTGAATGTCTCCTTGAGATCAGTGATGAACTCGTCATGGGATCTGGTCTTAATGACCACGTCATCCATGTAAGCTTCAACGTTGCGGTGTAGCTGGTCCGCAAGGCACAGTTGGATGGCCCGTTGGTTGGTGGCTCCTGCGTTCTTCAACCCGAATGACATTGTAGTGTATGCATATGCTCCAAATGGGGTGATGAACGCCGTTTTGATCTGATCTTCCTCTTTGAGAGCTATCTAATGGTAGCCCGAGTAGCAGTCGAGGAAGGAGAGCAAGACGCAACCAGCCGTAGAGTCGATGACTTGGTCGATGCATGGGAGCGCGAAGGGGTCCTTCGGCAGTGTTTATTGAGATCAGTATAATCCACACACATCTTCCATTCATTATTATTCTTTTTCAAGACTAGTACAGGGTTAGCTAACCACTAAGGGTGGTACACTTCTTTAATAAAACCAGCCACGAGTAGTTTTGCTAGCTCTTTCTTGATGGCCACCCTATTGTCGGGGGCGAAGCGTCGTAGTCGTTGCTTCTTCAGAGTGGCTTTTGGGTCGAATTTTAAGCAATGCTCAATCAACTCCTTGGGCACCCCTAGCATATCCGCTGGTTTCCACGCAAATGAGTCTAATGAAGCAAGAAGCTAATGGAATGGTCGCCCTCTTGCAGCTGGATGGCCTTGATGCTGACGTCGCTGGGGTTGGGTTTAACCCTCGATTGGCTAGGCCACTAGTTGGAGATCTCCATCTCTGAATTGGTCAGCTTCAGTGCGGCCGCGAGTACTTCTGCAGATGGCTCTGGCACGCGTGATGTCGTGGCGTACTCGATCGCTTCCTGGTCGCAGTCGTACGACTTCTTCAGGTTGCCACGGAGTGTGAGTACGCCTGTCTTGCCTGGCATTTTGAGTAGCAGGTAGACGTAGTGGAGCACGGCCATGAATTTGGCTAGTGTCGTTCTGCCAAGGATGGCATGGTATGACGAGTCGAAATCCGCCACCTCGAACTTGATGTACTCGGTGCGGTAGTTGTCTTTCGTCCCAAAGGTGACTGGCAGGACCGACCCGAGTGGTGTAGCCGCGTTATCTGGGACGATGCCGTAGAAAAGAGCTTTGCTGGGAGTGAGCATCTTGGAGATGTCTAGTCCCATCTTCTTCAGAGTACTCGCGAAAAGCAGATTGAGGCCGCTCCCGCCGTCGATGAGTACTCGGGTTAGCTGTGAGCCTACCACGACAGGGTTTAGGACGAGCGGGAATTTTCCCGGCTCGGAGAAGCTGGTCCATTCATCGTCCCTGGAAAAGGAGATCGGGACCTCGCTGTATCTCAAAGGCCTTGTCGTGGCCGGCTCCACAAAGAGTATTTCGCGCAGGGTTAACTTCTGCGCGCGCTTGGAAGGGAATCCTCCGTCTCCGCCAAAGATGACGTTGACGACGTTCTTCAGATCCTGGAAGTCTTGAGCCCCCGACTTGTCACCTCCCTCATCATCCTCCTAGTCCTTTTGCTTTCCTCCCTGAGGGAGGGGTGGTGCATTGAGTGACTTGCGGATGGTGACGCACTTGAAGAGCGTGTGTCTCGACTTCGGGTGTATCGGACACTGTTTGTGCATGACTTGCTCGTATTGTGCTTAGTTGTTCCCTGACTTCTTGCCACGCGGATTGTGCTCAACGGTTGCAACTTCTTGATCTGGCTTGCGCTTTCGGGTGTTCCCCGAGTGGTTCCGCTGGCTTTTGTCAATGTGGCTGTTGCCATTAGCTTGCTTGTCATGGTTGCGCTTGGGAAAGCAGTCATTCTCCTCGTCCTCCTGGTCAGCCCACCGTGCCATCATGTCACATAGCTCCACGGCATTAGTCGGGCGGTTGCACCCGAAGTCGTGGTACATGTGCTTCAAGAAGAGCCCGTTCTGGAAGCAGCGGATGACGTCTTCGTCGGTGATGTTGGTGACGATGGCGCGCGTCTCGAAGAAACACCATGTGTTGGACCTCAGGGTCTCGTTCATCTCTTGCTTCACCTGGGATAGGTCGTGGCGAGTGCCTGCCCTTATCATGGATCCCTGGAAGTTGTCGATGAAGGCCTGCTTGAGGTCCTCCCACGAGTCGATGGAGTTTGATTTGAGGCTTTCAAGCCACGCGAGGGGTGTGGACTCCAGAGCCACCAGGAAGTAGAGAGCTTTGGTGGAGTTGGGTCCCCCTGCAACTTCAATAGCAACGGAGTAGCATCGAATCCACTGGCGCGGGTCTTGCTTACCATCGTACTTGGGGATTCCGACTGGTTTGAAGTCCTATGGATAGGACTTGTCGGTGATGCTGGTGGTGAAGGCAGGGAAGCGGTCGCTATCATTGTCGTCGTGGCACCTGCCGGTACGATCCCTTCTTCTTGATTCAATAACGCGCCGCGTGTTGCGGCTTTCGTTGATCTTCTGCCTGAGGTCGATCGTGGGAGCATCATGAAGGTTGGCCTCGAGTGGATCTTGGCCTTGATGTCTTGCCCCACGCTGGTTGCGAGTGGGTTGTTGTACTTCTTGTTCATTGTTGCCACGCGTGGACGGGTGGCCCTCGTTGTGCTGGCGGTTGTCGTTCCTCCCGCTCCCGGGGCCTCCTCCGGGGGCGCGACTGACCGACGCAGTTTCGCCATGGCTGGATGTTGCCCATCGAGTTGCACGAGCGCGCGCTGGGTCAGATACTGCAGCCTTTGTATCTGATGATTGGGTGGGAGTTGTTGAGCTAAGAGTGCTACTTCGGCGATGGCGCCAATCAGCGTACGGTACTCGCGATCCGCGACTGCTGCAAAAGCATTGTTGAGATCCCTTGGTTCGCGGGCGCGATGCTGTGCGTTGCGCCTGTGTTGGGCGCGCTTGGCATTCTTTGCCCCCTTGATGCTTCGGTGCTCCTCGTCTTCATCCTAGGGAGCATCAGCTGTGGGCTAATCGGCTGAGACGTCCGCGAGTTGCTCGTTGTCATACTGGGGGTCCAGCTCGTCGTCCTCTGCGTTGTGAAGGGAGGCCATGCAGACTTGATGATCCGGCGAGTGGTTAGCCGTAAGGCTGTACTCGAGTAGCTCTGTGCTAGTTTCTCCTTCTTCCGCGATGGGAGAGTGAGGTCTACCCTGCTTGAAGGGCAGTTCCTGCATGAAGGACACAAGGCGGGACTCATAATCGAGTAGTTTGGAGGGCTCAAAGCCCTTCCAGTACACGAAACGGCCTTGAGGCGTTGACGTTATGGTTAAACCCAGATGGCTGCCCGAAAATGATTCAGTGTGGCCATCAGGTTGCGAGTGGTTTCCAACATCGGGGGCCGCCCGACGAGCAGTGGCTCCCTCATCTCCGAGTCCTTCTCGGGACCGGCTTGAAGGTGTTGTACTGTGGGGGGTGTACTCTTCGTTGGAGTCCAAGTGGATGTCGAAAACGGGGGGCCCCCAGCAAGCGGTGGCGCCCACGTCCTTGATCTTGAGCAGCAGATCCAAATCCTCCTCCAAGTCAGAGAGGGATTTAGATCGTGTGGTCTTTTCAGATCGGTTTGAATCCGACCTGACTAGATCTGGTGCGTCACGAGTGGAAGTCGCGTTGAAAATGGACATCTTTTCGATCTGCTGGGCCAGATCAGGAAACAACAGATCATCGAGATTTTCGATGAACTCGTCGAGATCACTGCTTGGAGTTGATGAAGAGGCCTCTGGATCCTTGGACTTGGCTTGGTGGCTGTTGAAGCCACCCAAACCGTTGGCGACGCAGATCCAGGAGCCGAAGATTAAGGTTGTGCCCTCATCGAGCACAACGTTTGTGAAGTTGAAAGATGTCATCGAATTCTTTGGTGGATGCTCGATGAACACCCCTACCTGGCGTGCCAGCTGTCGGTGTTTCACCGCCATGCCCACCGAGGGATACCCCTGAGGTGGTGAGTTTGTAGGTAGGGTGTCGCCTAGATTAAGAACTCGAAGGTGCAAAGGAACACAAGATTTAGACAGGTTTGGGCTACCGAGAGCATAATACCCTACGTCCTGTGTGGTTTGTATTGCCTTTGATGATGATTGTCCCCGAGGGGGTCCCTGTCCGCCCTTATATATTCTGGGGGGACATGTTTACATGGTAGTCCTAGTGGGGTACAAGCCCAGGAGTCCTACCCGAGTACTTCACGAGAAGTTTCCTACCATGTCCGACTAGTTTCACTACTGTACGAGTAATCCTACTGCATTACGAGTAGTTACAACAGATATAGGGCGTGGGCCATGTCCCATCCTGTATCCTAGGAGAAGTGTGCCACGTGGATAGTCCCGTGTGCCTGGGGTCTGACAGGCATCAATCGAGCTGTAGCCATATTAGCTTGACCTTTTCGACTTAGTGCGTCTGCCATCACATTTGCCTTGCCAGGATGATACTGAATATCTAGATCATAATCTTTGATCAACTCTAGCCATCTGTGTTGTCTCAGGTTGAGATCCCTTTGAGTGAAAATGTACTTGAGACTTTTGTGATCAGTGAAGACCTGACATCTATTCCCGATCATATAGTGTCTCCAAATCATCAATGTGTGTACAACGGCAGCTAATTCCAAATCACGAGTTGGATAGTTTTGCTCATGCTTCCTCAATTGTCTCGAGGCATAAGCTACCACTTTGCCTTCTTGCATCAGCACACATCCGAGACCTAGACGTGATGCATCACAATAAACATCGAACCCATTGTGGATATCGAGCATTATCAACACTAGGGCTGCAGTTAGCCTTGTTTTCAGCTCTTCAAAATAGGTCTGGCATGCGCCATTTGAACTCTTTTCCTTTTTCCAATAAAGAAGTGAGGGGTTTTACGATCTTTGAGAATCCTTCAATAAATCTGCGGTAGTAGCCTGCAAGTCCGAGGAAACTTCTCATTTCTGACATTCTTGGGCGGATTCCAATTCAGAACATCTCAAACTTTACTCGGGTCTACTGCAATTCCTTCGTCAGTGATAACATGTCCAAGGAAGGAAACTTCTTTCAACAAAAAATCACACTTACTTAACTCGGCGTACAACTGATTTTCTCTAAGCTTCTGCAACATTACTCTCAGGTGCTCTTTGTGTTCTTCTTCATTTCGGGAAAATACCAAGATATCATCTATGAACACCACCACAAACTTGTCGAGGTATTCTATACACACTTTGTTCATCAAGTACATGAAGTATGCTCGTGCGTTTGTCAACCCAAATGACATTACTGTGAACTCATACATGTCGTATCTGGTTGTGAACTCGGTTTTGGGAATATCTTCCAGTCGGATTCTTAACTGGTGATAGCCTGATCTCAAATCAATTTTGGAGAAGACTTTAGCACCTCTCATCTGGTCAAACATATCTTCAATTCTAGGCAGTGAATATTTATTCTTGATTGTTACGTCATTAAGTAACCTATAATCCACGCACATTCTTCTGGTGCCATCCTTCTTATCGACAAAGATAACGGGAGCTCCCCAAGTTGACGAGCTAGGACAGATGAATCTCTTAGCTAACAATTCTTCTATTTGTTTCTTCAATTGCAGAAGAGAGCCAAGTTTTGAACTTAAATTGACTTTAATTAATTAACAAAAACTCCTCAAAACAACTCAAACAAAACAAAGCAAACACTTGTCCACAAAGCAAGCATTATTACACCGCACGTCATCGCAGGAACGGTTCTACCGAGACAATTTTAAAAGAAACCAGCCTAAAAGTCTATTCTATAAGACCGGTGATGGAGCCTGGTGCGCTGTAGCGAAGCCTCTTGCGCGGTGGTGAAACAGCAGGAGCAGGGGGCTCATCATCCTATGGAGGCGGCGGCTCCTCTCTAGCAAGCTGGGCCTCAAGCTGTGCGATCCTAGCTTGGGCCCTAGCCAACTCAGCAGTGGTGCCCTCATGGTCGGTGTTGAGCGCTGTAGTGACTTGGGCAAGGATGTTGATGCGGTCTTCCCCGTCTTCCTCCATCACCACCACAGTCTCCTCCGTGCCACTGGTACGCCGAGGAAGGTGGCAGTAGTCGGTGAAGCTCAGCTCCAGGCGGTGAGTGTGGCAGAGGGACCACAAGGCTCTCCTGGCGATGTTGCTGATGGCAGCGGCATTGGTGGCGTGAGGCGCGGTGGAGTCATGTGTCGAGATGGTCCTCATGACTCAACGATCCCCAAGCGTTCCCGGATATGGACCCGGGTGATGTAGTAGTTGTTGCGTCCAGGCTTGGAGACATGGTTGGTGATGTAGAGGGGCCTCAAGGTGTTGCCCAGCCGTAGCAGAACATCCTGGAGCAGGGTGGAGAAGGGGCCATGCTCGTCCACCAAGGAGAAAATCTCGCACGTGGCACCCGCCGCGCGAGGAGCATAAGCCTAGTTCCCACCATTGTTGTTGTTGTTGTTGCCATCATCTGCGTGTTGCTCCTCATCGTCCTCATCCTCATCGTCGTCGTCGTCGCTGCTGTCATCCCCGAAGTCATCCGAGTCTCCACCAGCGGCGGCAGGTGCTGGAGCATCAGGAGCAGGAGCGACTGTTGGTGAGAGCAGTGTGTCTGCTGCTAGTGTGGGTGAGGCAGGGGCTGGTGATGGTGTCGGAGTCCTCAGGTTTCTCTCTGAATCGACCGCCATGATGCGGCCATCATCAGTCTTCATCAGTCTTCCTCAACCTCCTCCACGAGCTGAGCTGGAGCGGGAGCTGGAGGGGCTAGCTGAGCAGGGGCGATGCGAACCTAATGGCCTCCGGTGCGCTTGCGAGCAGTCTGCTTGGTTCTGGCCATCTGATAGAGGAAAAACGAAAACAAGTTTTAAATTAAGATACTCACAAAAGAATAAATTAGATTTTTATGATAAACTAAGGCATTTTTGGAAGCTGACATGGTTTGCTAGAATATAAGTCCTTAATTTCGACCATTTCTATGTAGGCTAGCGTCCTACAGTCAACACGGCTCTGACACCACTTCTGTTAGGCAAGGGTGAGTACTCTTTTGGTTGCTACTCAACAAGTGGGGGAAGAATGCAAGGCCAGCAAGAGAGGCTAAAGGCTTATTGCGTTTAGCGTTTTTCCTTGGTCAAATTTTATTAGCAAGCACCTATTAACTAGATGTAAGTTTATACCAACCCACTTAAGCATAATGGAAACAACATTAAACCAAAGCCAAAGAACCACAATCTAATTCATTCATTAAGTTCAATTATCATGTGAGGGTCCAAGCCGCTCGTAACCATGAGCACGGCTGATATATCAGTTTTTCACTCTGTAGAGGTTGTACACTTTCACAACAAATCGTGTTCCCCTTAGTCTCCCGGGTTTGCAAAGCCCTTAAACACTTCTGAGGTGAGTGGTGAGGGGTTCACTACCAAGCCTTTACAAAGACATATAGAAAACTAGATAGCCCGCCAGAGTTCGGTAGCGGCGTGAACCATAACCCTCCCTAATGGTCAGCACCTTAGCAAAGACTGTTACCCCAAGAGGATCGGGCTATACCCCAATCACCGACCCCCTCCTTGCCCTTTTGGTAAGACTACCAGTTAACTACACGCCTAATTAATCAGCTAAGGTCAGAGCCATGTGACAATGTGGTTGTACGGTTTTCTTGGGTGGTTCTCCATGTTCCATTTAAACAAAGTGATCTTGCAAATTATACAAGTATAACAACAGAATAAAGTCATGATTAACATTCTCAAAAGTTTATGATAACACCATTCCCAAAGTTAAGCAACTAAGCATTTCTACCTAAAAAGATAACTAAAACCAGGTGTTCAAGGCTTGGGTGAAAATACTAGGTCAATGCTTAATAGGTATCTCATCAAGTTTATGCAATTTGACAAGTAAAGCAAAGTGTATTATCATGCTATTATTGGGATAAAAATAGAATATAAGGGGGGGGGGGGAATCCACTTGCCTTCCTCATCAAACTGCTAGTACTGCTGTTCTTGACCTTCCTCGAACGTCACGTCGTCTACACAATCACACAAGCAAAAACATACATAAAATAAGGGACCGAACAACAAACAGTACAAACATTGAAAGATAAGATGGTAAAGATATAGAGCATGTTGTAAGGATAGCGTGAGCGCAAGAATTACTGAAAACGGAGTGGAAACAAAGAAGATATGGCTAAAACAAGGTCCTAGGGACTTATTTGCGAGAGATTTGAACTTCCAGGGGCTAAGTCTGAACAAACTAGGGGCTAAAACCTAATAAAACTTAAAACACAGGGACTAGACTAGAAAAACAGAGAGGTTAGGACGCCGGGTACAAAAACTAGAAAAGACACGGGCTAAAATAGAACAGAAAGGACTGTTTTGTAAATACTTTTGAACTAGGGTGGACTGCGGCTTGATTTTTGAAAACTGCAGGGCCTCTTTTACAGAAACACCAGGGCTGATCGGTATTGACTCGGTTGACCTGTGTTGGACTAGATTTGGATCGTTGGGTCCTGATCCGACAGCGGTAGAGGGTTGGGGGGGGGGGGGGGGGTGGGGGCTGGCGGCGGCGCTGTGCAGCCGACGGCGAGCGGGCACGGTGGCGGCTTGCCAGAGTAGGCCAAAAACGGCGCTCCGGTGATGGTTCGGGCTGGGGATTGGCCTGGGAGCGAGAGGAGGCGACGACGAGGTTGATGGAGGTGTTGCGGAGGTGCTGCGGCTGCCGGAGAGGTGCGCTCGGCGGCGAGCGGCGGCCGGGACGCTCCGGCGAGCAATTACGCCCACGGGAGAGAGAGGGGGAGGGGGAAGAAAGGGGCCGATGGCGATGCTCGACCCGAGGCAAAGCTCCGGCGGTGGTCGGAGTCGACGATGTCGCGGTGGAGCGGCGGGACGACGTGCGGCCGAACTTGGTGAAGATGGCGACGGCACGAGCGAGTGTGGAGAGAGAGAGAGAGAGGGCGGGGTGAGGGAGTGAAAGTGGAGAGCAGGGAGCACGGCGAGGCTTTGCGGATTTTATAGACCGAGGGAGGGAGCGGAGCGGCCGGCAGGGGAAGGGCGGCATTGGTGGCGGCCGACCATCATGGCCATTGGTTAGATAGATAAAGAATCAATCTCTATCTCTATCTTTGTCTCTGTTTCTACTATTTGTAAAGCAAGCAATGTTTTCTTGGTCCGTCAATCGAAATCCTAATCGGAACCGGACAAATCAATCGGAATCCAAATCGGAACCCGGACAGTCAATGTTTCACGCGGTCACGGGATGGCCTGTACATGGACTGAAAGAACATAAAGTTAGTGGTCTCATGTAGGTCCGGTAAAATTTATATTACCCGTTGCAACGTAGGGCATCATGCTATTAAAAAATAAAAAACCTGTTAAGCAGCAAAACCTCCTCAAATCACGGGGATTGCAAACAAATTGCATGCATGCATGCATTTGAAGGTGGCAGTTTCCGTATGTTAGGGTGGCCTCTGTACGTTAGTTTATATAAATTGTTGGTATAAAATTGGGATCCGTCACATATCATATGCATGTTCCAAAAACATGTTGGCGGCAAATTGGTATCCGTCACATATGCATGTTCCAAAAACACCATTAACTCACGTCAAGATCCATCATGTATGTGACGCATCAGTATTCATGCATGTTACAAAAAAACATTGAAATAAATTATCCAACACGTATGCATGCTAACATATGCATGCATGTTAGATCTAATTGCAAAATATTATACCTCATATTTTTTCGATTTTTTAAAAACAAAATACTATATAAATATTTATTTCTCCTATTACCACCTAGGATGTACTACGTGGTAATATATATTAATAGACATCAAGATTAACCTAAATGGATGGATCACAATCAATTCGGAGTACCGTAGCAATGCTCAAAAAGGTTGCTAATAGCCTAGCTGTCCATGAGTGTACTTTAGAGGAGGGCTCATGCATGTATACGAGCCATGCTCCAGACTTTGTACTTGCTCTGGTATGTGAGCTAGTGAGTAATGGAATATTTCCTATAAAGAAAACTTCGCTTCACCCCCTTGTGCTCCCCTCCACTGCCTGTTCCACCACCGCCGCCCCGCGCCACACCTTACAGAACCAGCCAAGGATGAGGTGCTTCCTTGCACACCGCCGCTGGTGCGGTGTCCGCATCCCCACTTGCCCAAGCCGTCATTCAAGCCTAATCCTAGGCTCTGCACCAGCCGCACTCGACGCCGCCCCTACTCAGATCACTTCAGCCGGTCGTCTACGCAGTCGAGAATCATTCCATGGAGCACCATTGCACGCTGCGGCAGCATTTTGCTCCATAGCGGCCGATCTTATTGCAAAGTATAATTTTTGTCTCGTGCCCAATGTTTGAGCGTGGTTGATGTTTGTTCATGAATGTGATGCTAGGTATCTGGTTTAGGTGAAGCCAGGTTAAATTTTTCATCAGGCCATGCGGATTTTTTTTTAGTCGTAGGACACAATGCAAGGTCTAGTTGCCTGATTGCAGGTGTCGTGCAGGTGTCAAGGACTTAACTCCTAAAGTCTTTCCAAAATTTGTTCGCCACTCTCCGTCTTTTATCTATATGCTACATGGTTGTTTTATGTTCTTCTGCAATGGATATGGGGCCAGATCCCCGTTCGAAAAAAAACTCGTTATGCTAGATCACCATCGAAAAATTAGGATTTTTTTCCTTTTCGTGGAATATCGACCATCCTCAATCATGTGCTGCTTCAGGGGGGGGGGGGGGGAAGAGATTAAAGAATATGTTCCACATGTCTCTTGTTTCTAGACCACTATGTCCTACTGATCATTTGTCTTCTTCAATTTCCGTGATGCGTCTGTGGTAGCAGCTAAGAGCACCTCCAACAAGAGTGCCCAATTGTCCATATTTCGTATACTGGCTAGTGGATATATGTCACGATTCTCCGTAGCTCCATGGCTAACACTCAAGACACAGAGATTTATACTAGTTCGGGCAGAAGCCCTATGTCCAGTTGGGGTGCGAATTCGTGTTTCTTGCATCTGATCGCTAGGTGCTTACAACGGGGTGGGTGCTTGCAAGCAAGCGTGCGAGTGAGTGGTGTATGCGTGAGAGTCGAGAGAGAGAGAGAGTGAGAGAGAGAGGGAGAGAGACAGAGAGAGAGACAGAGAGAGATAGAGAGAGAGAGAAAGTCCATCTGCCCTTTTTATTGGCTCGGGGGCTGGCTACAGCGAGAAGAAAGGGGTCCATCAGCTCTTGGGGTTGACATCCCGTGGTGAGGTCGGGATCTCTACACGTGTTCTGGCTGGGGGGGGGGGGGGGCGTAGGGGCATTGGGTTCTACCATATCGTGACATCTGGCACTATGCTGCAGGTCAGCCACAGTGCCGGGCGTGGCATCAGTCCCGTCCTCCAACTCCGTCACAGGGGATGGTGCGAGCGCTATCGTTGTACGGGTCGCTCCGGTCAGCGGTAGCATGGTCGCGTTCTTCGTGGCTGGGCTGGGTCAGCGCTCCCGAGTCCCGAGCACAGGTCGGGTGGTCGGGTTGTCTGTCCCTAAGCTAGGTGCATGCCTGGTGGCCAGGTTAGTGCGACGCATCCCTACGCCTTTGGCCTGGCAATAGGAGGTGATGCTGTACGACCAATCCTATTGATTTGATGGAACACGGGCAAGTGGCGTGGGAGCCGAACTTCTGGTTAATAGCGTCAATGCCCCTATCCCCAGTGTCAAGCCGGGCTTGTGGGCGAGCGTGCACATCGCATCAGTGTGGGGAGCATTAAATGCTCCATCCGTCCTATCTTCACCGTGTCCTCCCAAGTTAGGAGGTCGCGGCCAGTCCCTATCATGATGGCATGCGCTCCTGTACGCCCCTTGTGAGGGGGTTGGGGGAGAACCACGTGTCTCCTTCTGGTGGCGGGTCGGGAGGTCGGGATTGTGGCCCGTCGTGCGGACCCTGGTGGTCGGCATTGTCTAGGCCATTTTGTTGTTGGGCTTTGCCCCATTTGGCCACGTGACCTGTTGGCGTCGTACATACGGGACAGGTCTTCATGAAGGTACCCGTAGAACATAATAGACTCTTCCAATAACTTGTTTTGGTTGAAAAGTAAAAAATAGTACTCCAACATTTGCTCAATCTTGTACCCAATCTTTTCATGCACCCAAAACCAGAGCTGTCCTAAGCTAAATATCCGCCTCATCTCCACACTCCCAATCCACCGATCCCTGCCATTTTTCATTGCCCGCTTGACTTCTCCCACGTCAGCTTCCCACAATCCCGCTCAAGCAAATTTTCTAGAGAGGAGCTCCAGGGCCACTCCCTCCGCCAACAAGTTGTCGTCGTGATAGTCGAATGCTTCTGCAGCAAGCTCGCCCACCACAAGGTACCAATCGGAAGTAATCTTGTTCCTCTCTTTGTGCTACTAGATTTTTCCAGCCAAAGATTGAGCCTTTGGAGATGATTCGGGTTATAGAGTTTGTCCCTGGTGGATTAGGGTTAAGCATAGTCAGGTGTTCGGCCAATTTGGGTGTGATGGAAAATAGTGACCGTTGCTGTACAGATGTGATGTGATTGGATCTATTTTTTTTTGAAGTTAACTGGAGAGGCGCGCTCCTACAGAAGTTTATTGAAATGAAAAATAATTTTACAAACATGTGAAAGAAAGGTGCTCCAATGGATGCCCAACAAGATTTAGTGAAGTTACAGCGTAGGAAAAGGTGCGTGACAGTCTCGAGTTTTTGCATGATGCAAAGATCACAAATATAGTTGTCAAGCTCCATTGTCCTTCTTCAGAGAAGGTCTCTCGTGCTTAGTCTATCCCGGAGTAGAAGACAAAAGAAAACATTGGGTGCACTGGTCTGCGACCTACCAGAACTTTCTAGGCCTCTGAAGCGGTGAAGCTTGAGTTCCCCAAGTGTAGTGCAAGATATCTTTTCCTTCCAAGGTTTGCATATGTGAGATAGTGTTCTCTAGCTGTTGAAATTGAGCACGTGCTTGAATAGATCGAGGGAGGTAAAAATTTTGCTGGAGATAGCATTATTGAAGGTGATCAATCTGTCTTTGGCAAACGAGAACAGCGCAGGGCTAGCTGAGGAAAGGATATGTCCATTCCAGGAATCACTCCAGAGTAGAACTGTTGATCCATCTGCAACACTCACATGTGCTAACAACTTGGAAGTGTCAAGCAGTTTGAGTAAGTCCCTCCACCAGAAGGAACCCTTAATCTTTTCACCAGGAAGCAATGCATCATTATAGTATGAGAACCAAATTAACTTAACCTAGGGTAGGTTCATTTTCATGTAGAACTTATGCAAGAACTTAAGGAGTGCATTGTTGTGGGCAGTAACATCAATGACTCCTAGTCCCCCTTGCTTCTTGGGTAGGCGGACTAAAGCCAAGCAGCTTTGGAAGTTTTTTTTTTTGAGTTCAAGTCAGAACTCTCGAGAGACAATGTTTCCTATATTTGTCCAGTTGTTTATCACCCCCTTGTGTAGTAATAAGGAAGAGATATGAAAGACTGCTGAGAGGAAAACACTGTATTAACTATTTCTAACTTACCCCCCTAGATAAGAAAGAGGAAGTGCATGTCAGTCTTCTTTCTATTCTTTGAATCAGGGGCATAAAATCATCAATGTTTGGTTTGGTGGTCCCTAGGGTAAGCCCAAATAAGTGAATGGCAGGTTTCCTTTTTGACAATTGGAGAGGATTGAGAGCAAACCCAACCTGTCCTCTGAGATGTTTAGTGGGATCATGATAGATTCGCTGCAATTCACTCTTAAGCCTGTGGATTGTGAAAAGGTGTTCAGTAGATCCTTCATTACTATCAATTGTGTTGGACAGGCTTCCATGACTAGTAAGGTATCATCAGCATATTGGATCACATGGAAATCAGCACCAGCGCTTGTGGTTACTGGGAGGTTCAAAAAGCCTTGAGTCTTGGCATCATTAATTACTAACTGTAGTAGATCAGCAGCTAGCACAAAGAGTAAAGGAGAGAGGGGGTCACCTTGCCTCAATCCTCTTCTACAGTGGAAAGTTTTCCCTGGTACCCCATTGAGAAGTACTGAAGAGGTTCCTATGCCGAGAATATCTTTTATCCATCCTATCCTTTGTGTTTTAGGCTATCCAAGATAGCTTGGTGTTCAATCTTGTCAAAGGTCTTTTCAAAGTCCAATTTGAGGATGATCAATTCTTTTTTGGAGCTTTTGCATATATGCAGATATTCAAAGGCCCATGCTAGACAATCCTGGGTTGTTCTTGATTTAATGAAGCCATACTGGTTTTCATGAATAAGTCTCATGATCATCTTTTGTAGCCTTTCTGCCAAGATTTTTGTGATCAATTTGATTGTGGAGTTCAAAAGTGAAATTGGCCTGTAGTCTCCAACTGAGATTGGGCAATCATTCTTGGGGATCAAGACTATAAAAGAACCATTGATACTTTGGACACAGACTTCTTTCTCAAAGTAACCCTGGCAAAGTTCATAAAAGTGTTGAGAGATCAGTCCCCAGTTTTTTTTTTAAGAACTCAACATTGAAACCATCAGTCCCTAGAGATATATAATTGGGCAGATCAGGAATATAATGATCCTATCAATTTCATCCTTAGAGATGGGGCTCTCAAACCAGCTCAAATTGGAATCTTCATTCAACAGTGAGGGGAGGTCAAAATACATGTGAGTGAACTCATAAATACACGATCTTTCCTTGAAAGCTTCCCAGAGTAGTTTTGATTTAGCTTCATGCTCTTGCAAGTCCTGGCCATTTGAGTCCCCAAATTTGACCCTTTGAGTGGTTCCCCTTTGTTGCTAGTAGATTTTTTCTTGGTGCAGTAGGGAAAGCAAGCGGGTGTTCAAGATGCTTCTAAAGTTCCATTCTTCAAGAGTAAGATCTTTGGTTTCCTCAAGAAAGTCCAGCAAGAGAATTGTGTCCTTAGTATTCTGGATTGTGGAGGCTAGGCTTGGAAACTGAGCCTTCCAAGACTTGAGATTCTATCTTAGGTGTTTGAATTTGGCAGTAATATTTTTAGCTTTATCTGGAAGAGCAGGTGCACTATTCCATCCTTGTTGCATGGTTGTTGTGAAACTGTCATGCTCCAGCCTTCCAAGCAGCTGCCTTGGGATGTTTGTTGATGCTGTGATGACTGATAACCCAGGGGGTATGATCAGAAGTATTCCTGGAGAGGGCCTGGGATAAGTTGTTAGGAAGATGAGTTAACCAAGCATTGTAAGAAAAAGAGCCAATCGAGCCTTTCCAGAAGGGGGTTCATCTGCTTATTGGTCCAAGTAAACTTACAGCCCTTTAAGGGTATTTAAGCAATCCTATGCCTGCTGCTTGCCTCATTGAACTTTAGCATTTCTTGGATGTTGCCCCCTGGTTTGTTCATACTAGCTGGTGATCTTATTAGATTGAAATCACCTATAATTAGCCATTTAGCTTCATCTAGCATAACAATTCCTTTGAACCAGTTTGAGAAGGCCAATTTCCCTTCTGGAGTACAAGGAGCATAGATATTAGTGAGTATCCAGTTTTCCCATGACAGGACACACTGAAATTCTACAGACAAAGCAAAATCATTTTGAAAGATCGGGTGGCCAATAAATTTTGAACTATTCCAGAGGATTATGCTTCCCCAAAAGCTCTAGTGGAGGGGAGAAACTCAAAGGAGTCAATGTGCCCAGGGCAGAAGTTTCTAAAATAATGTGATTTAAACTTTTCTCTCTTGGTTTCTTGTAAGCAAATGATATCACATCTAGATGGCATCCCATTTTTCATCAGAATTAATACCCCTAATATTCCAATAGAGAATTATCTAGTTTCGATTATTAGTGTTGTGATTCATTAAAGCACCAGATCTTCAGTAACTAGAATTGATTAAAGGCACAACTAGTAATCATCCGGAGAAGAGGGGCAACCACTAGAGAATAACCCAGCAGGCAGACTACGAGCCTGAGATAAATAAGAAAGTAGTTATGCCAACAAGCCAAATAAACAATCCTAGCACAAGGAGAGTCCAATAAAGAAAAACCATTACCGGATAAGGCAGAAGTAAGCATCCCTTGGCACTTCATACAGGTCTTGACAAAAGGTGGGTCAGATGACTTCATCAAAAGTGAGGCAGAGGTCCTCCCATCACTTCTTAGCTTTCTTGCTAGCTTAATTTGCATCATCACTTACTTTTTTGTTTTTACCCTTCTCTGCCTCTTTCTTAGAAGAGCTAGTTTTGCTGGGGGGCCTTTTTTTCGCCAATGACCTTCTTGGAGCTAGTTCTCCCACAGCTTGGGGGAGAGGAGTGATCACCTTGTGGATGAGGCATGTCCTCTGAGATAACTAGGGTACAATCCATCTGCTCCTCCAATTGTTTGCAGGTAAAATTGATTTTTCTGGGCAGACTGATGGAAGAGCAAATGCCATAACGGAGGAGTGATTACTGCACTTAAGCATGATAGATCAAGTCTTAGAGCCTGAAAAGTTTTTGGCCCATTCAAAGTGAGAAGGGCTTAACAACATCATAATGAAAAAAGGGGGCCAGTCATTTGGTTTGTGAACCACATGTTTAGGGCAGCCCATAGAGGAGAAATATTTTGCTCACAACCTGTAGAGGTTAGGGTTGGGCTTTCCACATTGCATCAATCCACCCAAGTAGTCCTATAGGCATGGATCCATCTAAGGCCCAACACTGTTGCCAAGGCCCATGTTGGTGAAGCCTAAGTTTACATTCAAATTCAAATTGAAGGTGACATTTAAATTATGCCCATTGATTTCAGGCATCTGCTGATCAGGGTCTTGGTGTAGGTGGATTCCTCGAGGAGGCTGGATAGGCTGCTCCAGGTAGTCCCCTACATCAGGTACCATCTGAATTGTCTAGAGACGGGGTCCATTTTGGGGAAGCTGCACATTGGCAGGTAGTGCAAGGACCACTTCTTAAAGGATCAGTGGCTGGTTACCCATATCTACCCCCTTATTCAGGATTGGCCCTTGTGCAGGATTTTCCTCAAGGCCTACAATATTCTCAGGCTCAGCACCAATGGGTTCAGCTTGGTTGTCAACTAGCATGCTGTTGGCGCTAAAATGGCCGGATAGGAATCGGCCGATGGTCTTCAATGTCGGACACACGACCCGGGAGAATCTGCATAGCTCCTGTTCGGGTTATCGCCCTGGTGCGGTTCGCGCGGCGTGCCAGTCAATCTAACCTGTTGATTGACAAGGAAATAAAGTATTAAATTCCAGGCGTCTCGATCGGCTGGAGTTCCGATCTGTCCTGAGGGGCGCGTCGGCGGTGAATCGGCCGATTTGCTGTAGAGATGATCGGCTATGGATCAGCCGATAATCGTGTAGTAATTGTAAAGAAAACTGCGGGAGTGATCTAGACGATTACTACAGAGACAACACTTGAAATAGATTTAATCGGCTGTAAGATGATGAATCGAAGAAGAATAATGACGAAGCCGATTAGTCTGATCCCAAGCTGGATAACTGGTGATAATACTAGAATAACAGGTAAAACTTGCAATTCTAGTAAATATCGATAACTGGTGAATAAATCCAAACGAAACCACAGCGATGCGCCCGTAGTTAAAGCTCGGATATTACTCGATAAGCGGAACCTACCAATTGGCCGGAGATCAGGTTGATGCAGCCCTACCAATCCGTACGAACTCGTGAAAGAAGAAAAATATTGGCGAAGTCGCCGGCTTGAAAGTAAATTGCTGGAAAAGTAGAAGTATTGTTGTTGATTGATGTGTTCTTTTTTTTTGCAAGACCCTGACGACTCCTATTTATACCCTAAAACTAAGACTCCTAATCGATCACGACTTGTTACAATCTTATTAAAAAACAGGAAAATTACCATATCTATAATAACTTTTAAAGGAAACGGACTCCCGTAGAATCTTCCGCCGTCGTCCCCTAATCCAATCAGGATTCTTTTCAATTGCTCCTTGACCGACTTAGCGTTGCCCTGTTGACCAACTTTTGACCAGGACCCTCCGAAACAATTCCATCCTGGTGGCGCAAGCTGTATCACCAATCGGCCGATTTTCAACCGTTAGCTCAATCGGCCGATTCCTTACTGTAGCCTTCAGATCTGCCGCATCGGCCAATCTTCTCCTCCTGACGCCGATTCAACACGTGTCAAAATCTGGCGTCAACACATGCCCCCCAGTTTCGGAGTAAAACATAACTTTTTCTTCGAAACTCTTTCTTTAATCCTTTCCTCCGAAACGGGCGCAGTAAAATCTCCTTCCGTTCCGTGGCACAATGATTGCAATTTCCTCGGATCGAGCGCGCGAAACGACCGCTCCTCTGGAATTCATGTAGACGGCGCGGTAAAAATACCATCTTTGCCCTCGCTCTCCTGATTTTTCTTAAGTACTGGCCTTCTCCGTCTACTCTTCCCCACAAATCTAGCATTCTCTTCCAACGAACCACTGTTCGTCTTCCTCCAAGCTCTCTTGATCTCCAAGCGCTTCCCCCTTCCCGGCGACCTCATCCGCGGCCTGCTCCAACCCCCAATGGCGTCACCATCGGCGACCGCTCCATCCACGGAGGCTCCATCGGCAACTCCTTCGGCGGCGGCGGCCCAATCGGCAGCTTCCCCAGCAGTCCCATCGGCGACGATGATTTCTATTCCAGAGGTAAATGTTCAAAATTTTTTCCTTTTCGCTTTTCTACTGCTTCAGCACTTTCCGGATTCTTTCTCAGTTTCTTCCCCTTTCCCCTTTTTTAGGCACTTAGGCACCGAATTACCATTCCACTCTCAGAATCCTCTGACCTCATCTGTTTGGGCCCTATGGGGAACCCCGATCCAACGGATCTGATCAGCCTAGAAACTCATAGAATCCCTTTTAAGCAATCAGCCATGGATTTAGATCACTGGGTAGGCACTTTCAGATCCTGGCCAAACGAAACCCCCGGGTGGAGAGAATGGTACCAGAGGGTGGCCAGATCCTGGAAGGTTCAGTGGGAAGAACAAAAAATCGGCGAGTGCATAGATTTGTCTCTGTCTCAGATGGAAAGAAACGAACCTCTGGTCATGGCAGCCTCTTATTTTTGGTCTGATGCACTTAACGCATTCCTTTTCGGACATGGACCTATGACCCCGACCTTGGCCGATGTTCTGCTGTTGACTGGCCTCGATGTCTCCTCCGCCGATACCCCTTTTAATTATCTGTTCAAGCCATCACATCGGCTAGAGACCAAAGGAATCGGCGGGTGGAAAGGGTATATTAGCAAAAACATGAAGACCGGGACAGTCTCACAGAGGGAGCACACTGCCTTTTTGATGATGTGGCTGGAAAAGCATTTCTTCTGTGGCAGAGCAGTTGGCCCTTCTTCAAACACCCAAGCCTTAGCAGAGGGTTTGTCACAAGGATCGGCCATCCCCCTTGGAAAACATTTGCTGGGATCGGCCTATTACCTGATGCACCAAATCAGCACCAAGCTGTCGAAGGGGGAGCCGATCGGGAACCCTGATGGTCCCTGGTGGTTCATCACCCTCTAGCTCAATTTACACATGAGCAAGGTCTCTCAGCAACGGATAGAGACCAAAACCTTTCCCAATATTGAGTCACAGGAGAATCCATCAGTCCGACGCCGCTGCAGATCTTTTGGAGAAGCGGTATCGGCCTTCCCCGACTGCCAGTTTACGGCTACCCGTACAGCTGAGTACTTCAGATGCTTTTATAATGGCCTTAGTGAAGAGACCATCAGCTGGTACCCATATCAAGCAGTGGAGCCGATTTTTGAATTACCCATAAGCTACGATTTCTCCACCCACACTTTCGACAGAGAGCTTATGGATGTCTTGATTAAGCCGGGGATTCTGCCAGCCAACTTCTTCTTAGGAAAGGATTCTCCCACCTACGAGTTCTACAATCCATCGGGTGCGGCAAGGCAACTGGGCTTTGGCCAACTGCCGATTCGAGTCTACTTCGCCGGTCAGGCGAAATTCAGAGATAGTCTGACCTCAAGTCTCGATTATAGTCGGCTGTGCGATCTAGTATCCGATTCCACTACTATTGACCTGAATAATTGGTCAGTTGCCACTTTCGCCACTCAGCAATTCAAATTATGGTGGGCAGAATGGAAGCAACACCTTTTCTGTAAATCTCCATCGTCTTACTGCAACATTCTAGACCCAGAACACATCGATCCAAATGCAGCGGTATGTCCTCTTCCTCAGCCGATTCCAATGTTGTCTCTTTCCATATTGTCATTTTGCTATTAACTCACGTTCATCTTCTCAGTCTGAAAGCCATGTCCCTCCGATGCGGAGCCGAAGCGGCAGGCCGATAGATAGTCATCATCAATACACTCCATATCCACTTATCGGCTTCCATGCTCCAACCGTCAAAGATATCTCTACTGGCCGATAGAAGCGAGCACCGAAAAGGCCAACATTAAAGATAACCAGCCGTCGAGTGTGAGCTCGCATCGGATCGGCCGATCAGACGGCAATAGCATCGGCTGAGGTTCCCCGTATCGAATCGGCCGACCAGATGGCAGTGGCATCGGCCGAGACTCCCCGCATTAGATCGGCCGATCAGATGGCAGTGACACCGGCCGAGACTTCGATCCCTTTATCTGTGCCGGTTGTCGAGATGGCCGATCCCCAAGTCACCGCCGAAGTCGGGGCAGTTGCAGCATCACTATTAGTAGAAGTTGTTCAGGTAATCTTACTTATCTCATATATTCTCCAAATCTTCTACTGACATTAATTCTATTCCTCTGCCAGGCTGCACAGGCTATCCCACCGCAATCTCCGCAACAATCGGCCACGACCCAAGTGGGAACCGAGACTCCAGCAGCTCCTATCATCGAGGTAAACGATCTCTTACCTTAAATTCTTAATTCTCAGAAAACTTAACCGATCTTGATGCAGGCCGATTTGGGTATGCTAACTGCAACCCCACAACAGGCATCGGCCGGGAGATCCACAGAGGCATGGCAAATTTCTGTCACCATCTTATTTCAATTTCCCGTAGCATATTCACAGGATCTTCTTTTATGTCTTTTTCAGAAAGCTGGTCCAAGCAGAGCGCTAATAATCGTTGAATCTTCCTCTTCTGACGAGCCAAATGCACCAGTCCCTGAGACAAGGGAGACGCTTCCACCGGCGCAGGCAAGAGAAATTCACTTTAAGGAGGTAACAAACTTACCATTAGAATCGGCCGATTTCCTTTCGCTGCTTGCCTACCCTTTACTTTATTTCCTCACAGGAGCAAGATACCCCCAACAACAACATCTTCTCTTTTGCCGTCTCCTTGCCTGATGACGTAGAAATTGCTTCACACCCAATTCCATCGAGCTCCACTTCCGACGATGTCCGCGCCAAGCTCGAAAGCATACGCACTCTCCTTCAATACGACATCGGACGATTGGTAGAAGATGCGTCGCCGATTCGACGACTTTTCAACGAGATCAAAGGTCGAATCCCGGAAGAAGTATCAGAAAATTTAGCGTATGCTGCCTATATAGAGCACATGCAGATTCCGATTTCCAGGGCGCTGCGCCATATGGCCGATCGTGCTCAGATGGCAAACACTCAGGAGGAGGTCGATTCGTACAAGCACCGGACTCAGGAAGTACACCACAGGATCAACTTCGTCGAAAACTGCCGTCCGGACATCGTCGGCGCGATAGATCGGCTGAAACGGAGAAGAGCAGAGCTAGCCAAGGAGATGGAACAGATAACCAAAGAGATAGCTATTGAAGAAAAGAAACTCCAAGAACTCCCATCCATCATCAGCGAGCTGAAGCAAGAAAGACATCATTTGGCCCGCGAAACGATAAGGCTTCGTCGCCGTGTGTCAGAAGTCCTAGGATCGGCCGATGATGATCAGAGAGTGCTAGTGTGACAACCCTGGTAAATTACATTTCTAAAATCAATGTCATTAGCCTAACCCTATGCTTAACCAACTAATAAAAGGGTGAAAAGAATTAGAACGAGTTAAGTTGAAATTCAAATTGAATTTGGGCACATTTGGATACTTTTGAATTTTTAAATTAACTTTCAAACCATAAGCCAAATGAGTTGTTGCCTGAAACCAAACTTGTAGAACTTTTTATTCTGAACAACTTTCATGTTCAAAAGTTTTTGAAATTCAAATTAGAAAGAGGAGAAAACGCCCTGTTTGCACCCAGCCCCCTGAAACTTTTCAAATTCTTGCATTCAGGCCCCTCGCCCCTCCCTCTCTCTCCCCTCCCCGCCCGACAGCACCGCCAGGTGGCCGGCGACGCGTGACCGGCGCGAGGCGCCAGGCCAGTGGCCGCCGCGCCTCTCCCCCACGCACGGCTTTGCCCCCTCCCCACCGCCGCGCTGCCCAGTACGCGCCCGCGCGTGCGCACGCCGTTGCCGTGCCCCGGCTCGCCGCCCGCCGCGCCCAACCGCCGCGACGCGCCGTGCCATCCC
Organism: Panicum miliaceum; assembly: GCA_032594955.1. Classification (NCBI taxonomy): domain Eukaryota; kingdom Viridiplantae; phylum Streptophyta; class Magnoliopsida; order Poales; family Poaceae; genus Panicum; species Panicum miliaceum. Next base: position 22,500,526 of record CM064073.1, read on the forward strand.
GACCCCCGCACCCCGCCCGTCACTGCGCCTGCCCTCCGCCCGAGCCGCTGCAGCAGCTGCTTCTCCAATCCACGCGCCGCGCTATCTCCTCGCTGCCACGCCAAATCCCCGGCCGCCAGTCGTTCGCCTCCGCCCGCCGCACGCCGCGCATCGCCCAGACACGCCCACTCCCTCCTGCCCCTATAAAAGCCGCGCCCCCGGCCGCCCGCGCGAGCCACCGCAGCCAGAGCACCTCGCCGCCGCCATTGCCGCCGCCGAGCGCCGCCCGCTCGTGGACAGCCCTCCACAGCCGCCCCCTGCCCAAATTAGAGTGACAGCCACCACTACATCATCCCCCTGAAGCTCGCCGACCCGCCCAACACCGCCCAGGACCACCGGAGCGCCGCCGCCCGCGCTGTCACCGCCGCCGCCGCCCCTGCTCGCCGTGGACAGCCCGACTCCGACCTCCTCCGCCCAAGCCAAGCACCGGAGCAGCTTCCCCACGCGCCACTGAAGCTCGCTGACCAGACCAGACCGCCCCAAGCCTGCCGGAGCACCGCCGTTGACACGTGCCGCCGCCGCCGCCTCTGCTCCAACGCCGGCGAGCCATTCCCGGCCGTCCCCCACCCGAACAAGACCCCCACGAGGTAGCCCTCGCACCCCTTGTACCCACTGTTGTAAATCAGTACTGACCCTAAAATTTGGACAGTGAGTTAGTTGCTTGATGATTAGGGCTGTGTAAACAGATCAGGCCCAAATTCCATCTCTAGCTACACTGTTTATTAAACTTAGTTTCATACCATAAGTGGCTAAATATTTTTATCCCTGCAGTTAGGTTATGAATCACCCAATGAAACTTTTTCTGTACTGGTGTAATGGTACCTAGATGCCAGAGAAAAATTGGGAGACTTTATATCTCACGGGAACCTAATTATTTGATTTATGTGCTAATAACATACATTAAATCAAGAAAATAGTATCTTAGCTTGGAAAATTCTCAAAGTTTTACTAGGAGATACACTGTGGCAGAGGTTCCTGTGTAAAAAGTTTCATGGACAAAAACCCTGTGTAGGGTCCTGTAAAAATAAATCCTTGAATAATCTAGGTGTGTAATGTCACACTTTCTATGCTCTGAAAACTGCATAATAAATCCTACAAACATTACAGTAGCTCCTGCATGATTAAATGAAAGCCTTGTAAAAATCTTAGACTCAGTTGTTGCACCATTTGTTCTGTACAAAAAGAACAAAGATCTAACAACAACTATGTAATATATTTTTCATAATTAATCTGCTACCTGAAATTGTCTGAAAATTTTACAGTAAGCACATCTTTCCCTGATGTGCCTAAATCCAAAGTTTCATGACCAGAAACTATCCACTGAAGTAATTACACTAAAATCGTGTCGTTTAACATCACCACTAATTAAACTTGTGCATTCATGTAGAATCGACGACTCTCGCCGACGGAACTTACGAGCTGGTGCCCGCGTCCGAGAGTGAGCAGCGTGAAGCTCAAGTAAATCTAACTGAAGCTCTTGAAGACCCGAGCCCAAGTTCGGGAGAGCCCCAAGCTAACTGCGAAGGCAAGCCCCGGAGCATAACCCATTTCCTTTCCTAAATTATGCAACTTACTACTCTTTTGCTTGTGCATTAAGTGATAGGAGTTGGATGAAAACTTAGTTGCATGATGTTAGGAACCCATGCTTGAAAACTAGACGTAAGGATCGATAGAATGCTGTGCTAATAGGACCCCGGTAAAAGCCGAGTGATTTCCTGTCACTCGCGAGAAAATAGGAGTTGAATGCTTACTACACGCTGCAATCATAAGAACAACGGACGGGCTATGGTACGATGTTTACGATTGAGGCCCGTTTGTCTAGTGAAAAATGCTAAGGCCGCAGTGTGTGGTAGTGATGGTTAAGTCTTTGAACGTACTAAACACATGCCGAGATTATGGGAATCGGTAAGCTTAAGTACCTGATTGGCCCGGCAAGTGGACAGCAACCTACCCTTTGAACTTCGGTCCCATGTGCATATGGCGAGTGCAGAGAGTGGTCACGACCCGGCGCCGAACCGTGGCGTGGGGCTCTTGTACTCTCGGAGGGTAGCCTCGATCCACAACCCGGAAAGAAAGGGGAAAGGTTGCACGTGTGACTCTGGGAGTAACCACGTGACGTGTGTTTAGGTTTCCCTTGCAAGGTTAAGAAATTCGATTCGAATCGTCTGTTTCTCATGGCTATTGAGACTGCTTAACCCCCTTTACCCACAGAGTAAGAAGAGGAACAATGATGATGAATGAACTTGTTGGATGAAATTAATGCTTCACCATGAATGCTATTGGATACCTGCTTATCTAGAATGGCTAATGAAACTAGAATCTTGAGCTAAAAGTTGAAAGTAAGGACCCACTTGTAGATGCTTTTCGGCAAAACAAACCCCTGAGCCAAAAAGCCTTGCATATCTAGAGTCGGTGGAGTAGATTCCACTACTCGGGTAAGTCTTGCTGAGTATTAGTATACTCAGCCTTGCTTGTGGCTCGTTTTCAGGTGAGACCTTCGATGATATGATTGCTAGCTTGACTTGGCCCTGCACTCTTCCCCCTGGTTGGTCGGTGGAATGGGATACGCCCCCGGCCAATGGAGATAATGCCGAGTGATGTCTCGTACGGGCTTCATCGAGACATCCTTATCGTCGAAGTAGCTTTCGTTGTTTTATTTTCCGCTGCAACTTAAACTCTGAAGAACTTATTAGTTATAATCACTGAAGTACTTGGTTTCTAAACTCAAAACTTGGTCTGTAATATTTACTTATGATAATGTTGTAATATTTGCTGGAATGTGGTATTCTCTGGGCTCATCGTCGCATGAGCGTTTGTATGTATGGCGCTCGATCCGCTCTACCGTGGTTGTATCGGGAGGTTATACCCGACAGACCAGTGGATTACTCCGTTTGAAGTGTAAGGTTAACCGAGAGTGCCCTAATGGTGATGGTTAATACACTTGAGCCGGATTAATTCAGGTGGTTCTGCCACAGCTAGATTCGGCCGATCAAATTAGACGACAAGCTATTGTAGCCATAGATGCTTTCCTTGGGCTGTAAAGAATGTTGTAAACATTTATTGCTCCTTCAATGTTACTGCGCCGATTTGGCTTTGAACTGTTTCTTCAGTCAGCTTTGCATTTATGTATGTATTTACTCCGATAGGACGTGTCTCACCATCCATCTACCTCTCTTTCCTTTATAAGTAGACCATTCACCATCTCCACAGGCATACACATCACTTATCTTCTCTTCCTCCTTTACTGTCCCGAACTGAATGACAAGATGTTTTCTTCGTCCTCTTCATCTTCTTCCTCTGTCAACCAGGTATGAACTTCTCTTCTGCCTTTCTCCTAAGCATCTCAATCGCTCTGATGTTGGGTAACCCCTTTTATCTCTTTTTAGCCGAAACGTCTCAGCCCTGGTCTAGAACGAGCAATAGAAATCATGCATTCAGAAGAGCCACTATCACGGGCAGACAGAGATCTGATAAGAGCTCATGCTGAGGAACTCAGAGATTATGTCCCCGCTGCCGTCCAGGAATACTCGGACCTTATAGATGCTCACTTTTTGGTCCACAAGCGACCATCTTCTGAAAAAAGTCCTCCACTTCCTTGTAAAGCTAAAACCGAAGTTGCCATGGAAGATCTGGAGGAGAAGAAGACCCGCCTGCTGAAAGAACTTTGCAACCAAGCTGAAACTGGAGCCACTGCAGAGGACCCGAAGGAGAAAAAGTTCACCCTTATGATAGAACTGGGTCACATCGAGAGAGAAATCCAGCGTAGGCGTAATCAGTAGACATATCGGTATTTTTATTCTAAGGGCGACTTGCACCATGTCGGCCATGTACTCTGTCATCTTCACCAGATGTGTAGACAAAAACCGATGAGAAATCGGCCATGTTATCTTGATATATTTCGTTGCAAGTTATGCATCTACCCAAATGCTTGGATAGTACCTCTTCAGATATCGTCCGTTTAAAGCTCTTGGGAATTCCTCCCCTTCGACTGTCTCCAGAATATATGCATTCCCAGGGGCACATCGGCCGATTCTATACGGCCCTTCCCAAGTGGGTGACCATTTACCGAATTTGGGATCTTTGGATCCTATCGCAGCACCAACTTCCATACCAAATCTCCCTGAGAGAACTGTTTAACTTTGACCTTTTTGTCATACCATCTGGCCACCCTTTTCTTGTTTTCTTCTATACTAATCAGGGCTCTCAACCGTAAACCTGCCGAATCGTCAAGTTCATCTTTCATGAGAAAGGAATAGTCATCGGCCGTTAACTGATCTTGTAACGATATACGCCTTGACCCTGTCCTTATCTCCCATGGCAAGACCGCCTCATGACCATAAACCAACTGATAAGGGGATATTTTAGGGGCTCCATGACAAGCCATCCTATATGCCCATAAAGATTCAACCAAAGACATATGCCACTTCTTGGGTTGCTCTTCTATCTTTCTCTTGATTAGTTTGATTATCCCTTTATTAGACGATTCTGCTTGGCCATTGGCTTGAGCATAGTATGGAGAAGAGTTTAATAATTTAATCCCCATAACGGCGGCGAACTCTCCAAATTCTCCAGAAGTAAACATTGTCCCTTGATCAGTTGTGATGGTTTGAGGAATACCAAATTGATAAATAATATGGCTTTTAACAAATTCAATCATATCGGCTGATGTCACGTTCCTTAAAGGAACTGCCTCCACCCACTTAGTAAAATAATCTGTGGCCACCAATATGAACTTATGCCCTTTGCTTGATGGAGGATGAATCTGTCCGATAAGGTCTATTCCCCAACCCCTAAATGGCCATGGCTTAATTATTGGATTCATAGCCGATGCTGGCGCGCGCTGTACGTTGCCAAACTTCTGACGGTCTTGGCATCCTTTGTAGTACTTGAAACAATCCTCAAGGATGGTCGGCCAGTAATACCCATTGTTCCGGATCATCCATTTCATTTTGTGAGCCGATTGATGGGCTCCGCACACGCCCTCATGGATTTCTCCCATCAGAACCTTTGCCTCTTTCGTTCCCAAGCATTTGAGAAGAACTCCATCAATCGTCCGATAAAACAAATCATCCTGAAGCAACACATATTTTGTAGCCTGAAAACGTGTTCGCCGATCCACTTTTTGGGATGGATTTCTCAAGTAATTGGCGATTTCCTTTCACCAATCATCAGCCGCGAGCTCTAGCGTCATCGCTCCCTGAATCGGCCGATACCCAGAAGCATGTTGGGCCAGTCTGTTGGCCTCTTCATTATAATTCCTGGGGATATGCTCGATTATTGCAGACTTGAACTCTTTTAAAAGCTGAAGGCAATCCTCATAATAAATCCTCAAGATATCATCCTTGCACTCAGATCGCCCCGTCAACTGATCCACAATGAGCATGGAATCTCCAAAAATTTCGACTGCATCAGCTCTGACTTCCCTTAATAATTGGATGCCTTTCAGAACGGCTCGATATTCCGCCTGATTATTAGTTGCGGAGGCTTCTATCGGCAGAGAGAAATTATAACTTGCCCCCCGAGGCGACACAAGAACAATGCCGATTCCTGATCCGACCCCACACGAAGAACCATCAAAATACAGAGTCCATGGAACTGGTTCAACAGTGGTGATTTCTGGTCCACAATGCTGAACTACAAAATCGGCCATCACTTGACCTTTGACGGCTTTGGCCGATTCGTACCTTATGTCGAATTCTGACAAAGCCAGGATCCATTTTCCAATCTGTCCTTTCAAAATCGGCAACGATAGCATATACTTCACCACATCATCCTTGCACACGACTATGCATTCTGCCGATAACAAATAGTGCCTGAGCTTGGTACATGAGAAGTATAAACACAAGCATAGTCGCTCCATAGAGGAATATCTTGTTTCGGCGTCTAAGAGTCTTCTGCTGACGTAGTATACCACTCGTTCTTTCCCCACAAACTCCTGTACCAACGCTGATCCAATAGCTTGTTCATCAGACGATAAATATAATTTGAACGGCTTACCAGGCTGAGGCGGGACCAACACTGGAGGTGGAACTAAGTATTGCTTGATATTTTCCAATGCCTTGCGTTGTTCTTCTCCCCATATGAATCCCTGATCGGGCTTTAATTTCAACAGAGGAGTAAAAGCCTGAATACGTCCTGATAGGTTGGATATGAATCTTCTGATAAAATTGACCTTGCCGATGAGGGACTGTAGTTCAGTTTTATTTTGTGGGGCCACCACTTTGTTGATGGCGTCTATGGTCTTGCGGTTGACTTCTATCCCGCGCTCATCGACCATGAATCCTAAGAATTGCCCAGCCGATACACCAAATGCACACTTGTTTGGGTTCATCTTCAACCCATGTTTCCTTGTGCACTCCAGTACTTCTTGTAAATCGGCCAGATGATCTTGGTGGCCTTTTGACTTGACCACGACGTCATCTATATAAATTTCCACCGATGAACCCATGAGCTTGTGGAAGATGTAATTCATGGCCCGTTGATACGTAGCGCCGGCGTTCTTCAACCCGAAAGTCATAACAACCCATTCAAATAAACCAAGATGACCTGGGCACCTGAAAGCCGTTTTCGAGATATCTTCTTCGGCCATTAATATCTGATTGTACCCTGCATTCCCATCCATGAAACTTATGACTTTGTGTCCTGCGGCAGCATCTACCAAGATATCGGCCGTTGGCATCGGATATCCATCCATTGGCGTAGCCTGATTTAAGTTCCTGAAATCGATGCACACATGTAACTTTCCATTCTTTTTGTATACGGGCACAATATTAGAAATCCATTCGGCGTAGCGGCACTGCCGAATAAATCCTGCTTCAATCAACTTTGTAATTTCGGCCTTTATATCGGGTAGAATCTTGGGGTTACACCATCGTGCAGGTTGCTGATATGGCCGATATCCTGATTTTATAGGTAACCGGTGTTCAACAATAGACCGGTCTAGTCCTGGCATCTCATGATATTCCCAAGCAAAGCAATCCTTGAACTCTTTTAATAAACTTATCAATTTACATTTGTACTTAGGATCCAAATTAGCACTAATGTACGTCGGCCTTGATTTGCTGCTATCTCCCAAGTCTACTATCTCCAATAAATCGGCCGACGTAAACCCATGCCCAAGCTTCCCATCTTCTCGGACGAGCGGATCCATTTATTCTGAATGTTCAGAGCCGACTGCTTGGATCGGCTGTAGACCGAAATCGGACACTTTCAGGAAGTCAGTGTCCCAAGTCCTGCTAGATATACACTTGACGTGCTCGCAGCTCCACTGTTGCGTATCGGCCGCTGCAACGCTGTAGACGGAATCGGCAGTGACTACCTCTGTGCTGTCGCCGACCCATTGTACAAGGCATTGATGCATTGTAGATGGGACACAGCAATTTGCGTGTATCCAGTCGCGACCAAGCAGCATGTTGTAGGACCCCTTGCCATTAATAACGAAAAAAGTGGTAGGGAGGGTCTTACTGCCGATGGTGAGGTCGACGCAGAGCGCTCCGCGGGCGGGAGACACGTTGGCTTCGAAATCCTTCAGCATCATGTCCGTCTTGGTGAGGTCTTCATCGCCCTTGCCTAGCTTGCGGAACATGGCATACGGCATGATGTTAACTGCAGCGCCTCCATCTACCAGTAATCTGGTGACGGGTCTTCCGTCAACATAGCCTTTGAGAAACAGCGCTTTAAGATGCTGCCGTTTTTCTTCTTCTGGTTTCTCAAACGTAGCCGTCATCGGCTCCAACACTAGTTGCGCCTTCTGTTCTTCCTCCGTTCTTGTTGCTTCATCTCGATCGTTGGGCGCCATGAATTCCATCGGCAGTATGAACACCATATCGATTTCGGCTGCCGATTCTTGGTTGTTTGCTTCTTGATCATTTTTCTTTGGGCGCCACACCCGAGACTTAACATTTCTTTTCTCTAGCACCTGCCTCTGTTCTTCTTCCTGATACTCCCACTGGCGTAGGCATTGGATCCTTCGCTTCTGGGATCTGGATAGGCCATCGGGACACCACCTGGGATTTGCTGGTTTGGCCGATGATCTGGCGTGTTCCCAATCTGGTTCTCTTCCCAGGGGATTTTCATCCGACACCCTGTCATCGGCCATCTCTTCCAGCCGATCGTGCACGCTGATCCTACCCCCCAGTCCATCCTGTTGGTCGATCTTGCTTTTTGACCGGTGGTACTGGTCAACTCTGCCCCCCAGCCGATCATGCACCGAAACGCGCTGTTCCTCTCGTCCGCGCCGATTTCTGCTGATTGGCTCTGATCCTCTACCCCTAGAGTGTGGCTTCGGGCGATCGTTGCAGCTCACTTCGTTACACTCCGGACAGTTATCGGCAGACGACAATCTGATGTCGTTCTCCTAGCAATGGATGAAGAACGAACATTGCCAGTGATCTTCATGCCGGCGTATCATCTCTTCCTGGTATCTTGCTTGTTCTTGCTGCTGCCGATACTTACTGAGTAAGAACTGGGAGGTGACGGGCTTGCGTGGTCGTTCTAGCCCCCGCCTATTCCTTTTGATTTCTTCCGTCGTGATCTGCCTCCTGGGATCGACAGCGCCGCCTCTTCTCGCCGATTCTCACGTCAGCACCTTGGTTTGACTTGAATTTCCTCCAGCGTTAACCATGTTGGCCGGGAAGGGGTGCTGATCTATTTTCATCGGTTTTGCCGATTTAGCTGGAGTCTCAAATTTAAGCCGCCCCTGCTCGATGGCCGATTGTATCTGCTGACGGAAGACTTTGCATTCATTTGTATCATAAGAAGTGGCGTTGTGCCACTTGCAGTATTTCATCTTCTTAAGTTGATCGGCCGAAGGGATGGTGTGATGCTGAGATAGCTTAATCTGTCCTTCCTGAAGTAATAAATCGAAAATTTTATCGGCCTTTGACGTGTCAAAGCCAAATGTTTCTGGCTCCTTCTTCCCAAAAGGGCATGATATCGGTTTTTTCCCTTTAACCCACTCTGCCAGGCCGATTTCCTCTTCCCCATCGGATTCAGATCCTTCCAAGTATGCCACCTTCTTTTGGAAGTTCCTCCGCTGTTCAAACGGTCGGATCTCTTGTCCTGACAATCGGTGGACGATTTGGCTCAGGCTTTCAAACTCTTGGGCCGCATATCTTTCATTGATTTGTGGCAAGAGGCCTTGGAAAGCGATATCGGCCAACTGTGCATCGGTCAGAGCCAGACTATAGCATTTGTTCCTGACTTCTCTGAACCTCTGTATGTATCCCATCACTGGTTCATCGCTCCTCTGCCTGAGGCTGGTCAAATCCGAGAGCTTCATCTCGTGTACTCCTTCGTAGAAGTACTTGTGGAACTGTTTCTCCAGATCGGCCCATGTAACAATAGAATTTGGCGGCAAGGTGGTGAACCACTGGAAGGCCGATCCGGACAGAGACGATGAAAACAAACGCACCCTTAGAGCATCTTGCGTGGCAGCCTCCCCGCACTGGATGATGAATCGGTTAATATGCTCCACAGTGGATGTATCGTCCGTCCCTGAAAACTTGGTGAAATCAGGAACTTTGTAGCAGTGTGGGAACGGCAGCAAGTCATAGGCCGATGGATATGGCGTCTTGTAGGTGTAAGTTTGCACTTTTGGCTTCAATCCAAACTGATCCTGGATTACTTCTGCTATTCTTGCTGTCCAGTCCACCTACTGCTGATGAACAGCTGTTCGCGGTGCGGGCATGTGCTGAAGAGCTGGCACGGCTGGGTGATGAATCGGCGAATTTTGCTGAGCAGCCGATAGTTGATGGCGAAGTGAATCTGCCCCCCCCATCGTATGTCATCGTTGGCGCCGCGCCTCTGAATGCTTCTACAGCGCTTGCCCCCCTGCCGTTTTCTGATGAGATCGGCTGATACTGGGGGACCGTCGGCCGGGCGGCTGATTGGTCTGGCACCTGGATTGAATAACTCCCATACCCGTTCGCTGGCTCGGGAAAATACGTCGTCGCCGATGTTCCCCAAGGTGCTGAGCTTGTGGGCAGCGATTGCACAGAAGCAATCTGGACGGGTTGAAGTGGCGTTTGTGATGGGAGACATGGTGCACCGCTGTATCTTGGAGACGCTGGGGGCAATGGAGAGTTGTACCCCTCGCGTTGCGTCAATATCGGCTGAGGAGCCGATTGAGACGTGTATGGTAAGCTTCTGGCTGGCAGAGTGGTTGGCAGGGCATATGTTGGTCCCTGATAGCCTTGGACTGCTCCGCTGGCCAGAGAGCTGACGACGACGTTATACACCGTATTGGTCATCACTAAGGATTGGTCGATGAATGCCTGATAAACGGATTGTTGGATCATCTCTGACATCTTGCCCGAGTCCTCAGCAATGGTGATGTGGCGGGGAACTAGAATAGGAGCCTTCTTGACCGCCTCCCTGCTTCTGGTACGACTGAACGACTGGAGGTACATCTTCTTGTAATCTTCTAGATGTTTGGCCAATTCTTCCCTCTGGTCGTCCTTGAGATCCGCTTCTGTGACCTCAATGATGTTGCTGTCAGAGATTTCTGCGTTCTTCGACATATCAGATCTTGGATTTTCCCACCGGGCGTGCCAAAAGTGTGTTGGCGCTAAAATCGGCCGGATAGGAATCGGCCGATGGTCTTCAACGTCGGACACACGACCCGGGAGAATCTGCTTAGCTCCTGTTCGGGTTATCACCCTGGTGCGGTTCGCACGGTGTGCCAGTCAATCTGACCTGTTGATTGACAAGGAAATAAAGTATTAAATTCCAGGCGTCTCGATCGGCTGGAGTTCCGATCTGTCCTGAGGGGCGCGTCGGCGGTGAATCGGCCGATTTGCTGTAGAGATGATCGGCTATGGATCAGCCGATAATCGTGTAGTAATTGTAAAGAAAACTGCGGGAGTGATCTAGACGATTACTACAGAGACAACACTTGAAATAGATTTAATCGGCTGTAAGATGATGAATCGAAGAAGAATAATGACGAAGCCGATTAGTCTGATCCCAAGCTGGATAACTGGTGATAATACTAGAATAACAGGTAAAACTTGCAATTCTAGTAAATATCGATAACTGGTGAATAAATCCAAACGAAACCACAGCGATGCGCCCGTAGTTAAAGCTCGGATATTACTCGATAAGCGGAACCTACCAATTGGCCGGAGATCAGGTTGATGCAGCCCTGCCAATCCATACGAACTCGTGAAAGAAGAAAAATATTGGCGAAGTCGCCGGCTTGAAAGTAAATTGCTGGAAAAGTAGAAGTATTGTTGTTGATTGATGTGTTCTTTTTTTTTTTGCAAGACCCTGACGACTCCTATTTATACCCTAAAACTAGGACTCCTAGTCGATCACGACTTGTTACAATCTTATTAAAAAACAGGAAAATTACCATATCTATAATAACTTTTAAAGGAAACAGACTCCCGCAGGTTCTTCCGCCGCCGTCCCCTAATCCAATCAGGATTCTTTTCAATTGCTTCTTGACCGACTTAGCGTTGCCCTGTTGACCAACTTTTGACCAGGACCCTCCGAAATAATTCCATCCTGGTGGCGCAAGCTGTATCACCAATCGGCCGATTTTCAACCGTTACCTCAGTCGGCCGATTCCTTACTGTAGCCTTCAGATCTGCCGCATCGGCCAATCTTCTCCTGACGCCGATTCAACACGTGTCAAAATCTGGCGTCAACATATGCCATCAAAGTTTCCAAGGACAGGAAGGTTCTGTTCCAGGTTTTCAGGAGCCTGAAGGGTTAACTCCTTGTGATGAGCCAGAATCAGGGTTTTGGATGCCCAAAATAGCACTGTTGACATATTCCAAAGGAGGTGACAAATTCAGTTGGATGTCCATTTCTTCCAGCATTTCCTATGCTTGGGCCACAGGTTCAAATACAGCTTGGACATGGATTTCTTCTTCATCTTGCTATTGTGCCTGGGGTTCTAAATTGAGGTCAGGGAGTAAGTTGTTACCCTGATCAAGCTGCAGCTATGGGGCTTGATCATTCACTTGGTCAAACTAGTTTGCCTCAAAACCAGGATAGATGAAGTTGTCATCAAGTCCTCCTGGAGGAATGTCTTCATCTTCCAACTAGCCACCCATCATGTCCTGTTGTATGATTTCACACTGCACTGTCCATGACACTCCCTCAAAATCATCTCCTTCAGTCATAATCGAGTAATGCGGGACATCCACTAAATCAGTAACCCTTGTCTTGACAATCACATTGGCCAAAACATTATCTCTTTGCTAGAAAAGCTGTTGACACCGATTTTTGGCACAAGTCTGGTCAATGAAAAGAGGAGAAGGCCGATGAGGACGGCCGATGATGAATTTAATGAGGATAGCCGATGCTGATGGAGAAACAACTGATCATCCAAGGTAACGTCGCAGCCGATGGAGCGGAATTGAGGCTGATGGTTTACGTTAGCAAGTTATCGTGTGGAGTCTGAGTCGTGGTTTCTTTTAGACGTATTGTTTTCTTTTTTCAAGTCATGTAAAGTCGTAATCAACCAAGATTCATAGATTAGGCTATAAATAGGAGCCCTCGGGCTTGTAATAAAAAAACACATCAATTCAACACAAAACCCTTATTTGTTGGTGGCTTCGCCAAACCCTAGTTGCAGTAGATTTTCTTTTTCTTCAACGAGTTCTTCTGGCTGGCGCAGGGCTGCATCGACTTCGAACTCCGGCTTGCTTGTAAGATCCGTGTAGAGTAACATAGATAGGCTCAAGGTTGACAGCGCATCGCTTCTTCTTCAATCTATTTTATTCGCAAGTTATTGAATCTATTAGATCTTAGGTTCACGGCGCATTGCTTGTATCTAGATCTAGTTTATTCATCAGTTATCGATATTTGCTAGTCTTTGCTAGATTAGATTCGTTTGATCTTGCTTAAGTTTAGCTATTATCACAGTTACCCAGCTTAGATCTAAGTTTGCTATCGGCTCTTTCGATAATCCTCGCAGTTTTCATCTATTGTTCCGAGTATAGCCGATTAGATCTGATTCTAAGTTTTGTTTACGAGGCTTTGTTAAGTAAAATTAATACTGCTTTCACAGCTGAATCGGCTAATTCTAGCCTATTGTCCACTGATTCGTTTCGTGCCTCTAGCCGATACCCTGCAGAACGATTCGGAACACCAGCCGATACATTCTGGTATTTAACACCATCTTATCCCTTGTCAACACGCCTTGAATCATTGCGAAGCTAATTGGAGCCTACGCCGAAGTAAAGCAAATCTCCTAGGTCCTCATGTGTGATCGGCGCGGAAGGCCAATCGTCGGTTTTTTGCGTCAACACGCTTTTGGCACGCCCGATGGGACCCCACAATTGTTGCCTCAATGGAAGCCAAGAAGCCCAGCGACATGGATCCAGAAAATATCATCAAGATCACGAGAGAGCACCTCAATGATGCTCAAAAAGAGCTAATGAAGAAGGCCATGGACGAGTACGAGGAAGCTTGCCTTAGGTCCTTCAGTTCAACCAGGAAGGGAGAAATTATACAGATAACCGATCTCCCAAAGCCGAGGCACATCATGGTCACTGAAGACTTGGCTAAGTTCCAAGAGATGCTCGATCAAGCCATGCAGCACGCTATGGTCAACCAGTCGGGCGTCTTGATGAACTCAGCACAGAACACCATTCATCAGATGATGGCCGGCAACTTCCAGACCGGGTATAAAGGGCCGTTTTACTCCTAGCCGGAGTCATCGGCCGCAGCCAGAAGCAGAGCAGCAGGATTTGCTACAACGGGCGTCGGTGCACAACCACTGCCACTCAGCACAGTGCAGGTATGCGCAGGAGGTGTCCGGTGCCGCCATATTTGTTCCAATAGCAGAACTATCAACCCATGAACGCTCCGATCCCGACGGCCCCGGTGTTCTCTTCCAGCACGCCGGTGAAGGCATCATCGGCATCAGGCGGTCTCTTCAGCACCCCGCCTAGATACGTTCCTACTTCGCCCTTGGGGATGCCTCCAGAGCTCATAACTCCTATACCAGCGAAAGGGCAACCACGCAGAACCAAAGTGCCGCTGGCACGACCCAGGGGATATACCCCGTGCCTCAAGGAACGCAACCTCTAGCGATGTACAATCAGTCGCCAACTCCTCAGCATCAAATTGGGAGCCCTCAGGCATCAGCGTCGGCTGCTCAGCCGATGTCCTTACGCCAGCAGCAGGATGGTGGCTATCAGCAGAATATGTCGGCTCACCAGCCGATGATGAACTACTTAGCGCAACTGTTGGGTTATTAGCCGCAGGTGGCGGTCCAAAAACCCACTGCCAAGCAACCCCAGCCACAAGCATCTGTTCAGCCACCCGTGCAGCACTAGAATGTGGGACTTGAGAACGTTGACTAGTCCGCTCAGATAGCCGACGTGATGAGAAATCAGTTCGGCTTGAAGCCCAAAGAGCCAACGTTCATGTATCAGAAGCCCTATCCCGAGGCTTATGATCAGATTGCTATGCCGCATCGGTATAGGGTGCCAGATTTCACTAAGTTTTCTGGACAAGACAGCGTAACTACGATCGAGCATATTAGTCAATTCTTAGTCCAGTGCGGAGAAGCTTTCGGAAACGATGCGCTGAGGATTCATCTGTTCCCGCTCTCCCTCTCTGGATTGGCCTTTGCCTGGTTCTCTTCTTTACTAGCCAACTCCATTATTATGTGGGCTGATCATGAAAAACAGTTCCATAAGTACTTCTTTGCTGGATTACATGAGATGAAGCTGACGGATTTGATAGTTGTGCGGCAGAGGAATGATGAGCTGGTCCCTGATTTCATCCAGAGATTCAGGGATATTAGAAGCCGATGTTACAGTTAGTCTCTCAGCGATGACCAGTTAGCCGAATTGGCCTTTCAGGGACTCTTGCCACAAGGGAAAATTTTCCTCGCAAGAGTTCGAGAGCCCGAGTCACCTTGTGCAAAGGCTATCAAATGTTGACGTTCGTGCTCAGGATTCCAGGAGGAGCCCATTCCAGAAGAAGGTTGCCTTCATTAGAGATTCCTCTGACTCTGAAGATGAAGCTGAAATCATCCTGGCAGAGTGGACCAGGAACAAGAAGACGGTTTCATGCCCGTTTGCTAGGAAGGACACAGAGAAGTACGGCTTCGATGTCACAAAGGCCGATAGGATCTTTGATCAACTGCTACCGGAGGGGCAGGTCAAGCTGTCTCCCAGCCATACAATCCCATTGGCCGATGGATTAAAAAACCGCAAATACTGCAAGTGGCACAAATGCTGTATCCCATAACACTAATGAGTGTAGGATATTCCGTTAGCAAATCCAGTTGGCTATAGAGCAGGGGAGAATCAAATTTGAAAATCCAGCAAAGCTAATGAAAATTGATGGGCACCCTTTCCCTGCCACCAACATGGTAGAGATCAACAGCAAGGAGGTCAAAGGGAAAGCAAAGATATTAACTTCAGAACAGGCCAAGCAATTAGGTTTGATGGACCCGGATGTTCAAGTATCGGCTGACGAGTTGGGAAACCGAAGCCGATATGAACAGGGTCAGAGTTCTAGAGGGCCTCGCAGGATTGTCACGTCTCAGATGTTGTTAAACAAGTACAGACGTCAGCAAGATAGGGAAAGACGTCGTCAAGAAGAGAGAGATCATCGAGACGAAGATCATTGGTGGTGCCCTTTCTTCGTGTTTTGCTAGAAACGAAGGTCTGAGGTTGCCATCGGCTGACACTTGCCCCGAATGCAATGGGCCGCATGGAGACTATCATCCGCACAAGAGGCAGTGTCACGATGAAAGAGACCAACTGCCGATCAACAGAGGTAGGCCTGAAGGAAGGCGCATTTCTATTCATGATCGGCTAGGAAAAAGGGTTACATTCGAAGAACGGTTGGAGGAAGAAGCCAACAACCTGGTTCCAGACGAACAGCCCTTGGTCCGTGAAAATGAGTATAGGAACGAGTACCGGTACGACCCTAAGACCTATCCTAGGTGGTGCCCTAGAGGATTGACTCAATCACAGAAGAGGAGAGTTCAGAGGCTACACCACCGGGAGCAAGAGGAGGAACGCGCCAAAGATGAGAAACGGGTGAAGTCTCAGGCATGGCGCGTCAAGCAAAAGACCGATGAAACTACCCCGCCAGCATCGGTCAATATGGTTTTCATTCTGCCGATGGAGTTCAAGGCTCCAGCTGATGAGGACTCTGAATGGCCGGCAATGGCGCAACTAACGCTGGACCCAGTTCAGGCAACGATCGATAAACCGGAAGAGAGAGAGCGCCGACACTTGAGGCCTCTAACATCAAAGGGCACGTTGATGGCCGGCCAATGACTAAGATGATGGTTGATGGTGGGCCCATCGTTAATGTGATGTCGTATGCAACATATCGGAAACTTGTCTTGGGTGAGGATGATCTGATCAGGACCAATATGATGCTCAAGGACTTCGAAGGAAAGATCTCGCTAGCTCGGGAGGCAATCAATGTTGAACTGACAATCGGAAGTAAGACTCTCCCTTCTACTTTCTTCATCATCAATGGAAAAGGGTCGTATAATCTGCTCCTTAGTTGTGATTGGATTCATGCCAACTATTGCATTCTATCTACTATGCATCAATGTCTTATACAATGGGTAGAAGACACGGTTGAGGTGGTACCAGCAGACTCATCTCTCAGTGTCGCGACCGCCGATACTCAGATCTGGGGGTACGATGGCGTGGAGTGCATCTCAGGCAAAGCCTAGGAATGAGATTTCCTGAAAATATCCGATTTCAAGCTACAGCCGATCCAAGCAGTCGGCTCTGAGGAATCATCCTAATGGATGATTTCCTACTTGATGATGAAGGGAAGCTGGAGCAAGGGTTTACGTTGGTCAACGAATTAGAATAGGTTGATATTGGAAATGGTAGCAAGCCTAGGCCGACGTATATTAGTGCTAAGTTAACCCCTGAATGTAAACATCAATTAGTTGATTTATTGAAGGAATTCAGAGATTGTTTCACCTGGGAATATCATGAAATGCCGGGATTAGACCGATCGATTGTTGAACATCGGTTGCCAATTAAGCCAGGATATCGGCCTTATCAGCAGGGTGCTAGGCGATGTAAACCAGAGGTCTTGCCTAACATCAAAGCTAAAACTACAAGGTTAATTGAAGCCAAGTTTATTCGACATGCCGATATGC
Source organism: Panicum miliaceum (assembly GCA_032594955.1). Taxonomy (NCBI): domain Eukaryota; kingdom Viridiplantae; phylum Streptophyta; class Magnoliopsida; order Poales; family Poaceae; genus Panicum; species Panicum miliaceum. Next base: position 22,517,675 of record CM064073.1, read on the forward strand.
TGAGTGGATTTCCAATGTGATTCCTGTTTACAAGAAGAATGGTAAACTAAGAGTATGCATTGACTTCAGGAATTTGAACAAGGCTACGCTGATGGATGGTTATCCGATGCCAGTGGCCGATGTTTTGGTGGATGTTACTGCAGGACATAAAATCATTAGATTCATGGATGGGAACGCAGGATATAACCAGATCTTCATGGCAGAAGAGGACATACCAAAAACTGCATTTAGATGCCTTGGACATGTAGGTCTGTATGAGTTTGTTGTCATGACCTTTGGCTTAGAGAACGCTGGTGCTACGTATCAGAGGGCTATGAATTATATATTTCATGATCTCATGGGCAAGATTGTGGAAATTTACATCGATGATGTTGTGGTAAAGTCAAAGGAATGTCAATAACACTTACCCGATTTATGCAAAACCCTTGAGTGTACCAAGAAACATGGATTAAAGATGAATCCACTCAAGTGTGCATTTGGCATATCAGCTGGACAGTTTTTACGCTTTATGGTTCATGAATGGGGAATCGAAATTGGGCAAAAGATCATTGGTGCGATCAGCAAGGTGGTTGCTCCAGAAAATAAGAAACAGCTTCAGTCATTGATCGGCAAGATCAACTTTATCTAGAGATTCATATCAAACTTGTCTTGAAAAATACAACCGTTCAGTCCATTGTTGAAGCTGAAGGCCGATCAGGAGTTCATCTGGGGAGAGGAGCAGCAAAGAGCTCTCAACGAAATAAAGCTCTACTTGGTGAATCCACCGGTGCTGGTTCCACCTCAGAAGCACAAGCCGTTCAAGTTGTATTTATCGGCTGATGAATGTGCAATTGGATCGACCCTTATACAGGAGTTCGAGGGAAAAGAACGCGTGAATTGTTACATCAGTAGAAGACACCTAGATGCGGAGACCAGGTATTCTCCAATCGAGAGGTTATGCTTGTGCTTATATTTTTTGTGCACTAAGCTCAGGCATTATTTATTATTGGCTGAGTGCATCATCGTGTGCAAAGACGATGTTGTTAAGTATATGTTGCCTATGCCGATTTTGAATGGAAGAATTGGAAAATGGATCTTGGCTCTATCAGAATTTGATTTGCGATATGAATTGGCTAAAGCTGTTAAGGGACAAGTAATGGCTGATTTAGTTACTCATCATTGCGGTCTAGAAATGTCCATCGTGGAACCTGCTCCCGGGAATTTATTCTTCGATGGATCATCCTGTGGCAAAGGTTGCGGCATCGGCATTGTTCTTATATCGCCTCGGGGGGCAAGCTTTGAATTCTCATTGCCGATTTTTGCTACATCGACAAATAATCAGGCTGAGTATGAAGCTGGGCTTAAAGGAATAAAATTGCTAAGAGAAATCAAAGCCGATGCCGTGGAAATATTTGGAGATTCTTTGCTTGTTGTCAATTGGTTGAATGGAAAATACGATTGCAACAATGAAATTTTCGGAGTTTATTGGGAGAATTGTCTTGAATTGCTGAAAAAGTTTAAGATGGCTTCTGTTGAACACAGTCCTAAGATGTATAATGAAGATGCCAATAGGCTTGTGCAAAATGCTTCTGGTTATCGGCCGATATGTGATGTCATGATTATGGAGTTATCGGCCGATGATTGGAGGAGACAAATTATTGATTATTTGAAGAATCCTTCTCAGAAAGTTTCCAGGCAGTTGAAGTTCAGGGCTGCTAAGTTTGTACTACTTGGAGATGTTCTTTATTATCGGACGATTGATGGTGTGTTGCTCAAATGCATCAGTACAGAAGAATCCAAAACTCTCATGGGCGAGATACATGAAGGCGTATGCGGAGCACATAAATTGGCTTACAAAATGAAGTGGATGATAAGGAGAAATGGGTATTTTTGGCTGACCATCTTGGAAGATTGCTTCAAGTACTACAAAGGGTGTCAGGATTGCCAAAGATTTGGAAATGTCCAAAGGGCTCCAACATCGGCTATGAATCCTATCATAAAGCCGTGGCCTTTTAGAGGGTGGGGAACTGACCTGATTGGCTAGATTTATCCGTCTTCCAGTAAGAATCACAAGTTCATATTGGTAGCAACTAATTACTTCACCAAGTGGGTTGAGGCGATTCCTCTGAAGACTGTGACTTCTAAGAACATGACTGACTTCGTAAAGGAACATATCATCTATCGGTTTGGTATTTCTCAAACCATTACGACTGATTAGGGTACTATGTTCACTTCAGGAGAATTTGAGGAGTTTGCCACCAGCATGGGAATCAAATTGCTAAATTCTTCTCCCTATTATGCTCAAGTCAATGGGCAAGCAGAGACATCTAATAAAGGAATTATCAAATTAATCAAGAGGAAGATTGATGAGCAGCCGAGGCGATGGCATAGTAACCTGAATGAGGCATTATGGGCTTATCGGATGGCTTGTCATGGAGCAACAAAGGTGTCTCCCTACCAGTTGGTATATGGACATGAGGCTGTTCTTCCTTGGGAATTGAAAACTGGTTCTAGGCGTGTCTCTATGCAAAATGAGCTGGCAGCCGATGAATACACAAATCCGATGAAAGATGAGATAGAAGATTTGGCTTGTCATTAGCTGAGAGCATTGGTGAATGTCAAATCAAACAAAGCAAGAGTGGCCAGATGGTACGACAATAAAGTTAAAATTAAGGAATTTTCCCGAGGAGTATTGGTCTAGAAATTAATTTTGCCGATAGGGTCCAGAGATCAAAAGTATGGTAAATGGTCCCCTACATGGGAAGGTCCTTAACGGATAGGAATGTGTTCCCGACAATGCATATATTCTGGAAACATTAGAAGGGGAAAGATTTGCACAGGCTTTGAATGGCAAATATCTGGAGAGATATTACCCTAGTATATGGGTAGATTCCTGACTAGCTGATTCGATAAATCGACCAAAAGAAGACTTGGAAATGCCGATGGTCATACAAAAAACATCGACTAAGAAATAGCCAACACGAGATGTGTCGCCTTAAGAGCAAAAAAAATTCAGCCATTCTGTCAAGCATTTATCGGCTATGAAAAAGCATAAAGGAAAATTCGCTCAATGTAACAGCCGATGCAATCAAGAAAACAAGGGGTGGATATAGAGCACTCATATAGGTTTGGAAAAAAAAAGTGCATTAACATAGAGCAAAAGTTATACATCCATTGTTTTCCTGAGTACAACCTAATCATCAATGAAGACCTTATTGACTACACCCTCGACGTCAACTTCAGCGCCGATAACCCCGGCGGCTTCATCAAGCTCGTTAATGAGCTCATCAAGGTCCGCCCGGCCTTCTCCTTCAGGGAAAATAGATTGCAAACCCCGGAGCTCGTGCCGGAGCTGAGTCTGCACCACGGCCAGAGTGACCGCGGCTCCCTGGCGAACCCCATGGCCGGCGATCTCTCTATCACAGTTGGGGATGTCCTGCAGGCAGTCAGCGAGTGTAGCGCCTCTGGCATTCACCGCGGTGATGGCAGTGGCTGTTGCCTGATGGAGGGCCTAGAGTTGGGATTCCAGGGTTGACAGGAGAAAGAAAAGTCAGAAGAGAGTAACTTTGAAGGGAAGGGTTTTTTATGGAAGAGAATCCTACCTGCTACCCTGGCATCAGCATCAGCCCGCAGGGCTCGAACGGCAGACGTCTCGCCCTCAAAAGTTGATAGCGCCGCCTGAGCGGTGTCCAGGTAGAGCTCAAGACGCCCTACTTCGCGGGTCACCTTAGAATAGAGGTCGCGGGTTGCGTTCCTCTCTTGGAGGTAACCCGGGTGAGATCTCCGTCGTAGGAGTCGGCGGAGTTGCTGGAGGAGCTCGCCGGATTTGCGGGGGGTGCTCGGCGAAGAGCACTGGAGGCCTCTTCATCCCTACGAAATGGGAGGAGTTAGATCCAGGAGAATGAAATGTGGAAGACAACGACTCTTACCCTTGGTGGCGGGGACGAACGCTTGTTGCCTGCCATGACCATAGATGGAAGGTGAATTGCGAAGTTTGGAGAAGAAGAAGAAGAAGAAGAAGAAGCAATAGCAGATGCAGCTTGATTTGTTGCACCCAAAGGTTCTTATTTATAGCCACAAAGGGAGCTAAAGCGTCGGGCCGCCACAGTCGATCAAGAAGTTGACGCATCCCGACACCATGATTGGTCAAGAAGCGGAAGAGTTAGGGGCGTCGTATTTGAACGGTACCCACGCGGAGCGAGATTAAAGGATTGAATACTGTGCGGGTACGTGTGGAAGGGGAGAGGTCACCATGACCGAAAGAATTTCGGAACAAAAATATTTTATTCTAAAATTGGGGGGGCATGTGTTGGCACCGATTTTTGGCACAAGTCTGGTCAATGACATGAGGAGAAGGCCGATGATGAATTTAAAGAGTATGGCCGATGTTGATGGAGAAATAGCCGATCATCCAAGGTAACGTCGCAGCCGATGGAGCGGAATTGAGGCTGATGGTCTACGTCAGCAACTTATCGTGTGGAGTCTGAGTCATGGTTTGTTTTAGAAGTATTGATTTCTTTTTAGTCAAGTCATGTAAAGTCATAATCGACCAGGAGTCATAGCTTAGGCTATAAATAGCAGCCCTCAGGCTTGTAATAAAAAAACACATCAATTCAACACAAAACCCTTATTTCCTTTTTGTCGGCAGCTTCGCCAAACCCTAGTTGCAGTAGATTTTCTTTTTCTTCAATGAGTTCTTCTGGTTGGCGCAGTGCTGCATCGACTTCGACCTCCATCTTGCTTGTAAGATCCATTTAGAGTAACGTAGATAGGCTCAACGTTTATGGTGCATCGCTTCTTCCTCTATCTATTTTATTCGCAAGTTATTGAATCTATTAGATCTTAGGTTCACGACGCATCGTTTGTATCTAGATCTAGTTTATTCATCAGTTATCGATATTTGCTAGTCTTTGCTAGATTAGATTCGTTTGATCTTGCTTAAGTTTAGCTCTTATCATAGTTATCTAGCTTAGATCTAAGTTTGCTATCGGCTCTTTCTATAGTCCTTGTTGTTTTCATCTATTGTTCCGAGTATAGCCGATTAGATCTGATTCTAAGTGTTGTTTACGAGGATTTGTTAAGTAAAATTAATACTGCCTTCACAGCTGAATCGGCTAATTCTAGCCGATTGTCCACTGATTCGTATCGTGCCTCGGGCCGATACCCTGCAGAACGATTCGGAACACCAGCCGATACATTCTGGTATTTAACGTCATCTTATCTCTTGTCAATTGTAGGTCAAATTGACTGGCACACATTGCACCATTGCGAAGCTGATTGGAGCCTGCGCTGGAGTAAAGCAGATCTCCCAAATCCTCGTGTGTGATCGGCGCGGAAGGCTGGTCATCGGTTTTTTCCGTCAACAAAAGCATTCTGCCAAATGATTTGATGGTATCCCCAATTTCATCTACAGTACGACAGTTAGGCATTGGGTCCTCTGTTATGGCTCACAAAATCAATGGACAAGCCCTGATGGTGGTAGGGACCATGGTGGATCAAAGAATCCCTATCTGAGGCATGGTTCAATCGAACATAGGCCTGGCCTCTACCAAAGGGGCATTTCTGAATATTTTTACTGCCAGCACGTAATCATCTACTAAGAGCTCAAGTATGCGGTTGCTATGCTCAGCAAACTGATACAAACTTGGCGAAAGGTTTGAGACCGTGATGATTGCGAGGTCCTCATTGCGGGGCCGCTCTCTAGCCATGATGATGTGCAAATACTTCTCTCTGCCATTGACGAGGACAGTGAAGAACCCCGGCAGCATCATCGCCACTGGGTCGATGTTGGGGAACACCATCGCCGAGGGGATGGGGTGGGAATCACCAGAGGTGGTTCTTGCATGGGTGCGGGATTGGGGTTTTCTATAGCTTAGTGAGGAGAAGCCGACGAGGAAGAAGGGGCCTTTCGACTTCCTAGTAACGCATTACTTAGCTCAGTAAAAGATGAGAAATATGGTGGCTCAAGGCCTCTGCCGCTTCCACTAGGTCCCAGAGAGAGCTCGGTATCCTTTCTGAACCAGTGACACGAAGGGGCCCAATTAGCGGTTGGGAGGGTTGGAGAGAAATTACTATTGCATGCTGGCCCAGTTGACTTGGTAAAATTTTGGAGAGCGTGAAAAAGTGAGCAGGAGTTAAGCACATGTCCCCATTTTTTGCAGTCCCAGCACTTAATCGATCTTTGGCAAAGGTTCCTTGTGTGGTTGGGAGATAAACATCTGACACAAATTCTGCCGCGTGCTGCAATAGTGTCAGGACGATAAGAAGATGGGCTTTTTGTCCCAGAGTTCAAGGCGGCCTATTGATTCAAGGACTTCTTTGCCAAATTCCTCTGAGATTTAAAATTCTAATGTTGGAAAACTGAACGCCTTGGAGTCGATAATCTTTGAAAGATCGGTTTTCTTGGCGATGAATTTGAGCCAAAAGAATGAGCACCTTTAGATTGAAGCTGGTAAGATCCTCCACTCAGACGCTGAAAAACTTTTCGACGAGGCAAAGGCCCATAATTGTCGGCGCCCGAGCTAGAACATGCACCAAGCCATGAAGACTGAGTGCCCAAAGGGACAGTGTTGGCGCTAGAAAGGGGCTTCAGGTTGGATTTCAATGCATCAGCGAACGAGGGCCTATGATTTCTTGGGCGTACTTCATGCCAGGAGTACAACTTGCCAGAGTCCAATTTGGGGAAGTTTTGAGCCCTTTGAAAACCCGAGTCATTGCAAAGGAAGAAAGCCATCTTGAAATGCTCAGATGCAAGAGAGTTCAAACTGAGAACCAGAAACCCAACTTGTTTGCAGGAGACAGTGGACCTGAAAATTTGTTGATCAACCAGAACAGCGGCAAAATCTTTCGCGATGCCACCAAGATTACTTTGTAGGCAGTTGGCCACAGAATCATTAGTGAGTCTAAATCTGTTCTGACTAAAAGAAACCAGCAAGAGAAAACCATTGCTTGGTGGATCCGAATCAAGAGAAACCGAAGAACCCAGGGAAAGCCTAACACGATTTCTTAAGCATTTGCCCGATTGAAAGTCCAGAAAAGAGAGGTCCATTGAGAGAGTCATAGGGAGAGGAGATTACCCAATCGCGGAGGGTGGAGCACCTCCCATTGCCAGGAGCAAGGGCAAGTTCACCGGCCGGAGACCCAGCAGGCAGGGCGGCGCGGGCGCCCGCGCAGGGATGGGAGAGGCGTTCCCCTGTCATCTCCTGTGATTGGTTCCGTTTAGGTTCCGGATAGATCAAGGCAACTAATAATTATAAGAAGATGATCCAGTCCTATCACTGGGTTGCAGGACAGTACATGTATACTTGTTGTACTCTACTTTTCATATAGAGATAGACGGAATACTCTTTCATTTAGCACAACCATGAGAAGCTTGTTGCTAGTGAATATTCATAGGATATTTATCCTTATTTTCATAGCTAGTTTGGATAATGAAATACATAAATGGTCTTAGTGGTAGGATCTGAAATCAAGCTATCAGCTTGGATAATTGAGTAGCATAGAGTTTGCATATCAAACAAAATATCAGTGTTTTGCAGATATTAAAATGAAGCCTGTTGGCGGTAGATTTCCATGATTTTTACCGTCAACATTTCCCTGGATTTCATACTTTTATGGTCAAAATCATGCTTAAATTATTTATCCTGATGAGTTCCACTAGTTTTTGGTGATTATTAGATTTCAGGAGCTTACTACATAAACTTCGGCCAAATTGGGAGAAAACCCAAGCCGACCGGCCTCCCTTAGGCCGGCCAGCCTGGCACTGAGGTGAACACGTGCCAAACTTCACCTGTAGGGCCTCAAACACAAATCCAATCAACCTTGACCGGCACATCATCAAGTAAAACATCCTACGTTCGAAAGGCTTGAACCATCGATTGATGGGCCCACTTGCAGTGACTACCGAGGTCTTCAGGCTCAAAACTACCTCCGTGAGGCATTTGCACACGTTGAGCAACACATCGGTGCATCAGAGGGCTGAGAGGAGCCAGAGACAGGCCAACCGGCCTCATCCAGGCCGGCTGGCCTCTAACTTCCACGCCTCAAAGTGACGCAACTATTACCGACCTCATGGAGTGATCAGAGGCATCCACAAGAAAGGCGGTGACACATGGCAGCATCCCTAGGCCGGCTGGCCTAGGGGAGGCCGGCCGGCCTAGCTCTGCAATGCCACGTGTCCATCTTCGCATACAAACTACGTTAACTGTCATACCTGCTTACAAGACAAGCTAAGTAGCAAGTACCGACCTTAAGAAGCTATAAATAGCTGCCCAAACCTCCATTCACAAGACACTATCCTTGGAGAGAAGTTGAGTTCTTGGTTTAGTCACTCTACCTTAGTGTAGAATAGGGAGGGAGTGAGGTGAGAGCTTGGGTGAGAGCCAAGCTAGGAGAGGAGCCGGGTTCCCTCGGTCCTACTCCGACTGTATAGCCACCTCGGAGGAATAAAGCTTATTCAAGTAAGTTCCTCGTTTATCTTCAATGTCTCGCTAGTTCTTCTCTTACTTTCAGTAATTTATTTATTTACTTTCATTGATCTGCGGGATCCCTTGTCTGCGTGGTTAGCAAGTTCTATCCATTTGGGGTCTTTTCTAGCCTTAACGTGAGGTGGAAGTCAGTGACTCCATAGTTTAGGCGTGGTGCTTAGACTTGGTTAGTTACCTCAGGTTGTGTTCGACCCCATGGAACAGTACGGTAGGCGGCTGGTGGTGACAGCCCTGTCCGTCCCTCATAGTCCACCACATTCGGGTGCTTTGGTAGCAGTAGTAGCAGGTTGCCGTTGAACTCCCCTCTCACCCCTTTCTGAAGTCCTTCCTCTTCCAGCCGCCAAAGGCTTTGATCAAGCTAGTACATAGCAAGTTATCTGGGTAACGAGTTGGCTAACTGAAGTTAAGCTCTCTACCCTCTTACCTCTTCTCCCTTGGTGGGTCCAGTTGAATAGTTCTAGGTCTGGTCACGCTTATCGTTCCATGGATTCGATATCCCAAGTAAACTCCCTGGTGAAAGCTATATCGGTATCCGTGTGCTTGCGGATTAGTTCGTATAGGCTAAGGAGTGCCAACAAGCTTTTTGGCGCCGTTGCCGGGGAACGGTGGCAACACTAGTTTTAGAGCTTTTCAGCTGTACACCTTCCGCACCTTACCACACACCCACATGGAGTTTTCTCCTAGTTATCCGGCAGTTCCATCTCGCGAGTATTTGGAACCGCCTCCATCTTGCCACCCCATATTATTGGATGGTTATGAGATCCGTCCCAGTCTCATAGCTATGGTTCGCACATAGTGCTTTTCTGGTAGGAAGGACGAATGTCCCTATGCTCACCTGCAGGAATTCGAGGAGAATTGCTCTCTTCTCACCATAACCGGTATGAATCAAAACACCCTACGGTGGAAGCTATTCCCGTTCTCTCTGACGGGGGAGGTGAAAATTTGGTACAACCGAAAGGAAGGAAGAGTTGGAGGAGATTGGATCGTACTAAGGATGAGTTCTGCTTATTCTTCTTCCCTGTTACCAAAGTGATGCCGCTTCTTATTCAACTGCTAACATTCAAGAAAGGTGAAGAGTCACATGGAGTAGTCTGGGCAAGATTCATGCAGATGGCAACTTCTGGACCACCTCACAGTATTCCAGAAGAGATGCTAATGTAGCACTTCGTTGGTGGGTTGAAGCCGGAGAGAGCGCATTTCATGAATGTCGCCTCCGAGGGATCCATCATGTACAAGACAGTGGCTGAAGTATGGACTATTCTCGAGAAAGTCCTTGACAGTACTCAGTACACGAGAGTCTTCGATGATCCACCCGAGCCAACTGATCAACCCAAGGAGAATCAACAAGTTCACATCATATCAGCTGCATCCTCTCCACCTCCACCATACATAGAGGAGATCACCGAACCAAGCAAGTCCATAGATCATGAGCCACTCATTGAATATACGCCAATGTTCATCCCTGATCTCTTCACAGAAGAAGAGTATATGGAACTTGGCAACGCATCAAACTTGCCGAAGGAGCACAAGTGCATATGCTCAAGATCTGAGGCGTTCATTCTAGACGCTACACCGCAGATTGAGGGTCTTACTGCGATTATGAGCACGGAATGGATAGAGGAAGTGGAATCAAGCAGTAGTATCATACAGATCTACCGCAATTTCAAAATACTCCTCTGCACTATTGGGGACGCTGCACCGCAAGAAGTCTTTTACGACCTAAAAGTTGGGGCGAATGTGATGTGCAAAACTTTTGCAGATCACATTGTACAAGAAGAACCCCTGACTTTCTCTCGTAAGAAACTGAAGTGGATTGATGGCCAGATCGTGAAGAGCACAGGAATCCTCCGGATCGAGATGTGGACGGTCAATTGTAATATTCTATTTCTATGGTGCGCCGGCCAGCAGGTTGCTGCCACTGTACTCCCATAGGACATTGCTTAATGACCACCGGCCATTCTTTCTACTATTTTTGGCAATGCGTAGCAAAAGGCTGCCTTTCTTTTGTCAGATATATATAAGGCTCAACGCTGATACATGTGACTGTTATGCTCCTAATTTTGAGGTCGAACCGTATTTTATTTGATTTTCATTCCATGGGGGCATATACTAATATACTATAATGCGCAGAGGATGAAAACTATGTGGAAAAATAATGCTTCATAAAGGACAACCCAATAATAGATATATGATGTCGAACTGTCCTATCCCATATTCAATATCTCCTTTTGGAAATTGAACACACCCCGAATTCGAACCTTATGATATGATTCGTTACAAGTGTTCACTACTGTCCACAACGCCACTACTACTTTCGTAGCAGCTGCACCATATACATTCTACCAGCTCAATATATAATGACTCTCAAATAAAAGAAACTCGTCAAAAACCAAATTCTATAAACTCAACTACCACACACCAAATATGCTACCAGCCCAACTACATGTGTTTTCCATTTTTTATTGTTGGACGAGGGCTGGAGTGTTGCGTCCACACACACAGACGCACAAAAAAGTTTCCTGTTGGAAAGCATTGTGCAGAGTCATTTCTATTTCTAGTTGGAACTTAGTGTCAAGAGGAAACCACGCACAATGAAGAGCCATCAACTTGCATGTTAAGCCCGCGTGCACGTGCATGAACAGCATAGCAGAGAGAAGCACTCTATATCTAGCATCCCCAACCTCGGGTTTAACTCCATCAATCAATCATACTAACAACAAACATTTCCGTACCCATCGCAAATTAGCGACTAATCCCCCGAAGCCCAGTAGTTTCTTGACGAACGACGTGCAAAAATGGGTGCTGAGAACGCAGGCAACTGCGCCGCCGCCTCCGGCCACGGCCACACGGTCTGCGTCACCGGCGCCGGCAGGTTCATCGCATCGTGGCTTGTGAAGCTCCTCCTTGAAAAAGGCTACACTGTGCGCGGCACCGTCCGGAACCCAGGTCTCCGCTCATCGAATCAATAGAGCAATATATGTTGTGTCATTGCGTTGCTGCTTCTTTTTAATTTCTAATTTGATGGCCCAGTCACGATGAACAAAACAACCAAAGGCAAAGCCGCTATGGTTTTGATCTTATGATTTTTCGTGTACCCATCTGGTTTCAATGGCATGCATATGGTTCTGGCCTTCTAGCTAGGGCCGTGATCTGATGCCAATTTCTGATGTTCCAGATGATGAAGAGAAGAACGCGCACCTCAGAGCGCTGGACGGAGCAGCAGAGCGGCTGACGCTGGTGCGCGCGGATCTCCTTGACATGGAGAGCCTCGCCGCCGCGTTCAGAGGCTGCCAAGGCGTCTTCCACGCCGCGTCCCCTGTCACTGACGGCCCCGTAATTCACTAATCCCTTCCTGCTGTGCTCTATTGATTTATTTGTCCTATGTATAGTAGAACATCTACTAGATCAATATTGGAGTAGGGTTCTTATTTAAGTGACGGTGACTGAAATGAAGGAGAAAATGATCGAGCCGGCGGTGGAAGGGACAAAGAATGTGATCACTGCCGCTGCCGATGACGGCGGCGTCCGCCGTGTGGTGTTCACCTCGTCCATCGGCACCGTGTACATGGGCCCTCACCACGCTCCCGGAGAGGAGGTGGACGAGACATGCTGGAGCGACCTCGACTACTGCAAGAACACCAAGGTTAACACATCAGCTGCCACTTATTTTGTCCTATTAATCGCATGTCGGAGCTTACATGTTCGCATGCTTGGCAGAACTGGTACTGCTACGCAAAGACGGTGGCGGAGCAGGCCGCCTGGGAGCTGGCGAGGAAGCGGCGGCTTGACCTCGTCGTGGTGAACCCGTCGCTGGTGCTCGGTCCGCTGCTGCAACCGTCGGTGAACGCCAGCACCTGGCACATCCTCAAGTACCTCGACGGCTCCGTGCAGACGTACGCGGACGCCGTGCAGGCGTACGTGCACGTCCGCGACGTCGCCGACGCGCACGCGCGGGTGTACGAGGAGCCCAGTGCTTGCGGCCGGTACCTTTGTGCGGGGCGCGTGCTGCACCGCGGCGAGGTGTGCCGCATCCTCGCCAAGATGTTCCCGGTGTACCCGGTTCCTACCGAGTGCCAGGGCGGGGCGGGGGAGACGAAGAAAGGGTGCCGGTTCAGCAGCCGGTGGCTGGTCGAGCTCGGCGTCGGGGTCACGCCGGCAAGCCTCTGCCTGCACGAAACGGTGAACAGCCTCCAGGTCAAGGGCCTGCTTCCACGTCGCACCACCCCTGTAGCGGATCCTCCTGTCATCTCGTGAACTGCATCTGCAGATGACGACGCGAGTAATTAGTGCGACAGATCGATGTGGAAAGTGGTGTCTGATTTTGCATCCCCTTTGGTTTGTTTTCGAGTAAAAGGTATTAGCGGTCCCTAAACTTGTCGTGAGGTGTCATCTAGATCCCCGAACTCTCAAAATGCATTTTTAGATCCTCAAACTTGTCTTGGTATGTTATCCACATCCCCAAATTCTCGGTATGCATATTGAAATCTCTGAACTTATGACAGGGTGTTATCCGGGTCCCTAAACTCTTAAAACATATATGTTTAGTTTCCAAACTTGTAATGATTAACGTGATGAATTTGCAAATCTGATAATGTATTTTGAAAGTTTAAGGATCTAAATGACACCCTAGGATAAGTTTAGGGATACGAAGATGCATTGAGAGTTTAGGGATTTGGGTGATACATCAGGACAAGTTCGATGGTCTGAAAATGCATTTTGAGAGTTCGGGGACTTAAATGACACCTCGGGACAAGTTTATAGACCACCCATGTATTTTACTCTTTATTTTTTCAACAACGAACTTTGCTATGGCAAATTCATTTGAGATGGGCGACTGGGCGGCTCTGGCCTCTGGGCAGCCCATGTAGATTATGTAGATCATAATATTTATATCTTGTGAGTATTTGTTTTTTATTATGACCGAAAAACTGCTTAGATTATGGGTACGTGGTGTTTTGCATATCCTTTGGAGTAGATTTAGCGGAATTTATTGTGGAGTCTATTGGAGTTTACCTGAAGAGTTCAGGATGAATAAACTTGAGATGAGAAACATAAACCTGCATAACTCCGACAATAAGGCGTTGAACAGAAGTAAGAATTAGATACTTTCATGAACCAGGCACAAGATCTAGAAGTAGAAATGAAGATCAAGTCTGATGAGATTCAGATTTGAAGGTAGCATACAAAACTGAGGTCATGTTTCATCAAATGCTATACTTTGGCATGTGCCCATGAATTGGCTGCATCTTTGTTCAGCTTTGTTCTTTATTAGGAGATAATTATCTTATGTAATAATCTCTGATAAACAACACATTAGTGCTTATTCTGTGGAAGATGAAAAATAATTACGGATGTGGGTTAACAATTTGTGAGTTTGCATATGTAGATGTAGAGTATTTATTATTTATTTGTTTGTGTATGAAAGGACCAATCAGACGGGTTGTCAATTGGAATGCTTCTATCCTACAAACGATTTGTAATATAATTGGATCAAAATTTAATGAAGTATTATCTGGACTTGGCCCATATATAATTAGGCCCAAAATTGGTTGTGCCAAATAAGGCAAAAAAATCAAGATGGGAACATATTGGGTTTGGTCCAACAAGAATGGGCCCATAACAAATTATGACAAAGCAAATATTAGGCCTAATAAAAATCTGGCTGAAAACAAGTTATGGAAAACAATCTGTCACAAATTATCACGCCACATAGGAACTGGAACAACTAGTTTATGATGTTTTTATTAGTGACATTTTCACATGTGTCACATATTTAGTGACAAACTCAGGATAAAGATTGTTAATTTCATAAGTAACCATGATTAGTGACGCTCGATTGTGACGACGTAGTACATCACCAGATGGTCACAAATCATGGTTGACACCAAAACCATGTTTATGATGTCTATTAATTCGCCACTAATCAGTAGATTTTTGGTGGTGTAGCATCATATTTTCCAACAAAATTGCTCCAAATTGCGGGGGCGTCTATTCATCGCACATGCGACTAGCCGTTGTATCATCGCACATGTCTGCTGGAGATAAAAATATTACAGAACAAAATAAAATATTCCAAGATAAGATAAAAATATTTTAAAATATTGTTATCTCCAGCCTTTTATTTTATTCTGAAACATTGTTATCTCCAGCGGATATGTACGATGATGCGGCGGCTAGTCGCCCTTGCTATGGATAGACATCCTGCAAATTGCAGCCAAAGCTAAGAATAAAATATCCACCAAAAGGGCTCCGAAAAAATAATAGATTTCATACCTACAGAAGGAGGTGGACTTGACCATGAAATTGATCTTTGCATTAGCTTAATACGTATAATTACAAGATACTCCTAGAACTACTCAATGATTATATGGCAAAAAGTTCATATCAAAGAGACTCTACCACCAAAATCAGAGTCCTATCCCCAAAGTGTTTGGTCTTCGTTAATATTCAAGTTATCCTTTCATGAAGCACGCATTTCTGCTACCCCTAGGAGTAAAATTATCTAATAATATCTTCTTCAAGCATCAGAAGGACCTGGCACCCTGATGATTTTTCTTCACTTCCATGCAAGATTCTTGATCATGAATGACATGGATCCTCTGACTTGTCACCCTGATTTTGAGGCCAAATTAGCAAACCTCGTCCACCTGATTTTGAGGGCCAAATAGGGAACCCCTCTTGCACATCCATGAAGGATGACTTACCAATGCCGACGCATGTCCGACCACCGACAAGGCCTAGACACTTTAAAGTCTCTCGCACTCCCTCTCCTGAGTCATCTACTTGAACTAGCCATTTTCATCCATGTCGACTTAGCCGACACCATTTTCGTCACCCACTTGTCCTCATGCCACCTTGCACTCTCATATGACTCTGTTGGACCCCGCATAGTCCCTCAGCACCAAGCCTCAACACCCCTAGACACATGGTCGTTTCTGACTAGTTTCTAGGCGAGATGAGAAGTCGAAGTCGGCGACGCCGCGGCCGCATTGCAGCGCGAGCTGAAGTCGAGCCGAGTGGTGGAGGTCGTCGTTGCAGCACGAGCTGGAGTCGAGCCGAGTAGCCGACATCGATGTAGTCGTTCGCTCAAAGATCCAGTCTCGAACTCAACAAAATGATTCGCTGATTCGTATGTACGGAGTGGCATTACGTCACGTTGAGTGGATTGATCTTGATGAAGAGATCCTTCAAGCTCGCCCGATGATATCGACGCTCTACCCTGCGCTGATGCTCGGGGGCTTCCACGATCTAGTGCTAGGATTGCACGTTGATCCTCCTACTTCGACATGTCCGCTTCATCAATAACCGCCATGGTTTCGTTGATAATCGTCCACGAATCAAGCTAAGTGACTTATACCTTCCAAACTTATTCTCCGCAAGATCGGCTACTTATCTGTGTATATCTCTCGACAGACATTGAAACCCTCCAGAGTTACACTTCGCCGCCTAGCTTTTGCGCAATGCCCATTCTCTTTGTCGCAATGTCGACTACTTATTTTTGCACGTTGTCTTCTCTTAACGGTTGCTAATCTACTCGGGTAGCACATACCTTAATCCGTGAAACCTCGAATCTCCAATCATGCCTAAGTGACTCTATGAGCGAACGCTAGAACGGGACCAGATGATTAAACGTAACAGGCGGACTACTCCCAAATTTAACTTTACACCGAATAAAATTCGGTATCTTTGCATTATGCTACATAATATATGCATTATCTTTTTTTCATATTGAGCTTCAGCAACAACTCTCCAGTTCGCTCGGCACATCTCCTCTAGCTCCTAGGCTTGGGGCTGGGTGCCAATAACTACTCGACATGGCTGCTACAACTCACCTGGCTCATCAGCTCGGGGCTGGACGCCGCAAAACTACCTAGAAGACTCACAAAATAACCTGATTTAAGAGGCTTTTGAGGATTTATCTCGGGAAGATAATTGTTTAACCATTATTTCAGCGATTTTATCCCGAAATAGAGGGCTTTCAAATTTTTAACCCAAACGTATTATCTAGCCATTAAATCAGGGATAAGATTTGTTTTGAGCGGTGATTTAGAGTTTGTTTGGGAAAGTTATTTATTTAACCATTTTTCAGGGATTTTATCCCGAAAATAGAAGTTTTCGAATTTCTAACCAATCTACCTATTTTAACCATCAAATCAATTTCTTAAAAATATTCTACAATGTACCCCACGTTCTTTTGGACCTTTTTTTTTCAAATTCTCGATTTGGATTCAAAGCTCGGGGGCTGCGGGACACGTGTCATCAGTGACATGTTTTTCAATTTTTTTAGGACAAAGAAGATTCAAGATTATTTGACCCTCAGTCTGATTCTTTGATTCGACCTAAGGCTCGGGGGCTACTCCATATGGAATGCGACCCCATATAAAAGAAGAAGACTACTCCAATGCATATAAGACCCTCAGCCTAATTTTTCGATTCAACCTAAGGCTCGGGGGCTATTCCATATAGAGTGCGATTTTTATCACACCCCATACCGAAGATTGTTTTCTAAAGATTTAAAGACTATTTGGGGGCATGAGCACCTCGTAGCCTCGAAGCAGCTAAGGAAGTACTCAGAAGACACCCTCAAGACGGAGTTTCAGAAGAACTCGAAGATGACTTCAGAAGTACTCGGAAGCCTGTAATACTCGGCTATAAAGAGCTCGGGGGCTTGTCACACCTGGTACTACGGAACTGACCATGTGCTATAGATAATTCTAGAATAGGGGATGGGACATATCCCATGCCTTATATCTGATGTAATGTATTCAGACTTGAGTAGGACTAGTCGGTACAGAAGGATAGTACCCGAGTAGTACTCGGGTAGGACTCATAAGCTCGTATTGGCTAGGATATCTATAAGACGGTCCCTCAAACTATATAAAGGCGGGCAGGGACCCCCTCCAAAGCAATCTATTCCTAAGACAATACAAATCACTACACAGGACGTAGGGTATTATGCACATCGCAGCCCAAACCTGTCTAAGTCTTTGTGTTCCTTGCACCTTTGAGTTCATGATCTCGGCAACACCCTACCTACAACCTACCACCTCGGGGCTATCCCTCGGTGGGCTTGGTGGTAAAACACCGACAGTTACGAGGTAGAAGTCCTAGTAGGATTATAGGGTGGAGTCCTAGTAGGATTACAGGATAAAGTCCTAGTAGGATTACAGCGGAATCCTAGTAGGAGTTCGACATCTTTTTCCTTGCGGCTAGCTTCCTTGCGGGCACCTAGGGATCTATATCTGACACAATCATCAATCAATACAACTCTTCTCGGCACATCGCCAAAACCCTAGGAGTAGTAGCGTAACTTTTTTTTGACGAATTCTTTGGTGAACTGGGCTGCATCGACTTGATCTCCGGTATGCTCGTAAGTTCGTTTCCATCGGATGTTCTAGGCTTTAATTACTGGTGCATTGTTGTAGTTTCATCTAGTTTATCTACCAATTTATCGAGTTCATTTAAACTTGCAAGGTTCCATCATCCGATGTCTTGTTTGTTTTATAGACCTCATAATTTATCGATTTCTATCAAGTTCTTGTAAGGCTGCATCGTCCGATCGCTTGCTAGTTTTCTTAATAGATTTCACAATTTATTTTGCCCTCATCAAGTTTTTATCAGCTCCGTTTATTGAAGATTTCATTGCTCATCTAATAGCCGATTAGATCTAGATCTGGATTCTTATAACAAATACTGATAAAAACACTCGTCATCTTACCTACTTTTATCGTTAATTTTGTTTAATCTATCGTCTTGATATCCGATCCGACTGATAGTGACAATCAGGTTAAGTTTTATCAGCTACAGGCGTTTCTTTATGATGAGGTTTATTCTTAGCCTTATTTGCTACTAATGAATTGGCTTCATAGCCGATAGCCTAACTTGAGTATCGAACTTCATAGCTGATGTTTTTATGGAACTCTTCGGAATTCCAACCGATTAAATTTTATTCCCTAGGTCAAATTGACTGGCACACCCTAGACCTCGATAGCAGGATCTGCACTAGAGATAAGCGGAGCCATCAGATCTTAGCGTATCGTGCTCCGCAAGATTCACCGTTCGATTTTGTGGTAACATTTGGATTATATAACAATTAACAATTAGCTGATAGCAAGAGCCGAGTGGTACGGTGAATATACTTCATAGACTGCTTCATATACATGTTCACCATACGGAGCAGGCATTATTAATTGAGTTTATTCATGGTTCCAGCCAAATTAAACTTGAACAAACTTCTTACCACTAATACTTAGGCACCCATGATTTGAAACCATCAGATGACGCTCAAGTGGTTTTGGGGACCTTGTACTCGTTGAGGTACGGCATGGTGGTGAGCCCCTTGGCCATGAGCGGCTCCACGTTCACCCACAGATTGTTCTTCTTGGCGAGCTCCTCGACGGCTCTGGCAATGTCTTCCCGGACGTCGAACCTCATGGTGCCAATGATCTCCTCCGTGGTCGGGCCCATCTCGACGGAGACGACCTTGAAGGCGCCGTCGCCGCTGCCGCCCTCGACGCGCACGAGGGTCGGATCGCTGAACAGGTTGTGCTTGCACGCCAGCGCCTCCTGGTACGACCCCGACAGGAGCACGGCCACGTAGTAGGCGCCGCGCTCCGGGTCCAGCGGGTGCAGCGGCACCGTGTCGCCGCCGCCGATGAACTTGTCGATCTTGCCGTCGCTGTCGCAGGTGATGTCGACGAGCGTGCCCCTGAGCGTCGGCCGCTCGTCCAGCCGGCTCACCGGCATCATCGGGAAGAGCTGCCCGACGCCCCAGTAGTCGGCCACCAGCGAGAACACGGAGAGGTTCATGTGGTAGTTGTAGATGGTGTTGGCGTCGCTGGTCACCCTCTTGCACATCTTCTTGGCCAGCTTGTACATCTCGATGCCCTGCTTCTGGAGCTCGGCGGCGTGCGAGTACAAGCCCGCGCCGCCGTTGGCCGCCATCCTCGGCTGCTTGGAGGAGAGGTCTTTGATCTTGCTCATAAGCTGGTCGCAGGTCTCGTCCTCCGGCGGCTCCGGGATCGCCGACAGCGCCTCGACGATGATCATGGAGTGGTGCGTCACCATGGCGCGGCCGCTCTCGGTGCACAGCACTGGGTGCGTGACGCCGCTGTGGTCGCACCGGAGCCGCGCCGCCTCCACGACGCTGCACGCGTACTCCTCCAGCCCGTACGCCACCGACATGTCGGAGTCGCCCGACCGGGTCCCGTCGTAGTCGACCCCGAGCCCGCCGCCGCAGTCCAGCACGGTCATCGGCGCGCCGTACCGGCTCACCAGGTTGCAGTAGATGCCGACGGCCTCGCCGACCGCCTTGCGCACGATCTCCGTGGTCGGGATCATGGAACCGATGTGGAAGTGGAGCATCGTGAGCCAGTGCAGCTTGCCCATCTCCCTGAGCCGCTCGGCGACGCCGTAGATCTTCTCCTCGAGGAGCCCAAACTTGCCGCGCTTGCCGGCCGTCGACCCGAAATGGCCTGGAATCTTGGTGAGGAGCTTGGCTCGGATGCCGATGGCCGGCTCGACGCCGAGCTTGGCGCTCTGCTCGACGACGATGTCGAGCTCCTCCTCCATCTCCAGCACGATGATGCAGTTGAGCCCCATGGCGCGCGCCGAGAGCGCGAGCGCGATGAAGTCCGCGTCCTTGTAGCCATTGCACACCAAGTAGGCTCCGGGCTTGGCCTTGGCGAGGCAGCCCATTGCGACGAGCAACTCCGGCTTGGAGCCGGCCTCGAGGCCGTAGCTTTCGTCGTGGCCGAACCTGACGAGATCCTGGATCACGTCCTTGTTCTGGTTCACCTTGATCGGGTACACGCCCTGGTACCTGTTCCTGTACCCGGTGGTGGCGATGGCGTCCTTGAACGCGGCGTGGAGGGAGTTGAGGCGGACCTTGAGCACGTCGGGGAAGCGGAGGATCATGGGGAACTGGACTTTCTTGTTGTCGTTGGTCGTGCCCGCTAAGACCTCCTCAATGACGGAGTGCACGTCGATCTCCTGCCCCGGCGTCGTCTCGCGGCCATGGGGCTTGGCGCAGAGGTGGCCCTTGGAGTTCACCGTGAAGTAGGGCTCGCCCCAGCCGAGGATGTTGTAGAGCTCGCCGTAGTTCTTGGCCATGGTGGACAGGTGCGTGATTGCCTGTCCAAGGACACAGTAAGATGATTTGGTGAAATCGGAATCGGATTGAGGACATGTTGGGAGAAAATGGGTCAAGTGTCGGGCAATTAAAATTGGTGTACTAGATGCTGTTTGGATTATTGTAAGCAGTGTTTGAAAATGTTGTAAGGTATGATTTCAACGCTTGTAACAACCTCAACACTTGGCTCATTTTCACCCCACATACGTCTCCGATAATCTTCAGTTAGATATGTTCTACTTCTATCCATACAATTGTGTCAAGTTGCAAAATATATCAGCTCTTACAATTCTTTTTCTTAGTTTCACTTTCAGAGAAAGTGCATCACACATCCCTTTTTCAGACAGTTTCTTAGTTTTTTTCAGAGAAATTGTAATACGGTAGAAATAATGAAATTGCAAAAATATGCTGACAGTTTCTGAATTTTATGGATTTCTGTCTGTTGGAAAGAAAAATTGGTTTTTTTTTTCAAGAACTCGCAGGAGGTACCATTGTCACTAATACTAGGAGTAAACGTTTGAAATGAACTACTGTATATAAATAGCATCTCAACAGAAATGTTGCATTGATCTATCTCATCATGGCCGGGTAGAATCATATATACACGCAAAAAAAAGCCAACAACGTAACATATAGCAATGATCCGTTAACAAATGGATAAATTGAAGAGAAGAAATACTCCAACGGGGATGTAATGAGACCATACCAGAAGAAGGTTGCTCAGGGGAGAAGTAGAGGTGCCTGGATTGACTTCAGTGGCTGTACTGGTGTGTGCCTGTGTGGAATGTAGACTGTCCGTTATATAGAGGTCGTAGAAAGAATGAAATGACCTATTTGCCATCGTAGAGGATTTAAAAAACGTGCTCACCGTCACCCTCGCAGAACACGTGCTCCCTGACATGGACGTGACGCAAACGATAGTCGATCGAAATATCCGCAGCCAGTTTGTGAATTGAAACGCTAACAAGCACATAAATTATGAGAACATTTTCTCTGCCGTTCCAAGGAGATAAGGTGGGACCCATGTTTTGCTCTTGGCATATTGTCGCTGGAGATGTGAACGGTTCTGTGGTCATCTTCAGTTGTAGGAAAGGAGTAAGTCTGTAATTGCAGGACCATCACCAAATCTTACTGCACATTACCAATCTTCGTACTATTACATACAATTTTTTTGTGCATGTCTTAGTGAACTACACATGATGCCCTTATTGCAGGACCATCACCAAATCTTCCTGCACATTACCAATCTTCGTACTATTACATACAATTTTTTTTGCATGTCTTAGTGGACTACACATGATGCCCTTACACCTTTTCAGCCGGTACTAACGCGCATATTTAGTACCGGACCAATAGAACAGTACTTCGGGGAGCCATTTAGTACTGGCCGTAGCCTTCCGCTGGCACTAAAGTGCGCCACCGATGCCGGGGGGCAACGGCTAGATTCCCCCTAGCGCCACTTTAGTACCGGCTGAAGGCTCCAGCCGGTACTAACATGCCTTCTATATATCAGCACCATTCTTCCTCCCCGAACCCGAGCCAATCATTTGACCAAGCTCAGGATTCTTCTTCGCCATGGTAATTTAGAGAGGAGGTGCTGCCCATTTTTCTCAAGATTAGTGGGGATTTCACTCATCCAAGCGCTCAAAAGGTTAGCAACTTCATCCTCTCTTCTTTGATGTTTTTTATGCTTCATTTCATGCTTTATAGTTAGAGAAATTTGAGATTATCAGAAAGAGTTAGAATGAGCATAATTTTTTTGATATATCCATTTATTTGAGATATATAGAAGCTATGAATAGAATTTGAGAGAAGGTTTATTGAATAGTTTGCATGTGGCAAATGTAGAGTTAATTTTTTTTCAATTATTTTCAAGTGTGTCATTATGCTAATAATATTGTTGAAGTGGTTTTATTTGCCACGCGTATTTCCATGTTTAGAATGGGCACTATTTTTTGATTTATACATTCATTTGAGATATTTGGACCTTTTAATTTTATTATCAAATTTCATCCTTCATTATATTAATATTTTAGTATGAAATTTGAAAAATAATATAGAATATGATGATACAAATGAAACTTGATCCTTCATAACACTAATACTGTTTTGCCGTATTTTAAAAAAATAGAAGTGTTTTCCAATCAATATGGCTTCTGCTGCTGGAGGGAGTGGGGGTGGTGGGGGTGGTCGTGGTTCGTCTCGAAGGAAGGGCAAAACTCCAGTAGGCCCTCATGAGAAGTCGAAGAAATCGGGAGCTTGGTGAGAGTACAGCTCCGTTATTTGGAAAAAGAACATGAAAAATATGTTGCAAGGGGCGAGGAACATCCTTTTGATCTTGAGGACATGTTGAGATGTTACGCTCCATCACCACCAATTCAGGAGGTTCCAGCTCCGCCATCTTCTTCTGCGCCAGCAAAAAATCCGTCAGAGCATAATGCTTTCCCACCAAAGGATGGTTGAAGACCTATGTGTTGTTGCATGAAATTTGAAAAATAATATAGAATGAGTTGCATGTTGTTTGTTGGGATATTAATTTGTGTTTGTTTGAATGAAATTTATGTTCTGTTGACTAAATTGTGCTGGATGTTGAGACTACGAGCATATTGTAAAGAATGCATTTATTTAGAGTTTGGTCCTTTGTAATAGTAATATCATTTCGTCATGTTAACAAAGATGTGATCTTTGATTATAGTTCCTTATTAAAAAAGTGTGAAGCCCTATGATGTAAATTGCTCAAGTGTGAAGCCCTATGATGTAAATTGCTCACCCAAAGTGTTCCGTAATGGAAAAATATGATTGCAGATGGACCAACAATAGATGTGCGGTGGCCGGTGCACCATGGCATGGATTAATGGCCTAAAGTCTTTTCTCAATGCAGATGAGGCCCACAAATCATCGAAAGATTTCATGTGCTATCCATGCCGCATTTGTAGAAATAATAAGAAATTCTCAAGAAGAAACACTCCACATGTCCATCTTATTGAAAGGGGTTTCATTGATAACTATACTCTTTGGACAAGGCACGGTGAACCTGGAGTTCTGATGGAAGACGATGAAGATGATGATGATGATAACAACAATCCAGACTTGGTTCACTTATATGAACCGGGTGCCTTTGATGATGAACCAATTGATGAGGCTGAAGAAAATGCCGCAGAAGAGCAACCACATGACGAACTAGGTCCGGTGTTGCTAGATGCACAGAAAGATAGTGAAACTGTGAAGGAGTTAAAGAAGTTTGAGAAGATGTTGGAGGATCACAAAAAGTTATTGTATTTAGATTGCAAACAGGGGCACAAAAAGTTGGGTAGCACACTGGAATTGTTGTAGTGAAAGGCAGCAAATGGTGTTACCGATAAGGGCTTTGAGGAGCTACTGGAAATCATAAAGAACATGCTTCCCGAGGGTAATGAACTGCCCTCGACAACATACCAAACAAAAAAGGTTGTTTGCCCTCTTGGATTGGAGGTACAGAAGATTCACGCATGTCCTAATGACTGTATCCTCTATCGCGGCGATGAATATGAGAATCTGAATGCTTGTCCTGTTTGCGGCACAAAGCGGTATAAGATCAGGCAAAATGATACTGGTGATGTCAGCATGGAGCCAGCCAAGAAAAAAATTCCCTCTAAAGTTATGTGGTATTTCCCTATAATACCATATTTGAAGCGCTTGTTTAGAAACAAGGCACATGCTAAGTTGATGCGGTGGCAAAAAGAACAGCCTAAGCAAGATCAGATGCTGAGACATCCCGCAGATGGGTTTCAGTGGAGAAACGTGGACAGAGAATTCCCATATTTGAAAAGGATGCAAGAAACATAAGGTTTGGTTTAAGTACGGACGGAATGAATTGATTCAGCGAGTGGGGCAGCAGTCACAGTACATGGCCTGTGACTATGTATGTTCAACCTTCCTTCTTGGCTATGCACGAAGCAGAAATACATCATGATGCCGGTGCTTATCCAAGGCCCAAAACAATCTGGCAACGACATTGACGTGTACCTAAGACCGTTGGTTGATGAACTTTTACGGTTGTGGAAGGAACAAGGTGTGCGTGTGTTGGATGAGTACAAATAGGAGACTTTCAACCTCTGAGCATTGCTTTTTGTTACCATCAATGATTGGCCTGCACTTAGCAACCTATCGGGACAGTCGAACAAGGGGTACTAGGCCTGCACCCACTGTCTAGATGAAACCAACAACTTTTATTTGAAAAATTATTGGAAGGTCGTGTATATGGACCATCGTCGATTTCTTTCCCTCAACCACCCCTCAAGAGTGAAAGGGAAACATTTTAAAGGGGAACCAGAAACTCGTGCTAAGCCTATGTTCCATGACGGAAAGTGTATTTTCTCGAAGATAAAGGATGTGCATGTAGTGCTTGGAAAGGGCCGTGGCAGCCAACAAGTTCCGAATGACGAAAATGGACATGCACCAATGTGGAAGAAGAAGTCTATATTGTGGGTGCTACCTTATTGGAAAGTCTTAGAGGTCCGCAACATAATTGACGTGATGCACCTGACGAAGAATCTTTGCATGAACGTGCTAGGTTTCCTAGGTACATATGGGCAGGCAAAAGATACAATGGAAGCAAGGTGTGACCTAAATGAAATGAAACAACGAGAAGACCTACGTCGTGAAAAGAGAGACAATGGACAACACTACTTGCATCCTACTAGCTACACTCTCAGCAAAGAGGAGAAAGAAAGCATGTTTGATTGTTTGAATAGTATGAAGGTACCGTCCGGATACTCCTTGAATATACATGGAAGAATAAATATGAAAGAGAAGAAGTTCACAAACTTAAAGTCTCATGACTGCCATGTCCTGATGACACAATTGCTTCCGATTGCATTGAGGGGTATTCTACCAGAGAATGTAAGATTGGCAATCGTGAAGCTATGTGCCTTCCTCAATGAAATCTCGCAGAAGGCAATCAGTCCAAATAAGCTCATAAAGCTACAGAATGACGTGGTCCAAAGTCTTGTCAGCTTTGAGATGGTGATTCCACCTTCGTTCTTTAATATTATGACACATTTCCTCGTTCACATTGTGAAAGAGATAAACGTTCTGGGTCATGTATTCCTACACAATATGTTCCCTTTCGAGAGGTACATGGCAGTCCTAAAGAAGTACGTTCACAATCATTCTCGTCGAGAAGGATGTATCGCTAAGGGCTACGGAACAAAGGAGGTCATTGAGTTTTGTATTGACTTTATTGATGATCTTAGTCCCATCGGGGTTCCCATGTCACTCCATGAAGGGAGACTGAAGGGAAAGGGCGCACTAGGGAAGAAATCTAATATGCACATACTTGACAATGAAATCCGCAAAGCAAACTTCACGGTTCTACAAAATTCATCCCTTGTGGCACCATATATGGATGAGCACATTAATATTATACGGTCTGAAAATCCTAGGAAGTCTGAGACCTGGATTACACATTGTCACATTGATAGCTTTGTTGTTTGGCTCAGATGAAAATTCATGGGTGACGACATGATTGATGAACAACTTCAATGGCTGGCTAGGGGAACATCGATCATAATCATGCAATACCAAGGGTACGAGATAAATGGATATACATTTTACACGAGAGCCCAAGACGAAAAGAGCACGAACCAAAATAGTGGTGTGCGTATAGATGCAATAGGAAATGATGGAAAAAAGGATAGCTACTATGGTGTCATAGAGAAGATATGGGAACTAGACTATGGACCTTTGAAGATTCCTTTGTTTCGCTGTGAAAGGAATCGGTGCTCATAGCCTAAGAGGGGGAGGGGGTTAATTAGGCCTTTCTTAAAACCTTAACCTATGGCTCAACTAGTTTGTACAAAATATAAACTAGAACATACTATCTAGATGTGCAACTAGGGTTGTTCTAGTGATAAAACCTCATCCCAAAGTGTTTTGCAAGCTATAGCCAATTCTACCAATATACTACTCTATGAAAGTAAAGGCACACAAGATTGCGAGTATGAAATGCGGAAGCTTAAAGGAGGGGATGAGAGGAAGCAAACTCTTGATGCAAGGATTTATCTCATGGTATTGGTAGGCACTAAGCCAGCCCTAGTCCATGTTGTTGAAGCAGTCACAAAAAGTATTGCTTCCTGGTCACCAAGTTCTTCTAGGACTCTTCTTGACTCGCCACCAAGGTTCGGCCACTAAGGCTCACGCCAAGTCTCCCGGTCACCTTGATGCCGCCATCACTACGGAGCTTCCCACGAAGGAAAGGTCACCTCATCCCCCACACAAAGCCGTCGTCGCCGCTACGCACCAAGCCGGAGGGTCGAAGACATGCCGACGAGCCACGAAGACTCCAAGGGGCCGGCACACCGAGATACAACTTGTGGTTCACACAAGAACCAGCACACAAGCCAGCAATGCCTTGCTCTCTCACTCTCTCTAGAGCTAATCTTAGCACTAACACTTCCAAAGCTTGTTCTAAACCTAAGGATGTGATCAATGAGCTCTTAGGTGGCTTGGAGAACTTCTTCAGAGTGTGGGTAGCTTCTCACAAACTCTAGTAGCTTCAATGACTCGGGGTGAGGCCTTATATAGGCTAGAGGGTAGCTCATAGTCGTTGCTTGCTTTTACCCAGAAAAGCATAAAGCATCGGTTAAACCGGTCGCCACCATCGGTTTAACTGGTCACACTCAGCCTGCCTACTAGCCGTTGAACTCCAACTTTCATCCTCTGCTGATGTCATTGCATCGACGCAATGCACCGACGACCGTCAGTTTAACCGGTGTTGAAGACTTTGCTTGGAAACCCTTCTGGAACCAAAACATGTGTACCGAGTAACCACAGCATGCTTGCACCAACGCCTTCTCTTGCACCGTCGGTTTAACCAGTGCCTCTGTCATTTCTTCACTTGATAGCCATGTTATCTCCTCATTGCACCGACGCCTCCATTCTTATAGCATCGTTTCAACCGGTGCAACTAGGTTCTTCGATACTTGATCGTTGTTTCAACTACCAATGCATCGACCCATTATATTCTGAGACCGTCAGTTCAACCGGTCGACTGATTTTGGTTGGACATCTTGACAGCGATTTGGACCATTTTATATATGGACTGGACTCCATCCATAGGACCTAGAAGTCCTACAAACTTGAGCTCACAAACTTGTTAGTCCTATTGACTATGTTGTCACACAATCACAAAAATCACAATCATGGCCTAATGGGACCATGTTCCTTACACATCGCCAACGGGTGAACCGAGCTGGAGGAGGTGTAATGATACACCGGTATGGGATGACAATAGTGGATTTCAAAACGATCGGATATAAAGACGAACCATTTGTCCTAGCAAAGGATGTAACACAGGTGTTCTATGTGAAGGACATGTCAAGCAAACCCAAGAAAATCATGTCATGTCCGATGATGAACCAAAACGCCACATAGTTCTTCCAAGAAAAAGAAAAATCATTGGAGTTGAGGATATTTCGGACAAGTCAGAAGACTTTGATCAGTTTGATGACCGTCCTCCATTCTCTATCGATGTTGAAGACAGGATGCTGGATGTTCCCAGCATCCTGTTATCCAAAGAGGACGCACCTTACTTACGCCACGATCACAACTAAGGGACGCTTGTCAAAAGAAAGATTATCAATGTTCCATTAAATAATGATGAGTAGTTTTGTGTAACTATAGTAATTTATGTAATATATATCTTTGTATCTCTCGAATAACGATACTATTCGGACAATTTGGACTCAATATGACGAATTAACTGCATAAACCTTATTCCATGTGATGAGGAGATGTAAAGTATGCTACTATAATTTTACATGGTCAAAATATTATGTATTTGTATTTTTTAAGCCTTCATTTCATTTACTACACAAAAAATACATTTAAAACACATATAAAAGAAAATTTGGACTCAATATGATGAATTAACTGTATAAACCTATATTCCATGTGATGAAGAGATGTAAAGTGTACTACTATAATTTTGCATGGTGAAAATATTATATATTGTTTTTTCTTATGGATTTATCTAATTTATTACACACATAACATACTTAAAACAAATATAAAATAAAATATGAGGAAAATTTGCTAAAAATATGATCTTAGTATCGGACCAAGGCTTTGCCTGGTATCAAACTGGCTCCACAAAAATTTCCCGCCCGTGGAGCCAATTTAGTACCGTGACGGACCTTTGCCCGGTACTAAACTGCGCAAGTGCCAGTTTAGTATCGGGCGCAGCCTCGGCCCGGTACTAACCGTGCTGACCAATATAACTTCCAGCACTTAGCATCAATCGGCATGGAACCCTCTCGCTCTCGTCCCCGTCGTCGGCCACCGCACGTTGCGCCTAGCACGCTGCACGCCTCCACGTCGTCGGCCTAGGTGACGCCGCCGGCCACCCCGTGTCGTCACACACGGCGCCACCACAGGGCTGACCGACACGCGCCGCCTCTCGCATCCTCCTGGCCGGGCGCGACGCTGCCGCGCCCCGACGCCCGTCCCGGCGCCGCCGCAGCGCCCGCGGCCCGACCGGACCGGCCGCCCCGCCGCTAGGCCCCAGCCTCCTCAGTACTCCGCCGCCACGCATCGTCCATCCTTGCCGGCCGCCGTGCCACCCAGCCTCCTGTCGCATCGTCGTGACGCTCGGCGCCGCCACCGCACCGCGTGCCGCCAGCCTCCACGCCGCGCGTCGCCAGCCTCTGCGCCGCTGCCTGCAGCCGGAGCTACGCCATACGGCCTCCGCCTGCGGCACCGGCAGACGTATGCCCCAGTTGTGATGTCAGCACTACCATGTGCTGATGTCAGCTTTTTTTATTAGAGGAAATTGCAGGAAAATTGCACAAAATTCTAGAAAATTGTAGGAAAACTGTAGAAAATTGTAGAAAGTCATAGAAAATTGTAGAAAATTGTAGGGCATTTTATGAAATTTTAGAAAATTGTTGGAAATTGTAGGAAATCATAGAAAGTTGTATGCCACATTGTAGAAACTATATTTTTTCAGTGATATTTTTTCAAAGCTAATCTCGTATGTATGTTACGCTACTATGTATGCCGTCACATTTTGGATTTTTTAGGAAATTTTTACGCTGCTTTTGTTATCCTGTTTATGTGTTCCCGACCGTTATCGACATATTTCCAATCGTATTGTACTGTTTCTGAAATCCCATATAACCGGTTTCATTTTCATGAACGTTTCCGTTTCTAATATCCCTTATAAAATGGTTAGGGCCGTTCCCAACCAATCCTGGTCGCTTTCATCCCTATTGTTACCTGATGTTTTTGGTTCGCACAGGAATCGAAATGAGACCCAGTGATGACGAGGAGTTCCTTCTTCAAAATATGATTCGTGAAGGTACGGAGCAAGAAGCTTCCCTCGAAGATTATGAAGCACCCTAGGATGATGGCAGCCAATATCTCAACAATACTGGTGTTGACAATGCTGAGCAGCAAGAAATTGCTGAGCAAGACGTTGGTGCCGAGGTATATGCATGGAATTTGTGCATTTATTAACATGATATGAATTCTCTACGTATGTACTGCCTGTATTAATAGATATTTTTCCAGGCATCTGGATCGAGGAAGCCAAAATGGAAACGGGGATCGAAGAGAAAGATGGGGGTCGTACCAGCATCACCGAAGTGCACCCAGACGGTGAACCAAAGGCTCCCAAGGTTGTTGATAGGATAGTGGTCAATCAATGTGGATATTATGTCAGGAAAACATCCCCATTATCTACAAGCTATGAAAGAAAAGTAAATCCAATGATAATGATGCAGATGTTGTCCCCGACATAGAGAAGGAAATGTTATGGAGAGAGGTGAAACTGCACTTCAATTTTCCAGATGACAAAGAGGAAGTCTTTCGAGAAATGGGTCATGAAGAATATGGCTATTGCTTTCCAGACGTTCAAGAAAAAATTGAACAAAGACTACATCGAAAAGGGCCTCACGCCAGACTTTGAGAAAAACTTCAAGAAGCAACACAATTATTGGGATGCATTCGTGTAATACAAATTGTTCGAGGACAGCGAGGAGGGGCAAGACGGAACAAAGACAATGTGAGCAAGAAGAAGCACTTCCATCATCTTGGGCAAGGAGGTTATTCGTCCATGATTCCAAAATGGCAGAAGATGAAAGATGACCTGATTGCAAGAGGAATCATACCGGCGACTTTCAACTGGCCATTATAAGCAAAGTATTTCTTCTATGCTCATGGAGGCACACTAAACATGGAAGATGGATCGTTCGTGACTACCGATCAAATAAGAAAAGTGGCTGACAGGCTCGATACGACACAATAGGCCATTGTCAAAGGCACTTTGAAGCTTGACATATAGAAAGATGAGTTGACATACGTTCTTGGGACACCAGAACACGTAGGACGTGTCCAAGGCATGGACATAGTTCCATGGAAGCGTGGCTTCAGTGCAGATATCAAGACTTATCGAAGCTGATGCAGAAGGAATGCTGAACAGGAAGAGAATATGTGTGCACTTGCAGAACGAGTAGCTTCGATTGAAGGTGCAATGCTAGCTAGCCAATGACAACAAGAAGCTCCATCAGCTCCTACTATGGAGAGCAGCTGTCGGTGTTTTACCGCCACGCCTACCGAGGGATACCCCCGAAGTGGTGAGTTTGTAGGTAGGGTGTAGCTGAGATGCCCGGGCCCGCCCGACCAAGTTGAGGCGCCCTCGGGCCCTGGTGGCCGTTTGATAAGGGTAGTGCGTCGTTGATGAAGTCCGAGTAGTCGGCGGGGACGGGAGCCCTTCGGTGGATGGCGGCTAGTCCTCCTCCGACTTGTGGTAGATGATCCAAATCCTCGTCCGACTTGTGGTAGACGATCCAAATCCTATTCCGACTAAGAGAAGAACTTGTGGTACAGGACCTCAGACTGAGGCAGATTCGATTCGAGGGGTTACGGGTTCTGGATCAAGTCGTCCATTGCACGGTGACATCCATGCGGGTGGTACGGGTGCTTCAGGCTGCTTCTCGTCGGAAAATTGAATTCCGCCGAGACCGTTGGTGAGGTTGTACGGGAGCAAAGCCCCTTTAGTAAACTACGCGTAATACTAGTCAGAAACTAGTAAACGCAGTGTAACTGGAAGTTTGGGGTCGAGGCCCCTTCAGTAACATAGAAAACTAGTCGGGAACTAGTAATCTAAGCGTTACTGGAAGTTTGGGGTCAAGGCCCCTTCAGTAACATAGAAAACAAGTCGGGAACTAGTAATCTGAGCGTTACTGGGAGTTTGGGAGCAAGGCCCTTTAATAACAGTAACATAGAAAACTAGTCGTGGACTAGTAATCTGAACGTTACTGGAAGTGTTTGATAGATAATCACGTAGGTGCTTTAATTGGCTAATTAACGGGTTCCACTATTCATTGCCAAACGGGGCGACCACTTTTGGCAATCGCATAGCTCGGCTGTGACAGGGTTCCCTGAGTTTAGCGAGGGAGTCAAGATTAACCCAAATAATAAACATAAATGGCAACCCTGACTAAGTGGTAAAAAGGGGTGCTTTTAGGTGTACGGAACCCCTTGTTTCGAGATATAATCCCAAAATAATGGTTTAAGCAGACGAAACACCTAAAAGACCCTTAGAAAACATCCTTAAATTGGGTACTTAATTATGAATAAATCATTATTCGGGTAGTCCCGTCACCTTTCTTCGTAGACTTGGCAGAGCTCCCAGAGCCCTCCGAAGGGTTTGACATTCAAACGCGGAATGCTTGCTCTTCGGGTGCCAAGCGTTGATGATGGCGCGAAGGTCGCCCGTGGAGGAGTAATGGAGGTTTCCGCTCCCTTGCTGGTTCGTCACGACCGTGCGGTGCCTGCGTTTGGCACGCTTCGCGTTGATGAGCCTACGACGTTCCTTCTGGATGTCATCTTCGTCTTCTACCTTGATGTTGTCTGGGAATTCACTATCCATTGTTACGTCCATGTCTTCATCGAGTGGATCAATGAGGTAGTCGTCGTAGTCATCTAGCTGGCCCGCTCTAAGCCTTCACTGTCCTCGCCAGCGTCAATCATGAAAACTTCTCAACTGGGCGCGAAGCGTTTGGCACTCCGCGCCACCTGGCCCTCGTCTTCATCGTCGGAAGGGAGGAGGGGTCTCCCTTCTTGAAAAGGGCGTTCGCCGGGTGTCGTAATGGATCGTAGTGGACTTGTGTTGACGCCAGATTTCGACACGTGTTGAATCGGCGTCAGGATGAGAAGATTGGCCGATGCGGCAGATCTGAAGGCTACAGAAAGGAATCGGCCGATTGAAGTAACAGTTGGAAATCGGCCGATTGGTGGCCCAGCCTATGCCAACATGATGGGATTATTTCAGAAGATCCTGGTCAAAAGCTGGTCAAAGGGGGCACGCTAAGTCGGTCGAAGAGCAATTGAAGGAAATCTTAATTGATTAGGGAGCGGCGGCGGAAGATTCTGCGGGAGTCCATTTCCTTTTTAAAGTCTGTATAGATATAGTAATTTAAATAAGGTTGTAACAAGTCGTGATCGACCAGGAGTCCTAGCTTTAGGGTATAAATAGGAGTCGTCAGGATCTTGAAAAGGGATCAACACATCAATCAACAACAGTACTTCTACTTTTCCAGCAATTTACTTTCAAGTCGGCGACTTCGCCAATATTTTCTTCTTCCACGAGTTCGTACGGATTGGCAGGGCTGCATCAACTTGATCTCCGGCCAATTGGTAGGTTCCGCTTATCGAGTAATATCCGAGCTTTAACTACGGGCGCATCGCTGTGGTTTCGTTTGGATTTATTCACCAGTTATCGATATTTACTAGAATTGCAAGTTTCACCTGTTATTCTAGTATTATCACCAGTTATCCAGCTTGAGATCAGAGTAATCGGCTTCGTCACTATTCTTCTTCGATTTATCATCTTACAGCCGATTAGATCTATTTCAAGTGTTGCTTCTGTAGTAATTGTTTAGATCGCTCCGGTGGTTTTCTTTACAATTACTACACGATCATCGGCTGAGACATAGCCGATCATCTCTACAGCCAATCGGCCGATTCGCTGCCGACGCGCTCCTTAGGACAGATCGGAATCCCAGCCGATCGACGCGCCTGGAATTTAATACTCTATTTTCTTGTCAATCAACAGGTCAGATTGACTGGCACGCCGCGCGAACCGCACCAGGGCGATAACCCGAACAGGAGCTAAGCAGATTCTCCAGGGTCGTGTGTCTGACGCTGAAGACCCATCGGCCGATTCCTATCCGGCCGATTTTAGCGCCAACACACTTTTGGCACGCCCGGTGGGACCATCCAAGATCCGATATGTCGAAAAACACAGAAATCACCGACAGCAACATCAGTGAGGTCACAGAAGCTGATCTCAAGGACGACCAGAGGGAAGAATTGGCCAAACATCTAGAAGACTACAAGAAGATGTACCTCCAGTCGTTCAGTCGTACCAGAAGCGGGGAGGCAGTCAAGAAGGCTCCTATTCTAGCGCCTCGCCACAACACCATCGCTGAGGACTCGGGCAAGATGTCAGAGATGATTCAACAGTCCGTGTATCAGGCGTTCATCGACCAATCCTCAGTGATGACCAATACGGTGTATAACGCCGTCGTCAACTCTCTGGCCAGCGGAGGAGTCCAAGGCTATCAGGGACCGGCATATGCCCCTCCAACCACTCTGCCAGCCAGAAGCCTACCATACACGTCCCAATCGGCTCCTCAGCCGATATTGACGCAACGCGAGGGGTACAACTCTCCATTGCCCCCGACGTCTCCAAGATACAGCGGGGCACCATGTCTCCCATCACAAACGCCGCTTCAACCCGTTCAGATGGCTTCTGTGCAATCAGTACCTACGAGCTCAGCGCCTTGGGGAACATCAGCCACAGCGTATTTTCCCGAGCCAGCGAACGGGCATGGCAGTTATTCGGTTCAGGTGCCATACCAATCGGCCGCCCGGCCGACGGTCTCCCAGTATCAGCCGATCTTATAAGAAAACGGCAGGGGGGCAAACACTGTGGAAGCATGCAGAGGCACGGCGCCAGCAGTGACGTACGAAGGGGGTGCGGACTCGTTTCGCCATCAACTATCGGCCATTCAGCAAACTTCGCCGATTCACCACCCGGCCATACCAGCCCTTCAGCACATGCCCGCGCCGCGAACAGCTGTTCATCAGCAGCAGGTGGACTAGATAGCAAGAATAGCATAAGTGATCCAGGATCAGTTTGGATTGAAGCCGAAAGTTCAAACTTATACTTATAAGACGCCGTATCCATCGGCCTATGACTCGCTGCCGTTCCCACACCGCTACAAAGTTCCTGATTTCATCAAGTTCTCAGGGACGGACGATACATCCACTGTGGAGCATATCAACCGATTCATCATCCAGTGCGGAGAAGCTGCCACGCAAGACGCTCTGAGGGTGCGTTTATTTTCATCATTTCTGTCCGGATCGGCCTTCCAATGGTTCACCACTTTACCGCCAAACTCTATCGTTACTTGGGCCGATCTGGAGAAACAATTCCACAAGTACTTCTATGCAGGAGTACACGAGATGAAGATCTCGGATTTGACCAGCCTCAGGCAGAGGAGCGATGAACCAGTAACGGGGTATATACAGAGGTTCAGAGAGGTCAGGAACAAATGCTACAGTCTGGCTCTAACCGATGCACAGTTGGCCGATATCGCTTTCCAAGGCCTCTTGCCATAAATCAAAGAGAGATACGCTGCCCAAGAGTTTGAAAGCCTGAGCCAAATCGTCCACCGATTATCAGGGCAAGAGGTCCGACCGTTTGAACAGCGGAGGAACTTCCAAAAGAAGGTGGCATACTTGGAAGGATCTGAATCCGATGCGGAAGAGGAAATTGGCCTAGCAGAATGGGTCAAAGGGAAAAAACCGATATCATGCCCTTTTGGGAAGAAAGAGCCGGAAACATTCGGCTTTGACACGTCAAAGGCCGATAAAATTTTTGATCTACTGCTTCAGGAGGGGCAGATTAAGCTCTCTCAACATCACACCATCCCTACGGCCGATCAACTTAAGAAGATGAAATACTGCAAGTAGCACAACGCCACTTCTCATGATACAAATGAATGTAAAGTCTTCCGCCAGCAGATACAATCGGCCATCGAACAGGGGCGGCTTATGTTTGAAACTCCAACCAAATCGGCAAAACCGATGAAGATAGATCAGCATCCCTTCCCGTCCAACACAGTTAACGCTGGAGGAGCCTCAAGTCAAACCAAGGTGCTGACGTCAGAATCGGCGAGAAGAGGCGGCGCTGTCGACCCCAGGAGGCAGATCACGACGAAAGAAATCAGAAGAAATAGGCGAGGGCCAGAGCGACCACGCAAACCCGTCACCTCCCAATTCTTACTCAGTAAATATCGGCAGCAGCAAGAACAGGCAAGATACCAGGAAGAGACGATACGCCGGCATGAAGATCACTGGCAATGTCCGTTCTTCATCCACTGCTGGGAGAACGATATCAGATTGCCATCTGCCGACAACTGTCCGGAGTGTAACGGATTGAGCTGCAACGATCGCCCGAGGCCACACTCTAGGGACAGAGGATCAGAGCCGATCAGCAGAAATTGGCGCGAAGAACGGCGCGTTTCGGTGCATGATCGGCTAGGGGGCAGAGTTGACCAGTACAACAGGTCAAAAAGCAAGATCGGCCACCAAGATGGACTGGGGGGCAGGATCAGCACACACGATCGGCTGGAAGAGATGGCCGATGATAGGGTATCAGACGAAGATCCCCTAGGAAGGGAACCAGATTGGGAACACGCCAGATCATTGGCCAAACCAGTGAATCCCAGGTGGTGCCCTGATGGCCTATCCAGATCCCAGAAGCGAAGGATCCAACGCCTACGCCAGTGGGAACATCAAGAAGAAGAACAAAGACATGTGCCAGAGAAAAGGAATGTTAAATCTCGAGTTTGGCGCCCAAAGAAAAGCGATCAGGAAATGGACAACCAAGAATCAGCAGCCGAAATTGATATGGTATTCATACTGCCGATGGAGTTCATGGCGCCCAACGATCGAGATAAAGTATCAAGAACAGAAGAAGAACAAATGGCACAACTGGCATTAGAGCCGATGACGGCTACATTTGAGAAACCAGAAGAAGAAAAACGGCAGCATCTCAAAGCGTTGTTTCTCAAGGGCTATGTCAATGGGAGACCCGTCACCAAATTACTGGTAGATGGAGGCGCGGCAGTTAACATCATGCCGTACGCCATGTTCCGCAAACTGGGCAAGGGCGATAATGACCTCACCAAGACGGACATGATGCTAAAGGATTTCGAAGGCAACGTGTCACCCACCCGCGGAGCGCTCTGCGTCGACCTCACCATCGGCAGTAAGACCCTCCCTACTACTTTCTTCGTTATTAATGGCAAGGGGTCCTATAATATGCTGCTTGGTCGCGACTGGATACACGCAAACTGCTGTGTCCCATCTACTATGCATCAATGCCTTGTGCAATGGGTCGGCGACAGTACAGAGATAGTCGCTGCCGATTCTGTCTACAGCGTTGCAGCGGCCGACACGCAACAGTGGAGCTGCGAGCACGTCAAGTGTATATCTGGCAGGACATGGGACACTGACTTCCTGAAAGTGTCCGATTTCGGTCTACAGCCGATCCAAGCAGTCGGCTCTGAAGATTCAGAATAAATGGATCAGCTCGTCCGAGAAGATGGGAAGCTTGGGCATGGGTTTACGTCGGCCGATTTATTAGAGATGGTAGATTTTGGGAGATAGCAGCAAATCAAGGCCGACGTACTTTAGTGCCAATTTGGATTCTGAGTACAAATGTAAATTGATAAGTTTATTAAAAGAGTTCAGGGATTGCTTTGCTTGGGAATACAATAAGAAGCCAGGACTAGACCGGTCTATTGTTGAACACCGGTTACCTATAAAAACAGGATATCGGCCATATCAGCAACCTGCACGACGGTGTAACCCCAAGATTCTACCTGACATAAAGGCCGAGATTACAAAGTTGATTGAGGCAGGATTTATTCGGTAGTGCCGCTACGCTGAATGGATTTCTAACATTGTGCCTGTATACAAAAAGAATGGAAAATTGCGTGTGTGCATCGATTTCAGGAACTTAAATCAGGCTACACCGATGGATGGATATCCGATGCCGACGGCCGATATCTTGGTGGATGCTGCCGCAGGCCACAAAGTCATAAGTTTCATGGATGGGAATGCCGGGTACAATCAGATATTAATGGCCAAGGAAGATATTTCGAAAACGGCTTTTAGGTGCCCAGGCCATCTTGGTTTATTTGAATGGGTGGTTATGACTTTCGGCTTGAAGAACGCCGGCGCTACATATCAACGGGCCATGAACTACATCTTCCACAAGCTCATTGGTTCATCGGTGGAAATTTATATAGATGACGTCGTGGTCAAGTCAAAAGGTCACCAAGATCATCTGGCCGATTTACAGGAAGTGCTGGAGTGCACAAGGAAACATGGGCTGAAGATGAACCCAAACAAGTCTGCATTTGGTGTATCGGCCGGGCAATTCTTAGGATTTATGGTCCATGAGCGCGGGATAGAAGTCAACCGCAAGACCATAGACGCCATCAACAAAGTGGTGGCCCCACAAAATAAAACTGAACTACAGTCCCTCATCGGCAAAGTCAATTTCATCAGAAGATTCATATCCAATCTGTCAAGACGTATTCAGGCTTTTACCCCTCTGTTGAAATTAAAGCCCGACCAGGAATCCATATGGGGAGAAGGACAGCGCAAGGCACTGGAGAATATCAAGCAGTATCTGGTTTCGCCTCCCGTATTAGTTCCACCATAGCCTGGTAAGCCGTTCAAGTTATATTTATTGGCTGATGAACAGGCTATTGGATCGGCGTTGGTACAGGAGTTTGAGGGGAAAGAACGAGTGGTATACTACGTCAGCAGAAGACTTTTAGACGCCGAAACAAGATATTCCTCGGTGGAGCGACTATGCTTGTGCTTGTACTTTCATGTACTAAGCTCAGGCACTATTTGCTGTCGGCAGAATGCACAGTCGTGTGCAAGGATGATGTGGTGAAGTATATGCTATCATTGCCGATTTTGAAAGGGCGGATTGGAAAATGGATCCTGGCTTTGTCAGAATTCGATTTAAGGTATGAATCGGCCAAAGCCGTCAAAGGTCAAGTGATGGCCGATTTCGTAGTTCAGCATTGTGGACCAGAAATTGCCACCGTTGAACCAGTTCCATGGACTCTATATTTTGATGGTTCTTCGTGTGGGGTCGGATCAGAAATCGGCATTGTTCTTGTGTCGCCTCGGGGGGCAAGTTATGATTTCTCTCTGCCGATAGAAGCCTCTGCAACTAATAACCAGGTGGAATATCGAGCTGTTCTAAAAGGCATCCAATTATTAAGGGAAGTCAGAGCTGATGCAGTCGAAATTTTTGGGGATTCCATGCTCATTGTGGATCAGTTGACGGGACGATCTGAGTGCAAGGATGATATCTTGAGAATTTATTATGAGAATTGTCTTCACCTTTTAAAAGAGTTCAAGTCTGCAATAATTGAGCACATCCCCAGGAATTATAATGAAGAAGCCAACAGACTGGCCCAACATGCTTCTGGGTATCGGTCGATTCAGGGAGCGATGGCGCTAGAGCTCGCGGCCGATGACTGGCGAAAGGATATCGCCGATTATTTGAGAAATCCATCCCAAAAGGTGGATCGACGAACACGTTTTCAGGCTACGAAATATGTGTTGCTTGAGGATGATTTATTTTATCGGACGATTGATGGAGTTCTTCTCAAATGCCTGGCAACAGAAGAGGCAAAGGTTCTGATGGGAGAAATCCATGAAGGCGTGTGTGGAGCTCATCAATCGGCCCACAAAATGAAATGGATGATCAGGAACAATGGATATTACTGGCCGACCATCCTTGAAGATTCTTTCAAGTACTACAAA
Source organism: Panicum miliaceum (assembly GCA_032594955.1). Taxonomy (NCBI): domain Eukaryota; kingdom Viridiplantae; phylum Streptophyta; class Magnoliopsida; order Poales; family Poaceae; genus Panicum; species Panicum miliaceum. The sequence continues at coordinate 22,557,179 of CM064073.1, forward strand.
GGATGCCAAGACTGTCAGAGGTTTGGCAATGTGCAGCGTGCACCAGCGTCGGCTATGAATCCGATAATTAAGCCGTGGCCGTTCAGAGGTTGGGGAATAGATCTCATCGGACAGATTCATCCTCCATCTAGCAAAGGGCATAAGTTCATATTGGTGGCTACAGATTATTTTACTAACTGGGTGGAGGCAGTTCCTTTAACGAACGTGACATCGGCCGATATGATTGAATTTGTTAAAAGCCATATTATATATCGATTTGGTATTCCTCAAACTATCACAACTGATCAAGGGACAATGTTCACTTCTGGAGAATTCGGAGAGTTCGCCGCCGATATGGGAATTAAATTATTAAATTCTTCTCCATACTATGCTCAAGCCAATGGCCAAGCAGAATCGTCTAACAAGGGGATAATCAAGCTAATCAAGAGGAAGATAGAAGAGAAACCCAAGAAGTGGCATATGTCTTTGGCTGAATCTTTATGGGCATACAGGATGGCTTGTCATGGAGCCACTAAACTATCCCCTTATCATTTGGTTTATGGTCATGAGGCGGTCTTGCCATGGGAAATAAGGACAGGGTCAAGACGTATATCGTTACTGGATCAGTTAACGGCTGATGACTATTCCTTTCTCATGAAAGATGAACTTGACGATTCGGCGAGTTTACGGTTGAGAGCCCTGATTAGTATAGAAGAAAACAAGAAAAGGGTAGCCAGATGGTATGACAAAAAGGTCAAAGTTAAACAGTTCTCTCAGGGAGACCTGGTATGGAAGTTGGTGCTGCCGATAGGATCTAAGGATCCCAAATTCGGTAAATGGTCACCCACTTGGGAAGGGCCGTATAGAATCGGCCGATGTGCCCCTGGGAATGCATACATTCTAGAGACAATAGAAGGGGAGGAATTCCCAAGAGCATTAAACGGGCGATATCTGAAGAGGTACTATCCAAGCATTTGGGTAGATACATAACTTGCAGCAAAATATGTCAAGATAACATGGCCGATTTCTCATCGGTTTTCTGGCTACACATCTAGTGAAAGAATCATTGGGATTCATTATTAAATGGAAATTACAGATTACATGGCCGACATTGTATAAGTCGCCCTTAGAATAAAAATACTGATGTGTCTACTGATTACGCCTACGCTGGATTTCTCTCTCGATGCGACCCAGTTTTACCATAACGGTGAGCCTTTTCTCTTTCGGGTCCTCTGCAGTGGCTCCAGTCTCAGCTTGGTTACAGAGTTCTTTCAGTAGGCGGGTCTTCTCCTCTTCCAGATCTTCCATGGCGACTTCAGTTTTGGCTTTACAAGGAAGTGAAGAACTTTTTTCGGAAGATGGCTGCTTGCGGACCAAAAGATGAGCATTTATGAGGTCCGAATATTCCTGGACAGCGGCAAGGACATGATCTCTGAGTTCCTCAGCATGAGTTCTTATCAGATTTCTGTCTGCCTGTGATAATGGCTTTTCTGAATGCATGATTTCAATCGCTCGTTCTAGATCAGGGCTGAGACGGTTTGGCTAAACAGAGATAAAAGGAGTTACCCAGTATCGGAGCGATTGAGATGCTTAAGAGAGAGGCAGAAGAAAAGTTCGTACCTGGTTGACAGAGGAAGAAGATGAAGAGGACGAAGAAGACATCTTGCCATTCAGATTGGGACAGTAAAAGAGGGGGAGAAGACAAGTGATGTGTATGCCTCTGGAGATGGTGAATAGTCTACTTATAAATGAAGAGGAGGTAGATGGATGGTGAGATACGTCCTATCAGAGTAAATGCATACATAAATGCAAAGCAGGCTGAAGGAGCAGTTCAAATTCAAATCGGCGCAGTGACATTGAAGGAGCAATAAATGTTTAACATATTCTTTACAACTCAAGAAAAGCGTCTATGGCTACAATCGCTCGTCGTCTAATTTGATCGGCCGAGTCTACTATTCTCTGATCATTGTCGGCCGATCCTGGTACTTCTGACACGCGGCGACGGAGCCTTATCGTTTCACGGGCCAGATGTTGTCTTTTTTGCTTCAGCTCGCTGATGATGGTTTGGGAGTTCTTGGAGCTTCTTCTCTTCAGCGGTTATCTCTTTGGTTATCTGTTCCATCTCCTTGGCTAGTTCTGCTCTCCTCCGTTTCAGCCGATCTATTACGCCGACGATGTCCGGACGGCAGCTCTCGAGGAAGTTGATCATGTGGTGTACTTCCCGAGTCTGATGCTTGTACGAGTCAACCTCCTCCTGAGTTTTGGCCATCTAAGCACGATCGGCCATACGTTGCAGCGCCCTGGAAACCGGAATCTGCATGCCCTCTATATAGGCAGCATACCCCAGATTTTCCGACAATTCATCCGGGATGTGATCTTTGACCTCGTTGAAAAGTCGTCGGATCGGCGATGCATCTTCCACCAATCGGCCGATGTCAGTTTGGAGGAGAGTACGAATGCTTTCGAGCTTGGAACGGACATCGGCGGAGGTAGAGCTCGATGGAACTGCGTGTGAGGCGATTTCTTCTTCATCGGCCAAGGAGACGGCAAAGGAAAAGATGCTATTGTTGGGAGTATCTTGCTCCTGTAAGGAAACAAAGTAAAGGGTAAGCAAGCGGTGAAAGGAAATCGGCCGATTCTAATGGTAAGATTGTTACCTCTTTGAAACGAATCTCTCTTGCCTGCGCCGGTGGAAGTGTTTCCCTTGTTTCAGGGACTGGAGCACTTGGTTCGCCAGAAGAAGAAGATTCGATCGTTATTAGTGCTCCACTTGGGCCAGCTTCCTGAAAAGGACATGAAAGAAGATTCCCGTGAAAATGCTGGGGGAAATTGAAATAAGATAGTAACAGAAATTTGCCATACCTCTGTGGGCCTCCCGGCCGATGCCTGTTGTGGAGTTATAATCGGTGTACCCAAATCGGCCTGCATCGATATTGGTTAAGTTTTCTTAATATTAAGGATTCAAGGTAAGAGATTGTTTACCTCGGCGGCAGGAGCTGCTGGAATCTCGGTTCCCACTTGAGACGTGGCCGATTGTTGCGGGGACTGCGGTGGGACAACTTGTGCAGCCTGGCAAAGGGATAGAATTGATGTCAGTAGAAGATTTAGAGAATATATGAGATAAATAAGATTACCTGAACAGCTTCTACTAATAGTGATGCTGCAGCAGCCCCGACTTCGGCGGTGACTTGGGGATCGGCCATCTCGACAACCGGTAAGGGTAAAGGACCCGAGGTCTCGGCGGGTATCACCTCTACTTGATCGGCCGATCCAACGCGGGGAGTCTCGGCCGATACCACTGCCGTCTGGTTGGCCGATCCGATGCGGGAGACTTCAGCCGATGCTATTGCCGTTTGATCGGCCGATCCAATGCGAGCTCGCACCCGACGGCTGGTTATCTTTGATGTTGGCCTTTTTGGTGCTCGCCTTGATCGGCCGGTAGAGATATCTCTGACAGTTGGAGCATGGAAGCCGACAAGTGGATACGGCGTGTATTAGTGATGGCTATCAATCGGCCGGCCGCTTCGGCTCCGCATCGGGGGAGCATGGCTTTCAGACTGAAGGGATAAACATGAGTTAACGACAAGATGATAATATAATATTGGGATCGGCTAAAGAAAAAAGGACATACCGCTGCATTTGGGTCAATGTTCTCTGGGTCCAGAATGTTGCAGTAAGATGATGGAGATTTACAGAAAATGTGCTGCTTCCATTCTGCCCACCATAATTTGAACTGCTGGGTGGCGAAAGAGGCAACTGACCAACCAGTCAAGTCAATGGTGCTGGAGTTGGGTACTAGATCGCACAGCCGACTGTACTCAAGACTTGAAGTTAGTCCATCTCTGAATTTTGCCTGGCCGGCGAAATAGACTCGAATCGGCAGTTGGCCAAAACCCGGTTGCCTTGCCGCAGCCGATGGACAGTAAAATTCATAGGTGGGTGAGTCCTTCCCTGAGAAGAAGTTGGCCGGCAGGATCCCCGGCTTGATCAAGACGTCCATCAACTCTCTGTCAAAGGTATGGGTGGAGAAATCAAAACATACAGGCAACTCGAAAATCGGCTCTACTGCCTGATATGGGTGCCAGCTGATCATCTCTTCACTAAGGCCATTGTAGAAGCATCTGAAGTATTCAGCTGTGCGGGTGGCAGTGAATTGGCAGCCGGGAAAAGCCGATACCGCTTCTCCAAAAGACCTGCAGCAGCGACGGACCGATGGATTCTCCTCCGACTCGATGTTGGGAAAGGTCTTTGTCTCTATCCGCTGCTGAGAAACCTTGCTCATGTGTAAGTTGAGCCAGAGGGTGATGAACCACCAAGGACCGCCTGGGTTCCCTATCGGCTCCCCCTTCGACAGCTTGACGCCGATTTGATGCAACAGATGGTATGCCGATCCCAGCAAGTATTTTCCAAGAGGGATGGCCGATCCTTGTGAAAGAGCTTCTGCCAAAGCTTGAGTGTTTGAAGAGGGGCCGACTGCTCTGCCACAGAAGAAATGTTTCTCCAGCCACATCATCAAGAAGGCAGTATGCTCCCTCTGCGAAACTGTCCCGGTCTTCATGTTTTTACTGATGTATCCTTTCCACCCGCCGATTCCTTTGGTCTCCAGCCGATGAGATGGCTTGAACAGATAATTGAAAGGGGTATCGGCGGAGGAAACATCTAGGCCGGTCAGCAGCAGGACATCGGCCAAGGTCGGGGTCATGGGTCCGTGTCCAAAAAGGAATGCGTTAAGTGCATCGGACCAGAACTAAGAGGCTGCCATAACCAAAGGTTCGTTCCTTTCCATCTGAGACAGGGATAAGTCTATGCACTGGCCGATTTTGAGTTCTTCCCATTGAACCTTCCAAGACCCGGCTACCCTCTGGTACCATTCTCTCCACCCGGGTGTTTCATTCGGCCAGGATCTGAAAGTGCCTACCCAATGATCTAAATCCATGGATGACTGCTTAAAGGGGATCCTATGGGTTTCTAAACTGATCAGATCCGTTGGATCAGGGCTCCCCATAGGGCCCAGACAGATGAGGTCAGGGGATTCTGAGAGAGGAATGGTGATTCGGTGCCTAAGTGCCTAAAAAAGGGAAAAAGGGAAGAAACTAAGAAAGGGTCCGGAAAATACTGAAGCAGTAGAAAGGCGAAAAGGGAAAAAATTTGAGCATTTACCTCTGGGATGGAAGCCATCGTCGCCGATGACGCCGCTGGGGAAGCCGCCGATTGGGCCGCCTCCGCCAAAGGAGTAGCCGATGGAGCCTCTGTAGATGGGGTGGTCGCCGATGGAGACGCCATTGGGGGTCGGAGCAGGCCGCGGATGAGATCGCCGGAAAAGGGGAAGCACTTGGAAATCGAAAGAGCTTGGAGGAAGACGAACAGTGATGCAACGGAGAGAATGCTAGATTCGTGGAGAAGGAGAGGCGGAGAAAGCCAGTACTTAAGAGAGATCAGGGGAGCAAGGGCAAAGATGGTATTTTTACCGCGCCGTCTACACGAGTTCCAGGGGAGCGGTTGTTTCGCGCGCCCGGTTCGAGGGAATTGCAATCATTGTGCCGCGGAACGGAAGAAGATTTTTACTGCGCCCGTTTCGAAGGAGAGGATTAAAGAAAAGAGTTTCGAAGGAAAAGTTATATTTTACTCCGAAACTGGGGGGCATGTGTTGACGCCAAATTTTGACACGTGTTGAATCGGCGTCAGGAGGAGAAGATTGGCCGATGCGGCAGATCTGAAGGCTACAGAAAGGAATCGGCCGATTGAAGTAACAGTTGGAAATCGGCCGATTGGTGGCCCAGCCTATGCCAACAGGATGGGATTATTTCAGAAGATCCTGGTCAAAAGCTGGTCAAAGGGGGCACGCTAAGTCGGTCGAAGAGCAATTGAAGAAAATCTTAATTGATTAGGGAGCGGCGGCGGAAAATTCTGCGGGAGTCCGTTTCCTTTTTAAAGTTCGTATAGATATAGTAATTTAAATAAGGTTGTAACAAGTCATGATCGACCAGGAGTCCTAGCTTTAGGGTATAAATAGGAGTCGTCAGGATCTTGAAAAGGGATCAACACATCAATCAACAACAGTACTTCTACTTTTCCAGCAATTTACTTTCAAGTCGGCGACTTCGCCAATATTTTCTTCTTCCACGAGTTCGTACGGATTGGCAGGGCTGCATCAACTTGATCTCCGGCCAATTGGTAGGTTCCGCTTATCGAGTAATATCCGAGCTTTAACTACGGGCGCATCGCTGTGGTTTCGTTTGGATTTATTCACCAGTTATCGATATTTACTAGAATTGCAAGTTTCACCTGTTATTCTAGTATTATCACCAGTTATCCAGCTTGAGATCAGAGTAATCGGCTTCTTCACTGTTCTTCTTCGATTTATCATCTTACAGCCGATTAGATCTATTTCAAGTGTTGCTTCTGTAGTAATTGTTTAGATCTCTCCGGTGGTTTTCTTTACAATTACTACACGATCATCGGCTGATCCATAGCCGATCATCTCTACAGCAAATCGGCCGATTCGCTGCCGACGCGCTCCTCAGGACAGATCGGAATCCCAGCCGATCGACGTGCCTGGAATTTAATACTCTATTTCCTTGTCAATCAACAGGTCAGATTGACTGGCACGCCGCGCGAACCGCACCAGGGCGATAACCCGAACAGGAGCTAAGCAGATTCTCCCGGGTCGTGTGTCCGACGCTGAAGACCCATCAGCCGATTCCTATCCGGCCGATTTTAGCGCCAACAACTTGATTTAAGGCACCTGGAGGGTTTCATGCCCTTCTGATGCCCAAACCTACCCAACCAATTTGATCCTCTTACCAGACCCCGGGTCATATGAGCAGCTGAATCTGAGTAGTTGTCGGAAACAATAGCCCCCCGACGCGAGGTGGCTTCTCCTTCTTCGAGTGGTAGTAGATGATCCAAATCCTCTTCCAATGCGGAGAGGGTCCTGGGTTGAACCGCCTCAAACCAATCTGGACATGGTTTGGGGGTTTCGAGTTTGCCGATGGAGAGAGTGTGCGTTGAGCAAAAAGTGGGCAGCGAAGCGTAGCTTTGATTCGTGGGCAATTTGTCGACGAAGCCGACTAGTCGGAGTTTATTCCAACTAGTTGTTGACCGTGCGGAGCTAGTCGCCGAGTAGTTTAAGGCTCGTTCCCAACTAGTTTCTAGTCAAGACGAGTAGTTGAAGTTGTCATTAGCATAGTTGATTTGTCGAAGCAGTCGTAATTGCAGCACGAGTCGAGTAGTCGAGGTCGTCACTGCAGCGCGTCGATGTTGTGACGCGAGGTGAAGTTGAGCGGAGTAGACGAAATCTTCCGGCTCCCTGGGGTTGATACGCCGAAGGGTGGAATCTGCCACAAGGCGGGAGTCATATTCGAGTAACTCAGAGGGCTCTAGACGCTTCCAGTACACAAAATGGCCTTGCGGCGTAGATGTTGTGGTTAAACCTGGATGATTACCAGAAAATGATTCGGGGTAATCATCAGGTTGCGAGTGGTTGTCAAGAACTGGGGCCTCCCGACGAGCGGTGGCTCCCTCGTCCTCGAGTCCTCCTCGGCACCAACTTGCAGTTAACGGGTACTCTTCGTTTGAGTCTGTGTAGTTGTCAAAAACGGGGGGCCCCGACAAGCGGTCGCTCCCTCGTCTCGAATCTTGAGAGGACGATCTGAGTCCTCCTCCAAGTCAAAGAGGGACTTGGATTGCGTAGCCTCCTCAGATCGGTTGGAATCCGATCTGAGTAGTCCTGGTGCAGCACGAGTTGAAGTCGCGTCAAAAATGGACGTCCTTTCGATCTGCCTGGGTGGATCGAGGAGCAGCAACTCATCAAGGTTGTCGATGAACTCGTCGAGGTCGCTGCTTTGAGTTGTTGTAGAGGCCTCTGGCTTCCTGGAGTCGGCATGGTGGCTGTTGAAGCCACCCAAGCCGTTGGCGAAGCAGATCCAGGAGCCAAAGATGAAAGTTGTGCCCTCATCGAGCACGGTGCTGGTGAAGTTGAGAGATGCAATTAAGTTCTCCGGGGGATGCTCAATGAACACCCCTACCTGGCGCGCAAGCTGTCGGTGTTTTACCACCACGCCCAACGAGGGATACCCCCGAAGTGGTGAGTTTGTAGGTAGGGTGTCACCGAGATCAGGAACTCGAAGGTGCAAGGAACACAAAGTTTAGACAGGTTCGGGCCGCCGAGAGCGTAATACCCTACGTCCTGTGTGGTTTGTATTGCCTTAGGTGGTGATCGGGTGATATCCTGCTTGGAGGGGGTCCCTGTCCGCCATATATAGTTTGGGGGAACAGGGTTACATGGAAGTCCCAGTCGTATACGAGCCCAAGAGTCCTACCCGAGTACTTTTCGGGTAGTTTCCTATCATCTCTGTCTGGTTTTACTACTGTATGAGTAGTCCTACTACATTACGAGTAGTTACAACAGATGTAGGGCGTGGGCCATGTCCCATACCTTATCCTAGGAAATGTATGCTATGTGCACAGTCCCGTGGGCCGGGGTCTGACAGCAGCCTCGGCTCTCAACACCGTAGCAGCGTCGCTTCCACGGAGCACCCGGCCGCAGACCGAACTGAAATTGTTGCGGACAACCAACAATGTTACCCCATGGATGACATCACCGTGAGGACCCCTTGCGAGCTTCTTTATCAGCAAAGGAAAAAGATCAAAGTAGTGGCTCACGGTATTGCTGAAGTACCTATCCAAGGCGGGACAATTCATGGCGCGCCGATTCCTGAAGGTTATGCTAGAGTCTTGGTTGACCGAGTCGAGAAAGGATGGGAAGACCTCGACCTCGAGATCCCTGGAGGCGATGGAGAAGAGAAACTACAACATGCCCTCCACACTTGGATCTGTTGGAACAAGCGCTACATAAGATTTCCGCAAGGAACCACATATTCCGCAGCATCGGCTCAGAACGCAAGGTCAAGATCGCCAACGCCACCAAAGAGCATGGGTCCACTATCATCACCTGCACAAAGGAGCCCTAGCATGGATCTGCCATCACCATCTCTACAAAGGATCCTAGCATGGATCTGCCATCACCAGCCACCAACAGGGACCCCGGCATGAGTCCGCCGCCTCCTAAGGTGAAGATAAACGCAAACGCTTGGGTCCCATCACCGCCACCGCCTAAGGTGAAGAAGAACCCAGCTATGAAGAAAGAGAAGCCTCCACCTCCGAAGTTAGCATACAATATGACTAACGAGGAATTGAATGCGCACGTGAGAAAGGAGGTTACTGATTACTTCACGCTAAAGAGGATGCCTGAGCCGAAGCAACCAGTGAATCCAGCCGGGAAGAAGTTCTTCATAGGCATATGCCAACCAAGGGAGAAAGAAACATTGTCGGACTACGACTGCTCAATCACAAATTCTTATCAGAAGAAGAGTAATTGTCGGTACAAAAACATTCCCTAGCTCGGAGAACAACACCAATAGTCGATACCTCCACTCCAAGTGCTTTCAAAAGAGGATGAAGCTACATCCGACTTTGTGATGGAATCGAAAGTCACAAAAGCTCAACTCCGAGGGGAGGATCCAATCCTGATTCACCCAAGGGTAGGAAAAAACCATTTGTATGTGAGGAACCTCTTATGTGGCCAGAGTTGCTGAAGATGCTACCAACGAGAATGCATGAGTTGCATGACTGGTACTTGAAGACCTCTGCAGATGGATATGTAATGTTCGCAGCTCAGGTTAAACATAGCGATTTACATCGGGGGCTAGCTGACGTATGGATCGAGTTTGAGAGTCTTTGGTTTCTATACCATCAAGACGCCCTAGACAAGTCCCTTGTTAGTGCATTTGATATGTAAGTGTTTCCTCTCATTTCTATATTCTAGCTCTACTACTTATGTGCTTTCTTATGCCCTATATTGTTTTGTATCTTGTAGGATGAAGGTGCAAGAATGCCGAAAAAGGGGGTACTATGACATCGGTTTCATGGACCCAGATATTATAAACATGAATAGTGTACTCAAATGGCCTAATCGGACCGAGAATAATATATTCATGGCCTTGGATTTGCATCATACTTGTATATTCATTCTGTTGTCGTACAACTTCAAGTAAGTCTTTCAACTCTTTTTTCCATCCATTCAATTTGATAATAAGTATATCCAACATTTTATCTGTATATGTGTATCAACAGCTTTCACTAGATCTTGCTCTCTATTGAGATTGATGGATCCCGAGTTGTGGTGTTCGACCTTAAGAAAAAACCGATAGAAGAATATCAAAACCTCATAGATATCCTCCAAAAAGCATGGGCTCGCTTCCTCAAAAAGCACATAGGACTCACAGACAACCCAAGTGCGCTTTATATCAAAATGGACTTTCAAGTATAAGTACAATTCGCACATCCAATTCCATTTCTTTAAACAACGTTAATGTTTTATAACCCATGTATATATTTATAGTGTTTGAGACAAGCGGAAGGAAATAACTTACGCGGCTACTACGTATGTGAGTTTATCCACCCGTTTTGCGGTCAAAAGAGAATGACGCAATAAGAATTCGATGTACTTAAAAAATTAATAACAATTCCTTTCATTTAATTTCGTACATGTATTGATTTAAAATAATGATGTTTGCACGTGATAGATTTGGCGAATGAAAGAAGACCTCATCGAACCGGAAAGAGTCAGGGCAATTCAAGAAGCACTCTGTGAATTTCTGCTAGATGAGGTTATAAATCCAAAAGGAGAATTTTATGCCGATCATAGGATAAGTGTAGGTCAAATTTATCCAAACAAGGGCGACCACGAAGATGAAGACTAGTAATATTTGAAGTACTTGTAAGGAAACAACTTATATGGCTACTTGTAATATTTGAAGTGTATATAAATTGTATATAATATATATATACACACACACGACAACTCTATTCTACACCTAAGGTGTAGAATGTTATTCTACACCCACCTTCTATTACTAGCAAAAATAATCGACAAATTACTAAATTTACCAAGTTACTGAGCAATGTTCAGTAATAGCTCGCCGGTTAACGAACTACTGAACAGTTCAGTAATTCTGCTCAGTTTAGCTATAGGCGTAGAATAAAATGCTACACCTAAGGTGTAGAATAGCATATGCATATATAGTTTTTGCTATGTTATATATACGAATACAAATATGAATGCTAGTATACGCAAACGGATACAGATATGAATACGAATATGAATTAAAACTAAAAAGAAAAAGAAAAGAAACATAAGCAAACAAAAAATAAAAAAAAGAACTTAGTACCGGCTGGTACTAAACTGCCCCCCCAACCGCCCTACGTGGCAAGTAGTTTAATACCGGCTGGTAATAATTAGGCGTGTATTTTAAATGCATGCTAATTTAGTACCGCCTGGGCTGTACCGGGCGGGGAACCGGTACTAACCGGGTGTTCCACCCGGTACTAGTGCTCAGTTCTCTAGCTCTGTGCAAACGCAAACGAAATCAGTTCATAGTGTAATCGAAGGTGGGATTAGTGATTGCACACTTTGTTTGGTTTAAAATTGTAACGGTATCAGATAACACTCCTACTGAAAATTTCATCTACTAGCAAGGCTTGTGTGCTTGCTTCCAAGCTACGGTGCCTGCATCCGCCGGCAGCGTGCTACGTATTTACTGCTAGCTACTAGTATTTTCCCATGGAGAAGGCAACGCAATGCGTTAACAGAGCACGGACGGCGATAACAAGATTGAATATGTTGGTAACCGATTCCTTGGTAATTGATTATTACATACCACCTTCAGCCAAACGCAAGTAACGTGATTGCTTCCCCGCCGTAATCTGATTACATTATAAAATGGTGAACCAAACGCTACCTAATTTGTCGTCAAAACTACTTTTTAGCGTGTCTTCCATGATTATCTGTTTGCATAATATTTGTAGAAAAGGCTTAAAACAAATACAGAGTTTCTGCAATACAATCCTGAGCCGTATACGCGTGAATACTGTAGCACAAAGCATTATCCCCAACTAGACGTGAAGCCGGTATTTTGGTTTCACGGGCTCGTGCTACTCGTGACACTGTAGCACATACCACAGAGCTGAACCTGCTGAGAGCCTTCACGAAAGAGAGAAAGGAAGCTAAGCATCACGCAACAGGCGACACAGACAAATTATCCTAAGTCACTAAGCTGGGACCATGTCAGATCGTCGCCTCCGTCCTCTGATGAGTGACGACCCATAGAGATGCCTCGCCCGGGCACAAACGTGCTCGTCGGACACAGGCTCCCTTCACCAACCTGGTCCATACACGGCTGATGTCCCAAGTCTTCAACTTCACTAGGTCTTGTGTTAGCACATGAATATATTAGAACCTTTTGTTTGAGTCCTCTGGTTAAGTCTCGAGATCAAAAATATGCTCTCTCATGTCGATGGGAGAAAAAAACTTGCAGGGCGATATAACCTCAGAGTTCCAACTAGATTTCTGCAGGAGTAAAAATGTTCGATTGGTATTTTCAGTTTTACATACTTATCCATGCTAGGATTTTTAGTGCTGATACAAGTAGAAAGATCCTGAGTTAATGTGGACAAAATATTGACCCATTAGCAGTGTATAAGCTACCGGTTTAACAAAAAAATTTGGAGGAGACCAGTAAGACCGGTAGGCTGATTTTCTGTCACAATTTCGCCTGAAATTTTTAAAAGGCTAAACTTTGATTGAAATTCAAAAGTCCAGACGAATTCGGGCCGAAAAAATACTGGTAACACCAGTATGACCATTATGGATCACCATCGAAAAGACCGGTTTTCACCTAAAATGGGCGATTTTCAGCCGAAATTCTGAACACTAGCCATTAGGAATAGTTACTGGTGTGGCGATCGGTTTCTGACAGGATGCCTTGTTGCTTTCACTAGCACCTGTTTTCCATGTGAGCCCAGAACAGAGGCATTGTGGGCCTCTGCAGCTTTGTCCTTAGGTGGCCTACTACAAATGTTTTTCATCATTTATATATTTACATTTTTTTTCTGTCGGTTCATTCATTCTGTTTTGCATTCTGCTAAATTTGAGTTTCTTATTTTCATTTGCTAAATGATTCTACCTCAAAATTTGTATCCTGATTTGAAGGTTGTATGAATCCAAGTTTTTTCATCTCTAGTTGAGGTTGTCTTATTCATAGTTTTCCCTAGCCTGAATGAAGGTTGTCTAGTTACAATCTTTACAACTGAAGATTTTTTAGTTCAAAGTTGTGTATTAATGTTTTCATACATATTTAAAAGTTGTCAATACAAAAGCATAGTTTTCAGCCGCTCCTTGAAATTGTTTTTCTTCCAATACAAATTCAAAAAGTCTTCCAGAAAATAGTACCGCAATTTGTCTCATTTTCTCTTGGCCTGTGAAGTTTTTGCTTCATATATATCAGCCAAACAGCCCAGCTTTTTTTCATATATATTTTATGCAGCTCACTGTTCATAAGATAAACTGCTCGGCCTCCTTTTTTGCGGGGAGTGTGTTTGCCGCAATAAAAAGCAATCATACTCTAGTACAAACTAGTGCATTTTTGTTTGTTTTTATTTCTGTTTGTGTGGATGTGGCGGTTTTAACCTGCTCTGTAATTCCAATGTGATTTGCGTGGTGGTTGAAGTGTGGTCCTTGTGCTCAAATCGTTGGAGTTCATATGATAGCAACGTTACAGAACTGATAGATGTGTCATATTCACGCACCATTAATTGAATATAAATATATTCAAGAAAAATGTGACTTATATATCAGTATCTCTGATCTCTGCGGGAGTAAAAATCTTCAATCAGTATTCTCTATGTTACATAGTCGTCCATGCTAGGGCTTACCAAGATAAAAAACTATATATAGTGCCGATACATTAGCTAGCTAGAAAGATCCTGGATTTATGTGAACAAATATTGACACATTAGATATTAGGCACGCTGCTTATTGATGTGGCGGTGTTTCTAACAGGGTGCCTGTGCAACTTTGTGAGCCCAGGACAGAGCTAGACATTGTGGGCTTGTGCAACTTTGTCCTAGGTGGCCTACTACAAATATTCTCCACCATTCGTATATTTCATTTTTTTCCCAGCCGGCTCGTTCATGGTTCTTTTCTTTTGGTTAAATCTGAGTCTCTTGTTTTCTTTTGGGCTTTGGCACATGCTATCTTCCTCGAAATTTATAACCCGGCTTCAAGGTTTTTAATTCCAACTTTTTAATCTCTAGTTAAGGTTATCTAGTTCAAAGTTTTCCCTAGCCTCAACCTTTTTTATACTTGAAGGTTTTTAGGTTACTTTTTTTTGCTCCAAATGAAATTTTAAGCATCAAAAGTTTTGAAGTTCAAAGTTTCACGTAGATGATTTCATTCACAAGTTTAGTGTTCGCACCCATATTTAGAAGTTGTCAATACAAAAGCTTAGGTTTGAGCCACTACATGAGATTTTATTTTCTTCGATTACAATTTACAAATTTTTAATTTCAAAACGTCTTGCAAAAATAATACTGCAATTTATCTCAATTTCTAGACCCATGAGCTTTTTTGTTTATAAGCCAAATGGCCTAGCTTTTTATAGCAAAAGCCACTTATATTAACGTATGATGTGCAGACCATTGTTTATAAGAACTGCATGACCTGCTTTTCATGGGGACTGTATTTGCACACAATAAAAATAAATCATACTAATAGTACAAATTGTAGCTTGCACTAGTGCGGTTTTTGTTTATTCTGTTTTCGTGTGGATGTGATGGTTTTAACCTGATCTGTAACTCCAATGTGATTTGCGCGTGGTGGTCGAAGTGTGGTCCTTGTGCTCATTCCGTTGGAGTTCGCGATACAGGAAAAATGCGACTTAGATAAGCACTGCCTTTGCTCCGAACCTTTTGCAGCATTGAAAACACGTGTGGTATGTTTCTTGAGGTACTACTAGTGGCTCTGGCACTTCAAGTAGACGGCCATGGTGGTCGGTGGAGGAGTAGACTCGTCTTCTCACTGTAAGCTTGAGAAGAAAAACTTCTCCTTCTTTGTCTCCCTCCTCGTTCTGTGTAATACAATGGATGATCGGGTGATACTTCGAAGTACTAGCAACAAGGTGAGGAAAAAGTTATTAGTTAGTCCAAGATGTCGTATTTTACGAGTTTTGGAGAAAAGACTACTCTACTGTGTGTGTAATTTATGCTTCCGTTTGAACATACCAGCCTCCAGCCTTGACATGTCAAATGAAAGATCACAACATGCTATGATTCGGTTTCTGAATTTGAGCTCTCTTCGTACAATTCTTAGTACTTGCTAATAATGATCGTCGTGGCATGCATCTAGTGTCAATCATGTCAGTGTGTCACCAGGAAGCGCATGACCCTGACAATATGTTGACGCAAAAATTCGATCCGCCGGCGACGACTCCTCACGTGCCACACATAAAAGTCTAGAAGATTTGCTTTGCTCCAGTGCGTGAGAATATTCAACTGACAAGGTGAAGATAATCTTTTAAAATCTGAATCGATCGGCAGATCAGACTAATGTGATCCTTGCACCAGTTGCATATCGCCTGACAATGATGCACAAGCCATCGGCCAGTAGTCCAATGAGAATGGAGCAATTATGAAGCACATTTATCTTATCGCAAAAGAAACAACAAGCCGATAACAATTAATTTACTATCACCATCAATCGGATCGGATCAAACTGAGACAATAATGGCAGCAAGATGATAAATTAAAAGCCACAAGCCGATTAATCTAATTATGATAAGATAAAGTACAACAAAACCCTAAATAAGGCCAAGATAAGAAACTATCGGTTAATAAAAACTAATTTGATGCTTTCATTAAAGAAATCAATCTTTTGCTAGCAACTAAGCAACATATTCAATAGATATACGAAGATAAATCTAAACAAGGTCAAGATAAGTGTAGTCGGTAGATTGTAATTAAAATCTAAAACACCTGATAAAGACGAAGCTTACGAGCAAACTGGAGATCAAGATGATGCAACCCTGCTTACTGAAGAACTTGTCGAATACTACATTACTTCTACTCCTAAAATTTGGTGTTGAGCCAAAAAGAAAACTGTATTAATATGTGATCAAGAGATCCTTTTACAAGCTCTAGTCATCTATATTTATATTCTAAACAAAAGAGATTCTTAATTGGTTACAACCAGGTAACCGTCACAAACTTGGAAAACAAGAAAACTCTAGAAGAAAATAAAAAGAAAAATTAAGACACACGTACTCTAATTTTTTTTTGGAGTCCTGCTTCCTTCACGGATTTGTATTTCGTGTGGCACATGTCTTTCCTTGACATGCATCTTGGAATCCGTTATCCTCAACCACAGCTAGAGAACTTATCTCTAGTACTGTTCAGCAACCTCCATTTAGTACCGGATGACTGACCGGTACCACCTGGTCGGTACCAAATGTCACCCTTTAGTACCGGGCGTTTTAGAAAAAAATTTAGTACTAAACGGCTTTGCGCACAAAAAATAAAAAAAAAATTGAGGAACAGCCAGGAGGCTCCTGAATTTTTCACGCGTCACGCGAATTTTTCACACGTAAATACGCGTGCGCGGTCATGAGGATTCGAACCCACGACCTCCGGCCTCGCACGTAGCTTCCTTACTATCCTACCTATACATCACATGTGACTAGGTAGGAGATGCATTCCTCTTAAAGTAACCCGTAGAGGACAATTTAGTTCCGAGCATTTAGTACCGGGTGGTGTCATTGGCCCGGTACTAAAATGGCGCGGCCATTTGGAACCGGTCAATGAGGCTTTCAAATTCGGATCCGGTAATAAAATGGCTCCGGAGCAACTTTAGTACCGGACCAAAAGTTAACCAGTATACTCCATTGGCCATTTTTCTAGCAGTGAACTTAATATTCATAAAATTATCTGCTTCCTTCCATATACTCCATTGGCCATAAAATTACCAAATTTTGGTGTAAACAATCCCCTAGACTGATGTAGATGTGGCTAGATTTGGTTTCCATAGTAGAATCTATTACTTACAGTGATGATTGTGATGCAATTATTTGGTTTGCTGATAGCAATAACTTTTCAGTCCAGGCTGTTTACAAAACAATTAGCTTCAAAGGTATACGACATGTTTATACTCCAAGTATTTGGAACTTAAGTGTTCCCCCTAGAATACATATCTTCTTATGGCTACTTTCTAATAGCAAAGCTCTAACAGAACTAATCTGGCTAAAAGAAGACATGTGGAGGACAAATCTTGCTTGTTCTGTAGTGAGCAAGAAACAGTTAGTCATTTGTTCTTTGATTGTTGTGTGGCTACTGTGCTTTGGTCTTATTTGTCTGAAATGGAAAATACCATGTGCGCATATGGGCAGGTGCGCCCTCCACTAGTCGGTGTTAGTCTCCGTTTTTCAGAGCACTTATCTTCTTTTGTCTTCTTCTTCCTGTTGCATTAGCTTCTCTATCCACACTTACATGTTTCTCATTTCTGTTCTCTCATTCATTCTTATATAAAGCTACTGGGGTTCCTCTTCTATTAGTGAAATAGTTTCTGTCTAAATTTATTTCTAGCAATTGTCCAGGAGATAGGTTCTGTCCAAATTGATTTCTAGCATTTGTCTACAAAAATAGCTCCTGACAACATTGATTTCTAGAATGGTTTTTGGTCTAGACTTAAAAATCCAGTCTAAACTCTTGGTGCACACATGGAACCTGAATGATTTCTAGCTTCCATTTTTTCTAGTAAATGGCTTGCAGCCTGATGAAAAGTCTGATATGAAACAAAACTGATAGAAAGATGTGGTTTCAGATTTGACTCTTTTATTAAAGAAATAGGTTTGGACTTCAATGATTTCTTGCTTTTTCTATCATGAAAATAGCCACCAGAGGTGATTCTAACTCCAGTGCTCTTCAGAATTTTATGGAAAACTTGTTCCAGATTAAATTAACTTATGGCCGGGGTGACTGATAGCATTTTTTTTCTATAAAGTATGCATAGACGAAGTTCTTTTTTTGAAAAAATTACAGACAAAGTGTGTGAAAGACAAAGTGTGTGAAACGTTAGCCGCTGATTTGACCATGAATAAGTCCATACAAAGTGATTAATCAATCTGACAAGAAGAAGAGCTGATTGCTGGTCTTGTCAAGATGTAATTGGAAATTAGATGATAAAATATTAAAAACTGAATACGAAAAAAGATCCGATCTGAACCACAAATATAGGAGCTGAATGTCCTCTCTTAAGTTCTTATGATCGTAATTAATAGGAGAGTCTGATTTGTAGGAGAGTCGGCTACATCTTTCCTCGCGTCTTTTTCAGCAAGCTGCTCACTGGTGGAATAATGAGAGAAGCAGGTTGCTCATACCGTAGGCCCATAACCTGCCTGCCAAAGGTGCTTTTTGTCTAACTCTCCGTTAATTTTCTTTTGCCTCTCCCAGTCAATCTCCACCACTGTCATCCTATCGTATGGCTAAGCATGCATCTTGGTGGCCATACGCCTATGCGCGCATAGAAACTGCTCTCTGTCTGATATCCTATCTTATTTTTTACAAGATGCGGTAGTATACAGAAATTCTTCAATCAAACCAAGGAAAATGGTGACCTAGCGTGAGATGGACATAGTATAAGCAAACTTTATAAACCGTGTTAGTACCGCCAGCAGCCAGCAGCCATAGACTTGATGCTGTACTTTTTCAGTGAGCACATCATCCTTTTCTTCCTCCTCATCCTTCTCAACCTCGCCCTGTTGAGTAGCACAAGAGCCGTGTTCTGGCAACAAAATGTTTTGCACACGCATCAAACTATATGCATCAGGAGAAATGGGGCATATTACTTAGAAAATGTAGAAAATAACTAGTAAAGGGTAAGAATATGACTAGTTAAGTTTATAACCTAACTTCAAATTTGGAAAGGAATATGAGTAGGATAAAGGTTATTCTAAAGATCATGATCCTAGTTTTGATCCTATACTTGATATCATGATTATATACTTATATGACATTAGGATATACAGAATTATCCTATCATGGCTTCAATGAGATCATACTCCATACGGTTGTAAATACTTGACACCTTTTTATGTCTTCGTATTTTTACTTTGGCCACTATTTTTCTATCCTATAGGTAAGAGATATAAAATTACTCATTAAAACAAATTCATGAATATGATTTATTGTATTATCAAACTCATTATTTTGAAAAATATTGGCAGTTAAAGTTTCACATCTTGATCGGATCCTGGCTAAAGTGTCTAAATGGTTGTATGAAATATCATGTATCCGAATCCTTAGACCCTATTTAGATCCCAATAGCTAATTATTAGTTCTATCAGCTGGGTGCAACCGCCTAACAATAATTTTTAGCTGGGTGGTAGGTAAGATACTAATTGGTCTATGAGCTGGGGACGGATTCAAATTCACGTTGCCGCTGGCCAAGCTTTGGGATACCCGCGTCTTCTTCTACCCACACCCGTAAATTAATTAACCAATTATTACCCTCCCCATACCCTGCCCACTTCGAATTATCTATATCCATTGGGTAACGGGTAAATTTGGTGGATATGGGTAATTACTTTTCACAGGAGGACGACGACAGCAACACTACAGTTTGTTTTGCAGCTGCCGTGTACTCGTCAAACCTCGACAGCGGCGCCGGCCTCCACAGGTGTCCTCAGCAGCAGCCTCACGGGTGTGTCCTCGGCAGCGGCGGAAGAAGCCAAAGAGCGTGGTAACGCACGGCCAGCTGCGCGAGCGTGAAGAGGCGTGCGGATTTCGTGGAGAAGCGGCGCGGGTCTGGGAGAGAAGCGGCGCTGTGTCCTGTGTGTGAGAGACACAGGAGGCGCGCAGGCGACGGAGAGGAAGTTGCGCGGGCCGAGGAGAGGCGGCGCGGCCGGCGGACAGCGGAGGCGGACGCAGGGTAGCGGCGAAACAGGAACGGACAGGGGAGACGGCGGGCGGGTGCTAGGTGCTCGGATAACGGGGAAGAACCCGTACCCTCCTCACAAATGGATATATCCATCCCCTACCCGTTTGAAATGGGTACTCCGTACCCTACCTGTTTGTCACGTGTGGATATGGGTAATGGGTCCATACCCAATGGCACATGAATTCAAATAGATCCTTAGCTATTATTTAGTAGCTAACTGTTAGTTTGTTGGGATCCAAACATATATTAGTACTAAGTAATCGTAGGCTAGTAGGGTTTGTGCATGCATTTCAAAAGGTAAGATTTTATTCTATGCTGCCTCTGGAGCAAGAGGATAAGAAGTAGAGAAGATGAGCATTGGTATTAGAGTTCTAGGTTGCTATTGGCATTGACCAATCGGGTAGGTGAAAAATAACCGCACTTTATCATATGCCAATAAAATTTGTGCATACGAATAGTGCGAATCAGTGGTATAATATTGCGTTGCACTCTAAAATGGTAGTCACCATTGACTTATAATCGTCTCGTTAGAAGACTAGGTAAATATCACTCGTTTTATTGTAACTTGCTTTTATCATATCATGTATTTTAAGCACACTTTGTTTTTCATTTGCACTGACTTTTTGAATAAGACGAATATTGAAACAATTTATCCAAAAGTCAATAGTGTCGAATGTTTCACGCTGTGGTCTTTTAAAACAGCGTTGATCATGGGAAATAAAAACGCCACACAAATCAAACGTCCATGATCAAGACCCCGCTTTGAGTCAAAGATCGGACTCTGCTCGTCTCCCACCTTTGCCTCCTCCCCTCGACTCCAGTCGCCGTTCCCCTCCAAACCTCCCCCAAACCCTTGGAACCCACGCCGCCGCCCTCGCCGTCGCCACTGCAGCCATGCGCCGATCTCAGGACCGCCGTCCCCTCCGCCCGCCGGACTGGGCCCCGCCTCCTCCGCACCGCCATCGTGACTACCGCGACCACCACTACCACAATCAACACCAGTGCCAGCCCCACCAACGCTACCGCCCCGCGCAGCCCTCCCCTCCCCCGCCGCAGCTCGCTGTGTTCCTCCTCCGCACGGGTCCCGATTACTCCGCACCGACCGCAACTGAGGTGGAGGCCCTCGTCGGGGGCCTCCCGTCCCCGGCCCTGGCCAGCCTCTCCGTCAACTCCTCGGGCCGCGTCGCCGCGCGCCTCGTCTTCCGCTCCCTCCACGACGCCGCGGCCGCCGCGCGCGAGCTCTGGGCGCACCGCCTCGATGGGCATCACCTCCTCACCCTGGAACTCCGGGACCCCGCCCTCGCGGCCCACGCCTCCCCGCTAATTGCCTCACTCTTCGCGGCCCACGCCTCCCGCCTCCTCGATTCGGCCCTCTCGGCCGCCCGGTCTGCTGAACTCGCGGCGCCCATCCAGGCTGTGAAGGGCCGCCTGGGCTCGCCGAATCGCTTCCGCGACTTTGATCAGCTCAATCTCGAGATGAAGACCCTCCAGGCTGAGAAGGACTTGGTGGACGCCAAAATTGCGGAGTATCAGGCGGCAATGAGGTCGATACGGCGCGCAATGCTGCGTGAGGCAGATGACGAGGAGGAGGGGGTGGACGTTTTTGGGGCTGTGCAAGGTGTGGAAGTGGATTTTGCGAGGGTGCACAAGATAATGCTGCGTGAGTGCCGGAGGCTTAAGGAGGGCCTGCCGATCTATGCCTACCGCAGGAGGATTCTCGATCACATTTTCACTAACCAGGTAACGATGGATTATTGGAATTCACTACGTGAGTTTAATTTCGAGGGAAATGCAATGCCATGTGAATTATTTGAAGGTTTGTGCTTAGTATGCTTAGTGTCGTGTTTGGTGTTTGGTTGTGGGTGCATTATCAAAATACAATGATGCGCCGCCACCTAGATGTTCGACTTTGTTTGGATGGATTGTCCAGCATCCTAAATAAACTGATTTGTGTCCTCAGTTTTGGATTTTGATGCATACTGACAGAACTCTCAACCTAAAGGCGCTTTCTGATGAGTATTAGAAGAAAGTTTATTAGGGCATGTACAACAGGGAGGCGCTTAGAGAATATCAACAGGCATTGACATAAGAGCCTCAACCTACAATGGAACACCTATTTACAGACGCTTAAATATATTGAAAAACCTAAGAGCCATCCACAAGAATGAAGAAGAGGGTGCTATACTTGCTTTTTTGACATCTCAACTGGAAGTAGAATGGTCCTGTGAATCCTTAAGCGATCCAAATGCTGTGGTACTTCCGATGCATGGAAAGCTTTCCCATGTAGAACAGAGTCTTGTCTTCAAAAGCTATCCTGGAAGAGGAAGATTATCTTCTGCACAAATATAGATGAAACATCATTGACCATAAAAGATGTGAAGTATGTTGTTGATTGTGGCCTGGCCAAGGAATGCAGATTTATTCCTAATAGTGGTCTCAATGTACTGAAAGTCAATTGGATTTCTCAAAGTTCTGCTAATCAACGTGCTGGCCGAGCTGGTCGAACAGGAGCAGGCAAATGTTACAGGCTTTACTCAGAATCTGACTTCGGTATGATGGAAGTGCATCAAGAACCTGAAATCTGTAAGGTTCATCTTGGCACCGCTGTCCTGAGAATACTTGCTTTGGGTGTTGGGGATGTACAAAATTTTGAGTTTGTTGATGCTCCAGATCCAGAGGCCACCTGGTTTCAGGTGCCATAGAATGTAAATATAATGGGTTTGAGCTAACTGATATCGGACGCCACCTGGTCAAAATAGGAATGACCAAGGCTTGGGAAAATCATGCTTGATTGCTTCAGTTCTGGTCTGAAGAAAGAAGGTGTAGTCCTAGCCGCTGTTATGGCTAATTCTAGTAGCATATTTTGTAGAGTGGGCACTAATGAGGAGAAATATAAAGCTGACCGTCTGAAAGTCCCATTCTGCCACTCTGATGGAGACCTTTTCACTCCACTTGCTGTTTATAAGAATTGGGAGGATGGGCATGAGAACAAGAATGTGTGGTGCTGGCAGAATAGTATCAATGCCAAGACCCTGAGGAGGTGCCAGGAAACTATATCTGAACTTGAAAATTGTCTAAAGCATGAGCTGAACATTATTATTCCAAGTTACTGGCATTGGAACCCTGAGGAGCATACTTTGCATGATGCTTCTCTAAAGAGGATCATTCTATCATCTCTTAGAGGAAATCTTGCTATGTTTTCTGGACACGAAAAATTTGGGTATCAGGTGATTTCAGCAGATCAACCTGTGCAGCTTCACCCTTCATGCTCATTATTTATTTATTACAGCAAGCCTGAATGGGTGGTATTTGCAGAAATCTTGTCAGTCCCTAATCAATATTTGGTATGTGTAACTGCTGTTGATCATGATGCCTTGTGTACAGTTCACCCCATGTCTTTTATTAAAGAATTGGAGATGAATAAATTGCAGAGGAAAGTGATTACTGGGATTGGAAATAAATCACTGAGAAGATTTTGTGGCAAATCTGGCCAAAATCTGCACAAAGTTGTCTCACTGCTGAGGGAAGGCTGCAGAGATGACCGAATAACAGTTGATATAGACTTCAGTGGCAGTGAAGTTTTATTATATGCTAAACAACATGATATGGAAAACGTCTTCTGCATTGTTAACGATGCTTTGGAACTTGAAGCTAAGTTGCTGACGAATGAATGTGATGAGAGAAGACCTAGTTGCTCTGTTCTTGCACTATTTGGCTCAGGTGCTGAAATCAAGCATTTGGAGCTTGGGAAGAGATATCTAACAGTGGAGATTCTGCGTCAGAATCCTTGGGATATAGATGAGAAGGAGCTTATTCGTTTGGTGGATGATCATGTCCCTAGTATATCTAATTTTTATATAT
This sequence comes from Panicum miliaceum, assembly GCA_032594955.1. Taxonomy (NCBI): domain Eukaryota; kingdom Viridiplantae; phylum Streptophyta; class Magnoliopsida; order Poales; family Poaceae; genus Panicum; species Panicum miliaceum. The sequence goes on from CM064073.1 coordinate 22,580,844, forward strand.
TCGGGAATTTTCAGGCAACCTCAGATGAAATGAAGTGGGGAAAGTTTACATTCCTAAAACCAGAAAATGCTGAGGATGCTATTTCGAAATTGAATGGGATCGAATTTCATGGTTCCTTGCTAAAAGTGGTTCCTGTATGCTCTTACAAGAATCCAGGATTATCATTTCCTGCAGTAAGAGCTAAAGTATCTTGGCCATGTAAGCCAAGCAGGGGACATGCACTTGTAATATGTGCTAGTGGGGAAGCTGAATTTGTTGTAAAGGACTGCTTTGCCCTAGGAGTTGGTGGGAGGTACCTCAATTGTGAGGTTAGTAAGAAGTATGAGAACTGTGTCTTTGTCACAGGGGTTCCTTTGCATGTAACAGAACCAGAATTGTATGATGCTTTTCGTGGTACAACAACCAGGACAATCCTTGATATCCACCTGCTTAGAGGACCGTCCACAGCTGGCCCCTCTGTTTCGGAATGTGCAGAAGCACTGATGAGAGAGATATCTCAATTCATGCCAAACAAGAATTTTCCTGGACAAAATTTCCATGTGCAAGTGTTCAATCCAGAAGAGAGAGACTCAATGATGAGAGCTAGCATAACCTTTGATGGAAGTCTGCATAGAGAGGCTGCAACGGCACTGGACCATCTTCAAGGAAGTGTTCTTCCTTGTTGTCTTCCTTGGCAGATAATACAATGCCAACATGTTTTTCATAGTACTGTTTCCTGTCCGACACGCATTTACAATGTTATAAGTCAGGCAGTTGGTTCTCTGCTCGAGAGCTTCAGAAGCCAGAAAGGTACAGCTTCAATCCATCTGTTAGAAAATTTGCTTCTATCTTCCTATTTTTCTGTTTGTCGCAACATACTCTGCCTTTTCCCGTTAATGCTATGTTCTTGTATGTTCCTTTAATGGTCCTTATGTTCTGTTGGTGGAACCATACCCTGCTAGTCCATCTTTGTTCTATTCTTGTTTGTCCGTCTTCCCATTCTTCAGTTTATATGAGCCAGTCACAAACTGTTAGCCATCCTTTCTAGCATTTCATTCTAATCTCCTTCTCATTATGTTCCAAAATCCTTTCTCCTTCCCACTTCTCCATAGAAAGCTACTTTTTATTGTTCGCTGCTTAGCTTTGCTGTCCTTTTTTTTTCTGGAAGAATTTGAAATCGAGCCTATTTAGTGGTTCAAGAGATGACCATGTTAGGCTGTATCCAGTTATCTTCTTGTGCCTCATGTCTTCACTTGCTAAAACCTAAATTTTGGCTTCAGTGTAGATATACTTAGACAAATGACCATTTAGATAACTTTCTTTATTTGAACTATATCTGTTCGAAAAGGGTAAAATTTTAGTGTCATCTGCTCCTATCCCAATGTAGAAGTGTTTTTTTACTGCATTGGATGCAAAATCAATGAAAATTTAAAATGCCATCTAATCAGCAAATAATATCCAATTTATCTGTCAGAAGAACATGTAACATTAGTAAAACTCGGGGTGACGGAGCAGAGAAGGAGCTGTTGACCAAAGTCCTATAACACAACACCAGGTGGCGGGGAGGCGAGTCCTCAGGTTAGATCCAGGCACTCGAGTCCTGAACTCATGATGCTGAGAGTCAGATGCGCAATCCTTAGGTTTATTGTTTTGGACACTGATGCACATGATACAGGTTTCAAGCTCTCCTATATTGAGGCTTGTCTGTGTTGTGACCAATGGGGCAACACACCTAACGTATACAACAGAAAAATACTCTTGTTCTATGTTATAATAGTATAATAATCCGTTATGGTATTGATAGCTGTAAGCCTATGAATGTCCTCCCTGTAAGCCGTCAATTGTTTGTGATTGGCCATTTCCAAGGAGATATGGGCATTTTAATTAAGAGGTAAACATACCGTTAAAAATATGTTAGTCACTTTTTTCTTCACGAGCTCAAATGGCAAGTAATTATGAGTGAAGGTCAGTTAATCCTACATGTTTGATGCTACTAATTTTTGGCTGTATTATTGATATTTAATTCAGAGGTGTGTTCCTTGCGTTCAGAAGTGACATTTTCAGAACCACTGTAGATTTTGCTAGCAGATCCAGTAATAAACAACAAAGTGAAGTGAGCTGTCCTGTGAAATAAACCATAGAAGATAATGGCAACAGCCTTACACATCTAAGCGTATTGCTGGCCGTCTTAAGTAGCTCCTAGTGCACCATTGTGTTATTTGTTTCTTTGAGACTGCATAGTCGTTGAAAATGCTGGTTAGTTTAAAGTCTTAATCAATTGATGTTTCTGCATGCAGGTGTGTCTTACAATTTAGAGAAGAATGAGAATGGCAATTTCCGGGTTAAACTCACTACAAATGCAACAAAGACCATAGCAGATTTGAGAAGGCCTCTTGAGCTTTTGATGGAAGGCAAAACCATAAAACACCCTGATCTGACGTTAAGTGCTGTTCAATTACTCTTGTCGCGTGATGGTTTGGCACATTTGAGGTCAGTTGAACAAGAGACTGGTACTTACATTCACTATGACAGGCAAAGTCTGAACATTAAAGTCTTTGGACACACAGACAAGGTGGCAGCAGCTTTGGAAAAATTGGTTCATGCACTTCTACAGCTCCATGAGAAGAAGCCTCATGAAGTTTGTCTTCGTGGCCGAAACCTCTCACCAAACTTGATGAAGGAAGTAATAAAAAATTTTGGAGCTGATCTAGAAGGATTTAAGAAAGAGGTACCTTCTGCAGAGCTTCACTTAAACACACGACAACATATGCTATATGTTCGAGGCAGCAAGGAAGAAAAGCAAAGGGTGGAAGAGATGATATCGCAACTGATAACCTCTAGTAACCACAATTCTCTGGGTCAACTGTTGTCAGAGAATGCATGTCCTATTTGCTTTTGTGAACTTGAAGATCTGCTTAAGCTCGAATCCTGTGGCCACTTGTTTTGTAAGGCTTGTTTGGTGGATCAGTGTGAATCTGCCATGAAATCATAAGATGGCTTCCCTCTTTATTGCCTTAAAAATGGGTGCAAGAAGCTCCTCCTCCTTGTAGATCTGAGGTCTCTCCTGCCTGACAAGCTTGATGAACTGTTTAGAGCTTCCTTGAATGCATTTGTTGCATCTAGCCCAGGATTATACCGTTTCTGCTCCACACCTGACTGCATGTCCATTTACCAAGTAGCTGCTGCAGATGCAGATGGCAAACCTTTTGTTTGTGGGTCTTGCTATGTAGAGATCTGTACCAAGTGCCATCTCCAGTACCATCCTTTCATATCTTGTGAAGCATACAAAGAATACAAGGCAGGCCCGGATGCAACTTTGCAGGAATGGCGCAAAGGGAAGGAGAACGTGAAGAGTTGTCCTTCATGTGGATATACAATTGAGAAAACTGAAGGTTGCAACCATGTTGAGTGTAGGTGTGGCAGCCACATCTGTTGGGCATGCTTGGAGAACTTCAAGAGCAGTGAGGAGTGTTATAGCCATCTCAGGTCTGTGCACCTATCCTATTAGCAACTTACGTAGAATCTTAATGTAAATTTGTACATATGGGCAAAAAATCATATGGATTCCTTCCACCAATTAGTATATGTATAATCTTCTGATCCCCGATCCCCATGGTTCCCCATCTATTTCTGTGTCGTGAATATTATAGGTACTTTATCATTTTTGCTAAAATCTTATCCAGGACATGCTAGAGCATTAATGCACGGTGACCCTTTTAAGATGCCATCCTTGATTTCACTCATGACATAGAAATTTGTCCTCTGGATGTTTATATTTTTGCAGTACATGCAAAGTGTGATTCTTTATTGTATCTTTTATGGAATAATTGACTCAGACAGAAAGAAAGTTTATCTTATCTTATCTTTAAGCTCTTCAAAATCTTGGAAAACATGTTTATCTTATTTTTATAAAAATAAAGTTTATCTTAGTCTCCGGTTGACAGAGCACTTACTTTCTAATAACAAAACTCTAACCAGGACTAATCTGGCTAAAAGAAGACATGTAGAGGACAAATCTTTCTTGTTCTGTAGTGAGCAAGAAACAGTTAGTCATTTGTTCTTTGATTGTTGTGTGGCTACTGGCTTTGGTCTTATTTATCTGATACCGAAAATTCCCTGTGCGCATATGGGCAGGTGCCCCCGACTTGACGGTGTTAGTCCCCGTTTGTCAGAGCACTTGTCTTCTTTGTCTTCTTTTTCATGCTGCATTAGTTTCTCTATGCACGTTACATGTTTCTCATTTCTTTTCAATCATTCATTCTTATATAAAGCTACTGTGGTTCCACTTCTATTAGTGAAATAGCTTCTGTCCAAATTTATTTCTAGCAATTGTCCAGGAGATAGGTTCTGTCCAATTTGATTTCTAGCATTTGTCTACAAAAATAGCTCCTGACAACACTAATTTCTAGAATGATTTTTGGTCCAACCTAGACTTAAAAATCCAGTCTGACACAATTTAAGTATAAACTCTTGGTGCGCACATGGAACCTGAATGATTTCTAGCTTTATTTCCAGAAAAATGACTTCTAACATGAAAGCATGAATGCTTTCTAGTATTTTTTAGACATTGGGGTGGGACCTGAATGATTTCTAGCATCTTTTTTTCTCTAGTAAATGGCTTGCAGCCCGATGAAAAATCTGACATGAAACAAACTGACAGAAAGATATGGTTTGGGATTTAAATTTTTATTAAATAAATAGGTTTGGACTTTAATGATTTGTTTTTTTTATCATGAAAATAGCCACCAGAGATGATGCTAACTCCAGTGCTCTTCAGAATTTTATGAAAAAATTGTTCCAATTAAAATAGCTTATGGTCGGGGTGACTGAGCATTTTTTTTTCTATAAAGTATGTATAGATTTTTTTTTTGAAAACTTACAAACAAAATTTGTGAAAAGCTAGCCGCTGATTTGATCATGATAAGTTCATCCAAAGTGATTCATCAATTTAGGATTTGAAAATGAATCAATCTGACAAGAAGAGGAGCTGATTGCTGCTCTTGTCAGATGCAACTGGGAATTAGATGATAAAATATTAAAAAACTGAATACCAGACAAGATCCAATCCGAACCACAAATCTACGAGTTGAATGTCCTCCCATAAGAATAAGATCTTGATTAGTAGGAGAGTCAGCTGCATCTTTCCTCGCGTCTTTTTCAGCAAGCTGCTCACGGGTGGAATAATGAGAGAAGCAGGTTGCCCATATCGTAGGCCCATACCCTGACAAAAGGTGCTTTTTGCCTAACTCTCCGTTAACTTCAATTAGCCTCTCCCAGTCAATCTCCACCGCTAGCATCCTATTTTATGGCTTAGCATCTCGGTGGGCTCATGTCTATGCGCACACAGAAATTGCTCTCTATCTGATATCTTATTTTTTTACAAGATGCCGCAGTATAAAGAAATTCTTCAATCAAACCAATGAAAATGGTGTCGTAGCGTCAGATGGACATAGTATAAGCAAACTTTATAAACCATATTAGTACCGCCAGCAGCCAGCAGCCAGCAGCTGTACTTTTTCAGTGAGCACAACATCCTTTTCTTCCTCCTCATCCTTCTCAACCTCACCCTGTTGAGCAGCACAAGAGCCGTGTTCTAGCAACAAGATGTTTTGCACACGCATCAAACATTGGGGTGGGACCTGAATGATTTCTAGCATCCTTTTTTTTCCCTAGTAAATGGCTTGCAGCCCAATGCAAAATCTGACATGAAACAAACTGATAGAAAGATGCGGTTTGGGATTTGTCTTTTTTATTAAAGAAATAGGTTTCGACTTGAAAGATTTTTTGCTTTTTTATCATGAAAATAGCCACCAGAGGTGATCCTAACTCCAGTGCTCCAGAATTTTATGAAAAAATTGTTCCAGAATAAAATAGCTTATGGCCGGTGTGACTGATAGCATTTTTTTCTATAAAGTATGTATAGACGAAGTTCTTTTTTTGAAAAATTACAGACAAAGTGTGTGAAAAGCTAGCCGCCGATTTGACCATGAATAAGTCCATCCAAAGTGATTCATCAATTTAGGATTTGAAAATGAATCAATCTGACAAGAAGAGGAGCTGATGCTGCTCTTGTTAGATGCAACTAGGAATTAGATGATAAAATATTAAAAAACTGAATACCAAAAAAGATCCAATCCGAACCACAAAAATAGGAGCTGAATGTCCTCGCATAAGAATAAGATCCTGATTAGTAGGAGAGTCTGATTAATAGGATAGTTATCTTTCCTCGCGTCTTTTTCAGCAAGCTGCTCACGGATGGAATAATGAGAGAAGCAGATTGCCCATACCGTAGGCCCATACCCTGCAAAAAGGTGTTTTTTGCCTAACTCTCCGTTAACTTCCGTTAGCCTCTCCAAGTCAATCTCCACCGGTATCATCCTATCCTATGGCTAAGTATCTCGGTGGGCACATGCCTACGTGCGCACAAAAATTTCTCTCTATCCGATATCTTTCAAATTCAACTTGGTAATGATTATGAATCTATAGCCCGTTGGTGGGTTAGTGACAAAAACACAAAGTTATGAATGGCTGTTCGGCCGATTTCTTGTGGACCTTATGGAAATTCCGAAATGAAATGTGTTTTCAGGGCAAGCTGTGGATGGGACAAAAGACACTGATAGGAAAACTGCCGAACACTTTGAAAAACTGGCGATTTCTCTATGCAGAGGGGGATGTGATGACTCTAGACCAAGTGATGACAAAGTTGATGTTCAAACTGGAGGAACCGCTACGCCTGATAGGTGTACTGCAGGAGAACTCGCATCCATTGACTTCCCAGGAGGAGAGCACGTCAAATTCCGAAGCATTTCTTTGGAGAGCAAGCTCCATTACTGTAGCACCTTCGGAGGTCGTTGAACCTCCAGTTTTGGATGCGGTGGCTGTTGCTGAAACTCGATCTGTAATGAGTAGTGGTATCAGTGTTGAGGTTACTTGACTTTCATGAACTCTAGCAGGTGCGCTTCGAATACGTTGAACCTTTTGTGGTACCTAAACTAGTAAACTTTGCTTTGCTTCGTAGAAATAAAGCGGGAAAATCTTTTCTCTCTAAAAAATATTAAAGCACAGTCTCATTTAAATTAGGCACCTTGAAATCTTGGCTAGCTTTTCTTTCACCTAGAAAATGAAAAGGAACACTCTCATTTCCTTTGTATGAACAGAAATTATAGTGACACAAAGATCAAGGCAGAGGCATCTTACAAAAATTAGGAGATCTAATACCTCAGGGAAATCCAACCAGATGATTTCACTCAAAAACTGATAGGCCAAGCAAGAGGTGGCATCAATTTCGAATGCCAAAAGTTAAATAAGGAAAGCCTGACTTTTGCAGTTAAGCTCAACTAAAAAAAATATTGCAAGCCAGTTTAATTTCAAATTATCCATGTAGGACCTATGGTTCACCTGAAATAGAAATTAACCAATCGAAATTTTGCTGTATCTTGCACAAAGGACTTCCATTGAATCATGCTGTCGATTTATAATTGAACAAGAGAAATACACAAGGATACAAGCTGAAGGCATAGCTAACGCAAGTGCTGAAAAAGGTTGCCAACCATACAAGTTATATAGCCAAGCAATTAATTGATTATGTTTAATTATATATACAGAAACGAAGACTGGTTACAGTTGCCACCTTCTTTAAACAGTGGACCTGGCCGCAACCCACATCAGCCTCTGTTCTAGCTTCCGCAACTCTTAGCAGTTGCACGAACCACCCCAGCTAGAGTCCCAATCTGCGTCTAATAACTTTTCCAAGCATGAGCACAGAAAATCATGATAATCTTTACAAACAATTTGAAACACATGCATTGTTCTGTTCAGTACAACAACTATGCTTTATCAGTTCAAGCTACAGCCTGCTGCATCTTTTAGTCCATCTTTTGAGCCAAGCACATCACACATGATGCTATGTGCAAAAAGTGGATCATAACCGCAAGAACGTGTGTCAGAGTTAAGAGATAGAACATAAAATAATCTTCTTGAGTCATGGACTCAAAATGGTGGCAAAGCAACCAGCAGACAAGTATGAAGAGAAGGGAAACGGAAGTTTTTTTCACTGAAACCAAACAACAGGACTGCAACTGGAGCGTTCACAGTAATTTGTATTCAGAGTACATCAACTGAAGCTCTGTTCAATATTGCTCATGTAGAACATTAGTCGCTTAGAACAAGTTTAACTTAGTTGCATCTGACCTCCAAGCCAAAATTATGAAGTTACTTCTGCCCAGCGATCAAGATGCATCATAATTCGTTCAAAAAAGTATGCATTGACAGAACAAAATACATGACACCAGAGATCTGAAATTTCCGAAGTACACAAAACTTTCCCCACCACACATGCGGCAACGACTACTGACAGATCATACAAGGACAGTCACAAGGTACCCTAGCACACACGAACATATATATTAGAACTTTTTCTCGAATATACATATATTAGAACTGCACCCAGCATCAATTGGCATCCATTAGTGTTCGCGCAGAGGAAGCATGCATAGACTGAACAAAGACAAATGTATGAACATAAGAAGGCATAGCTAGGAGTGAACATATCTTTGCAAAGTACTAGGTAACATAAAACTAGCTTATATTTGGTGATGGAGCAGAAGCCAAAAGGTAAATGAATAAACAAGGAACGATGAACATGAATACATCAGGCCACTGGGCTATGGCTGCCGCGACCATTCAAACATAAACGGAGATACTAACATCCAATTTTTTGCCTGAGAGAAAATTGTCGTGCCTCCAGCAAAAGCAAACTATAAAGAATTGTCAAACAATTCCTCTTCTTGATAGACTTCCTGCAGTTCAAGTGGTGCGCTTGCGATGGAAATCTGGGGAATTAAGCAACAGCGGGCATATCCTTGAGCCAAGCATCAAGTGGCTTGCCAATGGAGTAGACGATGAAGCCAATCTCCCTGAGCTTCTTGCCGTCAACAATGTTGCGCCCATCGAAGACAAAAGCTGGCTTCTGCATGTTGTCGAAGATCTTCTGGTAGTCCAAGGTCTTGAACTCATCCCACTCGGTGAGGATGCAGAGGCCATGGGCGCCCTTGGTGGCCTCGTATGCGTCCCAGACCACGCTCACCTGCTTCACAGCACTGGGGCTTGTAGGCTGCAGGTGCATCGGGTGGTCCCAGTCGAACTTGTTCATGGCGAGGTCCCGCTGGATCTGATCCTCAGTGACTTGGGGGTCATAGATGCTGATCTTAGCCTTGTCACCCAGCAGGCCCTTGCACACATCAATGGCTGGGGTCTCCCTCGTGTCACCGGTGTCCTTCTTGAAGGCAAAACCAAGAACGGCGATCTTCTTGGCAGCAACAGTGTTGAACATGGAGGAAACAACACGGTTCACAAACCGGCTCTTCTGGTAGTCATTGATCTTGATGACCTGCTTCCAGTAGTTGGCCACCTCGGGGAGGCCGTTGCACTCGCAGATGTACACCAAGTTCAGGATGTCCTTCTGGAAGCAGGACCCACCAAAGCCAACACTGGCGTTCAGGAATTTGGGGCCAATCCTCGAGTCCTTCCCAACGGCGTAAGCCACCTCAGATACATTGGCACCAGTGGCCTCGCAGAGTGCCGAGATGGCATTCACGGAGGAGATCCTCTGCGCCAAGAATGCATTCGCAGCAAGCTTGGAGAGCTCGGCAGACCACAGGTTGGTGGTGAGGATCCTGTCCTCAGGAACCCAGTGGGCATACACATCCTTAAGAGCCTGAACGGCCTTCCTGCCCTCAGGGGTCTCCCGGCCACCAATGAGAACTCTGTCAGGCTTGAAGAGGTCCTCGATCGCTGTGCCTTCCGCAAGAAACTCTGGGTTTGAGAGAATCTGGTAGTTGATGCCCTTGCTATTGTGAGTCAAAATCTTTTCAATAGCCTCTGCTGTCTTTACTGGGACAGTGGACTTCTCAACAACGATCTTGTCTGACTTGGAGACATCAGCAATCATACGAGCAGCACTCTCCCAGTAGGTGAGATCGGCAGCCTTGCCTGCTCCAAGCCCACGGGTCTTGGTAGGAGTGTTAACCGAGACAAAAATGATGTCTGCCTCAGCAACATGCTTCTCAACATCAGTGCTGAAGAAGAGGTTCCTGCCCCTGCACTGCTTCACAACATCATCAAGACCAGGCTCATAGATTGGGAGCTGGTCGCTGTTCCAAGCTTCAATGCGAGGCTTGGAGATGTCAACAACAACAACCTCAATTGATGGGCACTTGAGGGCAATGACAGCCATTGTAGGGCCACCAACATAGCCAGCTCCAATGCAGCAGATCTTCACCATCTTGTCAGTTTACTGAACAACCTGTTATTGAAAAATGTGGTTTTCAGTGGATTGCAAAAAGGCACATCTAAACATATGGCACAGATTAGAGATGAGAATCAAATTTAAAGCACGAGCACCAAGATCTTGCAGGAAGCATGTTATACAAATGCAGTAGTCAAATAACATGCATAAAGACGGTTAATAAGTTGAACTGAAACAAACAGGAGATCAGGATAATCAGATACTAAGAATTCGGAAAGATCTGCAAGTTTGGTAACTACCAGTTTAGACTAAATCTAAATACAATGACATGCATTTTAAAAAAACCATGGTTCCAGTGATTTCTATGCAATGTTACTTGACAAAAACAAAATAGACAGCAATACAATGAGCCCAAGCCACATATGTTAGCAGCAAAGCTGAAATAAACAACTGAAACTCTCATCCACAAAGGCATCAAAAGAAACAAAGATCATGAGCCAAATACTATTCAAGTGAACTCTCAGATCTTAAGATACCTTAGTAATAGAATTTGAAGAACAACTACAATTACAAAATGGATTTGCACTTGAGGCAAGATCCGATGCAAAGTCTAAACGAAAATAAAAGTACTGCATGGGATCAGGTGGGAGCCCTTACCAGATCTCAAGAATTTTAGGAAGATCTTTGAGAAGGCACTACTAGAGAAGAGATGGAGGCAACCTCTTGTACGCAGAGAAGCTGCCTGCGAGTTGTATGCAGAGGGAGAGTCAGCTCCTTATAAACCCCTTACCACAAAGACACCAAATTAGATCTACCCCACCCCTCTCCCTTCAAAAAAAAAAAAACGTGTCAAGTTAGGTCAGTTATCAGAATAATTGTGGAGGTGTCAGTTGGTCTAACAAAGCAAAGTGCTCATGCTACACATGAGCCCACCACCAAACTTCCATTAATCATAATGGTTCACATGAGTACATGACACACCACCAAACCTCTTTCCTTTAACCCCCACATAAAAAATAATGCCAGATGCATAAACAAAAAAGGTGCTAAGCTGTAGTGCTGTAACCAAACAGCCTGATGCTCTTATCAGATCTGAAAGTTCCATCTCCATTCTCACTCAATCTATCTGTATCCTTCTTCTAACTTACACAACTAAGGTCAGACATGGGAAGCCGAGATGGCTGAGTACATGTAGCCCATGAACAGGAACATGATCTGCAGAACAACTAGGGATAAGCAACCACAGTATTCTAATACATGGTCAACTAAGAGCAAAAAAATAATTGAGACATGAACCATATAATATAACCCGGAATGGAAAATTTACAGCTATAGATTGAGGAGTAAGAAACACAAGATGTCTGTTTCAATGCTGTTGTATCAACCGAATCAAGGTAGTAGAAAACCTTCAAAACCTAGGCAGTCAAAGTTAGGAAGCTGATGCCAACTCTTGTCCTAAATCATAATGAAACCCTCACCAACCACACATGTGCACTATTTACTGATTGATACCCAGAGTGGAATCTACTGTAGAACTGTAGAGAACATAAAAGACTAACTGTAAAAGGGGGGAAAAAAGATTCTGTAGAGGCCTTCTTTTAAACCCAAAAGGTGTGTAAACATGAAAACAATGAAGATCTATAATTGCCCACTGTAGCCATTTGATTACAGGTACTAATAGAATAAGAAAGACTCCATCTCTCTGTCCACCGCCAGTCATCATTTGGAGAAAGGCGCTAGTAAAAGAAACTTGCTTACACAGTCTAAACCATGGAATGCCACATGCCCATCTTTCAATTTAACAAGTCAACCAAATCCTAACTTCTTTTTTTTAAATGAACACTACACAATAACATTCATGTATGCACACATCATACGAAATAAACATATATTCTTCAGGGAAAAAATATACATAACACATATCTATTTCTTCGAGACCTAGGACGCCATAGGAAAAAAGAAGAAGAAAAAAAAGACAAAAGACAGCAAGCCAAACATGCGCAATTAAAAACCACCACCAACATCAACAGCAATGATAGTAACTAGAACAAACTAAAACAGAGCCTTCCTCCCTACGAAGCATTTTAACAACACCAGATCTGCATCTCAAGTCATGACTCCCCCCACAAGCACCCTCGTCGTCGCTAACAATAATTTAGGCAGAAATCCACCGACATCGGAAGAAAAGAGGACCACACGCAGCACAGTAGCATCTCCCCCACCCGATTCGGTTGGAACTACCGAAGGAAAGTTGGTGACTCCCTTTGAGTGCCTGCGAAGGTACCAAGAAACACGGCAAGCCACCTACACGCACGCACAACATGGGGCACCAACTTCCTCTGGAAAATCGACCGCCATTGGTCCGTGCTCCGCAGCGCAGCAAGCAAAGCCAACCCGCCACAGAAGAAAGGGCGATTTGGGTCACATCGCCCAGAACAACTCTCGCAACAACCCAAGCAAGCAAGGTAGTGCTCAGCACCAACAAAAGAAGAGTCAATCCGGGTCCAGATGGATCTCCGGCAGAACAGTAGGGCGCAGGAGGACGAGTAGGAGAGGAGAGTACCCAGGTGGTGGCGGAAAGTGAGTCGGAGGCGACAGGCGGGGAAGCCGATCGCCGATGCAGTGCGCGGCTTTGCGAATTGCGAGGGGGCGAGGAAGGAAATCAAGATGATAATGGCCGGAGGAGAGCAAAACTGCCAAAGTATCAGTTTTCAGTTTTCACAGACATGGAACCGTCCGCGCTCCTCTAATGCAAAATTTACAGTTCAAAAGTTGGATTTTTTTTCCCAAACATTGTAATGAAAATTCTTTTTATTGCTGCAGTCTGAAACTTTGAACTCCACTAGGATTTATCGATTGCTACTGTGCGCCAAAGTGAAAAAATGATAAGACTTTTTCATTAAAACTCTCGGTGGGTTAGTCCGCAGTGGTTTTACAACAGTTCGAACAGATTATAAGTAGGAAAAGTCCGAATTATTTGCCAAACATCGGATAATCCTTTAAAGTAATTTTTTATTTAATTTATTTCTAAAATTATACCAATTAGTGCAATTTTCCCTTTAATAAGACTTTTTATTTTTTTTCTACAAACATAAATAGAGTTTTAGGTTAAAATTTTGCAAAGTGATAGTAGATATTGTAAATACAATAATATTTTTTGTCATTATTTTAATACTCTAGGACATCTAATAAAAATTAATCCTAGGGATATGAAAAAATTATAATCTAGTTTATTATAAGTTATGATGCCCACTATCACTCTATAAATTTTAAACATTAAACTTCACTTGAGGACGGAGAAGAAAGAAACACCAACTGTATTGAGGGGTAAATTGAGCCAATTACATAGTCATGGAAGTAAGTTGAAGTGAAAAATAGTTTAGGAGGTCATATGGACTTTGTTGTAGGAGTAATTTGGAATTTTCCATTATAAGTGCACACTGTCTAGAAAATATGATAACTCAAACACGTAGATGTAAAAATTTTATGCATAAACCTTTACTCGCTGCAGGAAAAGTAAGTGAAATATTAGACATCAATATGATCTTAGAAACACAAACTTTTCCCAATATTTTTTTAAACCATATTTGTAACACATCACAAATATACTATCAAGAAGACACTACATTATAATTTGTGCCGACTCTCGTCGGCCCATTTACTGATTTAGCTGTCTATCTTTTGGTTACCGAGCGTTTTTTGTGATTCCGTGCTGTATCAGTGGCATCTCAGCTGCGACCGAGTGTTGTTTTGCTCTTATTCGTTTTTCTACGTCTGTTGGGCTTATTGTTGATTTCGTGCTGTCTTATTGTAGTCTTAGTGCTGTCGCAACGTATAATTGCAAGATAAGTGCTAGAATAGTATATTATTTCGCAATTCCTAAACATCACTCGAGTAATTTTCTATTGCTCCCATCAGTCGAATTTCCCCTCGTAACCCGCCTTAGATATGTCGTGGGCCTTTTGTTTCTGTTTTATACGCCCAAATTTGAGCCCATTAGTATCTTCTTTCGGCCCTTCTGCCTCAACCCGGCACCTCGCACTCCTTTTGACAACTGCACGGCACAGTCGCGCACACGCCGGAAAGGGTGACTACCGTCATGTGGTGACACCGAAGGCTAGCTTGCCGGAGCCACCGAGGCCGTCGTGAGGCTTGTGGCTGCCGATCAAGTCGCTGTTGGCGCGTGACGAAGAGATCTCTTGTTGCTCAGTCGGCGGCATGAGAGTGGTGAACAGGGTGGAGTCGTCGAGAAAGCTAAGAGATCAGAGAAGATGGTTGTAGCTATCCATGGCGTGATTAGTTGAGCTTCTTCCACCGTCTGATTTCATCCATTTTCTGGTTTAAATAGCATTGGCTTGTGATCGTTTCAGTTTTCTATGTTGTTTTCTGCATGAGGAGTGTGAAAGGTCCGTACATGGGCCTTCCCGTTCACATTTCGCTGTGTTTTCTGGTTGATTTGGGTTTGATTTCACTCATTTTTTCTGTTTTGTATTGGTTTAGGAATCGATTGATTTTGTTTTCCTGTTCACTCAAGTTTTTATCACCAGAAAACTTCTAAGTGGTATGTTTGTATTGTTTGAAAAATCGAGTGAGATAACAACAAAAATTACTCCAATGTTACCTAGCTAGTCACTCCCTATTATTTTATCTAGAATTTATTAGTGTTTAATTATAATGAATGAATAATACATTCAACTTTCAGTTTATACGTATGCAACATTCATTCTTATTCTTATGTTCAAACATTATAGTGCTGGACTTCAAGTTGGTGTCCGAGGTCAGGGAAGACGACTGTCTCCGCTTCCTCTGCAACTACGATCGGTTATGGTCCGCCGCGCCCAGTATCAAGATCGTCACCTCCTCCCTCCCCGATGGGTTGGTTCAGCTATGCGACCAGGAGCTAACTCAACTACATGTCGGTCATGTCAGAGCTTAGCGGCAAAGACCGCAGCAGGCCAAGCCCTCGCTATCATCACCAACGTTGGCGCGCAATAGGAGGCGTGCTACGCGACCTTGTTAGCGCGCCGGCCAGCATGGATGTCAAGGTCATGCTCTGTAAGCTAGAGTTCACATCGGTCCGTGAAGAAGCTGGCCTTCAAGGTGCGCTGCTCTCCGCAAGAACCTCGTGGCGGCGAGGGCCGTCCGTTGGGCTTGATTATTACATGGTCGGATGGGAAACGCATGGTTCACGGCGTAACCAGTTTAATCTGATTATTAGAAGATGGTAGTCAGATAATCTGGTTGATTTTTCTAGGGTTTTCAACCATTTTTTTTCATGAGTTGCCGTAGAAATCTGGATGATTTTCTTACATGAATGTTTTCAATCGGTTTCTCAGTTGTGATCCTTTTTTGTTTAGTTTTCCTTACTGTGATGTATGTGACCTAATTTTATTGCCTCATAAAGTAAGTGAAAATTGAAAAAGATAACCATCCGAATGATAGCTAGTCATTCCCTTCTTTAAGGCCATATGGGCCTCTGATTTAACCATTGCATTCCATGCAGATTGCAGGCAGGCATGCCGTAGGAGGAGGCTATAGTTGGCCAAATGGACTGGCCTAATGGGCGGCTTGAGGCACGATCCACGAAAGCATGGTCCAAGCAAGGCACGGCCCGATCCGCATCGTGCCCGGGACCACAAACGCGGCACGTCGGGCAGCCCAGCCATGATCTGTTTAAGAAGATGGCCCAATCAGACCCGTTAATTTCCTACAAAACCTGGCCACCCAAACCTAACCCTCTCTCCTTCCCCTTCTCGCTCCCCCTCCCTCTCACGCTATCCTCACCGCTGACCCCTCCCCTTCCCTCTCACACTCTCCCTGCTCCCCGCCGCCACCCTCTTGACCGCCCACCTCTCCTCACCTCCATGTACGAGCGCGCGGCGGTGGCGGCAGCACGGCCACTGCTCGGCGGTCACCGCCTACCCTCCTCTCTTCTCGTGCGACGGCGGAGGCCACCGCCCGCTCCTCCTCCCCTCGTCGCGCGACGGTGAAGATCCAGCCCTCACCCTGCAATGGCGGCCGCCGCCCGCTACCCACCCCACATTCTGAACATAGGCACAATGAACAAGAAGCACAACAACCCCCTCGCAACCAGCGTGGGGCAAGGCACCGCGACCAAGATCCAGTCACGGCCAACCTCCATGACGCTCCCACGATCGACCTCAGGTAGAAGATTAATGAAGGCCGCGACGCGCGACTTGTCATTAACGCGAGGAGGAAGGACCGTACTGGCAGGCACTACAATGACGACAGCGACCGCTTTCCCGTCTTCACCACGACCATCACCGACAAGTCCTACCCCAAGTACTTCAACCTAGTCGGAATCCCCAAATATGACGGTAAGCAGGACCCATGCCAGTGGCTTCGTTGCTACTCCGTCACAATTGAAGTTTCAGGGGGATCCAACTCTACGAAGGCTCTCTACTTCTTGGTGGCTCTGGAGCCGGCACCCCTCACGTGGCTTGAAAGCCTCAAGCCAAACTCCATCAACTCGTGGGAGGACCTCAAGCGAGCCTTCATCGACAACTTCCAGGGATCCATGATCAAGGCAGGCACTCGCCACGACTTGTCCCAGGTGAAGCAGAAGATGAACGAGACCCTGAGGTCCTACACATGGTGTTTCTTCGAGATGCGCGCTACCATCGCCAACATCACGGATGAGGACATCATCCGCTGCTTCTAGAACGGGCTCTTCTCGAAGAGCATGTACCACAACTTTGGGCTCAACCGCCCGACTACTGCCGTGGAGCTGCGGGACATGATGGCATGGTGGGCTGACAAGGAGGACAAGGAGAATGACCGTTTCCCCAGATGCAACCACAACAAGCAAGGCGCTGGCAATGACCACTTCGACAAAAGAAAGCGGAACCACTCGGGGAATACCCGAAAGCGCAAGCCAGACAATGAAGTCGCGGCTGTTGAGCGCAACCTGCGCGGAAAGAAGTCGGGGAACAACCACTCGGACTACAAGCAAGTCTTGCATAAACAATGCCCGATACACCCGAAGTCACGGCACACGCTCTTCGAGTGCGTCACCGTCCGAAAATCACTCAACGCTCCACCCCTCCCCCAAGCAGGAAAGCGAAATAACAAGGAGGACGACAAAGAAGGAGGTGACAAGTCGGGGGCTCAAGATTTCCTGGATCCGAAGAACGTCGTCAACGTTATCTTCGGTGGAGACGGTGGATTCCCCACCAAGCGCGCGCAGAAGCTAACCCTGCGCGAAATACTTTATGTGGAGCCGGCCACGACAAGGCCTTTAAGATACAGCGAGCTCCCGATCTCCTTCTCCATAGAGGATCAATGGACCAGCTTCTCCGAGCTGGGAAAATTCCCGCTTGTCTTAGACCCCGTTGTGGCGGGCTCACAGCTCACCCGAGTACTCATTGACGGTGGAAGCGGCCTTAACCTGTTCTTCGCGAGTACTCTCAAGAAGAAGGGACTGGACATCTCCAAGATGCTCACTCCCAGCAAAGCTCCTTTCTACGGCATCGTCCCGGGCAATGCGGCTACATCACTCGGATCAGTGGCGGATTTCGACTCGTCGTGCCATGCCATCCTTGGCAGACCGGCACTAGCCAAATTCATGGTCGTGCCCCACTACGTCTACCTGTTCTCAAGATGCCAGGCAAGACAGGCGTGCTCACACTCCGTGGCGACCTGAAGAAGTCGTACGACTGCGACCAGGAGGCGATCGAGTACGCCACGACTTCACGCGTGCCAGAGACGTCTGCAGAAGTACTCGCGGCCGCGCTGAAGCTGACCAATACAGAGATGGAGATCTCCAACCAGCGGCCAAGTGTCACACCCGATTCTAGAAAGAAACCAGATGCATCTCATATGTGCGCCAGGATCATGTTCACACACATATGGTAGACGGAAAGTGTAATATATCAAAGACAATACTCAAAAGTAACTAAATAAAGTATTTAACAATATTACACTCCATATAAAATAGACACAAATGTCTTTAAACGATAGACCATTATACCCTATACGAAGTCTCCAACAACTCCGTCTTCCACAGGCGATGACTGGTGAACGCAGGGCCTAGAACTCCTCGAAGTCGTTGAAGATCTCCTCTTCAAAGTTCTCTTCTGAACAGCAGGGGGCAAGGGTGAGTACTCTTATGGTTGGTACTCAGCAAGTGGGGTGAATATGCAAGGCCATCAAGGATAGGCTAAGGTTTGCAGTAGCGGTCGTTTTTAGTTGGTCAAGTCTTTATTAACAAGCACCTATTAACTAGGTTTAAGTTTATACCAACCCACTTTAGCAAGATCATAAAGATACCATCAACAATAACATAAACCACGAACTACAATTTAATTAATCTTCAAGTTTCATTATCATGTGATGGTCCAAGCCACTCTTAACCGTGAGTACGGCTGTTATAACAGTTTTACACTCCGCAGAGGTTGTACACTTTACCCACAAATCGTGTTCCCCTGAGTCGCCCGGGTTTGCAAGGCCCTTAAACACTTCCAAGGTGAGTGGCGAGGGTACACTACGAAGCCTTTACAAACACATGTCGAGAGCTAGGCAGCCCGCTAGAGTTTCAGTAGCAGTGTGGTCCATAAACCTTTCTAATGGTCAGCTCCTTAGCAAAGGTAGCTACCCCAAGAGGACCGGGCTATGACCCCTATCACCGACCCCCTCCTTGCCCTTTCGGTAAGGCCACCAGCAAACTACACATCTAATTAATTGGCTAAGGTCAGAGCCATATGACTTTGTGGTTGCACTGTTCACTTGGGTGGTTCTCCATGTTCCCATTAAACAAAGTTGATCTTGAAATTACGCGATATAACAACAATATGAAACGTGATCAACATTGTCATAAGAGTAAACCAATACCAATCCTAAAGTTTGCAACTAAGCGTGACTACCCAACATGAATAGTAAACCCAGGTGTTTCAAGGTTTGGGGTAAAAGACTAGGTATGTCCTTAGCATAGGTAACCCATTAAGTTTATGCAAGCAACAGTAAAGTAAAGTGATTTATCATGCTGTTGTTGTTGGGATCAAATAGAATATGCAGGGGGGGATCCACTTGCCTTCTTCAAATAGCTGCTGGTTCTCTTCCTCGTAAGCTTGCTCTTGGTTTTGCTCGAACGTCACGTTATCTACGCGATCACACAAACAAGCATACACAAACAAATAAGAAACAGTACAATCAAACAAGCATACACAAACAAATAAGAAACAGTGATTCAGGGACCTAACTGCGAGAGTTTTGAACTTCTAGGGGCTAAATCTGAAGAAATCAAGGGCTAAAACATAATTAAACCTTAAACAGAGGGTCGGGGTGCAAAACTAGAGGTTCTGGACGGCGGGTACTAATTCTAGAAAAGTCAAGGGTCGGGACAGAAAAAGAAAGGGCTCAACTCTAATTATTTTTCTACTGATCTGGACTGCGGGTTGATTTCTGGAAAACCTAGGGGTCTTTTAGCAAAAGTTCTGGGAACAGCTAGGGTCGGGAGAATCTGGTCCGTTGGATCAGAATCGAGCGGCGGGTTAAGGGTCGGACGAATCGGCGGAGTAAGGGTCAATTCTGGCCGTTAGATCCATATCAAGCGGCAAGGGAAAGGTCGGCTCGGGTCGACCCGGCGGAGTTAGGGTCGGGCGAGGCGGAGTAAAGAGGGTCGGGCGAAGTGGAGCTGCGTTGGGCGCCGGCGGCGAGCGAGTGCGGCGGCGGACGGTCGGAGCTTCACCGAATCCGGTGTTCCGGGGCTCGGTTCAGGCTGGGTTTATGCCGGGGAGAGAGTGGGCGACATGGCGAAGATGTTGGTGGTGACGGGACGGTTGTGCGGTGGCTGTAGACCGGCGGCCACGGTGGCGGGTGGAAACATATCTCCGGTGAGGAATCGGGGCTGCGACTGAGCGAGAGAGAGAGGGGAAACGAGTGCGGCTTGATGCTCACCAACTCGCGGAACTCCAGCGAGAGTTGCAGGCGGCGGAGAAGCAACGGAACGGCGAGTCGACGGAGAGGCGGCGACACGGGGCAGCGGCGTTTCTCCGGTGTGCGACTTCCGGCGGCGTGCGACGGTGTTGAGTAGAGGAAAGGGTTTGAGGATGGCTCTGGGTGCAAAGCGGGGCTCCGGCGGGGTTTTATAGGGGCGGATTGGCCGGGAATAAGGAAGGCGGCGGCTCTTGCGAAGGAAAGGGTGGAACTGCGGCTAGTAAGGCAAGCCTGCGTCGCGGGGAAGGAAGGAGTGGCGCGGGCGATGGCGCGAAGTCGATCCGGACTCGGGGTGAGGAAGGAAAAAGGAAGGGGGAAGCACGGACGATGGCGCGGCGCGTCTGTGTCGCGGCGTCACGGCGAAAAAAGGAAAGAAGGAAACGGTGCGGAGCAGAGGAAGAAGAAAGGAAGGAAGGAAGAAGGCGCCGACAGGTGGGTCCTAGCTGTCGGTGGAAGAAAGGGTCGGGTGAGCGGATTGGGCCACTGAGTTGGGCCGCGGGAAAAGAAAAGGAGAAGAAAAATGGACCAACTGGACTGAAAGGAAGAATAGGAGAAGAAAAGAAATAAAGATGCATGCACAATTTTATCTTGTGACTTTTATAAAAATATTTTTAAAATTTTAATTCCTATATTTTTGGGTGTTACAAAACCTACCCCCCTTAAAGAGAATCTCGTCCTCGAGATTTGGAAGGACTAGGGAACAGCTGAGGGGATTCTGCAATCAGTTCATCTTCTCTTTCCCATGTAGCCTCATCCTCTGAGTGGTGACTCCACTGTACTTTGCACATTTTGATCACCTTGTTCCGAGTAACCCTCTGAGATGTTTCCAAGATTCTAACCGGATGCTCTGTATAAGTCAAATCCTCTTGCACATTGAGTTCCTCCAACTGTAACTGCTCCTCAGGCACAATCAAACATTTCTTTAGCTGCGATACATGAAACACATCATGGACATCTGACAATCGTGCCGGTAACTCCAATTGATATGCCACTTCACCTTTCCTTTCCAGAATCTAAAAAGGACCAATACAACGCGGTGACAACTTTCCTTTCACTTTGAATCTACGTAAACCTCTGATGGGTGATACCTTCAAATACACAAAATCTCTAACTTCAAATGTCAATTCCCTTCTTCGTGTCTCAGCATAACTTTTCTGTCATGACTGGGCAGTCTTGAGATTATCCCGGATTATCTGGACTTGTCTATCCACTTCTTGAAGAATCTCTGGTCCAAAAACCTGACTTTCTCCTATCTGATTCCAATACAATGGTGTCCTGCATTTTCTCCCATATAATGCTTCAAATGGGGCCATCTTAAGACTTGCCTGATAACTGTTATTGTAGGAGAACTCTGCATATGGCAAACTTTTATCCCAACTACCTCCATGCTTGAGGGCACATGCTCTCAACATGTCTTCTAATACTTGATTCATTCGCTCAGTCTGACTGTCTGTTTGTGGATGATATGCGGAACTGAAATTGAGCTTTGTATCCATGGATTCATGTAATTTCTGCCAGAAACGCGATGTGAACTAAGTACCTCGATCATATACTATCTTCTTTGGAACACCATGCAGACACACAATTCGTGACATGTATAGTTCTGCTAACTTGGCTCCAGTGTAGGTTGTTTTGACCGGGATGAAATGTGCGACTTTTGTCAATCTGTCCACAATAACCAATATCGAGTCGTAACCATCACGAGTACGGGGTAACCCTACAATGAAATCCATACCAATCTCTTCCCATTTCCATTCAGGTACCTTCAATGGCTGGAGTAAACCTGCTGGTCTCTGGTGTTCTGCTTTCACTCTCTGGCACACATCACACAAGGCCACGTGAGTTGCTACGTCTCTTTTCAAACCATACCACCAGTACCTTTCTTTCAAGTCTTGATACATCTTGGTAGTTCCAGGATGAATGGAATAAGCGGAATCATGTGCCTCCTTCAAAATGAGTTCATGAAGGTGATCAATTTCAGGTACACAGATCCTCTTTCTGAACCAAATAGTCCCTTGTTCATCTTCGGTGAAATCCTTAGTCTTGCCTAAACTAATTTGAATCTTGATCTCTTTGATCTTAGCATCTGTCAACTGTCCTTTTCTGATCTCTTGTTCTAATGTCGGTTCCATCTCCATAGTCATGGCTTCCGCTTGTGTGACAATTCCCAAGTTCAAACGTGCCATCTCCCAACATAATTCCTAAGGCATCAATCGAGCAATCATCATATTAGCTTGTCCTTTCCGGCTTAGGGCATCTGCCACGACATTAGCCTTGCCAGGATGATACTGAATATCCAAATCATAGTCCTTGATTAATTCTAGCCATCTGCGATGTCTTAGGTTAAGATCCTATTGCGTGAAGATGTACTTCAGACTCTTATGGTCTGTGAAGATCTGACACTTGTTTCCGATCATGTAGTGCCTCCAAATCTTCAATGCGTGCACGACGACAGCCAATTCCAAGTCATGGGTAGGATAGTTCTGCTCATGCTTTCTCAACTGTCTTGAAGCATAGGCCACAACTTTACCTTCTTGCATTAACACACATCCAAGACCCATCCGTGAAGCGTTGCAATACACATCAAACACTTTGTGGATATCCGGCATTATCAGCACAGGAGCAGTGGTCAATCCTGTTTTCAGCTCTTTAAAACACTTCTGGCATGCAGCATCCCACTTAAATTGTTTCCCTTTTTCCAACAAGGAAGTCATGGCTTTCACAATCTTAGAATCCCTCAATAAATCAGCGGTAGTAACCTGCAAGTTCGAGAAAACTTCTGATTTCAGGCACTATCTTCGGTGGATTCCAATTTAGAACATCCTGAACTTTACTCGGGTCTACTACAATTCCTCCATCTGTGATAACATGTCCAAGGAAAGAAACTTTTCTCAACCAAAAATCGCATTTGCTCAGCTTGGCATATAACTGATTCTCTCGGAGTTTCTGTAACACTATCCTCAAGTGCTCTTCATGTTCTTCCTCGTTCCGCGAATACACCAAGATGTCATCAATGAACACAACCACAAACTTGTCAAGATATTCCATGAAAACCTTGTTCATCAGGTACATGAAGTACGCTGGTGCGTTGGTCAATCCAAATGACATCACAGTGAACTCGTACAGACCATATCTGGTAGTGAAGGCTGTCTTGGGTATATCCTCTGGTCGGATCCTTAACTGATGATATCCTGATCTCAGATCAATCTTGGAGAAAACCTTGGCACCTCTCATCTGATGAAACAAATCTTCAATTCTGGGCAGTGGATACTTATTCTTGATCATCACATCATTCAGCGACCTGTAGTCTACACACATCCTTCTGCTGCCATCCTTCTTATCGACAAAGATCACGGGTGCTCCCCACGGGGACGAGCTAGGACGGATAAATCCTTTAGCTAACATTTCTGCTATTTTTTTCTTTAGTTCACTTAGATCCTTAATATCCATTCTATAGGGTCTTTTAGAAATAGGTGCGGTACCAGGCAAAAGATCAATACTGAACTCAATGTCACGAATAGGTGGCATACCTGGTAAATCCTCCGGGAAGATGTCGGGGTACTCACAAACAACTCTGATATATTCTAGAGGCATTCCCTTCATTTGGTTCACTGTCCCAACTCCACTGGGTGAAGTTGATGCCACAAACTCTACTTTATCTCCTTGAGGGCTGGTTAAGAGCACTGATCTCTTGCGACACTGAATGACACCATCACATCCTGATAACCAATCCATTCCGAGGATCACATCAATGCCGCTAGTCTTTAGGACTATTAGGTTGGCTAGGAATTCTACTCCCATAATATTCATGCTGACCCTCGGGCATAAGTGACTGGCTTTCAATTCTTTGCCCGGGGAGCTTACTAGAAATATTTGTTTCATAGGGCTCATTGGTAAATTATGTTTTGCAGCGAATTGCTCAGTAATGAATGAATGTGATGCTCCAGAGTCAAATAAAACTGATGCAGGTTCAGAACTAACAAGAAACGTACCGAGCACAACGTCGGGAGCCTCTTCAGCTGTTTCTGCAGCCACATGGTTCACCTTTCCGCGCATGTAGTTCTGTTGTCCTTTGTTGCCTAGTGGTGTCTGGTTGCTGTTGCGCGGCTGCTGCTGCTGAGGAGTCTGCCTGTGTCCACTGTTCCTCTAATTCTGAGGAGTCTGCACATTACGCTTCGGGCAGTTGTTAGCGTAATGCCCCAATTCTCCACATTTGAAACAGCCGTTGGGTTGGACCGGTGTGACTGGATTTTTCGTCCGCACTGGTGCACCTGTGGCATAGCCTGGTCGGTACGGTTGTGGGTTGGAGTTGCGCTGAGTCTGCTGGTTGAAGCGTTGAGGCTGCTGTGGGGTTCGTTGATTCTGTTGACTCTGCGGATATCCTCCACCTTGTCCTCCAAAGCGCAAATGAAATCCCTGGGGTGTGCTGTAGCGGGGACGAGTGTTGCTACTGGATTGTCCCTGGGACTGAAGTTTTCGCTTGTGTTCTCCAAGCTCCTTGCGCTTGCTCTCCAGTCCAAAGGCTTTGTCTAGCAGAGTCTGAAAGTTTGGAAAAGTGTGACTGTGCAGCTGATAGTTGAGCGGCCCTATCAGACCTTCCAAGAAGCGCTCCTGCCTCTTTGCGTCACTATCCACCTCTTGGGGCGCGTAACGAGACAGCTGAGTGAATTTGTCCCGGTATTCGCTAACAGTCATGCTGCCTTGCTTCAGGGACAGGAATTCCTTCTGCTTGAGCTTCATCAGTCCTGCTGGAATATGGTGGCTGCGAAAGTTGGTTCTGAACTCCTCCGAGGTGATAGTGTTGGCATTGGCGTGGGCAGCAGTGAAAGCATCCCACCAATCAGCGGTTGCACCTTCCAGACGTCCTGCAGCATACAGGACCCTTTCACGATCACTGCATTGTGTGATGTCCAGCTTCTTAGTGATGACCTTCAACCAATCATCAACGTCCAAGGGGTCCACAGAGTGAGAAAAGGTAGGAGGGTGGTGGCTCATGAATTCTCTGTGTTTGTCTCTTGGTGGCTGGTTTTGCTGCGGTGCTTGCTGATTCTGCTGAGCTTGTATGTTTTGGATGGTGGCGGTGAGGTTCTGCAACACCTGCATTTATGCTGCCAAGAATTGCTCCATTGTTGGATTGGGCGGTGGTCGCAACTGACTCTGTCGGTTGACTACGTGAGCACGCCTAGTGCTAGGGATATTCTGTCCTCCACCTGTCCTAGTGTTCACCATCTGACCGTTACGGAATAAACCCAGGATAAGACAGGTGTACTAGATATAGGTAGATAGAAGATAATATCTTAACAAAATGTGGATTTATAAAGACTCCAACTTATATTCATAGATAGATTATAGCAAGCAATTCTTAAAGCACTCAAAGCAAATATTTGTTCTCAAGCAATCATTATTACATCGTCGTCCTCTCAAGCAAAAATGATTCTAAAGAGAACTTTAAGACATACTAGCCTAAGAGCCTAGATGCCTATTCCTCAGGGCAAGTTATGGAGCCGGGTTCGCCGCGGCGAAGCTTCTTGCGGGGCGGTGACAGGGCGGGGAAGCGGGGTTCATCCATCTGTGGGGGTGGTGGCGCTCTTCCCTCAAGTCGGGCCTCCAGTATGCAGATCCTTTCATGGGCCTCCAGTAGCTTGTCTTGAGTATCGTCCAGCTCAGTGACGACGCTTTCCAGCTCAGTGTTGAGAGCGGCGGTGACTCGAGCAAGAGTGTTGAGGCGGTCTTCATCATCTCCACCCAGAGTAATCACAGTCTCTTCAGTTCCACTGAGGCGGCGAGGAAGGTGGCGATACTCCGTGTTCTGAAGCTCCTGGCGGTAGGTGTGCCAGATGGACCACAGAGCTCTCCTGGCGGCACTGCTGACGGCGGCGTCGTAAGTAGCGCGGGGTGTGGCGGAGTCGTGTGCAGTGAGAGTCCTCAGGCCTCTGGCACTCTCCGTATCCATCCTGATGTAGACGCGAGTGAGGCAGTAGTCACCGAGCACAGGGTCGATGTAGTGGTGCGTGTGGTAGTGGGGTCTCACGCGGTTGCCCAACTCTTGCAGAACACCTTGTAGCACCAGAGACAAGTGGCCGGGCTCTCTGTCCGAAGTGCGAACACAACAGAGTTGCCTCGTCCCTAGAGGATCATCACACTGATCATCGTTGTCTTCATTGTTTTCATTGTCCTCGTCATCATCTCTTCTATCATCAATACCCTCGGAGTTACCCGGGCTTCCTTCAGCGATGACCGGTGCTGGAGCGGGAGCTGGAGCAGGGACAACTGGGGGTGGTGGTGGTGCCTCAACAACTGGTGATGCCGGCGGTGTGAACTGATTCCCTTCTTCATCAACCGCCATGATGCGGCCATCTTCACCATCCACGAAGTAGTAGGCCTCCTCGGGTTCTTCCTCCATAACTTCCTCCTCTTCAACAGGGGCTGGAACTGGGGCGGGGGGAGCTGGCTCAGCTGGGGCAATGCGAACTTGGCGACCTCCGGTGCGCTTGCGAGCAGTCTGGTAAGTCCTGGGCATCTGACAGAGCGGGAGTAGAACTCAGAATATATATATATATATATATATTTTAAGAAGTAAAATAATAGAAGATTTATGTAAATATAGGTTTTTATGCGGACATATCAAATAACCACAAGGAAATTTTTGATGCTGACATGGCTTGCTAGAAGATAAATCCTTAATTTCGATCATTTCTAACTAGGCTAGCGTCCTACAGTCAACCTGGCTCTAATACCACTTCTGTCAAACCCGATTCTAGAAAGAACCAGATGCATCTCATATGTGCGTCAGGATCATGTTCACACACATATGGTAGACGAAAAGTGTAATATATTAAAGACAATACTCAAAAAGTAACTAAATAAAGTATTTAACAATATTACACTCCGTATAAAATAGACACAAATGGCTTTAAACGATAAACCGTTATACCCTATACGAAGTCTCCAACAACTCCGTCTTCCACAGGCGATGACTCGTGAACGCAGGGCCTAGAACTCCTCGAAGTCGTCGCAGATCTCCTCTTCAAAGTTCCCTTCTGAACAGCAGGGGCAAGGGTAAGTACTCTTATGGTTGGTACTCAGCAAGTGGGGTGAATGTGCAAGGCCATCAAGGATAGGCTAAGGTTTGCAGCAGCGGTCGTTTTTAGTTGGTCAAGTCTTTATTAACAAGCACCTATTAACTAGGTTTAAGTTTATACCAACCCACTTTAGCAAGATCATAAAGATACCATCAACAATAACATAAACCACGAACTACAATTTAATTAATCTTCAAGTTTCATTATCATGTGATGGTCCAAGTCACTCTTAACCGTGAGTACGGCTGTTATAACAGTTTTACACTCCGCAGAGGTTGTACACTTTACCCACAAATCGTGTTCCCCTGAGTCGCCCGGGTTTGCAAGGCCCTTAAACACTTCCAAGGTGAGTGGCGAGGGTACACTACGAAGCCTTTACAAACACATGTCCAGAGCTAGGCAGCCCGCTAGAGTTTCAGTAGCAGTGTGGTCCATAAACCTCCCTAATGGTCAACTCCTTAGCAAAGGCAGCTACCCCAAGAGGATCGGGATATGACCCCTATCACCGACCCCCTCCTTACCCTTTCGGTAAGGCCACCAACAAACTACACATCTAATTAATTGGCTAAGGTCAGAGCCATATGACTTTGTGGTTGCACTGTTCACTTGTGTGGTTCTCCATGTTCCCATTAAACAAAGTTGATCTTGAAATTATGCGATATAACAACAATATGAAATGTGATCAACATTGTCATAAGAGTAAACCAATACCAATCCCAAAGTTTGCAATTAAGCGTGACTACCCAACATGAATAGTAAACCCAGGTGTTTCAAGGTTTGGGGTAAAAGACTAGGTATGTCCTTAGCATAGGTAACCCATTAAGTTTATGCAAGCAACAGTAAAGTAAAGTGATTTATCATGCTATTGTTGTTGGGATCAAATAGAATATGCAGGGGGGAAATGCACTTGCCTTCTTGAAACAGCTGCTGGTTCTCTTCCTCGTAAGCTTGCTCTTGGTTTTGCTCGAACGTCACGTTGTCTACGCGATCACACAAACAAGCATACACAAATAAATAAGAAACAGTACAATCAAACAGCACAAATAAAAAGTAAAAAGATGCTAATGTTGTAGTTCATGATGCAAGGATCGCGTGAGTGCAAGAATCGCTGAAGTCAGAGTTGAAACGATGAAGAAACAGTGATTCGGGGACCTAACTGCGAGAGTTTTGAACTTCCAGGGGCTAAATCTGAAGAAATCAAGGGCTAAAACATAATTAAACCTTAAACAGAGGGTCGGGGTGCAAAACTAGAGGTTCTGGACGGCGGGTACTAATTCTAGAAAAGTCAAGGGTCGGGACAGAAAAAGAAAGGGCTCAACTCTAATTATTTTTCTACTGATCTAGACTGCGGGTTGATTTCTGGAAAACCTCGGGGTCTTTATGCAAAAGTTCTGGGAACAGCTAGGGTCGGGAGAATCTGGTCCGTTGGATCAGAATCGAGCGGCGGGTTAAGGGTCGGACGAATCGGCGGAGTAAGGGTCAATTCTGGCCGTTAGATCCATATCAAGCGGCAAGGGAAAGGTCGGCTCGGGTCGACCCGGCGGAGTTAGGGTCGGGCGAGGTGGAGTAAAGAGGGTCGGGCGAAGTGGAGCTGCGTTGGGCGCCGGCGGCGAGCGAGTGCGGCGGCGGACGGTCGGAGCTTCACCGAATCCGGTGTTCCGGGGCTCGGTTCAGGCTGGGTTTATGCCGGTTAGAGAGTGGGCGACATGGCGAAGATGTTGGTGGTCGCGGGACGATTGTGCGGCGGCTGTAGACCGGCGGCCACGGTGGCGGGCGGAAACAGATCTCCGGTGAGGAATCGAGGCTGCGACAGAGCGAGAGAGAGAGGGGAAACGAGTGCGGCTTGATGCTCACCAACTCGCGGAACTCCAGCGAGAGTTGCAGGCGGCGGAGAAGCAACGAAACGGCGAGTCGACGGAGAGGCGGCAACACGGGGCGGCAGCGTTCCTTCGGTGTGCGACTTCCAGCGGCGTGCGACGGTGTTGAGTAGAGGAAAGGGTTTGAGGATGGCTCTGGGTGCAAAGCAGGGCTCCGGCGGCGTTTTATAGGGGTGGATTGGCTGGGAATAAGGAAGGCGGCGGCTCTTGTGAAGGAAAGGGTGGAACTGCGGCTAGTAAGGCAAGCCTGCGTCGCGGGGAAGGAAGGAGAGGCGCTAGCGACGGAGCGGAGTCGATCCGGACTCAGGGTGAGGAAGGAAAAAGGAAGGGGGAAGCATGGACGACGGCGCGGCGTGTCTGTGTCGCGGCGTCACGGCGGAAAAAGGAAAGAAGGAAACGGTACGGAGCAGAGGAAGAAGAAAGGAAGGAAGGAAGAAGGCGCCGATAGGTGGGTCCCAGCTGCCGGTGGAAGAAAGGGTCGGGTGAGCAGATTGGGCTGCTGAGTTGGGCCGTGGGAAAAGAAAAGGAGAAGAAAAATGGACCAACTGGACTGAAAGAAAGAATAGGAGAAGAAAAGAAATAAAGATGCATGCACAATTTTATCTTGTGACTTTTATAAAAATATTTTTAAAATTTTAATTCCTATATTTTTGGGTGTTACACCAAGCTAGTAGAGGGTTAAACCTAACCCCAGCGACGTCAGTATCAAGACCATCAAGCTGCAAGAAGGCGACTCATCCAAGACCGCTCTGATCGGGGGCGGCTTAGGCAACAAATAGGAAAGCGCGCTCATCAACTTCCTTAGGGCTAACCAGGATATATTCGCGTGGAAACCAGCGAATATGCCAGGGTTGCCCAAGGAGTTGATTGAGCATTGCCTAAAAAACGACCCTAAAGCCACCCCAAAGAAGCAACGACTACGACGATTCGCTCCCGACAAGAGGGAGGCCATCAACAAGGAGTTAGCAAAACTACTCGCAGCTGGTTTTATTAAAGAAGTATACCATCCCGAGTGGTTAGCCAACCCTGTACTCGTATTGAAAAGGAATAATAATGAATGGAGGATGTGTGTGGATATACTGATCTCAATAAACACTGCCCGAAGGACCCCTTCGCGCTCCCACGCATCGACCAAATCATTGACTCCACGGCTGGCTGCCTCTTACTTTCCTTCCTCGACTGCCACTCGGGCTATCATCAGATAGCTCTCAAGGAGGAAGACAAGATCAAAACGACGTTCATCCCCCCTTTGGAGCATATGCTTATACTACAATGTCTTTCGGGTTGAAGAACGCAGGAGCCACTTATCAACGAGCCATCCAATTGTGCCTTGCGGACCAACTACATCGCAATGTTGAAGCTTACGTGGATGATGTGATCATCAAGACCAGATCCCATGACGAGTTCATCTCCGATCTCGAGGAGACCTTCAACAGCTTGCGACAGTTTTGATGGAAGCTCAACCCAACAAAGTGCGTCTTTGGCGTGCCTCAAGGCAAACTACTCGGGTTCATCGTAAGTCACCACCGGAGCGAAGCAAATCCAGAGAAGATCAATGCCATCACAGCCATGGATGCCCCAAAGATGATCAAGGACGTCCAGAAGCTCACTGGCTTCATGGCAGCTTTGTATCGATTCATCTCCCGACTTGGTGAACGGGGTCTACTCTTCTTCAAATTGCTCAAGTTCCACGACAAGTTCAAGTGGACCAAGGAGCCGAACCAAGCGCTACAAGACCCCAAGCACCACTTGCAGTCGCCACCCATCCTGACGGCTCCTCAACCAGGCGAGAACCTGCTACTTTACATAGCCGCGACTACTAACGTGGTCAGTACGGCGATCATGGTGGAACGACAGGAAGAAAGCCGCGCCTTCGAGGTGCAGTGACCGGTTTACTTCATAAGCGAAGTCCTCTCTGAATCTAAGGTTCATTACCCAACGATTCAGAAAATTCTTTACGGTATACTCATCACTTCCAGGAAGCTTCACCACTACTTCGATGCATACAATATCCTGGTGGTCTCCGACTTCCCATTAGCGGACATTCTCCACAATAGGGATGCTACCGGACGTATCTCCAAGTGGGCGGTGGAGTTGGGAGCCCTTACACTCGACTTCAAGCCCTGGACAGCCATCAAGTCGCAAGCACTAGTCGATTTCATGGCAGAGTGGCGAGAAAACCAAGTGGAAGCCCCAACCAACCAGCCGGAGCATTGGGTCATGTACTTTGACGGTTCCCTCAAGCTCGGTGGCAGTGGTGCGGGAGTACTTTTCATCACCCCTAGGAGAGAATAGCTCAAGTACTTGTTTCAAATACTGTTCGAGGTTTCCAACAACGATGCCGAGTATGAAGCATTGTTGCACGGGCTACGCCTGGCAATCTCCCTGGGCATCAAGCGACTACTCGTCTATGGCAACTCCTTACTGGTGGTTCAACAAGTCAACAAGGAGTGGGAGATCAACAAGGATACCATGGATGCCTACGTCATGGAAATACGCAAGCTCAAGAAAAAGTTGTCGGGGCTGGAAATTCACCATGTGGTTCGCGACAACAATGTGGGCACGGACGTGCTCTCTAAACTGGGTTCTGATCGAGCTAACGTCCCACCGAGAGTTTTTGTTCACGAGTTGCATCGCCCTTCCATCACCAGACTCAAGTTCCATCAGTCAGGGTCCCAAGAAATCCGACCGAGAGGTCTTTATGATCGAGGTTGACTGGAGGATTGCTTTCATCGACTACATCCAGGAGCACAAGCTACCCCCCGGCGTCGACCCAAAATGTGCTGAAGCCACTCGCATTTTACGGCGCAACAAAGGCTATGTTCTAGTCGGAGGCAATCTGTACAAGCGTGGATCAGCATCAGACATACTCATGAAGTGTGTCAACACGGAGGAAGGCAAAGAAATACTCCAAGAGATTCACGAAGGCGTATGCGGGAACCACGCTGCTTCTCGCACACTAGTTGGCAAGGTGTTTCGATCTGGTTTTTACTGGCCGACTACTTTGGCAGATGCCAAAGCACTCGTTCGTTGGTGTACAAACTTCCAATTCTTTGGCAAAAAGCCTCATGTGCCGGCTCATAACCTCAACGCCATACCACCCTCATGGCCGTTTGCATGCTGGGGCCTGGACATGATAGGGCCTTTCACAACTGCGCCAGGAGGTTTCACACACGTGTTGGTGGCCATCGACAAGTTTACATAGTGGATAGAGTACAAACCAATCGCAACGCTCATTGCAGATCGAGTGGTTACTTTCATCTACGACATCTTACACCGCTTTGGCTTCCCCAATACCATTATCACAGATTTAGGATCCAATTTCCAGTCATGTCAGTTCTAGGACTTCTGTGAGCATGGCTCCATTGAAGTCAAATATGTTTTGGTGGCTCATCCGCGGGCTAACGGCCAGGTTGAGCGCGCCAATGGCTTGATTCTTGATGGACTAAAGAAAAGACTATGTGATGAGAACAGCAAAAAAGGCGGGAATGGATCAATGAGATCTCATCAGTAGTCTGGAGGCTTCGCACGCAACCAAGCAAAGCCACAGGCCAGTCACCTTTCTTTCTTGTATACGGGTCAGAAGCATACTACCAGCTGACGTGATGTGGAAGTCTCCACGATTGGGGATGTTTGAAGAAGGCGAGGCTGACACTCCAAGACATCTTGAACTTGATTCTACCGAGGAAATCCGATGCAATGCATTGTTGCAATCGGCTCGCTACCTCCAAAGAGTCCGTCGTTACCACGACAGGAACGTTCAACAACATTCTTTCAATGTTGGAGATATGGTTCTTCGACGCATCCAGAACGACCCTGGTCTACACAAGATTAACTCACGATGGGAGGGACCTTTCATTGTGCACAAAGTTACAGGACCTGGATCTTTCCGCTTACAATACCCGGATGACCAGAAGGTACCCAATTCATGGAATATCGAACATCTACGTCGATTTCATCCTTGATTCGACTGGGGACATCTTCTATTGGTGCCTGGAGGTTGATACTACCAGTACAACTCCGTTTTACCAGTTTCCAACTGATACTACGCGACGTTTACTGAAGGGGCCTCGCTCCCATGCTTACAGTACCTAATTATTAGTCTCCGACTAGTCTTTTGGGTTCCTAAAGGGCCTTTGCGCCAATACTTCCAGTACAACTCCGTTTTGCTGGTTTACGACCGGTATCATGTGCAAGTTTGCTGAAGGGGCCTCGCTCCCTTATTTTCCAGTAACATATTACTTGTTCTCGACTTGTACACTATGTTATTGAAGGGGCTTTGCTCCCAGTATAAGAATTTCACTTGTTTCCGACTGGTACTATACCTGTCCGACTACTTCGACTACTTGTCTAGACTACAATCCTAGACCGGAACGACTCCGACAAGATGCCATTCTTCGACTGCTCGAGCACCAGTGGCTACTTGCTCCATGCCTGGACTCGGGGTCTTGATGCAACAAGGCACTGAACGTGCCTCGTGGGACACCTTTCATACTTAGATGCTCGACGCTGTACAACAATGCTCGATCCAAGAGGCCTTTAAGATTTATCTTGGGTAGATGTTTGTTAACCATTATTTTAGGGATTTATTCCGAAATAAGGGGTCTGCTAAATTTATTACTGGGAGGACTTATTGCCTCAGGGCACAAAGATTGGTTTGAGCGGTAATTTTGGGTGTTTGTTGGGTATGTTATTTGATTGACCATTTTTTCAGGGAATTCCTCCCGAAAAAAGAGGTTTCCAAATTTACTACACCAACTTGCTCTTGTTTACCATCAAATCTTTACCGTCACACATTGCATGCCACGACTCTTTGGATCCTAGATTCCAAAACTTGAGGATTTGGATTCAAAGCTCGGGGGCTGCGGGACACGTGTCATCAGCGATTTATTTTTCAAATCTGCTGGAAGACTAAGACAGAAGACTCAAGTTTAAATTAACCCTCAGCCTGATTCTATGAGTCAACCTAATGCTCGGGGGCTACTCCATATGGAGTGCGAGTTAATCGCACCCCATATAAAGAAAACTGAACAACTACTCGGGGCATGAGCACCTCACAACCTCGACGCAGCAAGGAAAGTACTCGGAGGACACCTTCACGATGAAGTTCACGAAGAACTCGAAGATGCCTTCAGAAGTACTCGGACGCATGCAAGTACTCGGCTACGAAGAGCTCCGGGGCTTGTCAGACCTGGGTACACGGGACTGTACACGTGGCTCAATTTTTCCTGAGATACGGGATGGGACATGGCCCACGCCCTACATCTATTGTAACTACTCGTAATGCAGTAGGATTACTCGTACAATAGTTTGACTAGTCAGGCACAGCAAGAGACTAACTGAGAAGTACTCGGATAGGTCTCTTTGCTTTGTACCCGACCGGGACTCCCATGTAAACCTGTCCCCCGGACTATATAAGGGCGGACAGGGACCCCCTCGGGGACCATCATCATCAAAGGCAATACAAACCACACAGGACGTAGGGTATTATGCTCTCGCGGCCCGAACCTGTCTAAACCTTACGTTCCTTTGCACCTTCGAGTTCCAGATCTCAGCGACACCCTACCTACAAACTCAACATCTTGGGGGTATCCCTCGGTGGGCGTGGCGGTAAAACACCGACACCCTGCCCTCGACACCGCCCCTTCCCTCTTCTCTCCGCCTTCGCCCACGGTGACACGCTAAACGGGTCAAGAAGTCTAACTGCCCCGACACAGCACGACTAAGACTCGGTCGGCCCTGCCTGGGCTGGCTGCTTAGCACGTGGGCTGGCACAACACGGCTTGTTGCCTAAACGGGCCTTGCTTTAATGGGCTCAACGGTCAAATGGGCTGCCAACCGCAGTGTTCAATGTTCTAAGAAAGAATGGGATGGTCTGGCAAAGGCAACTTTGGGATTACAGAGCTTCTGTACGTACACCGTAGCGACCCTCTTCCATACAGCCAGCCAGCCGGTTTGTTTTTTCTCTCTACTAGATTCATGTCGGTGTGTTTCTACGAGCGATAAATGATTTTAAAAGCAACAAATACACATAGGAGAACGTCATTGTGATTTTAGGAACATGCTATTTTAAAGCTAATTTTTAATATAAACAAAGCAAGGTACATATCCAAGTCCATCCAACTCTTTTTTCAAATGGGTTGGCTTGTGATGTGGCTAAAATATTGTTTTACAAATGCAAAAAGTATTTTTCGATACGCATTCCTCACAAACATCAATACATTGATCACGAAGTTCTGTTGTAGTGTCTGGGTAATATTGTCATATCTTGGAAAGTACATATGGCCCTACAACAAAATAATAGACTCATTGTACAAATTGACGTGCCTTGAACACCATTCCTCACAACAGAATGATGTGGCAAGCTATATACATATGGGCTTGTCGGTGTTCTACAGCCAAGCCCACCGAGGGATACTCCCAAGGTAGTAGATTGTAGGTGGGGTATCGCCGAGATCTGGAACTTGAAGGTGTAAGGAACATGAAACTTTAGACAGGTTCGGACCGCCAAAAGCGTAATACCCTACGTCCTGTGTGGT
The DNA here is from genome assembly GCA_032594955.1 of Panicum miliaceum. Taxonomy (NCBI): domain Eukaryota; kingdom Viridiplantae; phylum Streptophyta; class Magnoliopsida; order Poales; family Poaceae; genus Panicum; species Panicum miliaceum. The sequence goes on from CM064073.1 coordinate 22,616,521, forward strand.
GGTTTGTATTACCTTGGATGATTAAATGTTTGGAGGGGGTCCCTGCCCGCCCTTATGTAGTCTGGGGGATAGGGTTATAGAGATCCTGGCTCGATACGAGCTCAGGAGTCCTACTCGAGTACTACACGGGTAGTTTCCTTCTGTTCCGACTAGTCCTACTCGTGGCCGAGTAGCGTATAACACGTATAACGTATGGGACATGCCCCATCCCTTATTCTAGAAAGTCTATTCCATGTGCACAGTCCCGTGGCCCCGAGCCTAACAAGCCCCTGAGATCTTCATAGCCGAGTACTGCAGGCTTCCGAGTACTTCTTGAGGTGTCTTCGAGTTCTTTCGAACTTCGTCTTGAAGGTGTCTTCCGAGTACTTCCTTGGCTGCCTCGAGGCTGTGAGGTGTTCATGCCCCCAAGTAGTCTTCTTTTATATGGGGTGCGATGAAATTCGCACTCCATATGGAGTAGCCCCCGAGCCTTAGGTTGAATCGAAGAATCAGGCTGAGGGTCAAATTAGTCTTGAATCTTCCGGTCTTTATCTTCCAAATAAATTCAAAAAATAAGCCATTGATGACACGTGTCCTGCAGCCCCCGAGCCTTGAGTTCAAATCCCAAGGTTTGGAAAAAAGGATCCAAAAAGTCGTGGCATGCATTGTAAAATAAGTCATGAGTTTGAATTGATGGTTAAAGTGGGCAAATTGATTCAGAAATTCGAAAACCTTTTTTTTCAGAATGACATCCCTAAAAAAATGGTTAAGCAAATAACTTCCCTAAAGGAACCCTAAATTACCGCTCAAATCCAATCTTATCCTGAAAAAAATCTCTTCAGCTTCCGCACAGTGATTCCGGACCCGCTGCTAGTTATTTAACGGCACGGTGACCTAGGGTTTATTCACCCCTTCACTTGCATTTTCACTGCATTGGCCTCTTCATCTTCCTCTGTCTTACAGCCGCCAGCTACTTCCAAAATTAGATCTGCGAGAAGTAGTTGCCGAAGTCTTCCCCCTCCTCTAGTACGCTCCTCCACCATCCCACTCCTTAGCCCCGAGCGCATGCAAGTAAAGCGACTCGTGACAACAAGGATGGCTGGCAAGAAAAGCGCTTCCAAGGGAAAGGGGAAGGAATCCAAGACTGCTTCACCATCTTGCGAGTCGTGGAAGAAAAGTAAGTGCACGGAAGATGACCTCCAATCTTTGGTAGATGATTGCCTTCTTCAGAGAAAAGTAATTGTCCAATGGCGTCCTGCCATAGGGGGTGTGAGGTTATTTGAAAATGTCGAAGAAACCATACTATTTCAGCACTTTGTCGAGCGTAGCCTAGGCGTTCCAACTTGCAACTTCCTCCATGGCTTGCTTTTCCATTATGGCATCCAACTCCATCATCTCAACCCCAACTCTATTCTACACATAGCCATCTTCGTCCATTTCTGTGAAGCCTTCTTAGGAATAGAACCCCATTTCGACCTCTTCTGCTATCTCTTTCATCTCAAGCCGCAGCCCAGTGAGAATAACATTGCTGAGGTTGGTGGGGCTAGCCTCTAGCTGAGGCAAGGTATGGAGAAAAAATGCATTCCATACAAGTTCCCGACTAGTCTGCACGGATGGAAGGAGCGCTGGTTTTATGTCGGGAACCACAAACCCGCACTTCTAGAGAGAACTACTGGGAGTCCCAAGATTACTGGCGAGTGGACTATGAGCCCCCGAGATATGAGTTAGGTCAACGATCTGCTTGAGAGAATCATGAAACTCAGGAAAGAGGGAGTCACTGGAGCCTCAATAGTGTACTCCTAGGTAGGCAGGCGCATCCAGCCATTGCAAAAGTGCGATCGATTCGGCTTCGAGTACCTCGAACTCTCAGATTCATCTCGATTTACTACAGAACGCATTTAGCAAGATGAAGATGTGCTGCGAGTGAGCCGAGTACTTCTGAATGTTGACATTGTACCTTACTTGCCTAAGCTGTTCAGTGTGAAGAAGCCTCCAAAACAAGTAAGGGTAAGTAGTTATTTGCTTATGTCGAGTACTTGCCATCTTTCTGAATCTGAATTGTACTTACAGAACTTGAGATCTTGTCACAGGATGATGTGAATGTCTATATGGGAGCATGCCTCCCATGCTAGACATCGACCGTCCAAGCCATACCCTGTCGTCGGCGCATCGACCATCCAAGATCTCTTGACCTTCTAGCGATCTAGTGAGTGAGGATGAGGATGAGGGAACTGACGATGATTGCACCTTGGCAGAGGTGATTAGGAGCAAGAAGACGAGTGCCGCCCAAGTGGGAGCAAGCTTTCCCGGTGGTGATCTCTTCCCAACTCATCCGAAAGAAGCCTGGGTTGCCACTTGGAAGCACAAGACCAGCGTCTCTCCAAGCGTTAATGATGATGTCACACCAAGGTAAGAATCGTCCTTGGGTTTGTGAGTACTTTCATTGGTTGTTCTTCTCTGATTTGAATCAAACTCTCCCCTTTTCTCAATTCTTCAGTGAGGGTCCTTCGAACCCCAAGCAACCAAAGCGAAGGGTCAAAGAGGCAATCGGGGATGATGTTGTAACGGTTCAAAGTGTGCCCTCCATTATAGTAGACCCGTCGTCAAATTCTGTCGAGGCCACGCCGGGGTAAGTGCCGCCCTCGACTGGCCTGAAGTCACTATCAACTGCCCCGATTGCTGCACCGGGGCAAGCACTGCCCTCGGTTGGCAAGTCGACACCGTCGAGTTTTTTGGGTGCTACTCCAGTACCTAAAGCACTTAGGATGAAGAAAATCGCTTTTAAGAAGTCCTCGATGTAAGTACTCGAGTACTTTCCAGTCGTAGTTTGTAGGTTCATAATGGTATATATCAACCTGACTGCTTGTTGTGCGAAGGAAATCCTCTACTCTGGGCTTGGAGCAACTTGGTGAAGCTGCGACTAGTCTAGCCCGCGAGCGAGAGTCTGATGCTGTTGCATTGGTGACAACAGAAACCACCGCTGCTCGGGTTGATCCGCCGCCGGCGCGCACAGATTGCCCTGCGCCTGATGCCACTGAAGTCGAAGAGGACGTGGTAGGTGCGGAGTACAACGCAATGGAAGGTCCCAGGGTAGTAGAACCCACCACCAAAATCCCATTAGGTGAGCCGATGTTGCCACCCCTGCCCGCAAGTACCGTCTTGCCTGTAGCGCATCTGATTCTTGCGGGCGAGGTGACAGGTACCTGGTAGCAGCAGAAAGTGCCAAAGAGACAGGCGCTGCGGGTACATCGTCAGGTGGTATCTTGGTCATACCGCCCAAGTCGAAGTATGCTACACCAACTGAACTTGACAATGATCTGATGCTGACCTCAGAGGTCTTGAAGAGCTTTCAAGATACCTTCAAGGAGTTGTACAAATTTTCCACGGTATGCTTGTTGTCTTGTTGGATCACACTTAGTTGAGTAGTTTGCTTGTTTCACTGACCGCTTCTCTTGTTGAGCAGACATTGGCCAATCAATCCAAAGAGAAATCTGACAAGCTATGACTTGTTGAGGACGGGCTTCATTAGTTGCACGACAAAGATCGTCAAATTGGTGAAAAGACATATCGAATTGTAAGTCTGCAACGCAAGCTCGACACCATCAAGCTGGAGCGCACCCGAGAAAATTGGCTCCTCAACAAGGAAATTGAAAATATGATGGAGAAGAACAAATCCTTGGCCAAGGCTCATCAAGGTAACTGCTGTCCCGACTACTTTATCCAGAATTCTTTCAAGTACTTCTTGTCGTTTGCACGCAGAGCCCAAAAATACATATATATAGAAGAGCTGCTGACTAACATGAAGTATTTTGTGACCGTTGTTCAGATGACGTGGAGTGCCTGACAAAACAACTCGAAGATGCTGATAAACAGCTTGTGAGCTCCACGTAGCAAATCAAGTCTATGGCTGAAGAGAAAGAGCTCAGGCAGAAGCAACTTGAAGACCTTGAGGGTGCTGCACAGGTGGTTGTGAACATGGTGGACCCTCCAGAGGAGGGGGTAGTCAATACCAGGACTCTGTTGGAGCATCTCCGTGAAGCACCTCAGAAGATTACCAGCTATGTCTCTGAAACCACAAGACCTATGTGGCGCACATCCTCGGACTCGTTAGTCGTTCTGGCCCAAGGCTGATGTTAGTCCACTAGCCGATGGCGTGGCCGCAGACTGCTCAGGAAAGAGGTTCACAGAATACCTGCAGGAAGTTGAGCATGTGGCTCAAAAAATAGTTGAAAATCTAGAGCAGGATTAGAACAATGAGTATGTCCTGAACAATCTGTCTAGTTGTATGTGAATATATCTTGTATATTATCCTATGCCTGTGAATTTTTTCAATGTACACAAAGTACTTGATAATCGATGGACTTATGAAAAAGTCGAGACGCGTAAATCAAACTACATCAAGTGCAGCAACTCTGGATGTAGTCGATAGGTTTGCATCATGCAACACTCTAGATTGCTTGAGTTATGTAGGTGTGAGGACTTCTTCGACGTTCTCGGAGTGATTGGCGCGACTGATTCTGTTGAATCGTGTGGGCTAGCACTCGAAGTAGTCGGAACATGCAAAAGTAGCTGTGCGACTTAGCCGGATTGGCTTGTAGAGAGTAATCGTATAGATAGAACTCGTTTGCGGTAAGACTAGTACCCCTTCAACAACATAAGATGCCCGTAATACTAGTCGATAACCATTACTCGGAGTGTTGCTGGAGTTATGGGTGTAAGTACCCCTTTAGTAACATAGGCTACACGTGATACTAGTCGTTAAGAAGTACTCGGAGTGTTACTAGAATTATGGGTGTAAGTAATTATGCGTGTAAGTAAACCTTCAGTAACATAAGGTATCCGTGGTACTAGTCAATAACCAGCATTCGGGGTGTTACTGGAGTTGTGGGTGTAAATACCCCTTCAGTAACATAGGCCGTCCGTGGTACTAGTCGATAACCAGTGTTCAGGGTGTTACTGGAATTATGGGTTAACAACGTGGGTGCTTTGTTAGGTTATTTAATGGGTTCCACTAAAAAGATTTTCAAATGGCGCGAACACTTTTGGTGGTCCCGCAGCTCGGCTGTGATAGGGTTTCCTAATCTGATATTTGAAGAGGTTAGTCTGTTCCTTCCCGGTGCCTATCTCTGCCAGCCCTATCCTTAGCCCCTTAGCCCCCGAGCATTGGTGAAGAGACTCGTGACATGAAGGATAGGTGACAAGAGATCGGCTGGGAAGGAAGGAAAATTTACGCTAGTTGCTTTGTCAATTCTTTGGGCACGCCTAGCTGGGTCACATGGCGAGGGAGTCACAATTAGCCCGAAAAAAAAGATAAAATAAAAACTTGAATTTCTACACAAATTAACTCCCTAATTGAGTGATAAAAAGGGGTTTTGGCTTTATATTTGATGAACCCCTTGTCTCAAGATGCAATCCCAAAACAATGGTTGTACACATAAAACTCCTAAAAACCCTCAGAAAACCTCCTTAAATAGGGTTTTAATTTTGGCGTAGATCGTTACTCGAGTAGTTCTGTCACCTTTCGTCGTGGTCTTTCTTCTTGACGTTCTTGAGTGGTGGAGCTCCCAGGGCCCTTCGGAGGTGACGACATTCGAAGGCGGAGTGCGTAGTGTCCGGATGCCACGGGCAATACTTGTGGAGGGCCTTCTCAAAGTGTTCCTGCGAGCTGGGAATTTTCCTTCCTCGAGTTGGTTGTTCCATCACTGCATCACGGATGTCTGGCTTCTGTTTCTGGGTTGAGCTCAAGTAATTTTGAGGAATGTGGGTGGGGTTGTAGGCTTCCACTTCGACATGCTCTTGTTGTCTGGCGATAATGACGTTGCGAGCATCCCGGCCAATGTTGATAGTATTGCGGAGGTCGGTCGTGGAGAAGTCGTAAAGGTTGCCAGGCTGCTGCTACTGCTCAGTTATGCGTGCCTGCGTTTGGCGCATTTGGCATTCCTGAGCCTGCGGCGTTCTCTTTGAATGTCATCTTCGTCTTCTATCTTCATAGTATCTGTGGCGTTGAGATCGTGTTCAGGTAGCCAATGACTGTCGGATCTCCTGTCGTCTTGGTATTTTGACCGGCGTATCAGAGATGTAGTCATCATCGTCGTCGATGCAGTAGTCATCCAACTGGACATGCTCCAAAGCTTCTTCGTCCATGTGCTGGATTTCCACGATGTGAACCATGAATACTTCTCGCTCCGGCGCAAAGTCTTCTGTTTTTGGCGTGGTCTGACCTTCTTCGTCAGAAGAATCTAGAGGCCTGCCTTCCTAGAATGGGAGTTCACCGGAATTCGTAGCAGAGCGGAGTAGGCGGAGGTCGAGTAGTTTGGAGGGTTTCGTGCCCCTCCGATGCCCGAGCAGGCCCAACGGAGTTGGTGTCATCATCGGACCCTTGTGACTGCCTAATAAGGGCGTAGCATCGTCATTGGAATCCGGGAAGTTGTCGAAGACGGGAGCCCCCCGACGCGCGGCGGCTTCTCCTCCACCGAGTTGTAGTAGGTAATCCAAGTCTTCCTCCAAATGCGGAGAGGGTTTCGAATCGCATGGCCTCCTAGTAAACAGTGGCCGCGCTGTGTAGCCTGAACGGAAATTGGGTACGCAGATCTTCAGACCAAATGAGATCTGATCTGAGGAGTCCTGGTGCAGCACAAGTTGAAGTCGCGTTGAAAGTGGATTGCTCCTTGATCTCCCTAGCTAGGTCAGGGAGCAGCATCTCACCGAGGTTGTCGATGAACTCGTCAAGATCGTCGTGTGGGGTTGCCGCTGGAGCCTCCGGCTTCATGTTGTCGACGAGGTGCCGACGAAAGCTTCCTACGCCGTCAGCGACGCAGACCCATGAGCCGAAGATGAAAGTTGTGCCCTCGTCTAGCACGGCGCTGGTGAAGTTGAACATCGCCATCGAGTTCTCCTGGGGATCGTCGATGACCACCCCTACCTGGCGCGCCAGCTATCGGTGTTTTACCGCCAAGCCCATTGAGGGATACTCCCGAGATGGTAGGTTGTAGGTGGGGTATCACCGAGATCTGGAACTCGAAGGTGCAAGAACACGAAACTTTAGATAGGTTCGGGCCGCCGAAAGCGTAATACCCTACGTCCTGTGTGAAGGTGCAAGGAACACGAAACTTTAGATAGGTTCGGGCCACTGAAAGCGTAATACCCTACGTCCTGTGTGGTGGTTTGTATTGCCTTAGATGATTGATTCATTTGGAGGGGGTCCCTGCCCGCCCTTATATTGTCTGGGAGATAGGATTACAGAGATCCTAGCCAGATACGAGCTCAGAAGTCCTACCCGAGTACTACACGGGTAGTTTCCTTCTGTTCCGACTAGTCCTGCTCGTGGCCGAGTAGCGTACAACAGGTATAAGGTACGAGACATGTCACATCGCTTATTCTAGAAAGTTTATACCATGTGTGCAGTTCCGTGGCCCCGGGCCTGACAGGACTTATTACATAACGTGAAAATGAATATTGAGAAACATGAGTAGTGCTACTTACCGAAATAAATTTAGAAAAAGAATAAGCAAGATAGTGTATTATATATTATGATAATATATATAACAATCAACTCACACAGAAGCGCAGATCCATGTAATGCTTTGAAATCACAGATTTGGAATATTTCAACTTAGAATAATTTGTTCTATCCAATTGTATTCCACCTAACATTCTTGGACTATCTCCTTTAATTCGCAAAACTGGGTTGTATATCCTATTTCTTTTTAGCCCTAAAAACAGACTACTTGATCCATGCCATGGGTGTCAAAACAACACTTATTATCTATGTTTGGAATTGCATAAAGAAAATTTTATAACACCTGTTGGGTACAGACACTCAAAATTAGATGTACGACTCAAAGTAGAAGAATTAGTTGTTAGTATATCGTCAAAGTAGCCACGGAGTATATATGGTTTCCGATCAGAGTTAGTTGTTAGTATATGACTCTACCGACCATGGTTCAAATCCTGATGCACACATTGAAATAGAAAAAATGGTTATGGACATCTCCAGTTGGTGCAAAGACTGGATGTTAACTCTATTACTGAAAAACAGTAGCAAGTCAAGAGATTAGCTGCTGCAGCAGCTTCTTGTTTTTTTTTTATCGTCGCATGGATTTCTTCCTCTCTCTGCTTCATACTGGAGATTTTTCATCCACACTCATATCCACTACTGAGTCGGCGCGTATGCTAGCATTGTCATCCTCGCCAGATATCTCCTCAAGCGACTGCCCCATGGTCTCTGGGATGAGGAACGTCAAGAAGAAGCCGAGAAAGTTGGTGACGGCGAGCATGACTAGCCCCTTCTTTATGGTAACCATGTAGCCCCTGATGTTCAGGTTCTGAACTCCATAGGCCGTAGTGATGGCGCCGGCCGTGCCTGCCGCGGCGCTGATGGCGTGGCAGGTGGAGCGCAGGCGTGCCGGGAACAACTCGGCCGCCAGCACAAAGGTGGTACAGTTTGGCCCCAAGCTGGCGAAGAAGAGGGTAAACGCGTACAAAAGGGCGAATAGCACATTGTTGTGGTTCCTGGGCATCAAGCCCATCGCCAGCAGGAACACGGACATCATGAGGAACCCGACCAGCTGGATGAGGCGCCTGCCGATCTTATCGATGATGGCGACGGCGACCCAGTAACCGGGGAAGGTGCCGAGGATCTGGAACACCTCTTCAAGGGCGTTCATGTTTGCGGGGCTGCTCGTTAGGCGGATCGCCTGGAAGACGTCCTTTTGTGTCAGGTTCTGGCTGTAGAATGTGATCTGCAGCAGGAACCACGTGGTGGCTGTGCCGACGAGGTGCCGGCCATGGCGCCGGGCGAACTCCCGCGACAGCAGCGGGTACTCGTTGGCCGCCCTGTACCTGGAACCTTCTCCTGCTCGCCGTCCATCGGGACGTCCAGCACCGCCTGCATGTCCATCGCCGCCTGCTTCCCGTCGCCCGAGACGAGCGCCGTGTACCTCGCCGTCTCCGGCAGCTTCATGCGCCAGTACAGCGTCGCGAGCGCCGGAAACGCGGCGAACATCAGCACGACGCGCCAGACGTAGTCCGCCGCGGGCAGCTGCGCCGACCGCTGGCGGTCCTCGCGCCACGCCGGAGCCGGGTTGCAGCGGAGGAAAACGCCCGAGACGACCATGGACCAAGGTTTTCCTTATCGATAACAAAAAATTATCGGAGGTCACCAATAAACGGGAATATCAGATATATCGGAATTTTATCGGTGATATGATTTTTTTTCGATAAAATTTAGAAAAGAAACACTCAATTTGTAGAGAATTAAACATAGATCTTTTCCATACCAAATAACATGAAAAACTAGACATAGTGATGTAAAAAATAAGAGAATATTACCTTTTCATAGCACATATTCAATAAAACCCATTGGACTGCCCACCATATAGGCTCATGGCCTTCCACATTAAGTTCAGTGGTGGAACAACAAATATAGTCCAAAATATTTCAACCAACATAGTTCCAAATACTACAGGTTTGAATGAAATTGCTGCAAGAACAATCTATAGTCCATAGTCCCAAATATTACAGTTCATTGTCCCAAATACTAGAGTCCATGAAACTTGCACACACATACAACAGTCCATATGAAACTTGCACACACATACAACAGTCCATAATCCTAAATATTACAGTCCATGAAACTTGCACACACATACATGCAAACTTTGGACACCGAAGTAATATGTAGTCCAAAATATTACAAGCACAACATAGCCACATATAGCTCAAAATCTGATCACTAGATCTGCCTCCTAGGATGCTCATATCACTGCAAAAGTTGCACGTATGCTGAAAATCTGGTCACTAAATTGCAATTCAATTAATTGATATGATGACAAGAAATCCATCTAACCTTTTCACTTGGGTACAAGCAAGAGACTTTCTTCAACCTTTTTGACCTTGGGCAAAGAGGGACTTTCTTTGTATTTTCAGCACCTACAAAGATGCACATAACATAAGCATCCTAGCTCAACCATCAACACAAGATTAGGCTATCAAATAGAAGCCTATAATTCAAAATTACTACAACATTCAGATCAATATTATTCAAGATGAAAATGCATGTATATGATGTGTGGTTGAAAACATTATTCAAATGCATATATATGGTGTGGCTGGAAGTATGTGTTATGCAAGTCAAATAAAAATTCAGTCAAAGCTTATTTGTACCACCATCATTATTTGGACCTCCATCAGCACATTCTTCACCACAATCCCGTCCAATGTTACCATCATCATTGTGACCTTTTGGCAAAAGTAATATTTTGATGGAATATATGTGGCATTGACAAACTTAATACAAAGAATATAGAGAATACAATCAAAATTTAAACTCACCATTATCACCTCCACCATCATCAGAGCTGCTGTCCCCCAACTCGACATAAGGTTGGCTACCTTGCGTAGAATCCGATTCAACATCATCTGCAATATCTTTTTCCTCTTCTTCCTCAAATTCTAGCCTTCTTTTCTTACCACTTTTTTTTGGAAAAATACGGTTCTTAAATGCAGCAACCTCCGCTTCATCCATCCCCAACTCTTCTACAATAAATGTGCTAGGATTGGGTGGTTCAAGTTCAAGATTACTATCGACATACTCATCAAGAGTCACTCACTTCCAGAGTTGCACAGCCAATCCATGATTGGGTTGTCTTCATCATACATAGCACAATCCATCAAGATGCTACAAGGATCAGAATCTGATTCACGATGGCATTGCATGTCTTGAAGGCTTTGCATTTCTGCTTCAAATAGTTGGATGCGCAACTTCAAATTGTAGTGCACATAAACTAATTTATGGAGCTTGTCATAACTTAAACGATTTCTCAATTTGGTATGAACCAAGGCAAAGGTGCTCCAGTTTCTTTCACAGCCGCTAGAAGACATACATTGTGAAACAATACGCTTTGCAAAGTATTGCAGGTCCGGGTAGTCCCCACCATATTGATCCCACCAATCAACTAGAAAAATGTAATATTTAGAATAAGCATTTTATTTCTAATTCAAAACTGAAATTTAATTCAGAACTGAGATCTAATTCAGAACTGAGGTTCAAGCAGAAAACACAAGTATTCAAGCAGCAAACATAAGTATTCAAGCAGCAAACACAAGTATTAAAGCAGGAAACATAAGTATTCAAGCAGCATGGTGAATATTCAAGCAGTAAACATAAGTATTCATGCAGCAAATATAAGTACTCCTAAGCATGGTGAATATTCAAGCAGCAAACATAAGTCAATTTGGGAAGCGTACAAATTTGAATCACCTGCACTCACACGGCCATTAAGGGCCGACCTTCGAGCCTCCTCTCCTCCAAATAACTTTCCTTGCTTTCTAAAGAGAATATATTGGTCAATTGCAGCGGAAGCCTTTGAAGATGAACGAGCAAGCTTCTTGAACGCCAATGTTATGGCATGTTTGCATTTTGAACTTTTTGCAAGCTTGGAGGTATAAATTGTTTTTGGGTCAAGTGCAACAGCTAGGAAAAGAACAAATTCAGCAATATTAATAAATTGACAATGCATAAAGATGCACATGAACTGAACAAGTTTTTATTTCTGCTCTTACCTGCAACCATGAGAGTATTATTGAGAAGATAACTTGATTGCTGCTCGAAAGTATGGGCAGTCCGCTTTTCTTCCAGGAATATCATTAGCATGGAACCACTTTGCCCAAGCTTTTCTCTAGCACCTCCAATGAGCATAACATCCACTCGAGGCTGCACTTGAGTCCTACTACGTGCCAAATCTATGTCAAAGGGAGCTTTGGGAAGAACTACCTGGACTTTTGTAGAACCTGTCAATTTTACTTTGATGATTAGCTGTACAACTTCCAACCCCACTACCACTTGCCTTACCAATAGATGGAGGACTGCCATGTTGCAAAGCATGTTCCCTTAAAGACTCTCTCATTGCCATCTGAATTTGTGCTTCTTCATCAGGAGGAATTCTTGTGTTGCCATATGTCCCATAATTTCTGCTCGCTGCCATGACCTCCCTTTGAATAAAATATTTAAGGTCTGTATTTTTCTTTGACCTTATGTTCCGTTTTGTCACTTCATCTACTATCAATTCCTTAACAAAACGTGGCACTTTGGAACAAGCAACTACATTACCAGAAATACCGCCCAAATGCTGCCTAAAACGGGTTGCACCTCCACCAGCAATAGCTGTTGTGCAATAAAAGCAGCTAAAGCCATTCGTCTTATACCTCTCACCATGGCTCCATACATACTCAACGGGACCTTTTAATTTCACCCGCCTCCCTACACCAAATAAACACCGCAAAAGAGAAAAAAGGAATTAAACATGCCTGATTCAGAGGTACTTGGCATACAAAAATGTGGCTGGAATGAACCACTACAAATGATATTTTTAATCTGATTTAGAGCAGCATAAATAACAATTGCATAAATTGAATGAATAAACTAAACTGCATATGCTATTGAGTTATTCACTAGAAATCTAATTGTACAAAAATATCCTGAAATGAATCCTATATGCATGATTTCATTCCATGTCATAGTTAGTCACATACACCCTAACTAATAAGCAACTAAAATTAAAAGAACAAAACAATGCTAGTGTACAGTTGTGTCTCTTTACCATCTTCACAGACCACCTCATTGGCCCACCTCATTGGCGATGTCCGTCATCGTGCTCGTGCTCCTACCAGCGATCACAACACCATTGGTTGATTCTCTTGCGATACCCTTGCCTTTCGCAGCGGCTGATGCCCTGGGAACACCCTTGCCTTTGCTAGTAGCAGCACTGCTCGACACCGCGATAATGGCTACATCCGCATCTTCTCCATTGCCTCCTGTCGCCATCAGCGCCCTGTTGTACGCCATAATATGTTAAAATTGTTCAATTAAATTTGAACAAGAATAAATTATAATATAAATAGTTCAACTATATTGAGTCTGAAATATGTAGCTAAGCATGATTTAAATCCTAGTGAACAACTCGTAGTTTTCGCCATTTTCACTGAACGGCTAATATTAACCCAAGAGATGAACTCTGTTGAGACCAAAGAACGACATGAACCCAAGAGATGCCTGCTGCATGTGCCAGCACCAAGATTTAGGAAACTACATAGAGAAACACCTAGTTCGTCTAGCAGACTAGCAGCACAAGCTAAATTTGCTAGCAAGCTAGTAAGTCATCAAGCAAGCAGAGAGCATTCATCGTACGAGAGCCCAGGCGCCCGTGGCCAACGGTAGCTGCAGGGGAGGGAGGGGCAGATCGAGCACGTACCTGCGGGATGGCGAGGCTGAGTCCGGTGACGAGGTCCGAGCGGAGGAGGCAGAGGCCTGTAGGCGGACCGGCGGCACCCGGAGCTCTGCAGCCCGGCGCGGCGCGGCCGGAGCTCCGCGGCAGCGCAGCGCGGCCGGAGCTCTACGGCCACCACGCGCACGAGCGGCGGCAGAACCCGAGCGGCCCCGGGGGCCTGTAGGCGGACCGGCGGCACCCGAAGCTCTACAGCCCGGCGCGGCGTGGCCGGAGCCCTACGGCAGCGCGGTTGGAGCTCTACGGCCGCCACGCACCCAAGCGGCGGCGGAGCCCGAGCAGCCCGGCGCAGCGCGGCCGGCGTGGCGCCCTGAGCGCAGCGGCCTGGCGCGGGGCCTAGGGCTGGCTGCGGGTGGCCCGGACCCCGGTCGCCCTGGCTGGTCTGCTGGTGGAGGCACGCCGGCCGCCGGCGCCCGTCTCACCGGTGGCGGCGGGGGAATTGGGACTTGGGAGCCGGAGGACCGGTGGCGGCGGGGGAATTGGGACTTGGGAGCCGGAGGGAGAGAGAGAAGCAGAGATAAGGGAGTGGGAATGGATTTAGGGTTTGGGAGGTCCGCGGGAGCATTTTAGCCACTGGTGGGCCTTTGGCGGGCTACGAAAAGTGGATGGACGGAAATGGAATTCAAAACGCCGAAAATTTTGAGCGGTAAGCTGTATCTATCGGGGCCCACCGGCAATTATCGGTGATAAGGAAAACCTTGGCATGGACACGAGGCACGCGAAGACGATGCCGCCGCCCTGCATCGCGAACACGGCGGCCATGAACGCGCCGCGCGCCTTCCTGTTGGCGTACTCGCACATGATGGTCGCCGACAGTGGGTGCTCCCCGCCGACGCCGACGCCGAGCCAGAAGCGAAAGAAGCAGAGCGTGCCCACGACAGCTCTCCGGGACGACCCGAACGACATTCCCGAGCCGAGGGCGCAGACGGCCATGAGGACGAGCGTGACGCCGTAGATGCGCTTGCGGCCGAGCCGGTCACCGAGGTAGCCGAAGGCGAGCTGCCCCATGAGCGTACCGACCAGCGCGACGCCGACCACCATGTCGTCGACAGCCATGGGCTGCCTGCTTGGCCTGTCTTGGAGCTCATACTTCTCGCCTTGGAAGTAGAGGCGGCCGAGCAGTCTGGACACCGTGGAGATGCAGAACAGGTCGTAGGCGCCCGTGAAGAAGCCCATGCCGGCGATGGCGATCGCCTTGAGGTGGTACATCTGCGTGCGTGCCGAGTCCAGCGCCGCCAGCACCGTCAGGCTCGGCCGGCCCGCCGCAGGCGCCATCTCGCGCCCGGCGTGCACGCGAGTGGCAGCTCGCCTCGTTGCTGGACAGGACTCAGGGCTAAAGTGTGCGTGACCGCGTGTTCTCGAAGCCTATGATGCGACGTCAATGCTGATCGATGAACACAAGGCCTTCGCGTACGTGCAACCAAGAGAATATTCCATTTGCATGCTAGTCTGGCCGATGTGGACATTGGAGGGCGTGGTGGTAACAAAGGGCTGTTTGGCTTGTAGCCTTGCAAGCCATAACAGAAAAAAAAAACAGGTTCATGCTTGATGCACTGCAATACCAAAATAGCCAAATATATCGTTCAACTTTGGTCCGTGGGTCACTTTGGTCCCTACCAAATAGTCTACCTAAATTCTTCAACTTTACATGTTGGATCGAAATGGTCCTTGGACTGATGTGGCATGCCACATGTTCATGCCATATCAGCTTTGGTTGTTCTTGGATGAGTCAGCATATTATCATTGTCTCATACCCCTTGTTTCGTTCAATTATAAATAATACTCTATAAATATTTGATAGATTACAAAAAACTTGTGTTATTGAGTCACCAAGTCACCGCGATTATCTTTTATCCAATTATGAATAATATCTAGCGCACAACCATTATAATAGGTATGCATCACTGACATGGAAAGAGCATATGGCATGACAAATCAGCTTAGGGATCAATTTGATCCAAAAAAGAAATTTGAGCGACTTAAATGTCCTATTTAATAGTTCAGGGACTAAAGAAACTTGAGCATATTCTATGAACCAAACAACACCTTAGTTTGTTCTTATTCCCGTGAAGAGGAATCCTATAGAGATATATAGCAGCAAATTTTTTTGACTTGAGAGATATAGCTAAATGTCTCAAAATTTATAAACTTTATAAAGAGGCAGTAATGAAGAACCCAAAATTTTTACGGTAAATTGGTGTCGCATGTAGGAACAGCAATTCCATATTTGTCTAATGGTAACAAAAATGTATCTACAAAACTCAGGAGAGTGCATACCTCTTCTTTAACAGATTCAGTTTCCAGTTATGTCATAAACTTTTGCAGATTCTAGAGCTATGAGTCCACGCTCCATTTTTTTCTAAAAAAGCCTCTACTTTACCGGTGGTCATGACATAACTCGGAAAAAAAGTTAGATGCGTTAGTTATATGGTAGAGCAAAATACACCGTACGCACATAAAATTCACTCGAGCATATAGCTCGCAGGAGCAGTGTCTTGCGGCATTCTCCAAACACAATGACTTTCGCATGGTAAATTGGTAATCCAATTTCACTTCTCTTGTACACAGTCAAAAAGAAGAGTTATCGGCTGTTACCATCAAAATCATCTCATCAGGGTACTTGGAATGAGCATTATTGTTGCACATTACACGCTAGATCTTTAAATTTTAACACAAAAGGAAGCAAACCCCCAGCAGTTAACCATGTGAATCCAGTTAAGGATTTCAATCCTAACGAATTGACCTAACCAGCCTGAAAATCTCTTGGCACGACAGAAGCGAACGGATTTCCAAGATGCCAGAGAGGACGACGTACCGGGTAGACGATGTGGAGGCGTTGGCTCCGTCCTAGCTCTGTCGTCCAGCCATACGCCCCTTCCTTTTACAGGGCCATGAAGGGTTGCCGCTGCCGTCTCGCCGTCTCTTGCGCAGCACCGGCAGGTGGAGGCACAGATGGTGCCGAGCCAGGCCACTGTAGGGCGAGCACTAAGTAGTCAAACTTGCGCTGCGGCTTGCTGCCCTGGGGCACGTACGTGGATCCTAGGCCGGCGGCCAGACCACCATCGCACACGCCGCCGCCTTGCTTGCCGTCGCCATCGCATCGCTCTCCTCTCGCTCTTTCTTCCGGGCGGTGGCTGTTCAAAAAAAAAGGAACGTAGTCCTCGCAAAAAAAAAAACAACAACAAGAAGAAAAGAATCTGTCCTCGCGGCGGACCGTCCTGGATCGAGCTCTCCATCATATCAGTTTGCTTAGAATGCAATGGTTAATCACAGGCCCATATGCCCTCCAAAATGAAGAAGAGATGCTGGTAGCTGAAAACATATCAGGGGGTTCAATGGCACGCGCATTTGGAGCTAGGGATGAAGATGAGTATTTTAGTGTTGCTCTCAAATTGAGTTGAAGCCCTTTCTGTTTTTGATCCGTGTGTTCATTTTGAAACAACTTTTAAACTGTAGCCGTGCGTGCCACTATGGTGCTGGGCCGTCTAATTTAGAGCCTTTCTATGCATGGCCGGCCTCTTCTTCTCAATCATGGCCGCGCTGCGGACTCTCCAAGTCTCCAGCCCAGCAGCCTCAACGATTCTGTTCTTCCGTCCGTGCATGCCGAGCGCCGCCGGTGGTCATCGCGCCGGTCCCGTCCCTGCTCCATCCAGGCGCAGGCTGGTCCTGCGACCTGCGTCCCATCACGAAGCCGGCGGCTGCAGGCACCGTACCGCGCGCGCCCCAGGTCACGGGCTGCCTTCGTACATCAGCCGCGGCGTGTGCGGTGCGTGTCACCGGCCGATTTGATTCAATATATCGTGGGTGCTGGGCCGCCAGGCCCCGTCGTCGTCACTGGTCGGGCACGAGCGCACGACCCGGCCAACCCGCGCATAACGCCTGCATATAGTACTTTTCCGTTCGCTCACCTCACTTCGGTGACGCGCGCGCCTCATTTCTTCAGTATCTAGCTATTTGCTGTTTTTCAAATAAAAATTGCTTCAGTATTCGGCGAGGGATCTGTACGACGGCCTGCCGCGGCTGTTCATGTGCGCGGCACACGCATGCACGCGCGTACAGCGAAGGGCGTATGCACTCGGCACATCACATTCTGCTGGCGTACGAGCACTGTATTTTTGAATTTCCAGACGAACTTGCTGAAGATCTCCATCACAGTACTCTCCAAATTAAACGTTGGGAATTTTCCTTCAGGAAGATCCTCTCTTCCTATTTCGATAGGGGTGACCAACACCTAAGTAGGCCCATGACCTGCAAAAAGGAGTAATCGGTAGAGATTTCGAAGATGACACTATTTCTACTGAGCCAAATAGCCCAATATAGAGCTGAAGCTCCAATCAGAGTTGCCTTTCTAAATTTCGAAGGGAAACTTCTGCTCCAAGAGCCAATCAAATTGGCTGCACAGGATGGCGGATGAATGCCAAAAGAAATGAACAATGTGTTCTGCAGAAACCTTGCCATATATGACAACAGTTATAACACTACTTTTTCCTCCGCCACCGTCCTTCTCCTTTTCCTCCGCGCCGCCGCCGTTCTGCTCCTCCTCTTGCCCATCCTCCTCCGCTTCCACGGGGCGGCCGCGCTCAGTTATCTTCAGCTCTGCATCAGGCCCCTCCTGCTGTGACGCTTCCTCCAGAGTGCAGCGGATTCCCTCCATGGATTGCCGTGAGAGGATCGATCGATCGATCGCGAGGCCGCGGATCAGATTGGTTGCATTGGCTAGGGTTCGGGCGGCAGAGGGTGTCGGTGGCGTACTTGCGCGCAGTGGTGTGGCCGTGGGGAGTGGGGACGGACTCGGCCGGCTGCGAGGAACGGAACGGAACGGGCCGTGGCCACGTTGGCTCCAGCCTCATGGACTTTGTGGATCCCCGTCAGCTCGCGTGCATGACGACGACAAGCAAAGGCCAACGATGGATGGATGGTTGCTCCGGGCCTCCGCCGCTTGCTCTGCCGGTGCCTGCCACCCAATTCAATAGCGGCAGGCCAGGCCGGCCAGGCCGTCGTCAGGCCGGGTACGAGTACGACGCGGCCGGCCTGCGCAGCACGGCCTGCTGGTGGTCGCGCGGCTCTCTTCCCTTTCCCTCCGGTCCGGTCCCTGCACGCTTTTTTTTCTCTTTTTGAGAGGCTCCGGTCCCTGCCAGCTGCAACGGTCGTGGTATACCTGTAGAGCTATTTTTTTTTCGTTTTTGAAGTACCAAGGGACCTGTGCTCAAACATTCTAGCAGCACGCTCCGGCACATTTACGGAATTTCTAATCATCCCTCGGGTGATTATCTGTGTTATTTTCACTCACTTTTCTATGGTTTTGATTCCTTCGAGATTCGTGTATCAGGTGCTAAAATGGGTAGCGCTTTGTGTTTGTTTGTTTCATTTGATGGCCCATTCGCTTTTATTGGCCCACAGCCCGTTAGCTCGGCTGTCCATATGGTGTGGGTGGCCGCGTTATTTTCTCGTGAGAGGCCGCCGTGCTCCAGACAGCGGCGGCGTAGCAGAAGACGGCATGGTCGGCGCCAGCGACAAAAGCGGAAGACGGTGTGGTCAGCGCCGGCGAAGGTTAGAGCAGATTGTTCCCTCATCTACCTCTGCCTACCATGAGCAGCTCAATTGCTCCTCACTCAGCCAGATATCTCGCGGTCGACCCTCTTCATTCTTCAGTTCGTTCGTGGCTTCATTTTGACTATGCAGTAATTTTGCTTGTGGATTCATGGGTTGGTGGAGGTGCCATCAGTTTTGATTCAAGGGTTAATTATTTGTAATAGGATCAAATGTCTTGTGCAGCTGTAGCAATTGGGTGGAGTGGTTTTTTTTTTTGCAATTTGGGCGCAGTTACCCCAGGCATGGTGTGAGAAGGATTTGGAGGATTTAACGACCCCCATTCCCCGCTATAATTTTTGTCTGTGGTTCTGTTTTGTTGGAGTGTGTAGAAATGTTCAGTCTCTCAGTAATTTCCCAATTTATTGTGATGGTCCTTTCTTTAAATGGGGAAGTTTTTTTTTGGGTGAGGTTTAAATGGGGAATCTGTTCAGAGACATCCAACATAAAAGTGCATAGTACTGTATTGTGCTCTCTTTTTTTTTGAAAGATGAACTGTATTGTGCTATCTATTGTTTAATAATTTTATGTCAAGTACTAATTTTCAATCATTTGCTATCAATCAAAATCGAGGGCAGAGAAATCTGAGTGATTTCCTTTTCACTATCACTCGTTTTTTTATTGTTGTGTTATCTTGTGTGTTTTGAGTGATTTCAGCGGTTGTATCAATCACTTTCCATATTGATGTACTAGTGACATGTCAAGATTCTATTGGACTAAAAAGTGATTGATAACTGAATGAAAAATAACCCGGTGATAGGTAGCAACTCCCAAAATTTGGAACCGTTCCAACATTCGAATGGAAAATTATCCACACTAATTCTAGATTTACACAGTTGAGCAGGGAAATTACCAAAAAAAAGGTATAAGTCATTTCAACCAATTACCCTTCCAATTTGTAAGTTGATCTTTTTTATATAAATAATGAAACAATGGACTCACATGCGTATCACAACGTGATTATTTTTCTTATTGACATGGGAAATATAGTCTACGAGAAAATGAAGATCAATGTGTATTATGAAGAAAAAGTTTTTTTTTCATTTCGGCATGGTCATCAACACACTATTTTAACTAGTATAACTAATAGTGTGAGATGTAAGCAAAATGAAGCAAAGCTGCAATATTTTAAAACCACTACAGAGAGTCACAAACTAATCTACCTACACCATTTTGAGAAGTTCAGTCCGAAAATCTTCTCTCTATGGTTTCAGATTCTGAAATCCACAAGGTAGGTCGCGTTTGGTTCAGGAGCCGCGGGGGATGAGCCATCCCATCCAGTGTTTGCTTTGCGAGCGTAGGGATGGAACCATCCCTCGAAGCAAATATTTGCTCTATATTCAAGACAGCTCGATCCCGCAAAATCGAGCGGACCGAGGTGTCCCAAATTGATGGGGTTTGTCGTCGTGACGAGCAAGTACCTCAAGCGCGATGAGCAGAGGAGCAAGCACATCATTTTGGGGATCGGAGGCCTCCAAATTCTTTCAGCCACCCTTTATTTCTAAGGTGTCTCTAGGGAGTCCTCTATTATATGTTAGAATTGAGAGCTATTGTTGGATTTGAAACAAATTTGGAATCCCTTAAAAAATAAATAGAGGTAGCCCTCGTTTAGCATTTAGCGGGTCTAGGGTGTCTCTAGGGAGCACTCTATTATATGTTAGAATTGAGGGCTATTACTGGACTTTGAAACAAATTTGGAAGCTTCTAAAGGTAGCCCCTATTTAGCATTTGGAGGGTCTGATTTAGAGACTATTGCTGGAGTTGCTCTTAGTCCCTTCCATGAAATATAATTGTACTTAAGTGACGGGTTCTTTGTTGGACCTCTTATAATTGATAAATAAATAACCACAAGCAGATGCCCAAATTGCGCCCAAGTATATGTAGTAGTTGCAAGTTGTAACCTGCTACGCGGTTGCATTGCGAAATCCCCGTTTGCTTCACCAGTTGAACGAGCTACGACACATCCAACCTCTCAACAGCGCTTCAGGTAAGCCATTAAACTCTCTGGAAGTCTGGAGTCTGGACCTGTTCAACTAGCGTCATCAACCTGCAGGCCATGTGTTCAGTACCAAACATTCCTACTTTGTTGATGTTTCCCTTCCAGTTTAATTTTTCTTTTTGTTGCTCGTTTGTTCAACTCAAATGCATCTGTTGAATTAAACAAATTTTGCCCAACCACTTCAGCAACCTGGAAAACTCTCGATCTTGTTCCATTTGATTTGCCAGTTGTGAGTTGTGAGTTGTGACACACAAGTTTGGTGAAAGTTGACTTTTTGTTAACCTGTCTCCTTCAATGCTTTCTCCCTTTTATCTCAGGAATCTCGTTGCTCGATTAGCATGGATCAGCAGACGGCACTAGGCTTTATCAGCCACCGTCCCCATCACAGCCTGCAGGAAGTCCAGTGAAGGCGAATGAAAGCAACGTTTCGCCCATCAGTAGTGGCGTTCAAATGGGTTAGGATAAAGTTGGTTCAAGCACATGACCGGAGAGGCACACAGCCGAAATATGTGCAATTCAGGGGTCGTTCGACCAGATTCGCCAAATATTCGGTAAATTTGTTTGGCACGTCGTCAGTCAGTGTGGAGTTGATGAATTGGTTGTAGCGTGCGAATGAGTAAGAGCTTCGAGATGTCAACTGGAACAATAATCAGTTTGGTGAAAACCAACCCGGTCACCGAATATTATTTTTGTTTGTCCGAGTTGATATGATCGTTGTATACCCTACCCTACTGCAAGCATACCTTCTTACTATCCATACAAATAGTAAAAAAACATACTGGAAATCTTTGACGGCCTGGCCACTTTGCTTGACCGCATCCAGGATCCATGTGTGCATCTGCATCATCATCCTAACGTGCACGACATTCGTTGATCATATCCAATTCCGCGGCACATGTGGAAGATTTCGTCTTGTGCTCATGTTCAGCACCCCCCCTGCCATGTGTCAGTGGTATTAACAGCCTAACAGGGGACCAATTTTAAAACGGGACATGTTCACTGGCACGCTCATCCTCGTTTAATTTCGTGAAATAAAAAACGATAGGTTCTACCACCTGATCGATTTGCCTCTCGCTACAATCAAGAGTACTTCGATTTTACGCTGCCGATAGTTTCATCTAGATCAAATCCGTGCCGATGTAGCCGATCAGAAAAGACACAAGAATTTCCTACGGCACATGGCACTATATGCATCTCAAAGCATTAACTACCTCAGTAAAAACATAACTTTATTTTTTGAAAACATTTATAAGACAGAAAAATATACTATTAACCTTTTCAAGACAAATACTACCTATATCGTTTTCAATATTCATACTCAACAAGTTAAAGTATTTTAATAATAAATCATGAAGGGTCTTTTTCTTTGCCAAAAAAATCATGAAGGGTCTGAGAACTGCATGCGAGCCCAAATGTCACTTGTTGGCGGATGGACTATATAACCAACAAAAAAACTAGTGAACGAAATTCGGGTAGCATGGAACGTACAATGGGTTGTTATGTGTGCTATGTACCATCCAACCAAAAATGTCTCCAAAAACTACCCTTACTTAACAAATTGTCATGTTTTCTTTCATGCTGTTTACTTTTTTCCGGGTAATTTAAAATGACAGACATCTTCAGAAAAGATTAAGTTTATGATGTGTAAGAATGTGTTTGCCACTGTATTTTTTTCCTTTATCATCTTTTTTTCTTCAAATTCAAAACTTCCCTATATTGTGCTGACAATTCTTAACATGTAAATTACGTTGATAAAATTTCTTGAATAAGTGGAGCTATGCAACTGTTTTAACTTAAATTAGGTAAAGTATGAATAATATGAACACGGCTGATACAATAATATAGGTTAGATACAATGTGATACATATAACCTTGACTATTAATAATAATGAAGACCTTTTACATAAATACAAGAGTAAAAGAAATCCTGTTTAAGACATTGAATCAAACTCAAAGCTAAAAAAAGTCACTAATACATGTCATTTTAGGTTTTGTGGCTTAAAAAGTTAAAACTTTTACCATCAGTTACTCTTCAAGTATTTTTATTGAACTTTAGAACTACTATAGCTAAATTTGTAAATGTTTTACGGTCATTAATTAATACTACTCTTTTAGGATAAACTAATTGGTTCAAAACTGAACCGATAAGCTTGTCCTAAATGTTGTATATGTCAAAACGGAGGAAGTAATAACTAGTGATCAGGATCTTATCGACTATTTCAAAATAGGGGAATAGAAAAGGAATAGAGGCACCACATTACCTAGGAATTTGCTACTAGAATAATTGGAAAAGTGAATATAGTTTTTTATCTGTATAATACATAAATACCATGTCTCGAAAGTCATCTAGAACAATATAGTACAATTCGATATGATAAATATTGACGTTTTGACATAAAACTACTTTAAGCTCTTATATATTACACGAAGCCCAAATAACAAGAAAATTATAGCAATAACCTGAAGTACCAATTCAAAAATATAATACATTTTCAGGATATCAAGTTTCATTTATAGAATATCGGCATATGTTTTTTCTCCCTTTATTTTTATAAGGTGCACACATGTTTTAGATTCAAATTTCATAATTTTAAATCAACAATTGGCTTTACGAGATGCAAATTTTGCTATACTAAAGTGATATCATTTGATTCGTACTTCAAAAAGAAATACTATCTTATGATTGTGATGAATTTATCACTAGAAACATTACAGTTTAAAATAAATCATGGGTTAAAGTCAATGCTGCAGTACCACGTTTTCGAAATTTTCGTCAAAAACGCTTTCGTATTTGCTAGATCCAAAACCAAAAACTTTCCCGGTTTAATGGAAACCCTGAATCTGCGCCTCCGTACGGGTGTGCTGGGCGGCAGCTGAGCTGAATCCCACTGCCCCCAATTTACTCCACCATTTACTCCGTCCACCTCCCCCAAATTTATGGCCTCCTTCCTCCTCTCCTCCCTCCCCTTCGGCCGTCGTCACCATCCACTTCCCAAGCTTCCTCCCCCTTCCTCCCCTTTTCACACCAAGCAGGACCTGCCAAACGCACGCCGCACCACCCAGAACCCAACAAAGGGTCTAGAGAGAGAAACGGGGAGGGAGCAGAGGCTGGGGAGGTCAGCCAAGCCATCCACTTGCCCACCTCCAAGCTGTCCCCCATGACACCACCGCCAGCACCGCCACCACCACCACCGCAAGAACCAAACCACGCGGCCTCGACCTCGCATTAGCGCCGAGATCTCCCCTTTGACCTCCCACTCCGCTCGCCTCGCCGCCATGCGCTGCTGCGGTGGCGGCCACCGCCGCGCCGCGCTCCTGTTCTTGGCCGCGGCCGTGGCGGCCTGCGTTGCGCCGGCGGCGGCGCAAGAGCCCAACACCGACGCCTACTTCGTCTCCGGGTTCTTCTCCAAGCTGGGCCGCCCCGCGCCGTCGTCGTCCGGCGCCGGCGGTGTGTGCGCCTGGCCCGGCGTGTCCTGCGACGGCGAGGGCCGCGTGGTGGCGTTCTCGGCCGCCGGGTTGGGCCTGGCGGGCGCCATCCCGGAGGACACCGTCGGCAAGCTCGCGCGCCTTCAGGTGCTCGACCTCAGCGGCAACCGCCTCACCGCGCTGCCCAACGACCTGTGGGAGCTCGGCGCGTCGCTGCGCGCGCTCAACCTATCCGGCAACGCCATCCGCGGCGCGCTCCCCAACAACGTCGGCAACTTCGCGCGCCTCCAGGCTCTCGACGTCTCCCACAACGCTTTCACCGGCTCGCTGCCGCAAGCGCTCGGCTCCATCGCCGACCTGCAGGTGCTCAACGCCAGCCACAACCAGTTCCAGGGGCAGGTCCCCAGCGCCGTCGTCTTCGGGTGCGGGAACCTGGTGGCCATGGATCTCTCCGGCAATGCGCTCGACGGGGACTTGCCAGACCTGTCGCCGCTCAGGTCCCTGGCCTATCTCAACCTGTCCGGCAACCGGCTCCGCGGCTCGGTCATCGGGGCCTTCCAGGAGCAGCTGAGGGTCATAGACCTCAGCAACAACCGCATCTCCGGGTTGAACTTTAGCAGTGGGTATGCTGGCTCTGCATTGATGTACCTTGACTTGTCGGGCAACGAGCTTCTTGGAGAATTCAACGTCGCTGGCCGGTTCCGGAACCTGAGGCATGTCAATCTTGCACACAACCATTTGTCAAATGCCAATTTGCTCGTGTCATTGGGTGAGATCTCTGAATTGGAGTACGTTAATCTGTCAAGCACTGGATTGCATGGGCAAATCCCTCCTCAATTTTCATCTCGATTGGTTGGATTGAAGGTGCTCGATTTGTCAAGGAACAATGTCAGTGGGGTCGTCCCAGACATGAGCTCTCTTCGGCTACGTGTGCTGGACTTGTCGGTGAACAATCTCACCGGTGAGATACCTGTGGCTTTGGTCAAGAAGTTGGCATCGATGGAGCGCTTCAACTTCTCATACAACAATCTCACTGTTTGCGCCTCTGAGCTCTCTCCTGAGGCATTTGCAGCTGCATTTGCTAAGTCCAGAAATGATTGCCCAATCGCTGTGAACCCAGACAGTATCAAGAAAAGAAGAGGGAAGCGTAAGGGGGTGAAATTGGCGTTGGCTGTTGTGCTCTCACTGTTCTTCTCTGTTCTCGGGTTGCTTTGCTTGGCAGTGGCATGTCGAAGGGGGAGGAAGAGGTGTGATACGCTGCCTGTGGTTAAGCAGGTGTCATTCAAAGAGGAGCCTGCTGTATCAGGGCCATTTTCTTTCCAGACAGATTCAACAACTTGGGTTGCTGATGTGAAGGTCGCAACTTCAGTGCCGGTAGTCATCTTTGAGAAGCCCTTGCTAAGCTTCACGTTTGCTGACCTCTTGGCAGCGACGTCAAACTTTGACAGGGGTACCTTGCTGGCTGAAGGGAGGTTTGGGCCAGTGTACAGGGGATTCCTTCCTGGTGGAATTCAAGTTGCCGTGAAGGTGCTGGTGCATGGGTCGGTAATGGAGGACCAAGATGCAGCAAGGGAACTTGAGCGGCTGGGACGGATCAAACATCCTAACTTGGTTCCTTTGACTGGCTACTGTCTGGCAGGGGACCAGAGGATTGCCATCTATGAGTACATGGAAAATGGCAATTTGCACAACCTACTGCATGACTTGCCACTGGGAGTTCAGATGACCGAAGATTGGAGCGCAGACACTTGGGAGGACAATGTTGGTGGTGTCGCAACCGAAATCATCACACCAGAAGGTACTGCGACATGGATGTTCCGACACAAAATTGCATTAGGTGCCGCGAGGGCGCTAGCATTCCTCCACCATGGCTGCATTCCGCAGATTGTCCACCGGGATGTGAAGGCAAGCAGCATCTACTTCGACTGCACAATGGAGCCTAGGCTGTCCGATTTCGGGTTATCAATGATCGCCGGAACCAGAACCGACAATGATCCGTTGCACCACTCCCCAGGCTATACTCCGCCGGAGTTCTCCATCTCGGAGAACGCCATGGCAACTGCAAAGTCCGACGTTTACAGTTTTGGTGTTGTGCTGTTTGAATTGGTCACCGGGAAGAAACCGGTGGGTGATGAGTACCCAGACCAGAAGGAGGCGAACCTGGTGAACTGGGCCAGGGCGATGGTGAAGGCGAACCTCGGGTCGAGCATCATCGACCCGAAGATTCGCGACACGGGGCTGGAGCGGCAGATGGAGGAGGCACTGAGGATCGCCTATCTATGCACTGCTGAACTGCCGTCCAAGAGGCCGGCCATGCAGCAGATCGTCGGCCTGCTCAAGGACATCGAGCCAAAAGTAGCAGAGCAGGACTGAAGAACTGAAGAAGTGATTACTGATTACTGGTAGCGTTTTGGATGGTGTTTAAGGATGTGTAGCGTAGGCAGGCTGTGAGTGAGCTCTTGGTTGTTTTGTCCTAGTGGAGCTCTCTGTGCCATGCCCTGCTCTGCTGAGCCTGAGATACATCTGTTCTTTTTTCCCCTTCTTTCTCTCCCTGATTCTTCCGGTTGTTGAAGATGTTGCAATACAGCTTTGCCATACCTGCCCCTTACTGCTAACCATGTTACTACTAAGAGGGAGCTGTGAGCCACTGAAAGCTCCCATCAATGTGCTTGTGTTTTTGCAAGAGGAAGAGCAAGCAGCTCAAGCTGTCCCTGTCCCTGCTTTCTTCCCCTACTGTTGGCTCATACTACATCAAGCCCTCTCCATTCAATATGCATGTCTTGCAATCTGAACAAAGTGTCAAGCCACTGTTCACCCGCACATTGATGGATATTGCGTGACATGATTGCAGCTGCAATCCTGCACTGTCCTGAAAGTGTCCTCGCGCACTGTTTGGAAGATTAAAGCGTGTTCCATGCCATCATTATGCTCGGAACCCCTTTTCGTATCGGCCAAAGCACAGGAGGACAATGGGCGCAGGTGGCTCTCTTTACTCGAGCTCAGGGACGCTTTTTCTGCCTTGCAAACCAGGCTGCTCGCCTGATCTCTCATCCTCTGGGTTTTACGCCATCTAAGTGCGTTGTTAATAATGCTTTCCCGCCATGCGCGGCTGCTCGTGCCGGGTGTGGTGACTGGATGGATGGTGATGGCTGCTCTTTTGGGGGAGCCAACACTGCAAGTGCACACAGTTCCATCACTCTCTTCACCGTGCATCGAAACCCCACTATCATGCACGCGCGCAATTCTTATGATTGTGCTTCTGTTTTTGTGTAAACGCTTGTTTCTTTTTCTGAAAAAAGAGAAGAAACACTTGACTTTGGAGTTGCAAATGTTTTAGCAGTAAATTTGCCGTGCCAGAATAAGAAAAATACCAAATGCTATCTCCAGTCCTGAATATAAGTCGATCTGAATCTATCCTTGGCCAAACGTTTTTTTTAGTTTCATCATGATCAATAGCTAAAAAATTATGTAGATTTGTGTTATTAGATTTATCCTGAAAAATAGTTTCATAATAACATATCTTTTTAGGTACTGCTAGTAGGGTCGATGTTCTAGACGTATATTTAAAAATCAGATGTTGTAACTGGCGCGGCACCGTGTTTTCACCCTTGGGAATTATCAATTCGGGGGAAAAAAAACAACACCATAACCGCGTGTCTCGTGTCAACATCGGAAATTTGGGCGGTTTCGCCCGGATTAGCGTCGTGATTTAGGGGAAGATGGACTGACTGTCCATTCCAACGCACAGTCATGCAAAACGGCGGAAAGTACGTAGGAGGTCAGCAAAAGAAAACGCCCAAATTGCAATTAGTTAGGCCATCAGGATCAGATCACGGCTGTGCATGCAGCCCAGTCGATTAAAGTGGCTTGCTTTTGCGGCAGTCTTAGGAGGCCAACTAACCGCCAGTACTTGCATGTTCCCTGTATCATCATACATGTCTGGTGGTATCTCAATCTCACAGCTCCAAGTACAAGCCAGGTGCAGCGTCTATTTTGCCTTTGTCCAGCCATGAGAGCTTCCAACATGCAAAAATGTGGTATGCCTTAGCTGTTATGGGCTCACTGCAAGGTATTGTTATGTGTATGTAGCTTCACATGACATGTATCCGTACAGTTGGTTACAACTGGTTTCAGCTTAAGAGTTGAAAACTTATCCTAAGTTCCTAACCAATTCAAGTATTTCTAATTGGAGGTGTTTTGAAATTTGAATATTCCTTTTGGGCATCAGTTAGTATGATTTCAGAAGGTAAGGGTTTACTCTAACGTTCTCTTTTCATGGTGTCATTGTCAGTAGCCAAGTGTCCTTACACTCCAAAGGTATGTTTGAGCAAGGTTCTACTTGGTCCAGTTGATGGAATCTGCCTCGCCCGTTCATCTCTGGCTACGTGTGATGAAGGCATGTTTGAATTCGAGTAAATTTCACGATACAGTAGAGCATGTTAGATGCTCCCACGGTCCCCACATGCATCTCTAAAAGTACATGAAAATCCAAACCAAATTTGGTTGAATTTTGTCATGCTGTCACTTTTACATATCCATCCATGGAGTGCCTAACATATGTGCTTTGAAACTATCCGACACTGATTCGTCAGTCGAATATTCTACTCTATTCGACTGACGCATAGAAATAACACATAATCTGGAGTAAGTGAAACACTATGACATAGGCCTTTCAAAGATGTTGGAGAGAAACTAATTCTGATTCGCCTAAGAATGAAATATGTTTTTCTGGTTTCTTGTTGAATCAACAAATGTTTTTAATTTGTCTCTGAATCTCTGAATTGTTTGGTAGAGATTCTATTCTCTCTAAAATCGTCACTTTTCCGGACGTAGTATGTGTAGTTCCCATGAAAAATTATGAGAAAAAAGAAGTTGTAGCTGTCCAGAATATATATATATATATAAAGTCCTAATCATTTCTCTACCTAGCTGAAAGGGTATAATGTACCTCGTAAGAGCTTGCCTACGAAACGCCTAACCCTGTAAACTTGTCAACAAGAACCATTTGGGGGGGGGGGGGGGGGGGGGGGGGGGGGGCATCCATGATGCCCAGCGCAGTAATTTATGCCGCTCTGGCCGGCTCGGTTGGTGACTTGGTGTGAATGTCTGAAATCTTTGACCTCGTTGCTCGGGAGTAGGTAGGGATGCCACAAATTTGACCGGCTCCCCTCGTCCCACCGTCCTGCCAAAGTGCCAAGAGGCTTACTATTCAGCTTTCAGAATTATCTCTTCTAAACTGTATAAATTAGATAGATGGCACTGTTTTGCAGTTTGTTACAAAAACTTTAGTAGTGTTTAGTTATTAGTTTTTTCAACGCACAATTCAGACAACACTCCGTATTAATATATGCACGCACCATATTACTACGAGCACTTCTGAAAGAACTGAGCGGGTGTATCTCGAAATTGTTAGCCACGATACGATAGGCGCAATTATATTTAGTAATTTAATTTGTTGCTAAAATATCAATAGTAGAATCTAAAAGAATTGACTTACGACGACAAATTTAAATGGACTTATATTTCCCATTAGAGGAAGTATACAAGGAGTAACCAATGCAAGGCTCGTGGACAAAAAGAAAATCGACATTTAGTTGGGGAGAATAATCCAGAGACTTATAGCAGAAAGTAACAATGAATTTAGGGTTTGATTGTTACCTTTTGCGTCCAAAAAAAAAATTCATGGTTACTTTTTTCTTTGGTATGGATGCTTCAATTTAGAGTTTGAATCTCCTGATGTAAAAACAGATGAATTTAGAGTATAGTTAGAATGATGTAAGCCTAGTGATTAGTGTTAAAGTACCTGAATCGCCATAATTTGTTTGTGAATGCATGGTTAGGTTGATTATATGAAAGGGGAAAAGGTGGACGGCGCACATGGCAAGGTGATCACAGACGTACGGACAAGGATCCAGTGCTACGAAATCTAGCTGGAGGATGATGCTTAAACCATCGCATCCGGTGCACTTTGTGTCTTATTAAAAAGCACTAAGATTATAGATTGAGAAGTAGTATTACATATGTTAATCAAATAGATGGCCAATTGTAAACCTTTTTGAGAGAGCTGCGGCTCCAACACTATGGGTGGCGTATTCGGCTGAGCCCTCTTAATTTGTTAAGACGATAGAAGAACCCTTGAGTTATTCACTGCTACAAAAAGTATTGTATATACGGTCAAAATATATTTGCGCTGACGGTTTTGATACCCACCAGCGATCTTGTTGCAGTATAAATCAACATTTGTGCTGGCGGATGTACGACCACTGACACAAATACATTTGGGCTAGCAGTGTCTTAAGCGTCCGCTAGCACAAATCAATTTCAATCATTTTAAAACATTAAAATGTAAAAGTGAAATAAAAAAATATTTTCACATTTAGTAGGTATTTGCACCCAACCGCCTATCATTTGGCACAAATTCCATATTTTTTCGATATTTTTCCAAGCATATGTGGTGTATGTGCTTTGAACCCAAGACATCTTCGCGTGTTCCCTCCATGCCAACTCATCTACACATTATTTCTTATCTTTCCAAGGTATATTATTCTTTTGATATCTCTTTTTCGAATCTTATATTGTATATTTGACACTCTAAATGATCTTAAACTAAAAGGTTGTCAACTATAAAGTTTTAGGTCTCGTCGAGCACTACAATTTTGGTACGAAATTCATCTCCATCCGAGGTTATTTAAAAAATTTGAAAATTCAAATTTTCATTTTTAAACTTAGATTTTAGAAATGGTACGAATATTTGAACTAGTAAATATAATCTTGATTGAAAATTTATTAACTACAAAGTTTTAGATCTTGTCAAACTCTGTAACTTGAATATAAGATTTGTTTTCATCTTATGTTGTCTATAATTTGGATATAAGGTTTGCAATTTAATTTTAGAAATGATAATGAATATTTGGTCCAGTAAACGGTCTTGTACGAAAATGTTGTCAACTACAAAGTTTTAGATCTCGTCAAGCTCTATAACTCTCAATAAATTTTATCTTCATCCCACTTCATATGAAATAATTATTTAAATGGTTTGTACTGACGGTTGACATAAGCGTCCGTCAGCACAAATGCCCCATATTTGTGCTGGCGGTCGCTTAAGACAACCGCCAGTACAAATCGATTCGTGCTGATGGTCGACCGCCAGAACAAATACAGGGTATTATGCTGACGGACGGTAATAGGGACCGCCAGCACAAAAAAAATTGAGGTGCCAGCATAAATGCTTTATGTACTAGTGATTTGAACCATTGAATTAATGTTTTACTCCCTCTGTTCCAAATTATAAATCGTTTTGACTTTTCCTAAATACATAAATTTTTCTATGTATCTAGACATAGCATATATGTAGATGCATAGCAAATGTTATGTATCTAGAAAACCTAAAACAGTCTATTTGGAACAGATGGAGTATTCTCAATAAACAGTATTCTGTTTGGAAAAAAGGTAATATTTGCTTATTTAGTAATATATATCTTCAGTATTTGCCGATTCTCATATGGAATCACCCGGTGTAGATTAGTCTTATAAGATACTTTTGTATTACCATAATTTTAATTATTTGGTTTTAAATAATTGTGTTTTTAGGGTTTAGAGTGTAGGGTAATTATAGAAGTTGTGTTTTAGAGAACATAGCAACCTTTATAAATTACTTTTGTTTTGAGTGGTGCCGGATACTACGTCGCACACTCCAAACTCTCGTTCAAATACATTTCACAATCATGGCTCATTGTCTAAAACATATAAACAGTCATACCGACATCTTCATCAAAATTATTTTTTAGAATATCACACTATCATAAAACAACTATCTTCTTGGGAAATAAAAAACAAGTCATTGACTGGTGCAAGGCACGAGCTATATATGTGAGTCCTAGAGAAATGTAGTAGGCAGGTAGGGTAGAGACATCAGAGTTAGATCCACGAGACGCGAGCAAGAATCCGACAACGCTTCGGAGATCGATGAGATCTTTGCATGACCATACTTTGGGCTAAACTTTAGCCCAAGGACTAAAGATTAGCCCCACAAATAAAGGGCTAAATTAAAGTTTAGATTCTTTTGCTGGCTGGTTCTAAGGTCTAAAGTTTAGATCAGAACGTTAAAAAGATACCTTTTGCCTCAAATTATGGCGGGTAGGTAAAGAGAGAGGGGTGAGTGGGAGGTCAGGGTGTATCTTTTGCCCACCCCGAACCACTTTTAGATCCTTTTAGCACATCTTGAAGGGTCTAATGGTCTGATGAGGTCTAAACTTTAGACATGCACTTTTAGACCACCTATTTGATTCTCCAAGGTTGGATTAAAAGTGCAGGTCAAATCTTTAGACCATGGGAACCAAATACGCCCTATCTAACTGAAATCGCAAGAAACGAAGAATAGAAGAAGCTGCAGATTGATTGCAGAGAACGAGGTCAACGAGGGACTGTTGTGTTGCCTAGGTTTGGTAGCAGAAATGCTTCATGTCGTCTGTTTGGACTTGATTTCAGTACGAACCATTTCAATAAAATTCTCTGCCTCGTATGCACTTCTGCCTAGGCTTGGACTACATGGGTTTTCTTTCTATTTCGTCCTGTCTGAAATGTAAGCCTACTATCTATGTAGTTGCACTAAGTCAAATGGTTAATCTGCTTTGACTAAGAATATCTAAAATCTTATATAGATTGACAACATAAGACTACCACCGCTAAATTTCTTATATTATGAAAATATTATTATCATAATATATGACATTTTATGTTTAAGTATTGCTTGTCAAAATGTTATTCTGCGGACTGTGTCAATACCCTGATCACAGTGTTCTTCTGTTTGTGATTGTTCTCTTGGCTTGACGAGATTTGGCCTTTTATTTAGCAACCGTTTTGTTCTAATTCTATAGTATTTTATTTTAACTTTTTAATTCACTAAGCTGTGCAGGTTTAGTACGTAATAATACGTTGCCCAGCACCATGTTTTCACTCATTTGCCTATTTTGCCCATAATGCTGGATTTTTTGCTGGCGAAAAATGAATTTGTCTTGATTTTTCTTCTCCTTTTATGTTGAGGGCTGTGGGCTATAGGTTAAGTCTTAAGACTTACGAAAGTGCTGTTTACCTCATCACATTCCGGACTTGGTTACCAACTAATTGATGTCACCTCCGTTGTAAGGAATGCATATTTTATCTAGAAAGATTATGCAATTTGTAAAAATAAGTTTGAAAACAGGTTTATTTCAAATTTAACAATAAATTTGCATTCCTCTTTAGAATTTGACACCCTACCTTACATGATACAATGTTAAATTCTAAAATGCATACAAATATAGACGTTCCCGACCGTGTCGAGTGTCGCGAGTGATGAAGCTATTGTGAGCGAATTATTCGGTGCTTCCATGTTCTCAAACATTGGCAAAAGAACTCAGCAAAATGCAACATAATTGAATAAACACCAGCTTGAACCGGCCATTCGATTTTTGTCTGGTCACGAAAACTTGCTAAATTATCCATCACTACTCTCATTGGTCATTGCTCACATTAGAAACTTTGGTGAAATAGTGTGGTTCGATTGGGCCGTTGTTTGTTTCAAGTGGGCTTCAATGAGCTGTCGTCACGACGATTGGACGACGGGCTTGTACAAGGCCCAGTACGCTGCCATCGGCGCTGTCCGCAGGCACCGGGTGGGGGCGGCGGCGGGCGGCGGCGGCGGCGGCGTTGGGCCCAGGAGTGCCGACGGCTTCCAAGGCGTGGCAGAGAAGGTTAACATCGGCTGGGATGACGTGGGCGAAGGTGGCGAAGGAGGGCGCGGGAGGCGTTATGCCTGCGGGGGTGCGTCGCGGTCGAGCCGCTCGAGGGACGAGCATGGTTTCTGGATGCTAAATTGGTAACCTCTGATTTGGTGAGGTCCTATTAGTTTCTCTAAGCGGATTGCGATGAGTTGCAGCATGAGCTCACACAAAGATCCTGGTGATTAATGGTTTTCTGTTTGGCATTGTTGTCGCTTTTAAAAGTTTTTTCTTTCAAATTTTGGACACAATAGTTTGAAATATTTTCTTTGCCATAGAAGTTAGATCTATCTGGAATTAGTCAAAATTCTGTAACCAACTATGTTCCACAGAGCGGCATAACAACTGCAAGTTGACTGCATTCTTCCCTTATAGAACAGTCAAAAGACTTCCCAGACCAAACTGATCTAAGCTACTAAACATTTAGTTCCATATTCTAATTGTTAATGGGCTAGTTACTTTGTCTGAGGTTCCACTTGAATGGTGATTTAGTAGTGCATGCTTTCAAGACTAGCAATTGAAGGCTGATGGAGATAATTTACAAAGGGACTAGATGAATGCTGGAGATAATCTACAAAGGAACATATTCATTATTTATTGCAATAGTCAAAATTTTAGGTAGTCATGATTTAAAACTAGAATCTGAACTTTGACATCTAACAAGTCATTGATCACAGAAAAACAGATAAATAACATGTCATATAGACGGTACGATTGGTCTGAAAGTGCTAAGATTACAGACCTTATTACATCAACATGTCGAAGTTGTGAGGTAGATAAGACCACAACAAAGAAACTGCAGGAAAATAACATGAAGTAGGTACTTCATAGGTTTGTCTACGAGGGAGGCCTCTCTGAGTCATGAAGATTACCTTGGTTGCCCTCAAACTGGGTGGGTTTGCTTGAGCTATCTGGTTTGCTATCACTTCTGCTGTTCCTCACTTGCTGAGTATCAGAGGGAATGATTGCTTCAGGATTGACTTCTGAAGTTTTCTCATAGTTCTTATCAGCGTTTGTGGAGAGATTCTTCTTTTGCTGCACTGTTCCAGACCCAAGTGGTGGGGCTTCAGAATCCTGCTTCACATTGTCTTGCAGTGATATATCAGACCTGTCTCCTCGCAGTTGCTGCTCTTGCTTGCTCTTCTCAGGTGGTGAAGGCAATACTTCTTTGGATGCTAATAAGCTTGTCTCTTTTGTTTGCTTGCCACCATCTTTTGATGGTTGAGGCTTGTTCTGGTCAGACTGCATCTGCATCTTTGGTAGTGTATCATTTGTTCTTCCTTGAGCCTGCCCAGTGTAACTGCCACTGGCATTTGCCAAGGAATCTTCATCTCTGCGCTTGCCAATTCTAGTGGTAGGCGCTGCATCATCACCTTGTGTCTTGTTTCCAGCTAGCTGAGCCTTGGATTGATCTCTTGGTAGCTCTTGTGTGGCTGCTTCTTCCTTGTATGTTTTATTATTATCTTCCAGTGACTTCACTGGTGGAGGCACAGAAGAAGCTGCTCCAGCATTCCTGGTAGCTTGCCCACCTGGTTGATCATTGGGCGATACCACACTAGTTTGACTGGTTTCAGCAATACCAGTCTTCTTGTTCTTTGTGTCAGATAAGGAAGATACTGGTGGAGATGGTTTTGTCAATTGACCTGCATTATTTCATGAATATACCTATGATTAGCCAGCACACTGAAGATTAGCTTACAGAGGTTCTTAGATTATTTCTATCCCTAAGGCATGGACTGGTTGTCCTAACGAAAAAAAAATGTAACTACATTTAGGACATGACAGCTTAGCTGTCTAAAATAGTATTGTACTTAAACCTAATTTGTTCCATAAGATGCACCTAACAGTTTCCTGCTATATGAGAAATGATTTTAAGAGTGTAAAATGATATAGTATCAATAGAAATGCATAATTTTTACCTGAAGTATCAGGGAATTGTTTGTCAGGACTTGGTGCTAGCCTTCTTGGTGTAGTTGGGCGCATGCTTCTTGGATCACCAGAAGATGATTTGGCTGCCTTGTTCTTGCCATCAGCGTCAAGATTTCCTTCATGGAATACTCCAGAAGCATTCTGCCCAGCAGAAGCTGGTGCTCGCACTGGTGCAGGCAATGCTGCACTTGGATCAGCTGTTGCTGCTCTGGTTGACTTATCACCAGGGATTCCAGGTGAGGTAGGATCAACTCCTTCGACTGGTTCTGTTATTTGTTGAGAACCTGAAGTTGGTTCTGCTGTCCTTTTTTCACTAATATATTTTTTGGTTATGTCACGGTCACCGGTATCTAGAACACCAGGGATTTCTTCTTGGCTAACTGGTGCTTGCTTCCCAAGGGCATCAAGATTTGCTTCTTGGATTGATGCTGGAGAACCTTGACTGTCAGTAGCCTTCCTTTTTGCATCCGGAGCTTTTCCACCCATGGTGGAACTCTTGTATGTCTGTTCATCACTGACAACACGAGCACGTGGATCAACTCCTTGCACCAATGCTGATCCACTTCTTGCATCAGTTGGGGTTTGCTGTGGTGCTCTTATGTTAGCACCTTCTGTTTTGGCCAACTTGTCAGTGCTAGTAGCAGCAGGTGGTACTTGTTGGACGAGTGGTGTTTTTCCTGGCCCATCAGTAGCACGATCATTGTAAGCCACTTCTCTAGGTGGCGAAATGACCCCCCTTTCATCTGCTACCTCCGGAGTGTAAGGAGCTCTTGTGCCTGTTGGTGGAGAACTGTTCATTTTGTTGGCTGGGACTGTTGTAGTTTCCTTTTCTTTGTCATGGACATCTGAAGGCGTATTGGATCGGGCAGGTCCTTCCTCCTCCATGGCAGGGTCTTGAGAATCCGGAGCTTCTGGATTAAACATTCTTCTGAGCCTCTTAGTTGAGAATCTTTCATCTTCATCAATGCCATCTTGAGATGATGGAGCTCGATCTTGATCAGCCTCTGTTGCTCTCTTTGCAATAGCTGGGGAACCAGTGTGTGTAGATTGTTTTTCAGTTTCACCTCGAGAATAAGGAGAGCCAATTGCACTTTTCTGTTTTTCACCTGATTCAGGACCAACAATAATGTCTGCAACTCTCTGTTCAGGAGGCTTTCCATAAGGTGTTTGTTGTTTTTGTGCATCAGGCTTGTCAACATGAGGATGGACACCAAAAGGTTTGCTCTCAGTTTCACTGTAATCAGGTTCAGTAATTCTGTGGGGAGATTTGGCTGATCCTGGACTGGGCTTGTCAGGAGCAACTGCTTCACTGGTCTGCCTGGCTCCAGGGATCTTGGAGGAAGCTTGGGGACTGGGCTTGACAAGGGATCCCGCCTCGTCTTTGTAGCCGCCAACCTTGAAAAAATCAGAAAGGTGGGGCTTATCAGGAGCTTCTTTGGGTGACGTTTGACTGGTTTTGCTAGGAGATGAGGCATCTTTGCGGCTGGGCTTCTCAGCATCGGTTCTCTGATGCATCTTGGCAGTGGTAGGAGTGGAAGGCTGGGTGAAGAAGCTACTTTTAGTGCTCTGTACACTACTAGGTGGTTTCTGTGTGGTAGAATCTGTCTGCCCTGATGTTGGTTGAGTTTTTTCAGTGGTTGTAAAGAAGCCACCTTGATTTCTTTGGATAGGTGAGGAAGGCTTAGGGTCAGAGGTATTTTCATGATCTTGTGGAGCTGGTGGAATGGAAGTTATGATGGTACCAGTGCTGGGAGGTGCAACCAGCACAGTCTGTGACTTTGTGCCCTCCTGCTGCCGATGGCTTATGTGAATGTTGCGGACACCGAACTGTGGCAAATGTTCTGTTTGCCATTGCTGCTGCTGCCTCTCATGTTCCTCCTTTCTGTGTTCCTCCTCCACGGTCCTCATGTCGCTCAGCACCTGCTGCCAGGAATCCCGGGCTGAGATCCTGTTCCACCACTTCTGCACATTCTTTCTTGAGTCGTAGAGGTAGGCGAATTTCTCAGATGTAATGACATGGTGGGTGCCAGGCAGATGAACAAGGTCGGCGAGGGTGAACTTGTTCCCAGCAAGGTAATCGCTCTCACCAAGTCTCTGCTCGTAAACTTCCAAAACTTCCTCCAGCTTCCGCTTCTCTCGGTTGATGTCTTCGTTGTTGTCGTCATCCTCATCATGAAATGGGAAGGCAATATGGCAGAACAATGCCCGGCTTGGAGGGTCGAAGGCATGCTCCTCGTTCCGGAGCCATTGTTCAATGG
Organism: Panicum miliaceum; assembly: GCA_032594955.1. Lineage (NCBI taxonomy): Eukaryota > Viridiplantae > Streptophyta > Magnoliopsida > Poales > Poaceae > Panicum > Panicum miliaceum. The sequence goes on from CM064073.1 coordinate 22,654,742, forward strand.
AGGCCCTCTCAAGGACATCCTTTCCCAGGAGGAAAGGATACCCCTGATGCTCGTAGGTCTCTGCTAGATAGCGGCAGATTGCTCTTGAATCTGCAGTTTACAGGACAGGTCAGTTCTGCATTCTGTCTCAAGTTGTATCATCTATATTTCTGGTTTATATGTTTCACACATTTATATTTCTGGTGTAATTTTGCTTGAGAAACAGAATGTTGTTAAAATCCATTTGATTTGTATAGGGAAAGAAGCACCATTTTGTGTTGCTACCATACAAATCTTGCTAGTACAGCCATGTAGAAGAACATCATGTATATTTTCATGCTCAAAACATTTCTATGAAACATGTAAACATCATTGCATTTCATTTCCAAATCGTGATCCTAGAACAATTTGCTGCTAATGTTTCATGCATGACTGGGAACAAATGGGTGTACATTATGACGAGCCCATTGTATTCAAAAGAGTGAGTGAAAAATTTGGAAGCAGAAGGATGAAGGATAAACATCTAATCAGAGTAGTCTTTATTTTATTTTGTATTTCATATTACATTGCTAACCAGTGGAAGTCCTATATAATCTTCTGAGATTCCTGGAAGAAGTTAGATTTGTTGGACCTACAGATTGTTCCCACAGTATTTTTATTCTTTCTGAAAATAGCTTTTGGTATAAAGAAGTATACTTATTGGAATATTATGCAAATTCCCCATACTTATTTGGCTTGAACAAGATTTGCACTAGGAGTCTGGGGACTGGAACATTAGTCTTTATGCATTCCTTCTTTGATGTATCCTGCTACTTTCAGACGTTCCATCTTAATTGTTTCAGGCTGTATGTGATACTAATAAGAATTGAGAGTGACACATATAAAGGTGAACCTTTTCAAATCTGGCACATTTTCATTTCTCTTCACAGCAATAACTGCTATAAAATATTTTCAATCTTTGTGAGAGAACAATGTCATCAGTATATGTCTCCCATATCATTGTATACACTGAGTTGTTCTTTTATGCACAAATTATGAAAGTTCTGCTTCTAAAGTTAAGATTATTAATTAAGTAGTTACTTTGAAGAAGAAAATAGTAATATTAGACCATATGTTTTTTGTGGCTGCTAATATACTGATGTCATAACAAGTTTAGATGGACAGACTGGTACAAAATGTTGGCTCATACTACGGTTGTTTCAGCCTGAACTAATATGGAAGGAATTTTTTGTATAAAAAGTTAGAACTAATTAGAAGCATTTTACGCAAGATTCTGTCTTGGAATGATAATAACAACCTTACTACCGCTCTTGTAATCTGATTGTTTTCTAATAACACGATCAGTTTACTTGTGGTTTACTTTGTGTTTTCTCTGAAAAATGTATATGGCTTTTACATGAAAATGTTGTTCACCAGGCTTCTCATACTGTTTTTCTTGTTGGTACGTGATTCACCTTTTTGAGTTATTCACTTGGACAACATATCATTCTAATATGTGCATGTTTGGCTTGCAAAATATTGTGTCACTGCAACTGAGACCTTAAAGAATTATGTAATTGGGATAATGGGATGGTTCAATGATTACACAAGTTAGTGACATTACCTTGAAGAAATACGGGTCCATCGTAGAATGGAACCGGAACACTCCTCGATGCCTGCAGAGGCGAATGAACAGGATGCAAAATTTGAAATGAGATCGAGTTGTTTTGAGCCAAACAAACTGCTGCTTCTACTATTTGGTTGTTGCAAAGAACATTGGGATATATAAAGTACCTGGAGGCTTAGTATGTCCTTGTAAGAGGCTTTGCTTGTCTCAAACTTGACATTTTTCTCATACAGGCATGTGAGCACCCTTGATACATCGGGTAAGATCATGGACTTCTCATGGTACACATTCACCACGGGAGGCCCTGCTCCAGTGCTAAGGCTTGCCATGGCGGCAAGAGCTCAGGCTCACTGGCTGGAAGAGCTGAAGGTAATGGTGCGCAAGCGTGGTGACCCAACCGTCATTGTTTTAATATTAGAACGTTCTGTTCGTGCCTGCTTGAAGAAGCAAAGAGAAGATGCTTAAAGTGTGGTAGAGTGAGAAGCAGGACTAGAAATAAATAAAAGTGAAAAGTAAAAAAGAAAAAAGAGGAGGAAAGGAAAAGGTAAAGTGACCTATACCTGGAGGTTTTGGTTTGTAGATGATGTTATTTATGTATCCATAGTCCATACCATAAGCTTATATCTATTATCTGGAGGTTATGGATTGTTGGTGATGTTTTAAAGGGAAAGAGCAAAAGAAGCCTATTTGCCAAGGAACTCTGATGTCGCTGAGCTTAAGCGTCTTTACCATTCTGCGCAATTGGCTCAGCTAAGTGGCTTTATTCATTCCTTGCCGCTTTGATCAAAGGAGATGCAAACTGCTGGTACGGAAGCACATAGGTTCTGCCCAAGAAGGTAAGTTAGCATCAGAGACCCATGATGCCCCCCCTACATGTACCATCAAAACCAGCAGACAAACTGGATGGGTGATGGAAGTCCTGGGTGTCCTTCTAGGCTTTTACCATGCAGAGAAACTTCTTTTGAAAAATAACCTGTCCCCAGGAATAGGAACAATATTGGGATGTACATGTAGCGTGATTATATTGTCTACTGTTACACTGCCTTCTATGTTTTTTTTTTCTACTGAAATTGCTCCCCTAGCGAGGCCGTGGGCACCCTTGTTTACTTCACATTTCATATGAATGATTTCTTGATGCAGCGTCATCGGTTTAAGCTCCATTAGAGTGATCTGCTTTGAAGATCTCTTGCACGCAGTCCCTGCACAAGATAGGGTTATCTAATCTATCATGAAGCATAGAGGCTGCAAGTAGTGTGGTCCTACAAAGCAAGCAGGCAGCATTAAAGGAAGAGCTTCAGTTCGTAACAAGGAATAAATCAGATTACAATGTTTATTGGGCATACCTTCTGAAACTTAGCGGTTGAAGAAAAAGAACTCCAGACCTGCTTTTCAAGGAAGAATACTGTGAATAGTTGATGCATTTGAGGGTGGCAAGTGGAAACTTCAAATTTTACATAGAGATGTTTGGGGTATTATATTAGCTGTTATCTTCTAGAACAATTCAAAGTGAATGCAATTCTGTTACGATGCCGAAGCTGTATTGTGCTGCTATATGCACTAGCAAAAATTGAATACCGCATACTAACATGAATGCACTAGACGGCAACGGGAGTTAGTTCATGGGTATTTTCCGGGCCGGAGACTAACCAATGCATTTTTATTTCGTTAAGCGGTACCTTCCACGCAACATCGATTTTGTGACAGTTCAGGAAATAACTGAGAATCAAGCAAAATAAATATTTTGGTCGTTCAATTTTATCCCAAGGGTCAAGTTCGTCCCTCAACTTTTAAATTGACCAATATAGTCCCTTAACTTTTGTTTTGAGATCAAACTCGTCCTCGTACTGATATTATGCTCCATAATAATATTAGATAAATGTAAAAAGTCCATTTTACCCTTGGTTTCTTTTTCTTCTCCTCAATTTCCATTGTTTGTGTCATTGTTCGCTTAACTTTCTGCAATATTTTATATGGTGGTAGGAAGTTATGCAATAAGTAGTCCGCAATACAATACGATGCATGGATAAATAAAATTCTATGCTCCAAATTAAACACTTATGATGTTCAGCTTCTAATGAATTTAGAAAGGGAAAGAGCTAAGAATAAAGAGAACTTTTTGCATAAATCTCATATTATTATAGAGTATAATATCAGCATAAGAATGAGTTTGACTAAAAACAAAAGTTGATGGATCATATTAGCCGATTTGAAAGTTGAGGGATGAACTTGACCTTTGGATCAAAGTTGAGGGATTAAAATGCCTATTTTGCCAAAACATTTTATCTACCAAAAAGAAACCCCGTCCGTTCCAAAATATATGAATTAAAGCATGAAGCATCCACAACTGAGGGACTATATACTGCGTAGTTTGAATGATTTAGCACAACTGAGAATTAAAGCATGAAGCATCCACACAGACACCCGGGAATTCGGCACAACTTTCATCTGGAGGATAATAGTTTCACTAGGAACTTTGCAAAAAAAAAAAGTTGGTGATTACTGCAATCGCCAGAAGTGCTGCTCGCTAGTATACAAGCCGCATCACAGTTAATTATTAGTCAGTTACACAGATAAAAAGAAAGTGAAGAACTAGATAGAAACATACCGCAAAGGCCCGGTGAGCACTCACAGTCACAGGGCAGGGAAAGAACTCTCACATCTAATCCAAACCTGTTACAAATAACTTTACAAGATAATTATGCTTGTAGTTGATTAAATCACACCGTAAATGCATTATATATACTATATGGTCATGTACCTTTGCGCACATTTATTTGTTGGGTTGATAATGTCTAGTTTCTGTATACTTCATACTCCAGCAGTGCACACATGATGTTCATTCCATTGGCCGGCCGGATACATGTGTTACAACAGAATAGGCAGCAAGGCTAGGAGACATTCAGTACGAGGAAATAGACTAGGTAGTTGCCAAGTACGGGAGATTGGTTGACGCGCGCTGTGACGTCTTGTTATCGGGCACGAAGATCAGGAACACATGTCATTAACATTGTTGAATTGTCTTATATTTTAGATGTACTTTTATAGTTTGAAAATGACTAGTTTAAAGAACCTTTTTGGACATAATATTTATCCGAACATGTTTATCAGTAGAAGCAGCGAGTTCCCATAACTAAGTAGATTAAGGCTAAATAGTCCAATTGATATCGACCTCAGTATAAACAAACTCTGAGGCTGTCTATCCAGCACACAACCAACACGGATGACTTTTAAAATATACACACACATTCTCCTTCAAGTTTTCTTTCAAAAAAACATTCTCCTTGAAGTGTGTGCTAGTGTCCACGCTAGTATAATGTATTGACAGACATATTAGTACTATTGATTATGTTATCACTCTACCACCAAAATCACATATGCCTAACTAGAGAATTATCTGCTACAACTCCTCATTTGCTATACCAATGTTCTAGCACTCCAGAATCAAGGAAGTCAAGAAACTTCCTCAAACTTTCATGAAACTTTTTTCTTTTTTTTTTTGGGGGAGGGGGGGGGGGGGTCCATACATTAACGTTTGTTGAACCAAGTGATGACAACTTGTGATAAATTTTGATCTAAATATTCACTACTATGACTATGACTTTGCAAAGGGGCCATTACCACCTGTTCAACCCATCTCGGCAGTGATAGGTTTTCACCTCCGGTTCATATGTAGGTAGGCATAGTGACCATTGGAATCGGCGGTGAAAACGTCGATTTGTACTTTGGACAACGTCGATTTGTACTTTGGATTGTCAGATCCGGGCCCACGGGACTATGCACATGATGTATATTTTACAGGATAAGGGGTGGGACATGGCCGATGCCCTACACCAATTGTAACTACCCGTGGTGTAGTAGAACTACTCGAGTAGTAGTAGAACTAGTCGGAATAGAAGGAAACTACCCGAGTAGTACTCGGGTAGGACTTCTAAGCTCGTATCTGGCTAGGATTTCCATGTAACCCTATCCCCCCAGACTATATAAGGGCGGACAGGGACCCTCCTCGAACAGGACCATGAGGGACAACTTGTGCCTCATGCAACAGACACAACGTCAACACCTAAGGCAATACAAACAACACACAAGACGTAGGGTATTACGCTCTCGACGGCCCGAACCTGTCTAAACTTTGTGTTCCTTGCACCTTCGAGTTCCTGATCTCGGCGACACCCTACCTACAAACTCACCACCTCGGAGGTATCCCTCGGTGGGCGTGGCGGTAAAACAATGACATCTGGCGTGCTATGTAGGGGTGTTCATCGTGCATCCACCGGAGAACTTGATGGCATCTTTCAGCTTCACTAGTGCCGTGCTCGATGAGGGAACAACTTTCATCTTCGGCTCCTGGATCTGCGTCGCCAACAGCTTGGGTGGCTTCAACAGCCACCTAGCCAACTCCAGGAAACCAGAGGCCTTTGCAGCAACTCGATGCAGCAATCTCGACGAGTTTATCGACAACCTCGACGAGTTGCTACTCCCCGATCACACCGGGAAGATCGAGACGACGTCCGTTTTCGACGCGACTTCAACTCACGCTGCGCAAGGACTACTCGGATCGGATTCAAAACGATCTGAGGAGGCTACACAGTCCAAGTCCGTCTCCGACTTGGAGGAGGACTTGGATCATCTTCTCAAGATTGGAGATAAGGGAGCCACCGCTTGTCGGGGGCCCCCGTTTTCGACAACTATTCAGACTCAAACGAAGAGTACTCGTTAACTACAAGTTGGAGCCTGGGAGGACTCAGGGACAAGGGAGCCGCCGCTTGTCGGGAGGCCCTGTTCTCGACAACCACTCGGAGTCAGATGACGATCCCGAATCCTTTTCGGGTAATCACCTAGGTTTAACCATAATGTCTATGCCGCAAGGCCGTTTCGTGTATTGGAAGGGTCTAGAGCCCTCTGAGTTACTCGAATACGACTCCCACCTTGTGGCAGAATCCATCCTTCGGTGTATCAACCGCAGGGAGCCGGAAGATTTTGACTACTCCGCTCAACTTCAGCTCGCGTCACAACATTGGCGCGCTGCAATGACGACCTCGACTACTTGGCTCGTGCCACAGTTACGACTACTTCGACAAATCGGCAACGCCAACGATTACCTCAACAACCCGTCTCGACTAGAAACTAGTCGTGGACGAGTCTTAAACTATTCAGCGACTAGCTCCGCACGGTCAACAACTAGTCGGAATCAGCTTCAACTAGTCAACTTCATCGACAAATCGCCCACGGATCAAAGCTACGCTTCGCCACCTACCTTGTGTGCAACACACACTCTCTCCATCGGCAAACTTGAAACCCCCAAGCCATGTCTAGATTGGTCTGAGGCGGGTCAACCTAGGACACTCTCCGTATCGGAAGAGGATTTGGATCATCTACTACCACTCGGAGAAGGAGAAGCCACTGCGCGTCGGGGGGTTACTGTTCCCGACAACCACTCGGATTCGGCTGCTCATATGACACCGTTAATAAGTAACCCCCGGGGTCTGATAAGGGGATCAGATTGGTCGGGCAGGTTTGAGCATCGGAAGGGCATGAAACCCTCTAGGTTTCTCAAATCAAGTCTACGACGATCCATTACCACACCCGGCGAACTCCCTTTTCAAGAAGGTAGACCCCTCCCTCCTTCCGACGACGAAGACGAGAGCCAGGTGGTGCGGAGTGCCAAACACTTCGCCCCCAATCGAGAAGTGTTCATGATTCACGCTGACGAGGACAGTGAAGGCTTAGAGCGGGTCCAACTAGACGACTACGATGACTACCCCCTTGATCCACTCGACGTAGATGTAGACACATCAATGGGTATTGAATTCCCAGTCAACATCAAGATAGAAGATGCAGATGACATCTAGAAGGAACGCCGTAAACTCATCAATGCGAAGCGCGCCAAATGCAGGCACCACGCGGTTGAGACGAACCAGCAGGGGAGCGGCAACATCTACGACTCCTCCACGAGCGACCTTCGCGCCATCATCAACGTTGGCCAGGACACTCGCAATGTCATCATTGCCAGGAAAAAGGAGCGCGAAGAAGTGCAAGCCTACAGCCCCACCCACTATCAAATCCCTCTCAACTACTTGCAGACAACTCGGGAAGCGCAAGCAAGAAGCTGGGGAACAATCCACCCGTAGAAAGAAGACTCTTAGTTCGAAGGGACGATTCGAGGAAGCCCTCCACACGCGATGCCCATGGCACCCGAAGAGAAAGCATTCCGTGTTTGAATGTCAAACTCTTCGAAGGGCCCTGGGAGCTCCGCCAATCAACAAAGACTACGAAGAAAGGCGACAGGATCTACCCGAATAATGATTTATTCATAAATTAAGTACCCGATTCAAGAAGGTTTTTTGAGGGTCTCTTAGGTGTTTCATTTGTTTAAACCATTGTTTTGGGACCATGTCTCGAAACAAGGGGTTCCATAAACCTAAAATCTAGGCCCCTTAGTGGGTTTTGGTGGTAGATGACAAAGCACATGTATATTTAATCGTGTTATCAAGCATGTGTGCAGGTGTTAAGGTTGAATAAGCAAAGCGTATTACGAAGCATGATCCCTCAAAAAGGAAATGAAAAGCGGTGTTTCAAATTTACTTGAAGAGTAGATTTTATTTGAAAATTGAGTATAGGAACACCGTACTATCAAGAGGCACTTTGATCTATAGGTGTTGACGTGGTACTTGTGCTGAAGAGAACTTACAAAAACCATGACAATCAAACCTACCACTAGAAACAACCTTCTTGTGAAATTCCCTGTTAAACCCGGAGTGTCTGGGTCCTAGTCCGGAATGTCCGGACATATACCCGGAGTCTCCGGGCAACTGTTCCCCGTTCGTAAATTGCTCTGAGTCCGGAGTCTCCGGAACCCTATGTCCGGAGTATACGGACATATACCCACAGTATCCCGGTATCCTTTCACCAACAACTAGTTTTCTATGAGAGGGCGTATAAATACCCGCATACCCTCTCACTCAGACTCTCTCTTGCTCATTTCGACCAGAAACGCCCACAAGCAAACGAAGAGCTCTCTCACCCCCCGTTTCTTCATTCTTGAGTGATTTCCTTTGGGGATTCAAGTGAGATTGTTGCAAGAGCAAAGATTTTTGCTAGCGAGCCTCCATTCCATCTCTTGAGCACATCATCCTAGTCTAGCCGATGGATTCAAGTTTGTTACTCTTGGAGCTCCAAGCTCCTAGACGGCTAGGCGTCGCTCGTGAGTGCTCAAGGAAGTTGTGAGCATCACGGGAAGTTTGTAATCTTCATTCCTCAACACATAGTAAGTGACCTTGGGTTTGAGCGTTGGTCTCACCCTTGGGAGAGGAGCATAGAGATTCTTGAGCACCGTCTCTTGAATCCCTCCTCAACGAAGACGTAGCTCCTTTGGGAGTGAACTTCGAGAAATAAATTCTGTCTCTCTCTTGTGCTCCTTACTTGTTTCATTGGTTATTTGCTTGTGAGACTAATTTTCTAGGGTTTGAGGTCGATCTACTATTATACAAGTCTCTAGAGCAGGACAACTGGTGAGAAACACTCCAAAGGTACCACTAGCTCTTCTAAATTTACTCGATCTAAATTACAACATCAATATCTTTGTTTTTGTGTAGATTATTTCATACCCGGATTGTCCGGACATTATCTCCGGAAACTCCGGACACAAAGCCTGTAGTATCCGAACATATATCCGGAGTATCCGGACATTGGTGGTAATTACAACGTTCAAAGTGTTTTAAGTTTCAGATTAGCCTATTCACCCCTCTCTAGGCATGTTGAGATCCTTTCAATTGGTATTAGAGCCTCGTTCTCCATCTTTGAAGCTTAATCACTAAGAGAATCAAGATGTCGGGTGACACTTCACCAAAGATTCCCACAAACCCGATCGATGAAAATGAGAAGTCCAACTCCTCAGAAGAAAAGCCAGAAGATAACATGGTCTACACCTCAAGTGGCTCAAAAGGGAAGAAAAAGAACAGCTCACATAAGGAGGATTAAAAAGATAAATTGGAGACAACCGATGATGAAATGTCTTACCTTGAGTGGAAGGCATGGGAGAAGAAGAAGCTGCAAAAAAAGAAAGGGAAATCCAACACCAAGATCATAATCGAGTCAAGTGATGACTCCAACATCGATTACAAGAAAAGATGCTCAAGCTCATCAAAAATGAAGAAAAGAGCCGACTATCATCGAGTAGCACATGACTACACCTTTCAAATTCGAAGTGATCACAATGCCTCAATTCACATGGGAAAGCCACCTCACTTTGATGGTACGGGCTATAATCAATGGAAGACAAAGATATTTGGTTACTTGACTGCTATTCACAAGGACCTTTGGAAGATTGTGGAAGTTGGTTGTGACATTTCGGATGATGATGAGACTCCTACACCGGTTCAAGCTTATGTTTTGCGACACAACTATCAAGCTTTGATCATCCTTCACTCTTCCGTAAGTGCCGAAGTGTTTGACAAGATTGAAGATGCTCTCACCGCCAAGGATGCTTGGGATACACTCCAAGTGAATCATCAAAGATCAAGAAAAGTTGGTGAGTCAAGAATCAAGACATTAGAACATGAACTAAGCCTTTTTTCCATGAAGAAAGATGAAACCGTCAAAGAAATGTACAATCGAATGAAGAAGATCACCAATCAAATTATGTCACTTGGTCGAGATAAATGGGGTGATCGTGAGATAGTGGACAAGCTCTTGACCGTCTACATGGCTAGGGATGTCACACTACCTAGCTTGATAAGAGCTTAAAGGGATTTCAAACACTTCACCGCCGAGAATGTTCTTGGAAGAATAGAAGCTCATCATGATCAATTGAAGAGGGTCAAGATCAACTAATATTTGGCTGACCTCCAAGAGCAAGCTGCAAAAAACAATGGGTTGGCCCTTCAAGCAAAATTAAAGGGCAAAGAAAAAGCTACCCAGTCCTCAAAGAATGATGACTCTAGTGATAATGAAGATGATGAGCTTGATGATGAGTGTTGACGCCAGATTTTGACACGTGTTGAATCGGCGTCATGAGGAGAAGATTGGCCGATGCGGCAGATCTGAAGGCTACAGAAAGGAATTGGCCGATTGAAGTAACAGTTGGAAATCGGCCGATTGGTGGCACAGCCTATGCCAACAGGATGGGATTATTCCAGAGGATCCTGGTCAAAAGCTGGTCAAAGGGAGCACGCTAAGTCGGTCGAGGAGCAATTGAAGGAAATCTTGATTGGATTAGGGAACGGCGGCGGAAGATTCTGCGGGAGTCCGTTTCCTTTTTAAGGTCCGTATAGATATAGTAATTTAAATAAGGTTGTAACAAGTCGTGATCGACCAGGAGTCCTAGCTTTAGGGTATAAATAGGAGTCGTCAGGGTCTTGAAGAAAAAATCAACACATCAATCAACAACAGTACTTCTACTTTTCCAGCAATTTACTTTCAAGTCGGCGACTTCGCCAATATTTTCTTCTTCCACGAGTTCGTACGGATTGGCAGGGCTGCATCAACTTGATCTCCGGCCAATTGGTAGGTTCCGCTTACCGAGTAATATCCGAGCTTTAACTACGGGCGCATCGCTGTGGTTTCGTTTGGATTTATTCACTAGTTATCGATATTTACTAGAATTGCAAGTTTTACCTGTTATTCTAGTATTATCACCAGTTATCCAGCTTGAGATTAGAGTAATCGGCTTCGTCATTGTTCTCCTTCGATTTATCATCTCACAGCCGATTAGATCTATTTCAAGTGTTGCTTCTGTAGTAATTGTTTAGATCGCTCCAGCAGTTTTCTTTACAATTACTATACGATCATCGGCTGATCCATAGCCGATCATCTCTACAGCAAATCGGCCGATTCGCCGCCGACGCGCTCCTCAGGACAGATCGGAACTCCAGCCGATCGACGCGCCTGGAATTTAATACTCTATTTCCTTGTCAATCAACAAGTCAGATTGACTGGCACGCCGCGCGAACTGCACTAGGGCGATAACCCGAACAGGAGCTAAGCAGATTCTCCCGGGTCGTGTGTCCGACGCTGAAGACCATCGGCCGATTCCTATCCGGCCGATTTTAGCGCCAACACACTTTTGGCACGCCCGGTGGGACGCTCCAAGATCTGATATGTCGAAAAACGCAGAAATCTCTGACAGCAACATCATTGAGGTCACAGAAGCTGATCTCAAGGACGACCAGAGGGAAGAATTGGCCAAGCATCTAGAAGATTACAAGAAAATGTACCTCCAGTCGTTCAGTCGTACCAGAAGCGGGGAGGCTGTCAAGAAGACTCCTATTCTAGCGCCTCGCCACATCACCATCGCTGAGGACTCGGGCAAGATGTCAGAGATGATTCAAGAGTCCGTGTATCAGGCGTTCATCGACCAATCCTCAGTGATGACCAACACGGTGTACAACGCCGTCGTCAACTCTCTGGCCAGCGGAGCAGTCCAAGGCTATCAGGGACCGGCATATGCCCCTCCAACCACTCTGCCAGCCAGAAGCCTACCATACGCGTCCCAATCGGCTCCTCAGCCGATATTGACGCAACGCGAGGGGTACAACTCTCCATTGCCCCCGACGTCTCCAAGATACAGCGGGGCACCATGTCTCCCATCACAGACACCGCTTCAACCCGTTCAGATTTCTTCTGTGCAGTCACCGCCTACAAGCTCAGCACCTTGGGGAACATCAACGACAGCGTATTTTCCCGAGCCAGCGAACGGGTATGGAGGTTATTCAACCCAGGCGCCATGCCAATCGGCCGCCCGGCCGACGGTTCCCCAGTATCAGCCGATCTTATCAGAAATCGGCAGGGGGGCACATATTGGTGAAGCATTCAGAGGCACGGCGCCAGCAGTGACGTACGAAGGGGGTGCGGACTCGTTTCGCCATCAACTATTGGCCGCTCAGCAAAATTCGCCGATTCATCACCCGGCCGTACCAGCCCTTCAGCACATGCCCGCGCCGCGAACAGCTGTTCATCAGCAGCAGGTGGACTGGACGGCAAGAATAGCAGAGGTAATCCAGGATCAGTTTGGACTGAAGCCGAAAGTTCAAACTTATACTTACAAGACGCCGTATCCATCGGCCTATGACTCGCTGCCGTTCCCACACCGCTACAAAGTTCCTGATTTCACCAAGTTCTCAGGGACAGACGATACATCCACTGTGGAGCATATCAACCAATTCATCATCCAGTGCGGAGAAGCTGCCACGCAAAATGCTCTGAGGGTGCGTTTATTTTCATTGTCTCTGTCCGGATCGGCCTTCATGTGGTTCACCACCTTACCGCCAAATTCTATCGTTACTTGGGCCGATCTGGAGAAACAATTCCACAAGTACTTCTATGCAGGAGTACACGAGATGAAGATCTCGGATTTGACCAGTCTCAGGCAGAGGAGCGATGAACCAGTAACGGGGTATATACAGAGGTTCAGAGAAGTCAGGAACAAATGCTATAGTCTGGCTCTGACCGATGCACAGTTGGCCGATATCGCTTTCCAAGGCCTCTTGCCACAGATCAAAGAAAGATATGCTGCCCAAGAGTTTGAAAGCCTGAGCCAAATCGTCTACCGATTATCAGGACAAGAGGTCGGACCGTTTGAACAGCGGAGGAACTTTCAGAAGAAGGTGGCATACTTGGAGGGATCTGAATCCGATGCGGAAGAAGAAATCGGCCTGGCAGAGTGGGTAAAAGGGAAAAAACCAATATCTTGCCCCTTTGGCAAGAAGGAGCCAGAGACATTCGGCTTTGACACGTCAAAAGCCGATAAAATTTTTGATCTACTGCTTCAGGAAGGACAGATTAAGCTGTCTCAACATCACACCATCCCTACAGCCGATCAACTTAAGAAGATGAAATACTGCAAGTGGCACAACGCTACTTCTCATGACACAAATGAATGTAAAGTCTTCCGCCAGTAGATACAATCGGCCATTGAACAGGGGCGGCTTAAATTTGAAACTCCAACCAAATCGGCAAAGCCGATGAAGATAGATCAGCATCCCTTCCCGGCCATCACGGTTAACGCTGGAGGAGACTCAAGTCAAACCAAGGTGCTGACGTCAGAATCGGCGAGAAGAGGCGGCGTTGTCGACCCCAGGAGGCAGATCACGACGGAAGAAATCAGAAGGAACAGGCGAGGGCCAGAACGACCACGCAGGCCCGTCACCTCCCAATTCTTACTCAGTAAATATCGGCAGCAGCAAGAACAAGCACAATACCAGGAAGAGATGATACGTTGGCATGAAGATCACTGGCAATGTCCGTTCTTCATCCACTGCTGGGAGAACGATATCAGGTTGCCGTCTGCCGATAACTGTCCGGAGTGTAACGGATTAAGCCGCAGCGATCGCCCGAGGCCACACTCTAGGGACAGAGGGTCAGAGCCGATCATCAGAAATCAGCGCGAGGAACGGCGCATTTTGGTGCATGATCGGCTGGGGGGCAGAGTTGACCAGTACAGCAGGTCAAAAAGCAAGATCGGCCAGCGAGATGGACTGGGGGACAGGATCAGTGCACACGATCGGCTGGAAGAGATGGCCGATGACAGGGTATCAGACGAAGATCCCCTAGGGAGGGAACCAGATTGGGAACACGCCAGATCATCGGCCAAACCAGTGAATCCCAGGTGGTGTCCCGATGGCCTATCCAGATCCCAGAAGCGAAGGATCCAATGCCTACGCCAGTGGGAGCATCAAGAAGAAGAACAAAGACATGTGCCAGAGAGAAGGAATGTTAAATCTCGAGTTTGGCACCCAAAGAAAAATGATCAGGAAACGAACAACCAAGAATCGGCAGCCGAAATTGATATGGTATTCATACTGCCGATGGAGTTCATGGCGCCCAACGGTCGAGATAAAGTAACAAGAACAGAAGAAGAACAAATGGCACAACTGGTATTAGAGCCGATGACGGCTACGTTTGAGAAACCAGAAGAAGAAAAACGGCAGCATCTCAAAGCGCTGTTTCTCAAGGGCTATGTCTACGGGAGACCCGTCACCAGATTACTGGTAGATGGAGGCGCGGCAGTTAACATCATGCCATACGCCATGTTCCGCAAGCTGGGCAAGGGCGATAATGACCTCACCAAGACGGACATGATGCTGAAGGATTTCGAAGGCAACGTGTCACCCGCCCGCGGAGCGCTCTGCGTCGACCTCACCATCGGTAGTAAGACCCTCCCTACCACTTTCTTCGTTATTAATGGCAAGGGGTCCTATAATATGCTGCTTGGTCGCGACTGGATACACGCAAACTGCTGTGTCCCATCTGCAATGCATCAATGCCTTGTACAATGGGTTGGCGACAATACAGAGATAGTCGCTGCCGATTCCGTCTACAGCGTTGCAGCGGCCGACGCGCAATAGTGGAGCTGCGAGCACGTCAAGTGTATATCTGGCAGAACTTGGGACACTGACTTCCTGAGAGTGTCCGATTTCGGTCTACAGCCGATCCAAGCAGTCGGCTCTGAAGATTCAGAATAAATGGATCAGCTCGTCCGAGAAGATGGGAAGCTTGGGTATGGGTTTACGTCGGCCGATTTATTAGAGATGGTAGATTTGGGAGATAGCAGCAAATCAAGGCCGACGTACATTAGTGCCAATTTGGATTCTGAGTACAAATGTAAATTGATAAGTTTATTAAAAGAGTTCAAGGATTGCTTTGCTTGGGAATACCATGAGATGCCAGGACTAGACCGGTCTATTGTTGAACACCGGTTACCTATAAAATCAGGATATCGGCCATATCAGCAACCTGCACGACGGTGTAACCCCAAGATTCTACCTGACATAAAGGCCTAGATTACAAAGTTGATTGAGGCAGGATTTATTCGGCAGTGCCGCTACGCCGAATGGATTTCTAACATTGTGCCTGTATACAAAAAGAATGGAAAATTGCGTGTGTGCATCGATTTCAGGAACTTAAATCAGGCTACACCGATGGATGGATATCCGATGCCAACGACCGATATTTTGGTGGATGCTGCCGCAGGCCACAAAGTCATAAGCTTCATGGATGGGAATGCCGGGTACAATCAGATATTAATGGCCGAGGAAGATATTTCGAAAACGGCTTTTAGGTGCCCAAGCCATCTTGGTTTATTTGAATGGGTGGTTATGACTTTCGGCTTGAAGAACGCCGGCGCTACATATCAATGGGCCATGAACTACATCTTCCACAAGCTCATTGGTTCATCGGTGGAAATGTATATAGATGACGTCGTGGTCAAGTCAAAAGGTCACCAAGATCATCTGGCCGATTTACAGGAAGTGCTGGAGTGCACAAGGAAACATGGGCTGAAGATGAACCCAAACAAGTGTGCATTTGGTGTATCGGCCGGGCAATTCTTAGGATTTATGGTCCATGAGCGCGGGATAGAAGTCAACCGCAAGACCATAGACGCCATCAACAAAGTGGTGGCCCCACAAAATAAAACTGAACTACAGTCCCTCATCGGCAAAGTCAATTTCATCAGAAGATTCATATCCAATTTGTCAGTACGTATTCAGGCTTTTACCCCTCTGTTGAAATTAAAGCCCGACCAGGAATTCATATGGGGAGAAGGACTGCGCAAGGCACTGGAAAATATCAAGCAGTATCTGGTTTCACCTCCAGTATTAGCTCCACCACAGCCTGGTAAGCCGTTCAAGTTATATTTATCGGGTGATGAACAAGCTATTGGATCGGCGTTAGTACA
This sequence comes from Panicum miliaceum, assembly GCA_032594955.1. Classification (NCBI taxonomy): domain Eukaryota; kingdom Viridiplantae; phylum Streptophyta; class Magnoliopsida; order Poales; family Poaceae; genus Panicum; species Panicum miliaceum. Next base: position 22,670,998 of record CM064073.1, read on the forward strand.
GGAGTTTGAGGGGAAAGAACGAGTGGTATACTACGTCAGCAGAAGACTTTTAGACGCCGAAACAAGATATTCCTCGGTAGAGCGACTATGCTTGTGCTTGTACTTTTCATGTACTAAGCTCAGGTACTATTTGCTGTCGGCAGAATGCACAGTCGTGTGCAAGGACGATGTTGTTAAGTATAAGCTATCATTGCCAATTTTGAAAGGGCGGATTGGAAAATGGATCCTGGCCTTGTCAGAATTCGATTTAAGGTACGAATCGGCCAAAGCCGTCAAAGGTCAAGTGATGGCCGATTTCGTAGTTCAGCATTGTGGACCAGAAATTGTCACCGTTGATCCAGTTCCATGGACTCTATATTTTGATGGTTCTTCGTGTGGGGTCGGATCAGGAATCAGCATTGTTCTTGTGTCGCCTCGGGGGGCAACTTATGATTTCTCTCTGTCGATAGAAGCCTCTGCAACTAATAACCAGGCGGAATATCGAGCTATTCTAAAAGGCATCCAATTATTAAGGGAAGTTAGAGCTGACGCAGTCGAAATCTTTGGGGATTCCATGCTCATTGTGGATCAGTTGACGGGGCGATCTGAGTGCAAGGATGATATCTTGAGAATTTATTATGAGAATTGTCTTCAACTTTTAAAAGAGTTCAAGTCTGCAATAATTGAGCATATCCCCAGGAATTATAATGAAGAAGCCAACAGACTGGCCCAACATGCTTCGGGGTATCGGCCGATTCAGGGAGCGATGACGCTAGAGCTCGCGGCCGATGATTGGCGAAAGGAGATCGCCGATTACTTGAAAAATCCATCCCAAAAGGTGGATCGGCGAACACGTTTTCAGGCTACAAAGTATGTGTTGCTTGAGGATGATTTATTTTATCGGACGATTGATGGAGTTCTTCTCAAATGCCTGGGAACAGAAGAGGCAAAGGTTCTGATGGGAGAAATCCATGAAGGCGTGTGTGGAGCTCATCAATCGGCTCACAAAATGAAATGGATGATCAGGAACAATGGATATTATTGGCCGACCATTCTTGAGGATTGTTTCAGGTACTACAAAGGATGCCAAGACTGTCAGAGGTTTGGCAATGTGCAGCGCGCACCAGCATCGGCTATGAATCCGATAATTAAGCCGTGGCCGTTCAGAGGTTGGGGAATAGATCTCATCGGACAGATTCATTCTCCATCTAGCAAAGGGCATAAGTTCATATTGGTGGCTACAGATTATTTTACTAAGTGGGTGGAGGCAGTTCCTTTAAGGAACGTGACATCGGCCGATATGATTGAATTTGTTAAAAGCCATATTATATATCGATTTGGTATTCCTCAAACCATCACAACTGATCAAGGTACAATGTTCACTTCTGGAGAGTTCGCTGTCGATATGGGAATTAAATTATTAAATTCTTCTTTATACTATGCTCAAGCCAATGGCCAAGCAGAATCGTCTAACAAGGGGATAATCAAGCTAATCAAGAGGAAGATAGAAGAGCAACCCAAGAAGTGGCATATGTCTTTGGCTGAATCTTTATGGGCATACAGGATGGCTTGTCATGGAGCCACTAAAATATCCCCTTATCATTTAGTTTATGGTCATGAGGCGGTCTTGCCATGGGAAATAAGGACAGGGTCAAGACGTATATCGTTACAGGATCAGTTAACGACCGATGACTATTCCTTTCTCATGAAAGATGAACTTGATGATTCGGTGAGTTTACGGTTGAGAGCCCTGATTAGTATAGCAGAAAACAAGAAAAGGGTAGCTAGATGGTATGACAAAAAGGTCAAGGTTAAACAGTTCTCTTAGGGGGATTTGGTATGGAAGTTGGTGCTGCCGATAGGGTCTAAAGATCCCAAATTCGGTAAATGGTCACCCACTTGGGAAGGGCCGTATAGAATCGGCCGATGTGCCCCTGGAAATGCATATATTCTGGAGACAGTCGAAGGGGAGGAATTCCCAAGAGCTTTAAATGGACGATATCTGAAGAGGTACTATCCAAGCATTTGGGTAGACGCATAACTTACAGCAAAATATGTCAAGGTAACATGGCCGATTTCTCATCGGTTTTCTGGCTACACATCTGGTGAAAGAAACATTGGGATTCATTATTGAATGGAAATTACAGATTACATGGCCGACATGGTATAAGTCGCCCTTAGAATAAAAATACTGGTGTGTCTACTGACTACGCCTACGCTGGATTTCTCTCTCGATGCGACCCAGTTTTATCATAAGGGTGAGCCTTTTCTCTTTTGAGTCCTCTGCAGTGGCTCCAGTTTCAGCTTGGTTGCAGAGTTCTTTCAGCAGGCGGGTCTTCTCCTCTTCCAGATCTTCCATGGAGACTTCAGTTTTGGCTTTACAAGGAAGTGAAGAACCTTTTTCGGAAGATGGTCGCTTGCGGACCAAAAGATGAGCATTTATGAGGTCCAAATATTCCTGGACAGCGGCAGGGACATGAACTTTGAGTTCCTCAGCATGAGTTCTTATCAGATTTCTGTCTGCTTGTGATAGTGGCTCTTCTGAATGCATGATTTCTATCGCTCGTTCTAGATCAGAGCTGAGACGGTTTGGCTAAACAGAGATAAAAGGAGTTACCCAGTATCGGAGCGATTGAAATGCTTAAGAAAAAGGTGGAGGGGGAGTTCATACCTGGTTGACAGAGGAAGAGGATGAAGAGGACGAACAAGACATCTTGCCGTTCAGTTGGGACAATAAAGGAAGGAGAGGAGATAAGTAATGCGTGTGCCTCTAGAGATGGTGAACGGTCTGCGTATAAATGAAGAGGAGGTAGATGGATGGTGAGACACGTCCTATCAGAGTAAATACATAAATAAATGCAAGGCAGACTGAAGGAGCAGTTCAAAACCAAATCGGCGCAGTAACATTAAAGGAGCAGTAATGTTTAACATATTTTTTACAGCCCAAGGAAAGCATCTATGGCTATAATCGCTCGGCGTCTAATTTGATCGGCCGAGTCTACTATTCTCTGATCATTGTCGGCCGATCCTGGTACTTCTGACACACGGCGACGGAGCCTTATTGTTTCACGGGCCAGATGTTGTCTTTCTTGCTTCAGCTCGCCAATGATGGTTGGGAGTTCTTGGAGCTTCTTCTCTTCAGCGGCTATCTCTTTGGTTATCTGTTCCATCTCCTTGGCTAGTTCTGCTCTCCTCCGTTTCAGCCGATCTATTGCGCCGACGATGTCCGGACGGCAGTTCTCGAGGAAATTGATCCAATGGTGTACTTCCTGAGTCCGATGCTTGTACGAGTCGACCTCCTCCTGAGTTTTGGCCATCTGAGCACGATCGGCCATACGTTGCAGTGCCCTGGAAACCGGAATCTGCATGCCCTCTATATAGGCAGCATACCCCAAGTTTTCCGACACTTCATCCGGGATGTGATCTTTGACCTCGTTGAAAAGTCGTCGGATCGGCGATGCATCTTCCACCAATCGGCCGATGTCACCTTGGAGGAGAGTACGAATGCTTTCGAGTTTGGAGCGGACATCGTCGGAGGTAGAGCTCGATGGAACTGCGTGTGAGGCGATTTCTTCTTCATCGGCCAAGGAGACAGCAAAGGAAAAGATGCTATTGTTGGGGGTATCTTGCTCCTATAAGGAAACAAAGTAAAAGGTAAGCAAGCGGTGAAGGGAAATCGGCCGATTCTAATGGTAAGATTGTTACCTCTTTGAAACGAATCTCTCTTGCCTGCACCGGTGGAAGTGTTTCCCTTGTTTCAGGGACTGGTACACTCGGTTCACCGGAAGAAGAAGATTCAATCGTTATTAATGCTCCGCTTGGGCCAGCTTCCTAAGAAAGACATAAATTCCCGTGAGAATACTATGGGGAATTGAAATAAGATGGTAATGGGAATTTGCCATGCCTCTGTGGGTCTTCCGGCCGATGCCTGTTGTGGAGTTATAATCGGCGTACCCAAATCAACCTGCATCAAAATTGGTTAAGTTTTCTGAATATTAAAGATTCAGGGTAAGAGATTGTGTACCTCGGCGACAGGAGCTGCTGGAATCTCAGTCCCCACTTGAGATGTGGCCGATAGTTGCGGGGACTGCGGTGGGACAACTTGTGCAGCCTGGCAAAGGAGTAGAATTGATGTCAGTAGAGGATTTGGAGAATATATGAGATAAATAAGAGTACCTGAACAGCTTCTACTAATAGTGATGCTGCAGCAGCCCCGACTTCGGCGGTGACTTGGGGATCGGCCATCTCGATAACCGGTAAGGGTAAAGGACCCGACGTTTCGGCGGGTGTCACCTCTACTTGATCGGCCGATCCAACGCGGGGAGTCTCGGCCGATACCACTGCCATCTGGCTGGCCGATCCGATGCGGGAGACTTCAGCCGATGCTATTGCCGCCTGATCGGCCGATCCAATGCGAGCTCGCACCCGATGGCTGGTTATCTTTGATGTTGGCCTTTTTGGTGCTCGCCTTGATCGGCCGGTGGAGATATCTCTGACAGTTGGAGCATGGAAGCTGATGAGTGGATACGGCGTGTATTGGTGATGGCTATCAATCGGCCGGCCGCTTCGGCTCCGCATCGGGGGAACATGGCTTTCAGACTGAAGGGATAAACATAAGTTAACAACAAGATGATAATGCAATATTGGAATCGGCTAAGGAAAAAGGTCATACCGCTGCATTTGGGTCAATGTTCTCTGGGTCCAGAATGTTGCAGTAAGATGATGGAGATTTACAGAAAAGATGCTGCTTCCATTCTGCCCACCATAATTTATACTGCTAGGTGGCAAAAGAGGCAACTGACCAGCCATTCAAGTCAATGGTGCTGGAGTCGGGTACTAGATCGCACATCCGGCTGTAATCAAGACTTGAAGTTAGTCCATCTCTGAATTTTGCCTGACCGGCGAAATAGACTCGAATCGGCAGTTGACCAAAACCCAGTTGCCTTGCCGCAGCCGATGGACAATAGAACTCATAGGTGGGTGAGTGCTTTCCTGAGAAGAAGTTGGCCGGCAAAATTCCCGGCTTGATCAAGACGTCCATTAATTCTCTGTCAAATTTATGAGTGGAGAAATCAAAGCATACGGGCAATTCGAAAATCGGCTCTGCGGTCTGATATGGATGCCAGATGATCATCTCTTCACTAAGGCCATTGTAGAAACATCTGAAATATTCAGCTGCGCGGGTGGCAGTGAATTGGCAGCCGGGAAAGGCCGATACCGCTTCTCCAAAAGATCTGCAGCGGCGACGAACCGATGTATTCTCCTCTGACTCGATGTTGGGAAAGGCCTTTGTCTCTATCCGCTGCTGAGAGACCTTGCTCATGTGTAAATTGAGCCAGAGGGTGATGAACCACCAAGGACCGCCTGGGTTCCCTATCGGCTCCCCCTTCGACAGCTTGACGCCGATTTGGTGCATCAGATGGTACGCCGATCCCAGCAAATGTTTACCGAGGGGGATGGCCTATCCTTGTGAAAGAGCCTCTGCCAAAGCTTGAGTGTTGGAAGAGGGGCCGACCGCTCTGCCACAGAAGAAATGCTTCTCCAGCCACATCATCAAGAAGGCAGTATGCTCCCTCTGCGAGACTGTCCCTGTCTTCATGTTTTTACTGATGTATCCTTTCCACCTGCCGATTCCTTTGGTCTCCAGCCGATGAGATGGCTTGAAAAGATAACTGAAAGGGGTATCGGCGGAGGAAACATCGAGGCCAGTCAACAGCAGAACATCGGCCAAGGTCGGGGTCATGGGTCCGTGTCCAAAAAGGAATGCGTTAAGTGCATCGGACCAGAAGTAAGAGGCTGCCATAACCAAAGGTTCGTTCCTTTCCATCTGAGATAGGGATAAGTCTATGCACTGGCCGATTTTGAGTTCTTCCCATTGAACCTTCCAAGACCCGGCTACCCTCTGGTACCATTCTCTCCACCCGGGTGTTTCATTCGGCCAGGATCTGAAAGTGCCTACCCAATGGTCTAAATCCATGGATGACTGCTTAAAGGGGATCCTATGGGTTTCTAAACTAATCAGATCCGTTGGATCAGGGCTCCCCATAGGGCCCAGACAGATGAGGTCAGGGGATTCTGAAAGAGGAATGGTGATTCGATGCCTAAGTGCCTAAAAAAGGGAAAAAAGGAAGAAACTGAGAAAGAGTCCGGAAAATACTGAGGCAGTAAAAAGGCAAAAAGGAAAAAAATTCGAGCGTTTACCTCTGGGATGGAAGCCATCGTCGCCGATGACGCCGCTGGGGAAGCCGCCGATTGGGCCGCCGCCGCCAAAGGAGTAGCCGATGGAGCCTCTGTAGATGGGGTGGTTGCCGATGGAGACGCCATTAGGGATCGGAGCAGGCTGCGGATGAGATCGCCGGAAAAGGGGAAGCACTTGAAAATCGAAAGAGCTTGGAGGAAGACGAACAGTGACGCAACAGAGAGAATGCTAGATTCGTGGGGAAGGATGGGCGGAGAAAGCCAGTACTTAAGAGAGATCAGGGAAGCGAGGGCAAAGATGGTATTTTTACCGCGCTGTCTACACGAGTTCCAGAGGAGCGGTCGTTTCGCGCGCCCGGTTCGAGGAAATTGCAATCATTGTGCCGCGGAACGGAAGGAGATTTTTACTGTGCCCGTTTCGGAGGAGAGGATTAGAGAAAAGAGTTTCAAAGGAAAAGTTATATTTTACTCCGAAACTGGGGGGCATGTGTTGACGCCAGATTTTGACACGTGTTGAATCGGCGTCAGGAGGAGAAGATTGGCCGATGCGGCAGATCTGAAGGCTACAGAAAGGAATTGGCCGATTGAAGTAACAGTTGGAAATCGGCCGATTGGTGGCACAGCCTATGCCAACAGGATGGGATTATTCCAGAGGATCCTGGTCAAAAGCTGGTCAAAGGGAGCACGCTAAGTCGGTCGAGGAGCAATTGAAGGAAATCTTGATTGGATTAGGGAACGGCGGCGGAAGATTCTGCGGGAGTCCATTTCCTTTTTAAGGTCCGTATAGATATAGTAATTTAAATAAGGTTGTAACAAGTCGTGATCGACCAGGAGTCCTAGCTTTAGGGTATAAATAGGAGTCGTCAGGGTCTTGAAGAAAAAATCAACACATCAATCAACAACAGTACTTCTACTTTTCCAGCAATTTACTTTCAAGTCGGCGACTTCGCTAATATTTTCTTCTTCCACGAGTTCGTACGGATTGGCAGGGCTGCATCAACTTGATCTCCGGCCAATTGGTAGGTTCCGCTTACCGAGTAATATCCGAGCTTTAACTACGGGCGCATCGCTGTGGTTTCGTTTGGATTTATTCACTAGTTATCGATATTTACTAGAATTGCAAGTTTTACCTGTTATTCTAGTATTATCACCAGTTATCCAGCTTGAGATCAGAGTAATCGGCTTCGTCATTGTTCTCCTTCGATTTATCATCTCACAGCCGATTAGATCTATTTCAAGTGTTGCTTCTGTAGTAATTGTTTAGATCGCTCCAGCAGTTTTCTTTACAATTACTATACGATCATCGGCTGATCCATAGCCGATCATCTCTACAGCAAATCGGCCGATTCGCCGCCGACGCGCTCCTCAGGACGGATCGGAACTGTGGCAGAACCACCTGAATTAATCCGGCTCAAGTGTATTAACCATCACCATTAAGGCATCCTCGGTTAACCTTACACTTCAAACGGAGTAATCCACTGGTCTGTCGGGTATAACCTCCCGATACAACCACGGTGAACGGATCGAGCGCCGTACATACAAATGCTCACGCGACGATGAGCCCCGAGAACACCACATTCCAGCAAATATTACAACATTAACATAAGTAAATATTACAGACCAAGTTCTGAGTTTAGAAAACAAGTACTTCAATTAACATAAATAAGTTCTTCAGAGTTAAATTGCAGCGGAAATAAACAACGGAAACTACTCGACGATACAGGATGTCTCGATGAAACCCGTACGAGACATCACTCGGCCTTATCTCCGTTGGACGGGGGCGCATCCCATTCCACCGACCAACCAGGGGGAAGAGTGCAGGGCCAAGTCAAGCTAGCAATCATGTCTTCAAAGGGCTCACCTGAAAACGAGTCACAAGCAAGACTGAGTATACTAATACTCAGCAAGACTTACCCGAGTAGTGGAAACTACTCCACCGACTCTAGACATGCAAGGCTTTTTGGCTCAGGGGTTTGTTTTGCCGAAAAGTATCTACAAGTGGGTCCTTACTTTCAAATTTTAGCTCAAGATTCTAGTTTCGTTAGCCGGTCTAGGTAAGCAGCTATCCAAGCATACATGATGAAGCATTAAATTTTCCATCCAATCAGTTCATTCATCATCCTTGTTCCTCTTCTTACTCTGTGGGTAAAAATGGTTAAGCAGTCTCAATAGCCGTGAGAAACGGACGATTCGAATCGAATTTCTTAACCTTGCAAGGGAAACCCAAACACACATCACGTGGTTACTCCCTAGAATCACACGTGCAACCTTTCCCCTTTCTTTCCGGGTCGTGGATCGGGGCTACCCTCCGAGAGTACAAGAGCTCCACGCCACGGTTCGGCGCCGGGTCGTGACCACTCTCTGCACTCGCCATATGCACATGGGATCGAAGTTCAAAGGGTAGGATGCCGTCCCCTTGCCGGGCCAATCAGGTACTTAAGCTTACCGATTCCCATAATCTCGGCATGTGTTTAGTACGTTCAAAGACTTAACCATCACTACCACACCCTGCGGCCTTAGCATTTTTCACTAGACAGACGGGCCTTAATCGTAACCATCGTTACATAACCCGTCCGTGTCCTTATGATTGCAGCGTGTAGTAGTCATTCAACTCCTATTTTCTCGCGAGTGACAGGAAATCACTCGACTTTTACCGGAGTCCTATTAGCACAGCATTCTATCGAACCTTACATCTAGTTTTCACGCAAGGGTTCCTGACATCATGCAACTAAGTTTTCATCCAACTCCTATAAACTTAATGCACAAGCAAGGAGTAAAGAGTTGCATAATTTCGGAAAGAATGGGTTATGCTCCGGGGCTTGCCTTCGCAGTTTGCTTGGGGATCTTCCGAACTTGGGCTCGGGTCTTCAAAAGCTTCAATTAGATTTGCTTGAGCTTCACGCTGCTCACTCTCGGACGCGGGCACCAGCTCGTAGGTTCCGTCGGCGAGAGTCGTCGATTCTACATGAGTGCACAAGTTTAAGTCGTGGAAATAGCACTTGATTACGATTTGAGAGTCATTACTACAAGGGATAGTTTCTGGTCATGAAATTTTGGATTTAGGCACATCAAGGAAAGATGTGCTTACTGCAAAATTTTCAGCCAATTTTATGTAACAGATTAATTCTGAAAAATATATATCATTGTTGCTGTTAGATATTTGTTCTTTTTGTACAGAACAATTGGTGTAACAAATGAGTCTAAGATTTTTACAGAGCTTTCACTTAAGCATGCAGAAGCTACTGTAATTTTTGTAGGATTTATTATGCAGTATTCAGAGCATAGAAAATATGACATTCTACACCTAGGCTTTTTAAAGATTCATTTTTACAGAACACTTCACAGGGTTTTTGTCCATGAAACTTTTTACACAGCAACCTCTACCACAGTGTAACTCCCAGTAATAATTTGGGGATTTTCCAAACTAAGGTACTATTTTCTTGATTTAATGTATGTTATTAGCACATAATTCAAATAAATAGGTTACTGTGAGATAAAAAGTCTCCTAATTTTTCTCTGGCTTCTAGTTACCAATACATAAGCATAGGAAAAATTTCAATGGGTGACTCACCACCTAACTGCAGGGATAAAACATTCTTCTTACACATGATATAAAACTAAGTTTAACAAACAGCAGAGCTAGAGATGGAATTTGGGTCTGATCTTTTTACACAGTCCTAATCATCCAGCAAATAATTCACTGCCCAAAATTCAGGGTCAGTATTGTTCTAGAACAGTGGGTATAAAATATGCCCATTAAAGCTTCTATTTAATGTAGAGCAAAATATTTTGATATTCTGAGAAAATGTTTGTAACAAAAGTGGTAGAGTTTGTTCTGAGGATTCCAGAACAGTTGAGTTTGCATTTTTCTGAATTTTCTACGATTTTATACGAATTTTACAAGTTCACTGAATTTGAATCTAGGTTTGAAATTTTCTTTTACAACTAGGTCCTTGAATCTTACGCTCAGACCCTTCTAAAGATTTAAATCCTTGCAATTGGGTCCTCGGCGGCTCGGGTGCGGCGGCCGGCCGAAATTCCGGCGAGGGGGCTCGCCGGCGGCGAGGGGCGGGGGTCGGGGAAGGTTCAGGGGTGCGAGGGCTACCTTGTGGGGGTGTTGTTCAGGTGGGGGACGGCCGGGAAGGGCTCGCCGGCGTTGGAGCAGAGGCGGCGGCGGCGCGGCTCGCGTCGACGGCGGTGCTCCGGCGGGCTTGGGGCGGCGTGGTCCGGTTGGTGAGCTTCAGTGACGCGTGGGGAAGCTACTCAGAGGCTCGGCTTGGACGGAGGGGGTCGGGGTCGTGCTGTCCACGGCGAGCAGGGGCGGCGGCGGCGACGGCAGCGCGGGCGGCGGCGCTCCGGTGGCTCTGGGTGGCGTTGGGTAGGTCGGCGAGCTGCGGTGAGGCGATGTAGTGGTGGCTGGGTGCTCAGTTTGGGCAGTGGGCGGCTGTGGAGGGCTGCCCACGGGCGGGTGGTGCTCGGCGGCGGCGATGGCGCGGCGAGGCGTTCTGGTGGCCGGGGGCTCGCGCGGGCGGTCGGGGTGGCGTTTTTATAGGGACAGGAGGGGGCGTGGAGATGCCTGGGCGACGCGCGGGGCGGGGCACGGCAGCGGCGTGCACTGGGCGCGGCGGGCGGCGGCAGAACGCCGGCGCGTCGTGCGGCGAGCGGGCGCGGGCGACTGGGCGGCCGAGATACTGGCGTGGGCGCGGCGAGATAGTGCCGGGCGCGGAGTGGGGAAGCAGCAGCGGCAGCGGCTCGGGCGGAGGGCGGGCGCGACGACTGGTGGGGCGCGGGGGCCGGGGCGGCACGGCAGCGGCGGCCACTGGGCGAGCGGGCGGCGGCCTGGGCGCGGCAGCGCACGCGCGGGCGGGGACTGGCCGCGCGGCGTCGGGGCGGGGCAAAGCCGGCCGTGGCGGGGTGGTGCGGCGGCCACTGGCCTGGCGCTCCGCGCCGGTCAGGCGACGCTGGCCACCTGGCGCGCGGCGGGCGGGCGAGCGCGCGCGGCGCGGCAGGGGAGGGAGGGAGACGCGAGGGACCGAAATGCAAAAATTCGAAAAAGTTCAGGGGGCTGGGTGCAAACAGAGCGTTTTCTCCTCTTTCTGATTTGAATTTCAAAAACTTTTGAACACGAAAGTTGCTCAAAATAAAAAGTTCTACAACTTTGGTTTCAGGCAAAATTTCATTTGGCTTATGATTTTAAAGTTATTTTAAAAGTTTCAATTGTGTCCAAATGTGCCCAAATTAAATTTGAATTCCAACTGAACCCGGTTTAATTCTTTCCACCCTCTCATTAGTGGTTTAAAACATAGAGTTAGGCTAATGACATTGATTTCGGAATTTTAATTACCAGGGTTGTCACAGCCTTCCCCCCTTAACAAGAATCTCGCCCCGAGATTCGGTAATTCTTAGTGTGGGCGTGGGGGCACATACCAGTGGTTGAGGCAAGAAACCCAGGGAAATGTTGGTTCAGGTAGCTTTCCGTTTCCCAGGTGGCTTCTTCTTCCGTGTGGCGATTCCATTGTATTTTATACATTCTAATCACTTTCCTCCTGGTCTCTCTTTCTTTTTGATCCAGAATCTTAATTGGGTGTTCGACATACGAGAGATCGGGTTCCAACGATATTTCTTGTTGTTCCACAATCTCGGTAGGGACTCGAACACACTTCTTGAGTTGAGATACGTGGAAGACATCATGGGTGGCCGTGAGCTGAGGGGGCAGTCGTAATTTGTAGGCTACGGGTCCGCAGCTCTCCATGATTTCGTAAGGACCAATATAACGGGGAGCTAGTTTGCCTTTGATCCCAAATCTTCGCACTCCTTTGGTTGGTGAAACTCGAAGATAGACATGATCGCCCACTTCGAACTTCAGAGGCTTTCTCCTTTTGTCAGAATAGCTCTTTTGTCGGGCTTGTGCGGCTTTAAGATTCGCTTGTATTACTTTTACTTTCTCCTCTGCCTCGATTACCAGGTCGGGTCCAATTATTTTACGTCCTCCGGTTTGTGACCAGCTCAAAGGGGTTCGACACCTTCGTCCGTACAGGGCCTCAAATGGCGCCATTTTCAAACTCGTTTGGTAGCTGTTGTTGTACGAGAACTCTGCCAGGGGTAGGCATTTGTCCCAATTCTTGTCATAATGAATGACACAAGCTCTCAGCATGTCTTCAAGAATTTGATTTACTCTTTCCGTTTGTCCATCGGTCTGAGGATGGTATGCTGAGCTGCGAATCAGCTTTGTGCCAAGAGACGTTTGCAGTTGTTCCCAAAAGCGTGCTACAAACTGAGGACCACGATCGGAAATAATTGTCTTAGGTATTCCATGCAGGCAAACAATACGATCGAGGTAAATCTCGGCATACTTCTTGGTAGAATAGGTGGTGTGTACCGGAAGAAAATGTGCCGTCTTCGTGAGTCTATCAACGATAACCCATATGGAATCATGTCTCTGGGACGTGTTTGGTAGTCCAACGATGAAGTCCATACTTATGTCTTCCCATTTCCATGATGGTATAGGTAACGGTTGAAGTGTACCGGCTATCTTTAAGTGGCTAGCTTTTACTCTCTGGCACGTGTCACATTCCGAGACATACGTAGCAATTTCCCTTTTCATTCTAGTCCACCAGAAGTTTTGCCTTAGGTCCTGATACATTTTGCTACTGCCGGGGTGGATAGAGAATTTGGAGAGGTGTGCCTCATCAAGAATTTGCTTGCGGAGTTCACGATTCTTCGGAACGACTATACGACTTTCGAACCATAGAACTCCCTTATGGTCCTGGCGGAAACACTTATACTTCTCCTCACCTAGAGAGAGTTTTTGTTTGATGATCTTGATTCCTTCATCATGTAGTTGTGCCATGACGATTTGGTCATGAAGAGTGGGCTCAACTGAGATGTGATTTAGAGTGCCTTGGGAAACCATTTCCAAGTTAAGCTTCCTCATGTCTGCACATAAGGTCTCATGGTAGGACTCCATGGATAAGCAATGGCAATGGGACTTGCGGCTTAGTGCATCCGCGACTACATTAGCCTTACCGGGGTGATAGTGCACTTCAAGGTCATAATATTTGATTAATTCTAGCCATCTTCGTTGTCTCATATTCAGATCGGCTTGTGTGAAGATGTACTTGAGACTCTTATGATCCGTGTAGATATTGCACTGTGTACCCATGAGATAGTGCCTCCATATCTTCAGAGCGTGAATGACGGCTGCGAGCTCAAGGTCATGCGTGGGATAATTCTGTTCGTGGGGCCGAAGGGCTCGTGAGGCATATGCAATCACTCGATTCTCTTGCATAAGCACACATCCTAAACCAGTACCTGATGCGTCACAATACACATCGAATGACTTGGTATTATCGGGTTGAGCTAACACAGGTGCAGTAGTCAGATGCTCTCTGAGAGTGTGGAAGGCTTCCTCACACTTCTCATTCCATACAAACTTTACTTCCTTCTTCAATAGTTCCGTCATGGGCTTAGCAATTCGAGAGAAATCCGGGATGAAGCGACGGTAGTAACCGGCTAAGCCGAGAAAACTGCGAATCTGATGAACAGAGGTAGGGGGTTTCCAATCCATCACCTCTTGTACCTTGCTGGGGTCAACAGCTATGCCTTCGCTGGAGATCGTGTGACCTAAGAACTTTACAGTATCCAACCAGAATTCACACTTAGAAAACTTAGCATAGAGCTGATGGTCTCTGAGTCGCTGAAGAACAATGCGAAGGTGCTTGGCATGCTCTTTCTCACCCTTGGAATAGATAAGAATGTCGTCGATGAACACTACGACGAATTTGTCAAGTTCGGGCATGAATACCGAATTCATGAGATACATGAAGTAGGCAGGGGCATTGGTGAGTCCAAAGGACATGACCAAGAATTCATATAGTCCATAGCGTGTGGAGAAGGCAGTCTTAGGAATATCGCACGGGCGAATCTTGATCTGATGATATCCCGAACGAAGATCAATCTTTGAGAAGACTCTGGCTCCAGCTAATTGATCGAAGAGCACATCGATGCGAGGAAGTGGGTATTTATTTTTAACTGTTACCGCATTGAGAGGTCGGTAGTCCACACATAATCTCAAACTGTCATCCTTCTTCTTTACGAATAGGGCTGGACATCCCCAAGGTGACGCGCTAGGGCGAATAAAACCTTTGTCCAGTAGTTCTTGGAGTTGAAGTTTCAGCTCGGCCAATTCTTTAGGGGGCATCCTATATGGTCTTTTGGATATAGGTGCAGTGCCTGGTTGTAGTTCAATAACGAACTCGATATCCCTATCCGGTGGCATTCCTGGTAAGTCATCCGGGAAAACATCGGCATACTCGTTCACCACAAGAATCTCATCTAGCTTAAGTCCTTCCATCTTATAAGCACAGGAATTCGTGCAATCTATGAATGGTAGGTAAAGGGTAGTGGCTCCGTGACTAGGTGAATTTATCTCAACGGCTCGGGAAGAAAGGTCCAGTGTGACTCCATGCATAGCCATCCAGTTCATTCCCAAAATAATGTCCATGCCGTCAAGGGGTAAAAGGACAAGGTCCGTGTCGATGGTTTTACTACCCAATTTGACTGGTACTTGTCTGACCATTTGGTTTGAAGCAATTTTACCACCCGGTGTTGATATCATATATGACCCTTTTGTGTGACAAACATCCAAGCCTACTTTTGCACCGAATTTTGCACTTATAAAACTATGCGATGCACCAGAATCAAATAATATAACGGCAGGCTTGTTATGGATAGAGAATGTACCCGACATCACTGGGGCTCCTTCAGGAAGCTCTGCAAGCGTGGTGAAGTTAATCCGTCCTTGCTTGACTTGCAGGGTCTGTCTCTTGCCCCTGTTCTTGGCGTTCGGGTTGGATCCTTGACCTTGGTTGGGCTGTCCAGGCTGAGGGCAATCGCGTGCGAAGTGGCTGGAACTCCCGCATTTGAAACAGCGATTTGCGGGGCTAGGTCGAAGAGACTGCTGAAGAATGGGCCTCGGACCATTCTGTGGAGGCATCGGGGGTCGTACCATGCCTGGCTGCTGTGGGGGTCTGGCAATCCATCTTCCTGGCTGCGGGGCCTTTGGTGGAGCTGTAGGTGCGGTATTTTGCACGATACGATACCTTGGTGGTTGGGCACTTGATGGCCCTGCGGGTGCCTTTCTCTTCTTCTCTGCCCGGTGTGCCATGATACAATCCTCCTGGGTAATGGCCATATTGACCAACTCGTTGTAGGTGTCCGCCCTGGCTAAGTTCAGACGTTCCTTGAGCTTGGTATTCAGACCTCGGCGGAAACGATCACGCTTCTTGGCATCCGTATCAGCGTGATAGCCCGCATACTGACATAGGTTGTTGAATGCTTGGGCGTACTGCAGCACGGTGCGGGCGCCCTGGGTAAGTGCCAGGAACTCATTCAACTTTCTCTCCATGAGACCCTCGGGGATATGATGTGCCCGGAACGCGGTCTTGAATTCATCCCAGTCGACCACATGATCAGCCGGGAGCATGGCAAAATAGTGGTCCCACCACAGACGAGCGGTACCGCGAAGCTGTTGCGCGGCAAAACGAGCCTTGTTGGCCTCTGAGCATGGGGCCACAAGTAGTGTGAACTTGGATTCTATGGTGCGAATCCATGCATCTGCGTCCAGGGGTTCCTCGGTCTTATGGAACAAGGGAGGCTAGGTCCCCAGGAAATCCGTGTATCCTGCAGCTTGTGGTTGGTGAGCATTGTGCCCACCCCTCTGCTGGTGTTGCCCTTGCACAATCTGACGCAGCAGCTCGGTTTGAGCGGCCATTACTTCCACCAAACTGGGCGGGGGTGGTGGCGATTGTCGCGAGCGGCTGCCACCGGCACCAAAACCCTCGGGGTTGCCACGTGTTGATCCAACCATCTGAAACGTGAAAGGTTACCATTAGCAACGCGATCCATATTACTTTCTTGACTCATAAACAATTGGGTAGTCAGAGACTTCCGAAGTCTGAGCTAGAAGTATGGACAGAATCTCTGTTTGCTACGAGAAAAATCATAGCCTGCTGTGGGTCCATCCAAAACATCTCAAACATTTGCAGTAGTCAGAGAATTTAGGAATGCACCACTTTGGTATTTAACTTCGGTGCTAGAACTATGGCTAAGGTGGTCGAAAAGCTCGTCCTTTGCCTTACTGTCTTAGTTGTTTTTTCAGCAGATTGACCGGTACTGTTTCGCCTATATCTTAAACTAGCGAGGTCCAATGATGCTGAATTTTTGTGAGAACCTAGATCACAAAATTTAGCACAAGTCTGGTATTCAACACTCAGCCAACAAATGCAAGGAGACATGGGTAAAAATTCCGACAAGTCTCAGCGATTGTGGATTTCATCGTTTACCGAATTACAACGAAATCACCCAAGTTTATCGCCGTTCCTTACATGTTATGGGTATCCACATGGTTCAGGTGTACCCAACACAAAAGAGTTACTCAACTCCTAGTTAGCCTATTACAACACTTGCCAAAAGTTAGGCTACCCTATCGAGGAGTATGTGCAAAAGTCCTCCTAGGTCGTCCTCTAGAAATCATCCAAGTCGTTGACGGACGACTCGCTGTGAGCAGGAGAGTGGGCTCCCATCTGAGGTGCCTGTGGTACCTCACCCTCGAAATCCATACCTGAGATACCATCAATCTCCTGTGGCTCCTCCTCATCCTCCTCCATGTCGTCCTCATGGGGATGGTCATTCTGATCATGATGCCACTGAATGTGCTCATTAGCATCCTCCAACTCAAGGTTCAGATCATGGAGCTGCTCCTCCAACTGTGCTATCGTGGTATCTCTCTCACCCATGAGAGTGTCCTGCTCCTGGATTTGGCCCTCAAGTTGGCCAATCTGAGCATCTCTGTCCTCAAGATCCTGGCTGAGCTCCTTTATTTGCTCATCCCTGGTATCTGCCATCATATGGTAGGCCTGGGCAAGATCGGTGAGCTGCTCGAGTGCCGGACTCTGGAGAGTCTGAAGCCGGTAGAGTGCACTCATGCACCGCACGGAGGTATGGATAGTCTCCTGGGCATGGAAGTCTACCAAATACTGTGCGTGCTGCACCCTGTTGAGCCAAAAGGGGTCGTTGTCCTGGGCAGCAGGAAACAATCCAATGGGAGTGAGTGTGACAACCTCGGGACGCTGCGCACAAAATGTGGTGAGCGCCCTCATGGCTGCAAGCTCCCAAGTATCGGCCAAACGGCGACCAACAGCCTCAAGCTCCAAGGCGGGCCGCTCCGGGTGTAGCGGGTGCGGAAAGATAGTCACGTTGACACGGCACTGGGTAACTCCATTCTCCGCAAACTCCAGTCCGGCGTAACGTGGGGGAATTAGATAGCCCGCGGTACGCAGAACATCCCACAAAATAGAGGGAAAGCCCTCCCAGTGGAGACACTGCGAGTGCACGCGTCCATCCTCATCCACCATCATCTCAACAGGCTCGGCCATCTGAACAAAAGATCAAATGGAATGAGATAGCGAAAAACTGTGAGCAGCACAAGGACAGATTCTGTATAGTGTGCAAAAATAATCATAACTCCCACAGTTCTCATCCGAAAATTCTCAAATTTCACCAGATCACTCCTAAGGTATTTGTGAACAACGTTTCTAGTCAACTCCAGAGCTAATTGGGTCTCTAAGATGGTCTTTCTTTTCAGGTTTTACCTTACTGTCTACCCAGAATTTTCAGTGAACAGAGGGCTAGAGTTTCGCACACCAGGGAAAATCTACCCAGCCAAAATTTACCAAATTTTAACAGCAGCTTCCTGGGTAAATTTGGAACAAGTTTCGTGTTGTGCTCTTTGGCAGAAAACCGCAGGAAGGGGGCCTAAAAATTTAAGGGGCAGAAGTGCTTATTCTGGACAGAATTCTGACATTTCAAGGTTTCTGTTATTTCTCACTATCCATAAGTTCAGAATTTTTTGTTTTTGAACAGAAGATAGAACACAAAATTTGGGACAATTTCTTCAACATGAACTTTATCAGAAATGGTCATTTTCTTTGGTCAATAATTCGCTCTTTTCGGTCGTGGCAGATTTGGGACAGTTTTCTCTAGATAATCCTTATGCAACCATGCTTAGATACGCAAGAACCTTTCCACTCTCACACCACGCATTTTTGATTTCAGATACACATGTTCATGATGCATGCACGTCCTATTCGTCCTCACAAAATAGAATAATCGCCAAATAGCTTTGGTCTTACGAAGATAGTTTCGGTGGCTTACACAATACGGCTCTCGCTATAATAGCTAGTCGAGTCTTTCTAATCGTTCCTTAACTTATCGTGATCGCGGTTAGTGTACCTGCAGAAGATGATAGAGTATATATATTTCATGAACCTTTCATGCCAGCACTCATGAAAGCGTCCGTAATCATTACCGTTTACTTATAGAAACGATATCTGTACAATTCCCGCCGTACAGACGACGTTTACATACGCTATCTAGATAGCGTATTCACGGGGGTACCGTCATGAGACGGGGGTATGAACAGCGATCGCCATACCCTGCGCCGAACCTTCTACTCCCAATATGTTCAACTAACAGTTGGCATATTGGCAGCACCTCAAGTAAGCCACTGCTTGAGGGCAGCGTTCGGTTCGCATCACCGACAGGAAGGCCAAGCTCTCTCAGTTGGCTGAGGATCCTTACCTTCTTACCTTAGCGATGAGTGCGTCGTTACAGAATTTAAGGTCGGTTGTACATGAAAGTAAGTTTTGACAGAAAGTAATATGCTGGAAGTCAGTTGATAATATATATAGAAGTTAGATAGCCACCTAGTAACTTTCCCATAATCCCTTAGGGCTTTACGAACTAGGCACCATCCTTAACGTACCAACGCATTTCGCAACACAACCTTCTAGTCAAGTTTTATGAAAACAAGTTTTTAAGGCTTGTTGCATTCTCTGGCGTATGTATTTCGGCTCTGGTGTCCGCTGTTGCCAGCTGTGGCACCAGCTACGGCTCTGATACCAGCTGTGGCAGAACCACCTGAATTAATCCGGCTCAAGTGTATTAACCATCACCATTAAGGCATCCTCGGTTAACCTTACACTTCGAACGGAGTAATCCACTGGTCTGTCGGGTATAACCTCCCGATACAACCACGGTGAACGGATCGAGCGCCGTACATACAAATGCTCACGCGACGATGAGCCCCGAGAACACCACATTCCAGCAAATATTACAACATTAACATAAGTAAATATTACAGACCAAGTTCTGAGTTTAGAAAACAAGTACTTCAATTAACATAAATAAGTTCTTCAGAGTTAAATTGCAGCGGAAATAAACAACGGAAACTACTTGACGATACAGGATGTCTCGATGAAACCCGTACGAGACATCACTCGGCCTTATCTCCGTTGGACGGGGGCGCATCCCATTCCACCGACCAACCAGGGGGAAGAGTGCAGGGCCAAGTCAAGCTAGCAATCATGTCTTCAAAGGGCTCACCTGAAAACGAGTCACAAGCAAGACTGAGTATACTAATACTCAGCAAGACTTACCCGAGTAGTGGAAACTACTCCACCGACTCTAGACATGCAAGGCTTTTTGGCTCAGGGGTTTGTTTTGCCGAAAAGTATCTACAAGTGGGTCCTTACTTTCAACTTTTAGCTCAAGATTCTAGTTTCGTTAGCCGGTCTAGGTAAGCAGCTATCCAAGCATACATGATGAAGCATTAAATTTTCCATCCAACCAGTTCATTCATCATCCTTGTTCCTCTTCTTACTCTGTGGGTAAAAATGGTTAAGCAGTCTCAATAGCCGTGAGAAACGGACGATTCGAATCGAATTTCTTAACCTTGCAAGGGAAACCCAAACACACGTCACGTGGTTACTCCCTAGAGTCACACGTGCAACCTTTCCCCTTTCTTTCCGGGTCGTGGATCGGGGCTACCCTCCGAGAGTACAAGAGCTCCACGCCACGGTTCGGCGCCGGGTCGTGACCACTCTCTGCACTCGCCATATGCACATGGGATCGAAGTTCAAAGGGTAGGATGCCGTCCCCTTGCCGGGCCAATCAGGTACTTAAGCTTACCGATTCCCATAATCTCGGCATGTGTTTAGTACGTTCAAAGACTTAACCATCACTACCACACCCTGCGGCCTTAGCATTTTTCACTAGACAGACGGGCCTTAATCGTAACCATCGTTACATAACCCGTCCGTGTCCTTATGATTGCAGCGTGTAGTAGTCATTCAACTCCTATTTTCTCGCGAGTGACAGGAAATCACTCGACTTTTACCGGAGTCCTATTAGCACAGCATTCTATCGAACCTTACATCTAGTTTTCACGCAAGGGTTCCTGACATCATGCAACTAAGTTTTCATCCAACTCCTATAAACTTAATGCACAAGCAAGGAGTAAAGAGTTGCATAATTTCGGAAAGAATGGGTTATGCTCCGGGGCTTGCCTTCGCAGTTTGCTTGGGGATCTTCCGAACTTGGGCTCGGGTCTTCAAAAGCTTCAGTTAGATTTGCTTGAGCTTCACGCTGCTCACTCTCGGACGCGGGCACCAGCTCGTAGGTTCCGTCGGCGAGAGTCGTCGATTCTACATGAGTGCACAAGTTTAAGTCGTGGAAATAGCACTTGATTACGATTTGAGAGTCATTACTACAAGGGATAGTTTCTGGTCATGAAATTTTGGATTTAGGCACATCAAGGAAAGATGTGCTTACTGCAAAATTTTCAGCCAATTTTATGTAACAGATTAATTCTGAAAAATATATATCATTGTTGCTGTTAGATACTTGTTCTTTTTGTACAGAACAATTGGTGTAACAAATGAGTCTAAGATTTTTACAGAGCTTTCACTTAAGCATGCAGAAGCTACTGTAATTTTTGTAGGATTTATTATGCAGTATTCAGAGCATAGAAAATATGACATTCTACACCTAGGCTTTTTAAAGATTCATTTTTACAGAACCCTTCACAGGGTTTTTGTCCATGAAACGTTTTACACAGCAACCTCTACCACATTGTAACTCCCAGTAATAATTTGGGGATTTTCCAAACTAAGGTACTATTTTCTTGATTTAATGTATGTTATTAGCACATAATTCAAATAAATAGGTTACTGTGAGATAAAAAGTCTCCTAATTTTTCTCTGGCTTCTAGTTACCAATACATTAGCATAGGAAAAATTTCAATGGGTGACTCACCACCTAACTGCAGGGATAAAACATTCTTCTTACACATGATATAAAACTAAGTTTAACAAACAGCAGAGCTAGAGATGGAATTTGGGTCTGATCTTTTTACACAGTCCTAACCATCCAGCAACTAATTCACTGCCCAAAATTCAGGGTCAGTATTGTTCTAGAACAGTGGGTATAAAATATGCCCATTAAAGCTTCTATTTAATGTAGAGCAAAATATTTTGAGATTCTGAGAAAATTTTTGTAACAAAAGTGGTAGAGTTTGTTCTGACGATTCCAGAACAGTTGAGTTTGCATTTTTCTGAATTTTCTACGATTTTATACGAATTTTACAAGTTCACTGAATTTGAATCTAGGTTTGAAATTTTCTTTTACAACTAGGTCCTTGAATCTTACGCTCAGACCCTTCTAAAGATTTAAATCCTTGCAATTGGGTCCTCGGCGGCTCGGGTGCGGCGGCCGGCCGAAATTCCGGCGAGGGGGCTCGCCGGCGGCGAGGGGCGGGGGTCGGGGAAGGTTCAGGGGTGCGAGGGCTACCTTGTGGGGGTGTTGTTCAGGTGGGGGACGGCCGGGAAGGGCTCGCCGGCGTTGGAGCAGAGGCGGCGGCGGCGCGGCTCGCGTCGACGGCGGTGCTCCGGCGGGCTTGGGGCGGCGTGGTCCGGTCGGTGAGCTTCAGTGACGCGTGGGGAAGCTACTCAGAGGCTCGGCTTGGACGGAGGGGGTCGGGGTCGTGCTGTCCACGGCGAGCAGGGGCGGCGGCGGCGACGGCAGCGCGGGCGGCGGCGCTCCGGTGGCTCTGGGTGGCGTTGGGTAGGTCGGCGAGCTGCGGTGAGGCGATGTAGTGGTGGTTGGGTGCTCAGTTTGGGCAGTGGGCGGCTGTGGAGGGCTGCCCACGGGCGGGTGGTGCTCGGCGGCAGCGATGGCGCGGCGAGGCGTTCTGGTGGCCGGGGGCTCGCGCGGGCGGTCGGGGTGGCGTTTTTATAGGGACAGGAGGGGGCGTGGAGATGCCTGGGCGACGCGCGGGGCGGGGCACGGCAGCGGCGTGCACTGGGCGCGGCGGGCGGCGGCAGAACGCCGGCGTGTCGTGCGGCGAGCGGGCGCGGGCGACTGGGCGGCCGAGATACTGGCGTGGGCGCGGCGAGATAGTGCCGGGCGCGGAGTGGGGAAGCAGCAGCGGCAGCGGCTCGGGCGGAGGGCGGGCGCGACGACTGGTGGGGCGCGGGGGCCGGGGCGGCACGGCAGCGGCGGCCACTGGGCGAGCGGGCGGCGGCCTGGGCGCGGCAGCGCACGCGCGGGCGGGGACTGGCCGCGCGGCGTCGGGGCGGGGCAAAGCCGGCCGTGGCGGGGTGGTGCGGCGGCCACTGGCCTGGCGCTCCGCGCCGGTCAGGCGACGCCGGCCACCTGGCGCGCGGCGGGCGGGCGAGCGCGCGCGGCGCGGCAGGGGAGGGAGGGAGATGCGAGGGACCGAAATGCAAAAATTCGAAAAAGTTCAGGGGGCTGGGTGCAAACAGAGCGTTTTCTCCTCTTTCTGATTTGAATTTCAAAAACTTTTGAACACGAAAGTTGCTCAAAATAAAAAGTTCTACAACTTTGGTTTCAGGCAAAATTTCATTTGGCTTATGATTTTAAAGTTATTTTAAAAGTTTCAATTGTGTCCAAATGTGCCCAAATTAAATTTGAATTCCAACTGAACCCGGTTTAATTCTTTCCACCCTCTCATTAGTGGTTTAAAACATAGAGTTAGGCTAATGACATTGATTTCGGAATTTTAATTACCAGGGTTGTCACAGGAACTCCAGCCGATCGACGCGCCTGGAATTTAATACTCTATTTCCTTGTCAATCAACAGGTCAGATTGACTGGCACGCCGCGCGAACTGCACTAGGGCGATAACCCGAACAGGAGCTAAGCAGATTCTCCCGGGTCGTGTGTCCGACGCTGAAGACCATCGGCCGATTCCTATCCGGCCGATTTTAGCGCCAACAATGCGCAAATGGCTTTCTTCAACAAGAACTTTAGAAGGGTTCTAAGGAAGAGCAACTTCCGAAACTTTGGCAAGAACAAGTATGAATCAAGAAGAAGATCAAGCAAGCCTTGTTTTGGTTGCAAGAAAATTGGGCATTTTATTACGGATTGTTCGGAAGAAAAGAAGAAGAACAAGGACACCAAGGAGAGCTCATTCAAGAGGGACAAGCCAAGATACAAAAAGAACGCCGGTGAAGCTCATCTTGGTCAAGAATGAGATTCAAATGAAGAGAGCAACTCCGACAATGAAGATGTTGCAACCATGGCATCTTCTTCTCAATAACCAAGTTTGTTTGAAGATCTCACCGATGATGAAGATCAAGGCCCAATCATGTGCCTTATGGCAAAGAACATAAAGGTAACATCCCCAAACTCATCGGATGATGAACTAGACGAGGAAGATGAAATTTCTAGTCTTATTAAACAATATGGCAAAAGAGCGGCAACTAAAATGATGAAACTAATAATGAAATTAGGTGACCTAGATGAGACTCTTGAATCACAAGAAGAATTGCTTAGGCTTGAAAGAGAATCCAAAACTCTTGAAAAGAACCTTACCAATGAAAGGAAGGAAAACAAGAGGCTGAGGACTCTCTAAAAACCAAGGATAGCATACTTCTTGAGGTAGGAGAGTCATTCACTAGTGAAAAGAGGAAAGTGAATGACTTAACTAAAAAACTCTGCTTAGTTGAAGACACTCATGCTAACTTGAAGAAAGACAATGAGAAACTTCATGAAAGCTTAACAAGCTTGCAAGACATTCACACGACACTTGAAGTTAAAGTTAACACTCTTTTGGAAAGCTCCTCTAAAGCTTGTGAGTCATCAAAGACATCTAGTCCTTCAACTAGTAGCAGTTGTGCACGATGCTTTAATATTGATGTTCAAACTTGTGCTACTAACCATGCCGAAATGCATGCCATGAAGAAAGAGATTACTAGACTCACTCAATTAGTGCAAGAAGAAGCACCATCTCACAAGAAAGTACTCAAGACAAATCCCTTAGAAAGGTAGGTGAGTTTGAGAAGCATACCAAGGGATTCAGATCAAAGTACATGAGCAAGTATGGCTTTGAGAAAGGTAAGGGACTTGGAAAGAATAAAGATGGTGCACCTCAAACCATCCCATATGTCAAGAACAACAAGAAGGCCACATTAGGAGCAAATGGAGGTCTAGTGAACATGACTACTCCCATCCGCAAGGGAGCTGGTAAGACCCAAGGGACAAGTCATGTCAAGTTTGTCAAGGGAGGCACAACATGTGATGAAGGTGCCAAAATTGTCGCATCTTCATTAAAGCAAGACAAGTTGCAAGCTCCTAAGACACAAGAATCATCCTCTCAAATATCTTTTTATGCGGATTATATGTTAACTAGGAACCACCGTGGTAAAGTGGTTGCTATGTTTGTGGGTCACCGCTCATGGACACTAAGGTGAAAAGCCGTGTGTGGGTACCCAAGGTGCTTGTGACTAACACTCAAGGACTCAAGTATTGTTGGGTACCTAAAAGGAAGGAATAATCTTGTTTTGTAGGGATACTTCTAAGGTGGATCCACATGGGTGATTGATAGTGGATGTACAAATCATATGACCGGAGAAGGAAGTATGTTTGAATCTTTCAAAGAATCCGATGGTGATCATTACATTACCTTTGCCGGAAATCAAATGGGAAAAGTGCTTGGCACCGGTAACATTGATCTAAACTCAAAATTCTCTCTTTCAAAGGTTCTCTTAGTTGAGTCACTTGGCTATAATTTGTTGTCCATATCACAATATTGTGCCTCGGGCTTCAATTATTTATTCACTAACGTGGGAGTGACCGTCATTAGGAGAAGCGATGGCTCAGTTGCCTTCAAGGGTGTGCCCAAGGGAAAGCTTTATCTAGTGGATTTTTCACAAGAAAAAGCTCAACTTGATTTATGCTTGGTGGCAAAGTCTAGCTTGGGTTGGTTATGGTATCGCCGACTAGCCCACGTTGGGATGAGAAATCTCAACAAGCTCCTAAAGGGGGATCACATCCTAGGACTAACCAATGTCTCTTTTGAGAAAGATCGTATCTGTAGTGCTTGTCAAGCCGGAAAGAAAGTTGGTGTTCCTCATCCATCAAAGAGCATTGTCACCACTGTCAAGCCATTGGAACTACTACACATGGACCTATTCGGCCCGGTGGCTTATATAAGCATTGGTGGTAACAAATATGGTCTTGTCATTGTTGATGATTTTTCTCGTTTCACTTGGGTATTCTTTTTGCATGACAAAAGTGTAGTGGAAGATACATTCAAGAAATTTGCAAAAAGAGCTCAAAATGAATTTGAGACCAAGATCAAGAAAGTGAGAAGTGACAATGGCACCGAATTCAAGAACACCAACATTGAAGAATTCCTAGATGAAGAGGGCATTGGTCATGAGTTCTCCATTCCATATACTCCACAACAAAATGGAATTGTTGAAAGGAAGAATAGAACTCTCATTGAGGCCGCAAGGACGATGCTTGATGAATACAAGGTGTCGGATCAATTTTGGGCGGAAGCAATCAACACAGCGTGCCATGCCATCAACCGCCTTTATCTACACAAGATCTTGAACAAGACTGCCTACGAGCTTCTACTTGGCAAAAATCCTAGCGTGTCTTACTTTAGAGTTTTTGGAAGTAAGTGCTTCATTCTTAACAAGAAGCCCAAAAACTCTAAGTTTGCACCTAAAGTTGATGAAGGTTTCCTTCTTGGTTATGCCTCAAATACTCATGGCTATCGTGTCTTCAACAAAACCTCCGGTTGTGTTGAAGTTGCGTGTGACGTGACATTTGATGAATCTAATGGCTCTCAAGGGGAGCAAGTTGATAATATTTTAGACATGGAAGAATCACCAAGCAAGGCAATCGAGAAGCTATCCACTGATGAAATAAAGCCTCAAGAACAAGGAGATCAAGATGATGATAATGTGTTGATGTTCAAAGGGTCATCTACATCCACCTCCGCCGCGCAACCCGGAAACTCCGGCCATGTGTCCGGAGACTCCGGATCCCCTGTCCGGAATATCCGGACTGAGGACCGGACTATCCGGACCACTGTAGTTCAACCCTCAACTCCACATCAAGATCAATCTCAGGCTGAACAAGAAGTTGATCTAATACAACGTGAAGCTCAAATTCCTCATCCAAGTGTTCATCAAAATATCCAAAAGGATCACGCCGTAGATAACATCCTTGGAAGCATAAGTAAAGGGGTAACCACTTGTTCTCGTTTGGCTACTTTTTGTGAACATTACTCGTTCGTTTCTTCCTTGGAACCACTTAAGGTAGATGAAGCACTGGATGAACCGGATTGGGTGATGGCTATGCAAGAAGAATTAAATAACTTCACGCAGAATGAAGTCTGGTCCTTAGTAGAAAGACCCTAGCAAAATGTTATTGAATCCAAGTGGGTCTTTCAAAACAAACAAGATGAACATGGCGTGGTGACAAGGAACAAAGCAAGGTTGGTTGCTCAAGGCTTCACACAAATCGAATGTTTGGATTTTGGTGGGACTTATGCTCCCGGGATTTATCGGATTCGAAGGATTCCCGCTTGTTCAACGTCTCTCAAGGTATTCAAACTTCAAATCGCCCGATCTCTCAATGTGGTTGGAGTTAGTAGATGTGCCTTGGGGGATAGTCTCTACACATGTCTAGCATCCTATGGTTCAAGTTTGATATCAATTCCCATGGCTAAATCTTCAAATATTTGAACCTAGGGTTTTGGGGCACGATATCCGGATACTCCGGATATAGGGGCAGATACTCCGACCATTGTGTCTGGAGTATCCGGACATATACCCGGAGTCTCCGGACTTCGTGTGACTGGCCCTATTTTTTTCAATCAAAAACTATCTAGACTCATTCTTAATCATACCACATCTCTTGTCTAGGAAATGGGGAGAGCAGGTGAACCATCTGGTCAGCGTCGGCAAAAGCGCCGTCATGATCCGCAAATTCAAGAAGAAGTTTCCCCTCCTAGTCCTCCTCCAAGAGAACTGTGACCTTGTCATTGTTCTGGCAAAGAACCCGCAGGCAGCAGTTCACAAGCCCATCCACCACGACAAGCCCCCTACATGATGGCAAGCATGCCGAATCCTCCGTCCAGGGCTAACCCTTCCAGAAGGGGTATTGCAGCGGATATTTGCCCACAGACTCCACCTCGCTTGGAGGTCGTCTTCTCAGCAGATCAGACTCGATATCCAGCCTGTCCCAAGCTTGCTCGCCCTCAGATTCCAGATGGATATGCCATTCAACTGGGCAGAGATTATTTCAAGCAAGCCGTGGCTGTCACAAATGCTCGGACAAAAGATGTGTATCGGTATGAGAAGGCAGAAAACTTGGAAAGAAGGTTTTGGTGTCAGTTGCATCAGGACTTCTATTCCTTTGTGGTTTTGCGCAAGGGCAAGGCACCAATTGTCCCTTGCAAGTATGTGGATTGGGCTTACTTTGAAAGACTCAATGATCCATTCTTCAATGAAGCGATTGCAAAGTGCCGAGAGTTTGGTCTCTATGATATCATGGGCTTTCGGTACGATTGGAATGAAGAGATCCTTGCCCAATTCCATTCTTCTCTCTATTATGATGCAAGGAATGTCGCTTTCTTTTGGACACAGAAGGAGTGAAATATGGAGTGGATTACATGAATTTCTCTAGGCTTCTTGCACTTGGGTCAGAGGATGAGAAGAGAGATCCCATTCATGTGGAGCATCAATTCAAGCCCAATCAATTACCGGCTCTCTTCTACAATCCGATCCTCGCCGATGCCGGTAATGCAAGCACCCTCCAACCCTTCTACTACACGATGAATCAATTCTTTCGTGCCACCATTGATGCTAAGGATGGAGATTCCACGGCACTCCGCTACTTTGCATGCAATCTCCTTGCTCGTACAATGCTAGGAGGAAAACCATTTTGCATCATGGACTTCATCTAGAATGAGCTAAGTTGAACCATGAATGATCCCAAGAAGTTCTTGCCTTCAGCTCCTTATATTATGTATATGATTGAGAGGGTCACCATGATCACATTTCCAAAGGACTGCAAGCATGAGCCTCTTCGTATTCGTCCGCACTCCGGTGATGCACCACGAGCACCTCCTCTTCATGTCGGATCCACACGAAACCCAAGGTTTGACCCAGCTCCATCTTATTCGGGTCCATCATCCTCTCGCCGTGGTCACCATGACTCTTTTCATCAAGAGGGCACTCAAGAGCATCTTTTGTATGTGCAAGACTGCTACTCAAGAAATCAATGAAAACCGTCGTGATATTATTGAGATCAAGAGTCACTTAGGGCTTCCTGCAGATCCTTACCATGAGTTGCCCGAATTTGATGACCCGTTCGCCGAGTGGGATGCCACGGATGAGGCCGCTATTGCTGTTGCTCATGCTCCTCTTCCTCGCCCACGTCGACGCACTCATGCACCTACTCGCTCTCGTCGCTCTCCTCCTCGTGGTCAAGAAATTTTTGATGAAGATGAGGAGACTGAAGAAGAAGAGCCCCGAGACTATTGCGAGATCCCCGACTTCGATGAGGATGAGGATATCTCCGATGAGGATGCCCAAGATGATGATGAGTAGTAGACTTCCTTACTCTTTTCATTCCCTTTTTGGCACTTGATGACAAAGGGGGAGTGAAAATGACCATTTATGTACTCATTTGATGTACTCATTTGGGCATCGAACTATGTCATTTTTTTTGCTTTTGTTGCACTTGAACTCATTCTTGTAAGGACTATGTGGTATGAGAGAACTTGTAATGTGTGCTAATCTATGTTTAAAACTGTTTGGTTGTCACATTCGAAGCTGTTCTAAGGCTTAAATGATAGTGTGATGCTTATTTGAATTGTGACGACTTGTTGTTTTCTGTGTTCTGTGTAGGAGGTCCGGATACTCCGGTTATTTAGCCGGATACTCCGGACATGTTCTCTGGAGTCAACGGACATATGCCCGGAATCTCCGGGTTTTGCTGCTGTTGGCGCTAAAATCGGCCGGATAGGAATCGGCCGATGGGTCTTCAGCGTCGGACACACGACCCGGGAGAATCTGCTTAGCTCCTGTTCGGGTTATCGCCCTGGTGCGGTTCGCGCGGCGTGCCAGTCAATCTGACCTATTGATTGACAAGGAAATAGAGTATTAAATTCCAGGCGCGTCGATCGGCTGGATTTCCGATCTGTCCTGAGGAGCGCGTCGGCGGCAAATCGGCCGATTTGCTGTAGAGATGATCGGCTATGGGTCAGCCGATGATCGTATAGTAATTGTAAAGAGAACTGCTGGAGCAATCTAAACAATTGCTATAGAAGCAACACTTGAAACAGATCTAATCGGCTGTATGGCGATGAATCGAAGGAGAACAATGATGAAGCCGATTACCCTGATCTCAAGCTGGATAACTGGTGATGATACTAGAATAACAGGTAGAACTTGCAATTCTAGTAAATATCGATAACTTGTGAATAAATCCAAACGAAACCACAGCGATGCGCCCGTAGTTAAAGCTCGGATATTACTCGATAATCGGAACCTACCAATTGGCCGGAGATCAGGTTGATGCAGCCCTGCCAATCCGTACGAACTCGTGAAAGAAGAAAATATTGGCGAAGTCGCCGACTTGAAAGGTAAAGTACTGGTAAAAAGTAGAAGTATTTTGTTGATTGATGTTGGTTGTTTTTTGCAAAACCCTAGCGACTCCTATTTATACCCTGAAACTAGGACTCCTGGTCGATTACGACTTGTTACAACCTTATTTAAAATAGGAAAACTACTATATCTATGATAACTTTAAAAAGGAAACGGACTCCCGCAGGATCTTCCGCCGCCGTTTCCTAATCCAATCAGGACCTCTTCAATTGCTTTCCGGCCGTCTTAGCATACCTCGTTGACCAGCTTTTGACCAGGATCTTCTGGAATAATCCTATCCTGTCGGTGCGGGCTGTGCCACCAATCGGCCGATTTTCGACTGTTACCCCGATCGGCCGATTCCTTACTGTAGCTTTCAGATCCGCTTCGTCGGCCAATCTTCTCCTCCTGACGCCGATTTAATACGTGTCAAAATCTGGCGTCAACACATGCCCCCCAGTTTCGGAGTAAAATATAACTTTTTCTTCGAAACTCTTTCTTTAATCCTTCTCTCTAAGCTTCCTCATTGCGACAGGAGTAAACCTCGGAATCAGTTGTGTTACCTTTCCCTCTGCATCTGATCTTTTTCTAGAATCAGGTTTATGACATGGAATCCGGTAACAGGACTTGGCGTGTAGATTCAGACTTTGACCGTCTCCCCTGGCAGCTTTGCATTTACTGATGCCTTTACTCCGACGGTACACGTCTTGTCAACCCTCTATCTCTTCCTTTCTATAAATACGACTCTTCGTATTATTTCCAAAAATGTTCATCTGGCTTGTCTTCTTTTCCTTCTGAAACCCACCGCTCGCCGTCTTTGGTCAAGCATTAAAATGTCCTCTCGATCCTCCTCTTCCGTTAATCAGGTATCAATTTCCTCTCCATTCCTTCCTGAGATATCTTGCTTTGTCCTAACATATTTGTCTATTCCTTCTTCCAGCCGAACCGTCTCAGCCCCGGTTTGGAAAGAGCGATCGAAATCATGCATTCAGGCAAGCCATTGTCGCAAGCTGATATAGATCTGATAAGAGCTCATTCTGAAGAACTCAAAGATCATGTTCCTGCCAATGTCCGATCAATCTTGGACCATATGGATCTCGTCTGCTTTGAACAAATGCCATCCTCTGACGAGAGTTCTTCATCTTCTCACCGACTTGCTGAAGCTAAGACCGAAGCCACCATGAAAGATTTGGAAGAGGAGAAGGCCCGTCTGCTGAAAGAACTCTGCGACCAAGCTGAAGCTGGAGTCACTGCAAAGGACTTGAAAGATGAAAGGCTCTCCCTCATGGTAAGATTAGGTCGTGTCGAAAGAGAAATCCAACGCAGGCGTAACCAGTAGTGTTTTTATTCTAAGGGCGACTTACACCATGTTGGCCATGTAATCTTGATATATCTTGCTGTAAGTTATGCATCTACCCAAATGCTTGGATAGTACCTTTTCAAATATCATCCATTCAGAGCCCTTGGGAATTCCTCCCCTTCTATCGTTTCCAGAATGTATGCATTTCCGGGAGCACATCGGCCGATTCTATACGGCCCTTCCCAAGTGGGTGACCACTTACCGAATTTGGGATCCTTAGATCCTATCGGCAGCACCAGCTTCCATACCAGATCTCCCTGAGAGAACTGTTTGACTTTGACCTTCTTGTCATACCATCTGGCCACCCTTTTCTTGTTCTCCTCTATGCTGATTAGAGCTCTTAATCGCAATCCCGCCGAATCGTCAAGTTCATCTTTCATGAGAAAGGAATAATCATCGATCGTTAACTGATCCTGTAGCGATATGCGTCTTGACCCTGTTCTTATCTCCCATGGTAGGACTACTTCATGGCCATAAACCAAACGATAAGGGGATATTTTAGTGGCCCCATGACAAGCCATCCTGTACGCCCATAAAGATTCAGCCAAAGACATATGCCACTTCTTGGGTTGTTCTTCTATCTTCCTCTTAATTAGCTTGATTATCCCCTTGTTAGATGACTCCGCCTGGCCATTGGCTTGAGCATAGTATGGCGAGGAATTTAATAATTTAATCCCCATATCGGCGGCAAACTCTCCGAATTCTCCAGAAGTGAACATTGTCCCTTGATCAGTTGTGATGGTTTGAGGAATACCAAATCGATATATAATATGGCTTTTAACAAACTCAATCATATCGGCTGATGTCACGTTCCTCAGAGGAACTGCCTCCACCCATTTGGTAAAATAATCTGTAGCCACCAATATGAACTTATGCCCTTTGCTAGATGGAGGATGAATCTGTCCGATGAGATCTATTCCCCAACCTCTGAACGGCCACGGCTTAATTATTGGATTCATAGCCGACGCTGGTGCGCGCTGCACATTGCCAAACCTCTGACAGTCTTGGCATCCTTTGTAATACTTGAAACAATCTTCCAGAATGGTCGGCCAGTAATATCCGTTGTTCCTGATCATCCACTTCATTTTGTGGGCCGATTGATGAGCTCCACACACGCCTTCATGGATCTCTCCCATTAGAATCTTTGCCTCTTCTGTTCCCAGGCATTTGAGAAGAACTCCATCAATCGTCCGAAAAAATAAGTCATCCTCAAGCAACACATACTTTGTAGCCTGAAAACGTGTTCGCCGATCCACCCTTTGGGATGGGTTTTTCAAATAATCAGCGATCTCCTTCCGCCAGTCATCGGCCGCGAGTTCTAGCGTCATCGCTCCCTGAATCGGCCGATACCCAGAAGCATGTTGAGCCAGTCTGTTGGCTTCTTCATTATAATCCCTGGGGATGTGCTCAATTATTGCAGATTTGAAGCCTTTCAACAGTTGAAGACAATCTTCATAATAAATCCTCAAGATGTCGTCCTTGCATTCGGATCGTCCTGTTAACTGATCCACAATGAGCATGGAGTCCCCAAAGATCTCGACTGCATCCGCCCTGACTTCCCTTAACAATTGGATGCCTTTCAGGACAGCTCGATACTCCGCCTGGTTGTTGGTTGCAGAAGCTTCTATCGGCAGAGAGAAATCATAAGTTGCCCCCCGAGGCGACACAAGAACGATGCTGATTCCTGATCCGACCCCACACGAAGAACCATCAAAATATAGAGTCCATGGAACTGGTTCGACGGTGGCAATTTCTGGTCCACAATGCTGTACTACGAAATCGGCCATCACTTGACCTTTAACGGCTTTGGCCGACTCGTACCTTAGATCGAATTCTGACAAAGCCAGGATCCATTTTCCAATCCGCCCCTTCAAAATCGGCAATGATAGCATATACTTCACCACATCATCCTTGCATACGACTATGCATTCTGCCGATAGCAAATAGTGCCTGAGTTTAGTACATGAAAAGTACAAGCACAAGCATAATCGCTCCACCGAAGAATATCTTGTTTCGGCGTCTAAAAGTCTTCTGCTGACGTAGTACACCACTCGTTCTTTCCCCTCAAACTCCTGTACCAACGCCGATCCAATAGCCTGCTCATCAGCCGATAAATATAACTTGAACGGCTTACCAGGCTGTGGCGGGGCTAACACCGGAGGTGAGACCAGATACTGCTTGATACTCTCCAGTGCCTTGCGTTGCCCTTCTCCCCATGTGAACTCTTCGTCGGGCTTTAATTTCAACAAAGGAGTAAAAGCCTGAATACGTCCCGATAGATTGGATATGAATCTTCTGATGAAATTGACCTTGCCGATGAGGGACTGTAGTTCAGTTTTATTCTGTGGGGCCACTACTTTATTGATGGCGTCTATAATCTTGCAGCTGACTTCTATCCCACGTTCGTGGACCATAAATCCCAAGAATTGTCCGGCCGATACACCAAACGCACACTTGTTTGGGTTCATCTTCAGCCCATGCTTCCTTGTGCACTCCAGCACTTCTTGTAAATCGGCCAGATGATCCTGGTGACCTTTTGACTTGACCACGACGTCATCTATATAAATTTCCACTGATGAACCAATGAGTTTGTGGAAGATGTAGTTCATGGCCCGTTGATATGTAGCGCCGGCGTTTTTCAAACCAAAAGTCATAACTACCCATTCAAATAAACCAAGATGGCCTGGGCACCTAAAAGCTGTCTTCGGAATATCTTCTTCGGCCATTAATATCTGATTGTACCCGGCATTCCCATCCATGAAACTTATGACTTTGTGGCCTGCAGCAGCATCCACCAAGATATCGGCTGTTGGCATCGGATAACCATCCATTGGCGTAGCCTGATTTAAGTTCCTGAAATCGATACACACACGCAATTTTCCATTCTTCTTGTATACAGGCACAATGTTAGAAATCCATTCGGCGTAACGGCACTGCCGAATAAATCCTGCCTCAATCAACTTTGTAATCTCAGCCTTTATATCAGGTAGAATCTTGGGATTACACCGCCGTGCAGGTTGCTGATACGGCCGATATCCTGATTTTATAGGTAACCGGTGTTCAACAATAGACCGGTCTAGTCCTGGCATCTCGTGATATTCCCAAGCAAAGCAATCCCTGAACTCTTTCAATAATTTCATCAATTTGCATTTGTACTCAGGATCCAAATTGGCACTAACGTACGTCGGCCTCGCTTTGCTGCTATCTCCCAAATCTACCATCTCTAACAAATCGGCCGACGTGAACCCGTGCCCCAGCTTCCCATCTTCTCGGATGAGCTGATCCATTTATTCTGAATCTTCGGAGCCGACTGCTTGGATCGGCTGTAGACCGAAATCGGACACTCTCAGGAAGTCAGTGTCCCAAGTCCTGCCAGATATACACTTGTCGTGCTCGCAGCTCCACTGTTGTGTGTCGGCCGCTGCAACGTTGTAGACGGAATCGGCAGCTACCACCTCTGTACTGTCGCCGACCCATTGCACAAGGCATTGATGCATAGTAGATGGGACACAGCAATTTGCATGTATCCAGTCGCGACCGAGCAGCATATTATAGGAGCCCTTGCCATTAATGACGAAGAAAGTAGTGGGGAGGGTCTTACTGCCAATGGTGAGGTCGACGCAGAATGCCCCGCGGGCAGGCGACACGTTGCCTTCGAAGTCCTTCAGCATCATGTCCGTCTTGGTGAGGTCGTCCTCGCCCTTGCCCAGCTTGCGGAACATGGCATACGGCATGATGTTGACTGCCGCGCCTCCATCTACCAGCAGTCTGGTGACGGGTCTTCCGTTGACGTAGCCCTTAAGAAACAGCGCTTTGAGGTGCTGTCGTTTTTCTTCCTCTGGCTTCTCAAACATAGCCGTCATCGGCTCTAACACCAGTTGTGCCATTTGCTCTTCCTCTGTATTTGTCACTTTGTCCCGATCGCTTGGCGCCATGAACTCCATCGGCAGTATGAATACCATATCAATTTCGGCTGCCGATTCTTGGTTGTTTGCTTTCTGATCGATCTTCTTTGGGCACCAAATTCGAGATTTCACATTCCTTCTTTCTGGCACGTGTCTTTGTTCTTCTTCTTGATGTTCCCACTGGCGTAGGCGTTGGATCCTTCGTTTCTGGGATCTGGATAGGCCGTCAGGACACCACCTGGGATTCACTGGTTTGGCCGATGATCTGGCGTGTTCCCACTTTGGTTCCCTCCCTAGGGGATCTTCGTCTGACACCCTATCATCGGCCACCTCTTCCAGCCGATCGTGTGCGCTGATCCTGCCCCCTAGTCCATCTTGCCGGCCGATCTTGGTTTTTCACCTGCCGTACTGGTCAACTCTGCCCCCCAGCCGATCATGCACCGAAACGCGCCGTTCTTCGCGCCGATTTCTGTTGATCGGCTCTGATCCTCTGTCCCTAGAGTGTGGCTTCGGGCGATCGCTGCGGTTTGATCCATTGCACTCCGGACAGTTATCGGCAGAGGGCAGTCTGATATCGTTCTCCCAGCAGTGGATGAAGAAGGGACACTGCCAGTGATCTTCATGCCGGCGTATCATCTCTTCTTGGTGTTGTGCTTGTTCTTGCTGCCGCCGATATTTACTGAGTAGAAATTGGGAGGTGACAGGCCTGTGTGACCGTTCTGGTCCTCGCCTATTCCTTCTGATTTCTTCCGTCGTGATCTGCCTCTTGGGATCGACGATGCCACCTCTTCTCGCCGATTCTGATGTCAGCACCTTGGTTTGACTTGACTCTTCTCCAGCATTGACCGTGTTGGCCGGGAAGGGATGCTGATCTATCTTCATCGGCATTGCCGATTTGGTTGGTGTCTCAAACTTGAGCCGCCCTTGTTCAATGGCCGATTGTATCTGCTGACGAAAGACTTTATATTCGTTGGTGTCGTGAGAAGTAGCGTTGTGCCACTTGCAGTACTTCATCTTCTTCAGCTGATCGGCCGTAGGGATGGTGTGATGTTGCGACAGCTTGATCTGTCCCTCCTGAAGCAGTAGATCAAAAATTTTATCGGCTTTTGATGTGTCAAAGCCGAATGTCTCTGGCTCCTTCTTGCCAAAGGGGCAGGATATTGGTTTTTTCCCTTTTACCCATTCCGCCAGGCCGATTTCTTCCTCTGCGTCAGATTCAGATCCCTCCAAGTACGCCACCTTCTTCTGGAAGCTCCTCCGCTGTTCAAGCGGTCGAATCTCCTGCCCTGACAATCGGTGGACGATTTGACTCAGGATCTCAAACTCTTGGGCAGCATATCTCTCTCTGATTTGCGGTAAGAGGCCCTGGAAAGCGATATCGGCCAACTGTGCATCGGTCAGAGCCAGGCTGTAGCACTTGTTTTTGATCTCTCTGAATCTCTGTATATACCCTGTCACCGGCTCATCGTTCCTCTGCCTGAGGCTGGTTAGATCCGAGAGCTTCATCTCATGTATTCCCGCATAGAAATACTTGTGGAATTGCTTCTCCAGATCGGCCCACGTGATGATAGAATTTGGCGGTAAAGTGGTGAACCACTGGAAGGCCGATCCGGATAGAGATGACGAAAATAACCGTACCCTAAGAGCGTCTTGCGTGGCAGCTTCACCGCACTGGATGATGAATCTGTTGATATGCTCCACAGTGGATGTGTCATCCGTCCCTGAGAACTTGGTGAAATCAGGAACCTTGTAGCGGTGTGGGAACGGCAACGAGTCATAGGCCGATGGATACGGCGTCTTGTAAGTATAAGTTTGAACTTTCGGCTTCAGCCCAAACTGATCTTGAATTACTTCTGCTATTCTTGCCGTCCAATCCACCTGCTGCTGATGAACAGTTGTTCGCGGTGCGGGCACGTGTTGAAGGGCTGGTTCAGCCAGGTGATGAATCGGCGAAGTTTGCTGAACGGCCGATAACTGCTGGCGAAACGCGTCCGCACCCCCTTCGTACGTTGCTGCTGGCGCCGCGGCTCTGAATGCCTCCACAGTGCTTGACCCCCTGCCGACTTCTGGTAAAATCGGCTGGTACTGGGAGACCGTCGGCCGGGCGGCCGATTGGTGCGGCACCTGAAACGGATAAGTGCCATGCCCGTTCGCCGGCTCGGGAAAATGCGTCGTGGCTGATGCCCCCCTGCCGATCTCTGGTAAAATCGGCTGGTACTGGGAGACCGTTGGCCGGGCTGCCGATTGGTACGGCACCTGGAACGGGTAAGTGCGATGCCCGTCCGCTGGCTCGGGGAAATACGTCGTGGCTGATGCCCCCCAAGGCACTGAGCTTGTAGGCAGTGTTTGCACCGAAGCCATCTGGACGGGTTGAAGCGGCGCTCGCGACGGGAGACATGGTGCACCGCTGTATCTTGGAGACGCCGGAAGTGGTGGAGAGCTGTACCCTTCGCGCTGCGTCAACATCGGCTGAGAAGCTGATTGGGATGTGTAGGGTAAGCTTCTGGCCGGCAGGGTAGTTGGAGGGGCATATGCCGGTCCCTGATAACCTTGAGCGGCTCCGCTGGCCAGAGAGTTGACGACGGCGTTGTACACCGTGTTGCTCATCACCGAGGATTGGTCAATGAACGCTTGATACACGGACTGTTGAATCATCTCTGACATCTTGCCCGAGTCTTCAGCAATGGTGATGTGGCGAGGTGCTGGAATAGGAGCTTTCTTAACTGCTTCCCCGCTTCTGGTACGACTGAACGATTGGAGGTACATCTTCTTGTAATCTTCTAGATGTTTGGCCAACTCCTCCCTCTGGTCGTCCTTGAGATCAGCTTCTGTGACCCCAATGATGTTGCTGTCAGAGATTTCTGCGTTGTTCGACATATCAGGTCTTGGATTGTCCCACCGGGCGTGCCAAAAGTGTGTTGGCGCTAAAATCGGCCGGATAGGAATCGGCCGATGGGTCTTCAGCGTCGGACACACGACCCGGGAGAATCTGCTTAGCTCCTGTTCGGGTTATCGCCCTGGTGCGGTTCGCGCGGCGTGCCAGTCAATCTGACCTGTTGATTGACAAGGAAATAGAGTATTAAATTCTAGGCGCGTCGATCGGCTGGATTTCCGATCTGTCCTGAGGAGCGCGTCGGCGGCAAATCGGCCGATTTGCTGTAGAGATGATCAGCTATGGGTCAGCCGATGATCGTATAGTAATTGTAAAGAGAACTGCTGGAGCAATCTAAACAATTGCTATAGAAGCAACACTTGAAACAGATCTAATCGGCTGTATGGCGATGAATCGAAGGAGAACAATGATGAAGCCGATTACCCTGATCTCAAGCTGGATAACTGGTGATGATACTAGAATAACAGGTAGAACTTGCAATTCTAGTAAATATCGATAACTTGTGAATAAATCCAAACGAAACCACATCGATGCGCCCGTAGTTAAAGCTCGGATATTACTCGATAATCGGAACCTACCAATTGGCCGGAGATCAGGTTGATGCAGCCCTGCCAATCCGTACGAACTCGTGAAAGAAGAAAATATTGGCGAAGTCGCCGACTTGAAAGGTAAAGTACTGGTAAAAAGTAGAAGTATTTTGTTGATTGATGTTGGTTGTTTTTTGCAAAACCCTAGCGACTCCTATTTATACCCTGAAACTAGGACTCCTGGTCGATTACGACTTGTTACAACCTTATTTAAAACAGGAAAACTACTATATCTATGATAACTTTAAAAAGGAAACGGACCCCCGCAGGATCTTCCGCCGCCGTTTCCTAATCCAATCAGGACCTCTTCAATTGCTTTCCGGCCGTCTTAGCATACCTCGTTGACCAGCTTTTGACCAGGATCTTCTGGAATAATCCTATCCTGTCGGTGCGGGCTGTGCCACCAATCGGCCGATTTTCGACTGTTACCCCGATCGGCCGATTCCTTACTGTAGCTTTCAGATCCGCTTCGTCGGCCAATCTTCTCCTCCTGACGCTGATTTAATACGTGTCAAAATCTGGCGTCAACAGCTGCCAACACTAATTTTTCTTGAATGCATAACCTGTCATTTGCATTACACATTGTCTTAGCACACACTTGCTCACCCCACCGTAGAATGTATAAAGAGCTTTCATGTTTTCTTCATAATGTGCCAACTTTTGACTTTTGAGAAGTCAATTTGAAATTCAAATTCATGGCATACATTAAGGGGGAGCTCTTTATATTCTTAAGTTTACATCCTTATGATTATCAAATGAGATACAAGTGGGTTGTTATCAATCACCAAAATGGGGGAGATTGAAAGATATCTAGGCCCCTTAGTGGGTTTTGGTGGTAGATGACAAAGCACATGTATATTTAATCGTGTTATCAAGCATGTTTGCAGGTGCTAAGGTTGAATAAGCAAAGCGTATTACGAAGCATGCCTCAAAAAGGAAATGAAAAGCGGTGTTTCAAATTTACTTGAAGAGGATATTTTATTTTGAAATTGAGTATAGGAACACCGTACTATCAATAGGGACTTTGATCTACAGGTGTTGACGTGGTATTTGTGCTCAAGAGAACCTACAAAAACCATGAGAATCAAACCTACGACTAGAAACAACCTTCTTGTGAAATTCCCTGTTAAACCCGGTGTCCAGGTCCTGGTCCGGAATGTCCGGACAAATATGTTCGGAGTATCCGGACATATACCAGGAGTCTCCG
Organism: Panicum miliaceum; assembly: GCA_032594955.1. Classification (NCBI taxonomy): domain Eukaryota; kingdom Viridiplantae; phylum Streptophyta; class Magnoliopsida; order Poales; family Poaceae; genus Panicum; species Panicum miliaceum. Next base: position 22,710,934 of record CM064073.1, read on the forward strand.
GGTAACTGTTCTCTGTCCGTAAATTGCTTTGAGTCTGGAGTCTCCGGAAACCTATGTCCGGAGTATCCGGATATATACCTGGAATATCCGGGTACCCTTTCGCCAACGGCTAGTTTTCTGTGAGAGGGAGTATAAATACCCCCATACTCTCTTACTCAGACTCTCTCTTGCTCATTTTGACCAGAAACGCCCACAAGCAAAAGAAGAGCTCTCTCACTCCCCCTTTCTTCATTCTTGAGTGATTTCCTTTGGGGATTCAAGTGAGATTGTTGCAAGAGCAAAGATTTTTGCTAGTGAGCCTCCATTCCATCTCTTGAGCACATCATCCTTGTCTAGCCGGTGGATTCAAGTTTGTTACTCTTGGAGCTTCAAGCTCCTAGATGGCTAGGCGTCGCTCGTGAGTGCTCAAGGAAGTTGTGAGCATCACGGGAAGTTTGTAATCTTGATTCCTCTCGGAGGAACACATAGTAAGTGACCTTAGGTTTGAGCGTTGGTCTCACCCTTGGGAGAGGAGCATAGGGATTCTTGAGCACCGTCTCTTGAATCCTTCCTCAACGAAGACATAGCTCCTTTGGGAGTGAACTTCGGGAAACAAATTCTATCTCTCTCTTGTGCTCCTTACTTGTTTCATTGGTTATTTGCTTGTGAGACTAACTTTCTAGGGTTTGAGGTCCATCTACTATTATACAAGTCTATAGAGCAGGACAACTGGTGAGAAACACTCCAAAGGTACCACTAGCTCTTCTAAATTTACTCAATCTAAATTACATCATCAGTATCTTTGTTTTTGTGTAGATTGTTTCATACCCGGATAGTCCGGCCATTATCTCCGGAAACTCCGGACACAAAGCCCGGAGTATCCGGACATCTGTGGTTCTGATAGTGTTTGAAGTGTTTTAAGTTTCAGATTAGCCTATTCGCCCCCTCTAGGCATCTTGAGATCCTTTCAAAAAGGACCTCTTTTTACCACTTAGTCAGGGTCGCCATTTATGTTTATTATTTGGGTTAATCATGACTTCCTCGCTATACTACTCTGAGACGTGCCCAAGGAACATCCAGCCTAATTAGTGCAACCTTTTTCCAACCGATCTCCTGTCACCTATTCCTCATGTCATGAGCCTTTTTTACCAACACTCGGGGGCTAAGGATAGGGCTAGTGGGGATGGGCTCAGGAAAGAAGAAAATGATTCAATTTCTTCAGGGCTAAGGTCAGGGAACCCTGTCACAGCCGAGCCATGCGACTGCCAAAAGTGGTCGTTTCATTTTGCAATGACTAGTGGAACCTGTTAATTAGCCAAATAAAGCACCTACGTGATTATCTATCAAATACTTCCAGTAACGCTCAGATTACTAGTTCCCGACTAGTTTTCTAGGTTACTAAAGGGGCCTTGCTCCCAAACTCCAGTAACACTCTGTTTACTAGTTTTTCAACTAGTATTACGTGTAGTTTATTGAAGGGGCCTTGCTCCCGTACGACCTCGCCAACGGTCTCAACGGAAATCAGTTTTTCGACCAGAAGCAGCCTGAAGCACCCGTACCACCCGCCATGGATGTCAACCGTGCAATCGATGACTTGATCGACAACCTGGAACCCCTCGAACTGAGTCTGCCTTGGTCTGTGGTCCTGTACCACAAGTCCTTCTTTGAGTCAGAGGAGGATTTGGATCGTCTACCACAAGTCGGAGGAGGATTTGGATCGTCTACCACAAGTCGGAGGAGGACTAGCCACCGTCCATCGAAGGGCTCTCGTCTCCGCTGACTACTCGGACTTCATCGACGATGCATCACCCTTATCAAACGGCCACCAGGGCCTGAGGGCGCCTCAAACTTGGTCGGGCGGGCTCAGGCATTGGAAGGGCATGAAGTCCCGACCTCAGCCCACTTTTCTGCGCCATCAACCCCGACAACCTGTTGGGCATATAACCATTCCTCCGACGAAGAAGAGGGGTGGATTGCCAAAAGCTCCTCACCGGATCGCGCGGTCTTTTTGGTTTTCATTGAAGAAATCCCATTCAGGGAGGCGGACGCATCGGATCACATCCAACTGGATGATTACTTCGCTTTCGCGAGGGCACTCGGCGACCCACCGGCAACTACTTCGACTACAAAACCAGTCGGGAGCGGGACTCTCTCCATGAGTTACTAGTTGGAATTGATTTCGACTAGTCGGGTCTCATCAACAAATAGTCGCTGCTCCATCGACGAGCGATACGGCTTTGTCGGCAATCACCCACGAATCAAGATCGACAACTATCCATGCTCATCTGGTTTCTATGCTCGGGGGCTGGGCGCAACAAGGCGGCTGCCCACGTGAAGACTGAGACCCGATTCAAGGAGATTTTACAGATATCTTTAGAGAACTTATTTAACCATTGTCTTGAGTTTTATCTCAAAACAAGGGATTTTTTCCCAAAGAATTCGTTGAACCACTCAGTTAGGGAATCAATGAATTTACCCGATTCAAGGAGGTTTTACGGAGATCTTTAGGGAACTTATTTAACCATTGTCTTGAGTTTTATCTCGAAACAAGGGGTTTTTTTCCCAAAGAATTCGTTCAACCACTCGGTTAGGGAATCAATGAATTTAACCGATTCTAGGAGGTTTCACGAAGATGTTTAGGGAACTTCTTTAACCATTGTCTTGAGTTTTATCTCAAAACAAGGGGTTTTTTCCTAAAGAATTCGTTCAACCACTCGGTTAGGGAATCAATGAATGTACCCAAAACAGGGCTTGTCTGGCCATCCCCATTTCAGCGCCGTCTTGGCCTGCCCAAGGAATTCCATCGGGCTAGCCGAGTCATCTTCGCACGACGACCACTTTCGTAACAACGCATGTGAAGGATTGCGTCGTCCCTTCCTTTGGGCCAACCGAGACATCTTCGCATTGCAACATACGGACTTGTCTTGGCCCGCCCAAGGAACTGATCAAGATCAAGTGAAGGACCTCGTCGTCACTTCCTTCAGGCCATTCGAGACATCTTCGCATGGCAACATACGACTTGTCTTGGCCTGCCCAAGGAACTGATCAAGATCAAGTGAAGGACCTCGTCGTCACTTCCTTTGGGCCAACCGAGACATCTTCGCATGGCAACATTCGACTTGTTTTGGCCCGCCCAAGGAACTGATCACCCCACATGAAGGACCTCGTCATCCATTCCTTCGGGTCAACCATGACGTTTTCGCATGGCAACATGTCAATTCTCATGGTCCTCCCAAGGAATCGACTGAAGCTACTAGCAAGATTCAATTCTTCCTTGTTAATTGACTTCCAATCACCTTCACATACTTCCAGTATCACTCCTTTACCGGTTCACGACTGGTACTACGTGCAAGTTTACTGAAGGGACCTCGCTCCCATACTTCCAGTAACACTCCATTTATTAGTTTACGACTGGTACTACGTGGAAGTTTACTGAAGGGGCCTCGCTCCCATAGTTCCAGTAACGCTCAGATTACTAGTTTCCGACTAGTATTCTATGTTCCTGAAGGGGCCTCGCTCCCATACTTCCAGTACTACAACGTTTACTGGTTCACGACTGGTACTACGTGCAAGTTTACTGAAGGGGCCTCGCTCCCATACTTTCAGTAACGCTCAGATTACTAGTTCTCGACTAGTACTCTATGTTACTGAAGGGGCTTCGCTCCCATACTTCCAGTACTACTTCATTTACTAGTTCACGACTGGTACTACGTGCAAGTTTACTGAAAAGGCCTCGCTCCCATACTTACAGTAACCCTCAGATTACTAGTATCCGACTAGTATTCTATGTTATTGAAAGGGCCTCGCTCCCATACTTCTAGTACTACTCCATTTATTGGTTCACGACTGGTACTACATGCAAGTTTACTGAAGGGGCCTCTGAGGACCAATGGTGGTCTCCCTTGGATGATGAGTGATTGACAACTGTGGTGTATGATGCATGTCTTGGCTTGTTAAGTGCAGGTGTTGGGTGTGACATGGCGGCCGACGGTGCGAGGTGAAGGTCAAGTGAAAGGTTCGAGGTGAACGCGAGTAGACTTGGGCCGAGGAACCCGAAGAGACCGCGCGGAGTCATGGGCGATTCACATGGTGCATTGAAGAGCAAGAATGCATGGAGAAGGAGGATGGAGACGGTGTCGGCCAAGTCGAGCAGGAAGGTGATGGCAAGTCAAGTAGGCGGCCCGTGCGGCGGGAGAGCGAAAGATTTGAAGGCATCAAGGCTCGGCAGGAGGTCGGACACGCGTCGACATCGAGGAGGTCGCGTAGCGGCCACGCGAAGATTGACGGTTTTGGTGGTTGGGGCCTCAGAACCACCATGGAGGCTGGTTTCCCGGTTTAGGCCTCAAAACTGGGGGCAGACTCGGTGCAGCCGAGCGTCCGGAATGGAGGGCACGTGGCATCATCGCGGAGCTTACTTCGAGGCGAAGGGAAGTCGTGAGGATGACGTGTCCGTCCGATGCTTTGAGAAAAATCTGGACCATTTCGCCCATGCGTGGGCAGTTATCTTAGAAATATCTTAGGGGTAGTTTAGTCTTTGGTTCAGACCTCTATATATAGCTAGATGGCTGGTTGTGGAGGTAATCTTTTTATCCCCCTTGTTTATTTCTGAGACAAATAGCTAGGATTTGCTTAATGGTGAGGAACTATGCTTAGGGAGTGATTGCCCTTAGATTAGTGACTCTAATCTTAAGTGGGAATGGAGGCCCTAACCTCTTTTTGCCCTTAGGCGTCAAGATATGTGTGATCCTTGTGTTCATCCTCTCATCCTTCACGTTTTTCTTTTTCTGCAATTTTTGAAGGTATTTTTGTGGGATTCTTGATTCTTCATTTTGGCTGCGATTTGTCTTGGATTTCTTGGTGGGATTTCGTGCTGGGACATGCGCGAACTCATCTAGGGTGATCCCCCACTGAATCCACGCACGAGCACCTTGAATCTTGAGTTTTCCCGAAACCCTTCCTCTCTAGTGTTCTTGACCGAATTTGCGAAATTCATTGTGAAGTCTTGCTCTTCTTGAGGAGATCTTTTGGGCAAAGACTCACCATGAACATGCAAAACTCTGGTTAAAATTTCATCAAGTTTGGACACCATTCGCTATAGTTTTGCTATTTTTCTTGACGTAACTGTTGGCTGTCTGAACAACCCGGAAGTTCTGGATTTGAAACCAAGAAGTTCCGGATTTGAGTTCCGGTTTCGAACCCGGAAGTTCCGGATTGAGTTCCGGTTTTACTCTGAGAAGTGTTGATTTTTCTTCCCGGCTTGTCGCATTCTCTTCTGCTTTGTCTCTGAAGTTTCCTAGTATTGTTTCTAGGTCCAATAGCATGTCAAATGGCTATGTGGGCTTGACAGTTCTAGAAGAGAGGTTCATTGGGCAAATTTGGGACATAGGCCTTGTTCTCATCGGAGAATTTTCAAAAAGGCAAATTCACCCCCCCTCTGGTCGCCTGTTTTAGTCCCACAGCCTCGCTCCCATACTTTCAATAACGCTCAGATTACTAGTTCTCGACTAGAACTCTATGTTACTAAAGGGGCTTCGCTCCTATACTTCCAGTACTACTCCGTTTACTGGTTCATGACTAGTACTACGTGCAAGTTTACTGAAGGGGTCTCGCTTCCATACTTCCAGTAATGCTCAGATTTCTAGTTTCCGACTAGTATTATATGTTACTGAAGGGGCCTCGCTCCCATACTTCCAGTACTACTCCGTTTACTGGTTCACGACTGGTACTACGTGCAAGTTTAATGAAGGGGCCTCGCTCCCATACTTCCAGTAACATTCAGATTACTAGTTCTCGACTAGTACTCTATGTTACTGAAGGGGCTTCACTCCCATACTTCTAGTACCACTCCGTTTACTGGTTCATGACTGGTACTACGTGCAAGTTTACTGAAGGGGCCTCGCTCCCATACTTCCAGTAACGTTCAGATTTGTAGTTTCCGACTAGTATTCTATGTTACTGAAGGGGCCTCGCTCCCATACTTCCAGTACTACTCCGTTTATTGGTTCATGACTGGTACTACGTGCAAGTTTACTGAAGGGGCCTCGCTCCCATACTTCCAGTAACGCTCAGATTACTAGTTCTCGAATAGTACTCTATGTTACTGATGGGGCTTCGCTCCCATACTTCCAGTACTACTCCGTTTACTGGTTCACGACTGGTACTACGTGCAAGTTTACTAAAGGGGTCTCGCTCCCATACTTCAAGTAACACTCCGTTTACTGGTTCACGACTGGTATTACGTGCAAGTTTATTGAAGGGGCCTCGCTCCCATGCTTCTAGTAATGCTCATATTACTAGTTCTCGACTAGTACTCCATGTTATTAAAGGGGCTTCGCTCTCATAATTCCAGTACTACTCCATTTACCGGTTCATGACTGGTATTACGTGCAAGTTTACTGAAGGGGCTTCGCTCCCATGACACTGCATTAATTAGTTCCCGACTAGTTTTACGCGTCGTCAGCTACTTCGACTACTCGTCTCACCTACAAAACTAGTCGGAATCTGTGGCAGAACCGCCCGAATTAATCCGGCTTAAGTGCACTAACCATCACCATAGAGGCAATCCAGGCTAACACGCACTTAAAATGGAGTAAAACGAAAGTCTGTCGGGCAACATCTCGATGCAACCACTGGAACTTCGATCGAAACAATGCATACATACAACCCACACGAAGGTGAGCCCAGAGATTACAACAATCCATAATTTTTACATCATAGAGTTCAACATGAATTATTATTACAAACCAAGTTCGAATTCATGCATAAACAAGTACTTTCAGAGTTTAATAGTGCAGCAGAAAATAAATGATAGTTCTAACGACGATACAAGATATCATGATGAAGCCCGTACATGACATCATTCAACGTTAATATCGTTGGTCGGGGACGGATCCCATTCCACCGACCAACCAGGAGGAAGCGTACACGGCCAAGTCAAACTAGCAACCATATCCTCAAAGGTCTCACCTGCAAACAAAGCCACAAGCAAGGCTGAGTATACTAATACTCAGCAAGGCTTACCCGACTAGTGGTATATATTTAGCTGACTCCTAAACATGCAAGGCTTTTGGCTGAGGGTAGTTTTTGCCAAAAAGCATCTAAGAGTGAGCCCTTGCTTTCATGTTTTAGCATCAAGTTCTAGTTGATTAACCATTCTAGGTAAGCAACTATCCAAAACACACATGGTGGAGAAATAATTAAGTGAGCATCCAACCAGATTAATCATCATCTTTGTTTCTCTTCTTACTCTATGTGGTAAAAGGGTTAAGCAGTCTCAATGGCCGCGAGAAACGGATGATTCGAATCGAATTTCTTAACCTTGCAAGGGAAACCTAAACACACGTCACGTGGTTACTCCCAGAGTCACACGTGCAACTTTTCCCTTTTCTTCCCGAGTTGTGGATCAGGGCCACCCCCCTCGAGTACAGTGGTCCACGAACCACGGTACGGCGCTGGGCCGTGGCTTCTCTTGCACTCACCATGTGCCCATGGGAACGTCGTTAAGAGGGTGAGGATATTGTCCACTTGCCGGTCCGATCAGGTACTTAAGTGATGCATCCAGCCCAGGTGGGGTTGGCGGAGGCCCAATAAATTAAGGTTGCCCGGACCCCAACAGTTCTTAGGCACACCCACTCGGCGAATGGCCCAATCTCCCTAAAAGACTAGTCCAATAGGGGAAGGGTGGCTCTCTATTTAAGGTGGCTTCCTCCTCCCAATCTAAGTAAGGTGGGATTATTCAGAGGCTCACACGGTCACCGCCCGACTACAACTGGGCCACTTGGTCCCCTTTGTTGCGTCTTTGCCAGCGGGTAATAGTGGAGGATGTCCTCATCATTCCCACCCTCTTAAACAAAGGCCCAACTCTGATACCAAATGATGCATCCGGCCCAGGTGGGGTTGGCCGAGGCCCAATAAATTAAGGTTGCCCGGACCCCAATAGTTCTTAGGCACACCCACTCGGGGAAAGGCCCAATCTCCCTAAAAGACTAGTCCAATAGGGGAAGGGTGGCTTTCTATTTAAGGTGGCTTCCTCCTCCTAAGCTAAGTAAGGTGGGTTTATTCAGAGGCTCACACGGTCGCCGCACGACTACAACTGGGCCACTTGGTCCCCTTTTTTGCGTCTTTGCCAGCAGGTAATAGTGGAGGATGTCCTCATCATTAAGCTTACCGATTACCATATTCTCGGCATGTGGTTAGTACGTTCAAAAACTTAACCACCACTACCACACACCGCGACCTTAGCATTTTTGCTAAACAGATGGGGCCTCAATCACCAACAGTATATCGTAACATAGCCCCGTCCGTCGACCTTATGATTCCAACATATGTAAAACAAGCAACTCCTATATCTCGCGAGTGGCAAGAAACCACTCGACTTTTACCGGAGTCCTATTAGCATGGCAATCTAGCGACCTACACAAACTAGGGTTCATATCATAGGTACTAGGATCATGCAACTAGGGTTTTAATCAACTCCTAAAAACTTAATGCACAATACCATATATAAATAAAGTTGCATAAGTTTAAAAGTAGGGGTTATGCTCCGGGGCTTGCCTTCTTGAGAAAAACCAGTCAGGGGTACTTCCGAACTTTGGTTCGGGTCTCCAGCAACTTCAGTTAGATTAACTTGAGCTTCGCGCTGCTCGCTCTCGGACTCGGGCACCAGCTCGTAGGTTCCGTCGGCGAGAGTCGTTGATTCTATATGAATGCATATGTCTGAGTGGTTTTAGTGGTACAAGATGAATAAATATTTCAATATAAAGTAGTCATTCAACAAAACTCAAGTTAAGTTGTCAAGCACTTCATTTTCTTTTCCTTGGGCAGTTATTTATCAAGTACTTATCTAGATTAACTAACTTAATTAAGGAGTGAGTGGTTTTGTCCTCCCATAAACGGCCATTTTTCAAAAGTAAGCATGGATTAAAACCAAACTACTCGTAGATATAGTTTCTGGTGCTGAGATTTTTATGCAGAGCACATAACTTAACTACAAACAAACTATAAAATTTTTAGCCATTTTCATTCAATAGATTATTCATGAAAAATACATTAAACAGCTACCGCTAGGATCGGATCAAGATCTATTTATACAGAACAAACCATGCAAGAACTGGTGCTCAATATTTTATTGAGTACTCCTAAACTTATGGTGAGTCTACTGTAAATTTTTCAGGTTTTAGTGTGCCAGATTTAGAGCATAGAAAATAAGTCAAGATACATCTATATTAATCAAGATTTGTTTCTACAGGTAGTTCAATAATGTTTCCTTGTCTCAAACTTTTCCAACATGATAATTTGCTCAAAGTTAGTCTCTGGTTAAAATTTCTTATTTTTCTAAGCACTAGAACTAGTTACTTGATTTAATATAGTTTTTCTTAACTAAAAGTATATGAGCAAGTTAGACAGAAGTAAAAAGTTTTAAAACTTTGTCCATGGCGTTTATGCATCAAGGTTACTCTACTGTAAAAGTTTCAACCCTAAAATATCTGTAAAACAGCATGAACAAACAACTCTACCAAAATAGCACATCAAACAAGATACCACAAAAACTACTCGTAGAGACATGTTCTGGTCTTGAAAGTTTTACACAGGTTTTAACAAGCAGAGACCAGTTTACTGTCCAAAAATCATTCACAGCACTGTCCTAGATCAAGAGATACATTTATGAGCTATTTGAAACAAGATTCATCTTAGCCTAAGTTATAGTTTGTAACTAGTCATCCACCTATGCAAAAGTAGTCGGACTCATCAAGAGGGTTACAACACATTTTAGTTTGCATTTTTCTGCTTTTTCTATGATGTTAGATTGATTTTACAAGTGGCAGCCTTTTGAAAATAGTACTCAGGCTCTCGCAGATAGGTCCTTGGATCTAGCAGAAAGGACCCTAAAAAGCACTTGGCGATTGCAATGTAGTCCCTGGGTGGGGCTGGGCTGTTCCCGGCCAAAATCTGGCGAGAAAACTTGTCGGCGGCGAGGGGAAAGGGGTAGGGGAGCATGAGGAGGTCAAGGGGAACCTGTGGGTATGCTCGGTTGGGGCTGGGGCGGCCAGAGTTGGACTGCCGGCGATGAGCAAAAGCTTCGCCGAGGTGTGGACGATGGGCGGCGGTGGCCCGGCGAGGGAGGGTGGCGTTGGGAAGCCGGGGAGAACCAGCAGGTCGAGGGCGACCCGTTTAGAGCCTCGGTTTGGACGGAGGAGGAGCGGAAAGTGGGGCTCGACGGCGAGGTCGTGTGAGCAGAGGCTCAGTGCAGCCCTTTTGTAGGCGCACAGGGGGAGGAGGAGGAGCTGGGTGCGACACAACGGAGGGAGGCGCAGCCGGGACAAGGTCGCGGCAAGGGCGCGGCATCGTCGGCGCGTCGTGGCTTGGCCGTCGGGAATCGACGGCCGCGTGGCGCGCGCGAGCTGGCAGGGGCGGGATACGGGGCGGGGCAAGTCGCCGGCCGCAGGCGCGGTCGACGGCTGGTTGGGGCCCGTTTTGGGTCGCGCCTTGGTGCGGCTTGTAGGGGCAGGCATCGTCGGCCAGGTGGTCGGTGGCCGCTGCCCCTCGATGGGATAGAATAGGGTAGAGGAGAGAAAAGAGAGGAAGAGAGAAGGGCCGGGATTCAATTTAAATTTTTATCAAAATTTTGAACAAAAACTTGAAAAAACTCTAAACACGAAAGTTGTAGGAAATTTTAAAACCTGCCACTTTTGTTTTAGCCCAAAGTTCATTTGAGCCGCGGTTTAAAAGTTATTTTAAATTCAAGACTACTAAGATTTGAATTACTAGTCATTTCTTGTGTTACATTTTGAATTTGCAAACGGTGTTTTGAAGTACACATTGCAATGTACTAAAATATGGGTGTGTTTTATATTATATTTGTCATGAAATGTGGAGCAGAAGCACAAAAGAACAACTCTCACATACACACATACATACACATGCACATACACAGTCAGACACATGCATATGGACACACATAGTTAGATGCATTGTTTCAATGATGCTGGGTCATTATACATGATGCTATGTTTAGATTTTCTTGCTTAGGGTTCTAAACACCTAGGGTGTTACAGAATCGACTCCGACTAGGCAGCTTCATCGACAGTTCAAGATCCAGCGGCAACTTGGCCAATGCCTAGGCTCGGGGGCTGGCGCCACCGACTACTAGGTGTATCTTCTGCGACTCATCTAGCTTCTAGGCTCGGGGGCTGGATACGACACGACTCTCAGCAAACAAGGTTTGATTTGAGCAGTAATTTAGGGCGCTTTTTGGTGAAGTTATTTGTTTAACCATTTGTTATGGAATTCATCCTGAAAAAAGCGGTTTTCAAATTTCTGAACCAATTTGCCCATCTTAACCATCAAAATCTTACCACCATTTATTGCATGCCACGATTCTTTGGATTCTTTATTACAAACCTTGGGGATTTGGATTCAAGGCTCGGGGGCTGCGGGACACGTGTCATTAGCAACTTATTTTTCAAATCTCTTGGAAGATAAGGACGAAAGACTCAAGACTAAATTGACCCTCACCCTGATTCTACGAGTTAACCTAAGGCTCGGGGGCTACTCCATATGGAGTGCGAGTTCAATCGCACCCCATATAAAGGAAGGCTTGACAACTACTCGGGGCATGAGCACCTCACAACCTCGATGCAGCCAAGGAAGTACTCAGAAGACACCTTCAAGATGGAGTCCAGGAGATCTTGAAGACGACTTCAGAAGTACTCGGAAGCCTGCAGTACTCGACCACGAAGAGCTCGGGGGCTTGTCAGACCCGGGCCCACGGGACTGTGCACATGGCGTACATTTTAAAGGATAAGGGATGGGACATGGCCCACGCCCTACACCAACTGTAACTACTCGTGATGTAGTAGAACTACTCGAGTAGTAGTAGAACTAGTTGGAATAGTAAGAAACTACCTGACTAGTACTCGGGTAGGACTCCTAAGCTCATATCTGGCTAGGATTTCCATGTAATCCTGTCCCTCCAGACTATATAAAGGCGGACAGGGACCGTCCTTGAACAGGACCATGACGGACAACTCGTGCCTCATGCAACAGACACAACGTCAACACCTAAGGCAATACAAACAACACACAAGAAGAAGGGTATTACGCTCTCGGCGGCCCGAACCTGTATAAACTTTGTGTTCCTTGCACCTTCGAGTTCCTGATCTCGGTAACACCCTACCTACAAACTCACCACCTCAGGGGTATCCCTCGGTGGGCATGGTGGTAAAACACTGACATGGACCGACGGTGAAAAACATAATCAATTATGAACTGACAGTGATAGGTGGGTTTTTACTACTGGACCGTGAAAATAGACTCGGCGATGGAAAGGCCATCATGGATGCAGTTTTTTTAATTATTTCTTCCTTTTCTGCTTTTGGCCATGTCTAGTATGATAAGTCATTTATACTCCAGGAATCAATGGTTAGGATTTCACATGTAGACATCTGCTTTTTTCCTTTAACTTATTCCTTCGACTAATTCCTACTGGGTTTTTCGCACGTGTTGGTGGTTAATACCTTCGGAGTGAAGTAGTATCACAACAGCCCGCGGTTACACAACAACAAGACAAAACCACACTAACTCAAAAGAATCGAAGCCACTTGTCACTAGTACAGAACAGGCCTTTCATCCACCCCTTTAGTCCCGGCTGGGGTTGGGCTCGGGACTAATGAAAGCATTAGTCTTGGGTCCAACGGCTAGGGACGGGGGAGCAGGGAGGGGTCTTTTTTTCTCGGTTGGAGCCACCAACCGGGACTAAAGGTCCATCATTAGTCCCGGTTGGTGGCTCCAACTGGGACTAATGGTGCGCAGCACAGTTAGTCCCAGTGGTAGCCTCCAACCGGGACTAAAGATGACCCTTTAGTCCCGGTTGGTGGCTCGAACTGGGACTAAATTCCCCAGGCCTTTTTAGCCCCTTCTTCCTCCCTCTGCCTGAGCCATTCTTCCAGTCGTGTTCTTCTTGTTCTTGGCTTGGGTGTGGGGAGTTCATGCCCATTTTCTCCAAGATTTGTGAAGGTTATTGATTTCCCCTCCATCCAACGGTTCTAAAGTTTAGAAACTTCATCCTCTCAACTTCCATTGCTAGTGGAGCTCATTTCATGGTTTAGAAATAGAGATTTTGAGGTTTTTTAGATTGGGTTAAATGTTGGAATTTTTTCGATTTATACACCATTTGAGATAAAAGTTACTTAAGGTTTGCATGTGTAGATGTGATTTACTTGTATTAGTTCATCAAAATGACTATATAGAGTAGAATGTTATCTATTGGAATGGGAGTATATATACAGAGAGAGGGGAATACTATTTAGAAAAAAATATGGATATGACAATGAGTATATTAGAAATTTTCTATTTTTAAAATGAGAGTATGTATATATGACCGTATGTGGATTTGAATGTGAAATGTGAATGTGTGAATGTGAAATTTTAAATTGAATAATTATTGAAAGTGAAAAAAAGATGTATACTTGGTATTTATTTTGTATTATGAATGAATTATTTTGACATTCTAATGATGTATTTATTCAGGCTCACATTGAAATCATCAAGTCGAGTTGTGCTTGGTTGATAACCAACGGAGCAGCAGTGTAACGGTTGCAGGGTTTCGAATCGTGTCTGATTAGAAGCCTGGATCGCCAACATCGAGTTCTCCACCAATCGAATCTATCATACCTATCGTAAGATCGGGCCAGTGCTACATCATTGCTGCCACAGCAGAGGGACGCTATTCCACCCACCCGTCCTCATGAAGGGATGGGGCACAACGTCATCATGACACGAGACATGCCTCTGTCACGACGGAGTGATAGGGCGTGGCGCCTGGGACTGGGCGTGACTGCCATACCGTACTTATCGGCGCACGCCCGCCCCCCTGACCGATGTAACACGATGAACTGGGACCGAACGTGATGGCCACTCCGTGAGACAGAACTTGGAAGGTGGTCGCCCGAGGACTCTGACTAACAGAACTAGCAGCCCCGACCGGCGGGGCTAGGAACTCTCTCTCTCTCTCTACCTCTCTTTTTCTACCCCTAGTTTCCATGTAAAGGAGACCCTCCTTTGGACTATAAAAGGGAGGATCAGCCGCCTAGGAAAGGGGACCGGACTGAAATCAAAGAGATTCATTCTCTACTTGAAAGCTTGTAACTCCCCAACTCTCACGAGCACCTTAGCTCAAGCAATACATCCGATCGACCCCCGACTGGACGTAGGGCATGTTTGCCTGAACCAGTATAAATCTTGAGTCATTGTGTGCTAGGCCACCTCCAATCATCTCGGCACGCTTCGCCTCCGCGAGGAGGCCACCCCTCTGACGTCACTCGAGGGAGACACTCCCTCGAACAGGCCGCTGGCTGACCTCGACACTGAGCCGCTCGCATGTCACATCGAGCTCATGCTCGGTGCCATCCCCCTACCGAGTAACGTGGACTTGCTCCTGTTCTCGCTGTGCAACGTCTTCCACCAGCTCTCCGGAGCAACCCCGCAGTCCCCATCGGCGCTCACCGTGCCATCAATCCCCGTTTGGCCTCACAAACTTCACGAGCATTTACGCCAATGAGCTCCAGAGGGCCCTACCACAGCCCCCGCCCGTGACCGAGTTCGTGGACATGATGGGGTACGGTCCCGCCTCATTCCATGATCTCTTTTCTGATGATGACCTCCTGAGCGAAGGGTCAAGCGTTGGCGACTTGTCGCCCCTTTGCTATCCCGCGCTATGGGAATGAGCCATGGCGGACGTGCAGGGACGACAGCCGGTCCTGGTGGGGACAAAGGATATGCACACCCCGCCAGACCTGCGCGCGCAGGCCATGGCTAATGCCCAGGCGCATGGCGAAGACTTACGCCAGCGGCGGCAGCACTAGCCGCCGCTCGCGTCGGTGCACCCCTAGCGCAACTCCGAGCCGCATGCTCGTAACATTGCAAGCGCCGCGCGGGCATTCGCCCGCCAAGTTCAGCAGGCCATCATCGCAGACGCCAATGGCCCCCCGCAGTTTGCGCCGGCCGGGCAGAGCATCGCCGCCGAAGCGATGCTCCTGCGCAACCTGCCCGAGCCTGCGGACCGTCAACAACAGGAGCTCCACCGCAACATCCGGATGTTGGTGGAGCGTGCCGCCGTGCAGTAGATGGAAAGCTTCGCGTCACGCCACCGGCACGTGGCCTGCTGTCCAGTCAGGTGGCAAGGGGGGGGGGGGGGGCTCGCAGCTGCCAAACCCCTCAGTCCACCAGCAGAAAGGGTGTTTTCCCCAGGCTATTCACGATGCTGCGGCTGCGCCGCGCACCGACCTGGTGCCCGCCTCGCAGCGCCCCCCCGGTGCGTGGCCGGCTCGGGCCCATCTACGACGTGCGCAGCGTCATCCACTCACGGCAACTAGCCCGCCGCAGCGCCAATGTTGACCGGGCCACCGCGGACACGGCTGATGCTCACCAGTCCAAGGGGGAGCACGAGAAGGCGCCCCCCTATCATGGCGGCCAACCGTGCGATCAGGACGACGACCAACCAAAGCTCCAGTCCGGACGGCCCGGTCCCGCGGGCCTTCGGTCGTCGCATCCAAAAAGCACCATTCCCACCGCGCTTCCAACCGCCCAATAACATCGCCAAGTACATCGGGGAGACGAACCCCGCTGTATGGTTGGAAGACTTCCAGCTCGCCTGTCGGGTCGGAGGAGCGGATGATGATTACTTCATCATGCAGTACCTCCCCATCGGTGTTGGGGAGTACGTTCGAGCGTGGCTCAAACTCTTACGCCCAACAACATCCGTAGCTGGGCCGAGCTCAAACAAGTCTTCTTTGGGAATTTCCAGGGGATGTACGTACGTCCTGGAAACTCCTGGGACCTCAAGAGCTGCAAACAGGAGCCTGGCGAGTCCCTGCGGGACTACATCATCCAGTTCTCCAAGAAATGCAAATCTCTCCATGATGTCGTCAACGCAGACATCGTCAGCATGTTCCTCTTTGGGACCACCGGCAAGTCCCTCGTTCACAAGCTAGGCTGCCAGAAGCCGCGCACCACCCGCGAGCTCCTGGACATTGCCACGAACCACGCCAACCCCAACACGGTTGCGGTTTTCACCAATGGTCGGGCCAAAGGCAAGGCCAAGCGGGAGGACCAGGACGAGGGCCCCTCCTTAAGGCAGGGGGAAAGGAAGAAGAAGGACCGGCGTCATGCCAATCCCAACACGATCGCGGTGGCCGACCACGCGGGCAAGCGACAGGGCAACGCCGACCACTTCGAGCAGCTCCTAGAAAAGCCGTCAAGCACAAGCTCAAGGATTGCGAACTCCTCAAGTGCATCCTGGGTCAGCCTAGCAAGCGCAAGGGCGGGGTCCGCAATGAGAAGGCGCCCAAAAATCAGGGGGCCCCGACCAAGGATGGTGGAGGCTTCCCTGAGTTGGATGGCTGCCTCATGATCTTCGGAGGTTCTCAGGATGACTGCTCCAAGCCTCAACACAAGGTCCGCTCCGGGAAGTCTGCACCGCCGGGAACGCTGTCCCCAAGTTTCTCTGTTGGTCGAGCACACCGATCACCTTCGATCGGGGTGACCACCCTCCCAGCGTCCCCCGACCGAGGAGCTATCAGCTTGTTGTCAACCCCATCGTCGGCTGTGGCAGAACCACCTGAATTAATCCGGTTCAAGCGCGCTATTCATCACCACAAGGGCAATCAGGGCTAACTCGCACTTGAAACGGAATAATCCACTGGTCTGTCGGGTAACCTCCCGATACAACCACGGTTGTTGCGAATCGAAGCCACACATACATGTACTCACACGAAGGTGAGCCCAGAGTATACAACATTCCACACTTTTACACCACGGGGTTCATCATAAATTAACATTACAAAAGAGTTCACATTCTTAAACAAGGTACTTCAGAGTTCAAAATAAATGAGTTCTTCAGAGTTCAAACAGCGGAACAGATAACGACAACTACTCGACGGTAAAGGAGGTCTCGATGAAGCCCGTACGAGACATCACTCGGCATCATCACCGTTGGCCGGCGGCGTATCCCATTCCACCGACCAACCAGGAGGAAGGGTACAAGGCCAAGTCAAACTAGCAATCATGTCCTCGAATGTTTCACCTGAAAACAAGCCACATGCAAGGCTGAGTATACTAATACTCAGCAAGGCTTACCCGACTAGTGGAGTATACTTCGCCGACTCCTAGACATGTAAGGCCTTTGGCTTGAGAGGTTTGTTTTGCCGAAAAGCATATATAGTAGGTCCTTACTTTCAGATTTTAGCTCCAAGTTCTAGCTTTCTTTAACCATTCTAGGTAAGCCACTATCCAATATCATACATGGTGGAAGAATTATTTTTTTTTTGCATCCAACAAGATTAATCATTATCATTGTTCCTCTTCTTACTCTATGTGGTAAAAGGGTCAAGCAGTCTCAATAACCGCGAGAAACGGACGATTCGAATCGAATTTCTTAACCTTGCAAGGGAAACCTAAACACACGTCACGTGGTTACTCCCAGAGTCACACGTGCAACTTTTCCCTTCAATTCCCGCTTCACGGAACAGGCCCACCGCCCTCGACTACACCTCCCCACAGGCCATGGTACGTCGGGCTGTGGCGGCCGATGCACCCGCCATTAGCTAGATGTGAACGAATTCAAGACAGTGGGGAGTATATTCCGGCCTCGGTTCAATCCAGTACTTAAGCTTACCGATTACCATATTCTCGGCATGTGGTTAATACGTTCAAAGACTTAACCACCACTACCACACACTGCGGCCTTAGCATTTTTCACTAAACAGACGGGGCCTCTATCATCAACATAAACATCGTACCATAGCCCCGTCCGTCGACCTTATGATTGCAGCATGTAGTAAACAATCAACTCCTGATTTCTCGCGAGTGACAGGAAATCACTCGACTTTTACCGAGTCCTATTAGCATAGCATTCTATCGAACCTGACATCTAGTGTTCAGAGCATGGGTACCTAGGATCATGCAACTAAGTTTTCATCCAACTCCTATAAACTTAATGCACAAGTAAAGTAGAGTAATAAGTTGCGTAAGTTTAGAAAAATAGGGTTCATGCTCCGAGGCTTGCCTTCTTGGGAAAAGCTAGCTTGGGGCTCGTTCGAACTTGGGCTCGGGTCTTCGAGAGCTTCATTTAGATGTACTTGAGCTTCACGCTGCTCACTCTCGGACGCGGGCACCAGCTCGTACGTTCCATCGGCAAGAGTCGTCGATTCTATATGAATGCACCAATATAAGTTATAGTAAGGGTATATGACGATTATTTTCATTCACGTCAAAGTTGTAGTTCACAAAACAGCGATTTAGCTGTGATGTTACTTAGTTGAGATTTCTGTGGGCAATTGTTAAAAGAGTATAACTTAAACTTTTAACTTCATTAAACAAGAAGGGGTTGTGTTATAATAGAAACTGAATTTTCCAAGCACACATGGATTAATCACAACTTCTGGATTAGGTAACTTCTGGTGATGAAATTTTTATTTAGAGCGCATTAAGCTGAGGCAAAAGCACGGCAAAAAAAAAATTTCAGATATTTTTACGCAGTAGATTAATTATATAAAAAAAATGTAAAACACAACCACTGCTAGCACCTAGATATTTTTATACAGAACAAACCATTCAAGTATTGAAGCTAAAACTTTTACAGGGTGTTAATCTATCCATAAGTGTATTACTGTAAAATTTTCAGATTTAGACTTTGCCTACCACAGGGGGTACATTTAAGGTCTATCAAACCTTCCATTTAACTTATAGTAAGATTTAGCAAGCAACTGAAGAAATGCATGTAACAAGAGTTGTAGATTTTCATCTAAAGATTCCAGAACAGTGGGGTTTGTATTTTTTCGGTTTTTCTATGATTTTATATGAATTTTACAAGTTCGCTGTGTTTGATTTTAAAGTTTGAACACAGGTTTACAGATATGCCCCTGGAAACTTGCGTACAGACTCTTTTAAAGATTTCAACCAAAGCAATTGGGTCCCTGGGCGGTGCTGGCATGGCGGCCGTCCAGATTCCGGCGAGGGGGCTCGTTGGCGGCGAGGGAAAAATGGTCGGGGAGATCCAGGGAGGTGAGAGCTACCTTGGGTGGCCTTGGTCGGGGTTGGGAGTGGCCGAAGGTGGCTCGTCGGTGCGGAGCAGAGGGGCGGCAACGGGGTGGAACGTCGGCGGCGGTGCTCCAGCGAGAAGGGAACAACGTGGGCCGGTCGAGTAGCTTCGTGGCGTCGAGGGGAATCCGTTTCAAAGCTTGTCTGGGACGGAGGAGCTTCGGTGTGGGCTGTCCACGGAGCAACAAGGAGCGGCGGCGGCGCGGGCGGCGCTGGCGGTGCTCCGGTGGCTCTGAGCGACGATGGGTGGTGCAGTGAGCTGCGGTGGGGTGCTGTGGTGGTGGTGGAAGACTCAGCTCTGGCAAAGGGTGGCCGGAGAGGTGAGCTCCACGGTGAGCTGAGCACGACGGCGTTAATGGTGGCGGCGGCGGTGTTCTGGTGTTTGGGCGCGCGAGAGGGGGGGAAACTCAGCTTGGCCTTATGTAGGCAGCAGAGGGGCGGGAGGAGGGGCGGGACTTGACTGTGAGACGCGGGTGCGGGCGGCACGACGGGGGCGCGCGACTGGCCACAGCGGGCGGTGAACAGAAGCCAGCGCGGCGTGCGGCAGGCGCGGGCAGGGGACTGGGCGGTGAGGATTTGGTGTGTGAAGCTGGAGATCATGCGGCACGCAGGTTGGGCGAAGAGGTGCAGCAGCTGCCTTGCCGGGCGGCGAGCGCTGCGACTGGCGGAACGCTGCGGAGACACAGGCATGGCGCGGTTCGTCCATTGGGCACGGGGGCGGCGAGCAGGGGCGCGGGTCGCTGGCGCGCGCGGACTGGGGAGGAGCGCGGCGTGCGGGCGCGGCCAGGAATTGGCTTGGCACCTAGCGCGGTCAGGCATCGCCGGCCAAGTGGCCTGCGGCGACTGCGCGGCGGCGAGGGTCGGGCGAAGCGAGGGCCGCAGCGAAGCCGAGGGTCGGGCGAAGCGAAAAGGGTCGGGCGAAACGAAAAGGGTCGGGCGAACGGCTGCGCGTGGGAGGGTTGGGCGAGACGGAAGGGTCTGCAGCGAAATAGAAGAAAAGGCAGGGGCTGGTTCGCAAATCCAAGTGGTTCTCAACCTTTTGTGTTGCAACACGAAAATCCTTCAACGCGAAAGTTGATCAAAATGGAAAGTTCTACAAGTTTTGCTTCAGGCCAAAGTTTATTTGAGGTCTAGTTTTTAGAAGTTATTTTAAAAACTTATTTAGTTGAAATTTCTCTTAATTATTTATGCGCCGCTTTAAGGGAAAGAGGCTTATTTCGCAATTTAAACACCTGGGGTGTTACATCGGCAACAAGCGCTTCACAAAGGTGCTGATGGATGGGGGTAGCAGCCTCAACATCTTGTATGTTGAGACCCTCGACACCATGGGGATTTCGCGGTCCAAGCTCTGCGCCTCCATTTTCCCCTTCCTCGCTATCATACCGGGCATGAGGGAGTACCCCCTGGGGAACATAGACTTGCCGGTCACGTTCGGCGACCCAAGAACTTCCGCACCAAGATCCTGATCTTCGAGGTGGTGGACTTTGAGGGATCATACGATGCCATCCTCGGACATTAATGTTACGCCAAGTTTATGGCGATCCCCAAATACACCTACCTGAAGCTGAAGATGCCGGGACCGAACGGCGTCATCATGGTGAGCGGCTCCTTCGAGCAGGCGTACGCCTGCGGGCGGGAGCACTTCGAGCTCGGCACCACCATCGCCAACTCTGCCGAGGTTAAAAGGCTCCACGAGACGGTGGTAGAAGGCATTTCCGACTGCAATGTGCCGACTCCATCCAGCGCCTTTCGTCCGATCAAGGATACCAAAGCGATCGAGGTCGACCCCAACAACCCGGCCAAGACCTTGCAGATCAGGACCCAGCTCCCGACCAAATAGGAAAGCGCGCTCATCGACTTCCTGCGCACCAATCGTGATGTCTTCGCATGGAAGCCCTCTGACATGCCAGGCATCCCGAGGGAAGTCATGGAGCACAAGCTCCGCATTAGGTCGGGTTCCAAGCCCGTGCACCAACGCCTACGCCGCTTCGATGTCGAGAGGTGCAAGGCCATAGGCAAGAAAATCACCAAGCTCCTGGCAGCTAGTTTGATATAGGAAGTGTATCACTATGACTCGCTTGCCAATCCCGTGCTCATGGCGACTAAGAAGCTGCAGCACTATTTCACCGACCACGAGGTCACCGTCGTCACCTCGTTCCCACTTGGGGAGGTCGTCCACAGCCACGATGCTATGAGACAGATCTCCAAATGGGCACTCGAGCTCATGGGCTCCGACATCAAGTACGTCTCCCGTACTGCTGTCAAGTCGCAGGCCCTAGCCAACTTCATCGCCGAGTGGACGGAGGTCCAAACCCCGACTCCAGACGTCGCCCATGAATACTGGACCTATACTTCGACGGGTCGGTTCTAGGATCCGGCGCGGGGGCCGGCGTGGTGCTGATCTCGCAATAGGGGAACAAGTTCCTCTATGCAATCCGTCTCAACTTTCTGGCCTCAAACAACGTCGCCGTATACGAGGGCTTTATCAATGGCCTCCGCATCGCCATTGAGCTCGGAGCAACCCGGCTCTACGCCTACGGCGAATCCAAGCTGGTGGTGGACCAAGTCATGAAGGAGTTCAACTGCAAGAGATCCCTCATGAACGCATAATGCCAAGAGGTGCGCAAGTTAGAAGACAAATTTCGAGGAATCGAGTTGCATCACGTCCCTCGGAAGGACAACAACGACACTGATGTGCTCGCCAAGATGGCAGCCCAGCGTGATCCCATTCCTAGCAGGAACTTCATCAACGATCTTCACGCGCCTTCAATCCGCGTCAAGCCGGACCTACCTCAGAGGCTATCCGACCCGATGCCCAGGGGTCCCGGCCCGGTGCCTCCTGACCAGGCGTCCCCCGACCAAGGGCTCGAGGGCCCCGACTGCCTCACATTGGATGTTACAACTCCAGCAGCTGACACAGTGGTAAATGACCCGCCCCTCCTGGCCTACCTCCTCGACGAGGTCCTCCCAGCCGACAGAACTGAGGCGCGAAGGATTGCTCGACGCGCCAAGATGTATGTTGTCATCGATGGCAAGCTTTACAAACGCAGTCCATCGGTGGTGGGAATGCTGATGAAATGCATCCCGATCCATTAGGGCAAAGAAATCCTCCTGGAGATCCATGCTGGCATGTGTGGACACCACGCGGCCCCGTGGTCGCTAGTCGGCAAGGCCTTCCACCAAGGTTTTTACTGGCCGACAACACTGCGTGACGCGGAGGAGGTCCTCCGCATGTGCGATGGGTGTCAGTTCTACGCTCGGCAGACCGACTTGCTGGCGCAGGCACTTCAGACCATCCCCCTCACATGGCCGTTCGCGGTTTGGGGTCTCGACATGGTCGGGCCTCTCAGGAAGGCCCCTGGCGGTTTCACTCACCTGCTTGTCATGATGGATGAGTTCACCAAGTGGATTGAGGTGAAACCAATCACCAAAACCGACTCCCAAGAGGCCGTCAAGTTCTTTCTGGACATCGTCTACCGATTTGGTGTGCCGAACACCATCATCACAGACAACGAGACCAACTTCACGGGCAAGAATTTCTTGGAGTTCACCGATGGATACGGGATCAGGATCGACTGGATGTCGGCCGGACACCCTCGCACCAACGGGCAAGTGGAGAGGGCGAATGGCATGGTCCTCTAAGGACATAAGCCTCGCATCTTCGACCGGCTCAAAAAGTTTGCTGGGCGCTGGGTCGAGGAACTCCCGGTTGTCCTCTGGTGTCTGAGGATAACCCTCAATCGATCCACTAGGTTCATCCCGTTTTTTCTAACATACGGGTCAGAAGCGGTACTCCCCTCCGACCTAGACTACGGCGCCCTAAGGGTCAAAGCCTTTGACCCTGACCGAGCCGCGGAGGCTCAGTAGCACGCGGTCGACTTGTTGGAGGAGGCCCGAGAGGTGGCCTTGGTCCGCTCGGCTCATTACCAGCAAACCCTTCACAGGTGCCACAAAAGGAAGATCCGGGGAAGAACCCTCGAAGTCGGTGACTTGGTACTACGGAGAGCGTAGTCGACGAAGGACAAGCACTAGCTCACTCCACCTTGGGAAGAACCATACACCATCGTGGAGGTGGTTCGGCCAGGAACCTGCTGACTGAAGGACACCGATGGCAACATCCTCACCAAAACTTGGAACATTAAGCAGTTATGTCATTTCTTCCCCTAAGTTCAGTTCCTTGGCATGCTTTAATACAAATGCCGACTCCTACAGCACCCCGGCACAAGCACTCTCGGCCTGGGTCGCTCGGGGGGCCCACAGGGGTACATCACCACGCACACTATGGCAGAACCGCCTGAATTAATCCGGCTTAAGTGCGCTAACCATCACCATAGAGGCAATCCGGGCTAATACGCACTTAAAACGGAGTAAAACGACAGCCTGTCAGGTAACATTCTGATGCAACCACTGGAATTTCGATCGAAACAATGCATACATACAACCCACACGAAGGTGAGCCCAGAGATTACAACAATTCACAAGTTTTACATTCTAGAGTTCAACAGGAATTATTATTACAATTAAAGTTCGAAATCATAAAACAAGGTACTTTCAGAGTTTAATACTGCAGTGGAAAATAAGCAAAAGTTCTAACGACGATACAAGATATCATGATGAAGCCCGTGCATGACATCATTCAGCGTCATCATCCTTGGCCGGGGACACATCCCACTCCGCCGACCAACCAGGAGGTAGAGAACATGGCCAAGTCAAACCAGCAATCATGTCCTCAAAGTTCTCACCTGAAAATATAGCCACAAGCAAGGCTGAGTATACTAATACTCAGCAAGACTTACCCGACTATTTGGTATATACTTAGCCGACTCCTAGACATGCACGGCTCTAAGGCTTGAGGGTTTTATTTTGCTGAAAAGCAACAAAGAGTAGGTCCTTAATTTCAGATTTAAGCTTTCAAGATTCTAGTCCGATTAACCATTCTAGGTGAGCATCTATCTACCATCATAAATGGTGGAAGCAATTAATTTAATCATCCAACAAGATTAATAATCATCATTGTTCATCTTCTTACTCTATGTGGTAAAAGGGTTAAGCAGTCTCAATGGCTACAAGAAACGGACGATTCGAATCGAATTTCTTAACCTTACAAGGGGAAACCTAAACACACGCATGGGGCCCAGACGAGTCACCCATACAACTTTTCCCCTTTCTTCCTGGGTTGTGGATCAGGGCCACCCCCCTCGAGTACAGAGGTCCATGAACCACAGAGCGAAGCCGGGCCGTGGCTGCTCTTGCACTCACCATGTGCCCATGGGAACGAAGTCAAGAGTGTGAGGGTAAAGTCCACTCGCCGGTCCAATCAGGTACTTAAGCATACCAATTACCATATTCTCGGCATGTGGTTAGTATATTCAAAACCTTAACCACCACTACCACACACCGCGACCTTAGCATTTTCGCTAAACAGACGAGGCTTCAACTATCAGTAGGAATATCATAACATAGCCCCATCGGTCGACCTTATGATTCCAACATAAGTAAACAAACAACTCCTATATCTCGCGAGTCACAGGAAATTACTCGACTTTTACCGGAGTCCTATTAGCATGGCAATCTAGCGACCGACACAGACTAGTGTTCATATCATAGGTACCTAGGATCATGCATCTAGGGTTTCAATCAACTCCTACAAACTTAATGCATAATACCATTCGTAAATAAAAGTTGCATAAGTTTAAAAATAGGGATTATGCTCCGGGGCTTGCCTTCCTGAGCAGTGCTAGCCTTGGGTTCCTCCGAACTTTGGTTTGGGTCTTTGACAACTTCAGTTAGATTAACTTGAGCTTCGCGCTGCTAACTCTCGGGCTCGGGCACCAACTTGTACGTTCCGTCGGCGAGAGCGGTAGTGTATACATGTAATGCATATGCATGAGTTATTTTGATGGTAAACATTCATTGATTACATCACTATAAAGTTGTAAACCAACAATACTCAAGTTAATTTGTAAAATATTTCATTTACATTTACTTGGGCAGTCATTTAGAGGGTATTAATTAACTTTGCTTACTTCATTAGGTGAAAAGGGTGTTTTTATAAGTTATTAACATGCAACCATTTTTCTTTTTCTCTACCCAACACAAGGCAACATGTGGTACTCTTTGACAAAAGCTAGACATAGGTTCTATTATTGAAATTTTTATTCAAAGAACATTTCTGAGTGATGAACTTACTGTAAAAATTTTAGTCATTTTTATGCAGTAGAAAAGTCATGAAAAAAATAAAGTAAACAACTACTGCTAGAACATGGATACATTTATGAAGATCAAACCATACCAGTAATGTTGCTCAAAATTTTACAGAGAACTTAGCAACCTACACAGACGGTACTGTGAAATTTTCAGATTTTATTGAGCAACTATTAGAGCACAAAATATAGAACAAAAGAGATCTATATTACTCAAGATTCATTTTCATTGGTAGTTCTACCCAGCATCTGAACATCAAACTTTTCTAGCATGATTATCTACTCACATATAGCCTCTGGTAAAAGTTTCCTATTTTTCCAAGCACATGAACTATTTATAGTGATTTAATGCATGTATTCATGGACAAAATCAAATGTGTATGCTAGACAAAAGTAACAAGTTTCAAACTTTTTCTGTAGCATCTATACAGTAAGGTAACAATACTATAGTAGTTGCATCCTTAGCCTGACTCTAGAACATGGTAAATAAATAAATCTACCAAACTAGTGCAGTAAGGTAACAATACTGTAGAACTATAGCTAGGGTCTGTTCCTGGTCTTAAACTTTCTACACAAGGCTACTCATCTAAACACTAAGCCACTGCTCAAAAATTACCACCAGTACTTGCCTAGATTAAAAGCTACATTCATGAGTTAATATTCTAGAGCAAGATTTATGAAGAAAATCAAGATGTTCCTGTAATGAAAGTTGTAGGTCCTGTTAAAGGGAACTCAGAACATTTTAGTTTGGATTCTTTTCATTGTTCTATGATTTTTAGTGGTTTTACAAGTTGCAGATTCAAACCACATTACACAGTTTTGTCTTACGAACAGGTCCCTAGTTTTATGCACGGAGGACCCTGAAAAGAACTTGGCGATTGCAATGTAGTCCCTGGGCGCGGCTGTCATGGTTGAGGTGAAAATTCCCGGCGAGAAACGGCTCGCCGGCTGCGGGACAATAGTGGGGGAGCACGAGGAGCTCAAGATCTACCTGTAGGTGGTCGTGGTGGGGTCGGAGATGGACGAAGGAGGGTTGTCGGAGATGGACGAAGGAGGGTTGGCGGTGGCGGGCGGGCTCGGCGGTGCTCCGGCGAGGTGGAGAGGGCGCGGCTGGGTCAGGGAGATTTGGTGGGAGCTGGGGGAGCTCGCTGGGGGGTCAATTGGGGCGGAGGGAGGCCGGAGGCAGGCGCTCCACGGCGAGCTCGAGTGGTGGTGGCAATGGCGGTCGGCGGTGGACCTTGTGCGCGAGCAGGGACGGCCCGGGGTGGCTTTTATAGGCTAGCAGGAGAGGAAGAGGGAGTGGGGAGGCCGGCGGAGGGTGAGTGTGGCAGAACCACCTGAATTAATCCGGCTCAAGCGTGCTAACCATCACCACGAGGGCAATCAGGGCTAACTTGCACTTCAAACGGAATAATCCATTGGTCTGTCGGGTAACCTCCCGATACAACCACGATTTTTGTCGATCGAAACCACACATACATGTACTCACACGAAGGTGAGCCCAGAGGATATAACATTCCACAAATTTTACACCACAAGGTTCATCATAAATTATTATTACAACTGAGTTCAAAATTTGTAAAACAAGGTACTTCAGAGTTTTAAAAGTAAACGAGTTCTTCAGCGTTCAATGCAGCGGAAAAATAACGATAAACTACTCGACGATACACGATGTCTCGATGAACACCGTACGAGACATCACTCGGTATTATCATCGTTGGCCGGGGGCGCATCCCATTCCACCGACCAACCAGGAGGAAGGGTACACGGCCAAGTCAAACTAGCGATCATATCCTTGAAAGTATCACCTGAAAACAAGCCACAAGCAAGGCTGAGTATACTAATACTCAGCAAGGCTTACCCGACTAGTGGAAAATACTTAGCCGACTCATAGACATGCAAGGCTTTTTGGCTTGAGGGGTTTGTTTTGCCGAAAAGCATATACAAGTAGGTCCTTACTTTCAAATTTTAGCTCCAGATTCTAATTTTCTTTAACCATTCTAGGTAAGCAACTATCCAATATCATACATGGTGAAAGAATTAAGTTTTCATCCAACAAGATTAATCATCATCATTGTTCCTCTTCTTACTCTCTATTGTAAAAGGGTCAAGCAGTCTCAATAACCGCGAGAAACGGACGATTCGAATCGAATTTCTTAACCTTGCAAGGGAAACCTAAACACACGTCACGTGGTTACTCCTAGAGTCACACGTGCAACTTTTCCTTTCAATTCCCGCTTCACGGAACAGGCCCACCGCCCTCGACTACACGTCCCCATGGACTCGGCCATGGCGGCACATGCACCCGCCATTAGCTAGATGTGAACGAATTCAAGACGGTGGGGAGTATATTCTGGCCTTGGTTCAATCCGGTACTTAAGCTTACCGATTACCATATTCTCGGCATGTGGTTAGCACGTTCAAAGACTTAACCACCACTACCACACACTGCGGCCTTAGCATTTTTCACTAAACAGACGGGGCCTCAATCATCAACATAAACATCGTACCATAGCCCCGTCCGTCGACCTTATGATTGCAGCATGTAGTAAACATTCAACTCCTAAATTCTCACGAGTGACAGGAAATCACTCGACTTTTACCAGAGTCCTATTAGCATAGCATTCTATCGAACCTTACATCTAGGGTCCAGAGCATGGGTACCTAGGATCATGCAACTAAGCTTTCATCCAACTCCTATAAACTTAATGCACAAGTAAAGTAGAGTAATAAGTTGCATAATTTAGAAAATAGGGTTCATGCTTCGCGGCTTGCCTTCTTGGGTAAAGTTAGTTTGGGGCTCGTCCGAATTCGGGTTCGGGTCTTCGAAAGCTTCAGTTAGGTTCACTTGAGCTTCACGCTGCTCACTCTCGGACTCGGGCACCAGCTCGTACGTTCCGTCGGCGAGAGTAGTCAATTCTATATGAATGCACAAGTGTAAGTTGTAGTGATGGTATATGACGTTTATTTTCCTTCACGATAAAGTTGCAGTCGACAAAACATAGATTTGGTTGTGAAGTTACTTAGTTAAGATTTCTTTGGGCAATTGTTAATAGAGTATAACTTAAACTAATTAACTCCATTAAACAAGAAGGGGGTTGGGGGTTGTGTTCTTTTGGAAACTAATTTTTCTAAGCACAATATGGATTAAACACAACTTCTGGACTAGGTAACTTCTGGTGATGAAATTTTTATTTAGAGTACATTATGCAGAGACAACAGCACTGTAAAAATTTCAGGCATTTTTATGCAGTAGAATAATTATGAAAAATGTAATACATAGCTATTGTTAGAACCTAGTTATTTTTATATAGGACAAACCATTCATGTATTGATGCTAAAACTTTTACAGGGGGTTAATCTATCCATATATGTGTTACTTTAAAGTTTTCAGATTTTACTGTGCAAGATACAAAGCATAATAAATAGGACAAGATACACCTATTTGAATAAATATTAATTTCTACAGGATATTTTACAGGGTTTCTGTGTATGAAACTTTTTATACAGCAAGAGCTTCTAAAGTGTCCCACAGTAAAAAGTTGAACATTTTCCAAACAAATCAACTAATTATTTGAATTAGTGCATTTTTTGTACCACAAAATTATATAAATAGGTTACAGAATGGAAAAAGGATCTAAACTTTTTCTGTGGTATTTAGGCATCACTATAACAGCTCTGGAAAAGTTTCACAATATGAATCACAATATAACAGCAGGTACAAACTAGTTCTATTATTTCATGGCATGAACAAAGTTTAGCAAAAATTTTAGCTAGAGATGGGTTCTAGTCCTAATATTTTTACACTAGCATACACATCAAGCAACCAATCTACTGTCCAAAAATCAAATTCAGAACTGGTCTACAACAGTGGGTACAATTAAAGTCTATTAAACTTTCCATTTAATTTTGAGCAAGATTTAGCATGCAACTGAAGAAAAACATGTAACAAAAGTTGTAGATTTTCTTCTAATAATTCCAGAACAGTTGAGTTTGTATTTTTCTGATTTCTATATGATTTTATATGAATTTTATAAGTTCGTTGTTTTTGAATTCAAAGTTTAAACACAGGTTTACAGTTATGCCCCTGGAAACTTGCGTGCAGACTCTTTTAAAGATTTCAATCGTTGCAATTGGGTCCCTGAGCGGCGCTGGCAGGGCGGCCGGCCAAATTCCGGTGACGGGGCACGTCGGCGGCGAGGGGAAAAGGGTCGGGGAGATCCAGGGAGGTGAGAGCTACCTTGGGTGGCCTTGGTCGGGGTTGGGAGTGGTCGAAGGTGGCTCGTCGGTGCGGAGCAGAGGGGCGGCAACGGGGTGGAACGTCGCGGCGGTGCTCCGGCGAGAAGGGAACAACGTGGGCCGGTCGGAGTAGCTTCGCGGCGTCGAGGGGAATCCGTTTCAAAGCTTGTCTGGGATAGAGGAGCTTCGGTGTGGGCTGTCCACGGAGCAACAAGGAGCGGCGGGAAAAGGGTCGGGGAGATCCAGGGAGGTGAGAGCTACCTTGGGGTGGCCTAGAAAGGGACAAGGGCGGTCGTCGCTTGGCGCAAAGGCTGCTGGTTCGGTACGGTACTAAAGGTCCTCGGACTTCCAGGCGGTTTTTCTTTTGGGCTGCAATGAACCCTTGGATCTCGCCAATACAGCCTTCTATGGTCGGGGTTGGGGGTGGCCGGAGGTGGCTCATCGTCGCGGAGCAAAGGGGCGGCGGCGGTGCGGAGCGTCGGCGACGGTGCTCCAGCGAGGAGGGGAGGGCGTGGGCTGGTCGATGAGCTTCGCGGCGTCGAGGGGAACCCATTTCGAGGCTTGGCTTGGACGGAGGAGCTTCGGAGTGGGCTGTCCGCGGAGCAGTAGGGAAGCGGCGGCGGCGTGGGCGGCGCTGGCGGTGCTCCGGCGGTTGAGATGGCCGGGGAAGAGGCTGGTGAGCTTCAGTGGAGGGAGGGCAAGCTCGCTGGGTGATGGGTTTCGGTAGTGGGAGGCTGGAGGACGGCACTCCACGGGCAGGTGGTGCACGGCAGCGGCAATGGCAGCGGCGGCGACGTTCTGGTGGGTTGAGGTGCGCGCGAGTGGCCTAGTGTCGCCTTTTATAGGCTGCAGGAGGGAGGGAGAGGACCGGGCAACACTGGGAGGGGCGGCACGACGGGGGCGCGTTACTGGTCGCGGTGGGCGGCGAGCAGAGCCGACGCGGCGTGCGGCGGGCGCGGGCAGGGGACTGGGCGCCGGGGATTTGGCGTGGGGGAGGGGGAGATCATGCGGCACGCGGATTGGGCGAGGAGCTGCAGCATCTAGCTTGCCGGGCGGCGAGCGCGGCGACTGGCGGGACGCGGCGGGGCCTAAGGCGCGGCTCGGACTGGCCATTGGGCGCGGCGGGCGGCGAGCAGAGGCGCGCGTCGCCGGCGTGCGCGTGGCGTGCGCGAACTAGGGAGGAGCGCGGCGTGGGGAGGAGCGCGTGCGAGTGGCCAAGTGCCGGTTAGGCATCGCCGGCCAAGTGGCCAGCGGCTACTGCGCGGCGGGCGGAGGGTCGGGCGAAGCGGAGGGTCAGCGGCGATTGCGAGGCGGAGGGTCGGGTGGAGCGGAGGGTCTGCAGTGGAAGGCAGAGGGTCGGGCGAAGCGGAGGGTCAGCGGCGACTGCGCGGCGGAGGGTCGGACAGAACGGAGAAAGAAGGGTCTGCAGTGAAAATAGAAGAAAAGGCAGGGGCTGGTTTGCAAATTCAAGTGTTTCTCAAATTTTCGTGTTGCAACTCAAAAATTTCTGAACATGAAAGTTTTGTTTCAGGCCAAAGTTCATTTGAGTTCTAGTTTAGAAGTGATTTTAAAAACTCAAAAAGTATGACTCGGAGGGCACGTCATTTCCTGGGCAAAAATTTGTATTCTCTCCTAGGCTTCAACTAGATTTTTGTTTATCATGTCAATAACGATGTGCCTATTCAATTTTGTAGCCATGTTAGCATCGATGTAAAAGTTATTTAATTTGTTTGATTAACGTACATGTACTTATGCACATATACACATCTATTTTTAATTCAAAACAAAACCAATTTATAATTCGTTTCTTTTAAACTTTTCTTAGTTATTTATGCATCGTGTTAAGCTAATGAGACTTATTTCGTAATTTAAACACCCGAGGTGTTACAGCCTTCCCCCCTTAAAAAGAATCTCGCCCCGAGATTCGGACAATAAGCTTAGTGTGGGCAGTGTGTGTATCTTCGGTAGAGTTGAGAAAACCCGGGAAATTTTGGTTTAGATAGCTTTCAGTTTCCCACGTGGCTTCTTCCTCAGTGTGATGATTCCGTTGAATTTTGTACATCTTAATCACTTTCCTTCTAGTGCTTCTTTCTTTTTGATCCATGATTTTGATAGGGTACTCAACATATGAGAGGTCAGGCTCTACCACTACTTCTTGTTGTTTAATAACCTCGGTAGGAACTCGAACACACTTCTTGAGTTGAGACACGTGAAAGACATCATGGATGGCTGCAAGCTGAGGGGGCAGTCGAATTCTATAGGCTACGGGTCCACAGTTCTCGATGATTTCATAGGGATCAACATATCGGGGAGATAGTTTTCCTTTGACTCCGAATCATTGTACACCCTTGGTTGGTGAAACTCAAAGGTAGACGTGGTCGACAACTTCAAATTTTAGGGGCTTCCTCCTTCTATCGAAATAGCTCTTTTGCCTGGATTGGGCAGCTCTAAGGTTTTCTTGTATTACTCTCACTTTTTCTTCAGCCTCGATTACCAAGTCTGGTCCAAATATTTTGCGTTCTCCGGTCTGTGACCAACTCAAAGGGGTTCGACACCTTCGTCCGTATAAGGCCTCAAATGGTGCCATTTTCAAACTCGTTTGATAGATATTATTATATGAGAACTCTGCTAGGGATAGGCATTTGTCCCAATTCTTGCCATAGTGAATGACGCAAGCTCTAAGCATGTCTTTAAGAATTTGGTTCACTCTTTCAGTTTGTCCGTTAGTCTGAGGATGATAGGTTGAGCTTCGAATCAATTTAGTACCAAGAGAAGCTTGCAAAATTCCCCAAAAGCGCGCTACAAGCTGAGTACCACGATCGGAAATAATAGTCTTTGGTACTCCATGTAGGCACACGATACGATCGAGATAAATCTCGGCATATTTCTTGGCAGTATAGGTGGTGTGTACCGGAAGAAAATGTGCCATCTTTGTGAGCCTATCAACGATAACCCATATGGAATCATGTCTCTATGCGGTACTTGGCAATCCAACAATGAAATCCATACTTATGTCTTCCCATTTCCATGAGGGTATAGGCAAAGGTTGAAGTGTACCGGCTACTTTCAAGTGGCTGGCTTTTACTCTCTAACATGTGTCGCATTCTGAGACATATTTAGCGATTTCTCTTTTCATTCTAGTCCACCAGAAATTTTGCCTAAGATCTTGATACATTTTGCTACTGCCGGGGTGAATAGAAAAATTGGAAAGGTGTGCCTCATCAAGAATTTGCTTACGGAGCTCATGATTCTTTGGAACGACGATGCGACTTTCGAACCATAGAACTCCCTTATGGTCCTGGTGGAAACATTTGTATTTCTCTTCTCCTAGAGAGAGTTTTTGTTTCATGATCTTAACTCCTTCATCATGTAGTTATGCCATGATGATCTGGTCGTGAAGAGTGGGCTCAACTGAGATGTGATGCAAGGTGCCTTGGGAAATCATTTCCAAACTAAGCTTCCTCATTTCTGAACATAATGTCTCATTATAGAATTCCACTGATAGGCAATGGCAATGGGCCTTACGGCTGAGTGCATCCGTGATTACATTGGCCTTGCCGGGGTGATAGTGCACCTCGAGGTCATAATCCTTGATTAATTCTAGCCATCTTCTTTGTCTCATATTCAGATCGGCTTGGGTGAAGATATATTTGAGACTCTTGTGATCGGTGTAGATATTACAATGAGTACCCATGAGATAATATCTCCATATTTTTAGAGCATGAATGACTGCTGCTAACTCGAGATCATGGGTCGAATAATTCTGCTCATGGGGCCGAAGGGCTCGTGAAGCATAGGCGATAACTCGATTTTCTTGCATAAGCACACAACCAAGACCAGTGCTAGAAGCATCACAGTAAACATCGAACGGCTTGGTGTTATTAGGTTGAGCTAACACAGGGGCTGTAGTCAAATGTTCTCTAAGAGTGTGGAAAGCTTCTTCACATTTCTCATCCCACACAAACTTTACTCCCTTTTTCAATAGTTCAGTCATAGGCTTAGCAATCCTGGAGAAATCCGGAATGAAACGGCGATAGTAACCGGCTAAACCAAGAAAACTGCGAATCTGATGAACAGAGGTAGGAGGTTTCCAATCCATCACTTCTTGTACCTTGCTGGGGTCAACGGCTATGCCTTCGCTGGAAATAGTGTGACCCAAAAATTTCACACTGTCCAACCAGAATTCGCACTTTAATGTGCAGGTGCTTAGCGTGCTCTTCCTCATTCTTGGAATAGATAAGGATGTCATCAATGAAAACTACGACGAATTTGTCGAGCTCGGGCAAGAATACCGAATTCATGAGATACATGAAGTAGGCAGGGGCATTGGTGAGACCAAAGGACATGACCAAGAATTCATATAGTCCATATCGTGTGGAAAAGGCGGTCTTAGGAATATCGCATGAACGAATCTTTATCTGATGATATCCACATCGAAGATCAATCTTTGAGAAAACTCTAGCTCCAGCTAATTGATCAAAGAGAGCGTCGATGCGGGGAATTGGGTATTTATTCTTAACGGTCACTGCATTGAGAGGTCGGTAGTCCACACATAATCTTAAACTATCATCCTTTTTCTTTACAAACAGGGCTGGACATCCCCAAGGTGATGCGCTAGGACGAATGAAGCCTTTGTCCAGTAGTTCTTGGAGTTGTGTTTTCAGTTCGGCCAATACCTTAGGTGGCATTCTATAGGGTCTTTTGGAGATAGGTGCAGTGCCTGGTTGCAGTTCAATAACGAACTCAATATCCCTATCTGGTGGCATTCCTGGCAAATCGTCCCGAAAAACATCGGCATACTCGCATACCACTGGAATATCTTCTAGTTTGATTCCTTCCATCATGAAAGCACAAGAATTCGTGCACTCCCGGAATGGTAGGTAAAAGGGTAGTGGTTCCGAGACTAGGTGAATTTATTTCAACTGCTCGGGAAGAAAGGTCCAGTATGACTCCGTGCATAGTGATCCAATTCATACCCAAAATAATATCCATGCCTTCAAGGGGTAAGAGAACAAGGTCCGTGTTGATGATTTTACTTCCCAATTTTATCGGTACCAGACTTATCATTAGCAACATGATTCATATTGCTTCCACGATTCAAAAGGATTAGCGCGGAAAAATAGACTTCCGAAAGATCATGGATAGAATCGTGGACAGAATACTATCTGCCATAAGAAACTTATAACTCCTGGTAGGTTCATCCAAAATTGCTCATATTTTGGCAGTGGATAGGGAATTTAGAGATGTACAACTTTGGTATTCAGCTTATACGCTAAATCGATGGCCAAGATGGTCGAAAGATTCACTCTTTGCTTTGCTGGTTTGGCTGTTTTTCAGCAGAACGAGTTATAGTATCTTGCCTATAACTCAAACTAGAAAGATCCAATAGTGCTGAAATTTTGTGAGAACCTAGATCACAAAATCTAGGACAAGTTTGGTATTCAACACTCATCCCAGAAATGTAAGGAGACATGAGTAAAAATTCCGACAAGTTTCTGCAATCGCAGATTCAACTGCTTTCCAACATCACAATCAAACCACCAAGTTTTTAGCCATGGCCTACATGATTAGAGTATACAAAGGTCAAGTTGTACCCATCATAAAAGAGGTACTCAACTCTTAGTTAGCCTATTACAACACTTGCCAAAAGTTAGGCTACACTATCGAGGAGTATATGCAAAAGTCCTCCTAGGTCATCGGCTAGAAGTCGTCGAGGTTGTTGACGGACAACTCGCGGTGAGTATGAGAGTGAGCTCCCATCGAAGGTGGCTGCGGTGCCTCACCCTCAAAGTCCATACCTGAAACACCGTCAATCTCCTGTGGCTCCTCATCATCTTCCTCCATAGCCACCACGTCGGGAGGGGCATTCTGATCATGGTGCCACTGAATGTGCTCATTAGCATCCTCCAACTCAAGGTTCAGATCATGGAGTTGCTCCTCCAAGTGTGCTATCATGTCATCTCTCTCACCCATGAGAGTGTCGTGCTCCTAAACTTGGCCCTCAAGTTGGCCAATCCAGGTGTCTCTGTCCTCAAGTTCCTCACTAAGCTCCTTAATCTGCTCATCTCTGGTATCTGCCATCATGTGGTAGGCCTGTGCAAGATCAGCGAGCTGCACAAGCGCCTGACCCTGGAGATTCTGAAGTTGGTACAGTGCATTCATGCACCGCACGGAGGTCTCGATGGTCTCCTGGGCGTGAAAGTCCACTAAATACTGTGAGTGCTGCACCCTGTTGAGCCAAAAGGGGTCGTTGTCCTGGGCAGCATGAAACAAACCAAAAGGAGTGAGCGTGACAGCCTCGGGGCACTGCACACAGAAAGTGGTGAGCGCCCTCATGGCAGCAAGCTCCCAAGTATCGGCCAAACGGTGACCAACAGGCTCAATCACCAAGGCGGGCCACTCCGGGTGTAGTGGGTGTGGAAATATGGTCACGTTAACACGGCACTGGGTAACTCCATTCTCTGCAAACTCCAGTCCGGTGTAACGTGGGGGAATTGGATAGCCCGCGGTGCTCAGAACATCCCACAAGATAGAGTGAAAGCCCTCCCAGTGGAGACACTGCAAGTGAACGCGTCCATCCTCATCCACCATCATGGCAACAGGCTCGGCCATCTGAACAAAAGATCAAACGGGTGAGATAGCGAAAAACTATGAACAGCATAGTGAACAGGTTCTGGACAGTGCACTAAAATAGCCATAACTTCAACAGTTCTTGTCCAAAAATTCTCAACTTTTACCAGAACATTCCTAAGGTATTTGTGAACAACTTTGCTAGTCAACTCTAGAGCTAGATCAGGATCTAAGATGGTCTTTATCTTAAGGTTTTACTTTATTGTCTACCCAGAAATTTCAGTGAACAGTGAGCCTATGTTTCGTGCACTAGGGAAAATCTACCCAGCCAAAAATTACCAAATTTTAACAGTAGCTGCCTAAGTAAATTTACAACAAGTTTTGTGTTGAAGACTTTTTCAGAAAACGGTATTAAGGGGGCATAAAAATTATGTGGTAGAAGCGCTCATTTTGGGCAGAAAACTGACATCTCAAGGTCTTTGTTGTTTCTCATTATTCATATGTTCAGAATTTTTTAAATTTAGACAGGAGGTAGAATACAAATTTTGGAACAAAACTTTCAACATGAGTTTCTCCAGAAAGGATCATTTTCTAAGCTCAATAAATCCATCTTTTCAGATATGGCAGAATATGACAGATTTGCTAGATAATCCTTATTCAAAGACAATCTCATGCACGCATGAACTTATTGTCATGATTTATATAGTCATGATGTGTGCACGTCCTATTCATCCTCACAAAATAAAATAATTGCCAAATAGCTTTGGTCTTACGAAGTTAATTTCGGTGGCATACACAATACGTCTCTCACTATAATAGCTAGTCGAGAATTCTCTAACCGTTTTTTAACTTATCATAATCGCGGTTAGTGTACCTGCAGAAGATTGATATAGCATAAATATATCCATTGACTTTTATGCCAGCACTCATGAAAGCATCCGTATTCATTACCGTTCCCTATAGAAACAACATACGTACCATTCCCGCCGTACAGACGATGTTAACATACGCTATCGAAATAGCGTATTCATGGGGGTACCGTCTTGAGACGGGGGTATGAACAGCGATCGTCATACCCTGCGCCAAACCTTCTACTCCCAATATAATCAACTAATAGTTGGTATATTGGCAGCACCTCAAGTAAGTCACTGCCTGAGGGCAGCGTTCGGCTCGCATCACCGACAGGAAGGCCAAGCTCTCTCAGTTGGCTGAAGATTCTTACCTTCTTACCTTAGCGATGAGTGCGTCGTTACAGAATTTAAGGGTCGGTTGTGCATAGAAGTAAGTTTTGACAGAAAGTAATGTGCTGTAAGTTACTTGATAATATTCATAAGTTAGATAGGCACCTAGTAACTTCCCATAATCCCTTAGGGCTTTACGAACTAGGTACCATCCTTAACGAACCAACGCATTTTGCAAACGTATTTTTCTGGTCAAGTTTTATGAAAACAAGTTTTTAAGGCTTGTTGCATTCTCTGGTGTATGCATTTCGGCTCTGATACCAGCTGTGGCAGAACCACCTGAATTAATCCGGCTCAAGCGCGCTAACCATCACCACGAGGGCAATCAGGGCTAACTCGCACTTCAAACGGAATAATCCATTGGTCTGTCGGGTAACCTCCCGATACAACCACAGTTTTTGCCGATCGAAACCACACATACATGTACTCACACGAAGGTGAGCCCAGAGGATACAACATTCCACAAATTTTCCACCACAGGGTTCATCATAAATTATTATTACAACTTAGTTCGAAATTTGTAAAACAAGGTACTTCAGAGTTTTAAAAGTAGATGAGTTCTTCAGAGTTCAATGCAGCGGAAAAATAACGATAAACTACTCGACGATACATGATGTCTCGATGAAGCCCGTACGAGACATCACTCGGCATTATCATCGTTGGCCGGGGGCGCATCCCATTCCACCGACCAACCAGGAGGAAGGGTACACAGCCAAGTCAAACTAGCAATCATATCCTCGAAAGTATCACCTGAAAACAAGCCACAATCAAGGCTGAGTATACTAATACTCAGCAAGGCTTACCCGACTAGTGGAATATTCTTAGCCGACTCTTAGACACACAAGGCTTTTTGGCTTGAGGGGTTTGTTTTGCCGAAAAGCGTATACAAGTAGGTCCTTACTTTCAAATTTTAGCTCCAGATTCTAATTTTCTTTAACCATTCTAGGTAAGCAACTATCCAATATCATACATGATGAAAGAATTAAGTTTTCATCCAACAAGATTAATCATCATCATTGTTCCTTTTCTTACTCTATGTGGTAAAAGGGTCAAGCAGTCTCAATAACCGCGAGAAACGAACGATTCGAATCGAATTTCT
Source organism: Panicum miliaceum (assembly GCA_032594955.1). Lineage (NCBI taxonomy): Eukaryota > Viridiplantae > Streptophyta > Magnoliopsida > Poales > Poaceae > Panicum > Panicum miliaceum. Next base: position 22,749,360 of record CM064073.1, read on the forward strand.
TAACCTTGCAAGGGAAACCTAAACACACGTCACGTGGTTACTCCTAGAGTCACACGTGCAACTTTTCCCTTCAATTCCCGCTTCACGGAACAGGCCCACCGCCCTCGACTACACGTCCCCATGGACCCGGCCATGGCGGCACATGCACCCGCCATTAGCTAGATGTGAACGAATTCAAGACGGTGGGGAGTATATTCTGGCCTTGGTTCAATCCGGTACTTAAGCTTACCGATTACCATATTCTCGGCATGTGGTTAGCACGTTCAAAGACTTAACCACCACTACCACACACTGCGGCCTTAGCATTTTTCACTAAACAGACGGGGCCTCAATCATCAACATAAACATCGTACCATAGCCCCGTCCGTCGACCTTATGATTGCAGCATGTAGTAAACATTCAACTCCTAAATTCTCGCGAGTGATAGGAAATCACTCGACTTTTACCGGAGTCCTATTAGCATAGCATTCTATCGAACCTTACATCCAGGGTCCAGAGCATGGGTACCTAGGATCATGCATCTAAGCTTTCATCCAACTCCTATAAACTTAATGCACAAGTAAAGTAGAGTAATAAGTTGCATAATTTAGAAAATAGGGTTCATGCTCCGGGGCTTGCCATCTTGGGTAAAGTTAGTTTGGGGCTCGTCCGAACTCGGGAGGGAGAGGACCGGGCAACGCTGGGGAGGGGCGGCACGACGGGAGCGCGTTACTGGTCGCGGTGGGCGGCGAGCAGAGCCGGCGCGGCGTGCGGCGGGCGCGGGCAGGGGATTGGGCGTCGGGGATTTGGCGTGGGGGAGGGGTAGATCATGCGGCGCGCGGGTTGGCGAGGAGCTGCAGCAGCTGGCTTGTCGGGCGGTGAGCGCGACGACTGGCGGGACGCGGCGGGGACTCAGGCGCGGCGCGGACTGGCCATTGGGCGCGGCGAGCAGAGGCGCGCGTCGCCGGCGTGCGCGTGGCGTGCGCAGACAAGGAAGGAGCCCGTGCGAGCAGGGCGCAGCCAGGCATTGGCTTGGCGCCAAGCGCCGGTCAGGCATCGCCGGCCAAGTGGCCAGCGGCGACTGCGCGGCGAGCGGAGGGTCGGGCGAAGCGGAGGGTTAGCGGCGATTGCGCGGCGGAGGGTCGAGCAGAGCGAAGGGTCTGTAGTGGAAGGCGGAGGGTCGGGCGAAGCGGAGGGTCAGCGGCGACTGCGCGGCGAAGGGTCGGGCGGAACGGAGAAAGAAGGGTCTGCAGTGAAAATAGAAGAAAAGGTAGGGGCTGGTTTGCAAATTCAAGTGTTTCCCAAATTTTCGTGTTGCAACTCAAAAATCTCTAAACATGAAAGTTTTTCAAAATGAAAAGTTACACAAGTTTTGTTTCAGCCAAAGTTCATTTGAGTTCCAGTTTATAAGTTATTTTAAAAACTCAAAAAGTATGACTCGGAGGGCACGTCATTTCTTGGGCAAAAATTTGTTTATCATGTCAATAACGATGTGCCTATTCAATTTCGTAGCCATGTTAGCATCGATGTGAAAGTTATTTAATTTGTTTGATTAACGTTCATGTACTTATGCACATATACACATCTATTTTTAATTCAAAGCAAAACCAATTTATAATTCATTTCTTTTAAACTTTTCTTAGTTTTTTATGCATCGTGTTAAGCTAATGAGGCTTATTTCGTAATTTAAACACCCGAAGTGTTACAGTGAGCGCGGCCATTGGGTGCCGGGGCGGTGCGCAGGGGGCTAGCGTGGCGTGCGGCTAGAGCAGTAGCAGTGATGAGCGAGAGGGATTCAGCGTGGGCGAGAGGAGATGGCGCGTGGTGCGATTGGGCGCCCAGCTGCGACAGCTGGCTTGCCGGGAGGCCTGGCTGGCGACCGCCTTGGCGCCTAGCGCCGGTGAGGCATCGTCGGCCAGGTAGCCGGCGACCATTGCCCCTCGACGGGACAGAACAGGGGGGCGAGAGGAGGGAGAGAATAGAGAGAAAATAGCTAGGTTAAATTCAAATTGTTCTCAAAAAATTTCAACTGAAGCTTGAAAAATGTTGAATACAAAAGTTGTAGAGAATTAAAAAATCTACAACTTTGGTTTTAGGCCAAAGTTAATTTGAGCTATAATTTTGAAGTTATTTTAAATTTTGAAAAACTAGGATTTGAATAACTTGTCGTTTCATGTTCAAAATTTCAAATTTTCATCATGATCTCAACTAGACTTTGATTGAACATGACAAGTGGAAGGTGTCTAACCATTTTATTATGCACTGTTGGTTTGATCTGAAAATTATAAAGAGGTACTTTGTGCACACATACATATGCATATACACTCATACAAGGAATGCACTGTTTCATTGATTTATTTGTGCTAGCCCTCCATGAACGTGGCTGGACTATGCATAGAAGAAAGCACCACCACCTATAGGACAGTGAACTCTACGCTTTTCCCATGCAAGAATGTGAGATCATCTCCCATCTAATGTCTGCATGCTCTTTCTATAGGGAGGTGTGGTTTTTGCTGTTGTATAAGATTGGATGACAAATTCTGACACTGGACAACTCATCACTTGCACTAGTTGTTGCTTGTCAGAAAAGGGATTTAGAATTCGTCTAGAAAGATGTTCAATACTTTGGTAATCCTCACTTTGTGAATGCTATGGAAAAAATATAATAATCGGACCTTTAGGCTTTGATCGATCTCTGATCGTGCCTATTTGGCTACTTTGATCGCTGAGGAAGGTTCCGTTTAGATTCGGATGGATTTTCATTTATTGTCGGATGCACTGCATCTTCCGATGCTAGATAGGTCGGAAATGGGTTGTTGAATAATTTGAATAGAATTTTCTTCTGCATGCCATCCTCTATAAGGATCTAAAGCAGATTGTAATCTCTCATTTCTTCGAAGGAATAGGAAATAATTTTTTAATGAGGGGTGTATCCATGTTTGGCATGTGTTTGGTTACATGGACAATGTGAATATTCTACTATGATGCAGATGGAACGGTTCCTCCAAAATCAGCGGACGGGCCGTCCCGGATGAACTCCGTGCAACATGTTAGGCCCATGTGCTTACTTGTGTTACCTCCCCCCTCCCATGTGCCCCGAACCATCACTCCCTCTCTCCTCTCGCTCTCTCTCCCGTGCGTAGGAGATAGGGGTGGCGCATATAGATCTTGCCGCCCCCTACCCCCATCGCATCAGGTCGACACGTCCTCCCCCTACTGCTCAGTGGCGAGAAGATAGGTGACGTACTTCACACCGGTGATCTCCCTCTCCCGCGGCACCGACAAGGAAGCTCATCATCTCCGCCAATGATTCCTCTAGGTGCGCCCCTCCTTCACTCCACGCCAATGATTAGTCAAGGTCTATGCCTCCTTCCCCATCCCCATCTGACCCAACACTACTGCAGAACAACGCCGCCTTCACCATCCTCGTTGATGACTATGACCCGGTGTTGTAGGATGACGCCTCCTTTCCGATCCTGTCGGCGACCTCCCTAACCGGCAAGAACTCGTCTTCCTTTCCCCAAGGTAAGAAATCTGAGCGCATGATCCATATATGTGTGTGAAACATTGTTGTCCATCTTGTGATTATGTTTTTTGTTGGCTCCAAGGTAGTAGATTTTAGTCCTAGGTGAGTGGATTTTTGTGGAAAAGTACAAGTTACTTTGGTCTGTATGCAAAACTGATGAGAACTAGGTTAAAAAATTGATTAGGGAGTAATTTTGCAGTTCATATTGGTTGTTTGTTGTAATTAGTGCTAGGTAGGACTGTTTCATAAGACGTGTGGTGCTATCCATAATACCGAGCATGATTCATTGTGAAATTATGAGATAGGTTAATGGTGCTTTATGTCATATTTGTCCTAGCAAGTTCAACAAAGATCATGACATGGCCACCTTTTTGTTTTTTCTCTGGTTATTTTATTATAGATGGATAAGAGGACCAAGGTTGTAATTTGTGCTACTGCTGCATATATGTTGTTGTCAGTGATGGCTCTGATTATTTTGTCTAGAAACGTAAGCGATGTGTAAGGAGAGAAGGTACTACCTATGGGCCTATGGATGAAAGGGATAGGATGAGACTAGAGTACCTAAACAACAAAATTTGGAAGGATGATAAAACTTCTATCAACATGTTAAGACTTAATAGATCCAAGTTCTTTTGGTTTTGTAACCTGTTTAGGGATCATGGGTTGCTTGAAGATACCATCAGCTGTTGTGTTGAGCAACAAGTGGCTATGTTTCTAAATACCATGGGGCATAACATTAGGAACATATTAGTTAGGACTAATTTTGATATATCTGGAGAAACAGTTAGCCATTATTTTAACAAAGTTCTACGTGTTGTTAGTGAGCTCCTCGAGAGGAATTAATTAGGCCCCCATCATTGGACACTCCAAGAAAAATAGAAGGGAACCACAGATGTGATCCATACACTAGGGTGTGTTGTGTATTCCTATTTCCTTTTGATTTTGTCTTAATACCCAATATGGTTCCTAATCCAATTGGTTTATTTAACATAAAATTTGATTGTGTCGGAACTATTGATGGTACACATGTTAGAGCTTCTGTTCCTAAGGATATGGAGCTTTCCTTTTGTGGTAGGAAGTCATATGCCACTCAAAATGTAATGGCAACTTCGATTTTGATCTTTGATTCACCTATGTATTGGTTGGTTGGGAGGGGACAACACATGATGATCTAGTTTCGAGATGCTTTAGAACATGAAAATGGCCTTCATGTTCCACATGGTAAGAGACAAATAGCCTTTCAAATTCTACATGCAAATTGTTGTTATAGAAATATGACCAACTTTCCATAACATGATAGGCAAATTTTACCTAGTTGATGCTGGATAATGAAGCAAAATCGGGATTCCTGCCCCCTTTTTGTGGTCTCATCACTTGAATGAATGGGGAAATCTTCCCGTGCAAAATGAGGAGGAGTTATTCAACCTTCATCACTCGTCTCTTCAGGCAACCGTAGAGCGTGCTTTTGGGTCTCAAAAGGGAAGATTAAAATTCTGGATGACGCCTGACGGGTCCAAGGACCTGGGGTCCCCAGTGGGCCCACTTCCCGCTGGCGCTCTGGATAGCCTAAGACCACGCATGGATCAAACGACCGCCCTCCTAGGCCGTGACTTTCTCCAGGCCGCCCAGGCCCACGGTCCCGACCGGCCGGCCGGTCGGCAGGAGCCTCGACTCGCGTCCCCGACCGAGGGACGACCGGGGGCTGGGTCCGTACCATGGTCCTGAACTAAGGGGCCGACCGGACTCCACCGTACACGTGTAGCTGCCCCCGACTAACAAGATCAGGGGCCGGCCAGGCCTTGCGCACTGACGGTCCTTGGGAGCAGGTGCTGAGGATAAGGGCGGACGCCGGAGTCAACTTGCCGTACAAGGCCAACCACCCCCTCCACGGGGGCTACAGTCCCCCTTGCTGCCACAGCACAGGGACGCTATTCCACCTACTCGTCCTCACGAAGGGACGGGGCGCAACATCATCATGACACGATGGATACGCCTCCATCACGACAGAGTGATAGGGCGTGGCGTCAGGGACGGGGCATGACTGTCGTACCGTAATTATCGGCGCACGCCTGCCCCCCGACCGGCGGAACACGACATATAGGGACGGAACGCGACGGCCACTCCGCGAGACAGGACTTGGATGGTGGCCGCCCGAGGACTCCGACTAACAAAGCTAATGACCCTGACCGATAGGGCTAGGAACTCTCTCTCTCTACCTCTCTTTTCCTACCCTTAGTTCCCCTGTAAAGGAGACCCCCCTTGGACTATAAAAGGGAGGGTCAGCCGCTTAGGAAAGGGGACCGGAGGAGATCGAAATCCAAGAGATTCATCCTCCACTCCAAAGCTTGTAACTCCCCAACTCTCACGAGCATCTGGGCTCAAGCAATACATTCGACCGACCCCTAACTAGACGTAGGGCACATTTGTCTGAACCAGTATACATCTTGAGTCATTATGTGCTAGACTACCTCCGATCACGATGCATGATACACACTTCAAGTAGGTTTAGGTGCCGGCCATTTCTGGAACCGACAGTTTGGCGCCATCCGTGGGAAGGACATTTTGCGTCCACTGTCTCGGCGATCAAATGGCTTTCGTCTCCGACACCTCCAGCCTCATGAGCCTGTGCGATACGATTCGCTTTGGCTTGTTGGAGTTTCCCATGGCCCCACGTGCTGGGCTGTGGGCACTACTGCCTTCATGCCCTTCCAGGCCCTTCGCTTCGGAAGCTTGGACTTCATTGCCGATAGTCTCGGCACGCTTCACCTCTGTGAGGAGGCCACCCTTCTGACATCGCTCGAGGAAGACACTCCCTCGAATGGGCTGTTGGCTGACCTCGACACTGAGCCGCTCGCGCATCACATCGAGCTCATGCTCGGTGCCGACCCCCCAACGAGTGATGTGGACTTGCTCCTGTTCTCGTTGCGCGACGTCTTCCACCAGCTCTCCGGAGGGACCCCGCTGTCCCCACCTCAACCACCTCGTGGTCTGTCCCACCTCACGAACGCCGCGAGCGTTTATGCTAGGGAGCTTCGGAGGGCCATATTGCAGCCCCCTCCCGTGATCGAGTTTGTGGACATGACGGGGTACGGTCCCACCTCATTCCACGATCTCTTCTCCGACGACGACATCCTGAGTGAAGGGTCAAGCGTCGGTGACCTATCGCCCCTCATCTATTCCGCACTGCAGGAATGCTCCATGGCGGACGTACAAAGGCGACAGCCGGTCCCGGTGGAGATCTAGGATACGCACACACCGCCAGACCCACGTGCGCAGGCCATGGCTAACTCCCAGGCGCATGGTGAGGACTTACGCCAGCAGCGGCAGCACCAGCCGCAGCCCGCGTCGGTGCACCCCCGGCACAACTCCGAGCCGAATGCTCGTAACGTTGCGGGCAGCGCACGGGCACGCGCCCGTCAAGTCCATCATGCCATCATCGCAGACGCCAATGACCCCCCTCAGTTTGCATGGGCCGGGCAGAACATCGCCACCGCAGCGATGCTCCTGCTCAACCTGCCCGAGCCTACTGACCCTCAACAGCAGGAGCTCCACCGCAACATCCGGACGTTGGTGGAGCGTGCCGCTGAGCAGTAGGCGGAAAGCTCCGCGTCACGCCACCAACACGTGGCCTCCTGTCTAGTCGGGGGGGGGGGGGGGGGGGGCAGGCTCGCAGCAGCCAAACCCCTCAGTCCACCAGCAGCAAGGGCTTCCACCCCAGGCGGGTTGCAAAACCGTGGCTGCGCCGCGCCTCGACCCGACGCCCGCCTTGCAGCGCCCCCCGGTGCGTAGCCGGCTCGGGCCCAACTAGGACACGCGCAGCGTCATCCACTCACAGCAACTGGCCCGCCACGACGCCAATGTCGACCGGGCCGCTGCGAATGCGGCTGATGTCCACCAGCCTGAGAGGGAGCACGAGGAGGGGCCCCTAGGCGTGACCGCCGACTGTGCGATCAGGACGGTGACTGGAGCCCCAGTCCGGACGGCCCGGGCCCGCAGGCCTTCGGTCGTTGCATCCAGAAATCGCCATTCCCACCGCGCTTCCGACCGCCCACTAACATCGCCAAGTACACCAGGGAGACGAACCCCACTGTATGGTTGGAAGACTTCCAGCTCGCCTGTTGGGCTAGAGGAACGGATGATGATTACTTCGTCATCCAATACCTCTCTATTTGTTTCAGGGAGTACGTTCGAGCGTGGCTCGAGTTCTTACCGCCCAACAGCATCCGTAGCTGGGCAGAGCTCAAACAGGTCTTCATTGGGAATTTCCAGGGGACGTACATGCGCCCTGGAAACTCCTGGGACCTCAAGAGCTGCAAACAGGAGCCTGGCGAGTCCCTGCGGGACTACATCCGCCGGTTCTCCAAGCAATGCAATTCTCTCCTTGACGTCATCGATGCAGACGTCCTCAGTGCGTTCCTCTCTAGGACCATCTGCAAGTCCCTCATTCACAAGCTCGGCTGTCAGAAGCCGTGCACCACCCGCGAGCTCCTAGACATCACCACGAACCACGCCTCCAGTGAGGAGGCAGTCGGGGCAGTCTTCACCGACGGTCAAGCCAAGGACAAGGCCAAGCAGGAGGACCAGAATGAGGGCCCCTCCTCAAGGAAGGAGAAAAGGAAGAAGGACGACCGACGCCGCCTCAACGCACCAACGGACAGGATGAAAGAGCGAATGGCATGGTCCTCCAGGAACTCAAGCCTCGCATCTTCGACCAACCCATAAAGTTTGTTGGGCGCTGGGTCGGGGAACTCTCAATTGTTCCCTGGAGCTTGAGGACAACTCCCGATCGATCCACAGGGTTCACCCCGTTCTTCCTAACATACGAGTCAGAGGCTGTGCTACCCTCCAACTTAGACTATGGTGCCCCAATGGTCAAAGCCTTTGACCCCGACCGAGCCACGAAAGCTCAACAGGACGCGGTCGACCTGATTGGAGGAGGCACGGCAGACGGCACTGGTTCACTTTGCCTGCTACCAGCAAATCCTTCGCAGGCACCACGAGAGGAAGGTCCAGGCAAGAACCCTCGAAGTTGGCGATTTGGTGCTGCGGAGGACGCAGTCGACCAAGGATAGGTACAAGCTCACTCCACCCTAGGAAGGACCGTACACAATTGTGGAGGTGATCCGACCAGGCACCTAACGACTGAAGGATAGTGATGGCAACATCCTCACTAACACTTGGAACATCGAACATTTACGTCGCTCCTTCCCCTAAATTCAGTCCCTTCACATGCTTTCATTCAAATGCCAGCTCCTACAGCACCCCGACCCGAGCACTCTCGGCCCGAGTCGCTCGAGGGCCCCATGGGGGTACACCGCCATGCGCACAGTTACCCCCTCTTTCCTTTTTGTAAATCATGCAAAAAAAAAGGCAACTTTTTTCGCCCAAACGAAAGGGCGACCCGTCCTCTCGACGGGACCTAAGTGATGTTTGTTGGACCACCGAACCTACCGAACCCTCATCACAACCTACGGTGAACTAGCAGCTGACGCCACTCGGACCAGCCCCCGGCCACACGCTGCAGCCTACGGTTAATGAGCAAGTTCAAAAAGAAAAGTGCGAAGCCAGAAATCACTCCAGGAAACAAAGGGATACGGGCGGGACCGGCTTTCCAAAAACCATAAAACGAAAGCGATTACAAGCACTTAGATTGTTCACTCGAGGGCCCTTCAAGACCCCCGCACAAACTACTCTAGAAATGAAAGCTAACTACGCGACAAATGTGTTTTATTGCGGCACCCCGTCTGCGTTGGCGGACGACGTGGACGGGAGGGGCTGCGCTGCAGGGTCAACCGGAGGAGCCCCCTGGCTAGGGGCTAGCGCAGTCGGGGCGGCTGAAAGATATCTAGGCCCCTTAGTGGGTTTTGGTGGTAGATGACAAAGCACATGTATATTTAATCATGTTATCAAGCATGTGTGCATGTGCTAAGGTTGAATAAGCAAAGCGTATTACAAAGCATGATCCCTCAAAAGGGAAACGAAAAGCAGTGTTTCAAATTTACTTGAAGAGTAGATTTTATTTCGAAATTGAGTATAGGAACGCCTTACTATCAAGAGGGACTTTGATCTACAGGTGTTGACGTGGTATTTGTGCTCAAGAGAACGTACAAAAACCATGAGAATCAAACCTACCACTAGAAACAGCCTTCTTGTGAAATTCCCTGTTAAACCCAGAGTGTCCTGGTCCTGGTCCGGAATGTCCGGAGTATCCGGACATATACCCGGAATCTCCGGGTAACAGTTCCCCGTCCGTAAATTGCTCCGAGTCTGGAGTCTCCGGAACCCTATGTCCGGAGTATCCAGACATATACCCGGAGTATCAGGGTACCCTTTCGCCAACGGCTAGTTTTCTATGAGAGGGAGTATAAATACCCCCATACCCTCTCACTCAGACTCTCTCTTGCTCATTTCGACCAGAAACGCCCACAAGCAAAAGAAGAGCTCTCTCACTCCCCCTTTCTTCATTCTTGAGTGATTTCCTTTGGGGATTCAAGTGAGATTGTTGCAAGAGCAAAGATTTGTGCTAGTGAGCAAAGCCCGGAGTATCCGAACATCTGTGGTACTGATAGTGTTCCCCCCCCCCCCCCTCTAGGCGTCTTGAGATCATTTCAATTGGTATCAAAGCCAGGTTCTCCATCTTTGAAGCTTAACCGCTCGGAGAATCAAGATGTCGGGTGACACTTCACCAAAGATTCGCACAAACCCGATCGATGAAAGTGAGAAGTCCAACTCCTCAGAAGGAAAGCCAGAAGATAACAAGGTCTCCACCTCAATTAGCTAAAAAGGGAAGAAAAAGAATAGCTCACATAAGGAGGAAGAAAAGGATAAATTGGAGACAACCGATGATGAAATGTCTTACCTTGAGTGGAAGGCATGGAAGAAGAAGAAGAAGAAGCTGCAAAGAAAGAAAGGGAAATCCAACACCAAGATCATAATCGAGTCAAGTGATGACTCCGACATCGATTACAAGAAAAGATCCTCAAGCTCATCAAAAATGAAGAAAAGAGCCGACTATCCCCGAGTAGCACATGACTACACCTTTCAAATTCCAAGTGATCACAATGCCTCAATTCACATGGGAAAGCCACCTCACTTTGATGGTACGGGCTATAATCAATGGAAGACAAAGATGTTTGGTTACTTCAGTGCTATTCACAAGGACCTTTGGAAGATTGTGGAAGTTGGTTGTGACATTCCGGATGATGATAAGACTCCTACACCGGTTCAAGCTTATGTTTTGCAACACGACTATCAAGCTTTGAACATCCTTCACTCTTCCGTAAGTGCCGAAGAGTTTGACAAGATTGAAGATGCTCTCACCACCAAGAATTCCTGGGATACACTCCAAGTGAATCATCAAGGATCAAGAAAAGTTTGTGAGTCAAGAATCAAGACATTAGAAGATGAACTAAGCCTTTTTTCCATGAAGAAAGATGAAACCGTCAAAGAAATGTACAATCGAATGAAGAAAATCACCAATCAAATCAAGTCACTTGTTGGAGATAAATGGGGTGATCGTGAGATAGTGGACAAGCTCTTGACCGTCTACATGGCAAGGGATGTCACACTACCTAGCTTGATAAGAGCTAAAAGAGGTTTCAAACACTTCACCGCCGAGAATGTTCTTGGAAGAATAGAAGCTCATCATGACCAATTGAAGAGGGTCAAGATCAACAAAGATTTGGCTGACCTCCAAGAGCAAGCTGCAAAGAACAATGGGTTGGCCCTTCAAGCAAAATTAAAGGGCAAAGAAAAAGCTACCCAATCCTCAAATAATAATGACTCTAGTGATAATGAAGATGATGAGCTTGATGATGAGCAAATGGCTTTCTTCATCAAGAACTTTAGAATGGTTCTAAGGAAGAGCAACTTCCGAAACTTTGGCAAGAACAAGTATGAATCAAGAAGAAGATCAAGCAAGCCTTGTTTTGGTTGCAAAAAAATTGGGGATTTCATTGCGGATTGTCTGGAAGAAAAGAAGAAGAACAAGGACACCAAGGAGAGCTCATTCAAGAGGGACAAGCCAAGATACAAAAAGCATGCCGGTGAAGCTCATCTTGGTCAAGAATGGGATTCAAAAGAAAAGAGCAACTCCGACAATGAAGATGTTGCAACCATGGCATCTTCTTCTCATCAACTAAGTTTGTTTGAAGATCTCACCGATGATGAAGATCAAGGCCCAATCATGTGCCTTATGGCAAAGAACATGAAGGTAACATCCCCAAACTCATCGGATGATGAACTAGATGAGGAAGATGAAATTGCTAGTCTTATTAAACAATATGGCAAAAGAGCGGCAACTAAAATGATGAAACTAATAATGAAACTAGATGACCTAGATGAGACTCTTGAATCACAAGAAGAATTGCTTAGGCTTGAAAAAGAATCCGAAACTCTTGAAAAGAACCTTACCAATGAAAGGAAGGAAAACAAGAGGCTTGAGGACTCTCTAAAAACCAAGGATAGCATACTTCTTGAGGTAGAAGAGTCATTCACTAGTGAAAAGAGGAAAGTGAATGACTTAACTAAAAAACTCTCCTTAGTTGAAGACACTCATGCTAACTTGAAGAGAGACAATGAGAAACTTCAAGAAAGCACCATCTCACAAGCAAGTACTCAAGACAAATCCCTCACCAAGGGTAGGTGAGTTTGAGAAGCATACCAAGGGATTTGGATCAAAGTACATGAGCAAGTATGGCTTTGAGAAAGGTAAGGGACTTGGAAAGAATGAAGATGGTGCACCTCAAACCATCCCATATGTCAAGAACAACAAGAAGGCCGCATTAGGAGCAAATGGAGGTCTAGTGAACATGACTACTCCCATCCGCAAGGGAGCTGGTAAGACCCAAGGGACAAGTCATGTCAAGTTTGTCAAGGGAGGCACAACATGTGATGAAGGTACCAAAATTGTCGCATCTTCATTAAAGCAAGACAAGTTGCAAGCTCCTAAGACACAAGAATCATCCTCTCAAATATCTTTTTATGCGGATTATATGTTAACTAGGAACCACCGTGGTAAAGTGGTTGCTATTTTTGTGGTCACCGCTCATGGAACACTAAGGTGAAAAGCCATGTGTGGGTACCAAAGGTGCTTGTGACTAACACACAAGGACCCAAGTATTGTTGGGTACCTAAAAGGAAGGAATAATCTTGTTTTGTAGGGATACTTCTCTGGTGGATTCACATGGGTGATTGATAGTGGATGTACAAATCATATGACCGGAGAAAGAAGTATGTTTGAATCTTTGAAAGAATCCGATGGTGATCATTACATTACCTTTGCCGGAAATCAAAAGGGAAAAGTGCTTGGCACCGATAACATTGGTCTAAACTCAAAATTCTCTCTTTCAAAGGTTCTCTTAGTTGAGTCACTTGGCTATAATTTGTTGTCCATATCACAACTTTGTGCCTCGGGCTTCAACTGTTTATTCACTAACGAGGGTGTGACCATCATTAGGAGAAGCGATGGCTCCATTGCCTTCAAGGGTGTGCTCAAGGGAAAGCTTTATCTAGTGGATTTTTCACAAGAAAAAGCTCAACTTGATACATACATGGTGGAAAAGTCTAGCTTGGGTTGGTTATGGCATCGCCGACTAGCCCACGTTGGGATGAGAAATCTCAACAAGCTCCTAAAGGGGGATCACATCCTAGGACTAACCAATGTCTCTTTTGAGAAATATCGTATTTGTAGTGCTTGTCAAGCCGAAAAGCAAGTTGGTGTTCCTCATCCATCAAAGAGCATTGTCACCACCGTCAAGCCATTGGAACTACTACACATGGACTTATTCGGCCCGGTGGCTTATATAAGCATTGGTGGTAACAAATATGGTCTTGTCATTGTTGATGATTATTCTCGTTTCACTTGGGTATTCTTTTTGCATGACAAAAGTGTAGTGCAAGATACATTCAAGAAATTTACAAAAAGAGCTCAAAATGAATTTGAGACCAAGATCAAGAAAGTGAGAAGTGACAATGGCACCAAATTCAAGAACACCAACATTGAAGAATTCCTAGATGAGGAGGGCATTGGTCATGAGTTCTCCATTCCATATACTCCACAACAAAATGGAATTGTTGAAAGGAAGAATAGAACTCTCATTGAGGCCGCAAGGACGATGCATGATGAATACAAGGTCTTGGATCAATTTTGGGCGGAAGCAATCAACACGGCGTGCCATGCCATCAACCGCCTTTATCTACACAATATCTTGAACAAGACGGCCTACGAGCTTCTACTTGGTAAAAATCCTAACGTGTCTTACTTTAGAGTTTTTGGAAGTAAGTGCTTCATTCTTAACAAGAAGCCCAAAAACTCTAAGTTTGCACCTAAAGTTGATGAAGGTTTCCTTCTTGGTTATGCCTCAAATGCTCATGGCTATCGTGTCTTCAACAAAACCTCCAATTGTGTTGAAGTTGCGTGTGACGTGACATTTGATGAATCTAATGGCTCTCAAGGGGAGCAAGTTGATAATATTGTAGGCATGGAAGAATCACCAAGCAAGGCAATAACTGGTGAAATAAAGCCTCAAGAACAAGGAGATCAAGATGATGATGATGTGTTGATGTTCAAAGGGTCATCTACATCCACCTCCACCGCGCAACCCGGAAACTCCGGCCATGTGTCCGGAGATTTTGAATCCCCTGTCTGGAATATCCGGACTAAGGACCGGACTATCCGGGCCACTGTAGTTGAACCCTCAACTCCACATCAAGATCAATCTCAGGCTGAACAAGAAGTTGAACCAATACAACATGAAGCTCAAATTCCTCATCCAAGAGTTCATAAAAATATCCAAAAGGATTACCCCGTAGATAACATCCATGGAAGCATAAGTAAAGGGGTAACCACTCATTCTCGTTTGGCTACTTTTTGTGAACATTACTCGTTCGTTTCTTCCTTGGAACCACTTAAGGTAGATGAAGCACTGGATAATCCGGATTGGGTGATGGCTATGCAAGAAGAATTAAACAACTTCACATGGAATGAAGTCATGTCCTTAGTAGAAAGACCTAAGCAAAATGTTATTGGAACCAAGTGGGTCTTTCGAAACAAACAAGATGAACATGGCGTGGTGACAAGGAACAAAGCAAGGTTGGTTGCTCAAGGCTTCATACAAATCGAAGGTTTGGATTTGGTGAGACTTATGCTCCCGTAGCTAGGCTTGAGTCAATTCGTATCTTGCTTGCCTTTGCTACTCACCATGATTTCAAGCTATACCAAATGGATGTGAAGAGTGCTTTTCTTAATGGACCAATCTCCGAATTGGTATATGTCGAGCAACCACCGGGTTTTGAAGATTCCAAGTTTCCTAACCACGTCTACAAGCTTCATAAGGCGCTCTATGGGCTTAAGCAAGCACCTAGAGCATGGTATGAATGCCTTAAGGATTTTCTCTTAAGGAAAGGCTTTGAGATAGGCAAAGTCGATCCTACTCTCTTCACTCGTAAAGTTGATAAGGATATTTTTGTATGCCCAATATATGTCGATGACATTATATTTGGTTCTACTAATCAATCTTGGTGCGAGGATTTTAGTAGGATCATGACGAAGATATTTGAGATGTCCATGATGGGCGAGTTGACTTTCTTTCTTGGATTTCAAATCAAGCAACTCAAGGAAGGCACTTTCATTTGTCAAACCAAGTATACTAAAGATATGTTGAAAAAGTTTGACATGGAGAATTCCAAGCCCATCAAGACACCCATGCCAACTAATGGACATCTTGATCTAAATGAAGATGGCAAGGCCGTAGATCAAAAGGTATATCGCTCCATGATTGGATCCCTTCTTTACCTTTGTGCATCTAGGCCCGATATCATGCTTAGTGTGTGCATGTGTGCAAGGTTTCAAGCTAATCCTAAGGAATGTCATCTTACGGCTATTAAGATGATGCTAAGATATTTAGTTTACACTCCATACCTTGGCTTGTGGTATCCCAAGGGCTCCACTTTCAATCTACTTGGCTATTCCGATTCGGATTATGCCGGTTGCGAAGTAGATAGAAAGAGTACATCGGGGACTTGTTGTCACACCCGATTCAAGAAAGAACCAGATGCATCTCATATGTGCGCCAGGATCTCGTTCACACACATATGGTAGACGGAAAGTGTAATATATCAAAGACAATGCTCAAAGTATAAAATATTTAACAACATTACACTCCGTATAATAGAGACACAAATGTCTTTAAATGATAAACCGTTATACCCTATACGAAGTCTCCAAACTCCGTCTTCCACAGGCGATGACTGGTGAACGCAGGACCTAGAACTTCTCGAAGTCGTCGAAGATCTCCTCTTCAAAGTTCTCTTCTGAACAGCAGGGGGCAAGGGTGAGTACTCTTATGGTTGGTACTCAGCAAGTGGGGTGAAAATGCAAGGCCAACAAGGATAGGCTAAGGTTTGCAGCAGCGGTTGCTTTTAGTTGGTCAAGTATTTATTAACAAGCACCTATTAACTAGGTTTAAGTTTATACCAACCCACTTTAGCAAAATCATAAGGATTCCATCAACATAATCATAAATCACGAACCACAATTTAATTAATCTTCAAGTTTCATTATCATGTGAGGGTCCAAGCCACTCTTAACCGTGAGTACGGCTGTTATAACAGTTTTACACTCTGCAGAGCTTGTACACTTTACCCACAAATCGTGTTTCCCTGAGTCGCTCGGGTTTGCAAAGCCCTTAAACACTTCCGAGGTGAGTGGCGAGGGTACACTACGAAGCCTTTACAAAGACATGTCGAGAGCTAGGCAGCCCGCTAGAGTTTCAGTAGCGGCGTGGTCCATAAACCTCCCTAATGGTCAGCTCCTTAGCCAAGGCAGCTACCCCAAGAGGACCGGGCTATGACCCCTATCACCGACCCCCTCCTTGCCCTTTCGGTAAGGCCACCAGCAAACTACACATCTAATTATTTGGCTAAGGTCAGAGCCATATGACTTTGTGGTTGTACTGTTTTCTTGGGTGGTTCTCCATGTTCCCATTAAACAAAGTTGATCTTGAAATTACGCGATAAATCACAATATATAACGTGATCCACATTGCCAAAAGAGTAAACCAATACCAATCCCAAAGTTGGCAACTAAGCGTAACTACCCAACAAAGTAGTAAATCCAGGTGTTTCAAGGTTTGGGGTAAAAGACTAGGTATGTCCTTAGCATAGGTAACCCATCAAGTTTATGCAAGCAACAGTAAAGTAAAGTGTATTATCATGCTGTTGTTGGGTTCAAATAGAATATGCAGAGGGGGGAAATCCACTTGCCTTCTTCAAACAGTTGCTGATTCTCTTCCTCGTAAGCTTGCTCTTGGTTTGACTCGAATGTCACGTTGTCTACGCGATCACACAAACAAGCATACACAAAAAATAAGAAACAACACAACAAACAATACAAACAGAAATTAAAAAGATACTAAAGTGGTAGTTCATGATGCAAGGATCAGGTAGGCGCAAGAGTCGCTGAAATCGGAGTTGAAACGATGAAGATATGGTTAAAACAGTGATCTGGGGACCTAACTGCTAGAGTTTTGAGTCTCCCGAGGCTAGATCTGAAGGATTTAGGGGCTAAAACATAATTAAAACCTTATACAGAGGGTCGGGGTGCAAAACTAGAGGTTCTGGACGGCGGGTTCTAATTCTAGAAAAGTCATGGGTCGGATTAGAAAAAGAAAGGGCTCAACTCTAATTATTTTCTATTGATCTGGACTGCGGGTTGATTCCTGGAAAACCTAGGGATCTTCCTGCAAAAGTTTTGGGAACAGCTAGGGTCGGATGAATCTAATCCGTTAGATCAGAATCATGCGGCGGGTCGGACCAATCGGCGGAGTAACGGTCGGGCGAATCGGCGGTATGAAGAGTGGGTCAGGTGAATCAGCTGAGTAAGGAAAAGGTCGGGTAAATCGGCCGTGTAAAGTAAAGGTCGATTCTGGCCGTTAGATCTAGATCGAGCGGCAGAGGAAGGGTCGGCTCGACGGGACAAAAAGGGTCGGGCGAGGCGGAGTTTAACTGGGCATCAGCGGCGAGCGAGTGCGGCGGCGGACGGCCGGAGCTTCACCGAATCCGGTGTTCCGGGGCTCGATTCAAGCTGGGTTCATACCAGGAAGTGAGTGGGTGGTACGGTGAAGGTGAGGGTGGTCACGAGTTGGTTGTGCGGCGGCTGTAAACTGGCGGCCACGGCGGCGGGCGGAAACAGGGGTCCGGCGAGAAATCTGGTTTGCGGCGGAGCAAGAGAGAGAGGGGAATCTGGTACGGCTTGATACTCACCAACTTGTGGAGTTCTGGCGAGAGTTGATGACGGCGGAGAAGCTGCGGAACGGCGAGTCGATGGAGAGGCCACGTATCGGGACGGCGGCGTTCCTCCGGTGTGCAACTTCCAGCGGCGTGCGACAATGCTGAGTAGCAAACGAGATTGAAGTTGGCTCTGGTTGCAAAGCGGGGCTTCGGTGGAATTTTATAGGGGCGGATCGGCCGGGAGTTAGGAAGGCGGCATCGTGGAATCGATCAGGACTCGGGGTAAGAAGATAGAAAGAAGGGGTGCGAACGACGGCGCGGGATCGATCCGGACTTTGGGTAAGGAAAGAAGAAAGAAGAAGAAGGCGCTGACAGGTGGGTCCTAGCTGTCGGTGGAAGAAAGAGTCGGGTGAGCGGATTGGCTGCGGAGCTGGGCCGCGGGAAAAAGAGAAAAAGGAGAAGAGAAGAATTGGGCTGGCTGAAAGAAAGAATAGAAGAAGAAAAGGAATAGAGATGCATGCAAATTTATTTTGTGACTTTTATAAAATACTTTTGAAATTTTAGCTCCTATTTTTTTTGGTGTTACACTTGTCAATTTCTCGGTCGGTTCCTTGTGCCTTGGAGCTCTAAGAAACAAAATTCCGTTGCTCAATCCACTGCTGAAGCCGAGTATGTTGCTGCGGGTGCTTGTTGTGCGCAACTACATTGGATGAGATTTACTTTGAGCGACTTTGGTTGCAAGTTTAGTAAGATTCCACTCTTGTGTGATAACGAGAGTGCCATCAAACTAGCAAACAACCCAGTAAACCACTCAAGAACAAAACATATTGATATAAGACATCATTTCTTGAGAGACCATGAGACCAAACGAGATATCGTTTTGACTCATGTGAGCACCGATAAACAACTAGCCGATATCTTCACTAAACCACTTGATGAGCAAAGGTTTTGTACTTTGAGGAGTGAGCTAAATATCTTGGACTCTCATAACTTAGTTTGAGATCATGCACATGTTTGATTGCTATAGAGTAATTCCTTTTGAAAAACTTACTAGATTTGTTAGGAGTGTGATTTTCAAGAAAATTTGAATCTTTTCTTGCTTACTTGAGACTATTGTTCCCATTGTTGATTGTTGGCTAGTCTCAATCTAGTAAGGCTCTCACATCACTAGATCTCTCTATCGAAATTCAATCCTATCCTTCATTGAAATTCTGCTCAGATTGAGGAGGAGCCGGATACTCCGTAATCTAGTCCGGATACTCCGGCCATTTGTCCGGATACTCCGGACGGTAAATCCATTCCATATCTACCGTGGGTGAGGGGGGGTCGGGTAAACCTATTCACTCTTCAAAACACTCACCACCGACTGCTCTCACGCCTCCTCAAGCCATTGAGGCGAGTTTCACCTTCTCACCATCAAGAATCCTTCCAATCTTCAAGGAAGACTCCTCTCCTCTCAAGAAACTCCGGAGATTCATAGGATTCGAAGGATTCCCGCTTGTTCAACGTCTCTCAAGGTATTCAAACTTCAAATCGCCCGATCTCTCAATGTGGTTGGAGTTAGTAGATGTGCCTTGGGGGATAGTCTCTACACATGTCTAGCATACTATGGTTCAAGTTTGATTCAATTCCCATGGCTAAATCTTAGAACCTAGGGTTTTGGGGCACGATATTCGGATACTCCGGATATAGACCCGGATAATCCGACCATTGTGTTCGGAGTATCCGGATATATACCCGGAGTCTCCGGACTTCGTGTGATTGGCCCTATTTTTTCAATCAAAAACTATCTAGACTCGTTCTTAATCATACCACATCTCTTGTCTAGGAAATGGGGAGAGCAGGTGAACCATCTGGTCAGCGTAGGCAAAAGTTCCATCATGATCCATAAATTCAAGAAGAAGTTTCCCCTCCTAGTCCTCCTCCAAGAGAACTGCGACCCCGTCGTCATCCTGGCAAAGAACCCGCAGGCAGCAGTTCACAAGCCCATCCGCCACGACAAGCCCCCACATGATGGCAAGCATGCGGAATCCTCCGTCCAGAGCTAACCCTTCCAGAAGGGGCATTGCAGCGGATATTTGCCCACAGACTCCGCCTCGCTTGGAAGTGGTCTTCTCAGCAGATCAGACTTGATATCCAGTCTGTCCCAAGCTTGCTCGCCCTCAGATTCCAGATGGATATGCAGTTCAACTAGGCAAAGATTATTTCAAGCAAGCCGTGGCTCTCACAAATGCTCGGACAAAAGATGTGTATCGGTATGAGAAGGCAGAAAACTTGGAAAGAAGGTTTTGGTGTCAGTTGCATCAAGACTTCTATTCCGCTGTGGTTTTGCGCAAGGGCAAGGCACCAATTGTCCCTTGCAAGTATGTGGATTGGGCTTACTTTGAAAGACTCAATGATCCATTCTTCAATGAAGCGATTGCAAAGTGCCGAGAGTTTGGTCTCTATGATATCATGGGCTTTCGGTACGATTGGAATGAAGAGATCCTTGCCCAATTCCATTCTTCTCTCTTTTATGATGCAAGGAAAGTCTCTTTCTTTTGGACAACAGAAGAAGTGAAATATGGAGTGGATTACATGACTTTCTCTAGGCATCTTGCACTTGGGTCAGAGGATGAGAAGAGAGATCCCATTCATGTGGAGCATCAATTGAAGCCCAATCAATTACCGGCTCTCTTCTACAATCCGATCCTCGCCGAAGCCGGTAATGCAAGCACCCTCCAACCCTTCTACTACACGATGAATCAATTCTTTCGTGCCACCATTGATGCTAAGGATGGAGATTCCACGGCACTCCGCTACTTTGCATGCAATCTCCTTGCTCGTACAATGCCAGGAGGAAAACCATTTTGCATCATGGACTTCATCTAGAATGAGCTAAGTTGAACCATGAATGATCCCAAGAAGTTCTTGCCTTCAGCTCCTTATATTATGTATATGATTGAGAGGGTCACCATGATCACATTTCCAAAGGACTGCAAGCATGAGCCTCTTCGTACTCGTCCGCGCTCCAGTGATGCACCACGAGCACCTCCTCTTCATGCCGGAGCCACACAAAACCTGAGGTTTCACCCAGCTCCATCTTATTCAGGTCCATCATCCTCTCGCCGTGGTCACCATGACTCTTTCATCAAGAGGGCACTCAAGAGCATCTTTTGCATGTGCAAGACTGCTACTCAAGAAATCAATGAAAACCGTCGTGATATTATTGAGATCAAGAGTCACTTAGGGCTTCCGGCGGATCCTTACCATGAGTTGCCCGAATTTGATGACCCGTTCGCTGAGTGGGATGCCACAGATGAGGCCGCTATTGCTGCTGCTCATGCTCCTCTTCCTCGCCCACATCGACGCACTCGTGCACCTACTCGCTCTCGTCGCTCTCCTCCTTGTGGTCAAGAAATTTTTGATGAAGATGAGGAGACTGAAGAAGAAGAGCCCCGTGACTATCGCGAGATCCCCGACTCCGATGAGGACGAGGATACCTCCGATGAGGATGCCCAAGATGATGATGAGTAGTAGACTTCTTTACTCTTTTCATTCCCTTTTTGGCACTTGATGAGAAAGGGGGAGTGAAAATGACCATTTATGTACTCATTTGGGCTTGTATCGAACTATGTCGTTTTTTCACTTCTGTTGCGCTTGAACTCATTCTTGTAAGGACTATATGGTATGAGAGAACTTTTAATATGTGCTAATCTGTGTTTAAAACTGTTTGGTTGTCACATTCAAAGCTGTTCTAAGGCTTAAATGATAGTGTGATGCTTATTTGAATTGTGATGACTTGTTGTTTTCTGTGTTCTGTGCAGGAGGTCCGGATACTCCGGTTATTTAGCCGGATACTCCGGACATGTTCTCCGGAGTCTCCAGACATATGCCCGGAGTCTCCGGGTTTTGCTGCCAACACTAATTTTTCTTGAATGCATAACCTGTTAGTTGCATTACACATTGTCTTAGCACACACTTGCTCACCCCCACTGTAGAATGTATAAAGAGCTTTCATGTTTTCTTCATAATGTGCCAACTTTGACTTTTGAGAAGTCAATTTGAAATTCAAATTCATGGCATACATTAATGGGGAGCTCTTTATATGCTTAAGTTTACATCTTTATGATTATCAAATGAGATACATGTGGGTTGTCATCAATCACCAAAAAGGGAGAGATCGAAAGATATCTAGGCCCCTTAGTGAGTTTTGGTGGTAGATGACAAAGCACATGTATATTTAATCGTGTTATCAAGCATGTGTGCAGGTGCTAAGGTTGAATAAGCAAAGCGTATTACAAAGCATGATCCCTCAAAAAGGAAATGAAAAGCAGTGTTTCAAATTTACTTGAAGAGTAGATTTTATTTTGAAATTGAGTATAGGAACGCCGTACTATCAAGAGGGACTTTGATCTACAGGTGTTGACGTGGTATTTGTGCTCAAGTGGACCTACAAAAACCATGAGAATCAAACCTACCACTAGAAACAGCCTTCTTGTGAAATTCCCTGTTAAACGCGGAGTGTCCGGGTCCTGGTCCGGAATGTCCGGAGTATCCGGACATATACCCGGAGTCTCCGGGTAACTGTTCCCCGTCCGTAAATTGCTCTAAGTCCGGAGTCTCCGAAACCCTATGTCCGGAGTATCTGGACATATACCCGGAGTATCCGGGTACCCTTTCGCCAAAGGCTAGTTTTTTGTGAGAGGGAGTATAAATACCCCCATACCCTCTCACTCAGACTCTCTCTTGCTCATTTCGACCAGAAACGCCCACAAGCAAAAGACGAGCTCTCCCACTCCCCCTTTCTTCATTCTTAAGTGATTTCCTTTGGGGATTCAAGTGAGATTGTTGCAAGAGCAAAGATTTGTGCTAGTGAGCCTCCATTCCATCTCTTGAGCACATCATCCTTGTCTAGCCGATGGATTCAAGTTTGTTACTCTTGGAGCTTCAAGCTCCTAGATGGCTAGGCGTCGCTCGTGAGTGCTCAAGAAAGTTGTGAGCATCACGGGAAGTTTGTAATCTTCATTCCTCTCGGAGGAACACATAGTAAGTGACCTTCGGTTTGAGCGTTGTACTCACCCTTTGGAGAGGAACATAGGGATTCTTGAGCACCGTCTCTTGAATCCTTCCTCAACGGAGATGTAGCTCCTTTGGGAGTGAACTTCGGAAAACAAATTATGTCTCTCTCTTGTGCTCCTTACTTTTTTCATTGGTTATTTGCTTGTGAGACTAATTTTCTAGGGTTTGAGGTCGATCTACTATTATACAAGTCTCTAGAGCAGGACAACTGGTGAGACACTCGAAAGGTACCACTAGCTCTTCTAAATTTACTCGATCTAAATTACACCATCAATATCTTTATTTTTGTGTAGATTGTTTCATACCCGGATAGTCCGGACATTATCTCCGGAAACTCCGGACACAAAGCCCGGAGTATCTGGACATATATCCGGAGTATCCAGACATCTGTGGTACTAACAGTGTTCAAAGTGTTTTAAGTTTCCGATTAGCCTATTCACCCTCCCCTAGGCATCTTGAGATCCTTTCAGCGGCGCTCAACCTGGCTTCTATTGCTTGGACGCCACTGCTGCTAAGAGCCATTTCCCTCTCCATGCGGCGAGCTGCCTTCACCCACTCCGTGGTGGTTGCCTCCGCAATCATTGTCGCGACCGGCACCAAGCTCTCATCGAGTTCGTGGAGCTGGTTGGGGGCCCACCACGACCGCGACGCGGGCACAAAAAATGGAGCAACGCACCGACCTCCGAGGTAAGCCTGAACGCGCCACATCCCTAGTCAATAATCGCATTTAATCGTTCGATTCATGAAAAACATTAAAACTGCCAAAACAAAAATGGCGCAGCCGATAAAAGTGTGCTAATGGATCCCGATTCGGGAACCCGACCAACCAAGGTTCAAAGGCCAGTCCGCGGAGGACTCGAGGCCGCCTCACATCAAACGGAGCTAGGGGAGAAAATGCAGATGAGCCCCAGCGGCCCTCGCCCCACCTGCTCATGCAGCGATTCGGGTCATCTCAACCTTCTCGTCTGATCCGGACCTCGAGCCATGCCCACAGAATCTCCATCGAGGAGAGGCTAGCGGGCCACCTGAGTCGGTCAAACAACTCAAGCATCTGCCAGGAGGCGGGTCGTGGAGCAATGGAATGCCACTTGCGGGCTATACCGACCCCGTCACGAATGACGTACCCGGATTCCACATGGACGCCCGAAAATATGCTCGGGCACACCCGTTAGGAGCTCACTGAGCCCGTCACTCGAGCCATCGAGGCAAGTGACTCCAGTTCAACCCCTCCGGTCACGGAGACCACGGACAGGGCCACCTCCACGCATATGCACCCACGACACCGTCGACCCGACCGCCCTCCTTCGTAGCAAAGGTGTGGCGAGTCGGGGCACCGCATTTCCACTTGGAAAAGATGACAAAATTCCAGCCCCCGACCGGACTCACGGATGGGCTTGGCAAATACAATACACCCCGGGATAAACGTGCTTTATTCCTGGTGAATAAGTATTACAAAGTACAGTCGGCCCACGGCCATTACAAAGTACAAAAAACCCGTTACCACCACTAGGGTGGTAACACTGGTAACCTTGGGAGGGCTGCACCAAGTACGGGAAGACTGGGAGGAACATCTTCCTCGCAAGTCTTCTTCTTGCACCCCCTCCCTCAAGGACGCCTTGGCAAGGGACGATCGCGAGCAGTCCATCTGCCGCCGACTGAATACCCATGCCGCCTCGGGCAGGCCTCGTGATTCCGCACCGAAAGCAGGCGGCTGGTACCACTGCGACACATTCATTACATGGTCAAGACCAAGGCAACTCCGATTGACTCGCGGTCACAAGAGGGAGCCTCTCCTGTGTTGTGTCTCTCTACGGCGGCTGAGGCAGAGCGATGGGACCTCTCACTGTGAGCAAAAGCACGGCGCAGTGAGAATAGCGCCTTCAAGATTAAACAGCATGGATCAAACAACCGCCCTCCTAGGCCGTGACTTTCTCCAGGCCGCCCAGGCCCACGGTCCCGACTGGCCGACCGGTCAGCAGGAGCCTCGACTCGCGTCCCCGACCGAGGGACGATCGGGGGTTGGGTCCGTACCATGGTTCTGAACTAATGGGCTGACCGGACTCCGCCGTACACGCGTAGCTTCCCTCGACTGACGAGGTCGAGGGCCGGCTAGGCCTTGCGCACTGACGGTCCTCGAAAGCAGGTGCTGAGGGTAAGGGCGGATGCCGGAGTCAACTTGCCGTGCAAGGCCAACCACCCCCTCCACGGGGGCTACAGTCCCCCTTGCTGCCACAGCACAGGGACGCTATTCCACCTACCCGTCCTCATGAAGGGACGGGGCGCAACGTCATCATGACACGACGGACACGCCTCCGTCACAACGGAGTGATAGGACGTGGCGCTAGGGACAGGACGTGACTGCCGTACCGTACTTATTGGCGCCCGCCCGCCCCCCGACCGACGTACAGGGACGGAACATGACAGTCACTCCGCGAGACAGGACTTGGACGGTGGCTGCCCGAGGACTCCGACTGACAGAGCTGACGACCCTGACCGGCGGGGCTAGGAACTCTCTCTCTCTCTTGAACCGACAACGCCACTCCTTTGTTCCCTTTCCCCACTCATGTAGACATTGTTGTTACTTGCTACATCATTCACAATTGGATCATACAATATGGGAGTGATGGGTTTATTATAGAGGATACTAATTGGCCAAGTTATAACCATGCTACAACATACACCGGCAAGCAAGTGAGCATACCAAGATGATTAATTTTAGGCAGGCAATTGTTGATCAGATGTGGGCAGACCGTTAAAACAACAATGTTAACTAATATCCATTTGTACTATGTGTATTGCTTGCTGTATTTTAGTTGTAAGACCATATTTTTTTCATGTATTTCAGTTGTAAGGACATATTGCTTAATGTATTTCAGTTGTAAGCAGGGCTGGACAGAAAACTCATAGCTCGTTAACTCGTTCGACTCGTGGCTAGCTCGGCTTGTTGTTTTTTTCAGGAGCCGAACTGGTGTTTTGACTCGTTCATTTTACGAGCCAACTCATGAGCTGCTCACGAGCCAAAACGAGGCAAGCATTCAACACGCAAGCCGCCCAGCCTATCACACAGGAGCCCAACAAGCTGAACGCTAACCTTACAGACCATTCTGTCACCTCCCTGCCTTTCTGGTTCCCTTCCTCTCGTCTCGCGCCACCACAGGCGATGGCGCAGTAGAGTGAGTCATCGACTCATCGTCATGGCGCTGCACTCTGTCCTCTCCCTCGCCCATCCTTCTATCTTGGTGACCGGGGCATAGTGTCGTAGAGACAGGCTCGCACAAGCCCATCTGGATCCCAACGTGCTAGCTGTTTGTGTTCCGTTAGTGGCGTGGATGCATGGCCCGTCCTTCTATTCTTGTTCGTCTGCCGGTCCCCCAACAGGGAAACTCGCTCTCCCTATCAATTTCTCTCTCTTCAATTGAGATGCAAACAAGCAACTAGCAACTTCTTTCTCAAAATCAACAATGCAGCACCAATTCATCCATATCTTTTGCTCCTCCTTTATCCAATTGAGAAAAGCAACAAGCAGCGGCCGCCGCGCTGCTGCTGGCTGGTCTCGAGGAAAGGCCATGGGAGCCGACCAACTTCTTCGTACATGGAGCTCGTCAGCTAATACGAGCTAGCTTGAACTTTTCACGAGCCGAGCCGAGCCAGCTCGATATCTTAAGGACCTAGCATAAGCCGAGCCGAGCTAGCTTGTTGTCTAGTCCTAGTTGTAAGGACATATTGGTTTGCTATATTTCATATGTAAGGTTATATTAGTTGTTATATTTCGATTGTATGGTGTTGAAAATGAGTTATAAAGGATATCCAATGGTGCTGAAAATGTTAATTTCTTTGTGTTTTCATGGTAAACAATGGATCACATAGTTGAGAGGGACTTGGTGCCGTACTTTTCACATTTTGGCCCTTTTTTTGAAAAAAATTCACGTTTGGACCCCTAGGGGAAGTATTCTCGGTTTTGGACCCTGGGGGTCGGCGCCGAGGTAACACGTCTCGGCGCTGTGACTCATGGTGCCGAGCTTGCAGCCCCCGGTACACGTGGCTGCAGCGATGGCGCTGATGTGGCAGGGAGCTCGGCGCCAAGATCCGTGGCGCTTGGCGCTGAGCTCCCTGCCACGTGGGGTCCCCGGTTCCTCCTTCTCTCTGTGCTCTCTCTCTCAATCCCTTTCACCGTCTCTCTCTCAGTTCTCTCTCTTCCCTCCGCCCTCTCTCTTGGATCTCCGGCGCCGCCGCAGCAGCTTCCCCTCACCGGCGCCCGCCTCCTGACCGTCGTCGTTGCCGCCACCGCCGCTTCCGCTGATCGGCGCGGCCACCGGCTCCGCTCACCGGCGCCGCCGCCACCTACGCCTCCCACGTGGGCCTCAGGGCCGGGGCTCGCCTCCCGCGCCCCCGCTCCGCTCATCGCGGGGCTCGTGGCCGCCCTCGGCGGGGAGGCCACGCGGGTGCCGGCGCCGGCGCCGCCTCCTCCCGGCGCCCGGTAGAAAAAAGGGGTGGGATTTTTGAATGCAGGCTGGGCGCCGAGATCTGTGGCGTTGAGCTCGGCGCCATGGCCTATGGTGCCGAGCTCTTTGCCATGTCGGCGCCACATTTACCGGGGCTGCAACCTCGGTGCCATGACTCACGGCGCCGAGATGTGTTATCTCAGTGCCGTGAGTCACGACGCCGACCCCCAGGGTCCAAAACCGAGAATACTTCCCCCAGGGGTCCAAATGTGAATTTTCTTTAAAAAAATTGCCAAAATGTTAAAAGTACGGGGACTTGGTGGAACTAATTCCCATGATACATGGACATCAGCAATGTCCACTTTCATGCTAAAAAGCTTGCCAATGTGGTGGCTGGTGGTGCTAAGACTTCAAAGGGATTTAAGAAAGTCCATCTGAATGCATGTGCTAGGGTTGTCAATGAAAAATTCAACACTATGCGCACTGGTGACCAGATCAAGAATCATTTGAAAACATGGAAGAGAAAGTTTGCAAAGATAACTATACTTAGGAAGTTAAGTGCTTCTGGATTTTATGAAGATAACTACATTATTACACTTGATGTTGAGTACTACAATAACCATACTCAGGTATACTAATCCCATATTCTATATCATGGTAATTGATCATCTTCTTAACATATTTTGGCAACTAATTTTAGTTCCATTCTAGGATCACAAGGCTGATGCTGAGTTTTAAAAAAGGCTCTTGAGAACTATGCTGAGATGGAAAGAAGTTTGGGAACATCATGTCTACAGGCAAGTTTGTAGCGGATTCAGGTGCAGCTCTAGGTACAAAAGATGTTGGAACTGAAAAGGGGAATGCAAAGGTGTGAGTGATGGGCCTAGCAGTCCTGGTGAGCAATTAAGGAGCTACATCAAATGGAAGCAAAACCAAGAAGGCCAAGATAGTTAACTGAATATCAAGGGCTGATTAGTGCATTCAAACATGTTGCTGGGAACCTTCCCGTGGCTATAAAGGAGGTTGCTAAACCAGGAAAGGAGCTGCCACCAGGTCTCTTTGTATCAATAAGCACAATGCAGTGCTGGTTCCATATGAAACAAATGTGTGATGCATATACACTACTCATATTTATATTGTATACATGCTCATGATATTTGTAAAAAAAAATGTATACTCATTGAATATGTGTAAAAATGTAAGCTGGCAATTCTAACTCATTTATATGGACAAATCATTTGAGATAAAAGAAAATGAGAAGGTATGAGAGGAAGAAGGTAATCTCACCAGTTATCGTAACCGTTTGTCCCACCCTATCCCTCTAATCAAACAAGTAGGATCATCTCATCCTATTTTTATCCCTCAAACCAAACATAAAACAGAATCAACCGACCCTATCCAAACAGAAAATGGTTTATCTTATTCCATCCAAAAACTAAGATAGGATCATCCATCCCTCCTAATCTATCAACCAAACACATGTGAAGTCACAGCAAACCTTGATTAAGGTGATCCCAACCCAAGACAGTACTGGTAGTTTCTATACTTGCCATGTCATATAGATACTACGTATAAAAATTATGTTTCCAAAGGATAGTTTCTTTAAAATAAATTGTTATCCAATCATATCTCTTCTTTCTCCTTTCTTCTCCCTATCACCTCTTCTTTTTTTTTGGTTTTGCATAGATATAGTTTCTTGCATAAGAAACAGTTTCTTCATATTTTTCCTTTCTTCTTATTAACTTTCATGCCACCTCAACTTTTTATTTATATGGCAACATATTTAATGCTATAAAAATGAGCTCAGGTGGAGGGTCAGGATTGCCCTTGCTTAGCCACGATTCACGAGGAGAAAATTCCTTATTTGACATCAGAAGATTACTCAATTCCTCCTTGACCCTGAAAAATTTCGTTGCCTTATATGACCCCAAGTTTAATCTTTATTCCTCTTATGCAATTGCCTTCCATTGCATCTCATATTTCTCTTAGCTTCCCCTGGACCCATGTCAGAAAATGCAAAAACGGACGAAATTGCCCTTGAGCACACTTGACCCCATCGACAAGGCATCAACCCCATCGACAAGGCATCGACAAGGCTGGTAGGCCCCATCTCCAGTCCAGTTTCCCTCCTGCCTCTCTTGTTCTTCCAGTCTCCTTCACTCTCTCACTGGTTCCCTACCGAAATCGTAGATCGGGCACAAGCCGGCGAGCGACACCATGGATGACGAAGCGAAGGGCCGACAACGCGAAGGCCGTGGGCGCTCAGGCTGGTGGCGCAGAGGCCGCGGGGACCTAGGCCGGCGCCGCGGAGGCTGCAGGCGCCATGGCCAGGGGCTCCTAGGCTAGCCTGATGGGCACCATGGATGGCAGAGCGAAGGGCCGGCGGCAATGAGACCGCTTAGGCTGGTAGTGCGAAGGCCACGGACGGTCAGGCCGGCGGCACAGAGGCCGTGGGCGCCATGGCCGGGGGCTTCCAAGCCGGCGGGTGACTTCCTGGATGGTAGCCCGATGGGTGTCATGGACGGCGGAGCGAAGGACGCAAAGGCCGGCGGCACGGAGGCCGCGGACGCCTTGGTCGGCGGCGCGCAAGTTACGGGGATCGAGGCCGGCGCCATGGCCGGACCCTCCCTGACTTGCAGCCCGAATGGCTCCTTGGCTGGCGGGGGTTCCCTAGCGTCCCCTCAAAAGACCCTGGCCGACGGAAATTCTACTCCCGATTGACATAGAAAAATGAGAAGAAAAATAGCTTCAGGTGGATTAGAGGGGCAAATCAGTCTTTTCATAGTCAACCTTACGGCGTCTATGTATCAAACTCACGGTAGTGTCA
Organism: Panicum miliaceum; assembly: GCA_032594955.1. NCBI lineage: Eukaryota > Viridiplantae > Streptophyta > Magnoliopsida > Poales > Poaceae > Panicum > Panicum miliaceum. The sequence continues at coordinate 22,779,424 of CM064073.1, forward strand.
TACGAGGAATAAAGATTAAATTTAGAATCATATCAGATAGCAAAATTTTTCAGAACTAAGGAAAAAATTAACTCATCTTAATGTCAAATAAGGGAATTTTGTCGATCGAAGTGGCGGCGAATGCTTTTAACTGTTCGAGTCCTCGACGATGACCCCTTCTTCTGTAAATAACGGCCGTTACCCCCGTCCGTGCCGTGCCCTTGTAACTGTAACGGCCGTCACTCCTCCGTCATCTCGCTCCCGCTCCGTTCTTCCACTCTACACCCCCGGCTTTTACTACTCCCTCTGCTGCGGTCAATGTCAGTCAAAAAGCTCCCCCTCCTCTTCCCCTCCTCACCCACCTCTCGAACTCTCCGGCCCTCCAAACCCTAGCTTTCCCCCACCTTCCCTCCATGGCCGACGGCGATCCGGCGGCGGCGCCGGCGCCGGCCAGAGAGAAGCCTTCAGCCCCGGCGGCGGCGGTCGAGGTGGAGGAGACGCGGCCGCCGCCGCCGGAGCCCCCCGGGGGTCTGGTCGAGGAGAAGCGCCAGTCCAAGGAGGAGGCGGCCGCGGCCGAGGTGGAGACGCGCCCGCCGCCGGAGGCCCCCGGGGCGCCGCCCGCTGAGAACCGGGAGAAAGAGGCGGAGGCAGAGGCGAAGGAGAGGAAAGAAGTGGAGAAGGGGATGGGGGATGAGACGAAGGAGAAGCGGGGGGAGGAGGATAAGGGGAAGGGTGAGAAGCAGGGGAAGGAGAAGATGAAGGAGGAGGAGGCGAAGGAGAAGGAGGCGGCGAAGGAGAAGGCTGAGGCGAAGGGGAAGGTGAAGGTACATGCGGTGGTGAAGGTGGAGGAGACGGAGAAGGAGGTCAAGCCGACCCGGCGGCCGGCCGGGGCCAGCGCGGAGACGCCCATCCTCGCGGTGCCGGTGGTGGCCGTGCCGTGCTTCATAGCGCCTTCGGGCTTCGCAGTGCGTCTGCCTTTCCTCACTCTTTGAGAGTATATCTTTCTCTGTCGATGGGCCGTGAATGAAGTTTCTAAGCGCACATTTCTGAGCTGATTTGTTTGTGGACAAAGTGATACTTGATTCATATCCTAGTTAGACGATTAGAACTGATGTTAAACACAGTATATGATGTCACCTGTGATAGCCAGTGCTGGAAATGGTGCGAATTATTTTGGCCGCATGTATGCAGTTTTAAGTATATGCTAGATTGGAATTACAGATGTCGTGGCAATACAATATAGAGGAGGATTGACACTGGTGCGATGCTGAGTGTGACATGCCGCAAGTCGTGCTTTAACTTTAATATGCAGCCGCGTAATGCTAGAGATCTTCTATTTGCTGTAGTTTTATTGCTTTACCATCTTCTGATATTGGTGTCCTTGTAGTTAATTCACGTGTGGTCAAACTGATACTTGGTCTGTGTTCTAGCCTTCGTACTGAATCAGAAGTATAATAAAATGTAGTAGTAACACGAGCAGTTTGGAGTTCGTAGTATCCATAGGTTCTTGTGCAGTTATTCTGATAGGCCTTGCAATTATATTGCAGTTCTGTAGTTAATAATTTATTCATGACAGTTCAGTGATATTCCTGCAACATATTTAGATTGAAACCCTACATGGCTTCAAGATTAACCCTTTACACTACAAGGTGTTAGGATTGTATAAGATGATAACAAAGTGACTGAATATGTTGCAATCTCACTCGACTGTGAATAAATTGTTGACTAGGGAGGACTGTCTGTTGTTGAGGAGAACTAACAAAACACAAACTTAAGCAAACCCTCTAATTGGATTTTTCGCTTTAAAATTGTGATATTTACACATTAACATGCTTAGAAGAGTAATACAACTAAAAACTTAACAGTTTCTGTAGGAGTTTGTAGTTTCTTCAAGTGTAACATAACAGCAAACCGGGCAGTGTCTTAAAAAGTGGCTATACTCAACCATGTAAAACGAATGGCTGCCTCTCCCTTTTACTGTAAAATCAGCGGTTAGGCCAAACTATTTCCCATTATACCGTACAATTACCTCTAAGTCGGTGGTTGGTCGATTACTGGTTACCGAATTTTTGGGACCTTGAATCCAGGCACTACTTTTTTTATATGAGCACCCAACTTTATATTATAGATGATAATCGAAGTTCTTATGCAAGGTAGTAGTATCTTCGTTATCCTACAATGCAATCTGCATGTCCTTTTCCTAGTAATTCTCCTTAAACATGAAGATGATACATGAGTTGAGTCCATGCATTTCAGATTACTGGGTCATCTTCTGTTTCATGTGGTAAAATGCTGGAATAATCTTGTTCAACATATCCCAATATCTTGAATTCTTGTGTGTGTGTGTGTGGATTAGTACTCGCTCATATTTGAGTTTGTCAGATCTCTGTCATTGATGGATTTGGTAATTAGGTTGTCTTACCTATAGCGTGCCACATAAGGCATTACTAAATACACTGCTTGCTATTTGGTTGTCATGTCTTGTGCATGTTATCGTATTTTTCCTCCAGTTCTATATAGTGCTTTATTTTGGTGGATTACTTAGATTTTGTAATTTTTTCTCTCTTTTTTTTGAATCTTAGGGCCAGTTTGCAATGACGCATCAAGCAGCTTTGGCGAGTGTAACAGCACAGGCACAAATGCACTTGCAATCCCCGACCACATCTACATGTTCAGAAGCGCCATCAAGTCCATTTTATATAACACCAAGATCTATAGTGCCGCTGCAGCAATCACCGTCAACTGAAGGAAATGTTTGTAGACAATTAGCAGACAAGCCGTTTTCATCGGAGCCAAAATCACCCCACCTTGTAAATATGGTGGCTGATGGCTTCAACTGGAGGAAATATGGCCAGAAGCAGGTGAAAAGTAGTGAGAATTCCAGGAGCTACTATAGATGCACTAGTTCAGGTTGTTCAGCTAAAAAGAAGGTTGAGCATTGCCCTGATGGCCGTGTCGTGGAAATCATTTATAGAGGGGCTCATAATCATGAACCACCTCCAAAAACCAGATTTGCAAAAGAAAAGGTGACTCCTATTAGTGTTCCATCTGGAGGTGAAACGTTGAGACTTGTGAATACAGAAATTTTAGAATCCAGTACACCTACCTGTAAATCGGACCATTTTGCTGTCTCAGAAACCTGTGAGCAGCAGCTCTTTTGCTCGAGTGATTGCGAAGGTGATGCTGGTAACAAATCTGAAGATGAACATCCTAGTGCAGAACCCGTGCCGAAGCGAAGGTCATTATACTGTTGCACTATTTGCTTTGTTTATGTTTATGTTAATTAGTTTTTCTTACCTTTTGTTTCTGTTATGTTCTTTGAGCAGGGTGATTGAAACCACAGCACCTAACTTAACCCCAGTTCTCAGAACTGTTAGAGAGCAAAAGATTATTGTGCAGGCTGGAAAGATGAGTGATGGATACAGATGGCGCAAGTATGGACAGAAAATTGTTAAGGGAAATCCAAACCCCAGGTGGGAAGCTGCTCTTTATTGTTAGTGCAATAACAACAGTTACAGAGCAATTTTACACCATCCTATTTAAAATCAGTATTGTGTACTGTTAGTTTTTGAGGATCTTTACCCATTTTCTCTATGCTGCTGTTGTTAAGAATGCACATGCCAATTGTTCCTGCAAATATCTTTCAATAAGCTTCAGGCTACTGTTATGGGTTAGATGCTGATGAAGTCTTAATCGTGTTAGTGATAAAGTTCTTTTATCTTCATTACATGTTTGGTTGCCATCACCCATGTTCTTTTGAAATCATTGTAATGAGCAAGCTTTTTTTATTAGGATAAACTGTTATTTGATGTCCATAACTAATTAGTCTATGTAGGTACCATTTCATTTTATTCTTACTTGTTGTAAAATTACACAAACCTCCCTGTTATTGCACCTAAGAAAAGGGTATGGTCCTCCCTCTATATAATGCTTGGTCAGCTATCCCATTGACCAGGAATTGAGGAGTTGATCCCTTAACCCTTCATGCTATGTATATACATATTAAGATGATCATATGAGTTCTTCCACTTGCAATGTGCATCGAGTTTGGGTTCAACTAAAATATGAGGGTGGTTTTGTGTGGTAATTTAGAGGAATGGGTGTTTGTATATCAGCATTGAGCTGTGGAAATTGTTCTACTAGATGGGCAGTGGAGACACATTGGGAGCCAGGTGTTGGACCTCCATTGTGCACTCAATGTTCTGTATTACAACTTAAACTAAAAGTGATAGCACTCATTTCTGTTGGTTGGTGCTCCCTGTGGGTTTGTGGTTGAAAATAAGTCATTTAATTATTTGTTCCAATCTGTGCATTGTTTCTGTTGGTATGATCACATATGTCTAAGTGTCCAATTTTCTCTGCTCATTTTTGTTAGTTGTCTTCTATAATAGCTTCCATATGAATATGTTACAGATGCATTTTCCTTGGTGATATGTTGTATAAAGTCTCACTATCATGATACAAGTAGTTGCCAATTGCCAACGAAAACTTGCCAAAGAATGAATGTAGAAATTCACTAACTGTACTGTGGCTCAAATACAAAATTTAGTAAACATCTGTCATGGCCATGCGGCAGTGAACGGATCGGATAGTGTGGGTTGTCACCAGCCATTCCTTGCTGGTTTCTTGTCCATGATGAGGGAGATGACACTGGCAAGGCGTTAAACAGTATGATTGGCCTCAAGCATGTATATAGCCTGACAAACTTAATCATCGAGCTACCCTAAACCTTTTCTTCCTACAAACTCTTAATATATTCCTAACCAAACAAGTCTCAACTAACTAATTGTGGACTGGCTGTAATGCGGTTGCCTCATGCAACGGATTCCTGTTGGCAATTGTTATTGGACATGACTAAGATACTTGTGATGCCATATGGCTATCAGTTTCTTGTGCGCAAAACTAGTACATTAATTTTCAGTGCACATTCTTCCCCAAACCCCTGTTTATGATGTTCTGCCGATGTCCTGTTTTACTAGGTACTGTTTTAATTAAATTGCTCTCTGAACCAACCTATGCAGGAGTTATTATCGCTGCACACATGGTGGGTGTCCTGTCCGTAAGCATGTGGAAAAGGCACCAGATGATGTCAACAATATCGTTGTAACTTATGAAGGTAAACACAACCATGATGAACCATTTAGAAGCAACAGCATACCTGTGTCTGCTATCAGTCCACCAGTGGCAACCATTGAGCAACCCAACACATCAACGACAACATTAGATGAGAAACCCCCAACCATCACTCAGAAGGATGCCAACGGTGAGTCTGATAAGGAAACTACTTTGGAATTCGGAGGTGAGAAAGCACTTGAATCTGCACAAACACTGCTCAGCATCAAAACTAATTCCGAGGACATGAAGAACTCTGTCCTGAAAGAAACTTCTTCTGCAGTTCCTGTCCAAAACAGCTGAATTCTGCTGAGATAGGGTGATTCTATTGACGTATTAGCCTGTGATATTTGTTGGTTGTCTGTTATTGTGTTAGCTTGTGTATGAGGTGAGGGTTGGCGTTCGGCATTCTGTGGAGCACCGGGGGAAAATTTGAGGAAACATTTAGGCTCTGGAACCCATGACTGGTTGTGTACCTGTATAGATTTTCAATCCCTAGTGTGTATAGGTACTGTATTTCTTACCTGAGGCTAAGCAACAAAGAGACCCGATGACGTGTGGAGTTGTTCTTCAGAACATTGTGTGCTGTATTGTTCAAGTTCCATTTATTGCATAGCTGATCTGAGATATGGTGATTTATTTATCGGTATGACACCAGAAGGCACATTGTGTATGGTATTTACAGTTGTAATCGCTGCAACATTGTGTGTGAAGTCCCTCTTATATCTTAGTAATCCATAAGCTGCATTTCATGCTGAAATCTGAATTGAAATTGCACGACGCACTGAATCATTGTGTTGCTCATATACATTCTCTCTGAATTTCTATGTACAAAGCAATTTGAGATGATCTTGTCAGCAGCTACTTTGCCAATGCGAAGCTTGGAGCAGGCTCGAAGTCCTTCACCGCCTTCTTCACAGCCTCAACGTCGATGTCGATCAGCTTCCCTGTCGCTGACGTGATCACGGTGCAGCTGCCCTTGTCCTCCATGTACGGCAGGAACAGCCTCACCTTCTCAGCCGAGGAGAACAGAGCCACACTGGAAGAAGAACAAAGACCAGAGCATGGCATGAGGAAGAGGAACCAAGAACTGCAGACACTGATAGATATGGTAAGTTTCCTCCTCACCATGGCTTGTCGCGTGCGTTGGCGAGCTGGACGGCTGCTGTGTTGGTTGCGACCACGCCGGCGGAGTCGTTGATGAGGCAGGTGAGCTTGACAGACAGTCAGACAAGGCATGGTAAGAACTCAAAGAGTCATCTCTGAAATGTTGTATTCCACAATGTATGAAGTTTTCATGGAGGGTGGACAGATGGGTCCATAACCTCCTATACCTGGCCTGGGGTGGTGAGGAACAGGATGTTGGTGTCCTCACCCACCTCCTCCTCAATCTCCTCCCTGTGCTTCTCATGGGGGATCACGAACAGAGGCTTCAGCCCCTTGTTGTCAGAGCT